>OW569405.1:54978051-56301607 GCA_937654795.1 Cistogaster globosa
GACTGTCATCTTTGGTTACACACAAGATCAATTAATCGATGTATCGATGTTTTTTATGAAGGCAGCGTTTTGTGTATAATCTCTGATTGTTTGTGCAATTTGAAAGATCTCATCAATAACGACTGGGCTACATCTTATACTGTAAAACTACAAGTAAAATACCCTCAATAACAAAAACTAAAAATAACAAAATATACACTTAGTCATAAAAATAATCATTGAGGCGACAACTGTCAAGAATCCCTCTAAGTAAACATAAATAAAAACAAACAGAAAAAAATTATTATGAAATGAACGAGGTAGAAAGAGAAATTAATTGAATTGTAAATGTTTCTGATTTGTCATGAAGTGTTACAGAGGTTAAGGAATGTGTGTGAAGATAAATACGTCAAGTTAAATACGTTTTTTAAAAAAATGTAGCATGCGATGAAATATTTCCCCCCTACATACAGTACAAATTGTATGGTAAATTCAGTGTTTTTTTTTAATAAAAACGATTATAGCGGCAAAACCCTTCGATCTCGGCGAATCAAATCTTTTGGGAAATAAAGGGCACATATAGAGCTATTAAACTGTAATCACAGTTTATTCAAATTGTATTTGAGAATTTTTTTATAAGACGCGGAAAATTGACTTAGTGCAATTTTTCATATACAATGAGTTCTGTGAGGGATTTTGTTACTGTGGCCAAACCCTTCGATCTCGGCGAATCAAATATTTTGGGAAATCAAGGGCACATATAGAGCTATTAAACTGTAATCACAGGTTATTCAAATTGTATTTGAGAATTTTCTTATAAGACGCGGAAAATTGACAGTGCAATTTTCTTATATACAATGAGTTCTGTGAGGGATTTTGTTACTGTGGCCAAACCCTTCGATCTGGCTAATTATTGTTGCCCGAAAAATCAAGGACAATATGATCGGCAGGCTCACTTTCGGAAATCTTTAAAAATTTTGTAAATAGTTAACTTTTTGCTAATAGCGACGTAAATATTTGTAATTATATTTGTTTATAAATTTTTTTCAATAAATATTCTGTTTATTTTTTCCTTCTTTACAAACAAAAGTAGAAAAAAAACATGAAAAATATTATATCTCGATTTGTAGTTGGATATTCTCTGAAGTGCTTATATCTAGCCTCGGCAACCGTGCAAAATTGCTCTGCTTATTATTGTGCGCATGAGGTGCCAGTTGCACATAAGTTATTTAACTCGGTTCCTTTTCAGTTAAAAAAATATTTGTTTACTGCTAGATACTACTTTGTATCTAGAAGTATTCTTTATTGAGATTTCTTATCAACTGCCTGGCAAAAGTATTTACAGTGGTATTTATACTTTTTCTACTTAAAGATTACAATGTTTAATAATGTGTGGGAAATATAAATAGCTATGTCAATAAAATGTATTAGTGATACTCGTACAAGGGTATTTCTTATCTTAGGTTCTTAATTACTTATTCTAGTTAATTCTGCTAATTTTATTGATCCAAAAAATTCATTATACATATGTCAATTAAACTACATTTCTTATTACATATTTCTTAACGTTATACAACTTTTCTAAGACTAATTCGCACTTAATTAATTACATTACAGATATTCTGTATACAGTCATTTTAAAATAAATACATTTGTTTACATTTCCAAAAAAAGGATAAAAAGGAAAAAACTCATTTCTTTAATTTTTACTTAAAACTAATAACCTAAACTACCCTACAAACTAAATAACACTTAATATTAAAAAAAAACAAATAAAATAAGCGATATATAATATCTTTCACAAACTCCTCCTTAAACTACTGTGCGGTGTTGTACACCATGTCAGTTATGTCAAGGGTTTTCGGCCTCCTGTGATAAAATAAGAGGCCTGCATCTCCAAAGAGAAGGCCTCCAGCATTAAAAGCCAAAAGGATAACCGGGGAATGGTACTTATTTCTAAGCAAATTCTCCAGATCAGGGGCCCGGTGAAAGCATCCCTCTACCAAACCATTATTTAAAGAAGATGATTTGTCAAGAAACCTGAGTGCGGATCTCATGAGAAAAACATCAATCCTCTCAAAGTCTATACTACTATAGATTTTTCTACAAGACGGTCTTCGAAAAATGCCATCAGGTCCTATTCTTGGCTGTAGCCGAAGGCAGGAGCAGAGAATTCGTCTCTCCCATATCCTAAGCCTCTCCATCTGGTGGGAGAATATTCCAAACCAGACTGGAAAAGCATAAGATATAATTGGTCTTATAATCTGCCGGTAAATAAGAAGCCTGACCTTCTTGGTTAAACAACCCCTGCGGCGCAAAATTCTATGATACAAGAAATAAACCTTCTTAGCACGTTCTAATATAAGATCGAGGTGTCTATAGAATTCGAAATTCTCATGAAATACTACCGCTAAATACTTCATCCTGTCAGAGGTCCTGATGGGTTCGCCAGCAATGCTTAAGTTTGGCACAAAACTTCTTGCATTTGGATAGAGATTACCACGTCTACCCTTAGTTATTACTTCATCGGTATTCTGGATATTTAATTTTAGGCCCCATTTCATAAAGTATTCGTGAAGAATGTTCAGGTAATTGTTGACCCTGTTATTCAAATTTATTGCCCTAGGACCACTAGCAGCAATTAATATATCATCAGCATACATGCGCAAAAGGTCTCCTTCAGAAGCTGCGGAATATCGGAGACAAAAATATTGTACAAAACCGGCCCCAATAAGGAGCCTTGTGGAACACCTGCCTCCACTGCTCTAACACCTGATAATTCTGTTCCTACTTTCACTTTAAAAGAACGATCCTTCAGAATATCAGCTATTATCCTACAAGTAGAGCGTTCAAAACCTAAGTTCATGATTTTGTAAACTATTCCCTGTTGCCAGGCAGTGTCAAAAGCCTTTGAAAAATCCAGACTTACCGCAATTGTTGGATACCTATTATTTAAGCCCCTGGTTACGAAGTCTGTGAACACCATTAGGGCGTGAGATGTTGAATGGCCTCCCTTAAAGCCAAACTGACAGTCTTTAAGTACACCTCCATTTGAAATCTCATCCCGTAATTTTGATAACAAGAACCATTCCATTAGTTTTCCAAACGAAGATAATAAGAATATAGGTCTGTAGTTACCAGCTTCCCTAGGGTCCAAACCAGACTTTGGAATAGGAACTACCATTGCCTCTTTCCATTTTCTAGGAAAGTAACCAATGTTAAAACAATGGTTGAAAATTATTCCCAAGTATCGCCATGTAGCATTATCTGTTTTTCTAAGGATAAAATCAGGAACTCCATCACTATTACTGGATTTCTTATTTGATTTCGTTTTAAGAGCGTTACCTATATCGTGAGATGTAACAACATTATGCCCTGTTTGAAAACCGCCATTAACCAAGTTGCCATCAGCCATGACTTTCTGTCCAAAAGTCAGGGATGGCACATAATCAGTCAGTGCGGTTACCTCCTCAGAGACTATACTCTCAAAAGAATGCGATCGCAATCTATCGCCTCCCCTGTGAACTTCACAGAAGTAATCAGCCAAAATATTGGCTTTGTCACAATCCTCTGTGAGAAATGAGTCACCAGAAGCTCTCAAACTAGAAATAGGCATTCGTTTCTTGAGACCAGCGCCTCTCTTTACTTTCTGAAATGTCTTACTATTAAGGCGGATATTCTGCAAAAAATCGGTCCAATAATGTTCCTCAAATTTTGCAATGGCCCCTTGAATAATTCTGTCTAAGTTTATGATATCGGCTTTTAAAATAGAATACCTGCTGGGGTCAGCAGTACGCCACAGAATCCTCCTAAGTCTCTTTTTTTCAGAGACAAAATTTAGTATATTAGCCGGTAGCTTTAGTGGGCCTCTATTACGCATAGGGATTTTAGGGATTGCTTCATTCATAGCATTTGAAAATACTGTGCTCATAGAATCAATACAGACATCAATTTCATGAGATGACACATTGCGATCAATTGGAAGTTGACTATTCGTCAGATTTTGGGCCAATAATCTATTAAGGTTATTCACATTCACACGGTTAAAGTCAAAACAATTAGGAATTATTATTCGCTGCAAGTCCGCTACCTCTACCTCTGCTGCAAGATGATCAAACTGAAAATCTAGTGTTCTTAAGCCTTCAACTTCTGCTGGTAAGATATCAGTTGATGACATAACTATGTCTATGAATGAAGACGTAGTTCCAGAAACTCGCGTCGGGCTACTGGTGGGATTTATAGTAATATCAGGGCACGACAACAGAAATTCACGAAGGATGTTTCCTTTAGGGTTGCATACGTTGCCGCCCCAGTGTGAGTGCTTAGCATTCAAATCAGCACCTATCAAAAGACCTTCCTAGCTAGACAAGTCCATTAATGGATTTAAATTTGAAAGTGGGAATGTATTTTGTGGAGGTGAATACATCGAAACTACGATCATCCTACTTCCATCAGTCTTATTTATCCTGACCGCTGTATTTTCTATGGGGCCTAAATCGAGAATAACCCTGTTACAGCAAAAACTATCTTTTACAAAGACGGCAGTGCCACCGCCACGACCATTTAAGCGATTCTGCCTAAAGATGTTATAACCTCTTAAATCCAACACATGTCTTGGAGGAAGTTTATGCTCTGCTACTAAAAGAACATCCGGCCGATGTTCGCTAAGAAATAAATTAAAGTAATGTCTCTTATGCCTAGAGACAATAGAATTTACATTAACAAATATGCACTTTAACAATTTAGTCATCATGCTGTAAAGATATTAACATCCCTAGTAGTGCCCGAGATTTTTCCCCATCGTTATTAAGCGCCCTATATTCACGAGCAAAACCTTTCATCTTTCCTAGACAGCTAAGAAGATCACTGCCGAAAAACCGCTTGCAATCTTTATCGAGAACATCGAAACCAGCCATTGCAGACGTGACAGATATGCCAGCTCTCGAAGTGCTGGTGACTTTTGGTTGGGTGATCTTTGTCACTGCTGTTTTGGCAGCAGCGGCATATGACACAACACTTATTATTTTAGAAGGGACAATCAGGGTGGGACGTCTCACAGGAGCCCTTACACCCTTTCTCGCAGTCTTTCTTCGAAGAATTTCTATACGTTTTGGACACTCTTTTGAACTGGCAACATGTCCCTCTATTCCACAATTCACGCATTTAACGGGTTAGCCGACCTTTACTACTGCTTGGCCTGTGACTGGGTCAGTCGTACGTGTCTCAACATTGTTTTCCCCTTTGAGGGAAACCTGACAATTTTTTGGGCCATGAGAAGCCCCACACTTAACGCATCTGAAGGCACGTTGCAATTAATTGCGACATGTCCAAAGCGCTGGCAATTGTAGCATTGAACTACATCTGTTTGATTGTGCTTTTCCATGTGCCCCCTACAGTGAAATATATAGCTAATATTTCTAAAACTTTTCAAATCAGACTCTTTAGATAATTGGAAAAGCCATCTATTTCCTTCTATTTTGTGAAGCCCCATAATCTTCACATTAATATTTATGCCCTGCATATACTCAAGCACATCAGTTAAGTCAAAAGTATTAGAAAGACCCCTAATCACAAGAGAAAAAGGTCTTTCAGCTTTTTGTGTATGGGTATAATAATTAACCCCTTCTTGTTTTAAGAAGTCCTTCAGTTTAGCAAAGTCCTCCAAAGTGCAGACCCCTATATTTGTCACATTTCTACCTAACATCTTCATGTTATAGTCCTTGTGACCTAACACAATATCTAACTTATTACTAATATACTTAACATCAATATTATATGTTGTAATAATAGGTACCGACTTACTTTTCTTAATTATTCGGCTGGTGGCAGTTTCGTCCTTCTTTTCTGTTTCACTAGTTTCCACTGCTTTTGGCTGAACCATTTTCTTATCTGCTGCAGTTTCGCTTCGACATTCGATTACATTTTCTGTGCACTCGGATGGTACAACTTCCTCTTCTTCCACTGACATCTCCTCTTCGCTGGATGTTTCACTATCATCGGTTTCATCATCGCTCGGTGAAACTTCGTTAAGTTTTTTCTTTAGCGCATCATTTTCTTCGGCCATTTGTATATACTTCTGGTTGAGTAGTTTATTTTCCTCTTTTATTGCCAGCAGTTCTTTTTGCAACTCGGCAACTGCAATTGCAGTCCTCGCCCTCTTGTGCGGAGTAAGGCTCTCATAATCCTCGATTTTATTTTTTTTTTTAAGCGCGTAGTAGCGATTTCGTTTCTGCTACGCAGGTACCAACACTTTGCCTGTTTGACAGGTATAAATGCAGGCACACAATTTTTTTTTTCTTTTCTTTTTTAAATCACTTGTTTCACTTTCCGTAAATACGTACTTTACTGCACGACAGTCCCAATACGAATGTTTGATTAATTACTTATTTTATTATCAAGTGTTTTTATAGGTTTATGGTTACATTTATGATCGTGTTTTTCTTATCCTTTTGTGTATGTTTACAAATATGTGTTTTACTTCAAATAACCGTTTTTGTTAACTATTTGTTTTTCCTGAAAATAATGTCTCGGGTTAATTATGTGTTTTTCCTGAAAATAATGTCTCGGGTTAATTATGTGTTTTTCCTGAAAATAACCCCGTATCCTTAACTCATATTTCTTGAAAGGTGCTATTCCTCAAATTTTTATTATTACTGAAGTGCCCGCTAGTCAGGCTTTTGAGAAATTCGTCATTTATGCCGTTATTTTAACATGGCTTAACATCATTGGCGTTATTATATCCTGGTTTTGACACATCTACCGGTAGCCATTCTTTTACAGTTATTTTCTTTTTCTACACAAGTACTTCTAAATCACTCTTTGTTTGCCACTTAATATACAGCAAAACAAAAAGTAATAGAGTAAATATAAATTCTTCAAATTTAACAGAAATATATTAGAAGGTTTATAAAAATATAATAAATTTAATCATTCTAGTAATTTAAGATAAAGCATCCAAAGTTGAACCTTCCATAACGGTCAGAAGTACGTTTAAAAGATTCTGTGAATTTAAAGTTCTCTTCCCATTTGCTTTAAATATTTTAAATTCCTTTGTTATTGATTTACATTTTTCAGCATTCGAGCTTCCGTATTCTTTTAAACATTTTGTAATTAGAACAATTATTTGTTGCTTATTTTTGCCCATCTGGACATTTTTCTAGATTTAGTTTAGTTTAGTCAAAGAGGGTATTATTTTTATTATAGTAATAGTAACAAATAAAATTGTTTTAATGGGTTCTAGGACAGTGAAGAATAAAGCGCTATTTAGACAGCAGTTTTACATGAAATGGATTTTGTTTGAACGAACAATTATTAAATGTTAAGGAATGTTAATTTTTAATTTTCTCTAAAAACTCACTACTTGCGGACTGTCTGGCGCTTGAAACATAGCTTTTCTTCTCAATTGAATTTGATTATTTGTTTATTCCAGTTCTTACTTTGTGCTCATAGAAGTTTCATGCACATAACGTAGCAGGTTATTCTACAGAGCGGTGCCCAAGTATATGTAGAATTTCCCTATATCGTTTTTATTATAAAATTTACCATAAAAAGTGTAAAAAAGGATATATCAAAGTTTGTCACTACGTTTGTAATTTTTACAATATCCTTTTCTGACCTCATAATAAATATATCTTCTAAGTCCTTAAGCATAACAGGTATTGAAGTCTGTCCGTCCCTGTTGGTATTGAAATCAACTTTGCCAAGGTCATCTAGTACCTAGCTAGAAAAATTTAAACACCACAATTGAGCAGACATAGTTCCAAAAATTTTGCTGTTGAAAATTAGCAAGATTGTTTCATGTCCTTCAAGGCAGCGAGCAAAATATAATGTCTGCTTCTAATATTTTCATATAATTTAAAACGAGTAACTTTAATCAAAAAAACTTATAAAAGGCATTAAAACGGAAGAATTATATAATAAAAAAACATCAATTAAAAAAATTCTCTTTCGCCTATATTTTCCGAGTTATGGGCCTCTTTCCATAAAAAAATTCGATAGCCTTTGAGAAGATCTTTTAAAAAATTTTAAATTAAAAAAAAAATGCTTAACCCATTAAGAGCAGATGACATTTTTATGAAGAAAATTGTATTTCTTTTTAATTTTTTACATATTTGTTTTCTCTTTCATCAATATTTGTGTTTTTTTTTTAATTGGATTTTCTTCACTAAACTAGATTTACATACATGGTGAAGGGTATATAAGATTTGGCATAACCGAATATAGCACTCTTACTTCTTTTTCTATTAGCATTTTCTATATATAAGCGAATTTTTCTAATAACCGTAACTAGATATTCTGAGCTAGGTTTATCATGTTCGGATTTATGGACTCGTTCTAGGGAATTAACGACAGCACAGATAATCTTAAGAACATGGTGCAAATTCGTTAATAGAAGCGTTTAATAAAAGCAGGAAATTGTTTTTCCTCTTTTTTTAAAGAAACAAGTCAGCCTCTTTTAGTGAACCTAATGCTAAAAAAACTGAAATCCATAGTATCTATCACACGCTATTAGCGAATATCAATTTCGAAGCAAAATTACAAAATGTCACGTAAATTGCATCGTAGAAATCTAGACTTTGGCGAAATTTACTTAAATAATGTAAACTTAGTACCATTAGAGATGCAACAATAGTGTTTGAAAACTATATTACAAAAAAAGATTTACACAATTTAAACCAAATATTAAAAAAAAGTATACTATTGTAGTGTTATTGCACGTTAGCTTTTGTTAAATTTGATTCTTTTCTTTTTTAAAGTACATGTATATTAAAATAGGAGAAATTAAAGACAAAATATCTTTGCAATTTAACTGAAGGGAATAAGTGGCAGGATCTTTGAGTTTTTTTTATCTTCTTTATACCTGAGAAAAGTTCAGAAATAAAATAATAAAATATTTACATATAGTAACACTGCTCAAAACCCAAATATTTTGATTTTGTTTTGCAAAATAAATTTGTAAAAATAAATTTGGAAGTCAATTTGGGGTTTCATTTGTTGCCATAATTCTACATAAATTAGTTGTCCAAATTTTTAAAAAAATAAAATTCAAAAGAATAATATCGTGCTTCTAGTTTCAAAATTTTCTCAATTTTCTCTAGACCACTTTTGGTTCTTAGCTTATTGTCATTAATTTGTATCTCTTTTACTTGTCAAATTTAAAAATTATCTACTATTTTTCAAACATTATAATTATAAAAACATTATCAAACAGAAGCCGGACCGGTTAAAACTTCCAATTCAAAGTTAAAAAGCAAACAGAATATATTTACAATTTAAAGAAAATAATGTATTTTAACAAAAGTAGATGGATATTTTTTTAAGTCTATTTTATTCAAATCGTTTTACTTAAATGTTTGTGATTATGTTAAGTCTTTTAAGAGTGATTAATGAATGGTAAGCTGTACGAGTATTTTTTAACCACAAATTTATTTAAAAATTAGCATCTGAATAGAAAATATGGTTTTATTAATCTTTTTCTTTTCTTTTTTTCTGCTTTAAAACAAAAGAAAAAATTACGAAATATTTGATATAAATACATAAATGTTTTTCTAATACATATGTAAATTTTCGTTAATATTTATGCTACACCGCACTCATGCCTTATTCGTTTGTAAGTATGTACTTTTATAAGTGCATGTGCGGTTCGTTATTCACAGTTCTAATTTATGTAGATAAATTCATTTCGTAACTTAGGTTTTAGTTCAATCCAAATAATTCAAAATTTGTTTTAATTTTCTTTTATTTTTCATTACAGACTGAGCTGCGTTCGTGCGCAGCGTGTGGGGACCCAATCTCAGATAGATTCTATTTAGAGGTTGGCGGCTGTTCGTGGCATGCTAACTGTCTACGATGTTGTATGTGTATGTGTCCTTTAGATCGTCAGCAGTCGTGTTTTATACGTGAAAGACAAGTTTATTGTAAGGCTGATTACAGCAAGTGAGTAGCAGCAGTATTGCCTTGATGTTTTTTTTTTTTTTAATTGAACAGCCAGCATAGTCAAGAAAGTGTTTTGATGCTTTTTTAATTTGATTTACTGTTTTATCAAGTCTTTTTATATTTAGCTATTAATTTAAATTTTTTTAGCACAAAACGGTTAAACTTACAGCCTGTTTATAGAACACGCCAAGAACGAAACGAAACCGGATGATATATGGACGAATACGTAATAATTAGCGTCCGTGTAACACGTTTCGATTTTTCGTTTAATTTACGTTCTGTTTCGTATGAATTTTTGTTGTGTCGAATCGAAGTGTTGCCAATGTATTAATTAATATTTTTTATTTACCTTTTTTTTTTGTTTATTTATTCAGAATATATTATATTTACATACTATAATAAACACCAGTTAACAATTACATTTTTTTTTAATATACATTGGCACTCTAGTATTATTTATATATTAAAATTTGTTTTGATCAAAATAATATTAGTTCACATTTCATGTATACTAATCATCAATATATACATATATATACTCATTATAATGCAATGAAAATATTTCTACCATTAGGGAAATAAAAAAAAAAACACTGCCTTATTATCTAAGTAGTTTGTAAGGGTTTGCCAAGGGAGTAAAAAGAAAATAGAATATACATTATGTAAATAACCACCAGAATTTCTTGGCTCTTGTACTTTTGACTAATTTAAAATCTTTGCTTGATATACTTGTACTGTATCTCATATCCAATTGCTGTAAATTACAATTAATTTTTTTGTCATTAGCCCGTCTATAGTTATGATAAAATATTGGAATTCCATTCTCATTCTGTAGCGTATTTTTATAATCAATATATACAAATGCTTCGGGGGGAACCAACCCTGTTTCTATGGACTTTGATAGATATTTGTAATCCGTATAGTATGGTGCCAATATTAGATTGTTTTCAATGCATTGTAAACATCTTAGAATATTATTTCTTATTAATTTAATTATAAAGTTATCTATTCTTATTATATTTGCCTCAGTGTATAATTTTTTGTTTGGTATGTATTTTAAGTATTCAGTTTGAGGGGATCTGTATAATGATGTGCATGCTCTTAAACACTTTCTTTCAAAAATTCTTATTTTCTCCATGACCGACGGGGATATATTAAACCAAATAGTACAGCCGTAAGACAAAATCGGTCTAATTAAGGCTTGGTACATAATTATTTTAACTCTAGGTTTTATATATTTGGAGCGAAATAAAGGTGCATATATATAGAAGGCTTTCCTTGCCTTTGCAATTGTTTCTTTTATGTGATGATTAAAGTATAAAAATTTGCCTAGGTGTAATCCTAAGTATTTAACCACATTCTTATTATCAATTTTGGAATTTGTTAGGAGAGATTTTATTCCAAACGATTTCCAATTTGTTCTTATATTGTGATTGCATCTATTTACAGGCGGTCTAAACAGAATTGTTTCGCATTTTAGAGTATTTATTTTTAGATTCCAATTAATTGCATAGCGTTCGACTATATTGTATTTGTTTTGAAGACTTTTATTGATTTTTTCTATCTTGATATCTGGGTGATATATTATGATATCATCCGCAAATGAAATTATGTTGTCAATATGATTTAGCAAATCCAGTATGTATATATTAAATAGAGTGGAAGAGTTAACAGTATCTTGTTGAAGGCCGTTTATGATTTTGAGTTCTCTGCTACTTTTAGTATTTTTGTAGTGTATTATAAATTTTTTCTCACTTATCATATTGTATATCAATATAATTTGATTTATTGGAAGTTCAAGTTTAATTAATTTGTATATAAGACCGGCGATCCACACGCTATCAAAAGCCTTTTCCATGTCAATTAGACAGGCTAAAGTACAATTACTCTTATGCCAATTCCAGTTAATATCAGAAATTACCTTGTGTATAGCATTGATAGTAGAATGTCTATACTTGAATCCAAATTGTTTATCATTTTTGATATGCTTGCATTTACAAAATTGATCAAGATTCCTGTTTATACATATTACAAATATTTTACTAATATTGGGTAACAGACTTATTGGGCATAAATTCTGTGGGCTATCAGGTTCCTTTTCCTTTTTAGGCAAAAGCACGGTTTTTGCTGTTTTCCACTTATGAGGAAAATATGAATTATTTAGCATATTGTTAAATAACTTGCAGTATTCATTGATTAGTATTTGAGGAATATAATTTTGAGAACATTATTTGGAATATTATTAATACCTGAAGATAATTTATTTCTTAAATTTGAAAAGATGTATTTTAGATCAGATTTAGTAATAAAATAGTTTTGTGTTTGTGTTTCATTAAAATTGACAAATGTATTATTTTCATTTTCAAATGTTTGTTTTCTTTCAATGAAAGTATTAAATATTTCAAATATATTATATTTTTACTTGAATGAATTGATTCGAAGAATGCTCCAATAGTATATAGAATTTGATCTTGTTCATTTATGACATAATTATTAAAATTATCCTTCATAAGGTGTCGTGGATTTATTCCCGCAATGTTTATTTACCTTTTTTCATATACATTTTTTGTTTTTGCCATAAATGGTAGTAACCCGTCTTCGGCGCTTAAAAGTAACAGCTGAGTTTAATAAACAAAACAAAATTGTCAAGGTGAATTCTTATAAGGTGGGAACTTCGCTACAACAATAAAAAAACTGGCACTTAAGTGTATGATAAACTTCAAAACACATTTAATTACTGCAGTTTTTTCTCACCTATTTAATTAACGTTTTTAGTAAGCTTTGTTTTTTAAATTGATTTAAAACTCATGTTGTAATTATATTTTAAAGAATATTAAAAAAGAACTTTTATAATATAAAATAATACACTTTTGACAGTTACTCTAAACATAACAGAATTAAGCAAAAAATAGAATAATCAGCTGCCGCAACGATACCACCCAAGGTGAATAAATATATGGTGGGAGCGATGGTGAACTCGTAAATTTTCGCTGTTAGCCGGAATGTCAAACTACATATAAAATAAATAGTATACAGATTTTTTATATATGGAGTTTGACAGTTAGGATACCGGCGAAAATCAATGAATTCGCTATCGCTCCCACCGTATGTTTATTCGTCTTGATACCACCTGATAAAATTAATTCGCATTGAAAATTGTTATACAAGCAGAGTATAAAATTTTATTTGTTAAATACAAATTGGTACAAATAAAAAACTTAAATAATAGTTTCTTAAAAATTATTAAAGTGTGAGTGTACATATTATATGCATGTATAATTCAAATATAGTTGATGTATAAATAGATGTTTTCATTCATGAAAGTGTTATGATGTCCAACAATACCAACTCCTTAATCACTAATTGTAATTTATTTTTTTTTTATTATAAAAAAAAATTGGGAACATAAAATAAATATATGTTAAATTTTTTCGACGAATGGTATCTTTTCTTCGCACAGCTTTGACGTTCCTGACTTTAAAACGCGGGATACATAAACCCGAAAAAATTTTCATTTGTTACGTTTTTACAAAAAAACAAAAATATGACATTCGCGTTTCACAAACCCAAAAATAAAAAACGGTAACGTTTTTGTGCGTTTTAACAGCAAATTGTGTTCTGTAAACAGGCTGTTAATGCTACTGTATCGATATACAATTTTTAATAAGACGAACATTTCAGACTTAATGATATTTGTTGTTGAAAACTTACAATGTAAAATAATAACAAATATATTTAAATATTTTTTTTTTTTCAATAATACAACACGCAAGCTCTTCAAATTTTTGTTCTAAATTATTTCATATTTTCATTAGCAGTGCCCACGATTTTGTCAGCGTGTAATTTCTTATTTTATTATTAAAATTTAAAATTTATAAAAATGTGCTTTTAAATATTTATTATAGTGTTAAAAAGCTCTTATTAAAAAATGGAGTTTAATTTTCAAAGGTACATTTGTTTTACATAACATTGAAAAAAATATATAAAATATAAAAAAAAATCAAAATCGTTAATTAATGTTTTAATAAATCGATTTCGGCTCACGGAACCCTGGTAAGCTAATTTTTTTTTTCGCAGACCCCTTTGAAGCCCAAGTTGTATTTTGTTTTTTATGTTGAATTAAAAACGCAAACAAGTAAAGAACTTATTTGATTTTTATGTAACATTTATTATAAAAATTCATAAATATCCTTAATTATCTGCTAAAAAAATAAACTAGAAAAATACTCTTTCATATGGTTTTGCAATGTGTTTGAATAAATGAAATATTTAAAGTTGCTTTTAATACAACATAAACATTTAAAAAAATTCATTCATTCATTTGAAATTATTCTTAAACTTATAAGCTTACAAAATATTAATTTGCACATCGAAAACAAAATGAAAAGAATGACATTTTAATAAAAATGTATGTGTTTACATTCAAAACTTTAATACATACATATGTATCTAAATATATAAAATAGAAATTAATAGATGCCAAATAAAACTTAAATTTTTTTTGGAAAACACTGTTTTTCGGCCTTTCAGGGGGACCCCTTAAATGGTCACTACGGACACCCAGCAGTCCAAGGACCCCCATTTGAGAACCGTTGCTTTAATACATCTTATGTAGGAATGAATTTTACAATATATGTAACTTACATTCATAAATTATGTTATAATTACCAGTAAATAATTTAGAAATTTTTTTTGACACAAACCTAATTGTGGCAAGTACTACGTAAGAATTGTCATCGAACTAGTATAGGATTTCTATATTTAAAATTAATAAGTAAAATCTTATTTATCAAGAAACTGTTACCCGTTGTGTTTCATAACCCCGAAATGTGCCGCCAGGGTCCTTAAATCTTTTAAAAATTTCTTGATTTGCGGAAAACTTTGCTCAAAATATCGAGTTATAGCGTTTTGAAATTAATAACAGACTTGAAAAATATAACAATTTTCTTTGTTTTTCAAAACGTGAAAAGTGTTGTAAAAAGTTTTGAAAACATTTTTGTACTTTCACTTCTATGCATTGATGTACCGTGTTTTTGTTGTTATAGAGCAGTAGATTATCCACATTACAAAAATAGACCTGTACAAATGTATATAAACCTGTAAAAAATAATTACTAACTCTTTAAGATCAGTACACTAAAATAAAGATCAGTAGGTTATCGTAGTATTCGTGATCATCAGCCACTATCGTTGTGTACGGTACTTTGTTTGTGGATTCATAAGCAATAAAAATAAATTTAGAGTTTGTGTTGTTTAAACAGTACGCAATGATAGTGTACTGTTTTCTTTTCCATTTCTGATTTAAACATCAAACACACATTCATGTTGAAATGGTTTGAACACATATTTCTTGCATCACAACAACATAAAATAGTTTGTATGCTGTGGCAGGAAGTAAATAGAGAAGTTCGAGCATATGATTATTGTACCCTTTACCATAAAAAGTGGAAAAAGGGTATAAATAAGTTTGTAATTCGGTTTGCAATTTCTTCAATATCCATTTCCGACCACAAAAAGTATATGTATTCTGAGTTCTTATACAAAGCAAAGTCGACTGAGCGATGTTCGTCTGTCCGTCCGTGTAAGTATTGAAATCAACTTTGCTAAGGCACTAAATAAGTTAAAGAAAATTTAAATACGCCAATCGAGCAAGATCGGTCCATGTTCCTCGAGGCAGTGAGCTTTACACCACGCCTGCCTCTAATTTTTCCATACTATTTGGGACAATGAAGTAACTCCAATCAAACAAACAAAAATATGAAGCGATAGAGAAATAAAAAATAAGAAAAAAACATCAAGTGAAAAAATTGACGCACGCCCATATTTACAGAGTTATGGGTCTTTGAAAATTTCATAAAAAGCTTTTGAAGAGATCATGTAGGAAAATAAAATTTTTTTTACATGCTTTACTCATTAACAGCCGATGACATTCTTATGCAAAATTATATATCGTACTTATTTTTTTATTTTATATCAACCCAAATTTTTTTTTTTAATTGGAGTTACTTTACTAAACTATATAAGATTCGGCAAAGCCTAATATAGCACTCTTACTTGTTTCAAATGCTTCTGTTGTTCTCTTGGTTTCTTTGTAAGTGCCAATATGATTACTTTATTAAAAATAAAAGTAGGACTACTAATTTTTAAAAGGAATTAACATTTTAAATTTTAAATAAATTTATATCATATAAATCATAATCGTCATCTTAATTTTTAATTAACTCCGTATTTACTTCTTAAACTTGCTGACAGTATCGATATCGATAGTTAGCTATCGGTTTTTTTTGCAGTTCATATCATTATTATAGACTGCAAAATTTATTTTTGTATACCCTTACCACAAAAAGTGGAAAAAGGGTAAATCATTGTCATTCCGTTTGTAATTTCTACAATATCCACTTCCGACCACATAAAGTATATATATTTTGAGTTCTTATACAAAGCAAAGTCGACTGATGTGATGTCTGCTGTCCGTCCGTATTTGGGTGGAAATTAAGTTTTTCAAGGCACTAGATGAGCTAGAGAAAATTTAGATATGCCAATCGATAGTTTTGAAAAATTTTCCATAGAAAATCTGCAAGATCGGCCCATATCCTCGAGGCATCGGTGAAAACACCACGCCTGCCTCTAATTTTTTCATATCATTTGTAACAGTAAAGTAACTCCAATCAGCTGGTTAACTTACAAGAAACCAAGAATTTTATGTCTAAGCAGTACAATGATATAATGAAGGGTGTTGCAGAAAACAAGATATAAAAGGAAAATAAACTTTCAAAAGCAGAAGTAAATACTTTTAAAAATTCAGTTAAATTTTTAAGCGATCAAAGAATAAAATATAATTATTTAGTAAAAGACTGGAAGCCGTGCCGTCAGCAGTGGAAACAATTCTCAAATTAACAAGTGATGCTGATGTTGAGTTAAATTCTGAATGCATTAATGATGCATATTTTATAAACATGTAGCACAGCCAAAATGAGAATAGTATTGTGAAGCAGACTGTAGTTGTTAAGCTCAACTCCAAAAAATCTAAAGACAAATTGATTTACAGACAACAGCAGTACTAAAAGAAGAGGAATCTAAATTGTTTGTTAACGATTGCCTTAGTAAAAAAAACTTAATTAATTTAATCATGCTAAGACCTTGAAGACAGTGGGCTTTTGTGCAGTGTATGCAGTTGTTAGTAAAATTCTCCCAAAAGGAAGTGATAGTTCACCTATATTTATTGCTAATGAAGATGCAGTTAATAAGCAACAACAACAAAGATAAATCTCGAAGAACACCTCGTGCAACAAATAATCAACATGGAACAGCTGATAAAGATAAATATTTATCCACCTAATTATTGAGTACTTCAAATATTTAATTATAGTTTTTTCCAAGATTTATAATCAATATTTTTCAAATTTAAGATTATTGAATAGTTATGTAAGCAACTTTTCAGGTTTGTAACAATTTACCTATTTTAACCCACAATGGAGACCCGTCTATAGATACATCTGCATTAATATTGTGTGTAGAAAAAGCTGCTAAAAACTCTAAGTTTAAAAAGAGGCAGAAAAAAATAATAAAAAATTTAATTTAATCCAAGGCTAAATGATAATTTATATAAAGTTATATCTTTAAAAAAAACCTTTTAAAGCAATGTAGGAAAAACCCTGCGAATTAAAGGTTGAAAAGAATCAGTAACATAGTTAAGAAAGTAAGTAAAGAATCAATTAATAATGAATGATCCAAAAAAATGTTGGAAGTTTTTAAATGAAACTCTTCGAAAATCTATAAGCAGATGTATACATGTAAAGGATGTCTACGGTGAAATATTTATAGATGATTTACAAAAAACTGAAGTTTTAAACGAATATTTTTTGAAATCTGTAAAAAATTAAGGGTACAAACTAAAAAAATATCTAAAGATTCTTTTACCTATTTAAGAATTAAACTCAACACAATATAAGATTTCATCTTTATTATGCAACAGTGGATGATGTTCAGAATGCAGTAATAAATTTGGGGGTAGATTAAAAGTGGAGGCTATGATAATATGGCGCCGAAGATACTGTTAAATTATATAAATTAATGCACACCGCATTTACTCAATATATTTAAGAACATGGTAAACATGCTACAAAAATCCATAGGGTTATTCCGATCCCAAAAGTAAGCGATGCTTGCACTGCGACAAGTTTAGGCCGATTTCTCTTTTGCCTTTTATTGATACCGTTTTTGAAAAAAAAATGAAAATACTTGATTGAATGACTTCCAATTTGGTTTTAGGGAAGGATGTGGTACAGAAGAAGCTGTGGTAAATATACTCAACTTTGTTTGTATAAACCTAGATGATGGATTAAGTGGAGTGACAGGCATATATTATGACTTTACCAAGATCAAAATCTTGTAGATCGTGAAGTTTTTTGGAAAAATTTGAATTATATGGTATTTGTGGTACTGAAATGTCTCTTTGAAGAAGTTATTTAACGAACCGAAAACAACTTGTTCATAAAAAAGGTCATGATATAAGAAATCTTCAACTTTCTGGAAAATTTATCTTGTATGCGGACGATATTTGTTTTTTTAACCCCTACAAGATTAAAACTGTCGCAAAGGTTTATATGGAACGGGATGCGTCGTTATTGACAGAATTTCCAAGAATTAACAAACATGTTTTAAATAAAAATAAATATAAAACTCAATTAATGAGATTGAAGCCAATTAGTGATCAGGAAAAGCACTTGGGCGTTAATTTACAAAGAAATCTTTCTTGGAGTCAACGTATTCGTAGTTTAAGAACAAAAATGCTCAAACTGCCGGGCTACTTTATACATTTAAAAATAAATTTAATATAAATACGAAATTATTACTTTAAATGCTTAAATTCAAAGCCATTTCAATTGTTTGGTTATATTTTTACAATAAATATATTCTACGGTGTCATTATTCACGGAATTTTCAAATTGCAAATATTAATTTATGTTTTCAAATGTTTGCACAATATTGGTCATCACACTATAGGTTTTCCGAGAAGCCAGTCTTCATTTAATACAAGAAACAATAGGAATTTATTGATTGCAAAATGTAGGCTTAAAACAACAAAACAAAGGATACAATACGTGGGTAGTAGTGTGTTCAACAATTTGCCTGAACATTAAAAAAATACAGCTAGAATTACAATTTATAAGAAAAACATAAGAGATTACCAATATCAACATATAGAAGATATCTTAATATAATTATTAAAAATTGAAGGTATTTACGTATTCATATCTTCTATTTATTTTTATCTTTTCTCTAAAGACTCGTCATTAGTTGTAATATTTGTGTTTCCAAATCGCCTCTACAATGCCTTAAAGGCGCAGTACACACTTGTAATAAAATGAATGAATGAAATGTTTAAAAATAAAAACAAAAAAATAAATATGAAGTGATAGAGAACTGAAAAATAAGAAAAAAAAACATCAGGTAAAAAAAAAATTGGCGATCGCCCATACTTTCTTTTTTTCACAAATATTTTTTTTTTTTTTTGAGACATGTATTAAATCATCTTTTCGTAACATTATGCGCATATATTCTTCCGAATAATTTAAATATACAGCTCTTTTCACAATTTGATTGTTTAGCAGAAGCAAGCAGTAGAAGCATTTTTTTGTGTAAAAAACTTGAATTGTTTCAAAAAGTAGCTTATGGTAAAGTGGGTTCAGTTGTACTTTCTTCTTGATTTGTTTTTATTTAAAACAATGTACAAGAATTGCGAAAGAATTAACAAAAAATGTGTTCAGTGGTTATTGATACTTAACAACTTTAACAACTCTGAAAGTTTAAAACAATTATGCATATAAAACTAGAAAAATTTTTGAATATTGATAAAAATTTTATGAAAATAACGGGAAAGCAGCACAAAATATACTGCTTGTGCCAAATTGTCTTATTTTAGTCACTTTTTAATGCAGTTTTTCCACAACACATGTAATTAAAATTGCCATGAAATCAAATTTACAAAAATCTGATATGTATTTTATTTTAAAGAGTTTTTAATCAAATGGCAAAATAAAATTAATTTTTTGTTTTAACGTGTAAATTTCCGAAGCGGGGAATTTTTTTTCCAAAAAAATAAAAACGGTATTTTACATTTTCTCATTTCATTTAACAAAAAGCGCTATCAGAACTAAGCTCCAAACTGGTTTATTAACAATATAGCAAATGCCTCAAAGTAATAATGTGATTGTGGTTAAGTGCACAATACTAAAAATACCAAGTCGAGGTCGGCCAAAATAAAATAAAACAAAAAAAAAATTTGAACCAATTTTCCCCCAAACTAAAAGTGATAACCTACGCTGACTTTCAAAACGTCAGTTGCTTTGTATTCGAACAAAGTATTGTATTTAATAATCCCGTGGAACTAAATGTTTAAAATGCATACCACTCCAACATGTCGCAGAAAAGTATAAGAAACGTTGCAACCGAGCAACTAGCGCATCAGTTTCTAAATTTTCGCAACTTTGTAAATGTACAAATACTGCAGCAAACTTGTACACAAAGTTTGTATTAATACATTTTGGAAGTCAGCCCTACACATAGATATTTTCAACGTCTAATTCAACTTAAAATATTTTAAAGTTGAGCTGAGTAAACTGTTTGGTACCCAATTTGTGGCGTAGCCGTTTTCAAACCTCTGTAGACTGTTAACAATTTTTTTTCTAATTTTTAGTTGTCAGGTGCAACACGTACTTTTATTTTATTCATAATACATGTTAATATACAATGTAGTCATTTTATTTTAAAGTATTGAATCATTTTTACATAAAATTATTTATAAGATTTGTGTGAGTCTTGCATATTATATCTTCCTAATGTTTTGAGCGAGTTGATATATTTTATTATCACTGAATAATTTAAATATATCTTGAAGCTATGATGTGGATAATGAAAAAAGGGTATAACATAAAAGAGCCATGTTTTCCTTAAGGTAGCCATAATCTAAGACAAGTTATAATGGTTGTATTTATTGTAAGCAAGACATGGTATTGTTACATTTATTAAAAATGTAGTTGTTTTTAAAAGCATATTGTTATCTAGCATCATAACGACATGGTACAACATAGTAAAACATAATTATATTTAAAATCTAAACATGTTATAATTAAATGTTTAAATCTTTTTTCTTTTTTAAGAAAAGTAGCACTTCTGGCAACAAAGCCAATTTAATTACTTTTGTAATTGTGCTAAATTCTTTTCGGAAGAGTGATAAGACAGGTGGTGAAAGGAGAAAGATAGAGAAAGTGCTTCATTCTTAATCGACTTCATAAAAAGAAGGTAGTTATCAATTCGACTGAATGTCTTGTCTTATATTTGTGCCTTGATTGCTCAGTCATTTCTGGATAGATTTTGAAACTGCGTATCACTGTAGCTCCCAATGGCAAAAAGTAATGCATAAATAGACTTAAAATAAAAGGGTTTCACAATAAGTGATGTAAATTGACCTATATGGGGCTATCTTTGGAACCGCTTTAGACAAACGCTTGCAAATTGGGCAGAATGAATTAAAAGGCGTTACAATAGTTGATGTAACTGTTGAACAGTTGCAGACAGGCGATTGAAATTTGCACGGAACCTTTTTTTTTATTAAATAATAGTTCTTATGTTCATAAAGCAGGAGAAAATTCATTTTTTCTATGTGTAGAATGACATCACACAGCTTCATTATACAATCCGCAAGGAATTAGGGATATCCTCAGGAATAAAAGTCAGACATAAAAAGATTATTGGATTTTTTACTAAAATTCTGACATGATTTTTTTGTCTGTTTTTCTTTTGCAAGAATTATTTATTTCATATTCGTCATATGTTTTTGATTAGACGGTTGAGGGTAAAGCAACTAGGATTTTATTAGTAATTTCACTTCGCCGGCCTTATTTATTTAAGTCGTTAGTATTAATTATTATGGAAGAAACATTTAAAAATATTTTAGGACTAAATGTACTCTTTATTTATGTTCTGGTACAACTGCTATACTATCGTACAACTAACTTATCAAACATTCATTTCGAAATGTTCATTTTCTGGGAAACTCAACAATTTTCTTCAAAACTTGAAATCATGTTAATTAATACTTATCGGACTACTGGTACTTATGTCTACTAGAATACCAGACGAATGCCACTTGAGTACCGCTTACTAAAAACAGCATAAGACTTCATTAATACTTGCTTAAATTTCACTTGCAAAATTTCAATTCTGCCATATATTAAATAGCTAACGAACTTTCGCGCACAATTTTATGCGAATATAAATAATGCACTTTATTTTGTCCACGGTGTTACTCATAAAAAAGACAAAAAAAACACAATGAAAGAAAAAAATATAACGAAACATATTAGATGGTATTCAGGAGTGCTTAAAGTACTTAAAATCTAGCAACATTGAATTTGAAGACTTAAGAGATGTTTAAATCTTAACTGGTATACATGTGTACCATCCGGGTCGAAAGGGCTAAAACATATGAAAAACAAAACAAATTTTGTTAAAGTTAGCATCAAGAAGGCAAAATGCTTCAATATAATTTTTACTTATGTATAATTAATATAAATAATAATTATTCAGCTAGAATATCAAAACAGATCAGCATGTGTATTCAGGTGTCTGAATAAACACTTTCCACATAAAAAAATAAAAAAGAAATCAAAAAAAAAAAAAAAAAATAATATAAATTTCGTACCGAATGTTTCTCGTGGTACTTTTTGGTTGTCAATGGGAGCAGCTTCAAGAAAAACATACGTAAATTAAAAATTAAAAACTTTACTATTAATAATAATCTCAATTCTAAAGCACTTGGATTTATAATCCGTAACACAAACAAACAAAAACACATTCCGTTCTTATATTATAAAAATTTATTTCTATTAACATTTATGGTGATATAGTGATCAATTTTGTAACTAAAACAAGACAAAAATGTTAAAAAGCATGGAATACTTACTGCCAATTGTTTCTACACTTATGATAACTGGATATTTTGCTGCTATTATTTGTTTTTCAAGTACTTTTGATCTTAAAAGATGAATTTTTATTGATTAGTTGTTTTCAAATTGAATCCAGGCATGACTTGTCAACATCGGATGTATGCATCATGTCCCTAGTGTGTTTACTTTATTAACCATACAGCAGACAAACAGACCAAGAGCTAGACGAACATTCACACCGTTTGACCGTGCATACGTACGTTCATACGTGTACAATGACATAAAACCAAAGATAAACATAGCAGCAACTACTTTGTTAAGTGTATCCAGTCATGCAAACATTCTATCTACAACACTAAAGTTTTTTTTATTATTCATTCACTTAAAATTTATAAAAAGAACATAAATTATAAAAGAACAACAAAAAACACAAATATTTATAAGAGATGCTATGAAAATATTTACTTTTCATCTTAAGAATTTTAAATTAAAACTATTAAGTTTTCTTTAAACTGGAGTTTTGCGGCAAACATTTCATAAACATTTGAAGCTACAACTTATTTGAACAATTTTGATATTTATCACACGTACTCTTATACTTAGGAGACCGATTAAACAAGTGTTGGGTTTGAAGTGGAGTCTATAAACGCATTTCCGGTGTTTGGGAAGCTTTAACATAAGCCTAAGTTATCACGAACTAAGTATAACTGTTCTTTTTATTCCCTTCACTACAGGTGAAAAGGGTATATCTGAGTTTGTCATTCCCTTATTGATTTTTACAATATCCATTTCCGACCCTTTAAATTAAATATATTCGGAGTTCTTATGCATAGCTAAGTCGATTGAGCGATGTCCGTCCGTCCGTTTTTTTAACTTTTTCTTTTTCTATAATATAAAATGCATAAAATACTTTAAAAATGTGATCAGAAAAAATCGGGTTTAAGGCTCTAGGACCTCTAGTTTACGAGATATTTGATTTTTAGGATTTTCAATAGTAAAATGCACTTTTTAGGTACAAAAAATTTTTTTTAACTTTTTCTTTTTCTATAATACAAAATGCATAAAATACTTTAAAAATGTGATCAGAAAAAATCGGGTTTAAGGCTCTAGGACCTCTAGTTTACGAGATATTTGAGTTTTAAGATTTTCAATAGTAAAATGCACTTTTTAGGTACAAAAAAATTTTTTTTTAACTTTTTCTTTTTCTATAATATAAAATGCATAAAATACTTTAAAAATGTGATCAGAAAAAATCGGGTTTAAGGCTCTAGGACCTCTAGTTTACGAGATATTTGAGTTTTAAGATTTTCAATAGTAATATGCACTTTTTAGGTACAAAAAATTTTTTTTTTAACTTTTTCTTTTTCTATAATATAAAATGCATAAAATACTTTAAAAATGTGATCAGAAAAAATCGGGTTTAAGGCTCTAGGACCTCTAGTTTACGAGATATTTGAGTTTTAAGATTTTCAATAGTAATATGCACTTTTTAGGTACAAAAAAATTTTTTTTAACTTTTTCTTTTTCTATAATATAAAATGCATAAAATACTTTAAAAATGTGATCAGAAAAAATCGGGTTTAAGGATCTAGGACCTCTAGTTTACGAGATATTTGAGTTTTAAGATTTTCAATAGTAAAATGCACTTTTTAGGTACAAAAAATTTTTTTTTTAACTTTTTCTTTTTCTATAATATAAAATGCATAAAATACTTTAAAAATGTGATCAGAAAAAATCGGGTTTAAGGCTCTAGAACCTCTAGTTTACGAGATATTTGAGTTTTAAGATTTTCAATAGTAAAATGCACTTTTTAGGTACAAAAAAATTTTTTTTAACTTTTTCTTTTTCTATAATATAAAATGCATAAAATACTTTAAAAATGTGATCAGAAAAAATCGGGTTTAAGGCTCTAGGACCTCTAGTTTACGAGATATTTGATTTTTAAGATTTTCAATAGTAAAATGCACTTTTTAAGTACAAAAAAAATTTTTTTTAACTTTTTATTTTTCTATAATATAAAATGCATAAAATACTTTAAAAATGTGATCAGAAAAAATCGGGTTTAAGGCTCTAGGACCTCTAGTTTACGAGATATTTGAGTTAGTCTTGAAATCAATTTTGCCAAGGAACTAGATGAGCTACAGAAAATTGAAATGCGCAAATCGATCAGACAAAGTTTAAAAAATTTTGCTATTGAAAATTAGATCGATCCATGTCCTTCGAGGCAGCAGGCAAAAAGCCACTCCTGTTTTTAAGTTTTTGGTATATTTTTTTAACTTTTGTTTGTGTTCCTGCAGGGCGTTTTCTGTACTTCTAAGTACTTTGTATTCCTGCAGGGTAAATAAGATTTGGCATAGCCGGATATAGCCCTCTTACTTGTTTTAACAACTTTTATTACAAATTATAACTAATTTTAAATGATTTTTAAACATTCCAATTTTTTCAATTATATGTACAATTTCTCGTATTCTATTTCTTTAAAATAATTGCTTGAATGTAAAGAGTTGACAAGTAATTTCTATCTTGTATTTAGAGACGAAGAAAGTTGAAGAAGGATGTGCCGTTACTGCTTTTAAATCTCTAATGTCGATTACTCCCTACTTAAAATTATTGGGCCTTAACTTTATTATTATTATTATTTTTAGAAACTTTGGTGCAAAATGTTCAAAATGTTGCCGTGGTATTTCAGCCTCTGATTGGGTGAGGCGGGCCCGCGATTTAGTCTTTCATTTAGCCTGCTTCGCGTGCGATCAATGTGGCCGACAACTTTCTACCGGCGAACAATTTGCTCTTATGGAGGATAGAGTTCTGTGTAAGGCCCACTATTTGGAAACAGTAGAAGGAGGCACTACATCCAGTGATGGTGAGTTAAAAAAAACAATTCATGATTTTCCATCAACAGTTCTTGTAATGCCAATTCTTTTTGTCTTGCAAAAGAGCTTGCTGTTGTTTTTCGAATTAAATTCATACATACATATGTAGCTCTCACTTTATTTGAGTTTACGGTAGCTTCAATTTTATTTAGTATATGCTTGCATTAATACATATGTGTATGTAGGTATGTATATTTGCATATGTAAATAACAACCGCTTATTTGAGCCAGGAATTTAACCTAACTTATGTATATAAGGGCATATGCAAAAGCATAAATGTTGGAATCTGACAATAAAAACACAAAAGAAAAGAAAGCACGTCACTTTTAACTAAAACGAATCCGAATCAAATGTTGAATAGCAAGAAACAACAGCAGAAACATAAACGGAAAGAACAATAAAATATTTACGCCATGCATTTATCAAATGAACCAAAAAGCATATCCGTCTAACCATTTAGGTGTTGCTTCTAAGTCAGTCAGTCGAGCATCAAGCCAGCCATTTAGCTAACAAGTTGACAACAAACGTGCTTCAGTTGTTAATCAAGTAAAGCATAATAACAGTAGAACGAAAAACATAAAACTTACGCAGAATTAACCAACAAAACATTTTACACAATTGTTTATTAACAATAATTTTTTTTTTGCGCAACTAGCAAAACTAGACTGTTAGCAAAAGGCATCAATATTGGAGAATACATTAGGCTCATCTATTAGCATGTGCACTTAGTCTAGAAAATTAGTTCTAAAAATTTGAACCAAATCGGACAATGTTTTTCGGGCGTTAAAGTTTCTATTTTATTTTATTAAAGAATATTAAACGTAAGAAAATTAATGATTAAAGCATTACCGATTTAAAATATCTAAAGGGCCACATATATCGTACATAAGCTAGTGTCAAAAACCTAGGAAAAGCCTGGCAAATGCTTAAGCAACTAATAAGAGAATTTTAAGTGACTACAATGTACTAACATAAAAATATTTGAAAAAAAAAATGATTTCTTTAGAACTTAATATAACTAAAATCACAACCGCGCTGAAATAACATATTCTATTTATTTCATTACCTTCGAACACATATTTACATTTTTTCCCTTTTTTGTTTTGTTTCAGTTTTTTGGCTATTAAAAAATGCAACGCATTTGTGTTAAAAATCTTTTTCTTTACATTTTCTATTAAATTAAAAACCAAAATTTTTCGCTGACGGTGTCTTTCATTGGAATTTTGCTTTCTGAAAGTATTAAGTGTAAAACAATCAGCTGTTTCAGTACGTAATATACGATTAGTTTTGTACTTTCGTTAAGCAAATGACATATGACAAAACTTAACAAAGGCTCAATTATAATGTACATAAGCTAGCTTGAGCCATCACTTGTGCATATCACTTAAATCACATACAATTAAAAATCAGTTTACTATTTTATCTCGAAGGAGGAATATTTCTTTGCGAGCAGATTTTACCCTTTTCCAAAAGTAAGGTTATAATCAAAGACGCAACGCGCACATTTTCCAACTGGCATTTAAAAGTGTCCACAATTTTAACAAATTGCAAATTAAGATAATCGTCTATACTTCAATAAAAAAGAGACTTTACATATATCTAAAGACTTGTGGGATACCCTCGCGCTATGGTTACGTACTCCTGCCATTAAAATTCTGAAATAAAGAAAATACAATTAAAAAATCAATTTAAATTTATTGCGTTTGAAAAAAAAGGACAATAAGTTAAAAAAATTTTTTTTCTACATTTTCTATAAAATATAAAAACAACTTTTTCACACTTGTAAATAAATGCACTTAAAGCATCTTTTACAGGTTTTTATCGTTGTAGATGGTGTAAACACAGTAAATTAAATATATATGCATTTTGATGTTTTCATGTTTTAAATTTATCTAAATTTACCAAAACTATCAGATGTAAAATGTCTACACTAGGCAACCATGAATACCCCTACTTAATTATAGTGAACGTCACAACTTAATTGTACGACTGCATTGGTATATCAAAGCAAGTAGTTAAGTGATGCTTCGTTTGCGCTATTAAAAAATTTTATTTTTATATCTTTGCATCCAGCTTTTGTGAAGCATGTAGTGTTTTTTCACACACTGTTTAAAATATCCGCTTATAGAGGGTATTCATACTAGCGGTACCTAGTATTTATAGGTCAATTTCAAGCATCCCTAGTAATATTTTAGAAATTAATCTTAACCACACTCTAACAATTTGATTTTTATACTTATAATGGTGTTTGATTTTTTCTTTGCGCAAAGTTTAAAAACTTAAAGTTTATTTACGCTACGATTTGGAAATGTTAGAAATTGTAAAAATGGAAGAGAATAAATTTGTATTCACAACTATGAAAAATAGATTTTTGTCTAGCATTGGCAGGACTTTATAAGTAAAACTGTTAGATTTGAAATCTTATTGTTAGTTTAACTTTCTTTGAGATTGAATTAATAATTTTCTTTATTTTTTGTAAGCTATTGCGGAATGCAACACTTTGTGATCAAGGTTAAGGAAATCTGTTGAGAAGCCGCCTAGATCGGGTCCGTTTATAAAATAATTTTCAAATCGTTTTTGTTCCTGTACAAATAACTCAATTGCAACAAAAGTTCGTTTTTTAAGTTATTACACTTTGATAAGAAAGATCATTTAGCGTATATTTATTCTTCATCTTGTTGTATTTTATTTATTTATATCCGATAAACCGTTCTTGAGCTGTGGCAAAATATGTTAATGTGACAGCTTTATTATTTGCCACGGCCTTATATATATATATATATATATATATATTGTAGAAATAAATTAAAAGCATATTCTAATTAAGCGTGCTAAATCCTATACAATACAGTTATTATGTTCGTATTTAAAGTTTTACATAAAATAAAAATAGTAAAAATTTTCATTTTTTCCTCAAAGTGTGTTTAATCCACTTTTTCTCTAGTTTTAGTTTGTCCTTGGATTTTTAAAGGGCTTTCTTAGGCTTCCAAGTTTTAATCGAACAGTTTATAAAATTGTTTGTAATTATTTGAGACCGCTTCTGATTCCATATAGTATAAACTTCGCTAAGTGTATCATCAGGATTAGTTTTATTTATTTATTTTTATGTTAGAAACATTGTTAGGCTTGTATCAGGTACAAGTTGATTTAGAATAAAATTGAATCAATGATAAAAAGCACAAAATGTTCCAAAATGTGTATAAATTTTTAAAAATACATTTAACTTTTTAAGTTATTTATGTTGATTTATTTTAGATGGTTGTGATGGTGATGGTTACCACAAGAGCAAAACCAAACGAGTTCGTACCACATTTACAGAAGAACAGTTGCAAGTTTTACAAGCCAACTTTCAAATCGACAGTAATCCTGATGGCCAGGATTTGGAGAGGATTGCATCAGTGACGGGTCTCAGTAAACGTGTGACGCAAGTTTGGTTTCAAAATTCGAGAGCGCGTCAGAAAAAACATATACATGCTGGTAAGAATAAAAGTAAGTAGTTTTGTGGTAGAAGTAGTTGTTGAATAGGTGAACGTGATGTAATTTAGTGCATTCCAGTCCAACTCTTCTAATACTTTTATAATTTTTTGTATTCGGTATAACATGTACTAATGAAAACATCAACTCGTAACCCTAAACGTAATATATTTTTGCGCTTAGCTAGTTCTAGACAAAAGTTGCTTATTGTCATTGTTACCATTTGGTACTTTTATTGTCTGTGCTCGACGGAGTACAACAGCGTCCCTTCTTCTTAGCCAAATGTGTCTAAATATTATTAGCAAGCATAGTGTTTTGTTTTAATTAAATTTTTGATGTAACAAAAGTTACATGTTTTTATGTGTGTATGTATATATGTATGTGTATACGTATGTTGTCTGGCAAAGCCTACGAATTCTAGTCATCCCGTAATTGTTTTATGTTTAAAATTTCAGTTTTACACCTCTCTTCTTAAAAAATTAATGACTTTGTTAATGATTATTATTCCTTTGTATTTAGAAAATTATAAAAGAGTGTTGTTTTAGTAGGTTTATTTTTAAGAGCAAGTGATATAAGATAAGCCGGAATGAAATATAAATCAAACTGGTTAAAGTTCATCACAGCATAATCGATTTTAAATTTCTTTTTACATACCTAAAAAAAATATTCGTTTTATTTATCTATTACAAATGCGATTGCGCGTGTTTCTATTGTGCTACCTTCTGTTTAGTTTATAAGTTGTTAAAAACGTTTTAAATAAAGATACTTATGGAAATTATTTCCTTCATATATTCTTATTTTAAGTGCGAGAACCTGAAGGAAATTCTTTTGCCCGCCACATAAACCTGCAGCTGACGTATTCATTTCAGAATAATGCTCAAAATCCCATGCAACTAAACGGCAATAAAACGGGATTGTATCCGCCACATGGTAAGTCGTGTACATTTAAATATGCACTATTAAAAAATTATTTACTTTTATTATTTTATACATAACTTAGCAGATTATTCATAAGTTTTTATAATGAATTTATTAAATTACAACAACATTAATTTTTATTTACAGAATCTTCTATGGATGAATTATCCCAAGATTCCAGTGTGCATTGTATGCAAAGTGAAGTGTGACTTATTGATTTATTTAAACCCTATTAGATTAATTATTTCATTCCTTTTGTTAGTGAAAACCGAAATTAAATATTTTAAATATTTAAGAATAGAAAAAAAGAAATATAAATAACGTCCTACCCCTAGTCAAAATTACAAAAATCGTCCAGTTCTTAAGAATTTTTAAAATTAATTTATCGCACAAAAATCTTCTTTACATCATTATAAAATTTATCATTTCGTTCAAAGTGGCTTTTTTTCTTTTGATTCGGCTTAATAAGTATTTATTTTAATTCTAAAAAAGGAAAATATTCCTATAGAATGGAAATTTGCAAAAAAAAAAAATTTATATTAGCACAATTCTTTTTAACTTTTTTATTTCTCAGTAAAAGTAAGTTAAGTTTAAACAAGAATATTTATTTACATACTTGGGCACATACTTTAATACATTCCTTACGAAAAAATACAAGATATTCAAGTTCACAGGAAACTCTGTTAGAAGCTTTTGCTTAAAATTTGAGAAAAAAAATAATAAACGAGTAACCCCTATCCAATATTTTAGAAGTAATACGCATGTGACATCAGAGGGTCCCTTTGAATGATTTTTACAAATAAATATTTCGCAACCTAATCAATAGTCTCAATTTAGACAGAAGTCTTTGAATCAGTTACCTTTTTAATTTAAGGCTTTTGTTATATTATAATGCATAATTACTTTGCGCCAGATCATGCTACCTTATTTACTTTTTATTTTTTTTAGTCTAATTTTATCAGTAGGCTGATATATTCAAAGCTTTATTCAATAATGCCAGAGTCCGTAGATTAGTTTTTCGCTCACAACTATATATTTTTAAAACATTTTATAATGTATTCATTCCATCTACTTGTAAAACGATACCTTGGGTAGTGTCTGTAGCAGAGCAATTAAAGCATAACACTTGCCATCAGCACACTTACCAACACTTTTATTGCTGATGTTTGTAACAATAAGTGATTCTCATTTTTAATAATTTAATCTTCTCTCGATGTTAAATTTAGAATTTAGTCTTTCAAATGAGATCGCGCAAGCGGAGCTGTAATTTCTCAATATCATTCTCAACTTAGTGATTAATGAACTGTTTTAGTGACTTTTAGATGGTTCGGCACAAAAATGTTTATAGTTATATATTTTTCACTTTATTTTTATTTAAATTTAGAAGAAAAAGAAAAATCTTAGTGCTCTTGTTTGCTTTTTGAAATTTGACAACACATCTAAAATACAAAACTTATAAATATTTTCTAGTATGCAAAAAAAATATATATCTTAAACCAACTTAACTTTCAAAACTATTTACTTAGAAAGACCCAAGCTTTATTTTTTACACAGTCGTTACGAAGTGAGTTTGCAGGATTTTGTACACAGCTATTTATCGAGAAAATAATTGTACAAAATTAAAAAAAAGAGAAATCTGCGAAAAATCTCTTAGGTATTTAAAATTTCCCAATCCCCTACAAAATTAAGTATCACAAAGATTTAAGCACTACTACAGTATTTAGGTTTTAAAGTGCAATTATTTCTGGTAATAGTATAAAAGAAAAAAATTTTAGTTCATTATAACAGGGTTCGTCTTTTCTTATAAACATGTGCCTAAGTCAAAAAAAAAAAAAAAAAAAAAAAAAAAAACACACACACACACACCAGACTGACGGATCAAATAGGACAGATACAATCACATTCGTTATTATGTATTTTACCTATATTTAGATAAACAATTTTAACTTATGTAATTTACTTTACTATAATTTTATACGTAATGTTGTTAATGCTTATTATTGTTTTTTGAAGTTTTATTTTTATTAACAATTAAGCATAGTATAAATCACCGTTTTTATAAAAAAATAAATTAAAAGAATTGTAAAATAACTAAAAAATTAACTTTTAATTAAATTATTAAAAATATATTTTGTAAATAGTAACTGCTAAATAATTTAAGTATTTATGTACAACCTAAGAAAAAAAATAAAAAGAATCTTAAATAAAATAAAAGAAGAAATATTTAAGAACAAATTTAACATTTTTAAGTTAAAAAACTTGGTATTCTTTTACTTTCGAAGAAACGGTAATTAGTTTAGTCAAAACCATTTAAATTTCGAGAAGAAAATTATGTTTATTATAATTATATAGAGAAATACTGAGCAAACTTATACCTCTTGAATTTGCCTTGCAACCTCAGTGATTTTCGGATACTTATTGGAAGTTGGTTTTGATGTTCTGACCGATGATTAGTAGTTGCATTGCTGACCTTGAGAAATTAATATAATTATTGTTCTATCGATAAGATGATGATTGGATTTTAGTACCTTTTTCGTTTTCATACCCAAGATCTTTGTAGCGTTATTCGGAGGTTGGGGCACAAGTAGCTATTCCACGATACTTTATAATTGTATATCTATAGCTTAAAAATATGAATACACAATTGCATTGGAATGCATTCCCACTAAGTTACTTTCAAATTTCTGACGTGTTACATTGCTATTTAATGTCAGACAGAAGATTAGTAACTAAATAATAATATCAGGTATATTCATGGATTTAATATGATATCCAGGAACATTTTAGATTTATTGTGAATTTGTTTTTAAAAACTAGTTATATGTCTTATATAGTACGAGTATGCTTCACGCATTTTTCATTATTTCCACTAAGAAAAGTTTAATTAATTTATTGGTTTTTTTATTGACCTTAATAATGTAAAGCATTTTTTAGACTGCCACATCACATCTGTCATCTATTTTCAATATTTTCCTTCTTCGTCGCTTTAAACTGACGCAAGAATTATGCTTTGATCACCATACATATTCCCACATTTCAAGAAGAGGTTATGTATTGTTTACGAGTTTGACAATTGCTCGTGTGATTTCTATTATGTCAACGAAAACCTTTGCATGCCATCGAATATCAAGTAGAAAACTTTCGAAAGGCAAAAAAAACTTCTTGTTGGTATAGTATTTTTTATAAATTATTAATTTAACATGGTACATTTCAATAAATCAAGACATAGGAAAAAACCTGGATTATAAAATTTTATATTTTTATCTTTATAGTTCCAAATATTATTTCTTTCTCAGGATTTGAAAAAAATATATAGAATTATTTTCGAATAAAATTTTATAATTTTATTTCATCTTATTATTTTATTTCATCGTTTAGTGGTCTTCACAAAGAGAAAAACAAAAAAACAGCAGCAAAAAAAGTTTGACTACTCTGGTTTCGAGCTTTCAAAATCTTAAAAGACACATTGTATGTTATTTCAATTTTATTTATGTGAACAAAATATTTAACCTTATACATTTGCTTATATAACCTTTATCATATTGTTACGTTTATTTAAATTTAAAAAAGTTTATTTAATTGAGTTCTTTTATTGCAAATTGAATACACACAATTTAATTACTACTTTAATTAAATTACACTTTCATTAGGCGATTATTTACTTATTCGCGATCAGTACACAAAAATACATGATGGCAACTTTACCACTGTTTTATCTGTTTTACCACAAGCTCTTCACTGGTTGACGTTTTCACTAAGATTGAAGCAGCCTGTATGACCGTTGCTTTTATATACCCAATGTTATGGCTCTTGAATATGCCAAAACTTCCTCCATCTGTTGGTAGAATATTTCTTTACTACGCATTTATCATTTGAGACGCCTGATGATTGTTATTTGATTCTAGAACCTTCCATTATTATTTTGAGTTTATTTATACATGCTGTATATTTTGATTAGTCGTTATGGTGCTTGTGTAGTTGTGCGTTGCGTTTATTTTTATTGCTTTATGTTAGTTGTTTTTGTTTTGTGATTAAGAAGTTTTTGTAGAAACGTCTGCCTTTGTAAACAGATACAATAGGTCATTTCGTTTTGCTTTGTCGGTAACAATCATTTTCATTACTTTAATGACCTAAATAAATCATCTTCGCAACACTGCCGCCCACTCAAGCCTTTTCGTCCCGAATAGGCTCAACATTACCTTTGCCATATTTGGCCAGCCGTTCCAGGTGAACAACTTTCATTTTTGACCTCGGATTATGGTATCTTTGTATCCGGTAAACCACATCATAAAATTTCTTGATCATCTTGCATGGTCCCTCCCAGTAGGTTTGCAGTTTAGGACACTGTCCTTTCTTGCGTTGTTGGTTATATAGTAGAACCATTTGATCTTCAGTAAATCCTTCTGTGTTTGCTGCTCGATCATATCTGGCTTTCATTTTATCGCCGGACATTTTAATGCGGTTACGGACAAACTCATGAAGCTCATGCAGGTCTGCTTGCGCTTGAGGAACACTTTCAATGTCGTTGTCTGCAGGTCCCGGTTTAATACCAAATTCTAAATCTGCTGGCAGTTTTAGTTCTGTCACAAACAAGATTTTTGCTGGACTATGTCAGGTTGAATCATGTACAGCTGACCGATAAGCTAGTAGGAACTTTTGTAGTTGCTCACCCCAATCCTTCTGGTGTGCACTGACCATTTTTCTGAGATATTCCTCTAGGGTACGATTAAGTCTTTTTACCATGCCATCAGACTGTGGATGCATTGATGTCGTTCTCGTCTTTTTGATACCATATACGTCATACATCTCTTTGCATATGGCCGATTCAAAATTTCGTCCCTGGTCTGAATGCAGTTCTAGTGGAACACCGTATCGACACACCCAATTGTTAACAAGAGCGTCCACTACTGTTTTGGACTCTTGGTTTGGAATGGCATACTCCTCAAGCCATTTGCTAAAATAATCTATAACTACTAGTACATATCTGTCTATAGCATTACTAATAGGGAATGGATCTGCTATATCAATAGCTATCCGCTCAAAGGGGGCACCTGCGTTGTATTGCTGAAGCTTTTCACGACTATTTCTTGTAGGACCCTTGGCCGCAATTCACTGTTCGCAATTTTGTATCCAATCGGCTACGAATTGTCGGCAGCCTATCCAGTTGCTTTATCTTTTCAAGCGTTTTTTGTTATATCCATATGACCCCCGCTGGGACCATTATGAAATTGCTTCATTACCTCACCCCTTTTAGAAGTTGGCACGACAATTAAGTCTGTTGTGGTTTTGCCATCTGTACTCTCCCAAGATCAGTATAAGTAGCCGCCTACCACTTTCAGGCTATTCCACTCAGCCTAGTATGATTTTGCTAGGCGGCTTTCTGCCGATATTTCATTATTTCGGTCTTCTGTTATTTTGCTTAGCAAATATAAATTTTGCCAAAATTGAGTCCTCAATTTGTGCCAGTCTTCGCTGGACCCAATTTATGTAAGCCGCACGTCAATGATGCACTCCTTTTTGTCGACATTTGTACAGTGCTTGCACTTTACATTGCATGGCCGTCTTGAAAGGGCATCAGCGTTGTTGTGTTTTCCGCTTTTTTTATGCACGATACTAAAGTCATATCTCTGCAGATGTTCAACCCCGCGTGCGAGCTGCCCTTCAGAGTTTTTAAATTTCATCATCCAACGTAATGCGGAGTGACCCGTCCTTAAGATAAAATGTTGATCTTCCGCTGCTTCACTCAAGTGGTATTGTTGCGACTTCCTGGTCAACTCATGCAAGCTAGCACCCACTTGAGCAAAGTTTGGCACAATTCTCTTGTAGTAAGTGCAAAACCCTAAGAAACTACGCAGCTCATGAAGATTTTGTGGACAAGGCCAGTTCTTTACTGCCAGTACTTTGTCTTCGTCAGCTGATACAGCCTCTGTTGTGACATAATGCCACAAATATTTGACCTCCTGTTGAAACAATGCATATTTCTTTACACTTAATTTTAATCCAGCAGCTGCTATACGCTTAAATACTTCATCCAGGTTTTTGAGGATTTTGTCAAAAGGAACGTCACTATTATGTCATCCAAATACACTTAGCACATCTTCCAATTGAGACCTTTAAGCACATGTTTCACTAAACGCTCGAAAGTTGCTGCAGCGTTGCAGAGCCCAAATGGCATCACCTTGAACCTCCATAAACCAAAACTCGCGCTAAAGGCAATTTTCCCCTTGTCTTTATCGGTTATCTCTATTTGCAAATACCGCTCTACAAGTCCAAGGTAGAGTACCATTTTGTTCCGGCCAACGTGTCAACGCAAAACCTGGTACTGCCGTCTTTCTTCTTTACTAAAACTACTGGCGAACTCCCTGACTCGAGAATGAATCCGTTCCGTTCCATTTCGCTGACAATTTCCTTGTTTGTTTGTTCCATCGTTTGTTTTATCATCTCTTTTATCTCGCTTATTTTGTCACCGTAGTTATAAGAATATGTCTCAAGACATCGAGATAACTTTTGCAGTCTCATATGAGATGGTTTCTGCAAAGGTTGATTTTTGCATAGCACAAACAGCATATTTCACATCCGGATCGCGTATGCCATTCACAAATACCTCAATCTTAAACTGATCCAGAAATGGATCTGGGCCTGGGTAAGTCAGCTGCACCAAACGTTCAATTTCCATGGCGAAATCTTGAAACGTTTCGTTCGCCTTTTGAACCCTTCCTCGAAACTCCATTCTGTAGAGTTCTCTTTTGTTCTTACCTCTGTACTTACGTTGTAAGGTATCAATTATGTCCTCATAATTATTTCTACATCCGGCTCGTAAGCTTTTGAGTATCTCTGCTGCTGCTCCCTTTAAGGCCAAAATAAACTCTATACCTTTTTTATCATTGTCGTATCTATTCTTGTTGGCCATTGTTTCGAACTGGAACCTAAAACATTAAAGGGTGCGCTGCCGTCAAAGCTCGGACTATTTATCTTGCTAGCATGTTCAGAGATAACTCCCACTGGTTCTTCTCGAATTTGAAGTTCGCCCATTTGCTGACTCTCAGCTTCACAAGGTCTATTCGTTTACTGAAGACTTCTGAAATTCTTTGAAACTTCTCATTTACTTCCGCTAAAAGCCTTTCTCTATTGACACTAAAGGTTTCTTGTATTGCTCTGAGGCTGTCTTTAAATGATTCTTAAAGCCTCTTTTTGTTTTCTTTTATCTTCTTCATTAAGGACAGCTTAATGCTTCTGGTTGTTTTCTTCTATTTTCTTCATCATTGTTGCAAACATAGAATTCAGGTCCATAACGCTGTTTTTTTCTGGGGTGCATACTTCAATCTCTTCTTGTTCTTCTTTTCCTCCGAAGTCTTATGTTTCAATATCAATACGTCGCTGCTTGAATTCGTCTATCAACCGCTTTTGAAATTCCGCTTTGTTGCCCGCTGTTAGCAAATTCAATTTACTCAGCTCCATTTTTAGCTGCTCAACGTTAAGCTCGTCGAATTTCATTGTGATTTATTTATTATTTGCAATTTCACTTCTAGCACCAGATGTTACGTTTATTTAAATTTATAAACGTTTATTTTGTTGAGTTCTTTTATTGCAAATTGAATCCACACAATTTAATTACTACTTTTTAAATTACACTTTAATTAGACGATTATTTACTTATTCGCGATTAGTATACAAAAATACGCGATGGCAGCCTTACCACTGTTTAATCTGTTTTACCGCAAGATTTTCATTGGTTGACGTTTTCACTAAGAATGAGTCAGCCTGTATGGCCGTTGCTTTTATATACCCAATGATAAGGCAGTTCTTGAATATGCTAGAACTTCCTCCATCTGTTAGTATAACATTTCTTTACTACGCAATTATCATTTAAGATACATGCTGCTTATTATTTGATTCTAGAAACTTCCATTATTATTTTGAATTTATTATACATGATGTGTATTTTTATTTTTTGTTTTGCGTTGCCGAAGCACTACATCAGTTAGAAAAAGTTTTAATATGCCAATCGATCATAGTGTCGAAAGAGGTGTTATTGAAAATCAGCAAGATCGGTCCATGTCCCTCGAGGCAATGGGCTTAATACCACGCCTGCCTATAATTTTTCCATATTATATGAAGCAATAAAGTGAGTCCAATAAAAAAAATATGGAGCGATTGAGAATTAAAAAATAAGAAAAAATCACCGAGTTATAGGCCTGTGATGTCTTAAAAAAAAGTTCGATTGCCAATAGGGGTAAAATTTAATAGCTTCTAAAGCCATCTTTCAGGAAATACTAGTTTTCAGGAAATTTAAAATTGCTTACCCCATAAATGATCGATGACATTTTAATGTAATTTTATATATTGTAGGCACTTATTTTTTTTTTTTAATTCTCTGTCTAGATAAACATAAATAATAAAGGGTATACACGTAAGATTTTGCATAGCCGTGCTATATTCGGCTATGTTTGTTTTTATCTTAATATGTGCCATAAGACATTACTTTTCTTTCAGCGCAACATTAATATCCTTCCAGTACAGCTACATTTTTATTTTTGGACTTTACTAATCGGAACAAAAGCAATAATTATTAGACAAAATCTTAGTTAACACACCGAAAACTGGAGAATTTACTTATTGACAGTTCTGACTAACTGTAATAATCTTGAAATATTTTACGAGAAACTCATTAAGAGATGGATTTCCTACATCGTTACTTACGTAACAAAAAAAGCAGGTTTTTTAGTTTCTTCTTCTCGTGAGCTTTTATGGGTATGATGTTTTTTGTTAAGTTTTTACATTTATTCATTGATACTCGTTTATCATAGTTACGCCTTCTATGAGAACGATATAATACTCAGAGACAACCCCTAATAGTTATGAGAACTTAAATTGAAATACATACTAGCAATCGTACACAGATAACGTACAAGTAGCCCAATTCTATTTATGTTCTTGCGGATATAAAAAATGTTATCTTGTGCTCCCATTTACTTGCCAATAAATGTATTTGGTAATTTTATTTATTTTATAGTTTCTTATATTGACTGTGGGAGGTTTATTGTTATTGTTTTTTCTTGGGAACAAAGTTGAATAGATATAAGGTGGAAGAGTTTTTGTCTCTTTTGCACTTGCATTCAGTTGCAAATTTTTTAGTTAGTTTCAGCAGTTAGCACGAATATCTTTCGGATGGTTTTATCCACCTGCAATAAGTAATTATGTAACATTAAAGCTCTTTCAAGTAGAAGATATAATGCTTTGTATTTCAATATCCTTTGACATTAAAAAAAGGTTATGATATAATAAGAGCTCTCCATAAAGCAGTCTCTTAACAGCTTTTAGGCACTTTAAAAGGATTAAAAACACATATTATGGATCAATGTTAGAACAAGATGCCTTTGCGAGCACTTTGTAGGGTAATTTAAAAGAAAATACAACCATACAAAGGAAATTATTCTTGTTACATAGGTAAAACACCCGCAATTATGAGTTGATGACTTGACACCTTCTTGTTTGCTTATGTTTTTGATAAAAATGTGTTCTTTATTGATTTTGTAAACCCCGGAATAAAAATCTCGTTTGATGAATATAAAAAGTTAATTTAATAAATCTCTACACTTTATTCGAACATTATGTTTTTAAAAATTATTATTTTATAGTAAAAAAAATTAAACGCAAAAAATTACTTGTTTATATTTATATACGGATAAAAATACATATCTACGTAGATACCTTTTCGATCAAAAAAAAATTACATGTCAACAAGTAAGAGTGTCAAATTTAGCTATGTCCTTCACCATGTATGTAAATTTAGTTTAGAGAAGTCACTCCAATCAAAAACAAATACTTGGGTGACACAGAATAAAAAAATAAGAAAAAAAATTAGGTACTTTATATAATATAACATAAAAATGTCGCCGGCTCTTCATCGGTAAAGATTTTTTTTTACAAATGTCAGCATTTCTGAAAGACGTTTTTGAGGCTGCTGAAGTCAAAGGGGTAAACACTTTGCTACAAACCTGGTTGACCAGGGTTCAAACCCTGCGGCGAACAAAAAATAAAAATGTTCTTTTTTCTGCTTAATGGTATAAATACGTATTCAGAATTAACATTAAATATGCACCCTCCTTTGTTGGTACTTCTTCATAGAATATTCGCCGGCGAAGTAAAATAACTAATAAAATGGCTGTATCTATCTTTTTCTTTTTACACCTGTCTTATCTCTCATCTATCCCTTTCCTCAAGAATGTAGCACGGTTATGAAAATAACCAAATAAGCATTATTGCCTAAAGTGGTACTTCTCTTAAAAAAAAAATCTTTTAAATAATAATCATACTGATATCTTAAAACATATGGTGCACAATCGTAACCTCGTTTTTATAGAGGGGACTATGAACAAGATTGATTATTTAAAAAAATAATTTAATTCAATCTGCTGAAAAAATCAGTTTGGCGGATAGCATTTTGCTTTCTTAATACAACGACCCAAAGTACTCTGCCGTTGTAGTCAAAGAATGTCTGCTTTATAATAAAAAAATGTTTTACCCCACCATCCCCAAAAGCCAGACTTGAATCCCATAGAGCATTTGTGGGCCTATATGAAAAGAAAAATAAATATATAACCAACAAATAAACCCTTAAAAACGTTTTAAGGGACATCTGGGAATCTATACCTGTAGAGGTTACAAGAAGCCTAGCTAGTTCTATGCCAAGAAGACAACAAGCTGTTAAAGAAGCAAAAGGTCATCACACAAAATACTAACAAGGAATGTGTTTAATAATTTTCTACAGTTACAATAAGATAATAAGTTTTATTTCTTCTATGTACAACTATTTGTTTTGCCTAAGAATGTTGGCATTATTTTGTTTTTGTAGTTTTTATATTTATATGAAATAGGTACAAAAATGTTTTCAACATGTAACTAAAAAATGGATCTCAGGTGTAAATTTCACTTTAATAAGCATATATTTCTTGTTATAGATAAATTTTTACCCTAATATTTATTTTGATTTGGTAAGTGTACAAGTTTTTTGTTTGGGCAACTGTATATCTGTTTTTTTTTTGTCTATGTGTGTATATAAGATCCAATTGCAATGTACATTTTTCGAAACATTTTGTATGTAAAATTATAAACAACTAGCAGTGCCCATTTTCGTAAAAATCAAATTTAGAAAAATGTGTTTTTAAATATTTATTGTAGAGATACTTATGTAAAGAGTGTTAAACATTTTACTCTGTAGTTTTAAATAATAAATATTTTATTACAATATCATGAAGCACGATTAAAGTAAATTGATATAAAAAAGATTCCGAATAATAAATTTTCGTATTGATGTACTTGCATGTGCACATTGCTTATTTTTAAAAAATTGCTTACAATTTTTATTTTTCATTAAATCTTTAAAATACATACGAATGTTTTCCAAAGAAAACCCTTATATAAAAAATGAAAGAAATAAAAATACGAGTAGTTACTGAATGTTTGCTGTGTTTTTGTATAAAAAATTTCTTGAGTTTTTACTGTCGTTTTGCTTTGTTGATTCAATGTAGTTCTCATTTAATCAACTTGGCATTAGATATAAGAATGTCTAGTTTCGAATACAAAAGTTACCTGCTTTCTCTACGAGGGTGTTCTACCATAGGAGACTGCGTTCGTTAGATATAGGCAAGGTACATTTATTTTACTAGGTAATAGCGGCTCTACAACAAATACAACATTTGTTAAAACAACATAGCTTTTTATTGTTGTTTTGTGAGTGGAAATGTCAAAAATAGAAACAGAAAATAAAAGATAATTGCTCTAAAAATAAACGCTCTCCTTGTTCTGCATATGCTTGTTGTTAGTGTTTTTTTAAATTCGTAAACAAAAGTAGGAAAATATAAACAACTTTTGACATGTCCAACTACAAACCAGTTGGGCGGACGGCACTACCTAGTAAAATAAATGTACCTTGGTTACAGGGAACACTGTCTATAAAACTGTTTAGTAATTTATTTTGTATTTTGTATTTATTTTTATTGTATAATTGTTAATTCATGTTTTTTACATTAATATGAAAATTCTTTTTAATCCTTTTCATAATTTTTATATTAATTGTTAATTCAAGTTTTTTATGTTTAACATGAATTTGTTTTGTTTACTTCTTTTTATAATTTATTGTTTTTCTTTTTGTTATTGTTTCTTAGTTTTTAAAATAAAGTTTGTAAGCATTTCTAAGTTTTAAGTAGATTTTGTAAGCGCCTCCTTTTTAATTCCTTTTTTAACTTTTGTTAACAGCTGTTTAATTTTTTGAGAGATGTACAATAGAATATGTACCTTAAGTTTAGATTTTGGAAGTTCCTGGAGAATACTTTAGTATGTAAGAAATTTTGATTTTGATTGTTTATTTTTATTTTAATCTTAAAATTTTTTATAAGAAAACATTTGGGCAAACAAACTTGAATACACAATTTGGGTAGAGCTCACTGATGAGCTACATACATATATCGCTCATTTAATAGAACATCGTCATAACTCAAAAAAATTGATTTCGAGAAAAACGAGTTCAAAGTTTTTAATTCATATGTCCTATGCACGACACGGCAGTATTTTCGTTCGTATGTGGAGATGTTAAGAGATATTAATCTGAATTTTTTACAATATGAAAAATTTTGCATGATTTTCTGATATATGACTATGTTGCAATAAAGGAGCGATATGAGCAGTAACGAAATGACCATATGGATATGTTTTCCCCGCAGAAGTAAATTTCAGTTTGTAGTTTTAAAAAATTAGTATGTCATGAGAATATAATAAAATATTTATGAATATCAAAACGAATCAAGCACGATTATAGTAAATTGATATGAAAAAGTTTCCGAGTAATAAATTTACAATTTGTTACGTTTATTTAAATTTATAAAAGTTTATTTTAATACACACAATTTAATAACTACTTTAATTAAATTATACGATTATTTACTTATTCGCGATTAGTACACAAAAATACGCGATGGAAACTTCACTGGTTGACGTTTACATTAAGAATGAATCAGCCTGTATGGCTGTTGCTTTTATATAACCAATGTTAAGTCGGCTCTTGCATCCGTGTCCAATATAAATTTCTGTTCAGCTATTGGATAGGCGAGGACTGGTGCCGTACAGAAAAGTTTCTTCAGTTTCTGGAACGCTTTTTCCGCTGCTTCACTCCAGTGGTATGGTTGTGACTTTCCGGTCAACTCATGCAAGCTAGCAGCCACTTGAGCAAGGTTCCGCACAAATCTCCTGCAGTATGTGCAAAGCCTCAGGAAACTACGCAGCTCATGAAAATTTTGTGGGCGAGGTCAGGTCTTTACTTACAGTACTTTGTCTTCACGATGCCCTAGATATTTGACTTTCTTTTGAAACAAAGCACATTTTTTAATACTTAATTTAAATCATGCAGCTGTTATACGCTTAAATACTTCATCCAGGTTTCTGAGGTGTTCGTCAAACATTTTCTGCACCACGATTATGTCATCCAGATACACAAGCACGTTTTCCAATTTAGACCCTTAAGCACACGTTCCACTAAACGCTCGAAAGTAGCTGGAGCGTTGCAGAGCCCAAATGGCATAACTTTGAACTGCTATAAACCACCACTCGCGCTAAAGGCAGTTTTCTCCTTGTCTTTATCGACTATCTCTACTATACCAATAGCCGTTCTGCAAGTCCAAGGTAGAGAACCATTTTGTTTCGGCCAACGTGTCTAAGGTATCAATTCTAGGCAACGGATAACTGTCTTTCTTGGTGACGTCATTGAGCTCCATGTAGTCAACGCAAAACGTGGTACTGCCGTCTCTCTTCGTCGCAGATTTTCACAAGGGCTTTAGCTGTTAAAATGTATCTCTACATTACGCCAGATCATTGTTTGCTCGTCCATGTGCAGATTAATATCATTGGCTATCATGAAATCTGCACAAATTATAACTTCATCCACTATTTCGCCGACAACAAATACATGGTCAATACTGATATCTGAAACGCTCCTGTGTCTATGGTGAGGACTTGCTTTCTTCCGTTGATAAGACCACAAGCAGTTAGGTTGATATTCTTCTGTTGCACAATGGTAATAAAGTTTGTGGGGCCATCGGTTGTTGCCCCTTAGCTAGCTCGATTAAGTTTAACGATGACTAGCGATTTGGTGCTGTTCGCCCGCTTGTTGTCTTCTCTGGTGAAGCAGATCTTGATCTTTTCTTTGTAGATCTGCAGTTGCGCTAGAAGTGGCCGACTTTACCGCAGTTGAAGCATTTGGCACGAGACTTACTCTTTTCCTCCTCCATCATTTGTTTTAATATCTCTTTTATCTCGCTCCTTTTGTCGCCGTGGTTATAATCATCAGTCTCAAGACATCGCACATTGTACACCTGTGGCCTCGAGATGACTTTTGCGGTCTCCTGTGCTGGCGCGTGCGAGATGGTTTGTGCAAACGTTGATTTTAGCATAGCAAAAACCGCATATTTAACATCTGGATCTCGTTTGTCATTTACAAATGCTCACCTGGGTAAGTCAGCTGCACCAAACGTTCAATTTCCATGCCGAAGTCTTGAAGTGTCTCGTTCGCCTTTTGAACCCTTCCTCGTAACTCCATTCTGTACAGTTCTCTTTTGTGCTGGTATCCGTACTTGCGCTGTAAGGCTTCCATTATGTCTTCATTATTATTTCCGCAACAGACTGGTAAGCTTTTGAGTATCTAAGCCAAAATAAACTCTATACCTTTTTCATCATTGTACCACATATTCTTGTTGGCCACTGTTTCGAACTGGAACCTAAAAACATTAAAGGGTGCGCTGCCGTCAAAGCTCGGACTATTTATCTTACTAGCATGCTCAGAGAGAACTCCCACTGGTTCTTCTCGAATTTGAAGTTCGCCCATTTGCACTGAATTAAACTCTTCGTTCAATTTTTTTTTTCTAGGCCACTGACTCTCAGCTCCACGACATCCACTCGTTTTTTGAAGCCTTCTGAAATTTCTCATTTACCTCCTCTAAAAGCCTTTCTCTATTGACACTAGCGGTTTCTTGTATTGCTCTGAGGCTGTCTCTAAATGATTCCTAAAGCTTCTGGGTGTTTTCTTTTATCTTCTTCACTTGCCTGTCCTGCTTCTGGCTGTTTTCTTCTATTTTCTTCATCATTGCTGCAAACAAAGAATTCAAGTCCATAACGCTGTTTATTGCTGGGGTACATATTTCACTCATTTCTTGTTCTTCTTTTTCTCCAAATTCGTATATCCCAATATCACTACCTCGTCAATCAACCGCTTTTGTAATTCCGCTTTGTTGCCTGCTGTCGGCAGATCCAATTTACACAACTCCATTTTTAACTGCTCACCTTTTAGCTGGTTAAATTTCATTGTGATTTATTAATTATTTGCAATTTCACTTCTGACACCAATTGTTACGCTTATTTAATTTATAAACGTTTATTTTATTGAGTTCTTTTATTGCAAATTTAATACACACAATTTTATTACTACTTTAATTAAATTACACTTTATTTAGGCGATTATTTACTTATTTGCGATTAGTACACAAAAATACGTGATGGAAACTTTAACACTGTTTTATCTGTTTTACCACAAGATCTTCACTGGTTAACATTTTCACTAAGAATGAAGCAGCCTGTATGGCCGTTGCTTTTATATACCCAATGTTAAGGCTCTTGAATATGTTAGAACTTCCTCCATCTGTTGGTAGAAAATTTCTTTACTACGCATTTATCATTTGAGACACATGATGCTTGTTATTTGATTCTAGAACCTTCTATTATTATTTTGAATTTATTTATTTATATTTTTATTAGTCGTTATGGTGATTGTGTAGTTGTGCGTTGCGTTTATTTCTATTGCTTTATGTTAGTCATTTTTGTTTTGTGATAAGGAAGTTTTTGTAGAAACTTCTGGCGTTGTAAACGGACACAATAGGTCATTTCGTCTTGCTTTGTCGGTGACAATCATTTTTTATTCCTTTTTATGACTTAGATAAAGCATCTTCGCAACAATATGTATGATCACATGTACATGTAAAATGGCATAAGAGATTCTTTGTTGTAGTACTTAGCCAAGACAGCCACTTGCACAAATATAGAGAGAAGTCGCCGCATCTAACCCTTCACCATATACATATGTATTACCACACGTACCATACTGCAGATTAAGTAAAAATCAGCATAAGCAATTTTTTCTATCGAAAAGTGTATCTGTTTAGAAGAAGCCATTTTTGAAATGTAAATAGTAATTTTTGCTTAGCGGTGTTTTCCCAACTTATAAATGAAACAACAATCACATGCAGCAACACAAACGAAAATTGAAGTAACTCTTGCAAAAAAAAAAAAAAAAAAAAAAAAACAGCCTCAAAACAGACAAACTAAAATCAGAGTTTTATGATAAATTCTATAATTTTTATATGTATAACTTTTATTCCTGAGGATATTCCTTAATTTCTTGCGGATTGTATCATGAAACTGCAATTACTGTCTAACTCTCACCGCGTGCGCAGTGTTTTTATAGTAACTATTTCAAGTAAACAAAAACAAAAGAGAAAAAACTTTTGCTTTTCTTTTTACTATTAAGTATATTTCCTTAAAATATATACTATGTATACATACATATATAAATATATATACAAACGTTCTCCATAAGCGACATAATATACACTATTTTGATAGACACAAATCGTTCTCTAACCCTAACTCTGTTCATCCTTTATATCTAATAATGAGTAGAGCCGGTGTTCATGAAAAAAATGGTCTTACCAATGATTTTCCTTTTTTAATTCAAAGATCCATTGATGCTTTTGCAGGAAAAGTTAAACTTTGCAAAAAAAATTGAGGTCTGGACAACTCCTGATACAGTGCTTTAATGAAAAGCAGGCAAGCAATATAATAAAAATGCCAAGTTTATCTATAGATATATTCGTGAAGGTTGAAGAATATAACACTCTCAAGAAATCCAAAGGAGTTTTCTATTCCAATGAACTGCGATGTCTATCTGAATAAGAATTACTAGGTGAAATACGTTTACAAAACCCCAACGTTGTAGAAATTAAAAGAGTCAAAAAAAAAGCCCGATAGTAGAAAACTGACAGGTACCGATTCTGGATTATATATAACAACATTATCGTAAGCGAATTGCCAGAAAAACTTTTACTACGATATGTGAACACTACGATAAAACCAAATATTCCGAACCCACTTCGATGCTATAAATATTTCCAGTTTGGCCACGTATCCAACGAATGTCTATCTCAAGAGAAAATTTGCCTACATCGCAGTTACACTGAACATACTCCAGTTGACGAAACAGGCAAACGAGAAAGATGCAATAAAGAAGCAAAATGTGTAAATTGCCAACAACCACACAACAGTTTTTCTAAACTGTGTGCTGTATACGAAAAAGAATATAATATACAAAGAATTAAAATAACACAGAAAAAAACATTAAATGAATCGCGAAAAGAATATGATAAACAAAATCAACTACCAACAACATATGCCTACGCAGTAAAATCATGCAATTGTGTATGCAAATGTAAAGAAAAAATAAATAAAGTTAGTACAAACACAAAAGATAAAGAAAATACAGCTGAGACCACCAAAAAACAACATCAAATTCCCCAGTACGGCAAATAGTCAAAGAGGAAAAAGCGGGAACTAATAAATGCAGAAAAAAAGAAGAAAGATAATACAACAAATATATCAACAATAGGAAATGACATTCTAAAACAAAATAATGAACTTAATAAATATGAATCTAGCGACTCTACATTAAATGACTGATCAGTACAAAATAATTCAATGGAACTGCAACGGATTTTTACACCATTTTGATGAAATAAAACTTAGACTAATTTCAATTGCTTGGTTTTATGCATACAAGAAACTAGATTTAAATCGAATTATTATTATTAATTTATTATACAAATTAAAAAACAATACTTGTTTTTATAGGAATATGATCTCATCCGCATCTGCAAGAGGTGGAGTTTGTATAGAACTCTGAAACATGTTTGACGGAGAGGAGTTAACAATTATATCACAGTACCAGGTTGTCGCCATTAAAGTCAAGTATCCAAGGGAATTTATAATTTGTTCACTATATCTCCCAGGTTCAGAAAATATTGCCGAAAGTAATCCAAGTAATATAACCTCACAATTTTGATCCCCTTATTTTCTATTAGGAAAATTTAATTCTCATAATTCATTATGGGGCTCTCCTAGAATGGATTCAAGAGGAAGAATAGTCGAGAATTTTATAAATAGCAATAACCTTAATTTATTCAATAGACCTAAAAGTGCCACACACTTAAGTCTTGCCTACAAATCTTTTAGTAATATCGACCTAAGCCTAGTAAGTCCAAATATTACCTACCTTTTTGAATGGAATGTTTGTGATGATTTGCACAATAGTTATCACTACCCAATTATTATTGGATTGAATGGCTTTGCACCAAATCGCGAGCGTAGGCCAAATTGGAATATGAAAAAGGCAAAATGGAAAAATTTTAAGTGCAAATTTACAGAGGAACTTTCAAACAATGTAAATATAGACGTAGTTGAAGGGCATATAGCTAGTAACATCTTAAATTCTGTGAGGGATGCTATTCCTCAAAATAATATGATTGGCGTTAAAAGAGAAGTCCCTTGGTGGAATGAGAATATACGAGCCCTCATTAAAGAGAGAAGGTGAACACTGAAAAAATTTAAACGAAATTGTACCGCAGAGGATTTAGCAAAATTTTTAAGAGCTAAATCTCGGACACGTAGGGCTATTAGAGAGATTAGAAAGAAGCCTTGGACAGAGTTTTGTGATTCGATAAACCTTCGAACATCTTCGGCGGAAGTATATAGGAAAATTAAATCCTTGAATGGTATCTCAGCTTCCCATAGAATTTTGGCTATAAAAGACAGTGATACACTATTAACTACCAATGATGATATTGCCAATTTATTGGTACGAAACTTTGCACACAATTCATCATCTTTAAATTTTTGATTAAGTTTTATAATTATTTAAGAAATGCTAGTTTTTCTGTTAATCTGAAAAAGATTAATAAAGTTTATAAAAGAACCTTGAATTTAATTAAACTCAAACCAGTCCTTGCGTCATGTAAGGGCACCTCCCCAGGCCCTGACAACGTAAGGTACGGAATGTTAAAGAAACACGATATTGACAGTACTAGATACCTCTTAGACTTTTACAATTTTATATGAACACATCAGGTTTTTCCGGGAAATTGGAGAAATGCTCCAGTTATCCCAATACTGAAAGCAGGTAAAGATAGTTAAGAACCAGTCAACTACATACCAATTTTGCTTACTGATTGTTCTGTAGAGAATGGTAAATCGGAGACTGATATAACATTTAGAGTTGAATATGCTGAATGTGAATCAGTCTGGGCTTAGGAGAAAAAGAGGGACGATAGATAACTTGGCTATATTAAAATCGGACATCATGGAAAGTTTTGCTTTGAAAAGAGATGTAATAGCATTTTTTTCGACATAAAGAGGGCCTATGGTTGCGTTTGAAAACAACTCATATTTCGAAAACTAAATGATAACAATATGAAGGGAAATATGGCAACTTTTATTTCGAATTTTCTGCGGAACCAAAGATTTTATTATCTAGTTATAAACTCACCATCAAATTATTTCGACCTCGAAAATGGAGTCCCACAGGGATCTGTTATAAGTTTTACCCTTCTTTTTAGCGATTGACGACATTTTAAGTCAATGTCATAAAGATGTAAAGGCGCGGACGATTTAGTCATTTTCAATTCAATTCAATTTATTTATATAACATTTGGTCATATTAATTTACAACATATTACATAAAGAGTTTAGGCGTTTTTACCTTTTCTACTTAAATATTAACTAACAATTATTTGATATACATGAACGGATTTACATTAATTAATTAATTTTTAGGAGAAAATTTTCAAAAAACCTTTATATTCTTTAATTTTTTGGGGGTTTTAGATAAAAGCTTAAATAGTGTGTAAAATTACGGTGAGATGATCTCATTGATGTGAGTTATCTCAGATGATAGACATCTTGCGGTGAAGTTTGATGTAAGGCGGCTTAACTTATCATTTACAAGTTCGACGTTTGCTAATGTGTGAAGGCGGTTTGTGGAGTAGTGCCAAGGCAAATTGTACATCATTTTTAATATTTTATTTTGAGCTACTTGCAATTTCTTTTCATGACAATTTGTTGTTGTAGACCAAGTTGGAGCACCATAAAACATTATAGCGTGAAAAATTACTTTTAAAATTATGCTTTTATTTTGTATGTTGAGCTTAGATTTTCTTTTAACAAGTGGATATAGAAGTCTTGTCAGGTTGTTTATCTTGTTTATGACATATTGAATATGAAGATTGAATTTCAGCTTAGGATCTAATATTAAACCTAGATATTTCACTTTTATTATTATTAAGTAGAATCGGCTGTTGCGGTAGATAACAAACTTTTATTCTTCTGGAGAAATAAATACACTGAATTTTTTGAGGATTTATAAGAATTCTCCATTTTGTAAGATACGACTTGACTTCTACTAGAGCTGAATTTAATCTTGATAAACCATCACTTGCAAGTATATTCGAGCTAAGAATAGCAGTATCATCTGCAAAAATTGAGGCAATACAGCCGTCCAAGGAAGGAAAGTCGGCTGTAAAGATATTATAGAGAATTGGCGAAATACATGATCCTTGGGGGCAACCGGCTGGAATGGTAGTTTCAGAAGAGCAGCAGCAGCCAATGTAAACATTAAAAGAGCGGTCAGAAAGAAAACTTTTTATTAAAGAGATTAACTCTATTGGAAAATTCATTCTGGTCATTTTGTATATGAGACCGTTATGCCAAACTGAGTAAAAAGCTGCTTTAATATCAAGTAAAACCATACCTGTTGATTTTCCGTTGCCAAAATTAGAAGTTACTAACTTTCTTATCCTGATGAGTGGATGGATAGTATTGTGTTTCTTACGAAAACCAAATTGCTGGGTTGAAAGTATATTTTTTGCGTCAATAAAATCTATAAATTTTTCTTGAATTACTTTTTCCAGTATCTTACCAATGGAAGATAAAAGACTTATAGGCCTATAGGATAGTGGACAATTTGCAGGTTTGTTTGGTTTTAATATAGGCACAACTTTTGCTTGCTTCCAGGTTTTTGGAAAGTAATGTAATCGCAGGCATGAGTTTATTATTGTTTTTATGTACTTTATACCTTTCTTTGGCATTGCTTTTAAGCATTTATTATTTATTTGGTCAATACCAGGTGCTTTCTTTGATTTTAGATTTTTTATGATGACTGATATTTTATCTGGCGAAACTGAAATTTATTGGCGGGTATGAGTGGCAAAACTTAAATTATTTGAGGCAATGTTTACGTCAGTTATAGCGGCTTGATCACTGAGGTTCGCAGAAATTGAATGATTCGATCTAAACGTTTGAGCTAAGATGTCACATTTTTCTTGTTGGGTGTTGTAGTTGATGTAATTTTTCTTTAAAATTGGAATATTTAATGACTTCTTCTTTAAAATTTTTGAAATGTTCCAAAAAGGAGAAGAGCCTTTTTCCAATGACGAAAGTTTCCTGTCCCACACACAGTTTCTAAATTTTTTAATTTCTTCGGCAATACGATGGTTGAACTCTTTAGTACGAACATGGTCTATTACGTCACGAAATCTTTTCCAATTTCTTCTGTAAACATTCCTAATTTTGATCAAATTTTTAATATATAATGGTAGTGTTGGTGTTGTAACAGTGTACACTTTAGTCGGAACGCTGTGATTTACTGCCGCTGACATTATGTCGGTTAAGGTTACAATCATGGAGTCAACATCCACAGGAAGGCTAATGGAGTTTTCGCCTGGAATGCTTAAATTTTTCTTAACAAAAGATGAAAACCGTGTCCTGTTTGCCATTTTGTAGTTATAAAATATTTTTTGTACTGGGGTGAGCCCACTGTTGACTGTAATTTGAACTGGGAGATGATCGGAACCTAGATCATTTATAGTACATGCATGCGTTAGATTGTTAGAAATGTTTGTTAGGAAAAATCAAATGTTGAACTGAGTCTTCGTGGGTCAGATGGAATATATGTGTGTTCGCTTGGGTAAAGTATCTGAAGGTTGTCTGCATCTAATTTTTCATAAAGAATATTTTCCCAGCAGTTCGAACGCTGGCAACCCCAATGATTATGTCTGCAGTTAAAGTCACCGCCAATAATAAAATTTCCATTGTTATTATAGAATTTGCGTAAATCAGATTTTAATTTTTTGATATTGTCTCTTCCAGCTGATCCACCTGGAAAATAACAACAATAAACATATATGCTGTTTCCGCTTGATGTTTGTATTTTAATGCCAATATTTTCAATCAGAAAGGTATTTAAAGGTGTCAGTAGAGTGTGTTGAACAGTTTTCCTTACCAGAATTGCTACGCCTCCGCCTCTTTTATGCTCCCGGTCATTTCTGTAGCGGTAGAAGTCTACATGTTTGATAGAGATTGTGCTATTTAGTAATGATTCCGAAATGAGGCATATATGAATATTTTTCGTTAAGAGAAAATTAAAAAGTTCGTCTTTTTTATTTCGGATACCTCTGGCATTCCATGTTACTATATTTAATTTATTACTCATATAAGAATTTACAGGCGAGTGATGTAATCACTTCAAATTGATCAGCTTTACATTTACACTTTTTCAAGTTTGAGATAAGCTCGAGTGTGAGGTCCTTTATTTCATTTAAAGAAAATAAATTATTTGTGTTTACATTATTTGCACGTTCCTGACTCCATTCATTATTAAAACTGGGAGCGTTTTGGTAAAGAGTATTTGGAAAGTTCGAGCTATAATTTGCATTGTTATAAAAACGAGCATCGTTTTGCGATGGTTGTTGGTTTACTCTAAAAGATTTCGGCTGATTGCGTTGTCTTAATTGTTGGTATTTTGCTCTGAGTGGGCAATCGGTAGATGTCGATTTGTGTTGCTCCTTACAGTTTGCACATTGAATGGATTCGGATTTACATTCCGACGTTTTATGATTGCCAGCGCGGTTTGCGCAAAACGTTTTGACAGAACAGCGACTGGATCCGTGACCAAACATTTGGCAATTATGACACTGAGTCATTTTGGGAAATCTAGTACTATTTTTTTGAAAATCCCATTTAACTTTGATATGATCGATAACAGAGTGGTTTTGTCTTAGTTCCTTAACGGTGATTGATTTTCTTTGAAAATAAACAATGTATAAGGCCTGTTCTGAATGTGCGCCATCAGATCTGGTGACTAGCTTAACATCCAAACAAGGTAGTTTTAAATCAGTTAATTTTTTTTAATTATCTGTGGGTCAAACCTATCCAGCCCTAATAAGACTGCTTTGTATGGTTTTTCTTCTTTTGAAGCATATGTAAAAAATTCAAAATTTTTATTCTTTAAGTTCTCACATACTAAGTCGAAGTTTTCTTTACTTTCACAAAAGAGTTAAAGACCAATTGAGATTTTGCGAATCGAATAGTTTTTTAATTCTAATGCACTACAAAAATCGTGAATTTCTATAATTTTACATTTAAGTATAGTTATTGGTGGAATATTTTGTTTTTGATGGTTTTACTATGACTTCATTGTCATCATCATCATCATTATTAAGTGTTTGAAGTGGTTGGTAATAATTGCTACTAGTGCTAGCAGCAGTATTATTTTGTTGTTTATATTTTTTGTTATTCATTATGTTATGCCTGTTTCGAGCATGAACATTATCATCGCGTACACGTTTAATGTTTGTTTGTTTATATGTTAATTGCCACTGTTAATTTAATATTAATTTTACAGTTTAGTTTATATTTGTTGTTTTTAAAAGGAATTTAATTTTGCGAATAAGAAATGCGTTTGTTTATGATCACGGTCATTTATAGACTGACGATTTATTCATATATTGTTCAGGTAAAGAACACTTGACCATTGTTAATAAAATCCAGTCAACCATTAATAGACTGGAAAAATGGAATGGCAAAAGCGGTTTTCAATTTCATGAGGCAAAGACAGGAGCAATTAAATTTTTTAGACGTTTAATACCTTCCGTCAATACAACGATAAAACTGTATGGCAAGGATATTCAGTTTGTAGGGGAACATCTCTTAGGAACTCTTAGGTGTTATATTTGACAGGAAATTGATATTCAATTCCCATATCAGGAAAATTAAAGCAAAGATGAACTCGAAGCTAAATATAATTAAAATGTTGATATGCTCACAATTTCGATCTGATCCACAATCTCTGCTAAAAATTTTACACTCAATCGTCCTCCCATCTATTGATTATGCGTCAATTATATACTTATCTGCCAACAAAACTGATTTGAACATATTACGAGTAGAACCCATACAAAACACAGAAATATGGCTTTCTATAGGCGCTTTTAGAACTAGTCCCGCATGTAGCCAGGCCATATCATCATCTCCTTCTCTACACCTTAGAAGATTAATATATTTACTAAATTACACATTGAGGATTCTTTCAATGCAGAATCCTCCTCTTTATTCAATAATTACTAATAGTACGAAAATAGAACATTTTAAGCAAAAACACCCAAATGTCCAAAGTAACCACAAAATACTCAATTGATACAAATATTATTGCGAACAGCAAATTGGTGCAGTGCTGACCATGATGTTCTCCGAAATTAAAGTTGATTTCTCCCTTGCAACATGTAATAAGCATGATATGACGTCTACTGAGATACAACAAAAGTTTCTTGATTTAATTAGCACTGTATACTCGACCGTTTATTTTTTCTACACTGATGGCTCAGTTAGAAATGAAGAAGCAGGATATGCTGTTTATAGTGATTTCATTGTCATCACGAACCGCATTTCAGATTATTCTTTCATATTCACCTCTGAGTTACTTGCTATAAAAACTTGTATTGAGATTATTCCCAATTTTGATAGGAAAATTCTTATAATGTCCAACAGCAAAAGCGCCCTAGAGAGATTACAAAACCCTTTCAGTAATAATATGATTGTTTAAACGGGTTAAGCCGAATTTTGGAGCTATTGCGAATTTTATAGTTTATATTTGAATTTATAAGTTATAAGCTTTGTTTAGTATTAAATATCAACCTACACTTGTAAATATATATACAGTATCAGAGAAGAAGGATATTGTACCTAAATTTGAAAGAATATCATTACCCAAATCTGATTTTATTAAACTGATTAGACTGAAAATTGGCCATTGCTTATTCTACCATAAACAGGTAATAGAGAAGACTCAACCTTCACTTTGTGAATGTGGAAGTACCCTAAATATTTCCCATATTTTTAATGAATGTAATCTTTTACAATCGCATAGAGCGAAACACAAAATAAGCAATTTAGAGACACTTGCAGAAGAAAGCAAATTTAATGACATTAAAAACTTCATGATGGAAATTAATTTATATAAGTCGATTTAAATTTATGTTTAATACTTCATTTATTAAAAAAGAAAAATAATAGAAATAGGAAAATAATGTATAGTGTAGAATGTATTATTCTTATATTATATTGTTTATAATGAAATATATAAATGGCCTATATAAGCTTATAGGCGTTGAGGCGTTATTTCATAATAAATAAATAAATATCATGAAACTGTGTGTCATCATTCTACACATAGAAAAAACGAGTTTTCTGATGCTTAATGAACATAAAAAGTATTACTAATAAAGGAGGTTCTATGCAAATTTCAATCGTCTACAACTGTTTAACCGTTTGGCCATATTCATTAAATTACATCAGTTAATGTAACACTCTTAAATTTATATTTAAAAAAAATTTATACTTAATATACCTGACAAAGTAGTTGAAATTCTGTCCAATTTTCAAGTGTTCATATATAACTTCTACATTCACATTTTATACTTGCTTTTGTAGCGGACTTAGCATTACAGGGTCTTTGTAAACTTCAACCGTCTGTCTATAAAGGTCCAAAGGTATGGCCACATATATCAAATTACATCAGCTATTATAGGATCACCCTTTAATTTCTAAATCCAAGCTTTATACTAACTGATACAGCGGACTTATCAAAAATAAATTTAAATATACACAGTTTAATATATTTATACTTTTTATTGTACCACACAAGGTATAGGACATTCTTTCTAATTTTCAAGTGTTTCTATATAATGGTCCAAAAGATAGGCCCATTTAGGTCAAATTACGTTAATTGTGGGAACAACCTTCAACTTTTAAACTTAAATTATTTTCTTATTCTTATAGCGGCTTTAGCAGTATAAGTTCAGTGTAAATTTAAGAAGTCTGTTTATAACGGTTCAAAAGTTCAGCCAAATATATAAATTTACATAAACTATTGGGACACCTTTTAATTTCCAAATTTAAATTGTATACTTGTTGTAATATCGGATTTAGCAATATAGTTTCGTTGGGCACCCTTTAATTTATAATTTTTAATATTAATACTTGCTACTATAACGGTCAAATTAATCAAGAGGCCGCCCAATTTTTAAGCGTTTGACTAAAACGGTTCAAAAGATGTGCGTCAATTTATGTCACTTTTTGTCATTGAGAGCTATAGCGATACGCAGTTTTTTTTTTCATTTTAAAATGGTGCCCTTAACGGTTCATAATACACGTAAAAAACAATTATATTGTCTGGGGATACCCTTTAATTATTAACATTAAGAACTGCTTTTAAAACGGTACCATTCTGTAAGCCTCACCTTTCAAATAAAAAAATTTAAATTTATCCAGAAATAACTGAGGTATAGAAGAACAAACATTAAAAAGCTATTGATAATCTTCTTCTTTTTGTAAAGTCGGTTTAAAAAGATAGCCTTAAATCTAGTTTAGAGAAGTACCTCAATCACAGAAGGAGAATTAAAAAATAAAAAGTAAGTGCCATGCATAACTTTACATCGAAAAATGTCATTGGCTCTTCATGGGTTGAGCATTTAAAAAAAAATTTTGTATTTCCTTAAAGATTTCTTTAAAAGCTTCAAAGTAATGCCCACATTTTAAAAGATATCAATATCATTTAAAAGCTTTTAAAGAGATCTTTCAGGAAATACTAAATTTAAAAAAAAATGCTTCATTCATTAAGAGCCGGTGACATTTGTACGTAAAATTTATTTTAATTTTTTTTTCTCGTTTCTAAATTCTTTGTTACTTCGCTAACTAGATTTACATACATGATGAAGGGTTTATAAGATTCGGTATAGCCAAATATAGCACTCTTACTTGTTTTCTTATTATTTAATTTCTTTTCGCTATATATATTTGTATTTTTTAATGGAGTTACTTTACTTAATTAAATTTGTTCCAAATGAGACGGGAAAATTAGAGGCAGGTGTAGTGTTTTGCCCGCAAAGTTGATTTCAACCCGAACACGTATGGACACTTCACTATGCATAAGAACTCAGAATATATCTACTTAATGGGGTCGGAAATAAATGTTGTAGTAATTAAAAACGGAATGATAAACTTAGATATACCCTTTTTCCATCTGTGGTGAAGGGTATAATAACATAAGAAAGATCTCATTGTTGGTTACAGCTGATAATAATTACATACAAATATCGGAAATTGACAATGCACAGTGGGGCAGAATCAAAATATTTTGGAAATAATTCAGCCATTTGAAAACGGCAAGGCCGATTGATTCAAAATTTGGCACGAGCATAGTAGAGGAGTACTTGAGCTTAAGTTTTGAAGGTGGTTACCTTCCACTTTCCAGGGATGGCGCTATGTGGTCTCAAAGTTGGACACCTCGCTCCTGAAAATTTTTCTAACGCTTGGCATTTCTTCAATTTTTGTCTGATTTTTAAATATTTGACATGGTCTTAAAGCTCTCGTAAATACCTACAAAACGGTGCTTTAAACTGCATGTTTATGTTTAAAAATGATCGAGTTATAAGCATTTTAAAATTAAAATTTTTGATTTTTTCCATACCATGGTCCAGTTTTTTCGAAATATTGGGTACAATTTGCAGCAAATTTGTTTGAGTTTTTTACCGTAGATAGCAAACAAAATTTAAGATTTTCTGAAAAAAATTTGAAAGTAATATCTTTTCTGGCTTAAAAATTATACGATTTTCAATTTAAAAAATCCAAAATTATTGCATTTTTGTGTATTTTAGCCTAAAATGGGACACTAATCTAATTTTTTAGATAGAAAAAAATTTTCTTAAGGAATATATAAAAATTTTTTATTTTTATTAAAGCTAACTATATGTGTGTACGTTTAAACCAAATTTCGTATAAAACTGATCATTCTTGTAGAAGATGTAAGTCTTTCAACTTGACCTATTTTACATCGAAATTTTGATTTTACCCCATATTTTCTAAAATCCCAAAGCTGAGATCGGAAAAATAAGAATACTATAAAAAAGCTATATATACTCCAAATTGTTTCAAAAAGTATTTCGTGAGCCCTAGTCCATATGTGGACTTTATGGGCAAAAGAGTAAAAAATTCCAATTTTGGGATTTTTCGTCTTTATTTTGGGAATAATGGGATTTCCTTTAGCTTAATGTTGCAGATTTTTTTACCGTTTGATTTTAGTTAACAAACTACATATGCACAGAAAATTTTATCTGATTTGCTTAATTAATAAAAATTTTACAGCATATTTAATATTTTTACTTTTCTCAAATTGGACAGTTTTTACCATAATTTTTCGAAATTTTAGGAGCTCAGCAACGAATATTAAAATTTTGTTCCATTTTTTTATTTTTTTTATGCATGTGAATAAAGATGACGCAATTTCCTATTAAATAAAAAAAGATTCACCTCAATATCATTCTTATGTGCAAAACTATGCGTTCCTTAATATGAGTGTTTCAATATGTATCTCACTTTTATACATTTATGTTACGGAAGTAAAAATTTTCATGCCTGTGTAAAAAATTGTGTTAAAAAACAATTATACCTGAAAAAAGGGTTAAAAATGTAAGGGTTAAAAAATAATGGTGCAGGTGTTCGTTTTAGGATGACCTATGACTAATTATGTCTTACCTAAGTGCCTTTTTTGATTTTTAGCTAGCTGCTTTGCTCGATGACCTGAACACGCATATAAATATTTGCATAAATACAATAGATATCATATTTAAAAAAAAACATCATGCCGATCACATTGAAGTTTGAGACATTGTGTTCTTTTTTGTGGACTGATGCTACAAAAGGACTTGATAGAATTAAGGCCATGAAAAAATTTATTAAGGCTACATACAACTGCAGAGTTGATGTCATTGGTACTGCAAAACTGGAAAAATTTTTTAAATTATTTGATCAAAAAATGAAATCAGTTCGCGGAAACAAAAATAAGTTTAAAGTAAAGTATTTTACTTGGATGGATACTGTTGCAAAATTCTCAACCTACATCGCATTATGTGGAGCTCCCTGCAAATCTTATGATGACTTATGTTCGAAGTCTAAGAAAAAAAGGTTAACCGAAAAACTTTCTTCAGTTTCAAAAGATGAAGTTTCCGATACGTTCAAAGAATTGCTAAAAAAAGAAAATCAGCCTTCCGAGGCAGTGCACATCGCCAATATTCTTCCCAGCGCGTCTCCAAAACGGTTGAAACGAATTGTTAACAGCGTACCTACTCCGACATCGCAGTCAAATTTTACGGAGGAAGAAGCTATTGCTCTGATGTTGGAAATGAAAATAAGCCGAAATAAGTACCAAATTTTGAGAAAAGCTTTACTTGAGAAAGGACATGCAATATTACCATCATATAAGTTTATTCAAGAAAAAAAGAAAGCGATTATACCATCTCCAATAACAGTTGATGAAACGAAAGCTTCTATTGGACTATCTTCTTTGCTAGAAAATACGGCGTCACGGATTATTTCAGATTTTTCTACTGACCAACTAGAAAAGGTTAAAAACTGCGATGTAGTACTAATGTGTAAGTGGGGATGTGATGAAATATCAGCCCTTCCTGAGTACAAACAAAAACATACAATAGATTTTAAGAGCATATTCATGGCATCCTTAGTACCACTAAGAATTCGTTCATACTCACTGGTTGCATCTTCATCAGTACGTGCAAACACTTTTGAAGATATATGGAAAAACACAACCCCAGGATCCAAAAATTTTTGTAGGCCTATTTGTTTTGAGTATGTAAAGGAATCAAATACTACGACAAAAAAAATTAGTCGAGCATATCAAAGACGAAATAAGATCATTGGAACCAATATCTATAAAAATAAAAGAATACTGTGTTAACATATCCTTTCAACTTAGTTTAACAATGATTGATGGAAAAGTTAGTAACGCTATAACTAACACAACTTCTTATTGGAAATGTTTCATGTGTGATCAGAAGAAGTCAGAATTCGCAGATAAAAAAAAACAACGTAGTCAACGAAGAAGTACTATCTTTCGGAATATCCCCCCTTCATGCTTGAATAAGATTTTTGGAGCATTTTCTGCTTATTGCATACGACTTAAAATACAGAAGTACGACAGAAAATTTAATAACAAAAAAAAAAAAAAAAAACAATGATGAACTAAAAGCTCTAAGAGCTTCTGAGAAGAGTAGAATCCAAGAAGAGTTTAGAGTACAAACCGGGTTAATAATTGATAAGCCCCTTCGTAGTGGAGAAAACACTAACGACAGAAATACTGCAAGAACATTTTTTGGGGATTTTGAAACTACTTCAAACATAACTGGAATTGACAAAGAGTTGCTTAGAATGGTTAAAGTAGTTTTAATGGCAATTGATAGCAAAACTCAAATTACTTCTTTTCGCTTTGGAGAATATACAGCAAAAATATCTCAGCTACTCGTTTCCCTATATCCATGGAGGGATATGACGCCCACAGTACATAAAATATTATGTCATGGTAAAACAATTATAGAATCGAATATTCTTCCTCTTGGGGAATTAACAGAAGAAGCCCAAGAAGCAAGAAACTGCGATTTCAAGTACATTCAAATATTCAGTTCTCGAAAATGTTCTAGGCAGTCACAAAACGAAGACATTTTCTATAGCCTATTGTTATCTTCTGATCCTGTACTCTCATCAATGAGAAAACGTTGGATTAATTATGAGGCTTCTTCACCTTCTAACAAAACAGAATTAAAGGATTTACTTTATCTTTAGACATGCATAATGATATGACAGATTATTTTATAGAAAATAAATAATAATTTTAAGGAAATAAAAAATACTTTTAACGACTTTTCGTAAATAAAAATTAACAGAAAATTTTATTTTTTATCTGATGTTTTTTATAATGATTATTAATTTAAGATATGCCTCTTGGTTATCCTCTATTCAGGTATAATTGTTTTTTAACACAATTTTTTACACAGGCATGAAAATTTTTACTTCCGTAACATAAATGTATAAAAGTGAGATACATATTGAAACACTCATATTAAGGAACGCATAGTTTTGCACGTAAGAATGATATTGAGGTGAATCTTTTTTTATTTAATAGGAAATTGCGTCATCTTTATTCACATGCATAAAAAAAAAAATGGAACAAAATTTTAATATTCGTTGCTGAGCTCCGAAAATTTCGAAAAATTATGGTAAAAACTGTCCAATTTGAGAAAAGTAAAAATATTAAATATGCTATAAAATTTTTATTAATTAAGCAAATCAGATAAAATTTTCTGTGCATATGTAGTTTTTTATCTAAAATCAAACGGTAAAAAAATCTGCAACATTAAGCTAAAGGAAATCCCATTATTCCCAAAATAAAGACGAAAAATCCCAAAATTGGAATTTTTTACTCTTTTGCCCATAAAGTCCACATATGGACTAGGGCTCACGAAATACTTTTTGAAACAATTTGGAGTATATATAGCTTTTTTATAGTATTCTTATTTTTCCGATCCCAGCTTTGGGATTTTAGAAAATATGGGGTAAAATCAAAATTTCGATGTAAAATAGGTCAAGTTGAAAGACTTACATCTTCTACAAGAATGATCAGTTTTATACGAAATTTGGTTTAAACGTACACACATATAGTTAGCTTTAATAAAAATAAAAAATTTTTATATATTCCTTAAGAAAATTTTTTTCTATCTAAAAAATTAGATTAGTGTCCCATTTTAGGCTAAAATACACAAAAATGCAATAATTTTGGATTTTTTAAATTGAAAATCGTATAATTTTTAAGCCAGAAAAGATATTACTTTCAAATTTTTTTCAGAAAATCTTAAATTTTGTTTGCTATCTACGGTAAAAAACTCAAACAAATTTGCTGCAAATTGTACCCAATATTTCGAAAAAACTGGACCATGGTATGGAAAAAATCAAAAATTTTAATTTTAAAATGCTTATAACTCGATCATTTTTAAACATAAACATGCAGTTTAAAGCACCGTTTTGTAGGTATTTACGAGAGCTTTAAGACCATGTCAAATATTTAAAAATCAGACAAAAATTGAAGAAATGCCAAGCGTTAGAAAAATTTTCAGGAGCGAGGTGTCCAACTTTGAGACCACATAGCGCCATCCCTGGAAAGTGGAAGGTAACCACCTTCAAAACTTAAGCTCAAGTACTCCTCTACTATGCTCGTGCCAAATTTTGAATCAATCGGCCTTGCCGTTTTCAAATGGCTGAATTATTTCCAAAAAATTTTGATTCTGCCCCACTGTGCAATGTTTAAAGATTTTAGTTTTAAATATAAATTTAGTTCTAGAAACAGTTTTTATCATGCAACCCTCAGTGACAGCAAGGCCGAACTTAAGGAACGTTTTTGTTTTGTGTGTAACTTTGTCTCGTTTAAACCAATTTTAATAATATAATATTTGGCAAGGTCGGAAGTAAAGATTAATATTTCCGTATATCTTTGGACTTTAAAATCGGACCCAGTTAAAATTTTGTCGAATTATTAATTATAAGTCAAAGTTGCTTGTAAACTTAAATCTTTAATTTGCAGCAATATCCCAGCAGAAATTAGACATTACCTTAAAAAGTACTTGCCATATAATGACATTCTTTTGTGATTGCCAAATTTTGTTACTCGATTACAAAACACATTAAATTAGTTCGCAAATAAAGGAAGTAGAAATTGAACTAGCTCTTTAAGTTTAAAAAGGAATACCTTATATTTCGTAGTAATGATTATTATTATTTCCTGTAATAATCATAGTTATTAGTTCTCCATAATTGATTATAAAAGTCTCATGTTAAAATCATTAGGTTGATAATACATTTGGGAAGTACTTCCGCGAAAAATGCTTAATTCCACACTCGAACCTTTTCTTAAATTTTTTTTTGGGATACTATTCTTGCGTCTTTTCATCTATAATTGGATGTAGTTAATTCACCTCTAACGCAAAGCTTAACCCTTTGACGACTGGAGGCAAACATGCTTGCCCAGGGGTATTTGCTTCATATAATTGTTCACATAAAAGATATATTGATTTATGATAATCACCGGTTCAACCCCTGGCTGGGACTTAAATTAAAAATAATTTTAAAAACACGCAAGGCACAGCGCATTAACATTCATACCTAACTCATCAACAGTTGATATGATACTGGAACAGCATCTATAATGTTGTGAGAAAAACAAGTATGAATGATTAAGAAAAAAAAAAAAAAAAAAAAAAAAAAATAAAATAAAATTTGCATTTCGTAACTATACCGACGGTGTAGTACAAAATTGCAACAAATGTACAAGACGTGTTGTAGAGAAGACAACAAAAAAATGCTTTGAGTTGTGTGTGAATTTCGTCCAACCAAATTAATATTGATTAGTTGGTTAAATGGATGATATTTACAGTATACGCAAATCAAGGTGTTGGATGCAAAGAATGCTGAAGATGGATTTGGCGGTCCTGAAAATGCAGCATTACATTCTGTCAGCGTCTAATTTTTCTTGTTTTCTTTGGAAAACGTCCGCGTATATTTGAAAAATAATTTTTCTTAATAAAAGTTAAATTAAAAATGAACCAAAGCCGAAAAAGTAAAATTTTAATTGAAGTATTTTGAGTGCTAATTTTTATAGTGTATTCTTATTTGAAGTGATTAAAAGTATAATACATTATACATTTGGTCTCAGAAATGTGTATAATGATAGTGGAGCAGTCCAAACTATACGCCATGCAAAAAGGTCGGATTTTCACATTGACCGTGGAAGAGTTCAAAGCTTATATGGGTTTGATTGTACGTCTGAGCCTAGTTAAACTACCCAGCATTTGAATGTATTGGTCTACAGATTCGACATTTCATCAAGCTCAAATTGCAGACATCATGACGCGGCCTCGTTTTGAGGAAATCACTTCTAATCTGCACTTTTGTGACAATGATCAGGCTGATGTCAATGACCGTGGATACAAAATCCGGAATATTATAAGCCACATAAATAATGCTATACCAGACGCATACACGTATTCGAAAAAGGTTTCAATTGACGAACATATGGTGAAGTTCAAGGTACATAACGCCATGAAGCAGTATATGAAGAACAAGCCCATATCATGGGGCTTTAAGCTTTGGTGTCAGTGTGAATCGAACACCGGATACCTATATAACGTTGACATATACACCGGAAAAAAGACGTCTGTGGAGCACGGTCTTGGTGAATCTGGGGTTTTGCAGTTATGTAAACCACTAGCAAAGAAAGGAGTTGAAGTTTACTGCGATAACTTTTTTACTAGCATTAACTTGCTGTACATTTTACAGAAAAATGAGATAATAGCATGCGGTACAGTTCGTAGTAATAGAAAGCATATGCCAAAGCAGTTTCCGGCCGATAAAAATATGAAGCGTGGGGACATAAGCTGTTTTACATCCGATAGTATATCCGTAGTCAAATGGATAGATAATCGCGCTGTTTACCTGGCTTCAAATATTATTGACCCAACTGCCGTATGCAAAGTTAAACGGCGTGTTGCAGGACAAGCAGGTAAAATTGATATAGATTGCCCGTTGGTTGTCCAGCATTACAACAAGGGAATGGGTGGTGTAGATCTGATGGATCAAAAAAAGGTTTATTATGAGTATGATCGCAGAAGCTAATGGCGATTTTATATTCGATTGTTCTTTGATATCTTCGAAATATGCATTCATAATAGCTACGTAATATATAGCAAACTCATGTCGACTAACAGCTTTGAGAGAAACGTAACTTCGATTGATTTTCGGGCACCTTTAGCAAAGGAATTGATTAGTGATTTCTGTTCAAGATCGCGCAGATTCCCAGAAGCAACCAGAAGTAGAAGTATTTCTTTAAAGCAGCCTAAATCTTTCCATCAGATGGAAAAGCGTGAACATTGGAAGCAATGCGTCCATTGCGCTAGCCAACGCAAATATAGCCGCACAAATGTATTTTGCACTATATGCAATGTATTCCTTGCTTCACTTCATCACCTGACTGTTTTGGTGAATACCATGTATAACACTTTTAATCTTAAATTTGTTCATATTCTTTTTAACCTACTTTAAATGAAATAATATTAAAATAAACCATCATACTTTTTAATTAAATTTTTTTGGTACAAAATTCTCATTCAACCCAGAGGCAACTATATTTGCCAAGCAAAATAAGGGGCAAGGAGGGGACATGGGGGGCCAAAATTTTATTACGTAACTATAATTTGGGTATATGTTATGAAAATAATAAATAAAAAAAAATCGCTTCGGCAGAAAAAGTTCGGACCCCAAAGGGTTAACCGCTTGGTATTTTAAAATATCTTTAATTAACTTAATTAACCGAGCATAAGAATCAAGTTGTAGTTTAATACGCTAAGTTGAAAAACTAAAAAATTTTGAAATTAACAAATGCCGTCTTAAAACTTAATTAATATTTCCATATGAAAATATTTACATCCACGGGTGAAAAAACATTTAACAAGTATTTGAATGAGTTTGAAAAATTATGCCAACACTTTACAAATTAATAAAAAGGAATGAGTATCTTTTCCATCGAAACACAAACATGGGTATACAAAAGCTTTTTATTTGTTTCTTTACAAAGAAGTGCAAATCGATTTTGAAATTGAGTTATTTCATTTTTAACAATCGCACGTATATAAGATGGCTATAAAAAATATCGTAAAGGAAGTTGTTGGTCAGACAACATTTATGATTAATGCTGAAATTATACATGTTTAAATAAAAGTAATGGACTTAAGGAAATTAATGAGACGATTGTGTTACAGTCTAAGATGATTTTGTTCTGGTAAAAAAAAATAATAAATAAATAAATAAATCTCAGAATTATATAAAACAAATATTTTCATTTCATTCAAATAAGCATCGGCTAAAAGCAGGTACTTGAAAAAAATCACTTAAAAATCAATTATTATAGATTAACAGCAGGGAGATTAAATAAACGGTAGTTCATACAAAACGTACAAAAAAATGTGATACGGATAACCACCATACCTTTTCAATGAACATGTGGACTTTTGTAAAAAGTATAGACCTTGAAATTCTCTAGTTTAGACACTTTTAACGGTTGTGAGTCTTAAAACTCGAACAAGCAAAGTAACACAAAAATCAAGAAACAGTTAAAAAAATTTAAGAAGATATAATATTTAATTTAGTTTATATTTGCAATATCTAAGCCTTTTTCCTGAAAACTTAATAGAAATAAAATATTGTACAAATAGCATTTTTGAAGTAACTGTTTGAAGTCATTAAGTGAGGTTGAAAAATACACCAACACAACTAAATAGTTTTAACATTATTTTCGAATGCGTCAAATAGAATTGGATGCTAAAAATGGTTATTTTCAAAACTTCCAATACTAAAGCTCTAAACACATAGACGACAGCAGACTTCACAACTTCACGGCTTCAAACGCCAACTTCAAATGCTGCTTTAAAGTCAGCTCCATAATTATTTTGAAGACAGCAACAACATTATAATCAGCTAATGTGTCCATACTATTCTTCTGCAAAATTTTACAAAAGTATTAAAAATAACAACAGAAAATCAAACAAATACGTACTTTACCATTATCTTAAAACGAAAAATGAAATAAAATATGACAAAAATTAACTCAACCGAAAAACACAATACTATGAAATTAAAAACGAACAGCTGTGTATTTTAGCAATTAAAATTTCAGGTATGCCGCATATATATTTTATAATGAATAAAATTAAAATTTTTGAAAAAAAAAAAAGTATTAATATCACGAAAAACTATAAAAACATATAAATTTATTTCCTTATTGTATTTTTGTAATGTTCTTTTATGTTTAGTATTAAAAAATAAGTTTTTGTTCTTATTTTTCCAACTTATATGTATAATGGCAATACTATATTTGTTTCTTGCTGCCCGTCAAAATAGAAAATAGCATAAGTTGGCAGCAGCAGCAAATGCTGTCGTGTAGTCGTACTGCACATGTATTTTATTTTTGACAGTTTGCTGTCTGCTGCCTGCTGTCGTCTATGTGTTTAGAGCTTAAGTGTTTATTATAAAACCTCACATATGTATAACGAAATAATTCCTTTTATAATTTACGCCCAAATTTCAATTACTTAATGAAGGAATATCATTTAAACAGGATAATATCTATTTTTAAGTTTTTCATAAGTTACAATGCAAGGCGTATCAAACAGGTGACTGCATCAGATCGTGTGTTCATCATATGTTTTAGCTTTTGCTCGTATTTTGTTTTTGTAAAAACTAATTCGAGCTGTCAAAAACATCTAGTAACGTGTGTATGTATTTGTGAAAAATAAGAAAGCCACTAAAAATATATTGGAATACATACACGCTCATACACACTTTTTTGACAGCTCGAATTAGTTTTTACAAAAACAAAATACACGTAAAAGGTAATGCATCCACCTGGTATTATTGCGCCATGTTACAATGCTTTGTTAAATGATAGAAATCTTTTGAGAATAATGCAAATCTGCTTTACAATTATGTCATTAACCCATAAAAAAGCAAGCTGATAAAAAGTATTGCTTTAAAACTGTTCGTTGGGCATTTAAAAGAAATCATCATATACACATGCATATACTCTTGTGTTTTGTGTTTATTTTATATATTGTGTTTTAATTTATCATAATTGAATAACTGCAATCTCATCGTTTACTTAGTCAGCATGTTGTGTGAGTAAGATACATCTTATTTAAATGTCGGGCAAGAAAGAATTTAAACAAATGAAGTTTTCTTAACCTCAGATAAAATCAGTATTGCGAGAATATGCGTATATTCCGTAGAAATATCTTAGATATTAATTTAGTGGCAAAGATTTATAATCTCAAATGCACTTAAAGCATTCAATTTCTTAAAAAAGGAGTCCAAGCCTTCGTAGACAAACACGTAAGGAATTCATTCGGCTTATAAAGCAATTTTTAAATTCAAAAAAAGATAAAACTCGATTCTGTAAAAAATGGTGCCAATTTTTTGGCAGTATTTCTGTAATAAGTCACGCTTAGGAAATATTCTAGAGTTTTGATTGTTAGGCAAGTTAATGTATATGTACCTTTATTTAATGATGCACATTAAAGTCCTATTTATGTAAATGGGAACGAACATTTCTTTTGCATATTTATATTGAACACAAAAACAAATTTTCGTATTTTATTTAGTTTTAATATAACTGTGGAAAAAAATGTTCGATTGCATTTCCATAAACAGAGACTAAAACCTACTAAGAATATTGTACCATATGCTAACAACGTAATATATCTTCTATCCTGGAAGACGGTTAACACACCCCGACTAATTAAAGATCAATAAGATATTGAAGAGCAGTAAGTAGTAGCAAAATTAGGAGAAATCATTAAAAATGCTAATAAATAATGTTTAAAATTAAAGATAAAAAATTTTTCATCATACTTAAAAAAAAGACTTTCAATTTTCAATCTACATAATGAATCATAATGAATCAATTCAATATTATATAAAAATACTTTTTTTTTTAATTAAAATCAAGTCGCAACAGTTTTATTATTTTTGTAAAATTAAGTAGATGAAAATATTTTTGATACCCGATTTCTGAATTGATTTCTAGCAATGTTGGTAAGCTCCCATTATTTTGATGTTGAAATTTATTCTTTTTGATTTCAGTTTTAATAACCTAAAAACTAAACAAACCGAAAGAAGTTTATATATGTATATACATACATCAAAAATTAGATTCATACAAACGACTTCTTGGCCACAGCACTCACTCATAGTTACAGTTCCTCTTAATGTCTTTATATTTTAGCTAATTGTTAACAAGCTAAAAACTATAAAATATGAGTGAAAAAAATTAAAGGCAAAACTCTCATTTTACATTTAAAATTTTTTAAGATTAATGCACTTTTTTTTAATTACCAATGATTAGTGCGAAGGATAAGAGAAGACGAGCTATTGGCTAAAATTTAAGAACTGTTTTTTTAAACTCGCAGAAAATAAAAATTTTAAAAGCAACACACACTTTTTAAAAATAAAAGCCACTTACATTTTAATCCGGCATGTCACATATTTTGTTCGAACTAGATGAGCTAATTTTGCTATTGAAATTCAACAAGATCGGTCGTGTCCTTCGAGACAGCGAGTAAAACACCACACCTGCTTCTAATTTTTTCATATAATTTGGAACAGTGATAATTCTAAACAAAAAAAGAAAAAATAAATAAAAGAATTAAAAAATAAAAAAAAAAAACATTCAGTGATAAAATTGTTGCATATTTTCCTCTGAACTTTTCATAGAAAAGCAGAAAAACCGGTGACATATTGTGCAAAATTATATAGTAATTATCATTTTCTTATTTTTTAATTTCCTGTCACCCCAGTGTGAATCATATTTATTTAGTTTTATTATATGATGGATAATTCTTCCTATTTTAAGCAAAGAAATTAAATCTGTTGACAGTCCGATGAACTATGAAATCTGTTGACAGTTTGATGCTTAAAGATTTAAATTTGTCTGCCGGCAATCCGAGTTCAATTGATGTAGTGCCAAGGTAGTTCATATTGGTTGCTAATACTTTAACCATCTTAAGTTTTTAAACCTTTTTACTTATTTCCAGTTCTATTTTTGTCTAACTACATAATAAAAGATAATGATACATACATGTGTGCATATATTATAGTTTTTTTTTAACCGACTTAAAAAAGAGAAGTTGATTATCAAATCGTCTGACTGTTGTTTTTTTATGTTTATGCCCACAGAACTTGATCATTTCTGAACCGATTTGGAATATTGTTTCATTTAAAACTGTTCTTAATTTTCAAAATTAAAGGGTGTAACAATACAAAATACAAGTTTTTACGTGTAATATGAACCGAAATTGGCACCACTTTAGAACTACAACAAAAACAAAAAAACTGAGAAACACTATACCTCCCAATGATGAAAAGTAATACAAATTTAATCTAAAAATTAAGCGATGTCCCCATAGGGACGTATATTGAACTATATTGGCCTATTTTTTGAACTGTTGTAGACACGCGGTTGAAATTTACAACGAATCTGATAACTCCGCTATAACTACAGGTATAAAATTTTGGTGTTCCCAAAATTAATGTAATTTGACTTATATTGATGTATCTTTTAAGAAACACTTAAAAATTAGAGAGAATATACACTACTTTGTTTGGTGTAAGAAGATTATGTATAATAGGGTGTCCAAATAGTTAATATAGTTTGATGTATATGGGCATACTTTTAAACCGTTATAGATACACAGATAAAATCTGTTTTAAGTCAGTTTTTTCTGCAAATAAAAATTACCAGTTTACATGTTTTAGTGGTTAAAAATAAATTAAAAAAAGAGCAAAGCAAAAGAGGAACATTAATTTATTTTTATTTTTACTAGGCTCAAAGGCTCTGCAGTTTGCACCGACAGTGGCAGTTGTCATTAACCCATAGAATTCAAGGCTTGCCACGAGTTGCAGGACAAACTTAATTTAATTTTAGTAACTTTGCCTCTTAAACAAAACTCTTATTGATATATATTTTAAATAGTATTAAATTGTGATCCTCTAATTTATATATTATTCATTTTACACTAATTTAAGCAAGGGAGTAGTTATCAGTTTTGTTAAATTTTTTTTTATTAATCCTTTTGATTTTTAATTATTATTTTGTGAGCATAATAAGTATTTTCCGAGTTTTATTTACTATCCAGAAAGCAGAAAGCATTTCGACAATATTTATTCGTTAAACGTTTTAGTTTCTTAACTTGTTGTTTTTTTAATTGAAAGTAAAAATTAGTTTTTGGATTCAATATTTTAAGTAGTATAATTTATTTTATTCAATTAATTTTAACTAGTTAATTTCAATGCACGAATTAGGAAAAATAATTAAAATTTAATTTTTATAATTTGATTCATTGAAAAATATATTGTTTAATGTTTTTTTAATTAAACATGATTATAATAGAAATAATATATAACTAGCAGTGACCACGACTTCGTCTGCATGTCATTTCAGATTTTCTAAAAATTTAAATTTAGAAAAATATGTTTTTAAATATTAATTGCAAAGTTCTATAAACCGTGTTAAAAGTTTTCCATTTCCGGTTATAAAATGTGCTGTGTGTGCTGTGGTACCATTATACAGTTAAAATTGGTTTCTTTCACACGTGTATCTCAATTTTCTTTACGAAATGGCTTATTTTTAAAAAAAAAAAGTATTCTATAATTGAACCAAGGTTCTAAGGGACGTCCTCACAAAATCCATCTACCAGTTTTTACATAATGAGAACACAGACAGAAAGACAAAAAATCCAAAAATAATTGGTTTGTATTCCATATCTCCACCAACACCAAAATTTTCAAAAAAAGTGTTCGTGTACAGAAATAGTTTTGAACACTTCCTTTTGACAACTTACATTGATAACAAGCACAATAATTAACGTTTCATTGTTTATAACAATAAAATATTTTTAGTTCTAGTTCAAAATGTTAGTTGTTATATTATTATAAGTGTATGATAACTGGCATGAATTAGAGAACAACACTGTTAATTTGCAGACCAATTAGGATTAGCCTACCGATTGTTCAGGAAAAAACTAATTACAAGAAAACTTATTAACTTGTTTCAATAAAAATTTTTTAAGAACTACTTTGATATTAAAATATTAAACAGAAAATAAAGAATCTTCCGATGTACCAATATACAAGTAAAGAACTTTTTAAGTTTAATATAATTTAATATTTTATCAGTCAAACGAGTATTTTTTTATTGAGTTCTTAATATGAACTATCGAAAAGCTGAATTTATAATTATATTATTTGACCTTAAGTTACATTTTTCATGCAACTAAGATTATAATAAATTTTTATTGCAAACGCTGATGAATTTTTTTTGTAAAACTAAAGCATCATCTAATGTTAATTTAAAAATAGTTATTGACTTTACCACTTAATTAATTCTTTAAGGGTGTTATGAATATTCTCTACCTTTGTGTATCAGATGATTTAGGATCGTAGAGTAGACTCTCTCCATTTTTCCGTTAACGTTGCTGGAGTAGAGTGAAACTATAAGCATTTCCATATTTAATAGGCTTTTTATAATTAAATCTATTGTTGGATAATTATCGAACGATTATCTATAACGATTATCTATTGAATTCCAAATGCCAATAACATTTAATGAACTGGTTGTCTTATGTGGCCTTGGATTTTATAACTTTTACTTGTGTGTATTTGTAAAATGTATCTATAGCGGGTTCGGTTTTAAATATGTCTATGTTAACTGTTTCACCTGGATATTTTGTAATAGGTGTTTTCTTGAAAGCAGGTTTCGGAGGATGTCGTTATACTTATTTTCTTTATATATCTACATAGCTTTAGTATTTATGTAAAATCTGTTGTCATTTTTTTAACTGTTTTAATGTGCTGTGTTATGTGCATCTGTAATTATTTTGTGTTGTTCTTCTTCATGTCAAACGTCTGCTATCTGGTGTCATGTAAATCAAATACAATTGCTTAATTCACAAAATCTTGTATGGTGTATTTTGTATTGAATACACTTTCTGTTTATACGCTTGTGAACACGCAGTGTATTATTGTATCAATTTATTTTGTAAATTAAACGTCAAAAAGCAGATAAGAAGAAGAAAATAAGTATTCAGAAAAAGGTTTTCAGGAAGCAAAATAGACAATAGGACTGAAAAAAGCAAAATTTGAAATTATTTATGCGAAAAGTATACTTTTGATATGCTAAGCGATACAAATGAATTTTGTTTATTTTCTTCTTCTTAATGTGATATGGAATTCACATATAGTTGACAACACGATTACCAATACAACTTTTCAAAAACATGAAAAATAAAAGTGTATTGCTGTATTGAAATTTTATATGAAAATTACCAACAACAAGCATACACTATTGTATTTAGGTTGAACAATACACAGTATACACGGATACAAGGGGTTTTGTGAATTAAGCAAATATTTATTTAAATTTTGTGAATAAATTTTCTATATTTTTTAATGTCCTGTACTGAGGTTTCGATTACGTAGAAAATTGAAGGGTAAAGATATTTTTTTAAATAGTAATAAGTTTGTTTCTGGTAAGTTAGGAACAAATATGTTGTGACGATGATAATGAAGAAAAATTATTTTAAATTTCTACTGAACTATGAGAAGTGTGTAAAGAATAATCCTATTTTTAAAGCAGCTTATTAAAGCACCGACGCATAGTATAAGATTTTGTTCGGAAGTATTGTCACTGTGTGTTTATTTATTTATTTCGTAGTAAAAAGCCTTCGTGGCCAAAATGATAACATAACATAGTAATAACCTACAAAATGAATAAATAAGACTTATACTTAACTAAAAAGTGTAAATTTATAAAGTATTTAAGTATATAAGTATAGGTTCTCAACCGTAAAAAAAACTTAAATCAAAGTTCAATAAACAAGCTTAAGGCCCTATTCTGAGATAAAGAAAGAATGATAATAAGATGTTTATAGAATATCTTACTGTGCCATATCAAAAAAATATTGCAAAAGCTTTAAATTGAACACATTATTCGAATTTATGTATTTTGTATTATATAAATTATATTAATTGTGTTTAAAAAAAGTAACAATATTTTCATCGTTTGTCCTACTCTTACAGTATAAAAAAAGCTGTAACAATCCACAGTGGCTTGAAAGCGATTTATTTTGGATATTATTCGGTATGTCATGAACCAGTGAAAATATTTCAATCTTCCTGGATACAAATTTTTTAAAACCTGGCAAAAAAGAAGCAGTGCCATCTACTTTAAAAGTTACTAAAGTATCGTCAGGGGTTAAAGTGCAAGAATTTATAAATCATACAGCCAAATTCCATATTCTGAAAAGCAAGCAGTATTACTTCTAGATGGGTTTACATTGATAAATAAGTAGGGATGTGAGGAAGCATCCGATTAAAGCGCTTACGAACATATAATACCGAGAAATCACACAACAATTATAAATGCAAGTATGATAATGACTTTTGTAGTTCCCTTACCAATGTTGAGCATTGGAAATCCATAATTCATTTTTGCCGCCCGATATTTCTTCCAAATGCAAAGGAGTCTGCAGAATAATCAAATTTCTAAACTAAAGCCTTATGTTCTTGAAATAAAAGAAAGAAAAACTGTTTTGATTGATTGTGAATTTGTTCTTACAATGATTAATGGCAAAGTATTAAATGTAATAACAGATACTTTGTCAACTTTAAAGCTTGTGCGTTGCAAATAGTCACAAGTCTGCTACATGCCAGAATGTGCATGGAGTTTATTTAAAAATATTCAATTTCGCAAGAAGAAGAATGTTTTGAAAAGAGTGCAACACAAAAAGAGAAACGATGCAAAATGGTTTTCTTACGATTGTTCAGATCAGGGGTTTGGAAATACTATGGAGATAACAGCGCTCATTACTGCGGTCGACAAACATATTATAAAAAGGTTGTAGCTATCCTTAATATTATTAACTTTAGATAAATGGTAAATGGCTCTTAGTAAGTTGATTACGCATCAAAAACTGCTCAAGGTTTTGCTTAAATATACCCTGCAAAGAAATTTGCAAACACGGTACATACGATTTTGGCTCATGGTTAAAGTTTAATAGAATATTAATGCTTACCTATTCGAGAGTTATCAAAGACGGTCAGGGAAGAAATTAAAGACTATAAAAACTCTTAGATCTACGAATTCTTACAAGATTTCACAGATAGACAGGATGAGTAGCCTTTTAATGCGTTGAAGTATCTGTAATGTAAATAAAATATAATATTAGTTTAACATTTTGTATAAAGTGGTATTTTTTTCTAGACTAAATGAGAATATCAACGAAAAAAAGCACTGTGCATATTGCCTTTTTGGGTCTAAAGCCATGCAGGTTACCTATTTTTAAGCGAACCCCTTTGCTTTTTATTTTCTTAGTATATTTATTACTTTAAAAGCTATGTTGTTTGTAACACAATCAGTTAAAAGCGGACATTGTGAACAGTGCCACTGATAACCTATTCATGCAAATCATGTATTGTAAAGCTTGAAAGTCTTTTTTCACAAGCTTTCTAAGGTTTTTTAATATCTTTATTTCTTTAAAACTTACGATTTTTGCAACAAAAACAGTGAAAAGGCCCCACAATACGCCTGTAAGCGATACAATTTTAAAATTTGAATTTCCAAGCCTGGTGTACATTTGTGTATTTTTTTAAACGGACTAAAGAAGTTTCACCGCAGGAAATCTTTATTTTTATAGTAAAGATCTTTGGTCTGTTAGTTTTGTTGACTTAAAACTCAATCAAAATTAAGTAAATGCGAATTGTATTTCAAATTGCTTCTATGCTGAGTGTTAACGATTGAATAAACGTTTTTGTGAAAAAGATTGACCGATTGAAAATATGATCTCAACTTCTAAAACTAGTATGCTAATGATCTGTATCTCACTTTGATTATTTATATTTGTATTTATACTTTTATGAAAATTACTCATTTTTTAAGTTCATCAGTACCGTCATGATATCTGGCATGATTCTAGAATGTTCATTTCTTCGCTTGTTGCAGTAACCATATTGTCTTTGAGTTTAGCACACATACATATGTAAGTCTCTATCGGCAAAAGAAAAAAAGTTTCTTTCGATGATATTTTAAGTAAAAATATAAATGTGGTTGTATGGTAAGATCAGAAGCAACTATTCCTGATTTATTGTATTTAAAACGTTGTAAAAGTATAGTTATTATACAAAACCTAAGAAATATACAAGTGTAGATAAAAAAGTTCAAGATTTCTCTTGTGAATAACTTTTTTAAGAATAAGCATTGAAAAATTAAATGGGTTATTAACAAAGTAAAAGGGCATATCGAAATAAAAGTAATTTAATGGAGAGTATCAATTAAAAAAAGTTTTCAAAAATATTCTTAAAAAAAACTAAATTGTGTCTTAGTGCTGATATTTTCATTTTTCGTATTTGGTTTTCTAACTTCTCTTTGTTCTTATTTTTTTGCTTTAAACATCCATCCTTATTTTTTCTGTAAAAAATTACTTTTGTTAATTTATAATAATAATACTCGTATAAGGTTTTAGATTATATTCGTTTGTTAATATTAAAACGACTTGAAATACCTCCTCTTCTCTTTATATTTATTTAATGCATCACATAGGTGTGACTCTAGTAATATATGGCCATCAATGTTGTAAGTCTGTTCAAAAAAATTTTATTGAGTTAAAACACGTCAAACCATCACAAAAAGATGGCATTTTCGTCATCATCAATGAAATTTAACACAAATGTTATACACTATAATAGTATAATTAAAAAAAAAAAAAAAGAATTTGACCCCAAATTTCACTTAGGATCACGTTTTGGTTTAAAAATTTGACAACAATCATCTTTTCTAAAAATATAGAATAGGGTCTAATACTTGACGCAAATGTTTTAGAAATTTTAAAAAATACTCCATTTAAAAAATGGACCTTTGAACTGAATATCCCAAAAAATTACTGTGGACCTCTTCTTAAAGAAACACAATATGCATATAATTTTAAAGGGCTTACTTTCACCTTTAAAACAATACCAAAATAGCTCAATTACCTTGGATAGTTCAAAAGTTTTATCCCTTTTTTGTAAAAAGACCTCTGTGATGTTGTAACATTTTATTGCATCTTTTGTGACGTCATATTTCGGAAGTCGAAAGAATACGGGTTTTTCTTGAAGTCCAATAACATACAACAGCTGTAGTGAATTTCATTGAATTTGGAGGTGTTGTATCCTAACGGCATGATGGTTTGACATGTTTTCACTCTATTAGTTTATGATTTTTGCTGAATTTTTGTTCATTTGCTGTTATAGCGGACTTGACTATACAGCTTCCTTAGAAGTTTGAGCAGCCTATCTACAACTGTTCAAAAGTATAGCCATATACATGAAATTAAATTAACTATTGGTGTACCCTTTAATTTAATTTAGTTTTTTTAACACATTATGTTGAGTTTAATTTTTTATGTATAACGGTTCAACAGATATGGCCTTTAGTTTATATATTTGTTTTTGTTTTACTTTTTCTTATTGGGAGCTACGGTGATAAATTGTCAGGTATGTATGTTGTATGGGATGTATGTTGTATGGCATGTTTAATTCTTAAAATTATAAACTGTTGTTAAAATGAGACCAATCTGTAAGCATAACCTTTCAAATAAAAAAAATTTTAAATCGGTTCAGAAATGTCTGAGTTCTGCAGACACAAACAAAAAAAAAAAAAAGGAAATCCGTAGGGCCTCTTAAATAGGTAATAAAATAATTCTTGAAGAAAAAACAAATTCAAAATGGAGAGAAGCGCAGACTAAAATTTAAGTAAGACTCATCCGTAAGCAAAAGCTAAAAAATGTTGTAGAAGCTGTTCTCAAGGTTAAAAAAGCACCATTAAAACTTAAGCTTTTATTTTTGTTGCAGCGAAATCTCTGGGGAAACGCTTTAATATTAAATCGGAGCAGCACACATTCTGTGCAATTTTATGTGTCTGCGTATTACGGTTCAAAAGATAAAACTTTTTACACACATACACTGTATACAAGGCCCATTCGTTTTATTTTTAATTTTTTTCTATTTCTACGATAACTATGCAAACATTTAATGTTTCAAAACTTTCTAAAAGGTTTTTTGTTTTGAATGCATATTTAGTTAGTTACTGTTAGCATTAGTTGTAATTTGCTTTAAAACAGAATTTTTTTTAAGAAACTCAATAGGGCTACTGAACGTTCAAACTAGGGCTCGAAAAAAAGGTATTCACAATCTCCCGGGCAAATTATAGCGGAATTTCCGGGGTAGGGGAAGTTTAAAATTATAACACTTTTAAAAACTACACTGATTGTTTTAAAATATTTTTGTTGTGACATTTAAAAATTTTCAAATGTCTCGTTTCGTGAGAATTCTACTACATAAGATAAACAACAAAACAAAAGATAACTAAGTTGTTTTCAATGGAATTTGAGTTATTTGAAGCCACTAACAATCGAACACGGGTAATCTTTGTAACCCATTGCTGACAACAAAACCTATCTGAGTAGAAAATGTTAAAATTTTGAAACTAAAACAAGAAACAGAATGTCAAGTGAATTGTTAAACGTACTAACAGTTCTAAAATCATATCTTTTAAAAAAAGTAAAAATTAAAAATTTCTTCAGTATTTTTAATCTTTGCTATCTCTCGTTATATAGTACAAATTTATGTCTTGTCAACTAATTTGTTTTTAATTTTATAAAGCGTTAAAACTATTGTTCTGTTTGTGTTTTAATAAAACTATGAATTTTTATACCCTTCTTCACAAAAAGTAAAAAAAAGTACAACTAATTTTGACATTCCGTTTGTAATTTTTACAACATGCATTTCCGATTTCATAAATCATATATATTCTGACTTTTTACGCATAGCGAAGTTGATTGAGCGGTATCCGTCTTTTCGTCCGTGTAAGTGTTGAAATCAAGTTTGCCGAAACACTAGATCAGCTAGAAAAAAATTTAAATATGCAAATCGATCAGACGTATTGTCGACAGAGATGCTATTGGAAATAAGCAAGATCGATCCATGTCCTTCGACACAGCGGGTAAAACACCACGCCCACCTCTAATTTTCATATCATTTGGAACAATGAAGTAACTCCAATCATGAAAAAAAAACAAATATATGGAGTGATAGGGATTAAAAAAATAAGAAAAAAAACATCAGATGAAAAAATTGGTGCACGCCCATATTTTCTGACTTACGGGCCTCTGAAATTTTTTAATATATCAATATGGGTATTATTTTAAAGCTTTTGAAGAGATCTTTAAGCAGATTATAAAATTTTTTAAAAATGTTTAACCCATCAAGAGCCGATGACATATTCATGTAAAATATTTACCGAAAAAAAATAATAATATATATACATATACTTACATACATGTGGTTACGAGTATACATAGAGTATTGTTAGTATTTATTGGTTTCTTGAAACACGATTTATTCAAATTAGTTTTATTTATTTTATTGTAATCTAATATATTGATGGTTTTGTTTTATATAGATTATAATTATAGTTTGTACATATTACAATTAGGATTATAATAAAGATAATTAGGATTATTAAATGGTAATATTTATTCTTTTTACTTTATTTCAACTCTTAAATTTTTTATATTTCACGTCTTTTCTATTCAGCTTTTCTCGTAATAATGCCCCTGTCTTTTGGTTTATTATAATAAAACCCTTTTTCTGTTTACATATTTTCCAAAGCTTACTCATGTAGTTTTTTAGTATATTTGTCGGTGCAATGTCGTTTTGTTTGTATTGTTGTCATTGCCTAATTTGTTCGTTAATAGACTTCTGTTAGTGTATATGTTATATTTAAATATATGTGTGTATACGTGTGTATACCGTTGCTTACTGTGTTTGTCAACAATTTATTTTTTATTCCAAGTGGTCGATTTCCCACCCTACATACATATAAGGTGAAGGGTATATAAGATTCGGCAAAGCTCATTAAAGCACTCTCAGTTGTTTAATATTATTTCATTAAATAAACTTGTTTTCTTCAATACTTGCTTTTTTTCCGAAAATACCGGGAAATCCCGGGAATTCGATAATTTTTTTCCGGTTTCCCGGGAATTGAAATATTCCGGAAAATCCCAAACCCTAGTTCAAACTTATGCCTTAATTCATGCGTCTTTGTTAGTTTGTTTAGCAAGCATTTATAAGACGAATAGAAAATAAAATTAAAATATCTACATACTGTATACCGCTGACTTTTTTTGTCTTTTTTATACAGTAAAAAATGATGAAAAGAAAAATATCAAAAAACTGCGATAGTTTATTCCTTTGCACAGGAACTTTGCAAAGAAATGGCCATCGAGACGTGCTTTCAACCTCAATAACCCATATCGGTAATTTGATTATAATATTGGGATAATATAAAATAGCACAAAAAAGATTTTTTTCAAAGTTAATTAATTCAAAAAAATTCCCATTCCTTAATTTAGAGTAATAATTTGCAAAGTGCTTGTGAAAAGAAATAAATTATCGCTGTGTCTTAATATTTTATTTTTCATTATCTTTTAACTGTATAAAAGAGCCGAAAAAAAGTCAGCCGTATACAGCGGAGAAAGAAAAATAGAATCATTGTTGGTTATTGTTGTTTTTTGCTTAAATTTTGTTTTTGTCCTTACTTTATTGTTGGGACAAAAATTTTTAAGTTATTTAAAATGTTTGTGAGTAGTTTCCTGAAAAGCTAAGTGGCGGTGGCAAAATGGCCATCGAGACGTGCTTTCATCCGCAATAACCAATATCGGCGATTTAATTATAAAATCGGGATAATATAATATAGCACAAAAAAAGATTTTTTTTTAAAGTTATTTAATTGAAAAAAAAAAATCCCGTTGTTTCATTTAAAAACAACTAATATATAAGTAATACAGTTTTAGAAAAACTGGGGAATAAGATGCAGTGTGATCTATTAGAATTATTAATCAAACTAAAATCTGCTATAAGTTTTAAGTTCCTGAAGCAATGATTTCAAGTTTTAAATATAAAAATATGTAAAAAAGAGTTGAACGAAAAGTACGAATTCATTCATATATTTTTATAAAAATATATATTTTCTCAGCCTTAAATTCTTATTCGGAAAAACTATTTAGGGATTGAAAAAAATATTTTACAAATTATTTTTACTTTGCTACTAAATTTAATGTTTATAAACAATTTAACATATTATACTTACATGTAGTCAGCTAAAATGAAAACTCATGTAACTAACAAAATATTTAAAATTTGTTCTTCTATTGAATTTCATGCTTTAAACGAAAATGTATATCCCTGCTATCAAAGAAACAAAAAAACAATTTTGAATTTTTGGCTAGTTACATGAGTTTTCGTTTTAGCTTACGATATACTTTTGAATTTTTGATGCACGATATTTAATAAAAGAAAAAAAAATATTTTTCTGGCAACACTACTTCGGATCTGATGGGAGACAGAAAGTTCGGCGCAAAAAGAATGATGAACTATTACCAAGAAAAATTTTTCCAACTGTGAAACGCGGTAATATCATAGCGTGGAGTAGCATGTCAGCTGCTAGATGGACAGATCTTTTTTATTTAATTTTTGAGACTAAATACTGGCTGGTATTTCCAGCAGGACAACGATCCAAAGCACACTGTAAATGTTTTAAAAGAAAGGCTTTTATATAATGTTCCTCACTAACTGCACTCTCCACCTCAGTCATCCGATTTAATCACCACCGAGCACTTATGGGATGAACTAGATCACAAGGTTAAAAAAATTATAAAAAATAAGCAAGATCTAAAGAATGGAATTGAACTTCAAAAGAAGTCACAGAAAAATTGGTATTTACCATGAACAATAGGCTGGAGGCGGTTCTAGCGCATAAAGGTGGACCCATAAATTATTTAAAAAAAAATCAAAAATATATATTATATAAATAAATTAAATTATTTTTTTTTTAATAGTATGTAGACTTTTCTGTGCCTTAAAAGTAAATTTTTGTTGATTTTGGTACTAAACAAATTTAACCTTGATTTTGCTTATTTATTATTTTTAACTGTTCTTATGTCCAGGTTATTTAGTTAAAAAGAAATTTCTATATCTTGCTTATATTTCTTAGAAGTAAAAAATATGAGGGTATTTAGAGTTTTCTGTGTCACTGTAACTGATGCAATTCTGAGTGAATTATACTCATTATCGAGAATTGAAACTTTTAGAATTCGATCAGGACAACGATCGCAAGCGCACTGCAGGTGTTGTAAAAGAATGGCTTTTATATAATGTTCCTCACCGACTGCACCCTCCACCTCAGTCACCCGATTTAAGTCCTTAGAAAGAAAAATTCGATAAAGATAGTTATGAGCTTTTTTTATGGTTTCTGCTGAACGTGGGAACATTGACCAAAAACAAAAATGCTACTCTGTCGGAGATACCGGGTAAGATGCATTTAGAGAGAGCATTTATTCATTCTCCTATCATAGTTACCCGATCTGTACTAATGTCCTAGATATTTCTAGTAACCGTGCAGTCAGTCTTGAGAGATAACTTAGTCTGTCAGTCTTAGTCTAAGTATTTCACTCAGTGGTTAGACCACCGTCCGGTTAGGGAATCATGGCATGTACTGAAGTGAATCTAGATCACACTTTTCCATTGCAGCATACAGGTGCTCAATTCTATTGAACCCAGTACTGGGCGATGCCGCTTTACTCACAAGAATTCTAATTTGCCTGCCAGTATTAAAAAAAACTTATATTATACTATGAACTGCGTGTTTTTAACCTGAGTGTTTTTAACCTGATTTTAAATCTGTTCACGAAGGAATTATTGAGGGAAAATTTGCCCAATATTTTTTCTTAACTGCAGTATTCATTTACAAATGTATGCGGACGTTTTCCAAGGAAAACAAGAGAATGTATGCCGCATTTTCTGGATCGCTACAACCTACATCAGTATTCTTCGCATCTATCTACTCAAAACTTATTTTCGTTGTTCTCTTCTGTTGTTGAAAAATGTAAATTTTAATTCATTTATAATACCCAGGTTTCAAATTCTGATTGGAAAAAATTAAAAACTATTTTAAAAATATATTTCTGAAACCTGCTTGCGTTCTATATAGAAAACCACCTAGCGAATCAACATATTGTTGTTATGATGCCTTCGTCAATATAATGAAGAGAAATGCGCCTGCTCCCGGCACTAGAATTACAGGAATGTTAAAAAAAGAAAAAAAAAATACACAAAAAAAAATAAAAATGAATAAAAACAAAATTTAAATTATAATAACAACATTAATAATAAGAGAAACAATGATATGTAAAACGAAAGATAAATACGAATTACTTAAAACATGAGAATAAAATTAATGATTAAAATTATTTCAAAAACTTATCAGATATAATCTTAATCTACATATTACTAAAAAATACAATATTTCCACGAAGTGAATTAAAAATATAAATCTATCCTTAAAAAAAGTTCAAATTTATTATTAATTAGTCACGGTGGTAATTATGGTAGCTAAGTTTAAAAATTTCAGGTAAGAGAGGAAGATTCGACGTATTTATATCCTCATTGAGAACACCAATTGGAGAAACACATAAACAATCTGACCAGCTTAAAGAAATTTCCCGATTAAAAATATCAGGAACCAGAGAGTTATAATGATGCTGAATTTTTTGAGAAATGTTTTGCAACAGATTCAGGGCATAAAATCATAAGGGAGTGGCATTGGACTCATATTAAAGGAATTAATTAGAAATTTTTTTATTAAATTACTGAAAATAATGATTAGTACATAATCTGAGGACACTACGTTCAACAATCTCAAGTTCCTTAGCTACCGTAGGAGAAATGGTGAACCATACCGAGAACCCATACAGCAGTACAAGCCTGATGCTTACCTTGCATATTAAAAGCTTCGACCCCTGACTTAGGTGTTTGTTAGCTAACAGTTTCCTAAACATATTTTTTATCTTTTGAGCCTTACTTATTGCCATTCGTGCATGTTCATTAAATTTTAAGAGCTTACTTAAAGTAACACCAAGGTTCTTAATCTTGTCTTTAAAGGGAATCTCAATGCCATCTAAAGTCAATTTCAATAGCTTTCTTTGTGAAACATTATAATACGCGCACTTTCCTGATGGAATCCTTAAACAGATAGCCTCTGATTTACTGGGGTTATTTTTATCCCCCAACTTTTGTAGAAATCATTAATTACCACAAGGTAAGCAGAAACTCGTTCCAGAGCAGAATTTGGAGAACGGTCATGAACATATACCAGAGAGTCATCAGCATAAAGATTGCTTCTACAGTTAGCCAAGTAATGACAAAAGTCATAAACTAAGACATTTTAAAGTAGAGGTGCTAAGATAGAGCCTTTGGAAACCCCATTAAACATTGGCTTATGGTGGGAAAAGACTTGATTTATTTAAAAAAAATGAAACATTAATACCCTTTCAAATAACTTACCTAAATTCGATAACATAGATATGGAGCTCAAATTGTTCACCTCCAAGATAAGTGGGTATATCTTTGCAATCTTCCAGTAGTTCGGAAAATAACCATTATTTCTACAACTGTTGAAAATTATAGTCAAATAATCCAGCGCAGCCACAGGAAGCTTTTTTAAATGAGAATTAGATATATTTCGGTACCCCTGAAGATTTTCTTGTGTTTAAAGTTCTAATTAAAGAGTTAATTACGAAGGGTTTGTAAAATGTGTATCATCAAGATTATTCAAGGACCTAAAATTTTCGTCAAAGCTATACAAACTCGCTGGAACGCGCGCAAGGTAAGAGTCTACCTGAGATATGATGTTTGACTCTTGCGAAATTGTTTGCGCACTTATATAAATTTGCGAAAAGTAGTTACTAAATTAATCTACTTTGTCCAAATCATTCACGTAAACAATATCATTTACAATGAGTTTTGGAAATTGTTCCCTTTTTTATTTCCAATTATGCTACTTATTTGCCTGAAGCATTAGGTCCAGGTTTAATATCCGAAAACATGACAAACTACGAACTCGCTTAAGCGAGTGGAACAAAACTGCACATATTTATTGGCAGAAGCCTTCTCTAATCTTAAAAATTTTAAATTAGAAACAAAAATTTTGTGTTAATAATAAATATATGTATATACAATTAAACTAAAACTATTTATGCATATAATTATAATATAAAATTATTTATCAAAAAATAAATTCTTGGTAAAGAAACTAGTTATTTTTACATTCGCTAATGTATTCACAAAAAAAAAAAAAAAAAAAAAAAACAATACAGCTAATATGTTACAAGATTTCATTTTATTTGTGTTTTAGGCGGGCACATGTATATGTGAATTTACCTCTTCTATTTAAAAAATTTCTAGCAAATTATGAAGATAGATAATATAAATATATATAACTGAAATAATAAATAATTATATGTAATTTTCGTATAATAATGACAATTGCGAGATTATCAATCTCTGATGATATATTTTGGAAACTTTTACAATTGCAAATCCTGTTTTACTTTTGTGTGGAAGCTCTCTGGTACCGTCATTTATATCGATTTTATAATATATATTGCCTGCTGGCTCGTACTCTCATAGACGAATCATACTTACTGTGCTATCTTTAGCTTTTCTTCATAAAATGATGAAAGAGGGGGAAAGCTTTTAACGAGTATAATAATTTTATTAAACTAATCGTATAGATCGTATAGATGAATATATTAGAAACTATTTTATAACTGTCGAAATATTAATATTTCAACTGGTGTGCTTCTAAAGGTGTAGGATTTCGTTGGGACGATTTCAATATTTCATATGCCAAATTTATTACTTTTTCTGAGTTTTTCTATCTATGAGAGAGTGTGTTGAACCGTGCTCCATTTGATCGGCACCCGTTATCAAATATTCATGTTTTATGGTAATACTTTTTCTGCACATAAAGACGCTAGATCATTAAAACAAGTAAAAGTCCTGTTCTGAGAGGAGCAATCATCAGAATATATAATAATATTATAAAATGTAAGAAATTTTAAAAGTTAAATTATAATTTAATAATTATATTAATTAATAATTATAATAATTATTATTATTTATTTTATTTTTTCCTTAGGTTACATCCCACAGGCAATAGTCGCAATTGAAATATTGTAGATGGAAAATTGTGTAATTGTTTGCGGAAAAAACCATCTTCTTCAACATAGTTCACATTTAGCATTACGAGGTTTAAAAAGGAAATAGTTATATGTGTAACATACATCTTTGAATGTTGGAAACGATAGAGGTGTTGAGTCGTTTTCTCTTTAAAAAAATTGACTCGCTTATATTTTTTACCTTTCATTCGAATTGATTTTAATACCTTTTAAAATTAAAAAATTTTTCAAATTGTTTTAAGCTACCTCCTTCACTACGCAATCATAGAATGAAAATTGTGTGTTTGTTATTAAAAGTGTAAAAGATCTGTTTGTTACATATTCACACAACGCGAATCATTTACCAGGTGGCAGCGTAGGCGAATTCAGTATTTTGTGCTGGTATACACGACTGTCAAACTCCATATATAAAGAATTTGGAAATGGTTTGTTCGAGTACGTGTTGTCCGTGGTTTTCACAAAATTGTTGTTTTTAATAAAACAAACATTTTTGCGTGACTTATGTCTTCTTAATCCGAAATATTTTTTTAAATATTCTTATTTACGTTGGCACAAAATTGTATATTTAATTTTATTAAAAAATTGTAATTATAACCACAAACTTTTTATTTGTTAAGAATCTTCGCCTTGGGCTTTCTTCCAAGCACTTGTTGCTCAAAGAAATGGGAAGATTACTTAAATGTTTTTAAAACTAATGATTTTCTTACAGGCACATAAGCCTGAAGAATTCTGATTTTTGTGTATGACCTCTCAAGCACTTGAACCTGAAGGTAAATTATTTTCGTTGGCGCAACAACAGCACTTGAACCGTGTTGTTTACTCTTAATAAAAAAATACCGTTTTTTTCAGTTTTAATATATGAGTTATTTTATTTTGAATTTTCTTAGTCTTATATACTACTTTTATCAAAGAAATATGATTAAATTGCATATTTCTTGTAGCAACAAAACAAATATCAAACATAAACAAATTCGCGATAATAAAAATATAGGTTGCAATTTATTAAGCTTAATTTAATAATAATAATTTAATAAATAATGCTCGTGCATTAACATTCTCCCACCGTTGAGTGCAGCTCAAAATATTTCTTGCTGTAGGGCTATCGTTGAAGATTGTGTTGGTTGTTATATGTGAACAGTGAAGTCTGAGTCGAGTTGTTGTTTGCGAGGTGCTGGAGTTGGAGTTGACCGTGGTTTTCAGTTTTGTTTTACTAGTAAATTTATGACAATGCTAAAGGCAAATATTAAGGATCATATGACGATAGTTGTGACCTTCAAGTTTGTTTAGTAGTCTTTATTTTTCTTGTGCTGCTAATGGTTTTTGTAGAGCTGTTAAATTTTTTACTTGGGAAATATATTGATTCGCATCTTCTTTTGGTAACAATGGTTAAATGCGTTCTTCGTGTCGTTGTTAGGTGTGTTCCCAGAAGTTGGTATAAGATTTTTCGATATTGATGGATATCAGCTTTTGTCCACGCAACGTCGTGAATTTATATTTAAAAGTGCACTCTGGTCCTAATATAAGCAAGCCAGATCCTTCAAGTGTGAATTATGTGATTTCCGTTTTGCATAGTGCTGTTGCCTGAGACGGACTTGAAACCAAATATATCCATTTGTTTTGATCATGAAGGGAAATCCAGACTTCTTTATCTTTCATTTGCTGTACTTGGCAGTCTGATTGGGTGTTGTTGTGAAATAAATTAAGTTCGCAGCCACATGTTGATGAGCCATCCTGATGCCTTATTTGGCCTTTAGCGCACAGATACATACATATCTTCTGTTATGAGTGAACATAAGCTGAGGTTAGATTTGCTAATGATAAAAAAAGTGAATGGGCGATATTTCCAACTAGATCTATTGCTGCTCTATTTTTAATCCACCCAGACAACAGAGTGCTGTCTAATTTTAATTCAGCTTCTGTGTGTTCAAAATGCTTGACCAGGCTTGTGCATGTAGTTTTGTCCTGCATTTGCTTGCATAGATCGTTTAAAGTTTGTGTTCCTTGCGAAAAAATTGCCTCTTCAGTCCAAAATTCTTTTAAGTCGTAGTAAACCAATAATTGCCATTCTGTAGTTGAAATTTTGGCGGATCCAATTCCTTCAAAATGCATGCCCAGACGATTTTCGCACCTTTTATTATGTATTTGTGCCCCTAATACCAGTGGCATTAATGTGATCGCCATCATAATAGTGAATATGTTTTGGCTCATCGATATTCTTCTCCGTTTTTTATCACCTTCCCTTTTTTCGTTCTGATGAATGCTTGTGCATTGTTGAGGGATTTCATCATCTTCTGAATTATTAATTGGTAACAGTGCCAGCCTAGAAATAGGTCTTCTGCAAACTTCTTTTGATTTCTTGACATCAACTACTCGAATGAAGCTATCATCGCCCTTATGTGTTTTTAGAATTCTTCCTAGAGGCCACTGTAAAGGAATTGTGTTGTCCTCCTTTATTATAACCATGTCTCCCGATTTAATGTTATCCTGTTGTTTGTTCCATTTGTGTCTGTGTTGGAGTTCTAATAGATACTCTTTTGACCAACGCCTCCAATATTCTGATTTTAAGTGTGTAACTAACTTCCATCTGGTGAGAAGATTCTTTCGGTTTTCGGTGGCTGCTACGTCAATTTGGGAGTTGAGTGGTGCTATGAGAAAATGGCCAGGGGTTAATGCCGCCAAATCGGTCGGGTTATCTGACATCGGACTTATGGGTTGGGAATTAAGAATTCCCTCAATTTCTATGACCACTGTGTCAAGTTCCTCATATGTTAGTGATGCTGTTGATACACTTCGTACAAGGAGATGTTTGGCCGATTTTACTGCCGCCTCCGAAATTAGGTGCCCTTGGTGGTATAAAATGAAACATGATACCTCGAGCTGTACATTCTTTATCTATTATTTCGCTAGCTGAATCTCCGTATACTGCCTCTGACAACTCTGCCAGTTGATTTTTGGCCCCAACAAAGTTGATAGCATTGTCACAGTATAAGTTTTTGCAATGGGCTCCTCGGCTTATAAATCTTTTTAATGCCCCTATGAATGCATCTGTTTATAGCTGCTAACTACTTCTAGCTGCACTGCTTTAGTAGTAAAACTGCACAATACTGCGATGTAGGCCTTCTGAGGTCTCTTTCCTCTGATCTTATAGTGGACCCAAAACGAACCACAAAAATCAACTCCAGAGTTAATGAAGGGTCGAGCTGAAACGATTCTTGTAGATGGCAGATTTCCCATAATTTGAGTTAGAAGTTTTGGTTTAACTCTAGTGCATTTTATGCAGTGCTGGATGATTGATCGGGCCATTCACTTTCCCTTGATTGGCCAGTATTTTTGTTTTGTGTATGATAAGAGTGCCTGAGGACCACAATGACGGCTTTCCTCATGAACCATCTGTATCAGCAATCTGGATATCGGGTCATTATAAGGGATAAGCATTGGATGTTTAGTGTCATACGGAAGCTCTGATGCTTCTTATCTTCCTCTTACTCTGATGATGCCGTTTGAGTCCAAAAATGAGGTAAGGTTATTATATGGGCTATTTTGCTTACTTGCTTGTACCTTATTAGGCCTTTTAGTTCTTCGTAAAAATCTGATATTGCATTGCCCGTACAATCAAAGTAAGAGGTTGTTCTGATTCTGGAACTGATAGCGATAGCTTGGATTGTTGATTGCCCCGTCTTGTATTGTTGATGAATCTCGCAATGTAGCCAACTACTCGTTGTAGAAATCTGAATGAGCCATTATGTTTAATGTTGTAGATCACACTATCTGTAGAATCACTCGCTGTTGATGCTGCTGCTACCTTTTTTCGCTCTATATCAAAATTCTGATCCATGATATTTGTTTTGGAGACTTCTTTTGGCCATATCTCTTGTTCTCCATGTAGAAATAAGGGTCCGTAGAACCGAAAATTGTTTAATGCGAGTGTTACCGCCACTAAGAAATCGCTGCAAGTGCATCATTTTTTTATAGCTTTTTATTTATCGATTAAACTGTCAAATGCAATTTTTCTATTATTATTCCACGCGGTTTAAATAGCGAGCCATATTTTTTTACAAAAAATCATATTTTATGTATTCATATTCTTATAACATAATCATCCGAATTGATAAGATCGAGAAGTTTCGCTTCGAGTAGCCATATATGAAAAGTCAGTATCCACATTCATAGTATATAAGTTTTCTTTATAATAATTGTGAATTATATTCTAGGAATTTTAACATTGAAGTATAAGACAATAAATAAAAATTGTATTCTAAAAAATCCTTATACTCGTGTTTATAATCTACAGGTTGGTTACAAAAAGCTTGGGCAGCTTCACCCGTCTACATTAAAATTCTTTTCATTAGTCACCCAACTGGATATTTGGAGAAACTATTACGGCTGCTAATACGTAAGTCCTAACGATATGGAATCTTCTAACTCCTTACAGGGTCAACCACCAAACTACCAACAAGAAAATGAATCGAATTCTACAGTGAACAATTGCCACATCTGCAACAAATCTGCAGACAGCGTAAATTCTACTAGATGTCACAAATGCCGCTTTAAATTCCATTTAGCTTGTGCCAACCTTGAGGGCAAACAACAATCACCAACTTGGCATTGCCAATGATGTTCGTTGCAACATCAAATAGCTATCGACTCAGTTTCCTCCGTGCATAGTGCATCATCGGTCGCCGCTCGCCGACAAGCTCTGGAGTTGCAACGCTTGCATGAGGAAACGCAACTAGAAAGAGACTTTATAAAAAAGAAATACCAGATTCTTGAACAAGAAATAGACGATTCCAATGACACGCAATCAGCTCATAAACAAATATCTAACAGATCAGTGCACGAATGGTTAGATAAGCAAGCTACTGGTATACAAGTGCCTAAGTCAGTTAGAAACAGCACAGCACTCGCAGTATCCCAACATGAATCGCCCCGTTATGTACTTGCACCACACGCAGTGACAATGCAACAAATATCCAGCTCAACAGCCAAATATGGGCAAAATGTAAGTAACAATTTAATTTATACAACAACAACCATAACGCCACCTACATGTACAACAACGTCAGCTGCGCATAATATATCTTCATTTATTAATAATCCAACAACAATTTGTCAGCACTCAACAGCTGCAAACATAAATAATAATTTAAATGACACACATCTTGATAATCACGGATTAGAAACACCAATCCAATTTGGCTATATGGATTCAACGTTCTCCATGCGTCCGTCAAACCTTCCATCAGTCATCTTACCTTCCCAAAGACTTTCGCAGCAACAAATAAGTTCTCGTCAGTCAGTACCCAAAGAATTGCCCATTTTTACAGGCATACCTGAAGAATGGCCATTGTTTAGCGCAACATACGACTGGTCAACAGCAATCTGCGGTTTTACTGACGCTGAAAATCTTGTTAGGCTTCAAAAGGCTCTAAAAGGTGAAGCATTACGCTCCACAAAGCATATTTTAATACATCCATCAGGCGTACCGTGTGCTTTATCAACACTGAAACTGCTTTTCGGCCAACCCGAAAAAATACTAAACTCGCTTAAAAATAAAATAAAAACATTACCAGCTCTTAATGCAAATAAATTGCAAACAATTACCTCCTTTGCTGTTGAAGTTGAAGGCTTGGAAACTACAATCAAAGCCTGCGGTTTAGTAGATGAGTTGAATAATTCATCTTTATTACACGAGTTGATAATAAAAATGCCATCTAATTTTCAGCTTAACTGGGGTGAGCACAAAATAAGACTAGCAAAACAAAACAAAAGGGTAAATATGACAGATTTTGCAAACTGGATTTACGAAGTCGGCGTTTCAGCAAGCAGCATAAACCTAGAAACTGACAACAACATATCAAAAGCAGCAGAGCAGTATTCACGTAAAACAAAAGATGCCTATATCAACGCGCATGATGAAAGAAACAGAAAAACATGCGCAGTATGTTTTGGCAACTGCGATAGTGTTGAGAAATGTACAAAATTCTTGACTGCAACAAGAAGTGAAAGATGGAATTTGCTGCGAAAATATAATTTATGCAAATTTTGTCTTCGACGTCATTATGGAATTTGTAATAGCAGAGTCGTTTGCAGAGAAAAAGATTGTCAAATAAAACATAATACGTTGCTGCCTAAGCCAACATCTAATGAAAGAGAAAAAAACTTAACAAATGAAAACGAAAATAAAACCAAAACAGAAAATCTACATGCAGCGCACAATGGGAATGAAAGCAATCAGATGTTGTTTAAGATCATACCCATTAAATTATATGGAAATAATGATAAAATTTTAAAAACTTTTGCATTTATAGATGAAGGTTCGTCGGTAAGTTTAATAAATGAACAAGTTGTTAATAAATTAGATTTAACTGGTGAATTACAACCTTTATGTCTGAAATGGACGGGGGAAATAGGTCGCCAAGAAGAAGACTCAAGAAAAATCTCAATGCAAGTTTCTGGTACAAATAAAACAAAATTTAATATATCTATCCGCACGGTTAAGCAACTATCGCTTCCGAGCCAAAGCATCAATTACAAACATTTAAGCGCTAAGTTTCCGCATCTCAAAGGGCTACCTATCAATGATTTTAAGAACGCCGTACCGGATGTACTGCTTGGCCTTAACAACTTAAATATATGTATTTCAACTAGTATTAAAGAGGGTGGAAGCAACGAGCCCGTTGCTATACGCACTCGCCTCGGCTGGCTTATATGTGGTGGCTCCAGTGTTGGGAAAAGAGCTCAAACCCTATATGATTTTCATTTGTGTGAATGTCAACGGGAAAATGACCAAATTCTTACCCGCTTAGTCAAACAGTTTTATACAATTGAATCAATTGGTATAAGTAATTACACCCCAGCTCTGGGCACAAATGATCAGAGAGCTGTAAAGTTATTAGAAAAATACACGAAACAAAGAGATGATGGCCATTACGAGACAGCTTATTGTGGCGGTGCGACGACATTACAATGCCACCAAGCTACGAAATGGCGAAAAGAAGACTGGTTTGTCTTGAAAAATCATTAAAAAACAATAAAAGCTTACTTGATCATTTTGAGAAAACAATATCAGAATATTTACAGAAGAATTACATATCCAAAATTGACGATGATTAAATTAATAAACAAAACGTGTGGTATCTGCCGATGTTTCCAGTATTTAATAAAAATAAGCCAAATAAAACCCGCATAGTCTGGGATGCGGCAGCGAAGGTGAATGGCATATCACTCAACTCTATGCTGCTTAAGGGGCCAGATTTGCTGTCATCTCTTGCGACCATTCTTTTCCGTTTTCGCCAAAGAAAAATAGCGATTTGTGGTGATATAGAACAAATGTTCCACCAGATCTACATACGGGATGAAGATTGCCATTTTCAAAGGTTTTTATGGCGTAGCTGTGACGATAACAGGGCACCCGATATATATGTTATGAGGGTAATGATATTCGGTGCCTCCTGTGCCCCCTGTATATCGCAATATGTGAAAAATCTTAACGCGACAAAGTTTAAAAGTAAATACCCTCTAGCCGCAGCTGCTATAACAGATAGCCACTGCGTTGACGATTTTCTCGCTTCAACAGACACACCTCAAGAAGCCACTGAGCTTGCCAAAAGTGTGCGGTTTGTTCATAGTCAAGGTGGATTCAGAATTAGGAATTGGTGTTCAAATAGCGATTACGTTTTGAAAGAGTTGAGTTTTTCTAACCCTTTGAACAATATTTGCCTTAATGTTAGTGCAGGCGTAGAAACGGAAAAGGTACTTGGTATATTTTGGAATCCAGCGCAAGACAATATAACATTTAAACTTTCAAAGTCTGTCATAGACAGTGAACTCCTGTTAGGCGGAAAAACTCTGACAAAGCGGGAAATTTTAAAAATACTAATGAGCATATATGACCCTTTAGGGCTCGTAGGAAATTTCCTTATGTACCTAAAAATAGTACTGCAAGAAATTTGGCGCAGCGTTGTCGACTGGGACCAGCCTATTTTGGAAAAGCAGCAAGTAAAGTGGGAAAACTGGTTAACATTTTTACCGAATTTAAGTGAGGTAACTATCCCTCGATGCTATTTAAAAAATTTCAACAATTATAACAGTCTAGAAGTACAATTGCACACATTTGTGGATGCGAGCGAAAGCGGTTATGCTGCTATGTCATATTTCAGAATTCGCTGTGGAGAGGAAGTTACCATTTCATTACTTGGATCCAAAACCAGAGTAACACCACTAAAGGTTGTATCAATTCCTCGTTTAGAGCTGATGGCTGCCGTTATTGGTGCTCGTTACGCTAACTATATTGCAGATAATCATACCGTGAAAATTAGCCGCAAAATGTTCTGGTCGGATTCACAAACAGTTATAAGTTGGATACGTTCAGACCACAGGAAATATCACCAGTTCGTCGCGGTTCGTGTAAGTGAAATTTTAGATAGTTCAGAGATAAACGAGTGGTTCTGGATACCAGGAAAATCAAATGTGGCTGACGAAGCAACAAAATGCTTAACTAAACCTGATTTATCCCCAACAGGGCGCTGGTTTAATGGCCCAGAATTTTTAAGACTGCCAGAGAATAAATGGCCAATCACTGATGAAAATTTTCAGGAATCAAAACTTGAATTAAAAGAGTGCCATTTTGTTGCAGAAAATATAGAACCACTTATAAACATCCAAAGGTTTTCTCGATGGTGCAGAGCACTGAGATCCACAGCATTTGTTATAAGATTTTGTTATCGCCTCAGAAATAAAACCAAATCTGTAAGTGAGGAAGAACTCACCCAACCTGAGTTACGTAAGGCAGAAACAACTATAATTAAAGATACTCAGAGAATATACTTCCAACATGAAATTAATTGATTATTAAAAAATAATAAATTAAGCAAAACAAATTTTTTGTATAAATTGTCACCTTACTTGGACGATGAGGGAGTTTTGAAAGTAGGTGGACGACTTGATTATGCCAACGTCCCTGAGGAACTAAAGCTGTTTTACCGAAGCAGTGCCGACTAGCAACACTCTTAATATGGCATTACCATAACCTATATCGTCATAGTAGCCATGAAACTGTAGTTAGTGAAATACGACAACGGTTTTACATTGCGAAACTGCGAACGGCTTGTAAGTCCGTTATTAAACAGTGTCAGCTATGCAAAATTAAAACTGCGTTGCCAGCGTTTCCACAAATGGCAAAATTGCCACGCGCTAGACTGGGTTCATATCTTTCACCATTCACATATACAGGCCTCGATTTTTTTGGCCCTATGTTTGTTAGCGTGAATCGGCATACAGAAAAGAGATACGGTGCGTTATTCACATGTTTAACAATACGCGCCATCCATCTCGAAATTGTTTATTCGCTCAACACAAGCTCTTGCATTATGGCAATACGTAAATTTATCGCGCGACGAGGACAACCGCGTGAATTTTTTAGTGACAACGCGACCAACTTTATTGGCGCTGATAGAGAGCTGCGTGAGGCATTGCGGGAAGTAGACAAGAGCGAACTGGTGCGAAGCTTTACAACATCCTTCACAAAATGGATTTTTAACCCGCCTTCTGCGCCTCACATGGGAGGGGCGTGGGAAAGACTAGTCCGATCGGTAAAGACTGTACTCTGCAATATTAAAATCCAGAGGTCGCCGAGCGATGAAATATTACAGAGCATGATGACTGAGGTCGAAAATATTATCAATTCCCGTCCCCTTACGTATATTCCAGTAGAAAACAAGAATGCAGATGCTATCACACCAAATCATTTTCTACTAGGCAACTCAAGTGGCCTAAAACCTTTGGCTTTTTTTAATAGCGATGGTGTTGTGCTGAGGGAAAGTTGGTTACGTTCACAACAATATGCGGAGCTTTTTTGGAAGAGGTGGGTGACGGAGTACTTGCCTACTTTAACTTGTAGAACAAAATGGTTTGAGAAGGCCAAACCAATATCCGTTGGTAGTCTAGTGGTGGTGGTTGACCCGAATAATCCACGAAACGTGTGGCCAAAGGGAAGGGTCATAGAAGTTAACACATCGGAGGATGGCCAAGTACGAAAAGCGAAGGTTTTGACAGTTTGTGGCATTTTAGAAAGACCAGCTGCAAAACTAGCGATTCTAGACGTAGCGGAAGAAAAGCTGAGGGAGTAAGTCATCGGCAAGCTCGCCATACTGTGGGGGAGTGTTACCGCCACTAAGAAATCGCTGCAAGTGCATCATTTTTTTATAGCTTTTTATTTATCGATTAAACTGTCAAATGTAATTTTTCTATTATTATTCCACGCGGTTTAAATAGCGAGCCATATTTTTTTACAAAAAATCATATTTTATGCATTCATATTCTTATAACATAATCATCCGAATTGATAAGATCGAGAAGTTTCGCTTCGAGTAGCCATATATGAAAAGTCAGTATCCACATTCATAGTATATAAGTTTTCTTATAATAATTGTGAATTATATTCTAGGTATTTTAACATTGAAGTATAAGACAATAAATAAAAATTGTATTCTAAAAAATCCTTATACTCGTGTTTATAATCTACAATTTGGTTACAAAAAGCTTGGGCAGCTTCACCCGTCTACAGCGAGTTTTCTTGGAGAGATGCCACGGGGTAGAATGTCTGCAGGATTGTCTTTTGATCTGACATGTCGCTACTGTTCTGTTATTGACAAATGTTTGGTATGATGATGCTTGGGAACTGATCCAGGCCAAGACGATCTTTGAATCTGTCCACAAATAAGTAGGAACATCCTTGTATTTTAAGTCTTTCTTTACTTTTGATGTGAGCTGAGCGCTTAAAAGTGCTGCGCAAAGTTCAAGATGAGGTAAAGTTTGACGCTTTAAAGGTGCTACTCGAGACTTTGAGCATAATAGTCTCACGATTATCTGCTTATTTTTTGTTGTTGATCTGATATAGACTGCTACGCCATATGCCTTTTCTGATGCGTCTGCAAAGGCATAAATTTGTATGTTGGATGTCACATGTCCTTCGAAGATATGTCGCGTGATTCTTAGGTCTTCGATGTGTTCTAAGTCTTGTCTGGATGTAACCCAAGTTGCATGAAGATTTTCTGGCAGTGCCTCATCCCAGTCTAACTTTTTCTGTCAGAGTTCTTGGATGAATATTTTGGCGGTAACTACAATCGGTGGCAGTAGTTCCAGAGGATCGAACAAGCTAGCTAAATCTGAGCTAACTGTGCGTTTTGTGATGTGGTTAATCTCCCTTAGACATACTTTTACACATAGTTTGTCATGTTGTGGCATCCATGTTAAGCCCAAAGTTTTCTTTCCATCGAATTTTGGTAGTGCGAATTTTGGCATAGGCAAGGACTCTGAATCAGTTATATTATGCTGGGACTGTTCAATTGCGTCTACTGTATTGATTACCTTTCGAAGCTTAATTTCGAGTTGTATAAATCGCGCGGAGTCGTACCCTAGTGGCTCTGGGTTGTCATAGAGCTCAAATATTTGGAAACGTGTGGCTTCGATGCCTTGCCATTTGTTTAATGCGATGTTTCGGTTCTGATGAGTATATTCGTCATTGAGTAACCGTTCTAAAGAAGACATCATTACCGCTTGTCGACGTTTGAATTTTATAAACTCATTTCTCTCAGCGGCTAACACATCACAACCCTCTTTTGGCGGAATTTTGTGTGAAGTTGAATTTACCTTCATTATAGATTTTTCGAAGATGTCTTCATATTGTTCGGCAACCCTTTGTATTGCGGAATAATAATCTTCCGTGAAGTAGCGATGATCTAGAGGTTTGTCGTCAATTAGCCGAATCAGGTTGTCATTTGTCTCGAACGTTATCAATTCTTCATCTAGTCTACGCAATCTCTCTTGAAAATAGCTCACCGACTCCTTTCTGGCTTGGGAATCCTTCTTGTAGTTTCTAATGATTGTTTCGATGTTCTCCCCAAGCGCCTTTTGCCTTTGAGTCAATTTTTCGAATGACACCATTGTGGATGGTATTTAGCTGGCTATCACCGCTGCTAGTATTTCCACTCGAATAATGTGTTGCTCAACTGTTGATATGCAGAATACTGCGGACTCAACCAATTTAGACGTCCTGCTCTTGTAACAGGATCACGTCGGGGTCACCGATGCACGTGCATTATTTATTAAATTATTATTATTAAATAAAGTTTAATAAACTTCAACCTAAAATAATACAATTTTTATTATTTATTAAATTATTTAAGTTCAATAAACTTTAGCACAATTGGCCTAAATTAATCATTTTTATTATTTATTAAATTATGTATTTAAATTCAATAAACTAGCACACTTGGCCTTATATTATTTTAATCAAATTATTTTAGCTTATTACTTTCTACAATTGTAATTTAATATTGCATACTTGTGCTGAATTCATAAATTTTTTATTACAATATATTTTTACTATATTATTTCCTACAATTGTAATTTAATATGACACACTTGCCCTATATTAATATATTTTTATTTTAGCAAATTTGTTTATGTTTGATATTTGTTTTGTTGCTACAAGAAATATGCAATTTAATCATATTTCTTTGATAAAACTAGTATATAAGACTAAGAAAATTCAAAATAAAATAACTCTTATTTTAAAACTGAAAGAAACGGTCTTTTTTAATTAAGAGCAAGCAACACGGTTCAAGTGCTGTTGTTGCGCCAACGAAAATAATTTACTTCCAGGTTCAAGTGCTTAAGAGGTCATACACAAAAATCAAAATTCTTCAGGTTTATGTGCCTGTAAGAAAATCATTAGTTTAAAAACATTTAAGTAATCTTCCCATTTCTTTGAGCAACAAGTTGTTGGAAGAAAGCCCAAGGCGAAGATTCTTAACAGCTGTCAATTATGTGCTAACTTGCAACCAATATACTAAATAGTAACTTTTGTTCAGAAATAAATGTTTCACAAATAATATTTCTTCTAAATGGCTGCATAAATATCTTGTAGGTGAATTTCTTTTTATAGTATCTAATTTTTACTTTTTACAGTTAATCACAATTAATAACAAACATAACCCTATTAAAAAATTATTATTTAATGATAATCTTATATAAATATATAAACACGCCGAAATATATATGTATATAAATATAAAGTAAGTATATAATTATTGTATTCCTTTTTTCTTTATTTACCTTACTTTTTAAATTAGCGTATCTATCATAGTATGCTGATTAATAACATGGTTTGAAGACATTACTAAAAAACAAAACATTTCTTAACCTTTTTGGCAAAATAAGTGTCATGTTTTATACTTTTTTGTGCAAAATATATTATATTTTTTCACAAAATACTAAAATAGCAAAAACTTGTATTAATGAAAAGTATTTTTCTTTAATTGTCGCAATCACTTGTTGATTTTGTTTTTGTTTATTTTCTCTATATTTAAAAAATATTTATGGTACGTTTACGTGTTAATAATAACTAGCCAACTTTGAAGCCTTCCGCAACATTTACGTGTTCTCAACATTTACGTCAGAGTATAGGCCCAACTATAATGTGCATACACTAACTTATGCCAACTTATGCAACTGTGCAAATACATATAAATCATATGTGGCAAACTATAATGAACTTTAGAGAACTTTTCGTCAAGTTTCGTCAAATGTCATTTTCTTAAGCAATGTACGAAACTGGTCGCACATTCCGTACATAAACAGCTGATTGCGCTTGTGTATACATACATTAATTCAAAAGCGAAAAATTACAATGGAGAGCGACAGTGAAAAAGAGTTTTTTTTAATTTTAATAGAAAATGTAGAAAAAAGAAATGTTTGTATGAGAAAAAGGACGCGTTTTATTATAACCGTAACGTTCAGGAAAGGGCATGGAAAGAAGTAGCAGAAAATTGCCGTAGAAGTGGTAAGTAATACATTAAACATTTTTGGTTGCGTATTCCATTTTCATTTGGTTATCAATTAAAGCCGCAGACTGCAAACACAGGTGGAAACTGCTCCGGGAACGTTTTGGAAAGGGGCTTAAGAAAATGGAAGCACCATCTGGTAGTGGAATTAGCTATATGGAGGAATGGGCCCTACTGCAGCCTATGATGTTTTTAAAGAACTTTTTCGCACCGCGCCGGTATAAGCATTCCTTTTAAATATGTATTTTTTTCTTAATAAAATGTCAATTTTTATTTTTTAGTGCTCGTGATAACGTGGAAGGTTTGGACTCTGACCAATGCTTGGAGCAAACACTTTGCAGTGGAGACAGTTCGCTGGATTGTTCCTTCTCAGCAACTCCAGTGCCTCAGAAAAAGCCAAAAGTTACGCTCGATAGCCTCTACGAGAAATTACGTAGAGTTAATAGAAATGTAAATAGTTTATAATAGTTTTTTATTTTTATTTTTTTATATATTTTTTTAAGAATTTGAATTTTTGTTTTTATATTTGTTTAAGAATTATAGGGCCTAATTTTCTAAAACGCAACGCAAATATGTATGTATTTATTATAAATTCCTGCGCTGCGTTTTAAAAAAATAGGTCCCTGCCTTGCAACTAATTAGTTAAATTTACCTCTTTTAATAGCCATTGAAGGCAACTTTTATTTGAATAATAGAGATTAAGTTAACGTATATAAGTACAACAGTTTAAAACAAAATGTGATTTACTATTAGTCATTGAAGACAAATTTTTATATTATTATCAGAGCATATTGTGATTTTTTATTAGTTAATGAAGACACTTTTATTTTATAATGGAAACTTTACTTGCATCAAGTTATTGTACTTATAAATTAATTTTAAATAAATTTGTTTTATTTGTTTAATTATTTTATTTCATAAAGTAGTAGGAAGAATTTTTTATCCCTTCGAATGCAAGTTTTAATAACTTAAGGGTCTTTAAATTTTTTAATTTCTGATTCATTTTTAATAAGCACAATTCGCGATAAGATTTCTTTTTAAATTGTTTATGAAATTAACCACACCGTTGCACCTTTTAGTACTTTTGGCCAAAAATACATAAACAGAAAAAACGTGAAATTTTCTTTTATTGAATTTTGCTTAAAAATGATAAAAGAGAGTATATTTATTTATATCAATGTTGTTAAATATGTTTAATAATATTCTTTCAATGCCTTTTTTGTTTATAAATTTTATTTATTTATAAAAAATATTTTTTGAGAAAGTATGATGTAAACGTTATTGTGCAACTGTGGAAAATTAGTTTCCAAGTTCATGTAAGTACATTATAGTCACCTAAAATTCATTAGGGGGTTGTCTAAGCATTTGACAGGCTTTTCGTTAGGTTTTTGACATAAGGTTAAGCTAGCTTATGCACATTATAGTTGGGCCTTAATGAGGCTTTAAGTTTGGACTAGAATTAAATTACAAGATGTTTTTTGTTTACATAAAAAAATTAAATAGTTTTTAAATAAATAAATAAAAGTTTTAACGTAAAATTACTTAAAAGGCAAAATGAAAGATTTCTCAAATAAACTTGAGGTTGTAATACATGTACATATGTGTTTTTGTGGATATTTATCACGTTCTTTGATAAAATATGCTTTAATAGATCATTGAAGAAGTCATGGACTGTCAAGAGAGTTTGATAAAGACGAAATTTTGTACTTAATTGCTAAAGATTCTAATGGGAAAGAAAATTTTGTTAAAGTTCTTGCTGCTTTCGAAGTGAAAAAACAACGAGCATTAATAAGTATTTAGAAGATGTGGTGTTTCAGTACACAGAGGACGAACTTAGGATAAATTTTAGAGTTTCAAAACAGTTGTATTTGAATTTATGTAAAAGATTTAAAAAAAGTGCAAAATGTAATTACACTCCACTTTTTCTAAAACCAGAAAAGACCTTAGCAATTTTCTTGTCGTTTGCCAGCCATGTATTAATTTCAAACGTAAGCCAAACTGCTGATAAAGTATTAGAATCATTAGCAACTTAAGCCCAAAAGTATTTAAATGGCCATCCGAGGAGGGGAAGAAAGTTTTAGCTACGTAGGTATTTTGGTAAAAGTCCGGATTTTTTAAAGCTATTGGTAAATATGTGTATGAAAAAACAAATAGTGCACTACGTTAATTTTCTTAAATTGCAGGATGCATTGATGGAACACATATGGTTGTTGTTATTCCGTATAAACAATTCCGTTCGATTTTGTTTTACCTTCTTCAGATTCTCTTCCGTCGATGTGCAAAATTTCTCCGAAGTCGATAATATCGCTTTGTTGAGTACAGACTCCACTTCTTGACCCACAATTTCTGAAATATGAAACAAAAATATTTAGAAAAATGATAAAATTGAACGTATGTAATAAACTTACTCCCTGGGCTTAACAAAGTCAGACAAAAAATTCATATCTTTGTATAAGTATCACTCAGCTGTGAAATGCGCTGCCTGAAGACTTTTTCTCTTTTGACGTTTTCTCCCGCATATATTTAACTCTGAGGCTTTTTAACTAGTGGTGCTCTCATGTTCTTAAAATTTAAACAAATTAAACATAAATAATTGAAATAAATAGTTAATGAATGTTTTTACCTGATATCCCCAAAGCTGTCCCTTTTGGAGAATTTGTTATAAAGCACTTTATTTTCACGAACAGCATTTATAAGCTGCTCATTTAATGTGAGATTTGAACTCATTTTAATTAATAACGGTTAAAAATGTTAAAAAATTTGAAACAACTGCAACCGACAGAAAATTATATTTGTTTTGACGTTTCATCATACGTTTTTTCCAATTTTTAGTAAATGAACAGACCTATGATGTTAGCTAGGCGTTTTTTATTTAATAAATAAATGCATTTGCTGGAAAATTTTTAGATATTTGAAGATGATGTGTTTCTCATTAATAAAAACTAATAACAACAGCGGTCCGATAATAGGATTTTGACGCACACCACTTTAGGTTGGATTATTCAACGTTTTATGTGACGACATTTGTACAACAGTTTGTCAAGCAGTTTAAATAAATTGAAACATAGTAAACATTGTATTTAAAAGCCCTGCTAAAATTATCATTGCTATAAAGTTGTATTTATCCATGTTTATTTAATGCAAAATTGAAATGTGTTTTAATATGTGAGAAAGATCTTCTATCTTTTGTTCGAGTTGCACCTATACTTAAGGCTTTTTTTAATCTTTTTGAAAATACAGAATCAAATAATCTACTGTGATTATTCGGCCTCTCTATCCTATTTTTACGCCATTTGATTTCAATCCCGTCACATAAATAACTTCGAAACGGCATATTTCTTAAATGCTTTGCCTTCCTTACGATATCTTAATTCATCCATGACTCTTTCCTGCCACCAGTCAAAATATTTATTGCAAATTGTTTCTCATAAGTTTCTGAAATATCATTAGTACTATAAATAGGTCCGAATTCGATTTCGTTCACATCCCAAATGCAATTGTCAGTACTATTATGTTTGTAATCTCTTACTTTCACTATATTAGGCGTGGTGTGAGCTTAGAGCATGGAACTAAAATTAAACATTTCTTGCCACTAATATTTTCCTTATAATAATTTCGTTTGTGGAGTGTTCTTATGAGAGTTCTTAAAACGATTAAAATTGAATAGTTTGCAACGCAGTCGTCAATTTATTTATAAAGAAAATGATATCAAATTTGTATGGGAAAGGTTTTATTAATTACTTGCAGTGCCCCCGACTTCGTCAGCGTATCATTTATAATTTTCTTAAAATTCAAAATTAGAAAATTGTATTTTTAAATATTTATTGTAGTGTTCAGCAAAAAGAGTTTAAAATTGTCCATCTACAAAAATTAAATGTGATGACAACTGTTTTAGTAACATTATACCGGTATAATTGGGTGCTTTTACATTTGTATCTCTATTTTATCTACAAAATGACTTATTTTTTAACGAACAATGTATTCTATATTTGAACCAAGGTTATAAGTGACCTCACAAAAGTTTATTATGCAGTTTTTACGTTATGCGAACACAAACTGATAGACAATATCAAATTTTAATTTTAAATCGATTACTAATTACAGCAACAACAAAATTTTCCAAAAATATTTCAAATAACAGTTTCTAATCTATACGATTTCCTTTTTTAGTTGAAAGTTTAATTTGGGAGTTATTACACAATAACAATTTTTAGCTTGATGCAACATCATCACAACGAGATGAAAAATAAAATTGGGTTTATTTGACTTAAAGGCTATAAAATGCTTTATGTATTAACAACTAGAGTCCAATTTTACTATAACCACCAAGAAATTCAGCCATTTGTTGATATAACCCCCAATAGACCAACAACCTGACTCAGTAAGTCCAACATACAACTTTGCTGCATTCATGTACTTAAAGTGTTTGTTGTATGTGTTAAACGTGTAAATGTTTGTGCAATATGTAAATGTGTAGCATCATATCTGTGGGAGCCGTAAGAATTATATAAACTGATAGATACTTGCGCATCATACAAATGCAAGTCAGGTAAGTTTGCATTTACACCACAGAACAGTGAACACAGACAGAATCAGTACTAACATGATGACCGTTTGCCACTTACTGAGGCAACATTTGCATAAAGGTGTAAAAGTGTAAAACAGTCAAAATGTTTTTATAATGCAATACACGCAACATAAAGCAATGACAGCAGAAAGCTTAAACAGCTAACAACAGGAACTGACGCAAACACTGAAACAGGAGCAACAACAACATCATCGAACAAGATTTGAGGAGGTTGAAAAATCGATGTCTTTAATATGTTCCTTCAAAACACAATACTGATGTTCAGTTGGTTGGTTGGTTAAAGGTTGATTTGCTTAAGATGAGAAACGATCACGATGACTTGAGTTGACGATAGTGTTAATAAAAATATGAGCAATTTTCTTTATTTTTCGATGGTCTCGATTAGCATTGAGTACCAACATTCACTTATGCGGGCTACAGTTGAAGTAGTTGTCTCTGCTGGAATCCTTTAGAGTTGCCTGTCTGTTAAACTATAAAAATCACTGTATTCTATTAACATTTTCAGTTTTACATGCTATTCGCATTTGTTTATTCAAATGATGTAGAATAGAGACAATATGGCAACAAATAGTACAAAATCACATCAACAACAAACAACTACACACTATGAAGTGAAATTTAAGTCTAACAGAAATACAGATATCTTTATATTTTATGTATGTTGCACGCATTGTACAACGATTTACGTAATCGTAAGTATATTGTACAAAAAATTAAACATTTGTTTAAGCGCGATAGCATAGCTGTTGTACAATTGATATGACAGTGTCTTTAAAGTTGTTGGATTCTGACGAAATAAAAATAGAGAGATACAAAACAAAATTTGCTAAAAGAAGTAGTATGTAAAGTGTAAATAGACACGGACTGTCTGCCATTAAATTCGTAGTGTATCCTGCTGAGAGGAGTCTACTCCTGCTACTATCTCATACTGTTGTTGACAACTTAAACAACAACAGTATCTGATTACATTCATTCAATCAATTAATTTATTCTCGCAGTTAGTTTTCTTCTGAAGCTTATCTATATATATATATATATATATATCCTTTATATATTTTTATATATATATATATATATATATATATATATATATATATATATATATATATATATATATATATATATATATATATATATATATATATATTATTATTTTTTTGATTTCTGGAGAATAAATATTCGGTTATTCGTTTTATTAGTAGTGGAAATGAAAAACACTATAAATAAATAAAACATATTCCTGGACTTTTGTGTTTGCTGTTTAATGTTCGCACCTTTTCTTTCTTGCTATTCAGTTTAGCTGATGACTAAAATTTTAATTAACGCATTTTTAAACACAATTCCAAAACTTATACGTAGGTTGTCTCAAAATTATCAAGTCTGTGTAATTATAATACTATTTTTTGCTTTTATTTTAAGTTATAGATTTAAAAATGTTGTATGGAGATAAAGTAAAAATTGTTATACTGCACAGTGGGTAGACGTAAGATATCTGGAGCTAAATCAGCAGCGAGAACAAGTGAAACATTTAAGTGTGACACTATCATTAAATATTGATTTGCAATACACTTGAACAGCCCGTGAAAATATATATACATTTTTTTCAATAACAAAACCAAAGTCAAATTGAAGCTAAAATGAAACAAACATACACAAGTTCGCTCAACAAGTTGCAAGGTGTTAATTGGCGAAAATTCCATGTTTTAATGTGCAACAACAAGATTTTGCTGTCTCTTGTTCTGCCGCTTAGTTGTACATACGGGAGCCAAATTTCGAAATGTGTTTTCAGTCATGTTGTCGCATCGCATCTTGTCAACAAGTTTTGCTTTATTAGCCACTTTTGGGTGGCTGCATATTGTTCATGTCTGCTATGTTATTCATACAGTATGTGAAATTTCATTCGTACGACAAACCATGATCAGCAACATCCGAACATCATGCTACTTTACCCAGTAGGAGTATTTAATATTTTACGTACTTTTGACTGGTGTGTGGTTTTTTTTTCGGTTTTAATTTAATTGCAATATATATATATATATATATATATATATATATATATATATAATTTGCATTGTGATCTTAAATGATCGGCTTAAACATGTCCTTTAAGTTTCTTTGTCTTTTGTACGCCACAAAATATTGTAAACAAATATCGGTCTTTACAACACAGTAAATGTCGAGGCAATTTTTTTTCTTGAATAGTGATGCAATATAACGAAACACTTATGACATAACTGTTCTCTGTTTGTAGTGAAAAAATTTTAGTTTTTTAGACAATACTTTGTTCACAATGTATAAGTTTTTTTAACATTTGAATTTAATATAACGATTTACACACAAAAAACATATCGTTTTTCATAAATCTTATTTATAGAAAAGAAAAAGAAGTTTTGATAATTGTTTACCTACGCTTAAGGCCACAATTTCCAGCGCTCTGGTTAATGATTATTATCAATTCGAACATAATTTTTTTTTTTCATACGAAAAATATGAAATAGTTTGAATCTCGCTAAAAAACTGGGATTCATTAAAAAAATTCCGAGGTTCGCGGCATCTCGGATTACACGATTTTCCGTTTGGCAACGACATACTGCATTTTAAACGTTTGATAAATATCGCGATACTGCATCACGATCAAAACAATTTGTGCACGTAAAAGTGGCTATAGACAATTACACATTTTTTATGTCTCCATTTTTATTTAACAAATGACAAATAAAAGAATAACAATATTGACACGTAAAAATATTTTTAAGTCCGTCTTTGTAAAAAAAAATCAGCTCTTCATTTCAAGAAAAGCTAAATGAAATAATTTACGGAATACGCTTCATTGTTAATAACGGCTGGGAAATGTTTTGCAAAACAGTCCACCAATTTTTCACATGTGTAAATTGGAATATTTTATTACACAAAGACAAATGTTCTAATGTAATTACTTTTGGCAATTGTGCAGGTCAGCTTTAAATAATATTATCATTATTTTATGTTTTATTTCAATGCGTTCTTATTAATACAAGAATCTTTAAAAAAGTGATATTTTATACCAATGTGTCTTGATCTAGGATGGGATATTTCATTTAAAACCTTCTTAATGCAAGTTTGATTACTTTTCATTATTGTTATAGGATTACTACGTTTCTCAAAGTCGTCCGAGTAGTGCAATCTTCTGATAATGCTATAAATTCTGTTTCCGCTGCAGAGAGCGAGGTACATGTAATGAAACATACATAACCACTTTCTATTCTGCGACGTTTCTCGCGAAATGAACATATCTCTTTTTAATTTGAACAGTAGATAAAACTTTTATATATGGAATTATATACTGTTCAGCCATATTTGCAGTTGTAAAAGAAAGAGTCACACTTAATTACCATTACTCTGAGTTCAGTACGGTAGAATTTGTAGTTAATAGGTCTGTTTAGTAATTTTACTAGCAAAAAATAGCAACGAGAGAGTAAAGTAGAAATTTTCTAACTTAATCTCCCAAATGTTAAAAAGTAAATGAACGCTTTACTAGCAAAAATTAGCAAAGAAAATTGTTGCGGCCTTGGGAATGATATAAAATACTGTACGGTATGAACATTAAGTAGTACCATCTTCAAAGTAAATTAGTTCTGTGCAAAAATATTAAACAATAGGCCACAAATAAAAATTGAAAATAATATTCTAAAGGTAGGATCAGATTAACCATATATTTGACCAAAAAGACGTTACCACTAAATTATGGAAAAATGTTTTCTCCTTTTCAAATCTATACACATCATAATACAGTAAAGGGGTAATTTCACTCGTTTCGCTCTTTTTTGTAGCGCGCTCTGCGCCTTTTTTGCGTAGAATAAAAAGAGCCAAAAGCGCATAAAATGCGCATTGCTATTTTACAGTGGTATAAAATTTTATAAAATTCTGAATATCAGTAAGTAAATAAAATACATATATAGGCATGTAGTGCGACAACAAAAACATTATTTTTAAACAAAATTATTCCTATGAAACCATAATTTTACAAGTTTTGTTCCTAAGCATCTTTCTATCTTCCTACACACTTATGTACATACATAAATTTGTAAAAGGGTTAAGTAAACATTTAAGACTTACAAATCTTATTTCCAAAAGGTATTTGTATTTCTGCCTGTTACACCTTTTTTGCTTTTTCATAATTTGCGTATTGTGGGTTTCTTCGGCCTGTTAGACATTAAAATTAACCCATTGCTGAGAAAAACCAATAAATACCTACTCAACACTTATTTCTTTTTAGCATAAGTTTTTCTATTAAATGTGTTTAGCAATTCAGTGAGATTTCCTTAGTTCAATTAATTTCTTGCGCATTTATTATTTTTTAATTCATAGTAAACTAAAATACATGTTTACATAAATAATTGTTACGAAGTTGTAACAATTGTTACTGGAAAATGTTCATTAACCCAAAAAATTTGCAACGAGAGAGTGCAAACAGAGAGTAAAAAAATGAGATACAAAAAATATCATAATTTACTTTAATTGTGCCTGATTCCTTCAAATATAAATGTTTCATGATATTCTCATGAAATATTTATTATTTTAAACTAAAAAATTTAATGTATTACTGCGGGGAAAGCATATCCATATGGCCATTTCACTACTGCTCATATAGCTCATCAGTGGATTTTACCCAAATTTTGTAAAGAAAACCTCAGAGTCTTCAAACTTTGCAGGTGTTTGTATTGTTTTTAGAATTAAAAGTAAATAAGCCAGTAATAAAACATTCAATGCAATGTACTTTTTTCGGTCCAATTTAAAGAAGAGTTGTACAATTCTTATGTTTAATTATAAATAACTTAGATACATGTTAAAACAATTTTTAATATAAATATTTTAACATCTAAATTACAATAATAATGTTTATTAGAACTAACTGTAAAAAAATCTATACATGATGATGAGCTTAAACATCATATACGCGTTTGCAAATTACCAAATATTAAAAAAAAATATTTAAAACATTTTATATATTTTTGCTATTTGGTTACTTTGAGTATTATTTTAAGTTATTTCGTGTGGTTACCAGTTTGCTGGGTTTCAGAGGTCCTTGTTTTATACATTTGCTTAAAAAATAGTACTTTTTAGTGTGCATACCGTACAGTTTTTAAATCTTACATATCATTCCCGAAGCCACAACAATATTCTTTGCTAGTTTTTGCTAGTAAAGCGTTCATTTACTTTTTTTATTTGGGAGAAAAATTTTGAAAATTTCTGTTTTTCTCACTCGTTGCTAGTTTATGCTAGTAAAGTTACTGAACAGACCTTGTGTGTATTTGTACCAAAGATTTAATTAAAATTTTCTCAAGAAAGGGTAATATCTCATGTTAAGATTCCTGAAAATGCAAATTGAGTTAAATCTTAAAAAATTGTCTTGCAAAATTGTTTTTGTAACGAATAAATTCAAACAAACCACTGTTGATGTAAAAAAAGCGCATGCGCAATGCGCCACTCGTTTTGCTCAATGAGCAACTCAAAGAGCCTGACAATAAAATTCATTGTTCTTGCGCAAAGAGCAGAGCTAAAAAAACAAAAGAGCAAACGCTTTCAGCATTTTATTGCTCTTTTTTTCTGCTCCGCTCTTTGCGCGTGCGCTTTAAATAAAGGAGCAATAAAAGAGCGCCCAATGCGCAAAAGGAGTGGGCAAATACTTTCTTTGCAGATAGTAATCGATATAAAATACAAAACACCTATTTATTAAACTTTTCTTTGTTTGTCTGTTGCGCATCACGTAAAAACTGCTAGATGGATTTAAAAAAAATATTGTGTAGAGGTCCCTCAGAACCTTGGTTCAAATATAGTATAATAAAAATATGTAATTTCGTAGAGAAACACAACTATACAACAAATGTTTAAAAACATATATTTCTAAATTTTAATTTAAAGAAAATTAGAAATGGTACGCGGAAGAAGTCATGTGAACTGCTAGAACTTAAAAAATAATATATGTATATAAACCTACTTAAAAAGAAAGCAAGTTATCACATTAATTATATTTTATATCGTCATTCATTAGTGGTTACACTTTTTGGGCAAATATTTGACTAATCTGATTTCACCTTAGGTAACCAAATCAGACATTGTTAAAGCATTTTTTTATTGTAAAAAAAGTAAAATACAGCTGTTTGACTAATTCTTGCAAGTAAAAATTTTACTAGCCAAAACTTGCAAGAATTTTTTTTCTCTCTCACATTTTTACGCTTTCTTTGCAAGTTTTTCAATTACTTGAACACGTTCTAGTAACAACTCGCAACAATTAGTAACAATTTTTAGTTACCGAACAGACCTACTATCTTTATAGAACAATCTTCATTGTTATAGAACAATTCTAATATTCTATCTGGCAGCTTATTTTTTTTAATTATTTTAGACAAGTTTGAACCGGTTAAATTAAAATTTTTGGTAACTTAGGACTGATAGAACTCGGTTGATTTCCGATCTTTCATTACTGATCTAAGAGAGGTTTATTTATCTCTTTGTTTTCGTTCAGGGAACGCCTTTTAATTAATTAATTTTCTAAATGCTCATATGGAGTTCCAATAGAAGGTTCTTGCCTAGCATCAAAAATATGGCTGTTACTCGTATTATATGTTCATACCTCGTTTGATTTTGACTTATCCCTTACTGCTGACTTTGCAACTGCGAATTTAATTAAATAGACATATTAGTATTACCTTCGGATATTATATTTCTCGAAAAGTCTAGTGTTTCTGGCAAAAAACAAGGCGAATGAAACATTTCCTGGAAAAGAAGTCAAATACACTTACAAAAATATTAATAAGAAACACGTATAGGTAATACAAAACAATTTAATTAAAATTGTTCTATTAAGTATATGAAATAATATTATAGATAAAATAAACGAACAAAAATAATGGTTGTCTTTAAAAAATATTGTCGCTAATTCCTTTCTTTTAAGCTATCTGTCTATTTCGGCTCAAAAGTCAGTATACAATTGGGACACACTTTAATTTCCGAATCTAAGTTTTATATCTTCTGTTGTAACGAACTTAACAAAAGAGGTTTTTTTTTACAAATTTCAACCGCATATCTAAAACTGTTCAACAGTTTAGCATATACATTAGCTAATATAACACTTTTTAATTTATTATTAAATATTAATACTTCTTCTAGTTCTAAGTTCAAATTTTACACTTTTTTATAGAGGACTTACCATTACATGTTTTTTGTAAATTTCAGCCGTCCGTCTACAACTGTTTAAAATACCTGTAGTTGCGTTTCAATGTACTGTATAATATATTATAGTCTTGTTTACTATGGGACTCCACATGAGATACAAAATTTTTTAATTCAAAAAGTATTTTTGGTGACAACATTTTAAGTCTCAGTTTTTTACTTTAATTTTTGCATCGCTCGATTCTTTCATTTAACATAATTTTCAAAAGAAGTTTTGTTCTGCATTGTGTAGACCAACATGATTTAAATAAAAATGTTTTAGTGCTGTTAAAGCGGACTTAGCCCTACAGGTTTGTTGTAAATATTTTACTGCCTGTCTAAAACTGTTCAGAAGTTTGGCCATAGAATTCTAGAATTCTCTAGAAATTCTTTGAACATCCTCTAGAAACTGGAAAAACCTTCAGGATTTTGAAATACACCAGACTTATTTATTCCATTATTCTTATTATTATTAATTCCAGTCTTGAATTTTCCTTATACTATAAATGTTCCTTGAGCAAAACCGATTTTCAAGTTGAATCCTATCTTATATTTATACAAATATTTTTACATGTGTACCTATTTTAGCAGTATCGCCAATTGTAGCTGCATACTAGTTAAAAAAAAAAGAAAACTAGAAGTCTAATTATTATATATGTAAGTCCAATTATTATACATATATGTAAATGAAAATTTTTGGTTATTTTATTAAATATAAAAATATTAGAAATTTGATTTTTAATTATGATTATAGTAAAAACAAGCACTACAAGCTTCATAACTTGAATGAATAAAGATTGGGTATGTTCGATTTATATATATTTTTTATAAGAAAAATTATTGATTTTAAGTATCATTCTTTCTGTGAATGTTTTTTTTATAATAATTTGTTTTATTTTATGATACAAATAGTTTTCAAAAATCATCGAGTGTCAATGAAGCTAAATGCAATGAATATGTTCTTTGTGAAAAATGTTGAATGCTTATCGGAATGTGCAAGTGTTAAGAATACATGAAACTACAAACGGTTTTTCCCTACAGCCATTTTTATACCAAAGATGTGTTTTATTGAAATCCCTAAATTATTGCAATCGTCGTTTATTAATGTCAACAAACTAAATAAAAAACGAAAAAAAAACAAACAACATCGAGAAGTAAATTTACTTGTACACATGAATCTACTAAAGAAGTAATAAATATGATATTTAAAATAAAAAATATGCCGTCAGTAATATTTTTTAACACAAAAATGATCCTGCATTTGTAACAGATTCAAATTAATGAATTATGTCCCATAACAAATCCACATACAATTTCAGGTAGCATAAGATTATACATACGGTTTACACTCAGAAAATTACACATTGATTTAGACTAATATAGTAAACTAAAAATTATTTGTTGTCATACCTTTCGGTGAAGACCGTCGTCACTGGCTCTTTATTTGGTACGCTTGGCGAGCGCTTACGATATGAGAACATCATTTTCAAGCCGCGTTTTTATTAGTACTGGTTAGATAGTATAATGTGTTTGTTGCATAGATAGTGGGGGCTCAGGTAGTTTTTTCCGTTAGCAGTTGTATCGAGTGCCTATTTAAATGGTATTATGCAGGTAGATTGCCTGATATCTGTTATATTTATTGAAGTTATATAATATTAATATTTCAGTCTTTTATTATTGGGTATGCAAGTGTGACTATCTGTGGGTGTTTCCGTTTGTAAGATTGTTTTAATAATTTTAGTGAGGTAAAATCTGCGTTAAACGTTCGTCCTTTTTTACTAGGATGTTTTAATGTCGTACATTCACCTATTTCCCTTGGCTTGACTAAGCATTTCTTATTATTATAAGTGTAAGATTATAGGTGTAAGATTATAAGTGTAAGATTTTCCTAATAGTGTTGTTGTGTAGACCTAGTTTTTATCCAAATAACACGGCAAGCTTATTTTTGAGGACATAAATTTAACATACCACAGAGAAGAAAATCATTGTCTCCAAACGAAGGCCAGCAGTTAAATTTGTTAAGCAAATAAGATTCAGTAGTGAAGAAAACATTTTTGTAATTGAATAATTGAACACATTTCCTACAAATTTAAATAACTCCTAATATCCTTCAAACTACGTTTTTTTACAGCAATTATCGGGACTAAAAATGGTTTTCTTCTAGAAAAACAGTATCAATGGCCAAAGTACAAAGCAAATTATGTTCAAAAATCATGTCCCTTTATAACGTTTATTCATGGCAGTTATGTACATATGTTCAACACCCACAAAACCAAATTACTAAAGATTGTAAATGCATGGAATCTTAAGTAATCGAACCCGTTTGTAAAGATATCCAGCCGCTTAAATCTTTGTGTTCGGGTAAGGTCAATACAATTTAATTTTTTATAACCAGTCCTTTCTTTTCTCAAACTCTAAATAAACATGTCTACAATTACTCTGTATTTGCTTGTGAGTTGCTCCATATCTCGAATCGTTGCAACATCTGACATGTAATTGAGACTTGTCATCTGTCAACTTTTTTAGTTGATAAATTTACGATAATGGTTGATAATATTATTTGGATAATTTTCTTTATTCTTTTTAAGATTAGTTTTTTTTTAATTTTTATGTAATTATTACTTAAACTATTATAATAAATGTGGGATTGGGGCCTAACGAATGACCAGATCTGGTAGGCACTTCTAGTACCATCACTAGTATAGTCCTAACGTGGTCTAAATTTAGAGAGAGAGAGAGAGAGAGTGATAATAATATGATTAGTTGAGAAGAAAGATTAGGAGACTCACGGGCTGAAAGTTATTAGCGAAGATAGTTTTAATTAAAAATAGTCGTCCAGTAACATTTGGAAAGAGTAGACATAAACTTTAGTTAAAATATGAACTAACAACTTTATTTTTTATCATATATACGAGTAATCTAAATATAAATATTAAAATATGTCCATAAATAAATGGATAACTTTGAATAAGCTTGATAAGCTTGATAAGCTTGAATAATTTATGGTTTGTGTGAGCTTGGAAATAATCTCACATAACTAACGAATTGAATTAATTTCGGCTAAGGTTAATTTTATTTCTAAAATATTTTCAGAAACAAAAATTGCTTATAAATGCATGCAGACGTTTTCCGAAGAAAACAGGAGAAAGCAGACACCAGCATTTTCCACATTCTTACCTTAGAAATCCCCGTTCCTTTGATACTCTTTCTTTCATAGTATATAGTGAGTACAGTACCCAACGCATACAGGGAACTGAAACTGGAAAATAAAGCTTCGTGAGATCTGATCAGTGACCAGCAGCTTGTAAACCGTAGGGACTCGTGGTTCCAGTTGCGGTTATTGGCAAGGTTATGTGGAGAGTAACATGCCCGTTTAGATAGGGCAAAGCCGTTATCCAGCAAACCATGATCAAATATTGCTACTTAGTGTTAATGATTGCATGGTTTTCCACTATTGTAGGGATTGAAATTGTGTGGCTCTTCGATAACTTGTCTGGATCTGCCAGGATTTCATATGGGCTAAGGTATAAATCTATTCCTGACCATCCATAAGCTGTTCTCGACTTAGTTCGCCAAAAATTTTCATTGGTATCCCATTATTTGGTGAAAATTAGAGACATCTAATAAGAAAACACTAAGACTTACATTTAAAAATCTTATTGCATTTTTTTTTTTGGGTGAATTGAAGATAATGTATGCCTGCATATTATTTCAGTGTTAACATATGTAGTTGCCTTTGTGCAAAAGTGTTTTTCATAATTGTTTACATGAACGTATATACATATATAATAACTAAAAGCCATACATAATCGCTTACATAAATATGCAGTTTTCGTCAATTTCAAATATAAAATATTACATGTCAGAGAGTCTTTTATGAACTTTGTATTTAAAGAGCTTTTGAACTAATAATAATTACGCTTTTATTGCATTCTACTCGTGGATACACAGTGGTTGCGTTGACCTGTTCAAAATTTTAAGTTTATAAAAAAATAAGAAATAAATTGAAATTGCCGTTTATAAACAACGACAACAACTGCGACATTTTGTGCTATTTTTAATATATAAAATCCGCAAATTGGCATAGGAAATTTTTTATTACTGAATCAATTTTTTTCGTACAGAAAAATATATAGCAATTATGTTTTATCACATACTCTGTTAACTGATCAATATTACTATTTAGTTTGGTCATATGAACACTTATATATTAATTTGTTTTATGTATACAATTAATATTAAAATCTAATCTTCTTCCTTTTGGAAATTGTTATTCGTATAGGTTGTAATATATATCTTATAATTGATTTATTTACATTACAGCCTGCATAATGAACAACAACGTCCTCAATAATGCAGTTTCTACCTTAAAATTAAAACGGCACTAATGCTTTGTTCACTAATATTTGAGCATTGTTTTTGATCAGACAAAGTAAGTATTATACAACAACTACAAAAATGCATATTTTTTATCAGGCCTGATCTGTAAACCAAATTTGTGTACATTTTTCGGTTTCAAGATCACTTCACACATTTTGGGGCCCAAGGTGAATTCATTAAGTTTTACTTTATTAAAGGCAATTACAAATTTAAATATCAACACTGTGCAGAAAGATTAAAGATTAAATCGCTCTTATAATAGCTTCTAATGTCGTCCCTCTGTCGGTTGAAAAGTAATGAGTACATTCGGACATTTATATTCGTATATGTATGTACATATATATATAAATGGGTTTGACATTGCTTGCAGATATTATGGTCATCATCAACTACCAGACCAATGACAAGCAGCAGCAACGACTTTGACAACAACAGTGTTGACTCTTGAAATATTTCAAAATATAATTTGCTTTATGAACCGTAAAGAAAAAAACAGGCAAAGTTTTTAAGCGTCACTTTACTGTTTTCCAAGCCACATTACTTGAACGTATTTGTATAAAGCATACAAGTGCTTTTAATATACAGCCCAAATACGCCAATGTTCCCTTATTTTTAACAACAATAAATTCCCCAAACCATTGCAAAGCTTAAGGTTAAGCAGGCAAACAATTTGATTTATCGAGCGAGTAATGTAATATGTTGTCAGTATCTCAAAAACCTTTATTTTATGTTCATTTTTTTCGTTTTTTATTTTATCTTGGTGTGTTTCTTATAAAAATATTTTTATTTTCTTTATTTTGTACTCTTTACAGATGTTCTTAGGTACGTATGAGATAAAAGATTGCGTTCAAATAGAAGCAAATATTAACAAATTTATGTAAGCTTACACCGAAAATTACTTACTCTAATGAGGTCGTTTGAGTATAAAGATTTTATTAACTGAAAATAATATTCTTAAGGTTGTTTCTTCTTTTTCAAACATTTTGTTTAGTTTTCACATATTTTTAAAACTTAGTAACTAAATTCAAACTTGTTTTCTGTTGTTAAATTTGAATCGATCACAACAAAATGAATATGCTTTTATGCATATAAAATTTCACCGTTGTGGATGTGGTTGGTTTTTGATATTAAGTTTAATTTCATTGCGTTTTCTTTCAAACTCCCAACTTTCAATTTTTCTCTTACAGCATGTTGCCACAGTTTTATTGTTTTTCCTACAAAAATCATTTGTGTTAATATTTCTTTGTGAATGACTAAGGAAAAAAAAAAGAAAAAAAAAGTCATTTAAAAATAAATAAAAAAATGATATGGATTCCAGTAATAAATTACAATCGTAATTTTTCATTCCATTACAATCGTAATTTTGCATTTTAGTATTATATCTATAATATATATATATATATATATATATATATATATATATATATATATATATATATATATATATATATATATATATATATATATATATATATATATATATATATATATATATATATATATATATATATATATATATATGTATACAAAGTGGAGGTTGAGTCTTCTCTATTACATGTTTATGGGAGAATAAGCAATGGCCAATTTTCAGTCTAATCAGTTTAATAAAATCAGATTTGGGTAATGATGTTCTTTCAAATTTAGGCACAATATTCTTGTGGATTCGATATAGTTTATCTTCGAATCCATTGTCTATAGTCTGAAGGCTGATAATTATATTTATTATTTATGTTCCAATCAATTTTTCGCAAAAAAAGTCTGCCTTATCGTTTCCCGTGGCCTGGTATCCACAGAAAACTTATATTTGTTGGTAATTTCGTAAGACATTCTCTTATTTGCCTCACTATTATAATATTACTGAAAGGGTTTGGTAATCCCTCTATGGCGCTTTGCTGTCGGATATTATCAAAATTTTCCTATCGAAATTGGGAATATTCTCAATACAAGTTTTTATAGCAAGTAATTCAGAGGTGTATATGAAAGAATAGTCTGAAATGCGGTTCGTGATGACAATGAAATCACTATAAACAGCAAATCTTGCTTTTTCATTTCTAACAGAGCCATCAGTGTAGAAATAATAAAAGGTCGAGTATACAGTGTTAATAAAATTAAGAAACTTTTGTTGTATCTCAGTAGATGTCATATCATGCTTATAACATGTTGCAAGGGAAAAATCAACTTTAATTTGGAGAAACACCATGGTGCAGTGCTGCGCAATTTGCTTTTCTCAATAATATTTGTATTTTATAGGACATTTCCAATGCGGCTCTTATGTAGAAAGGGTAGATCCTTGGGTGTTTTTGCCTAAAAAGTTCCATTTTCGTACTATTAGTAATCATGGGATATAGAGGATGATTTTGCATTAAGAGAATCTTCAATGTGTAATTAAGTAAATATCTTAATCTTCTAAGGTGTAGAGGAGGAGATGATGATATGAACTGAAGGCTTCATGCGAGACTAGTTCTAAACGCGTCTATAGAAAGCCTTATTCCTGTGTTTTGAATGGGTTCTAATATGTTCAAATCAGTTTTGTTGGATACATAAGTATATAATTGACGCATAATCAATAGTTGGGAGGATGATTGAGTGTAAAATTTTTAGTAGAGATTGTGGATCATATCCAAATTGCGAGCATATCAACATTCTAATTATATTCAGCTTTGAGTTCGCCTTTGCTTTAATTATCCTAATATGGGATTTGAATGTCAATTTCCTGTCAAATATAATACCTAAGAATTTATGTTCCCCTACAAATTGAATATCCTTGCCATACAGTTTTATCGTTGTATTGCCGGAAGGTATTAAACGTCTAAAAAATTTAATTGCTCCTGTCTTTGCCTCATGAAGTTGAAAACCGCTTTTGTCATTCCATTTTTCCAGTCTATTAATGGTTGACTGGATTTTATTAACAGTGGTCAAGTGCTTTTTACCTGAACAATATATGTCTAAATCGTCCGCATACAAAAGAGCCTTTACATCTTTTTGACATTGACCTAAAATGTCGTCAATCGCTAAAAGAAAAAGGGTAACACTTATAATAGATCCCTGTGGAAATACCCTGATAATTTTCCATATTTTTAATGAATGTAAACTTTTGCAATCGCATAGAGCGAAACACAAAATAAGCAATTTAGAGACATTTGCAAAAAAAAGCAAATTTACTGACATTAAAAACTTCTTGATGGAAATTAATTTCTATAATTCGATTTAAATCTATGTTTAATACTTCATGTATTAAAAAAGAAAAATAATAGAAGTAGTGAAATATTGTATAGTGTAGAATGAATTATACTTATATTGTATTGTAAATAATAAAATATATATAATTGGCATATATAACCTTATAGTGTTGGGGCCTTATTTCTAAGTAAATAAATAAATAAATAAATAAATAAAAAAAAAATATATATATATATATATATATATATATATATATATTGTTATTTGGGATAATAGTATTCGAAATCGAGTTTTTAGTTATTTATTCCAAAATATATTTTTTTGCACATTTTCTTAAAAATTACAGTTCGATTCATATCGTATGTAATGATTAGCTTATCTGAAAGGTATCGAACAGTTTTCGATACGATAGTACACTCGGTATGCCAGTTTTAATGATTTGGTAGAAATTTATTAAGGTTTTTAATTTTACTATTATTATTATTCTTATTGTTATTATTATTATGGGTTCCTTGGTACTTTGGTTCAAATATAGATAAATGTTGTTCATAAGATTACATCATTTCGTAGAAAAACTAGAGATCAAATGTAAAAGCACCCAATTTTACTAGTATAATGACACTAAAACAACTGTCAGCACATTTTATTTTATAAATGGATAATATTAAACGCAGTCTACAGAACTCTGAAACAAGTATATATGAAGGATGAGTCGTAGACGAAGTCGTGGGCACTGATGGTACTTAATAACGTTATGATAAATAACGAAAAATCAAGTTACAGAAATAAAATATTAAACTGGCGACATAAACGAGAAATAGGATTTTTCGTTGCACAATTTAACCAACAAAATTTAATCAGAAGCGGAATATAACTGGACGCATTTTGACAGAGACATTAAATCAAATTCTTTGCAAAATAAATTCGGAAAAAATGAGTTCCTTACTGAAATTAATAATCGGAGATATGTACATTTAACGTTATATGACGACATTTCAAAATTGTCAGTTTTGTTAACGCTAATCGATACTTTATAAGATAATCTGATTTTATAACTTATTGTAGGTTAGTTTACCATTTAAATTCGATGAATCCCACCGAAGTTATGTAATTACTATTTTTGCAAACACCTTTGAAACAACCCAGACAAAAAAATGCATAGTATGTTTGATAACACTGTAGCCAATCTCTTGTACTTCTTATATTATTCATGGTGATTCGTTTTGGTTAAAGTGTTGTGTCCTGCTGAGCAGCGATTAAACGTATGTTTGAAGGTAAAAATTGCTACTATAAATTGTACTATTAAGAGGGATTCAATATTAGGAACTATTGATAAATCATTTGGAGTAACAAAATAAACAATAATACGTCTATCTTTGTTTCACACAAGTATTAAATATTTTCTAAAGAAGGGAAAATACAAATTAGAAGTTTAGCAACACACCTTTTTTTCGTTCTCTCCAAATTTAAAAGAAAAAGTTAACATGATCTAAATTTAGGTGAAGTTTTATAAAGTTTAGCATTATCTTACAACGCTGAATTTCTGCTTCACAATTTTATTCTCTTAACAAAATTTAAGATGTGCTTCTTCTTTCAAAATAAGAAAATTGTATTTAAGGCATTGAATTCTGAAATGGTTATCTTGGACATTGTATAAAATATTTTTTTTGTAACGTAATATTTTTGATTGTCATGTTAAAACTGTTTATAAATTGTTACAAGAAATAAAAACAACTAGATTAAATTCGCAATTCTAAATACCTAGTTAAACTCTCTTGGCCACTTACATATATCTAAATTGTATGAAATATAATAATTCATGCATACAATATTTACATAAAATGCTGTAAGTTGTGCGTTGCCTTAGAAACAACTGTCCAAAATCGACAAAATTGCGTATTTTTTAGCTGCCTTCAGTAAATCTTTTCATTTTGGAACTGAAATATTGTACAAATATATGAGTGTGTGTGTATAAAGTAAATTTTTGTTGTGTCAGAACTATTTTTATTTTCGGCAGATTTACAGTAGTAGTAACGTGAATAGTTTACATAGTTGTATATCTTAATTAATTGAATAGATTTTTATAACGGTACAAATCGATTAGTACACTTTCTTAAGAATTGTAGCAAATAATCTTTAAGGGCTAATATTGTCTGTTTGCTTTCAATAAAAAATCGTGTGCAGTTTCGTTACGATGTGCGATGTAACACCCCAACGCTACTTCGTGATTGTCCTTGTATATCATCACTCATGCTTTCTTTGTGCTTTTCCCAAAGTTTGTTTGAAAAAGAGGAAGCGCATGTCGTGAGTGGCGGAAAACTGTGGGAGCTGCTTTTGTAAGTGTTGTATCCCAATTCTGATCGGTTTCAAGTAAGCCGACTCAATTACACACTTAATTTCATAAATTTCTTGTGTGTGAAGCACTGTTTTAAATAATTCTTACAAAAAGCCGACCTCACAACAGATTTCATTTGTTTATCTGTAACGGTTCAAAAGTATGGTCACATACATCAAATTACATTAACTTTTGGGACACGCTTTATATATAATTTGAAAAATTAATACTTGTTACAACAAGGATACAATTATATTCTGTCCAATTTGCAGGCGTTTATCCATACCCGAAATTTGCATCAATTATGGGTACACCCTTTAATTAAAAAAATGTTTTCTATTACCTTTTTGTTATTGGGAGCTTAAGTGTTACTCTCTACGGTTCCTAATACCCGTAAAACCTGTATTTTGTGTGATGAAACCCATAAACTTTTAATATTATAAACCGTTTTTAAATAAAGAAATAAAGAAAAAATTCAAAATCGGTTTAGAAACGACTGAGTTCTGCAGGCAAAAACATTAATAGACAACATTCGGACTATCCAGTTTTTTATAAATGTGGCATTAGAAGAGGCAATTTCCGGAGAAGTTTTAGTAAATTAGTGATTTTTATTAAGGGATTGAATAACAGCTGCAACAGAGCTGCGTAAAGTTTGAACCGCTAGACCGACATGCATTTTCTTTGGAAATTTTATGGATTTATATGGCATGATGTCAATTTAGTCATTTCTGTTGCTTTTCCATGCTCTAGTTCATAAAATTCCCTAATGAGATCAAACCACTCTACTCCGTTAGGTGTTTTAAAATCGTCATTGACAAAACTATTTTTAATGGATTTAAAAATATCGGACATATCATACACAGCCTGAAATAATAAAATTGGTTGTCGCCGTTTGGTTCAATCTTCAGAAATGCTTTAGATGCTTAGAAGATTATTATTCAGGACTTTTTGATTTTGCTACTGTATCAGATTCTTAAAATTAATGTTTCACGCGAAACTACAGATGCGTTTCTTGCATTTGCGCTGGGCACGATATAACTGTCTTCCTTCGAAAAATATACTTCTGAGTCCGAATCACCCATATATATTCAATTATTTTGGTTTTGTATGATTACGTTATTCCAGTCGTTATAAAATTGAATTAAGAAAACTTTTTTGTCTTTGATAAACAAATCTTCCAGAAATTCGTTTTCCTAAATTACAGCATTTCTACTTAGTGTTACTTCTTTCGATTTTGGATAAAAAAATTCATATGCTTTTGATGTAGTGCAGTACCCAACAAACAAAAGTTCTTTACCCTTAACATCAAAGTTTTTCCGTTTTTCCTTTGCAATTTGTGCAAAAGCTTTATAAACGAAAACTTTGAGATGTTTTAATGTAGGCCAAAATTCCTCAGGTGTACAAGTATGACCTTATATGAGAAACGATTCGTCAAAAGCTGTGTTTACTGCTCTGCTTAAAATAATAAAGACCATGCCTTTTCAGTAATGGATATAGTTAGAATATCATTCATTCATTCGTCGGTTACATAATTCAGTACTGTTGTCAGTAAGAAGAACTTTTATCTTTCGATCGGTTTGATTTTCCGCAACATCAATGAATTAAAAAAAAAAATACAGCTTCTTTCTTCGATTAAAAAAATGCCCGAAAATTTTTTGTACAAAATCATCGATAAAAGTCTGTAGATACCAAGGCCCACTAAATTATTCCCTTTATCCACATAAATCATCATGAACAAGCCCTAATACCTTAAACAATTATTTTCCATTCTAGGAACAATACTTGTTTATATTTTTAGATTTTTGTTACAAGGATGACCTAACCTTATGTTCAATTTGTTAAGCCTATGCCGTATAATTTTAAAATCAGCTTTATTAAGTTTATTCATATCATCAAATAACAATCCAGTTGCAATTATTTTTTTATTTGACCATACATCCTTTATAATAAAAAATTAGCTTTTTTCCATATTGGATAATTGAGCAACAGGCAAGTATAAATCACTTATAACAAGATCAGTAGGCACAGAACCAGTTTTTACTTTTAAATTGTAGATTTACATCAAATAAACCTTCGCTTAGTGTTGATTGCAATCAAAATTCCAAAATTAGGATATGGAACAATAACAATATTGAGTAATAAAGCAATTCTTGAAGAAAACAAGTTTATTTATTGAAATAATAATAAAAAAGCTATAGTTTTATGAAACCTAAACAAACAATAATAATAATTTAATTTTAAACTTTAAAAATTCGTGCTAATTATCCCGACCGTATTATTAATATTTAACAATTCAGGTGACAAAAAGTACATATATACATTTGTACTACAGAACGTGAGATAACATACAGGCATGTTCTGACAATCGCAAATCGCTTAAAACTTGCGATGCGAGTTGAAATCGCATGGAAGGTGTTCTGAAGGACACAATCGCAAGAAATTTGGTGACTTCAAACCGCAAGCACATACTGATGCTAAAAACACATTCGCCACAGCAGGCTACGCGAACACACGACAGCAGATGCTGCTAGCTACATTTGCCGCCATATAGCAAGCTACATAATTATTTTGAACGCAGCAGCTGCGTAATTTATTAATTATTTATTTAAGTGATGTCACTTCAATATTTTTTAGCATTGTTTAAAGCGGCAGTTCTGGTTTATGATTAAATAAATATTTAGATTATTGTGTAAGAGGCTAATAGAAGACTTAAACAATATTTTTAAGAGCACATCGATTTTTCGTTTGGCTTGCAATAAATATTAAAGTTTCTCAAAAAAAAAGGAGTACTTGTTCAATACAATAACAAAATACTGAAAACAACAAAATGTTGAAAGCTATACAATCCTACGATATCTAACAACAAAATACATATTCATATACCTAAACTGAAAAAGCCTTCAGTACTAAAATGACTTACGGCAAAATCAGCATAGGCAACAACCTTTCGCCTTATTGTCTTGTTGTCTTTAAAGTAATCCTTCTCATATGCACACATGTATTCTATTTTTGAAATTTTGCAGTCCGTAATTCCTGTGGTGAATGTGTTTATGTGTTTGTTAAGTTATGAATTTCACTTAAAATAAAGTTAAAAACAAGAATAAAATTATACACAAAAAATTATGACAAAAATTTTTTGTATTTTTACAAAAATAAAGTGTTAAATAAAAAATCTCTCAATATGTCCTTTGGTTTATCAATTGCATGTGTTGGTTTTTCTTGAGTACTGGAGATTTCATAAAAGCAGCTTTTCTACTTGATGTTCAAAAATATATTGGTATTAATGCGGTTAAACGTATGGTTGGTAATCAAATAAAATATGCAGTTATTTTAATTTTAAATTCTTTAAAAAAGGTTCGGTTCTTATAATTGGGCGACTTAAGTTTTAAGGTACCTGAATAGATTTATTTCAATAGCTTTTAGGATGATCTGCGTTTCGAACGTCTATGTTACAACTAACAAAATAAACAACAATACTTAAGACTACTTACGACGTAGGTAATCTTTTTTTTCAAAGATGCTAAATGCCAAAATATTCCTTGCATCTTGTTAAATTTTTAAATTAATAAATATTAATTGGATTGGAATATTCATTAGATAAAAATTATCTCTAAGCATCCGTATTTTAATTCGTTCTTTTATTAATTGATTATTTATTTAAATAAATTAAACAAAGCAAATAGTCTGCTGACATTTTGTATAATTTGCACTGTCAAATTATATGTTTTTGTTTTTCGAATATATGTTTGAAAAGAAAGGAAATTTCAAGTAAAACGCGTGAGTTTCAAAACATTTAAAAACAAAAGTTGGCGTTTTTTAAATCACGTGCGAATTAAAAAAAAACATGCGGTTGTCAGAACATGCCTGGTATATAAAATATACAAAAAAAGTATTTTACTAATTATTTTTTTGAAAAATATGATTTTAGAACTGTTAGTGCGTTTAACAATTCAATAGACATTCTGCTTTTTGTTTTCGTTGCGAAATTTCCAGCAATCGTAAAAACCCTTTCACTTTATACTGAGGTGGGTTTTGTTATCAACAATTCGTTACACAAATTATCTATGTTCGTTGTACGAATGTTAGTGGCTTTGAATAACTCATTTTAGTAAGGTTTTGTTTTATTTAAAATTTTCACAAAACGAGATATTTAAGAGTTTTTAAATGTCACAACAAAAATATTTGAAAAACAAAAAGTATACTTTTTGAAAGTGTTATGATTTTAAACTTCATGTTTCCCGGAAATTTAGCCAAAATAGATAGCTTTCCACAATTTCTCGGGAATTTCTTCCAAGGAATTCCTGTTTCCAAAACCCTATTTAAAGCAAATTGGGTAGATAGTTTCAAATTCTGTAACGGACAAACAAAATTAGAAACATTTTTTGCTTTTGTATGTATAAAAATTTGCAGTCTTTCTCGTAAGTTACTCTGCTAAAAAACACACAGATATATTTATGTTATGTTTTTAAAGAACGCCAAAAAGCAGTTTTTTATGATTAACGACCATATTGTAAATATAACTACAGGTTTCATACTAGGAAAACTTGCTAAAACTTTAAAAACCCTTAATGAGACATGTCTTTTAATCTTAAGAAACTTAAGCAAATTTTTTGTTTTCATCTATGTTTATTTCTTATTAAAGTCGTTTTTAATAAAAATAATTTTTAATACAGTTTCTAATACATTTATTAGCATCGTCAGGATAGATATAAACCATGTATTTAAAAACCAATTAGTATTAAAGAACATTTTCTAGATTTACTGCATCGAGAGCTACAGAAAGATCGGATCAACATGAATCACGTTAACATTTAACGTTTTGAAACTTTGGATCTCAGAAGAAAGCGAATGAGAGACATCAGCTCAACATGAGGGATGTAATTTAATTTAGCGTTTTAGAACAAGCAGTTTAATAGTAAATTAGGTTTTGTAGAAAGCAAAAGATGTTTTAGACTTTTTTGATGCTCCGCATTTAGGGCTGTTGAAACCTTAAGCTAACAACATGCTCGCCGCATACGTTGCCCAATAATTTAAAATGCTCAATCTTTATTCAACCGCCAGCCGTAAACTACACTTCAGAAGAGGATTTTTCAACAGACGACTTAGGTGTAGCTGAATATAATGAATGTAATTTGTAAAATATAAGAATGAAGCGCCGTTATAGTTATATTCATTGGCAACAGATAAGAAAAGAAAAGGCAGACAAGAGCACAAATAATCTCAAACAATGTTTTATTTCATAGGACATAATTTCAGTGGTGGTGTCTCATAAATGTATTTCGAAAGATATATCTCTAATCTTAGCATAGAGTTTTTGCCAATGACTCCTAATATCTGTTGCCTGTCAAATTGCTATCAAAATACATATGTATAGAGGTATTTGGCTATAGATATTTTTCTGGCTTTTCTATCATGGTAACTATAAAAATTCTCCATCTGCAGGGTAGTACTAACGGCGCAAAGCTGCAAAATAAAACTAATAACCTTGAATGCTATCTGCGGCCGTTTTATGATCATCTTCTTACAGGATTTTTCAATACCAAACGTTTTCTTAGTATTAAAGTCAGAAATTGCATTGTCAGTATATAATTCTTAAAAGATGAAAAATCAGCCGCAATTAAGTCACAATGTTGCCATAGCGGAAAGTAAACTGGTGCGTATATTGATTAATTTTTTTTCTTACGAGTAGTTATTTACGTTTTTTTTTATTAATAACACTGGTCAACACAACTCGTGTTTACTTTAATTTTTTTTTTATTGGTTGCGAAATTGCCAACACTTTTGGGTTTTGAAAAACATATGTACATACTTGTATATATAGTTGATTATTTTGACAAATAAGTAAAAGAAAATTAATAAAATTATAGAACAAATTTCTAGTGAACACTATCGACTGATTTTTTGCAAGATTTTCTTAAATGAACGATTTGAGGTAGATCTCGTTTAGGACTCGCAGTATTGACTATCATATGTAAGTCCCACATTCTCTGACAACTCTCTTCCATTATCCTAAGATCCTAATGAAAATTTTCCCATTAAAATCTCTCAAATTTTAATAAGCTCAACGTGGTCGTCAGATTGCTTGTTGACTAAGAAATTAATCATAACCAAAGCAAATGAATTGCCAGCCTTGGATTCGAATTCAGTAATTGATTTTTTAAAATAAGAATTTATTACGAGTTGGTTAATCTGCGGCTGATCAAAGATGCCAGCTTTAAGTCGTCGTATTTGCATTTCTTTTTCCAACGTCCAGTGGAACCACAGATAAACCACACATTTGTCACACATAATATGATGATACGCAGTTTTGCCAAAGAACAATATAGGTTTTTGATTAATCGATTGGCAGTTATGATCTTTTAAATTTAATCTAATTTATAGCTTATTAATTTTATTTGATTCTGGTGTTAAGAACTTTTATACCCTTAACCACAAAAAGTGGAAATCCAAAATACTTTATTCCACATCATTGTGTTCTAAAACCTGACAGCACAACAACAAAACTCAGAGTAGTTTTCGATGCTTCTGCAAAAACGTCAACAGGCTATTCTCTAAATGAATTAATGTACACTGGGCCAACTATCCAAAGTGATCTATTTTCTATTTTACTACGGTTTCGAATGCCTAAATTTGTCTTTACAACAGACATCGAAAAAATGTACAGACAGATATTAATCAGTCCAGACAGCCATCAATACCAGTTGATCATATGGAGAGAAAATCCTTCATTACCAATTAATTATTATAGGCTTAATACAGTAACATACGGCACACGAGCAGCTCCTTATTTGGCTACAAAATGTTTACAGAGAATTGCAGAAGAAAACATGGCTCGCTATCCACTTGGATCTCAAATGCTAAAAGAAAATTTCTATATGGATGACGGTCTCGGTGGTGCTGATAGCTTAAGTACAGCGGTTGAAACTCAAAGGGAACTAATAGCTATTTTGAAAAAACACGGATTCAACCTAAGGAAATGGTGTTCAAATACTTCAAGATTACTGAGGGATATACCACATAGTGATCGAGAAGTCAACTTAGATTTCAATGACAATTTAAGCAAAACAATAAAAACATTGGGATTATATTGGATGCCTCAAACCGATCAATTTTGCATTAAGGTAAAAACTAACCATCTTCAAGTAATATCAAAACGCACAGTTACTTCCGAGCTCGCAAAACTATTCGATCCCCTTGGTCTCCTTGCTCCTATTGTTGTGAAAGCAAAGATATTTATTCAACAATTGTGGCAACTTACACTAGATTGGGATGAACCATTACCTCAGAAGCTCTGTGCTACTTGGAATACATTTCGAAGTGATTTGGAAAGCCTCAACAATTTCAAAATATCTCGACATATATTTTATGACGAGACTCCAATAAAAATACAACTACATGTGTTCGCAGATGCATCGGAAAAGGCCTTTGGCGCGGCTGTGTATATTCGTTCTGTTACAAAGGATGGAAGAGTAGATGTGCGATCTTTGTGCGAAATCAAGAGTGGCTCCTTTGAAACAACAAAAACTACCTCGGCTAGAGCTGTGTGGCGCAGTAGTAGCAGCTCAACTTGCTAACAGGGTAAAAATCGACTTAAAGTTTCAAGATCTGACTATGTTCCTATGGACCGATTCCGAAATAGTGCTTTCCTGGATAAAATCACAATCGTCTTTATATAAAACATTCGTCGCTAATAGGGTATCAACTGTCCAAACATTAACATTGCCAGAACAATGGAGACATGTACAATCGAAAGATAATCCTGCCGACATTCTATACCGGGGTCTTCAACCATCAGATCTGTCTCAATGTGGATTATGGTTTCATGGGCCAGTATTTCTTCATGGAAAAGAAGAGCTGTGGCGGGCGGAAGTATCTCCTCAACATTTTATTCCAAACAACATGGAATTAAAAAAGGTAGTTACTGCAGCAATAGTAACGACGGACATCGATTTCATATATAGAATTCAACACAAAATTTCGTTTAGAAGATTGCAAAGGATTTTGGCATATGTGCTCAGATTCACAAGAAACTTACGAGTGTCAAATACGCAGCGACCAAAAAATATATCACCTATTCCTTAGGAACTAGACGACTCCCTTCTTTTAATTATTCATGCCATACAAGCTTTAGATTTTGCAGTCGAAATGAAACAATTGAAAGGCAACAAACAAATAAGCAACCATAGCTCTATCAGCAGTTTATCACCATTTTTAGATGAGGGAGGCATTATTCGCGTAGGAGGAAGATTGAAACATTCTCATCTACAACCAGACGCAAAGCACCCAATAATATTACCATATAACGATCCCTTGGTAAAATTATTATTTACAATGACGCATGAAGAGTACAAGCACTGTGGAACTCAAGCACTTCTAAGTACAATAAGGCAAAGGATTTGGCCAATAAAAGGAAAGATAACAGCACGATCAATTATTCAAAAATGCATAAGGTGCACTAGAGCGCGACCGCAATTATACCAACAGGTAATGGGTAATCTACCAAAACAAAGAGTAGTTCCTGCTAGACCATTTATAAACTCTGGTGTAGACTATTGTGGCCCATTTTGGATACACTACAAAGTCAGGGGTAAAAGACCAACCAAGGCTTACATAGCTGTGTTCTGCTGTTTTGCAACAAAGGCAGTCCACTTGGAGCTTGTGTCTGACTTATCAACTGAATCGTTCATTGGGGCTCTTAAACGATTTATTGCTCGTCGTGGGCACTGTCAAAATATTTATTGTGATAATGCTACGAATTTTGTCGGAGCAAAAAATAGTTTGGCAGAATTATCTAAAAACATATATTCAGACAAGGCACAGGAAGTGATCATTTCAGCTTCCAGCTCAAAGGGCATACAATTTCACTTTATCCCACCGAGAGCACCACATTTTGGAGGCCTATGGGAAGCTGCAGTGAAGTCCGCAAAACATCTCTTGGTACGCAGTGTATCAACTGAAGCACTAACCTATGAAGAGTTAGAAACAATTATCATCGAAATCGAAGCAATTTTGAATTCTCGCCCTCTCACTCCACTATCAAACGATCCAAACAGTCTTGAAGCATTGACACCGGGTCATTTTCTCATCGGTGAAGCACTAACATCGCAAGTAGAAAGCAGAGCTGATACTCTTAAGACGTCCAGCATATCACACTGGAAGTTAATCTCACACATAAAACACCAATTCTGGAAAAAGTGGTCAGCAGAATATTTACATGAACTCCAACAACGTCACAAATGGAAGCAAAAGATCAGCAATCTCAAAACGGGAGATATGGTTATCATCAAAGAAGATAACCTTCCTCCGATGAAATGGCCTCTAGGAAGAATTCTAAACGTGTTCACTGGTGATGACGGTGCTGTAAGAGTGGCTGAAGTAAAAACATCAACAGGGGTATTTAAGCGACCCATTCACAGGCTGGCTCCACTATTTCCAGAAAATGAAAAAGAAGTCCCAACAGAAATAAAACCAGCACTAGGACGATCTTTGCCCAGGAAAGACGAAAAGGATACCATCCCAACAAAAAGATTCAAGGCTTTAAATAACCCGATAATACTAACTGCATTATTATCACTATTCCTAATGCCTATGGTGCTGTGCAATAACTTGATAGTTACACCATTTCAGTATGACCCAGGGTTGTATTTCGAAGGACTAGGAAAGGGGAAACTAAATACGGCGGAATGGAAAATGTTAGTGTATTACGATTTAATGCCATTTTATTCAGAAATAAAATCCTTTTCATCAGGTTTGCAAACTTTACAGCAACTGTGCCCTGTAATGCAACAACACTCGATGTGCAATATCTTGGTGAACAACATGAAGCAAATCAAAAATGAATTACTCCAAGATGAAGAATTATTTTCCAACAGACGCTTTAAAAGATCTCCATTTAACATAGTTGGCACTATTGCCCGTTCACTTTTTGGTGTTCTTGATGCCGACTACGCAGAAGAAATGTCAAGGACTATTAACAAGGCCAAAATCGAACACGGCCACATAACTAGTCTTTTAAAAAATCAAACATCAATAATTGATTCAACCATCAACGTCATTAAACAGGATGAAGTTAATACTCGGAATAAAATAAATGAGATCTTAGAAATGGTTGAGCAAAACAAAAATGAAGTAGCTAAGGAATCTTCCCAACTAAGCAACTCGCAACTTGTTGGAATTCTGTCAACTCACTTGGCATTAACAGCAATAAATCTACAGAGAATAGAGGCCGAAATCAATAATGTACTTACTGATACTCATAATGGAAAAATAAGCCCTGTTTTATTGCCTCCTAAACAATTAAAAGAGGAGATTACTGTCATCAAGGCTAATCTCCCAGCGTCACATACTCTTCCAACAGTAGGTGATAACTTAATTGAACTATATAAGCTTATGAAGGTCATGGGAGCTGTAACAAAATATGAAGTTATTTTCGAAGTTAAGATACCTCTAGTTAATCAGCAGTTCTTTGAGCTGTTTAAAATAGTACCAGTTCCAACAATAAAAAATAATACTTTAATCGCCATCAAACCAGACAAATCATACCTAGCTACAGATGTACATAGAGAGGAATATATGCTTCTCAATTCAGAGGACGTAGCAAATTGCATCAAAGCCAAGGAGGACGAATATATTTGTAAAAATCAGCAGTCCAAACTCAGAAGAAATGCAAACGCCAACCCCTGTGTGATCAATATCTTCAATAATCAATCAACAACCAATTGCAATTTTCAAAGAATCCCAGGAACAACAGTTTGGAGTCAATTGAATCATAAAAATAAGTGGATCTTTGCTACTACAACCGACATTGAAGCGTCAATGGTATGTGACATGAAACCCACGCTCATCACAATTAGAAATGCAGGAATAATGGAAATTGGTTCCAATTGTGTAATGAAAAACAATTTTGTAACAATACAAGGGCATTTTGAAGCATCAAATAGTATACATACCTCCTATTTAAGACTAAAACATATCGAATCAATAAGTCGACCACAGAGGAGCTGAAAAATCTACAAAAACAGTTAAATGAGTCAACTCTAGAACATTTACCACAACTCATCAACGCTAAAAGTCAACATCATCACGCTGTCAGCTACACCTCGCTTATTTGTTGCATCATTATATTACTTTGCCTGCTGAGTTGGAAGATCCGTTCAAAAGTCAATAAAACATCTCAGTTCACACCCAAGCCAGCTATGAGGTCACAGTCATCAACAATATCTGTGGTAGAACCCTGAAACCAGTCGATCAATCCACCCTAGGTGCACTAAGTTCATAATTTGAACGGCGTTCAACGCGGCGGAGAATGTTAAGAACATGCATTTGTTTATTCATTTTATTATTATTGTTAAGAACATACTTTAATATATTTAAATACATTTATATACATTTATTCTGCTTGACCTAATTCTAGTGCATTTACCAATTGCTTACACAATATTTGGTTTCATTTTTTGTTTAATTGCTTATTGCACAATTCCATTCCATTTTAAGTTCATTAACCATTTTAATTTGTTTACTTATTTTGTTTTTAAGTTCATTTACACTATTTAAAAATTAGGTCATTTTTAGTGTTAAGTTTAGCAATTTATCCATTTGTTATTATTCATAAGCTAAGCATTTTATTATTAATTAATTGTGTATAAAAGAACGTAAAAAATAAATATGATTTAGTCGTTTTAGTAATCAGAACAATTGTGTTTTATTATCTGACGGCTTCCTTCAAGTTACAAGTGCTTGTAAGGAATTTGATTGCGATTTAGTGCCAGTTCAAATTTATGTGTTTGAATTGACCACCACTGAATCTTTTTATCAACAAACACTAAGTTTGTCATTTCTTTTTTATTTCTGCAATATCCACTTCCGATCCCACAAAGTATATATATTCTGAGTATAGCGAAGTCGATTTAACAATGTCCGTCTGGTAGAGAAAATTTAAATATTCCAATCAATTAGTCATAAATTCAAAAGAACTGCTAATCAAATCAGCAAGATCGGTCCATGGCCCTTAAGGCAGTGGGCTAAACACCACGCCAGCATCTAATTTTTCGATATCATTGGAAACAATAAAGTAACTTCAATCAAAAAACAAATGTATGGGGTGATTGAGAATTAAAATATAAAAAAAGCACCAATTAAAAAAATTGCGTCATTTTTTTCCGAGTTGTGGGCTTCTGATATGTTAATAAAAAAATCGATCGACAATATGGTCAATATAGGTATCGTTTAAATGATTTTAAAAAGCTCTTTAAGGATATACTAATATTTAAAAAAAATGTTTAACTCATTAAGAGCCGATGACAAATTTGTGTAAAATTACATATCGTACTTAATGTTTTTTTATTTTTTAATTTTCTGTCACCGCTATATTTGTTTTTTTGATAGGAGCTACCTCACTTAACTACATGGTGAAGGGTATATAAGATACGGCATATTATTTAAAAGCTTTTGAAGAAATATTCAAATAATATTAATTTTTTTTTAAATGTACATAAAATACATAAAGTTAACCTTTATAAAAATGACAAGTCAACAAGCGCTTATTAAGCAGCGGGAGGAAAGAGCAACCAAAATAGAAAAAAGTAGTTCCAATGTTAAAAAGGCATCACAGATGCGGTTTTTAAAGTCAGGTTTTAATGAGTTAACGAAGCTATTTAAAAATCCAAAAATGCAATCCGTAGAGATCTTACAAAAATTTGTATCATTCATTTGAAAAAGAAAATTTATCTATAAAAGACACTATGTAATATTTATTAAAAGCATCAAACCGTTATCAGCAATAAGAAAAGAACACGAAAGAAAATGAATCGACTTAAGGACTTGCCATAAGAATAACTGTTCGTATGATAGCACTTAGTCAGTTATTACATAGTTTGCAACATCTAGTAGAACGATTTTATGAAATTAAGACAGACACAATCAAAAACTTATAAAAATAAGAATTTACATGTTAAAATTTGGCCAAAATCTGCTGACCATTAAAGATTAGCTTTATATTAAAATGGATACGACTAACTCGAATAGCTTATGCAATACAATTTAATACAAACCGCAGCAATTCTAAATAAACAAAAATAAATCATAACTTGTTGAATACAGACAGGTGAAGTTGCAGCACACAGTTCACTACCAATCCCGAAAGTGATTATTTTTTAGTTTAGAGGAGACTGTTTAAATTGTACTTATCATAGACCTTTTTTTACAAAACTCCCAAATAATAAAAAAAAGAAGAGATTACAACATATGTAAAGTTTTAAAACGATGCTGTCTTAATTTGTTTACGAAAAACGTCCCTTAGTCCCTAGTCTCGATTAAGGAACGCTTTGTTCTGGATTTCTTTTCTTGTAATCCTCTTGTACTTTTTTTAACTTTACAACAATTGTTTACAATAATATTAATTCACACTTTATTTTCAAATTGAGACCAACCGTTTACATTCTAAAAAAAGTATTTAATTAAAACAACCGTCTTAAAAATGCAAATTTTATTTCCTAGTTTCCCCCAGAAAAATGTGTCTGACATTTTGTGTAGTAGGAGCTGGTACGCCCTACATCACCTCAGCTGACGACCTTTAAGCTTCCTCGTTGCTTCGCCAAATTTCGGAGTAGTGTCATTGACCATTCCTCTATAATCCTTTTTGTACGCCTTCTGCACCGACCTTGAGTTACATTTACCACATTTGTTTGGCAAGCACTATACCGAATCTACTAGCAGCCCGTTTCGGATTATTGCCGCGATCCCATTGCCTGCAAATGCAAATTTTCTCTAATTTATAACAATAATATAAAACAGAAGCAGGAGATGCAATACACTGACGACAACATAACTTTGTTATAGTTATAAATTCGTGAAGGCTTTAACCCTTAGCGTGTATGCAAAATAACAGAGAAATAATGTCTTAATGCAATAAAATAACGTAAACCCGAATTTGTCCCTTCTCTATCTTAACTTTAAAAGTTGTAAGACTTTTCAAAATACTAATTGACTATGGGATCAATATTTTCGAATATTACAAGATCCAAAATATTTTTAAACCGGAACTGCTTTACTTTAACTAACTCTTCTGTCACCGGTTGCACATCTCTACGCACACTATGCCAAAATTAACAATAAAATTTTTAGTCATCTTTTTGCAAACCAGTGAAAATAGTTTCAAGCGAAAATTAAAAAAAAAAACTTTAAGTACATATGTATATGAATATATATTTCAATATAATGTGAAATACTTTAAGTAATGCATTACATTCCATCATAAGCATCGTTTCCTTTTTCTTAAACGCAAAATATAAATAATAGTAAAGAAGAATTATCTATTATTGCAAATTATTATTCCATGCATGAGCTAGAATGTTATCAAAATCAGTTGGGTAAACAAATTCTTTTAAACGAAACTAAAATATAACAAAACGTGACAGTTTTGTGAAACCAATTGTGAAACACTATAAAATTATTCAAACTCTTGTTCGAAATTCTTCAAAAAGAAGAAAAAAGTATTTTCTAAATAACAATACGATTTAGTACTAAAATAATACAACAGAAATAAACTTATAGTTTTGTGCTCGTATGTTGAAATATTCTCCAATAAGGAAACTAAACCGCTATTTGATTATAAAATTTAAAAATTTGGGCAAAACTTGTAGAATATTGACATTCAAGTATTCAATGTCACAGTTAATTTGTGAATTTTTTAACTGTAAATTTATTATCTTATTTCGCTTTATGTCTAATTTCGAACATTTTAGTTGTGCAAGTATCTGAATTTCTTAATCATATTTTTAATAACGTATCCTTTAAACAATGAAACCAAAGTACTTTAATATACTTGTAACTTTATTTTCTAATAAACCTTACAACTAAAGAGGTTTGCTATAAAGTAATTCTTGGCTAAACGTTATATATCGTGTTTACAATCCCGCAGCCTTTAGATATTTTTGTGACTAATGTATTGCAGAAAAAAATTGCCAAATAATGTTTTATGCTTGCGTAATAACTTCTCGTAAAATGTTAAAAGTGAGAAAGGCTGCATTATCAGCCCAGTCTCTGGCCAGACAAGCAATTTCTGTGTCTGCAATTTTCTTTGCTTAAAATGACAATTGACAAAACATAAAACAAACGGTGACTTAAGATGAAGCTTAAAGGTGTTAATATTTTCTTTTTTTTCATTTTTACTTGTGTTTTCTTTTTTTCTTCTTTTGATATTTTTGTAAGAATAACTAATAAAAATACTCATTAAATTTTGATATTAATCTTTCCACCGATTATAATTTCACGATTTCGCAGATGTGCATTTATTTTCTATCGACCGCCTATGGTCTCAATTGCTATGACAGCATCTCTTGTAAAATCTAATGGATGTGCAAAATAAATTTTAACAACTACTGTCGTTAAAAAGGAGATTTATAGAAGAAAACTTAGAAGCCTCCATCACAAACCCCATAGGAAACTGAAGAATAAGTTTGCTACAAGTTCAACGTATTCGTTGGGATTCAGTTTGTGCTTTTTTGTATATTTCCTTAAACTTCTGTTTTAAACAAAGATAAAATTAAATGGTCACCGTTTCTCGTTTTATATTAATATTTTTTCTACAATATTTTCACTGGGAAAATTAGCTACCAAGAAGTTAAGTTTATTACTCAAAATTAATTAAATATTAAAAATAATTAAATTGGGAATATAATCATGTACATAAGCTAAAGAAATACCCCTGTATTAATGAAATTTAACGTATGAAATGCTGAAATAAGAATGTTTTGTTTTCGGCAAAATCTAATCCATTAAATTTTTAAACTTCTACCTCTTTGTGCGAAGAACAATTGTCACAGATTGATTGATTTGATCGGTTATAATGTGTTAAATTCAACCTCAATTAAGGGTTCATAATTTAGAAAAAAACCCTTTTTCTTTTATTATTTGAGAAAAATCAAAAGTGATTAAAACGTACCTGTAAGGGTTGTGAAACAGCGATTAAAATCATCAACATTAAGAATGACCACAAATATCTAAGCGATGCACCTCCTTGGACTTAGGATAATTATTTACACATTTGCTAAAAATGAAAAACAACCACAATGGTGTGGCTGAATAAAAATCTTTTTAACGATATTACATACTTTCAGGCAAACAACCGACACCACTTTTACTAGTGGATTTTTTATTGCATTCTGATTTTAAATTTATCGAAAACTGTTAAATAAATTATATATTCATTAATTAGAAAGGAAAATATAGTAAAGAGAAAATAATTAACCATAATAATTAGATTAATAACAGTTTCTAAAAAAATATTTTGAATAATTTCATGCGTAGAAAACTGAGGCAAATACATTTAATCTGCTGGGATTAATTTACACTAGCTTCATTTGATGTTAATCGCATTGATGTTAAAAAGTTGTAAGTTTCCAAACTTATACACAAACACTTGAATGGCAGAAAGAAAGATAGGGTGAATGAAAAAACGAAAAACTTTTGGTGGGAAATACTTTATGTTTGTGTAAGCAATTTATAGATAAGTAAAAAAAGAAAACAACAAAAGTGACGGAGTGCCGCACAGACAACTAAACAGAAGCACAAGCACTTTTGATACAAAGCATGTTCAGACGAAGATTACCCGACATTATGATGGTAATAATATTGTTGATCACTATGATGAACTTCCTATTTGAGAGTTCATTGAAGTTGACAGATGTGGGTTGTACTACAATAAAATAACAATAAATCCAAATGAAAAATCTCGAAACAAACCTTCACAACACGGCGCTTAACAATAACTACCACTAAATTATAAATACCTTAAGCAGGGTGGTATTACCCAGCAAACATTCAAGTATGAATTCGATCTGAAAATATTTTATAATTGCGACAAACTCTTATTCAGACTTTAGTTAAATTATCTTTTCGCAGTAATTACTGTAAGGAGAAGAAATAATAAAAATAAAAAATGTGTAAAAAAATTTTAAAAAAACTCTTCGGCGCTTTTGATAAGTTATGGCATCAAAGTTTATTATATAAATTAAATAAAAATTTACGTAAAAAATTCTTTAAGCTGTAAGAAAGCTGATGGTGAGTTTATAATAAGATAAGGGGATTTTTGAAGCTCACCTTGAGGTAGTTATAGCTAGAGTCCCGCAGGGACGCATACTGGGACCAAGTTTATATTTTCCGCGTAAAGTTGTAATGCCATATAAGATTTGTGTCCACAAATCGAAACTTTTAGCATTCAGAACTGGTGCGTTAACATAGATGAAAAATATCACAAATTTTATAACTCGATTAATGTTTTTGAAATGCAGAAGCAGTTGCTAGCAAATATGGCTAAAGCTATAAAAAAGTAATTCGCGATTATTTACCGGCAATCTATAAGTTATGATATGCTGTGGTGGGAGACAAGGATACGATGAAGCACTTTAATCTAGTATTAAAATAAGTTAAGTAATTAACACTTTGATAAATAAAAAAATATAATTCAAGCTATTTCTTAAGCTGTTGAATATATCACTTCAAATTGTTCCAGACGTCCGAAAAAAATACACGAAAAAAAATTTACTTATTTAAATGGGTTTTACAACTGCAAATCATTAGCGGATCATTGGGTATTTAAAAACTTCAGACAATTTCAGAAACTTCTCTTCTTTTACTAATACCAGTTTAAATTTTGACTTGAGGAAATCAGGCGGAGTAAAAAAACGATTGTTTTATTAAATAAGAGTATAACATTGAAGTTAAACTAAAAAATATTTTGGAAGCTCTTTTGTTAAGTTATTTAAAATTTATATTTAAACATGTAATACATTGCTGAAAATAAAATATAATTAATTTCTTATGATCAAAAACGATGTATTAGATAAATATGTAAAACAGGTGTATTTACCGCTGTTTCATTTTAGCCTAAACTAGCATCTACGTAGATGTTTAACTACTTGCAACAAGCTTAACAACTAGTACTCTTGTTGTTTTTTTAAGGCGAACGATGGAACTTTTTTTATTTATGTTTCATGCAAACTTGGTGATGAAGTAGTCATGCTCAAGACATTAGGTAATGCAAGCCTATTGTCTTTCTCACCAATGTAGTTAATATATGCACATAGAAGATCTTTACTGTTTTAGATCTGCCGATGTTCGGTTCTTCCAGTTTCGCCTACTATTATACCGATCAAGCTAGACCCTGAGATATATGATAGTATAAAAGAAGTACGTCGAAAAACATCTGACTACACAGTAACTGCTTAAGCTGGAGCACCCTTATTTTATGTCCTCATTTTATAACCACTGATGTAAAATCAAGAACAGTTCACATTTAAAAGCCTAAATGCTTTTATATTCGGGATGTATTATTTAGTGTATCGTGTTTTCAACGTTGTCCATGTGCTTAATAGGAAGCAGAAGAGCGTTGGCATACAGCCAATGAAAAAAGAGTTGCATATTTTATATCTCGATTTTTAAATCAAATACATTTCTTGAAAGCAACAAATTTTTTAAACTAAACATCTATTTATATAGTAATACAGTATAATAAATGTTTAAAAACTCATTTTTCTAAATTTGAATTTTAAGAAATTAAGAAATGATATATTATACAAAAATTATAATAATAATAATAATAATAATAATAATAATAATAATAATAATAATAATAACAACAACAATAATAATAATAATGTATACCCTAAATGTATAATCTACATTCATAAGAAGGGTAAAAGTTTAAATAAAATAACAAATTGATACAAAGAATAAAAATGAATAGTTAAATAAAATGCAAACAAAAACATTTTATTTTGGTATTTTTTTAATACATAAATACTTGTACAAATGACGTTGTAATCGGAAGTTTTCGTTTGCAGTTTTACTTTTTTAGTATGTTTGTGGGTGTGTTAGGGCGAAAATTTAACAAATTGAAAAACGGATATGCCGCCGGGTATAACAGCCACACATTCCGTCAAGTAGTCAGTCGTACACTCATTAAGTAGAGGATTGAAGTAGGATTTTGTTGTTGATATTTTTTTACTAAGCGCCTTTGGTGCATATGTTCACTTTGTGTTTACACCCCAAATATTGCTGCTGTTGCCTTTTTCACACTTTTGGTTTGCTAAAATCCAATAAAACAACGCACAAACTCACACATTTAACATAGAAAATGCGAATGCAATAACAAGGCACGCTTACGGTTGTTGGTATGTGTGTTTGAAAATAAAAACCCTTCGACATGAGATTTTGTCTATATGTAAGTTACCTTTTTTATTCTGGACTCACGCAGCGTACAGATTATTTGTCCCCTCTTTATTTCCGTTTTTATTTCCGCTTTGTTTTTACTGTCCACAACAAATATTTATTTGAAATAGTTTTGTTTGATTTATTTTTGTATTTTTTTTTTCTAAGTACGCTGCAATGCCTTGGACGTTATTTTGTTTGTGCCTTTTTATTCGCTGGATTTCTGTTTGTTTATTTGAAATGTAAATAGGATTTCTTTAAAGTGTGACAGTTGAGTTGGCTAATCAAAGCGCTTAACACATAAAATTTAACACTTGTTGTTTGATTGTCATATTACAATCATACGAATAAATTGATACATTTACTTATTGCTTATTTTTTTATTCGTTATTTTAAACTGTTATTCGGTTTTATTTGGGATTTTTTTTTTTAAATGAAATAGTGTTTTCAAAACGGATTATTTGAATCTTGTGATATTAAAAATTGTAAGTTTAATGGTTAAATAAAAATTTTTTATATGTTCATTTGCTGTTTATAAACTAAATTTGTTCGTATCTTAAGACATATTCCGTGGGTCGAATGCCAAAAAAAAAATATATTGCTCTCTAAAGTTAGACGACATTTATGGCCATAATTTTAATTATTATTAAAACATCTACATTTTATATATAGCACTTTGCGTTATTTAAACGCAATCGGACAAGTTTCTCAGTCTCAATATTCTGTCTAGAGCATGCTTTGATTTAAAAAATTATTTTTCAGTTTGAGTGTTTTGCTTTAAAGAGTTATTAATATTCACATTTCGAATATTCGCCAAGTAACGTCCATTTTATTACAAGGAAATTGTGAAATATAACTTAACATCAATTCCTAAATTTTAATTGGTAAAACTTTTATGTTTGAGAAAAATAAAATAATTTCCTCCTTAAAAAAACTTGCTAACTGTTTATTTATTTCGTGATGATTCTACATACTGGTGTATTGATCTCAATAATACTCGTCCAAAATTCTTTGTTTATTAGTGAAATTTTATCACACAAAAAAAAAAAATGTAAAAAACTGTTTAAAATATCAAAATTCAAGTACTAACACCATAATTCAATTATTATTATAAATAAAGTATAATCTTGATGTATTTTTTATAGTAAGGATTGATCAAAACAACAGTTAACAAAGTAACCTAAACGATTTACTCTGCTAATTAGAAGAAGCAACTAAAATAATTCAGAACTGATACCCGAATGTTGGTAGTTATAATCATTTAAATCGATTTTATCACACATTCCGATCGGAATGGTTTTAATTCCGTATGAACAATTCCGATCGATTTTGTTTTACCTTCTTCAGATTCAAATCGATTTTATTTATTCCTGAAAAGTATTGAATCTCCACTATTTAATTTAAATTTGGAAATATTTTGCACACCAAAGTAAACAACAAGGGTAATATATGTAAGTAGGACATATAAAAGTAAATTTAAGATACGGAAATAGCAAAATTTCAAAGAAACTGAATTCCACTTTGATATTTGAAAGCGGTTTCATTCCAAAGAAATTTTTCGTCTTTAGTTTTCTGAAGAAGATATTTACGGAATTGAAACCACCTTCGATCGGAATTGAGTTCTGTGACATGCCTGAATATTTAGTTTCAAAATAAAAAAAATTAATTCAACGAAGCGATATGTGGACAAAGTTTATAGTTAACTTGAAAAGAGTTAAGTGAAAACCAAGAATTCAGGAAGTAAAAGAAGTAGTGAAAATGGTGAAGTTTATGTTTTTTATCATACTTTTGTAATTTAATTTTTAAATAAATGTTAAAATTGAAAGCATCAGCTTAAATTACAATAACATTTTATATTGGTAGATCTCTTTCTCAAATTATTTTTTAAAATAGTTACGAGTTCCATTTACATTCAGTCAAGTTAACTTAATTACAGATATAACGTACAATCGACAATGTTCTATTGGCAACATATTCAGTTGCCATTATGAAACTATTATCTCTGTGTTCCTATGAATAGACGACAAATTCGCCACGCGTAGCCCACAGAATAATGTAGTTTATATTCAACTCTATATAAATAGCTATATGGGTATTTTTGGTCACAGTTGAAAGCATAGAGACCTAGGGAAGACGTTTATCATATCTTCCAATTTATTGTATATTACGAGTATTTTAAAACTTTTCGAAAAGTTTTTATTAAATGAATACGTAAGTACAACAAAACAACAAAACAATGCAAATGGTTTTAGAAAAAGGCATGGCACCATAGAAAATGTAGAAATGTAGAAAAATGTGAAAATCGCAAATTCTTTAACTGAAGAATAGCTAAGATGGTTCCTGGAGTCAGGGAGAATATTACTTTAGAAAAATTACTTAGATAAACAAACTCTTCAATCACATTTTTAAGTATGGCGTACAATAAAAACCTTAAAAGATAAGTCATACGAAAACCTCCGTTAATAAATTTTAGTAGGAGCTGACATGCCCGACACTGATACTGCAAATAAAATGCCAGGCATGGGGTGGGTGAGCAGTAATCGATATAAACAGAAATGCCAGAGTTACATTTATTCTAACAGCCGAGTTCATAGCCAGTTGTAAGGCCATAGGATCGGCAACGTAGCAAAGAGCGTCTTTGATGGTGTATCGCATATTATACCTGTGATCATCAAAGCTGAAGTATGCGGAATTCTGTTCAGTATACTGCTGTGTCGGGCACCAACTGAGAACTCTATATATTAGTATGAGCTTAACAACTGTTTTTTTTTTTGCGCATATCCTTTCTGCATACATAAAAAGCTACGGACGCTTTGACTGCCCTTAATCGAACATTAGGGTTCAATAACAGTTTAGAGTCTAGGACGACACCTGTTTCTTCGTCCTGTCAGATAGACTAAGCTTCACTGCATTATGGAGTGGTAGCGGGAAGATGGAAATTAGGTTTCTTCTCGTAAAAATAAACAAGATCTGTTTTCTAAGCGTTTACATTAAGCCAATTTTCGGTGCTCCACCTGCTGATACAAATATGTATCAAGGTACTTTTCTGGCACTGCTTCTGCAACGTTTCTTGTTAGCAATGACTTTATGGCAAAGTTTCGAAGCAGTGGCTTGGCTGCTTTATATATGGTAATATGCCCCATATTTGAAGCAATTGGTTACAAGATTGTATACAAAACTTATTATCGACTAACTTAAGTTCAATCTCTCCAAAGCCATTGTCGGGCGAACGGTAACCCTGCTCGTAAGCCATATATTATACCGTGCCACCGTTCGTCTCCCAGGCAGCTGCTGGCGTATCTTTATCATTGTAAACAAATAATGTCCAAATAATATCAGGTCATGCATAGTAACTAAAATCAATTTGAATATCTTAATTACTGTGGTCAGATAGAATGTAGATATTCAAATTGCTTTAAGCTACTATGCAAGATCTGATATTATTTGCACCATTCACGTATAGCAGCTAAAAGCCTCTGACACGAATCCCACAAGCTCTGCCTTGATAGAGCCATGGTTCCTGGTATAATACAAGCTCATCCCCTTTGGTGGAGTAATGCAGCGGAAGCTTCTTTAGAGTGGTGAAGATTGAGGAGTCACCTTCAGGCCACAGCAGTTTATGAAAAATGTTAATAACGTCAATATTTAAGTCCTGTAATACACTTTCATAGCATCCCCTACACAAATAGCGAGATTTCAGAAGATTTAATACGAATTTTTCTACATGGATTTTTCTGCAGTAAACGTAAGAACCAGCAGTACTTAGCATTAATCCTGTCAGTTCTAGTTAGGACAAGGGAATCAAGCCTTAAGTTTTTCCCGGCAATTAGGAGTCACAGAGAGAAATCATGCCATAGTTTATTGGAAATTTTCGCAGAAACGGACTATAAGATCTTCCAGTCAGAAGATTTTAACTAAACAAATGGATATATAAAATAACTGTCACAATCTATTCTGGATTGCTGTGCAACCTTAATTTTTTGATAGACGGCAGTAACTTAGAAAAGGTTTTATAATTAAAGATAAACATTAGAAAATGCCCTGCAAATTCTTAAAAAATATTGTTTTCCTCGCATGGCGACGGTATACAATGTACTGTAAAATATGTAAGTTGAATAAATATGATAGATATAGTTGCGAAGATGCTTTATTTATGTCATAAAAAGAAATAAAAATAATTGTCACCCTCAAAGTAAAACGAAATGACCTATTATGTCTGTTTACAACGCCAGAAGTTTCTACAAAAACTTCTTAATCACAAAACAACAACAACAAACATAAAGCAATAACACACAACTAGACAAACACCTACACAACGACTAATAAAAATAGACAGCATGTATAAATAAATTCAAAATAATAGTGGAAGGTTCTGAAATCAAACAACAATCATCATGTGTCTCAAGTGATAAATGTGTAGTAAAGAAATATTCTACCAACAGATGGAGCAAGTTCTAGTATATTCAAGAGCCTTAACATTGGGTATATAAAAGCAACGGCCATACATGCTGATTCATTCTTAGTGAAAACATCAACCAGTGAAAATCTCGTGATAAACAGTGGCGAAGTTTCAATCGCGTATTTTTGTGTACCAATCGCGATTAAGTGAATAATTGTCTGCTAATAGTGTAATATAATTAAAGTAGTAAATAAATTGTGTTTATTTATTTTGCAATAAAAGAACTCAATAAAATAAACGTTTATAAATTTATATAAACGTAACAATTGGTGTCAGAAGTGGGATTGCAAATAATAAATAAATCACAATAAAATTTAACGAGCTAAAAGTTGAGCAGCAAAAAATGGAGCTAAGTAAGTAGGATTTGACGACAGGGGACAATAAAGCGGAGTTGCAAAGGTGAATAATAGATGAATTCAAGCAGCATGGTATTGATATTGGGACATACGAATTCGGAGTAATAGAAGAAAAAGAATTTATTAAAGAATGTACCCCATCAACAAGCAGCATTATGGACTTCAATTCTATGTTTGCAGCTATGATGAAGAAAATAGAAGAAAATAACCAGAAGCAGGACAACCAAATGAAGAAAATGGAAGAAAATAACCAGAAGCTTCAAGACGCAATACTAGAAAGCTCTACTATAAACGGGGAACTGCCTTTAGCGGAGGTTAAAGAGAAATTTCAAGAAATATCAGAAATCTTCGGCAAAAGAGTGGACGTCGTGGAAATGAGAGAAGGACCAGTGAGAATTATCTCTGAGCATGCTAGCAAGATAAACAGTCCGAGCTTTGACGGCAGCGCACCTTTTAATGTTTTTAAGTTCCAGTTTGAAACAGTAGCCAACAAGAAGAGATGGGACAATGATGAAAAAGCTATAGAGCTTATTTTGGCCTTAAAGGGAGCAGCAGCAGAAATATTCGAAAGCTTACCAGCCGGAAGTAGAAATAATTATGAGGACATAATGGATGCCTTAAAACGTAAGTAAGGAGGTGAGCATAAAAGAGAACTTTATAGAATGGAGTTACGAGGCAGGGTTCAAGAAGCGAAAGAAACGCTTCAAGACTACGCTATGGAAATTGAACGTTTTGTGCAGCTGACTTATCCAGGCGAACATAATCCGTTTCTCGATCAGTTTAAAATTGAAGCATTTGTGAATGGTATACGAGATCCAGATGTTAAATATGCGGTTTGTGCTATTCAAAAATCAACCTTTGCAGAAACTATCTTGTACGCGCTAGCACAGGAGTCCGCAAAAGTCATCTCGAAGCCACAGGTATATAAGGTGCGTTTTCTTGAGACTGATGATTATAACCACGGCGACAAAAGGAGCGAGATAAAAGATATTGTCAAACAAATAATGGAAGAGGAAGCGGATAAGTCTCGCGCCCAATGCTTCAACTGCGGAAAAGTTGGCTACTTTCATCGCAACTGCAGATCTATAAAGAAAAGATCAAGATCTGCTTCGCCAACGAGGGACAACAAGCGGGCGAATAACACCAAATCGCTCGAGTCACCGTTAAACTAAATCGAGCTAGCGCTAAGGGGCAAGTGCTAGCTCCCACAACCGATGGCCCTACAATCTCAATTTCAGTTGTGCAACAGAAGAATAGAAACCTAACTGCTTGCGGTCTTATCAACGGAAGAAAGCAAGTCCTCACGATAGACACAGGTGCGTCTCAGTCCATAATAAGCCCCGATTTAGTAAAAGGCACTGTGGAGCCGTTAAATAATAAACGACTGCGCACGGCTACTGGGGACTTAGCCACTGTCTATGGAAAAGCCAGGGTAAGACCGACTATAGCAGACATCAGCGTTGACCATGTATTTGTTGTCGCCGACATAGTGGATGAAGTTATCATTGGTGCAGACTTCATGATAGCCAACGGTATTAATCTGCACATGGGCGAGCAAATAATGATCTGGCGTAATGTGGCAATACCCCTGGATGTTTATTATGAGAGCAGGACCGCAGTAAGGTAGCTATTTGCGGTTGAACGCCAGAAATCACCACCTCAGGCGGAAACTCTAGTATGGGCACGTGTGGAGGCAGATTGTGTGGATATCCGGTTGTGGGTGGAAGAACCAGCAGAAGTAAAAGACGACATTTTAACAGCTAAAGCCCTTGTAAAAATCTGCGACGATGGAATAGTTCCTGTGAGGATACTTAATCAGTCCAATAGAGAAAAGACTATTAACAGAAATTTTGAGATAGGTCAATGTGACCCAGCTGAAGCTGTTATCAAATGTGCAGTGAATACAGTATGCCCCAAATTACCAGCCAGAGAAAGAGATTTACTAGCAGAACAGGTGCAAAAATGGATGACAGAACTAACATCTTCTGACAGAAACAAGGCAAAGCAGTTTTGAGAAAACATCGCCCTAAGTAATAAAAGCCAAGGTGGAACGGCAGTTGTAAAACATCAAATTAATACTGACGAAGCGAGGCCTATAAATTAAGCACCGAGAAGTGTTCCCCTAGCAAAGCGAAAGGAGGTCAAGGAACTTTTCAGTGAAATGGAATGGAACGGAGTCATTGAGCCATCCTTGAGTTCGTGGAGTTCGCCAGTAGTTTAAGTAAAGAAGAAAGACGGCAGTACCAGGTTTTGCGTTGACTACGTCACCAAGAAAGACAGTTATCCGTTGCCTAGAATTGATGATATCTTACACACATTAGCCGAAACAAAATGGTTCTCTACCCTGAACTTGCAGAGCGGCTATTGGCAAGTAGAAATAGGCGATAAAGACAAGGAGAAAACTGCCTTTAGCGCGAGTGGTGGTTTATGGCAGTTCAAGGTGATGCCATTTGGTCTCTGCAATGCTCCAGCTACTTTCGAGTGTTTAGTGGAACGTGTTCTTAAGGGTCTCAATTGGAAAACATGCTTAGTGCATCTGCATGACATAATCGTAATGGAAAAAACTTTTGACGAACACCTTAAAAACCTGGATGAAATATTTAAGCGTATAACAGCTGCAGGATTAAAATTAAGTGTTAAAAAATGTGCTTTGTTTCAAAAGGAGGTCAAATACCTGGGGCATCGTGTAACAGCTGAGGGCATATCAACTGATGAAGACAAAGTACTGGCAGTAAAGACCTGGCCTCGCCCACAAAATCTTCATGAGCTGCGTAGTTTTCCTGGGGCTTTACACATACTACAGGAGATTTGTGCCGAACTTTGCTCAAGTGGCTGCTAGCTTACATGAGTTGACCAGAAAGTCGCAATCGTACCACTGGAGTGAGGCAGCGGAAGAAGCGTTCCAGAAGCTCAAGAAACTTTTGTGTACGGCACAAGTCCTCGCCTATCCAATAGCTAGACAGAAATTCATATTGGACACGGATGCAAGCGGCTATGGAATAGGAGGGGTACTTTCTCAGGAGATTAATGGAACAGAAAAGGTCATTAACTCCTACAGCAGGGTACTCTCGAAGCCCGAAAGAAATTACTGCGTTACACGACGGAAGCTTTTGGCAGTACTGGAGTGTGTTAAACATTACGACAATTACTTATATGGTCAACATTTCATCTTAAGGACGGACCACTCCGCACTACGTTGGTTGATGCAATTTAAGAACCCTGAAGGGCAGCTCGCACGCTGGGTTGAACGCCTGCAGAGCTATAACTTTAGTATTGTGCATAGAAAAGGCGGATAACACAACAACGATGATGCCCTTTCTAGACGGCCATGCAATGTAGGGTGCAAGCACTGCACAAATGTCGAGAAAAAGGAGTGCATCATTGACGTGCGGCTTACGCAAATTGGTTCAAGCGAAGACTGGTCAAAGGCACAGAATGAGGACCCAATTTTGGCAAAAATTATATTGGCTAAGCAAAATAACAGAAGACCGATTCATAATGAAATATCGGCAGAAAGCCGCCTAGCAAAATCGCACTGGGCTGAGTGGAATAGCCCAAAAAGGGTAGATGGTTACTTCTATCACCTGGAACGGCGGGCTAAATATGTCAAAGGTAACGTTGAGCCTATTCGGGACGAAAAGGCTTAAGTGGGTGGCAGTGTTGTAAAGATGCTTTATTTATGTCATAAAAAGAAATAAAAATAATTGTCACCATCAAAGTAAAACGAAATGACCTATTGTATCTGTTTACAACGCCAGAAGTATCTACAAAAACTTCTTAATCACAAAACAAAAATAACTAACATAAAGCAATAAAAATAAACGCAACACACAACTACACAAACACCTGTAAAACGACTAATAAAAATTGGCAGCATGTATAGATAAACTCAAAATAATAACGGAAGGTTCTAGAATCAAATAACAGACATCATGTGTCTCAAATGATAAATGCGTAGTAAAGAAATATTCTACAAATAGATGGAGCAAGTTCTAGTGTGTTCAAGAGCCTTAACATTGGGTATATAAAAGCAAAGGCCATACTAGGTGATTCATTCTTAGTGAAAACATCAACTAGTGAAGATCTCTTCTTAAACAGTGGTGAAGTTACCATCGCGTATTTTTGTGTACTAATCGCGAATAAGTAAATAATCGTCTAATCAAAGTGTAATTTAATTAAAGTAGTAAATAAATTGTGTTTATTTATTTTGCAATAAAAGAAGTCAATAAAATAAACGTTTATAAATTGAAATAAACGTAACAATATTTTATTAAATCTAAAATGCAGCCAACCCCTAATCTAAATTATCCTTCCGAGATTTTGGAAGTCAATATTTTTGAAGTCAGAGGTTCTAAAGTTATTAGCTGCACTTATAAGTTTTCAAAGTTAGCTAGTTAGTTAGTTAGTTAGAAGTGGCAGCCTCTCACGATGAAGCTCACTTGAACACAATCGAGTGGCCCGTTGGATACCACAAGGAAGACGGCGCGAGTCCCCTTACCCAATTGAGAATTATGAAAATTCCTGGATGAGCTTTGCTATGTCCTCTATAGAGTGAGATGATAGCTCCGTAAGAGTCCCGAAGAAAGGAGAGCCCAGAGATGGGCAGTGGCACAGGAGGTGCAGTACGGTCTCCTCCTCATCCTCCGAGCCACAGCTGCGACAGAAATCAATAGAGGGCAGACCCAGCCTTTGAGCATGCCTGCCGATTAGACAGTTACCAGTATGTACCGAGACCGTGATACTTATGGATTTCCAGTCCAGACCGACCAGCTGCCTGGTCCGCTTGAGGTCCAGTGTAGTTCACAGTTGTCTGGAGGTACAAAAGAAACTTTCCTCCACCTATAGTTTGCATGCCAAATTGAGGTAGTGGTTTTTTATGGCCATTTTAACCGTTGCCAGAGGAATTCCAACATCGGGTAGCAAGGAGACGCTAGAATGCAATGTTTCCCGTTTGGCGAGGTCATCGGCCTCACAGTTTCCCATGATATCCCTGTGACCAGGGACCCAAAACAGGTCAACCTGTGATCGCTGTGATAGTGTATTTAGTAATGAGCGACATCTCAGGACTAGCTTAGATGTGCAGTATGCACCAGCAAGCGCCGCGATCCGCAAAATATCCGAATGGCAAGGCTAAGAAGTTCGTCCCTAAGCACTATTTCGGATGTTTTCCGAATGGCCATTACCTCGGATTGAAAGACGCTGCAGTAGCCAGGGAGTCTAAAGGAGAGTTTCAGTCCAACGTTATTGGAGAAGATTCCGCACATCCTGAGCGATAATCTTGGAGTGACCCATGTCCGGCCTAAGCCAGCGTGAGAGGGCATTAAGTCTGGCCTGTTGCAATACCAGGAATTTGGTGGGTAACCAGTGGAGAAGGGCATACTTATATAATAACATAAATTTTAGTCCAACTTATCTTCCTTCTGAATGCTGTATTATTATAGAAAAACTATAAAAAATGGCCACATAGCCAATTGTCTTTCTAAACTTTTCATCACCAAAAGAGATTTTCATCGCCTTATTTGGCGAAGAATCGCCTTAACTGACAACACTGTCAGCAACTTATTTCACGGAGGCTCTACAATACAACCACAAAAAAACTTTTAACAGGGAGGGCGCATTGCCTAAAATTATAATTCTCAACAAAACCATAAAATATACGTTTTATTTTATTAATTGATAACTAATCGCATTCAATAACTCAACCAATGAATATTCCATTTTATTCTGCTTGCTTATGTAAAACAATAGGACAATTTAGACCCAGTTGAAATAACAACTTGCCGTAAGTTAAAGACAGGATTTTGTCTGCCCGACAAAAAGCTTTGCATTATTCAAACTTTCCTTTGTTTTGTTATTATTAGTATAAACTAGGATTTCCCGGGAATTTTGGGGAATAGCTATCCACATTTTCCTGAAAATTTTTGACTATGTTCCCGGGAAACGGTATATTTAAAATCATAACACTTTCAAAAACTACGCTGAATATTTTTTAAAGTATTTTTTTATACATTTAAATATTTTCAATATTTCATTTCGTAAGAAGATATAAGCCAAAAGTTTACTAATTTGTTTGAACAGGATTTTGAGTCATTCGAAGCCACTAACATTCAAACAATGAACATAAACAATTTTTATAATGCATTCTTGACAATAAAACGTACTTCAGTAAAAAGTGAAAGGCGTTTTTTCGATTGCTACAAATTTTGCAACGAAAAGAAGAAGCAAAATGTCTAGTGAATTGTTAAACACACTGATACCTCTAAAATCATACCTTTCAAATACTAATTAATAAAATACTTTTTTGTTATTAAAATTTATGTTATCTTTTGTTATGTAGTACAAATGTATATATGTATTGTTTGTCACCTGAATTATTTTTAAGTTTTATAAACTGTTAACACAATTATATAGCAATTATTTTTATTGTTTGTTCACGTTTCAATAAAACTACAACTTTTTATTATTTCATTAAATTAATTTATTCTCTTGAAGAATTGCTTTTTTCCCGGAAATATCGGGAAATCACGGGATTGCAATTATTTTTTCCCGTCTCCCGGGAAATCCCAAAGCCTAGTAATAACGTAAATATTTGATAGATTAAAAATAATAAGTGAATATTTAACAATGCTCTTGTTTTCGCACTATACGAATACAAGGAAAATTAAGGGCTACAGCATAGTTCCGTAATTTTTCCTACCCTATTTCTTATTTTTCTTAACTAACTTCTACGTCAGACTTCCATTCATTTTCATTTCGCAACAGGCCAATCCTTCCCAAGATTAGGGCTATGCGAAAGTACATGGACGATACCTTTAATCGCGAATGGGGCCTAGCGAAGCATTAAGTGCCTACGTTTTCTGAAACAGTGTTCACTCCGTCTCATTTCCTTGCTACCTTTGTCATTTTTATCAGACCGAAAATGGAATACAACTTTCATGTATTGGCCGGTGCTCCAATTGTTCCTGAAAGCCGTAAGTCTCGGTACTTTCTGGTCACATTCTAATAGGCAGGCATGCAGAAAGACTGGGTTTGTCCTTTAATGATTTCTGTCGCAGCTGTAACTCGGAGAATGAGAAAGAGACCGTACTGTACCTCCTGTGCCATTTCCCATCCCTGGTTCGAAGAAGATTTAGAATTCTAAGTTCCCCTTTCTTCAAGACTATTACGGAGCTAATATCTCACTCTATAGGGGACATAGCGAAGTTCATACGGGAATCTTCATGGTTCTCAATGGAGTAGGGGGAGTCGCGCCGCCTTCCTTGTGGCATCACAATGGGCCATTCAATTGTACGTCGTACTTTCTTTAAGTGTGTTTTTGCCGCTTTATACCAAACTGGACTTGCATATATCAAAACCGGTCTAATTACCCTTTTAAATACTAAATTTTTATTTTTTAATTTCAGATTGAGCGTTTACATAGTATTGACCACAGCGTTCTAATGATTTCAAGAGATTTCTTGCAAACTTCTTCAAAATGTTTAGCGAAGTTAAGTTTTTTATCAAGACACATACCGAGACACATTTAACATTATTTTATATTAAATATGGCGGTTGGGAAGTCGTTTTTTGTGATATTATACGGAAATATTATGGCCTGAGTTTTCAAGGCGTTAATTCTATTTTCCATTTGTAAAGATATTTTCTCCAGGTTAGGAAACTTTTTCCATTTTCTTAAGTAGTGCCTTAGTAAGCTTCCTGGACGTTAGGAGAGCGGTGTCGTCTGCATAGTACGCCACATTTAGATATGAGTGTGGTGAAAAATCGGAAGAATAAATTGAATACAATAATGGAGATAATATTGAACCTTAGGGTAAGCCTATTGTAATTAGTTTGGGAGAAGAAAATATATAATTAATAGCCACTGAAAAAGTTCTTTCTGTAAGAAAGTCAGCTAAAATCATGTACAAATGTTTTGGAATATTAGCTTTGATTAATTTATATATGAGTACGTTGTGCCAAACGGTATCGAAAGCTTTTTTTACGTCTAAAATTGTCATTCCTTTAGGTTTTTTATTTCGCTTATTAGCGTTTATTTACAATACGATTAATTTGGTGTACTGCACTGTGTTATCTTTTAAAACCAAATTGTTTTTCAGCTACTGCTGACGTAGTGTTAATAGAATAATAGTAATAGAATTTTTAATAATTCTATTTTGTATTATTTTTTCATAAATTTTTCCTATATTACTTCGTAAACCTTTAGGTCTATAGCTTATAGGATTACTTGTTAGTTTGTTAGGCTTAGGAATAGCAATAACTTTAGCTTCTTTAAAGTATTTAATTGTATTGCCATTGTGGGAAGATTTCTTATTAATATGTTGGGGATAGAATCCAGCCCAGGTAATTTTGATGCTTTTAACGTTGCAATAATGTAATAATTTTCTGCAAAGACACCATTATTAAATTGTTACAATATACGTTTGTTGACTTTAATGTTCTGACTTTAGAATTGAAGGGTTTTATCTATAGAGTGTCCAACATAAAGTTTTTAGCAACAAAAAAATTTTTGATCCTTCTTCATTTAAATATGGAATTTTTTCTATTTTGTTTACCTTTTAAACCTCGGCTGATTCTCCAAAATGATTTGCCACCTGGCTTTAATTTGGATAGCACTATTTTCAATTTTTGCTACGATAAACGCTTATCAGATAAGATTAGTCAGTAGTTTCACACATTGGTTATAAACCTTTACTTCTGAAGGTGTGGAAGCACGTTGACTTCTTTTAGAGGTTCTTCTTGCCCTTATAAGGTGAACGATATCAGGAACAGCTTATGTTTGACTTCATATTATAATAGCATACGCTTTTGTTATTAGACTCAAAAACTATACATACATAAATACTATGTGCGAATATGTGCCTTCATTTTTATTTGCGAAATGTTTAATAACGTGTGATGGGAAGTACCAGCAATTGCTATAGGGATTAATTTTTTTTATTGAGGTTATTGAGAATGTAATAAGCACAAGCAAAAATCCTTTGTATAAGGCAAAGATTCTTTTATTAGGATTAGGTAAAAATAATTTGAATAAAAATTTTGTAAAGACCAAAAATTTTTTAAGTTCTGTACACTGATGCATACGAAGTAAGTGCATATCTTCAATGCATGTATGATATTTTCATTAATTTTTTATTTAGTGATAAATAATGACGAATTTTAAAGAAAGTGTTTTATTTTTTACTTGGTTGTTAAATTTGTTATTTGTTAAATTTTAGCATAGCAAACCTCAATAACGTCTATACCAGAGACAAGAATATTGCATATTAACTTTTATTGCTCATCCATATGTTCATTGTTTTTGTCGTTCATTTAACTGCTCAAAAACAACAATGCACGTGCTTGTATTTCGTTATCCATTGGCTTTGACTGTTCTTTGACTACTCTTCATGATAGTCATAAAAGAAATAAGAAACGACAACAAAATCTTTGCTTGTATGAACAGTAACCACAAATTGTGCGTATGTACATATATATGTACATTGTACATAACCAAAAATGAGTCTGCTGGAATATACACTGTGTTGCCAATTATACTAATCTTGTGGTAGTTAAAACGTATTTTTAAACAAGAGAGTATCATTATTTCTTTTAGTTTTTCTATTGCAGTGTTTTGAATATATATGCGTTACGAACATTACCACAAATATATAATATCCTTCTCACCTATGATGTAAATTATAATCTACAAAATGATCAAGAAGTATCTATGTTAAAAGTTAGGAGTTTTAAGAGTGCAAAATGTATCAGGGCAGTACCACGGTATTTTCTAGAGTGATCTTCTTTTTGTTCTTCGTTATTTTCTTGAGTATACTTCTTCTTTTAATTTTTCTGTATTTCAACGGTATTTTCATCAGTGTACTTTTTTTTATACTCTTCAGTCATTTTTAATTCCTGAAACACACATGTATATCTCTAACGAAAACGAAACATAATGTGATTTCAAATTGCTTTTTTTTGATTTTATAAACACGAGAAATCCTACTACAAAAGAAAGCATCATGGACGAATTTAACAGGAATTATTCCTGCTATGTGAAGGATGACAATTTTAATTTCGATGTCTTGGACTAGTGGAACCATCTTACGAACGATTACCCCCGATTGTTAAAACTAGCAAAGAAAATTTTTTCTATACCTGCTGGAAGTGCTGCCTCCGAACGTGTTAACTCTGCAGCAAGCAATGTCATTACCGAAAAACATAATAAATTGGGACCTAAGTCTGTAAATTCTGAAAAGTCTGAAAGTCTGTATAGTCTGAATTTGGCTGTCTTTGGGTTTAATTCAAAATCTGGTCACACTTCTTACATTTTGGGTTTTTATACAGAAGCCCAAACGCGGGAAGGGATTAATCTATTTCCGGCTTCGATGCCCATTCCGATTCCATATCGAGAATCCTAGAAATCTGTCCGAACAGTGAAATTGTTGTTGCTGGTGATTTCAATGTTCACAACTCGTCTTGGATCCGCTATTCGAACCGTAACACTCTAGAGGGCCAATATGTTGAGCTATTCGCCGCGCACAACTACCTCGCGCATTTAGTTAACGAGCCAACACATATTTCGTGTGTTGAAGGGCAACAATACAATACTCTCGACCTTTTCCTTACCTCACACCCAGATGAATATGAGGTAAGTATTCTCGCGCCTCTCGGTAACTCGGATCACTGCACCATTTCCGCCTCCTTTTCGGTCGCTAATCTTCACAACGTTTTAAAAATGGCCACGTAACGTTTAAAATTCGGCATTTTAATTTGAAACTTTGTTTTCTGGACAATAAAGTCGATGCCATGGCGGAAATGGTTGTGAAAATTATTTTGCTTGGAATGAAAACTTTCATTCCATCTAAGCAAATCCGTGTTAATCCAAGAAAGAATTCTTGGTTTAATCAGACGTGCAAAAATGCAGTCAGATTTAGAGAGGAAGCATTTAGTATATGACGGTGTAACAAAAACGCGATAACTGATTTGCTATGCAAAAAGGCGAGATCTTCGTGTGCCAAAGTACTAAGGCGCGAGAAAGCTTTATACGAGCAGCGCCTTCGTGCTAAAGCTCTTCGTACTCCTCGGCGTAGCAAGAGCTTTTGGTCATTCGTTAAAAGAGTGAAGGATAATGCCAGTTCCTTAATTCCGCCTCTTTTAAACGATGATCAAATAATTACGACCCGTTTGATAAAGCGAACCTCTTGGCTGAAATTTTTGAAAGTAACTCCTACTTGCCGGAAAGCAATCAACCACTGCGCGCACTGGAAAGAGTATCAGTAACTATGCCAGATACATTCTTTCGAGCACGTGCAGTTAAAAAGGTTTTAGTGGATCTCAACATATACAAGTCTCCTGGTCCGGATGGAATTCCAGCACTGGTCTTGAAGCAGTGCTCTTCGACGTTAGCGCGTTCATTAGCAAAACCTTTCAACATTTTGTACCATGTTGGTGAGTTCCCATCATGTTGAAAGGTTGCTAATGTAACACCAATCCCCAAAAAGGAGAGGCTAGCAACCCTGAAAATTACCGCCCAATCGCAATTTGCTCTACACTTTCCAAAGTAATAGAAAGTATGCTTAATTTTCATCTTGTAAAATATCTGGAGTCCAACAGCTTACTTAGTGACCGGCAGTACGGCTTCCGTAGGGCATGCTCTACGGGTGACTTATTGGCCTTCCTTTGGGAAAAATGGTGTCAATCCATTCACCATTTCGGCGAAAGTAAGGTGGTGGCTTTAGATATTTTCAAGACGTTTGATAGAGCGTGGCATGGTGAACTCATATGAAAACTTATTGCTTTTGGTGTCGGTAATAGCTTCACTCGACTTATATCAAGCTTTCTCAGGAATCCCACTATACGACTTGTTACAGATGTGATCTCATTAAGCGAGTACAAGGTAGATTCAGGGGTACCGCAATGTTCCGTTCTCCTACCCTATTTTTTTCCTTAATCACCTTCTACGTCAGATTTCCAACACTATTTATTCTTTTGCAGATGACAGTAGCATATGCCATTCATTTTCGTTTCGCAGTAGACCAAGCCTTCAGGAAATTGAGGCTATGAGAAAGCACATGAACGATACCCTTAATCGCGACCTTTTGGTAATTTCCGAATGGGGCCTGGCGAACAGGGTTCAGTTTAACGCTCATAAAACCCAGTGCTGTGTGCTTTCGCACAGGCGTACTGCTGAACATGCTACCTCATCTGTAATTATGGGTGATATATATATTTAGGAATCAGAAGCTCTTGATGTTCTTGGCATGAAAATTCAGTGCGATGTTTGTTGGTACAAGCACATTTTTCATGTTGCAAAAGAAGCATTCAAGTGCCTAGGTTTTCTGAAACGCTGTAAGAAATACTTCACTCCATCTGATCTCCTTACTATCTATGTTACCTTTATCAGACCGAAAATGAAATACAACTCTCATATATGGGCCGGTGCTTCAAAGTCTATTTTGGAGTTACTCGACCGCGTACAGGTGAGAGCGAAGAAGCTCATCGGTGACAGTAGGGTATACAGCTTTATTGACTCACTGGAGCATCGACGCAATGTGGGGTGTGTTTCACTGTTTTATCGTTACTACAACGGAATGTGCTCTTATGAACTCAGGGAACTCGCTCTCGAAAACCGTAATTTTATACGCGCAACGCAATCTGCATTAAGAGCGCATTTCTTTGTAGTCGATTGGCCAGTGAATCGCACAACGCATTGCAGAGAAAATTCGTTTTTTAGCCAAACAGTTCGTATGTGGAATAAACTTCCTGTAGAGGTATTTTCTGCCACTTTCAATGTACAAAGATTCAAATCAAATGTTCACAAGCATAACTCCCTCTATCCCCCATCCCACAACCTAATTTGCTAATTCTGGCACAATGCATTGCATAAGTAGGTGTCATTCCCTGAGCGCTGGTCCTAATCAAAAAAAAATAACAATATATTATTTTTGAATTCAGTTTTTAAATATAAGTAGCTTGAAGTAATACACTATTTGTGTATCTACTTTTTTATTAAACCTACAATGTGTAAGCGCACTAATTTCTGAAATACAGTTGGAAAGTTGACAACACTCATCCTACGTACAATACTAAAATTCTCTTTTATGAGTTTTAATTTAGTTCTGTGTGCCCTTCATTCACAAGTATTCACAAATGATTCATGACTACAGACGCTGTATTCACGAAACTTTGTGAATAACTGATGACGTTTAGGTAATACATGCAATACATAAATCATATTTCATCATATGATCACTGTGTGAATTATTTTTTGTGTGAACGTATTCAAAGCAGTAAAAATAATGCAATTTCTTTTCTCGGGTCTAGACATATAATAAAACAGTAACGGGGTCATTTGTGTACATAAAATATTTTTGAAAATTTTAATGTTGGTGTACGTAATTGATATGGAATACAAAACACCTATTTTTGGAATTTTTGTCCGTCTGTCTGTATCCGCATCACTCAAAAACTGATGGATGGATTTGAATAAACAAACAACAAAAAATCCTTAAACATAAAAGCATCCAATATATTTTCACTTTGTTAAAAAATAGTAAGCTACGGAATGAAATTATTTCTTAAAACACATGTTTTTAAACCCTTCACCACAGGTAAAAAAGGTATACTAAGTTTTTCATTCCGTTTGTACTTTCTACAATATTCATTTACGGCACCATAAGTTATATACATTTCGACTTATTATGTATAGAGAAGTCAATTGAGCGATGTCCATCTGTCCATCCATGTTTGGGCTTGGTATCAACTTTGCCAAGGCACTTTATACGCCAATTGATGAACAAGATCGGTCTATGTCCTTCGAGGCAGCGGGCTAATACCAAGCCTGCCTCCAATTTTTCTATATTTGAAGCAAATCTAATTTAGCGAAGTAACTCCAATAAAAAATGAAAAAATTTGCGCTCGCCCATATTCTCCGAGTTATGGCCCTCTGAACTTTTAATAGAAATGTATGATTGTTCACCATATTTTTTAAATATCATTATCAGTAGGTATCATTTAAATGCTTATACATTACGAGGCCATAAAATTTTTTGATGTTAATTTATAAATATCACTTTTTTTCTTATTTGTTTATTGTCTGTCACTTCAATATTTATTATTTGAATTGAGTCACTTTACTGAACTTTATTAAAGCCTGGTTTTTCAACCTTCTTTTGAATTCCTTCAGGTGGTTGGGGAGCTTTCATGTGATACAGCAACCTTTGTAGTTGGGACAACAACCATAAGCAACACTTAAAATTTTCGACAAAAAAAAGCCTGTTTTGAACAGAAATCTGCAGCATTGTAACAAAAATAATGAAGGATATGGTATGTAGGATTCAGCATAGCCGAATGTAGCACTCTTATTTGTTTAGTGCAATTATGGCTGCTGCTTAAATTTTTTCTTTTGTAGGAAAATTTTGCAGTGTTGTTAGTTTATTACAATTTCTTGGGTTTGTGATAGGGAAGTAAAATAAAAATATCTTATCAGGAAATTAAAAAGAAATATCGACAAATATAGAATGATAAATATCATAATGTATTAAAGAATACCGGCGCACTGTGGTCAATATTTTGAGATAGCGGCCAAAACTACTTTTGGTTTTTGTTCTCCGATTTTAAAGTTATTAGACTCATATGAAAGTAGACAGTAGTAAACCTCGGGAGCCAAAAAATTAGAACTCTATTTCAACTATTTCACTGAGAACAGGGTGGTCCAAAATGGGCTTTTTCAGAATTTAGTAAATATATGATATTTTTAGTTAATTTTTAAAGTTTAAATGATCATAACTTTTTTGTTTTTCAAGATTTTTGGACGAAATAAATTTTGTGTTGTAACTTAACTTTTTTCCTATTACTGGTAAGAAAAATTGAAGCTCTACTGTTTTCAGAACAATTTAAATATTTATTTTTTAAAAAGGTCAAATTTCTCGGAAATTTCCTACTTCATAGAGCAAAACTCCTGTGAGTCAAGCTGAGTCAAAACACAAATTTACTATTTTGTAGTCCTAACTCTCCCCTACATTCTTATATATACATGTCCATGCATCGGGACTGCACTTTTTGAGCTACAGCAATTTTTCTGACCCAAGGTAAGATATTCGGTACAAATAACCTCATATTTTTTGAGAAGTTATTTGTATGTGAAAGTGGCTATTATGCATATATTTTGATGAAATTTTGTACAAGAGTTCTTATTGATCCAAAAAATAATTCTGTTGAAATTAGGAGAAGTTGGCCCATATTTGGACCTAGTCCACATAGACGGGTGTATCAAAATTTTGACAAAAATGACAATAGAACTCCCAAATTATGTGGTATCTAGCAATTAATTTTGAAAAGGTAAAAAATGATTTTATTGCCATCTGATATTACATAACTTAAATACCTGAAACTTGCAAATAAATTTAAAACCAATGGAAATAACTGGTAAAACCAAGTACCTGTTATATTATGTTTCAAAGAGGAAAAAAAGATCATGTTGAAACTTCGAGCAATAGTATATTAATCCATGCATTCATTTTTTTTTCTTCATTATTGTTTCAACAATGGCTAAATTCAGTTATAGTGTTCTATCTGATATATATTTTGAACGGAAAGATGAAAACGACATTATTTTACATATAATGAATAATCCATTCTTCAAAATATGCGACAAACAAGAAATTAAAATTCATAAATTAAAAATAAAAAACTTTTTAAATACTTTAAGAAAACGGTACAATCAATGTTCCAGAAACAAGAAATTGTTTTACTCACGCAACCAAGAATGGCTAAGAAATAAACTTATTTTTAAAAAGGCGTCAGTAACTACCACGGAAACTGGAAAAGGTGGTCGACCAGCAAAGCCAATTGATAATTGTAGTGAAAGATCACGAAGACGTAAGCTTAAACATATCAATGAAGAAGTTTCTTGTAGCATCATAAAGGATTCATTTCTGCATCAAATTCAACCATCGAAAACTAAAAAGAGTAAAATTGCTATCATTAATAAAATAGTGGAAGCAAGCCCCAGACGTACAAAAAGGATTTTAAAAAGTATGCCGACACCAACTGAAGAAAATAAATTTACTCCAGAAGAAGCATTTGCACTATTTTTGGATTTGAAAATGACTAAAAACCAATATACAAAATTGCGGAAGCAAACCAATGAAAAAAATTGTGGAATTTTTCCATCATATCGAGATATAGTTTCTGCCAAAAAAGATTGCTTACCTTCACCAACTACTATTAGTGTAACTTCAAGTTCAGCAGAAATAAAATTGCAGGATCTTCTTGAACACACTGCAGAACGATTACTAAAGACATTTGATGCTGACTATTTAAAGAAGTTTAAAAATTGCAGCATGACTTTAATTTCTAAATGGGGATGTGATGGGTCCTCTGGCCAGAAACAATACAAACAATGTAATGCGGAAAATTCATCAGATGCCAATTTATTCATGATTTCTTTCGTTCCATTACATTTAACAAAATTATTTATTGGTTCAGAGCCGTCAACTAGTAGAGCTGCAGAGATAGATGTATGGAAGAATGAATTTCCATCGTCAACAAAATTTTGTAGACCAATAAAGTTTGCTTACAAAAAAGAAACTAAAGATGTCATAACTGAAGAACTTGGCAAAATAAGAGATGAAATTAAAGAACTTAAACCCGTGATATTTCAATTTAATGATCAATGCATCGAAGTTAACTTTAAAATGTCACTTACAATGATCGATGGAAAAGTTGCACAAGCTTTAACCGAAACAAAGTCTTCGTCAAGCTGCACCATATGCCAAAAAACATCAAGTCAATTGAGCCAACCACCAACGCAAGACGATAGTTTTAATGAAGCATATGAATTTGGAATGTCACCTCTTCATGCTAGAATTCGTTTTATGGAGCATATTCTTAAATTGGGATACGATTTGGAATTTGGCCCGTTAGGCGAAACAGTGAGAAACAACAAAGAAAATTTGGAAAAAAGAAAGCAAAAAAAAAAAAGATATTCAAGAAAAATACCGTGAGATAGGCCTTATAATTGACCAGCCAAAGCAAGGAGAAGGAAATTGTAATGATGGAAACACATCAAGGAGATTTTTTTCCGATCCAGAAACTGCAGCTTCTATAACTGGATTAGATTATGATTTAATACGACGATTCCAAATCATATTAGAAGTTATAGCATGTAGCAAAAAGATAGATGCAAAAAAATTTGGTCAGTATGCTAGTGAGACAGCAACCCTTTATAACCAAAAATATTCTTGGAGACATATGCCAACCACAGTTCACAAAATTTTGTTCCATGGGGAACAAATAATTCAGCACAATATGCTTCCAATTGGAGATCTCTCAGAAGAAGCGCAAGAAAAAAAGGAACAAAGACTACAGATTCTTTCGCGAGCACAATACAAGAAAAATTTCCAGATATTGTACTAATGAAGATCTTATTAATATTTTGTTGTGCACATCAGACCCGTATATGTCCAGTATTCGACAAAAATGGAAATCAACCTCATTAGAAGCTAAACAACTACTGCAAAATGAAAATCAAAGCTATTTGGAAGAAATTTTTACTAATATTGTTTAATTAATACTAGTTTAAAGATTATAATTTGTTTCTAATTTTAGTATAAATTTTTATTAATACATTTAAATAAAATATATGTGCACTTTAAATCAATAGTAAAAGTTTACTAAAAATTTTATCGATGTTGTGTTCTGTATATAATATATCCAAATGGTATTGATATTGTTGGGAATTTCAGTGTTATTTTTCAGTTTAATCCTCACAAGAATTAGCTTTCTTCCAAAAAAACCTACCTTTGGCCACTGTGAATATTGAGACTAAATAAATGTCAGTGGCCAAATGTTGGCATTTTCTGACCAAAATTAAGTTTAGGAATAATAAATAAGTATTGGTTGTAAAATACGATTGAGGAAAATAAGAAATTATAAAAAAATACCTATTTAAAATGTAAAAATATTCAACTTTTACATAGAAACTCAACAAAAAATTAAAATGCATTTTTAACTCCACATTACTTACGTTCCTATCGGTCGATTTTTACGTTTGAACACGCAAATTGAAGCTTAAAGTCCCTCCTATTGAACAAAACAAATTGCGTAAAAAAATACCAATCTGGTCAAAAGTTATAGAGTTTTGACCGCTATCTCGCGAAATTGACCACTGTGCGGCGTACAGTTTGTTTTGGTTAGTTGGTCAATTAAAAATTTTTGTTCGTCAATTTTCTTGTCTTTAGGCAAACCTTGTTTTGATATTTACGAAGAAAATAAATAAATACCAGAACAAATTCTTCACCTGGGTTATAAGAACGAAAGACACTGTTGTTTAATTAATTAAAATTTAAAAAACCTAAACTATTAAAATAAAAATAAGATTTTTTTTTTCAATTATTTTTAGGAAATGTCTAGATGTGGGGTAAAAAAAGCAAATATATTTTTGGTTTTAATAAAAGTAAAAAACTTTCAAAAAAATAATCTTAATAATATTAGTCCCTTTTATCAAAAAATAGCAAATGGTAAATATAAAGATATAAAACAATTCGCACAGAGTTATTACCAATGGCATTTGCAAACTGGAAAATGCATTTCAAGATTTATATTTTCTGGAAACTTTCAGGTTTATGTAAATTAAACCGATTACTTTTTAGTCATCCATGTGATACTATTTACTTTACGGTCAATCCCACTGTTAATGGCTTATTACATTAAAAAATACTTTTGTTAGTGTGTGAATAAATAAAAAATAAAAAGAGATCAAGTAACAGATAAAACCCTACTCTAATGATTGCAACTGTCAATAGTATTATTATCAATATTAGCAACCGTAGTTAGTTTTTATCTTTAAAAACAAAAAACCTGAAATGTCTGAACACTCCTCCACAATACAGATGTTAAAAGTAATTTCAAATTTAATGTCTTTGTCAGAGCCACGGAACACAAAATACAAAGCAGAAAGAAGATAAAATATGCCAACAATATCTGCATGTGCGTCTTTTTAAAGATTTGTTCGTACATGGAGTTGAAATCTTTCAATCCAGGAATGGAAAGAAGAAATCATATCACAAAGTGTTATTTTAAACAAAAATATTATATTTTGATTTGATTAAATTTTAAATAATAATACTCAGCAAAAAAATATCATGGGTGTGTTCATTGCTCCTCTTGCATTTTTAATAAGTACGCTTATTCCAATTAAGTTATATCTTTTGAACTCATGAAAAACTCATAAAAACTCATGAAAAAGGAATTTATAAATAACAAAAATTAATGAAAAAACGTATCCTAATCATTAAATTTTCACAAGCTTATGTTAAAATCATGCGTTTTTCTCCTAAATTGAACCAGTTCGCTTTGCGTAGAACCTATGAATTACCAACTTCTTTTGCATATCTTTTTTTGTCGGGTAATAATAATTCAATCACATTACAAACAGAGCTGAAAATTTTAAGAAAATTGCGATGATAAATGTTTTTTTTTTTCAAAATTGGAGGGATTAATTAAAATATCATATTAAATTTACTATATTTATTTAAACTTTATTTAAGCGCTAGATCAGAGAAATTTCAGATTATAAAAGTAAAAATACTTAGATGTCGCAAATGTTAAAAACGTCTTTTTTCTATAAAAGTTACTACTTGAACACATAGAAGGTCAAAATTTTGTATTCCAACTATAATTTTTTTCCGCTTACTGACTGATACGAAATAAGTTTTTTTCACTAGTTAGCTCAAATTCACTATTTGGAAATAAAGTAGAAAATGTGTATTAGTTTTTGTTTTTAATTCTCTAACTAAAACGATTTCTGTTAAAATTTGTGATCTTAAATATTCTAAAAATTCAATGTTTAACGAAATGTTATTTAATTTTGTTGGCGACATTTGTAAAATAGCTTAAAGCATTCTTTTCGACTCTGATTTATACATTAGCAACTTTACTATTCTTATTGTTCTGAATTGCGATATAAAGTGATATAAAACACTACACCGAATCTTATAGACCCTTCACCATATATATAAATCTAGTTTAGAAAAGAAACTCTAATAAAAGAACACAAATATTTAGATGACAAATTTTACATCAAAAAATTTCATGGGCTCTTAATGGCTTAAGCATTTTTTAAAAATTTTAGTATTTCCTGAAAGATCTCTTCAAAAGTTTTTAAATTATACCCATACTGCGTCTTAAAATTAATAGTGCACAAGCATAGTTTTCTATGAAAAGTTCAGGAGCCCATATAGGCGAACGCCAATTTTTTCACTTGATTATTTATCTTATTTTTTAATTCTCTATCACTAAACTAGATTTGTTCCAAAAGATATGGGAAAAGAACATGGACCGATCTGATTTTAAATATTAAAGAATTTTTCGAAACTATAGCTATTGGGGTATTAAATTTTTTTTAGCTCATCAAGCGCCTTGGCAAAGTTGATTTCAATCCGAAAACGGACGGACAGACGGACAGACGGACATCGCTCAATCGACTTTGCTATGAATAAAACTCAGAATATATATACTTTATTGGATATTCCACCTGTAGTAAAGGGTATAAAAATGTGGTATATTCGCGTTCAGAGGAATGAGGATTTGGAAGGCAATCATGTAGTTTGATAGAATTTTATAGATGTGTGTAAGCTTAAAATAACCATTTAAATAATAGTAAAATGTTGCCGTAAAAATGTTTGGGTGTGTGAACGCAAATGAAGAAACAAAAAAAGAGTTTTAGATGTTCTTCTTCAAAAAACACGAACTATTGGCAACAGAGAAATTATTCTATAGCAGTTAAGAATTCAAGCCAATAATTTTAAAAAATATTCACAAGTTTTCTTATCCTTAATTATTTATTTATTTATCTCAAATGGAATAGTGAAATACTCAATGTAAGTCGGTAAGCAAGTTTGAATATTTTAATAATTAAGAAGTTGGTAAAAAGTTTAAGTTAAAACCAGGTTTTTTATGTACTCCATGAACACTGAATACATACAGTTAAATATATTCATGAATTGAATAAAATTGTAATCTTTTTATAAGATAATAGAGTAAAATAATCGAGCGAATATGTCTCTATTAGGCAATAGATAAAAAAAAAAAAAAAATATATATATATATATATATATATATATATATATATATATATATTTTTTTTTTTTTTTAATTTTAATTATTACAAACTAAAACAAAACTGTATATAAAATTTAATAAAATCGTGCTATCATTCCGATAAAAAATATTAAATTGACCGATGTAAATTATTGAAAGCGAAAGCACTTTTCGTTGGCCATTTCAGTACTGCCAATCAACATCGATGAGTTTTATAATTTTAATCGGGATAATAGCACGAATTTATTAAAATGTAATCAATTTAATTAAATACTCCTGTGGTTTAATTTTATTCCAAAAAAGTATCGGTTTATTTTGAGTGAAACAATATTTAGGAACAATTCAAGTGTAAATTTTATGAACTTTTATTACTTACTTGTATACTTAGAATTACCATATGCAAAACTTTTTATTAAATTTAAAAAGCGAGTTTTTAAATATTAAACATGTCAGATTGTATTTTTGAAATGACAATTTTCCTTAAACCTTAAATTGGTTTGGATTATTACGCAATAAAAACAAAATGTAAATGGTTGAAACTTAACCATCTCTGAACTATACCCTTAGATGGCAGAAAAAAAGTAAAAAAAAAAAGCAAAATAGAGATACGCTTAATCTTACACGCATCAAATTTGTGTAGCAAAACATTTTGCTGCCCTGTTCGTATTATTGTTGTTGCACGACTGGTTACAATGTCGACAACGCGAATATTGACAAGTTTTTGGGCACCCGCCGCGATAAGATTACTTATCTCAAAAATTGATCGTTTTGAAAACATTGTGATGTGATGTGGTGGCATTCTCGACTTGTCTGCAAGTTAAACATTTATGGTTCAATCAAAACGCATTAGAAAGCAAACTATAACTCTCTAATGTATGTATGTATTTATACTGATGATGCCCAACTTTATGTATGTACGTGTGTACATATATACATATGAATTTAAAACTTACAATCATATGTCGATCATCATGATCATCTCAAATCAGTTTTTCAACTGATTAAGCACTCGTTTATTGTACTTTTTGTTTTCATTTTTAAAAAGTTTGTGAACGCTGCAAAAGCCCTAAAAAATTTGAAAAAAAAATATATTATCCTGGGGTATTTTTTAAGATTATATAAGATTAATTATAAGATTTATGGAATTCAAGAACAGTAATTTTCATATTTATTTTTCATTTATATATTTATTAGTACATCAGGTCGTTTGTCGACCGCAATAATGCTATTTTAAAGGTGGTAAAATAATTTATGGCTAACGGTTTATTCTGCAACCAGTACAGGGTTCCTCCGTATTATTGCCATTAAATTTAACCTTAAATTTGCATACCAAATTCGCTTTAAAAATTTTAGACAATCCATTCATATGAGTATAAATCCACAATAATATTTATAGAAATAATCGTGAATACTAAGATCAAAAATCTCTTAAATGCAGGCTTACATTTCTATTGACAACCACGTTTAGTTTAAAAACATATTAATGTCAACATTTAAGAATGATTTGGAGCATCCAGACACCACGGTTGCTCTTCGGGCATTGCTGGACGTACATTACGAATAACGCGAACAATATTGTACTCTAAGCCGTCAAGCCCCCAAAGAAAAAATGCAAGAATGTCAAATTGCACAACTTTGAAAACCACTTGACAGCTTCCTCAAAATTTTAAAACAAAAAATCATTCAGCAAGCTGTGGTAACGTTCTGCATCGACCGTAACTCGCGCTTCGCTTAATTTTTGAAGAAATAAGGTCCAGTGGCGCATTGGCGTGTAAATGCAACAATTTTATTTAGTACGAAGACATTTGAAGTAAAAGTAATTCTGTTGTCATATTACAATTTTTTTTTAAACCGTTGCTTAAATAGAAAATTTTGCAAATAATACATACCTTGTGGATAGATGCAACGAAGGTTGTGGTGATGGTTGTTATATGAAAATTAAATTTAAGAATTGAATTAATTGTTTGAATAGGTTGAACATTTTTCATAACGAGGACGAGGACGAGAACGTTTTGGAAAATAGAATATTTATAGGCATGTCGTTAGCTAAAATGAAAAACCATAGAACTGCAAGAAAATTTAAATATGTATTTTAACTGAAATGTGTTTATTACATTTAAACCTATTTCCCTATAATAAAGAATTCAATTAAACATTTTTTCTTGCAAAGCCTTCCTAGTTCACAACGAAAATTATAAATGATATTAGATTGTTTAATTGTACCTTCTAACTACAACATAATATTTTTTTTTTAAGAAGCCATATTTATTTTTTATTTAGCAGGCGGAATGAACAGTCTTTTATACAATTCATTTCAACTTTATGAAACTTTTAATTTTTATATGCCGCGTGCAAAGCTTTGAAAATGAAATGTTTTAAATATATGAGTTCACATTTTGGAATGAATGGCAATAAATTTTTATGACAGTATTTTACGATAGCCAAATATATTTTATCTATTTCTTAGTCAAAAGTATATTTTTCTAATTTAATATTTGTAGTGAAACTATATTTTTTTAGTGTCTTTAAGCAAATTTTGCTGTAACAATAGTCTAATAGCAGGTTCTTACTTACTATCTGTGGTTGAAAAAGCGACTTATTTCTCACGTTACATCGCCAACATTTCTATCAGTATAGATAAAATGTATTGCCATATATATATATTTTACTGTTATATTATTCATCTCCTTATAAAGTTTTAATGTATTCAAAGAATTTATTATTAACAGTGTGAATCTGAAATGACCGTTTACAATTTTTCTTTCATTTAAGTTTTACATTAAAATTTATTTATAACTGCTATCCTAAGATATTTATCCAAACATATAATAAAACGTACTGACGGAGTTTTTCAATAAATTTACATGTTTGTATACAAATGTGTAACTGTGTGCATGTGTGTCGGCCAGTATAGAACATTATGTTACATTTTTATTCATTTCTGATGCATTTTAAATCCAAGCAAACGAATCCAAATATTTAACAAAATACAGTGGTAAAAGAGATAGAAGTTTAAATCGACGTTTTATAGCCACTTATGATGATTTCTTTTCAATACTAAAAATAAGAAGATATTAAAACAAAGTAAGAATTCCGTTCTGTTAAATAAAAAAGTATCAATAGTTCATGCCGATAAAGTTACATACAGACTGCATCTTTCCCTACTATTGCATGATATGTGTAAAAAATCTTTTAAAAATGTTTTCTTTTTTTTTTTGGCAAAATTAACACACATTACACAAGCAGCTCGAAAAGTTATAAAAAAATATTTTCAATATTATAGATGCTTATTGAATTACTGCAAACTTACTTGTATTATATTTTGTCAAACTGTCTCTTTTTAACTTTCGCGTTGTAATCGCATCCCTGAGTGCTTGTCCTATTAAAAAAATTACATTAAGCTATTAAAAGAAGTTTGCTGAGCTTCCAAATTAAACAGTAGAAAGACATTGTGATTCTGCAAAAGATTTTGTCTGCCAACGTTGCTGTCAACAACCATCAATATCTGATATTTTTCCATGAGCAATAACCACCCTCGGATCAAAGGGAAAAATAGAAACCAAATCAGTTCAGCTGTTCTCAAGTTATGGCATTATAATTTTTACTTACTTATATAGGTAAACGAAGAGTTTTTTTAATTCATATTGCATTTGCTCATAGGATGGCGTCAGTGGGTATCAACAAAAAAATAAAAATATTAAATGAAGCCCAAAAATTAAAAGATGTTAAAAAATTATTTTTATGGACCAAGCCGAATTCATAACAAATGTAACTATTAGAGCAGCAGTTTTAGCATAAAAGTATAAAACAGGAAAAATAAGACTAAAATTGTGGTACTTGACGTTAATTACACTAATTTAAAGTTCCACTCTGTTAATTAAGAGATGTTGTTTTCAGACAAAAATAAAGTCAGTAATAAGTTTTTTTTTAAATTAAATGAAACAGGTTTTTTTACATTACTATTTTTCAAGGTTATCGAGGGAGTGGTGTGCGTGTTAAGCTTAGTTTACCTTTCCACTGAACTCATATACATATATTCATGCATAATGTCGCCACTTAAACCAAAGTGGTTGATCCCAAACATGGAAAACCTTTATCTATTTCTATTCTTAATTGTTACTTTTATTTATTTTAATAAATAAAAGCGAGTTAAAAAATAACTTGTTAAAAAATTACCATTAAATACCAACTGCTTGATATTGATGTCGATAAGAAAGAAAGTCAGAAAGAATATAAAATCGAAAGAAAAAAATGAAACTTTAAATTTTTATTGGGTGCTTTGTATTGTCTCAACATTCACATGAACTTCATTGTAGTTGGAAATACTATAATGTCTTCAGTCTTTGAAATGTCACTCACATGCTTTTTACTATTTATTTAGGAGAATAAATCTGGATTTTAAGATTTTAATGCTTTACAATATTTGTTATTGGTATGAATTTAATGATTTAAATGACATTAATGATGATGTTTTTAGATGCCGATACCAACTTTTCTTTTTACCTGTACAATTTTAAATCAAATTCAAATTTTATTACTCCACATATTGGTCGTTACTAAGTTGTGTTTTATTTATAAGTAAATAGCCTTGTTATCGTTTCTGTTTTAGTCCGTTAAGTATTAAATCCTTAACTACCTTGATACGATCTTTGAAAACTACAACGGAATTAAGAAATTGTAAATCCCTAATTAACATTTTCCTATGAGGTTTTGATCAAAACAAACCTTTCTCAAATTTCACATACGTATCAAATTAATACTGAGACTTGAAAACATGTAAATTATCATGATGGCTATAAAGCTACTTTAAAATGTATAAGGCAGCCCCTACTATATACGAAAAATGGCATTCATTATTTTCGCTGAATTAAATAACAATATTAGGACTTTTCGTGTTTTCCAAATAACTTCTTTAAAAATAAGGATATCTATTTGTATTGTCTCACCTTTCGGTGAAGGCTATCGTCACTGGAAGGTTGGTAAGCGCTTTTCGGCAGATCAACAAAGTGTTCGAACATTTTCCTTCACCTTTTTGTCCTAAACACCAGACAAATATCAGAGCTAGGGTGCGAGCGTTTGTGTGCTTTTATTATTAAATTTTGCTTCCCCTGAGCACACATAAGAATTTCGGATATGTTTTTTTTTTTGAAGGTTTGCTTACCTTAAATATATATGATTTAACAAAAAGTTCTCATCCGATTAAATGCCGCTATACTGAAAACGAAACTTGTATTGCAGTTTTAAAGCCATCCTGTGAATCGAATACAGGAAGAAATGCCCTTCCAATTAAGAAAAAGTGATATGCAGACGTTGCAAGAGTTTTCAGCCAAATAAATCAAATTAAGACAAAACTAAGAACTTATCTACAAAGCGATATGGTAAATGCAACATTAAAAGTTTGATGTGTTTAGATGTGTGAGATCAATATAAACCAGGCCGATATTTAAGCCAAATAGATTCTTATGTTTTTGAAAGGCTGAAACCAAGCTGAGAAGACTGGGTAATTGTTTTTAATAAAAAACTAATAAACAGCTATTGACAGCACACTAGTAATTGGTTACTCTGTAGTAAAAACTCTTTAAGTCGAAGTTTCTTAAGCGTTTTACAATTTCGTATTAAAGCAGAATCACGCTAAAACATTTTCTAAGCTCTTCTCGGTCAATCAAAGCCGGGCAGTCGCAAGATAGGAATCCATCTTATATATATATATCGTTTTACAACGTCTGCCATGCCATGCATTTATAGCAAACGCCGGCTTTTACTGGCGACACAGCTTTTCGTAGTACTCAATAATTATGATTTCTTTCTTTTCTCAAATAAACGAAAAAACGAAAAGAAAAAGTTTCACTTTGCTTTTTTTATAATTTCCCATTTCCGTTACCATCGTTTCTGTCTTGTTGCATTGTCTCTGATCTGTAAATTAAAATAACAAAAAGGACGATACTGAAGCTTTTCCGAGATCACATAACCTTAGGATAGTTTTGCCAAGGCAGACAAATATTTTTTTAAAGCTTGGAAATCAATATTTTTATGTACAAAATCCCCATCCCCATTTCAATACAAATTTAGTTTTATTTATATAGAAATACACAACAGTAATCAAAATAAAGAAAGTTAGAGAAAAGTATATCCTTACCTACAATGTAAAAAGCCCTAACTAACAAAAACATTTGAATGAGTTTTTTAATTTTTTATTTATTATAAATCTATTTTAATTTCATCACAAATTTAGTTTTATTTATATAGTTTTACATAAAATTAACCAAAATAAAGAAATTTAGGGAAATGTATATTATTACCTACAATGTAAAAATGTAAATGTTTTTTTTTTTAATTTTTAATTTATTATTCATTTTAAATCTATTTTTCATTTATTATTCGAAAAGAGCCTTAACTTTGTCTCTTATAATACTATGCTTTTTTTTACTAAATGAGGGAGTCAAATATGAGATCATAGGATCTGATGTTACTATCATTCCGCGCATAATATCTTCGTTCGTGGCAATTCAACTGCATTCTCTGGAGTGTCTAAGGCGATATCTCTTCGGAAGCCTACAGGAAGAACACACTTTTCAATTAAATCTTTTCCATGAATCAGAATTTTGTGAAGTGTAGGTGGCATATGGTATCACCGTACGGGTGCAACAAACTCCCTTGCCGTCTCCGGACAAAAATTACTAATTTTTTTTGGATCTACTACCTCGATGATTTTAATTGAGTAATTAATCGGGTATTGAATCTTTATTTTCCACCTTTAATAATATGCTCTGCTTTTTGTTCTTTAAGAAGAATTTTAATAAGAAGCGTGAAACAACTTTTGGATTCGAGTTGCTTGTTTCTTGTAAGCCTCTTCATTGTTAAGAGATACATTAAGGATAGTGGGCACAGCCCCGCGCTTCAAGATTCTTTATTAGTAAAACCTTATTCTAGATTCGCAGAAATTGGACTTTTAGTTATTATCAATATTAAACAATAAACTTACCTATCTCATAATGCAAGTTGTTTTCAAAATCCTCCGGTTTAAAATGTTCCATACGGACATGTGACGTTTTCACATTGAATTTTCCCTTGCGGTCATAAAAATATAACCACTGTTTTAATAGACCACGGCGCGATGGAAAATTGAAAAAGCTTATTTGGCATGTTTTTAAATTTTTTCATTTTCACATTTATTAACTGCACACTTCATTTTTATTTTGAATAAATTTTCACCTTTTTTACTTTAATTCGTTTGCACTTTCCATACACAAATGAAGTTTGTTTACAAAAAATAATCTATGCCTACGTCACACATTAGAGAGAGAACGCTGTACAACAAACTAACGGACTTGCGCGATGCCCAATCTTGTTTAATTGATTCATAATACTGTGTAATTCAAAAAAATTTATTAAAAATGTAAAAACAGATATGAGACAAGGTATTAGTAGTAATTTCTAACTGTGAGAAATTATGGCTAAAATTTCAGGTCCAAATGTTTGGGTAAAAAAGGGATTTTGGTTATACGTTCATAAAAATAAACAAACAAAAAAAAAACATTAGTCTCTGGTGATTTTTTTTAATTTTAGTATGTTGAAATATCCTACTTTAAATAAAAAAGAAAAACGTTAGCTAATAAATAAAATAATATTCGTTTTGAAATTCATAGGTTTAAATTAAGTTGGTTTGACAAAACATACAAGTACTGAGTTTGAGACGGCTATAAAAAAACTAGCAGTCAGATCGGAGTACTCGTAATTCTTTTTGATTTGATTGTACCATTTAGTCTAAAATTTCAAAATATCACTGCATATTTCATGAAGAGTATGTTGGCAATTTTTTTTCCGTGAAATCCCCAGTGTGCGACGCAGTATTATGTAATTTAAATTTTATTTTTGAAATTAATGCTTTCAGATTGGCTCCATTAAAATTCTATTGTTGGAGTTTATTAATAGAATGTACGAAAAATTGTAGATTACAAGGATCAAGTTTATGAAACTGCCATAATTAGGACAAATTAATATTTAAACAACTTGATTCAATTATTTTAAAACTTTAAACAACAACTCGGCTTTTATATAATTTTTAAGTATAAATTAAAAATATCTCTTTCTGAGTTTTAATTTGTCATATTAAGTGTTATAGTTTCTAAGAATACTATAAGTGAAAAGTAAAGTCTAAATTACAATATTTCATATATTATACTACAAAATGCATAAACTATTTCGTGGAAAGTCTTTTAAATGAACAAAATGGTTTAACATTAAGGTTGTGATCAAAAAAGTAAAACTAATCTAACTGACTACTGCTGTAAATTTCTAAAAAAAAAAAAAAAAACTTTTTTGTAGCAACGACTTTAATAAATATATTTCGTTTATTGAATGTGTTGTTATCTTTTTTTATAAATTCTCAAAATTCTTAAAGATAGTAAAAGCGAAGTATGGCTCTTTGACAACCATTTGTATACACGAAAATATGTATGTCTCATAAATTAAAGAAAGAAATAAAAGGTTTTTATACAAGTCTTCAGTAAAAGCCGGTTTTTCTTTCTATTACTTAGTTTTTATTTTAAATTGTGCTACCTGACGGCGGTTTACAACGATCATAAAGCACTTGTTGTAATATATAAATGTCAACAGCTTGGTATTAGTGGAGATGGCAGCATCATACAAGAGATCAGATTAAGATTAAACTGTCTTAAAATAAAAAGGGTCTACAATAACATTCAGTCTTTTACAAAAAAGCAATAGATTCAAAATTTGTGTTCACAATACATTCAATATTCTTCGCATGTGATTAAATCAAGTTGCACCCATAGATAAAATCAACATATCCACATTATGATTTTAGAAGAAGAGTGAGTATAAATTAACTTGTCTATGAGAAACGCGTGTGCGGTGAAACGAAACATAGTAAAAAATTTTTGGGTATAAAGAAATTAAGAAAATGTTAGAAAAATAAAAAAAATAATAATAATAAAAAGAAATGTACTTGATTCTCACGTGTTGAATATTTCTTTTGTAAGTATGAGGTTGATGATTATTTATGCCACATTTAATGCTATTAGGTAATTCATTGGTTTTTATAAAAAAGTTAAAAGGGATTTGATGAAAATGAATTGTTGACATTATAGAAATAATTACCGGATTAGGACACGTGCCTTTTTTGGCTTTTTGTAGCCTCAGGCCTTGTTGAGCAGACACGCATTTGCTACTGTTGCACATTAAGTAAATATGTACTCATCAATTTAAGTTTTAATTTTATGGAACTATTGTTTTCAACGTGGACGTTACGTTAAGCCCTATTTTCTATTGTGTTAATTCGTTCAAATGATGATAATTGGCGTGCGAATGCTGATGAATTTCGAATAAATTCAAAAGCTTTAAATAACGTTAGTCACCACTATTCCGTCTGCTACGAGCAACAATATATTACCACTGTTTAAACAGATTCATCCAATTGCATACGTTTTGCTCATCCTGTTCTTTTTGTTTGTTTTTCTGTGTGCAGTGTCGTGTCCAATTTGATAATAAAATCATGTATGTTAATTTTTTTTTAACTTTTTAATAATTTTAATACTATATTTATTTTGGCTTAAGCCTTCTTTGAATTTTCTTTTTTACTATTTTCCTATACTATTAGGTAGCAATGTCAAGAAACAAAAAATTTCAGAATATTTTTCAATAATAAGAAAACTTTAAATAATGATTAATAAGTTACAGCCTTCAAAACTATTTGGTAACCATGTTTAATCAAGTACAATAATTAAGAATATTTGGATGTATACAAATGTGCACTTTATACCTATAACATTATTTGCATATGTTTTTCAATTAAATCTCTGTGTTATAAATTCATTGTACATTGGGGCAGATACGATAGACATATTTCAGAATTTCTAATCGGCTGGACCTATTGAAATAAATTTTTACATGGTGATAACACAGAAGCTTTTTAAGTTAAGTTTTTTAGACTTCTTTTTTCATCTATTTTAGAAATTTCTTATAGTTGAAAAGCTTTTGAAAGATCTCTTAAGACAACTCTGTATGACAAAATATAGGGCTATAATCCTCAAGATTTTAGAACAATTTTGTTTGTATTCAGAATCTATTTCAGTTAGTAGATATATGAAGTTAAAAAATTTTATTATTAACATAGTTATTGAAAATGTTTCTTTTAAAATATAACACATGTGGTCTTTATGTTTTTTTTTTTTTAATACAAACTATTTTTATTAGAATAAATTGATCATGACGTGTTTTTTCATAATATTTTTTAGTTATTCTCAAAAATATTTCGTGATATTGGTGACAAATGTTAATTTTATAGCCAAAAGTCTTAAAAACTATAACTTTAATATTTTTTTGTGTACGATTTAGAAGTTACGGGAACCGTTTTGTTAAGCTCACCTGTTTACTCTAGTTGATAAAATACACACTCAACTAATAAAATTACATTTGATCATAATTACTAGAAGATATCTTGTTTACATTATTGTACTTCTTTAAAAGTCAGAATTTTTTTGTAAAATCGATCAATCAATTAAAAAAATTAAACCAGTTTTTTCTTATTCTCTATATGTTTCTTCGTATTCTTGTGATCTGAGTTTCCAATTCAAAGAAGTAGCGAATTATTCAAAGTAGAAATTAAGATGTTTTTGTTAAAAAGTATTATGAAGTAAACTTATTTTTTATTTAAACAAAAAATGTATTAACATTTCAGGTAAATGACTTTGTCGCTCTTCAGCCAACGGAAACACTTAAAAGAAATGCAAGTCATCGAAATGCACCTACAATAATGTTGGCTTGCAAATGTTTGGTAAGATTTTCGTTTTTAGTAATTATTTCGCAACACTTTAAACTAACCAGTTAGTAGCATTTTCAACATTTGTCATAATTACACATAAGTTCTGAACTATTTATTAGTTTCATTACTATTCATCTAAATGTAAGTTATGAATAAATAGTGCTGAGTATTGTTTTGGCTTCTTAATATGCGGTTTTAAACAAAATATGTAATTTCTAGACTAGGAATAACAAAATATTCTTCAGTGACATTCCCATTTACAAAAGGTGGTGGGTTTATTCTTTCGGTCCTATACGGATAATATGGCCTAAAGAAAGTTTTCATGATCCTGTTTGTTCTCTGAATACTTCTGAGTCTTATCTTATGAAATAAATAACGGCACCCAATTTTGAATAAATTTTGTCATGCGATTTTAGCATAATTTTACGGGAAGTTCTCGTGAATTAATGTCATTTGTTTATTACAATTAAGGTTTTGGCCTTAAGCCACGATTGCAGATTACAAACGAAAAGAACTGACTTCTGATATTCGTTCCTCTAAGGAAATAGTTATTTTAAAAGAGTTATATTTAAAATTTTTACGTAAATTTATTTCTGAAAATACGAATAATTGTGTTAGGATGTTGCCTCATTATGAGTACAGTAAAATATGTAGCTTCAAAATATGTCTCTAGGAAATGCAGGCACAAAAGATGCAATCTAAAGATCGGTTCCAACTCATAATATCCAAAATGAGTTTAAGGAACTTAGAAAACCAAATGGATGTTCAAAATCGTAATTTACTGAAGAATGGTATCATGTGTAAGGAAAACATTTTCTAGTGTTAACAAAATCTACATTTCTAGCCACTCATGAATCAGTGGCAAAATCTTAGGGCCGATCATCATTAAAACAGTATCAACCACTTAAATCAATAAACAGAGATGTCAAGCTTTGGTTAAGACGTGACCAGGGTTTGGGAAACAGGAATTCCTGGGAAAAGCTGTCCACAATTTCCCGAAAAAGTTAACCTAAATGCCCGGGAAACAAGAAGTTTAAAATTATTAGCACTTTAAAAAAATGCACTGATTTTTTTTCAAATATTTTGGTTGTGATAATTAAAGGTTTTCAAAAATCTCATTTCATGTGAATTCTACTGCATCTATATATCTGTACATGAAATATTGTTTGAAAATTATAATGTTGGTGTACTCGTAGATAGTAAATGATATGCCATACAAAACACCTATTTTTAGAATTTTTGTCTGTCTGTCTCTCCTTCTGTCTGTGTTCGCATCAAGTAAAACCTGCTGAATGGATTTAATAAAATTTTGTGAGCAGGTCCCTCAAAACCTTTGTCCATATACAGAATACTTCTTATTTCATAAAAATATGTCATTTCGTAGAGAAACTAGAGATACATATGTGAAAGCACCCAGTCAGTACATATTTTTTTTTTTGTATGTGAAAAGTTTGTAACACTGTTTACATGACTCTACAACAAATATTTAAAAACACATTTTTCTAAATTTTAATTTTAAGATAATTAGAAATGATAGGCGGACGAAGTTGTGGGATATAAAACAGAACAAAACAAGCCACTAACATTTGAAACACAAACATAGGTAATATTTATATTACTTAATAAAATTATATATTAATTAATAAAATGCTTTTTCAGTTTTTTTATATTCGTTATCTTTCGTTATATAGTACAAATGTACATATGTATGTCTTCTTACCTGCATGGTTTTTGTTCTTTAAACTGTTAAAACTATCATTTATGAATTTTTTAATATTATTTCATCATAAACTTGTTTTCTTCAAGAAATGCTCTTTTCCCGGACACCCAGGGAATGCGATATTTTTTCCCCTTTCCTGGGAAATAAAAAATTCCGGGAAATTCTAAAACCTTGACGTGACTGAAAAACATGCTTGATATATGATCTGAATAATTATAGTGGAAAGAAGATAGTGTTGTTGTACCAAATTCTACTCTTCGTACAAAAGATGTTATAATAAGTTTCGATAGATTTTTCACCAGCTGTCGGAACTGTGATAAAGCTAGAGAGAACCTTCCTAAGTTTACTGCAAATTAAAAAATAAATGAGAGAAATTTGCAATGTATTATTTCGGAACAATTGCTTGCCGATGGGTGGACTCAAGCAAAAATGATATTTTTGTCTAATTGTCATGCTGCAACCACAAGTAAGAATACACACAAACAACAACAAAACAAATAAGAGTGGTATATTCGGCTATGTCGAATCTTATATACCCTTCACCATATATGTATAACCAAATAGATCGGCATAACAAATTCTTTGCTACCATTTAATTTTTCTCTTCAAAAAAAGCGTCGATAGTTGTAAGCTTTGCTTAGGGTTGTTGTCCCATCAACGTTCGTTTGTATTCCGGCAGGTGGTTATCTTTATCTGCATAGTACTTAGTAGTCTTTACTTCTAAGTAGTTTTTAGTACTTAGTACTAAGTAGTAAGGTAGCCATCTACAGGAATACAAACGAAAGTTGAAAAAAGTTATGGAATAATTCTTGCAAAAACAAACCGACTTCAAAATAGATTTCTGCTAACTGTATATAACTGTTTAAATCCTTGACAACATACATCAATTATATTAAATATTAAACACCTTTTAATTCCCAAATATAGAGTTTTATGCTTGTTGTTATAGAGGACTTTGCACTACAGATTCTTGAAAAATTAACCGTATGTCTGAAATTGTTCAACAGTTTTACTATACACATCAAAGTACTTTAACTACAGGAACTCCCATTAAGATCCAAATTCAATTGTATCTTAATGTTAAGACTTAACCATCAAATTCTTTCTAAATTTTAAACGCGTGTCTATAACGCCTCAACGGTTTAGCCATATCAATGTCTATTACATCAACTATTGTAATAAACTTTTAATCGACAGAAGTCTAATTATTAAGTGTTTGTATATAACTATTATATACATACATACATATATATATATATATATATATATATATTATATATATATATATATATATATATATATATATATATATATATATATATATATATATATATATATATATATATATATATATATATATATATATGTACATGTATCACCTTATTTGTTAAAATATTATTCGTAAATAAAATTTTTAGTGCAGTTAGAAAACACGATCAACAGCCTACTAATAATAGTTCATTAGGACAAAAATCAATAAATTTTATAAATAAATAACTGGGAATTGGATCAAAAATATATTCAAGATCTTGTATTTAATTTATAAGCAATTGGTCTTTTATTTATCGTATATATTTTCAATATTTCGCTACTTCATTGTGTAGCATTTATTGAAAATATATACGATAAATAAAAGACCAATTGCTTATAAATTAAATAAAATACAATAATTAAAAATGTCAAATAAAAACATATTTTCAAGATATTTATTTTTTACACATTTTATATACATACACATATATGTAGGTATATGAACGAACTGTAAACATAAGCAATTTAGGTGTATAACACATTTTTTAGCTTAAAAATAAATTGTAAGCTTAATCTTTAGACAAGACTTAAAAACTTTTCGAAGTCTGGCTTGAAAAAATTTAATAAAATCAAAAATAACCGTAACCGTATTTTTATTTATATAAATACATTAATAAGAAAAAATGCAAGAAACAAATTTATTTATTTATAACATTTATTACGATTTTTATATAACAGCGATCATCGACAGTGACATACAAGAAATTCCTTAATTACCTTGGATTTTCTGCTGTTTTTGTCGTTGACACTGGCTTGCTTATTCTTATGCCACATACATAAATTTTTTGCTATTATTTTAGTTTCCAACAAATTCTTTCAAGCAAAAATAATAAAATTTTCCTTAAATTTTTCTTAAAATTGAAAAACTCTAAAATTTTATTATAATGTTTATATTTATGAAATAACACACAATTTGTAATTGTCCAAATAAAAATCTATTGGGCCAAAAATTTATTAACGCAAAAATATATTATTACCTACTCCATAAGTTGAAAGAAAAAATGCTTACAAATGAATAGATTTTTTATGCAGATGTAAAATTATATGGTATTAACACTCTTTATGATTCGCATATATTAAACTCCATAAATTGACAATTAGTTTTTCCAAACCTTTACAGCAGGGGTCCTCATCAAATTCCCGTTCACGGACCCCTAGTAAAATAATTTTTTTTCGCGGACCCCTCTGAAGCCCAAGTTCAAAATAAAACTTTTGTTATTTTTGAAAAAACTGTTTTTTCGGTTTTACATGCGGACCCCTTGGATGGTTGCTACGGACCCCTAGGGGTCCACGGACCCCCATTTGAGAACCGTTGCTTTACAGCGTTACGTTTAACCAAAAGTTAGCCACTGTTTATAAACTGTAGTCAAATGGCTGCCAACTAGCAAATCGATTTGCCCCAGCAGCTTCTTGGCACAATGTTTATTCAAAACGATTTGTAACTGACTGCTAACTTTAAATAAATCAACTCTGAAAATGAATAATACCACTACTAAACTACTTTTTTTCCTTTTATCACCCCTGATTTTGACGTTTGAACATACATTTATTTTCCCTCCATATTAAAATAAAATTTGCAAAAAGTAGATAAATAAAAAAGATTTTATTGTTTACTGGTAAAATGGAAGAAGTTATAATAAAAGAAATAAACAACAATTTTTTTTAAATTTTCCTTTAATATCTGCTTGCACTAGGTTTATTAACTTTTTGCAGTTTTCTTTTGAAAATCTATATTTGAGACGAAACTCTTCATTGCTATACTCCACAAATGGGTTTCTTCTTTTGTGTAAGTTTTTTAGAGCGATTCGGGGTTCTTAGATATTCTTAATTATCTAAAACGTCTAATGTTTCCATTATATTAATTTCGTGCAAAATGTTATTTTATTTTTTCCACAATTTTATATAAAGCTTAAATTTTTATATTTTCGCGAACAATTTTATTATTCATTTCTTTATTCACAAGAAATTGACACTAAACAGCTGTTTCACAGAAGATGGCAAGTGTTTGACAACTCACTAACAAGTGTTTGTTTGCTAGTTATAGTTAAACTCTATGCTAACCTTATGCTAATTTTTAGTTATACATAACGCTGTTATTATTCAGTAATATTTTTTATTGATTCTTACATTGCAACAAATTTGAAATTATGTAAAATATTTTAAAACTATCTGCCAAACAGTATATTTTTATCAATAATTATCTAATTTAACTTTATAATACTTATTTCTATATTTGTTTTATAACAGAAGTATTTTATAATTCAATTTATTAACAAATACGGTAGACGCTCGTAAATTAGAACTCGCTGAAACTCGAATCCTTCGGAAATTAGAATCGACGTTTTTAATACATTACATGCTCTGAAATTAGAATTGTCGGTTCTAATTATTGAGTGTTTTTATTTTTTTGTTAGCTTTTTACACTTAAAAATTGTCTCTATAGTTTTTATTTGGATTTAACATAGTAAAAAAAGGGGAATCCCATAATATTTATGTAATTTTTATTTTCTTTGCACTTTGTTCATTAGTGTATAAAATTTAAAACGGTTAGTTACATTTGCGCAGTGAAACTTGAAAAGTGTGTATATAAAGTGTTGTTTTTTTTTATATAAAATACAAAATAAACGTAAAAAGAAAACTCTGTCTTTAGAAACGAAGCTAAAGATATTGGAAAAGATCGACACAGGCGTTCAGGGAAAGCGTTTAGCTCTTGATTTTAACGTAACAAAATCTGCTATCAGCTATATCAGATCAAATAGATCAGCTATATTAAAAGCAGTTACCAACACCTTTCAGGAAGCAACGAACATATATTTGCACAGTTGTGAATATCCCAAAATGGAAAGTTGGCTCTATGAGTGGTTTCTGAATCAACGTGAAAGAAAATTTACAATGGAGCAATACTGAAAGAAAAAGCTAAACAGATTTTTCAACAAGAATATCCTAATATTAATGATAATTTTCGAGCAAGTGATGGGTGGTTTTCCAACTATAAAAAGTGATATGGCATTCGATTTTTAAAAATTGGTGGTGAGATTCTTTCTAGTGATGTTGACGCAGGCAATCCTTTTATTCATAAGTTCCGTGCTAAGGTGGCTGAGATGTGTCTTAAACACTGACAAATATACAATGTGGATGAAACAGGATTATTCTTTCGTTGTCTTCCCGAAAGAACATATGTGTCTGCCTGTAAAAAAATTGCTCCCGGATTGAAATTCCAAAAAGAACGTATTTCAATTTTACTTGGATCAAACTCCGATGGCTCGCATAAATTGGTGCCATTGGTAATTGGAAAAGCCAAAAAACCGAAGAGTATGAAAGGGTTTAACAATCCTCTTCACTACGATTTTTCAAAAAATGCCTGCATGACATCCCGTATCTTTAGTAATTGGTTCCATAACATATTCATTAAGTTACCTCCTTAAAAAAATTATCTTAATCTTAGGTTCGGGAATTAAAAATTTTTACAAATAATTTATGGTTTTGTGTACCAGGTCATTCGTTTTTCTAGAGAAAAAAATTTACTTCCAAAAATACTTTTACTTATTGACAACTGTTCCGCTCATATGCCAATTGAAAGTCTTCGCTCCGACGATCGGAACGTAATCGCATACCTTTTTCCACCAAATGTGACAGCAGCTGTGCAACCAATGGATCAAAATCCCATAAAATTAACAAAACTTATTTACAGAAGTAAGTTACTTACCCAATTAATAGCTGAAAATGGTGAACTGAATCCTTCTATTCCTAAATAAGCAGACATAAACTCATTAAACTGAAGTGAAACAATTAAACATATAAATTAATTGTATTAAACAGAAGTTAGATGGAAAAATAAAATATTTAGCACATATTGAATGATCTAGTAGAATAAAACGAATTGATAGCAAGAGAGATATTGTTTCTTATCTTTGCTATGGGTCAAAATTATAAAATTTTATATAAAAAGTTATAATAAACATTGACATTGCAGATAAATTAACAATTGATATCTACCTTTTAGATAGATACGAAGAATGCTGACTAAGGTTGCAGGGAACCAGAATTAAATTTTATTCTACTTGTATACTTTTTGTCCTTATATTTCATTTATAATATGTATCAGTTATGGAAGCATTTTTTCACTTGATGGTCTTTCTTATTTTTTATTTATCAATCTCGTCATATATTTGTTTTTTGATTGGAGTTACTTCATTGTTCCAAGTGATGTGAAAAAATTAGAGGTAGGCGTGGTGTTTTTTCCGCTGCTTCGAAGGATATGGACCGATCATGCCAATTTCCAATAGCATTTCTTTCGACACGTATTAAAATTTTCTGTAGCTGATCTAACACGGACGGACAGACGAACATCACTTAATCGACTTTGCTATTCATAAGAAGTCAAAATATATACTTTATGGGATCGGAAATGCATATTGTAGAACTTAAAAGGAGAATGACAAACTTAGTTATACCCTTTTACCACTTTAAGAGGTAATGTGCTTGTAGATATTTTCAATTACATGTAATCGTAATTGGAAATTTTTTATTAAAAAATAAAAGTAATTGTACTTTGGCAATAATCATTACATGTAATTGAACAAAATTTCATTCTATGAAAAATATTAAGTGTATCTAAAAATTTTTTTAATTTGAATTGAATTATATAAATCAAATACTGTACATGGTGTAAAAAAAGGAGCAACAACACAATTTTATTAAAACTTTTATAGGAAGCTCAAAAGAATATTAACCATTCTCTTTAAGGTGTATTTCAAAAAGATTATATTTCATAATTATTTCTTATACAATGTATGAATATTACACTTATGAAACAAAAATTTATTTGTCCTCCTAAAAAAATTAACTTTTAATTTTATTTAAACTTGTATACAAATGTTGTACTGTTGTATTCAAAATATGAAAAAGGAATGAATCGATAAAAAACAGATATTATTCATTTTACAAAACGTTCTGTGCTTTCTGTGTTTTTACATAATTATTTAAACAAAGTATGTTTTAATAGAAATTAAAACAAGCACTTTAAGGTTTCAAATAGTCGGCCTATCCTGCCATCAAACCGTCCTCGCTTCTTTATATGAATAATCATAATCGGTTTCATAGTCAATTGGTGGCAATCCCCAACAAGGAAGATCTTCAATTACATATCTATCATTTTAAAGGACTTTTGCTATAATAAAGGGTTCTTTGTATTGTGGTTCCAATTTAAGAGACGTTCCGCTACTTTGTGTTTTGTTTTCAGCGAGCACGATTTTTCTAAATTTGTACTAGTGGGGAATCGAATGATCATTATCAAATTGTTTTTTTGTTGTATTCTCTTAATATTAATATTGTTAAAAGTAGTTCCGCTTATTTCTTTCATCTCATCTTCAGAAAGAATGTGGTTTTTATGAACGGCTAGAAGAATCATATTTTGGAGAGTATCACGGGGAGAGTAACATAATAGCAGCTCATGGGGACTTTTACCAGGCTGCTGTTGTCAAAGTGATAAACACGTTGATTACAAACCTGGTTGGCCAGGGTTTAACTCCTGCGGCAACCAAAAAAGAAAAATGTTTTTTTTTCTGTTCAATGGTATGAATACATATTCAGAATTAACATTAAACATGCAGCCTTCATCGGTACTTCTTCATAGCATATTCGCCGGCGAAGTAAAATAGCTAAAAAATGGCTATATCATTTTTCTCGTTCCACCACCTATCTTGTCTCTCATCTATCCCTTTTCTAAAGAATTTAGCACGGCTACAAAAATAACTAAATAGGCATTATTGCCTAAAGGGCTACTTTCTCTTTAACAAAAAAAAAAAAAAAGAGCTATTTTGTTTCGCATTGTATTTAAAGTCCATTGAATATTCATTAAATGCTTATCCAAACGATAAACCGTATTTGGGTTTTTAAAGTTTTTAATTTTGTACGAATAAATTTTTAGCCAGCTGTCTTACTACGTTTCAATACTTGATTTAAAATTTTATTTTGGATTTCTACACTCAGTGCATGTACTAAGAAGTTGTCCATGTAAATTACCAAACCTGGTATGTTTTAAAAAATTTTCACTATTTCGGAATAAAATACGTAAACGTAAAATCCGATACCTTCCAAACAGAGTATTGAGGGTATATAATTTAGACGATTCCTTATCAAGCTGAATCATCAACATTCGTCTATCGTCGGTAAATCGAACCTAGGTCTTACTGCTGCCTTTTTGAGATTTCTTGGATCAAGACAAAATCTCAATTCACCATTAGCCTTTGTGATAAAGACGAAAAACTTTTACCAATCGGTAGCTTCTTTTATTCTTTAATACCATTTAATTTTCTTCATATTTCTAGGTTATTTTTTAAAGTCTGTTGAAGGCTAAATGTATACAAAGTGTTGGATCTATTACAAGTTAAATAACCTATTTTAATTGTAAATGGCACTTACTATTAGGCTGGCCTAATCCATTAATCCTATCAGTATATTTTTCTATTTTTCTTTTAAATGCTGAATCTAAGCCTTCAACATAATTAAATTTTATATTTAAAGCGTAAAGAGAAGTATCAAATACAATATTTTCTTACATTATTTTTACAAAGATTCTACCTAAAACAAGTAAATTTTCGCCACCAGAAGTAACTACATTATCAAATACCGTATTACTTTCCAGTTTAAAACCAAGGGTTTTAACGGTTCTTAATGACATTAAAGGCCGGGGCACATAGAATCCGTCATACGTTGAACTTTGACGTTTTCAACTGACAAATAAGTTTAAATACAAGTTTTTTTATGAGCGTTGTCACAATCAATACGTATCCGTCAACGCAAAGTACGAAAGTTGGTAAACTTTTAACTTTTGACGTACGTTCAATACTTTGACAACTATCAACTGCTTCTTCTTCTTTGTTTTCTTATAACTCTTGCGGTGTATCAATTTTGCTTTGTGATTTAAATAAAATAATTTTGGTGGCAAAAAAGAAATAACAAACTTAATTAATTACAAAAGTGAATAAAATATAATTTAAATATAAAAGTAAATAAAAATAGAGAGCAAACTTTGATTTAATATCCGTCAGCAAAGTACTCATTGTGCCTACCTCATCCGTCGCTACTGGCTTTATTTCAGCAATACAATTTGGTGCAGAAAATCAAACACAACCAAAATAATTAAAATGGAAAGCAAACTGATTGAAGCTGTTCAAATATTTCCTTGCTTGTACGATAAAAGCAAGCAGGAATACAGGAACAAGCTGAAAAAGGAAAAATCGTGGGCTTCTGTAGCTGCTGCAACAGGCGTATCAGGTGAAGAAGAGCTTTTACACATAAAATCCTGCTTTTATTATTTTATATTTAAAAAATTTTCAGTTGAACTGTGTCAAAATCGCTGGACATCACTTCGTAATAGGTATCTCTGATGACCTAAAGCCAAAATCCGGAGCTGCCGCGGAAGAAAAACGTAGGTGGTGCTATATGGATGAGTTATAATTCCTACAAAAGCACGTTACACCGCGCAGGTACGTTAAACATTTTGTTTGTGTCAAGTACCTAAGTTTACATCATAAACAAAAATAATACACAATTATTTGAAATTATGTTTGTCTCATACACTTTTTTCTTGCAAAACGTTTTCTAACATGCAGTGGGCTTCATCAGAGACCCTTACGATAGCTGAAGAAACGGATGTATTTGAGGAAACCGGTCTGTATAAGTAATTAAAAGTAAAATATTAAACATGGCGAAATAATACAGGTGAACACACGGGCGAAAAATCTCATCAGCTGTATACGTTGCAGTTGTCAAGGCGAATTGAGCTAGCTTGAAAATTGTCAAAAACACATTGTTGAAAAAAACTCAAAAAAATGTAATGTGTGTGTTTTGTGTTTAATTGCTTATAAAAATTAAAATATTTTAATTGCTAAAAAAAATTGTACAATACGGAATCGTAGTCGAATAATCCCTATTTGATAGAGATAGTGACAATATTGTTAAGAATTTAGAATTTCGTGAGTGCTGTGCAGGATTATGTGGCCTCCGCTTGTGATGTAGATATCTGTGTTCGTTTCGGATATGAATTTTGATATGGAGTACAAAAGACCTGTTTTTGTTTGTCTGTCTGTAAGTCTTTCTGTGTTCGCATCACGGAAATACTGCTAGATAGATTTGAATAAAATTTTATAATGAGGTTCCTTAGAACCTTGGTTGTAATATAGAATAATTTTTTTCATAGAAAATTTTCGTAGAAAATATTAAAGATACAAATGAGAAAGGACCCAATTTTACCGGTATAATGGTACTACAACAGTTGTCGGTACATCATATTTTTGTAGATTGTTAGATTGCTTACAGAACTCTTTAACAAACGTTTTATTATTTTTCTAAGTATTAATTTTAAGAAAATTAGAAATGATACACGGACGAAGTCGTGAGCATTGCTAGTCATAAATAATTTTTTGCACAATTTAAGATTTTTTACTGTCTCCCTGCACACGGGCATTCATCGCATTCGTCCAACCAATCCAAAATACAGTTTCAACAAAAGAAATGGCCACATGGCGCTAGATTAGTATTCTTACGTGTTTCCAAGCACAATATACACTAAGGAACATTTTGTTCTTTTCCTATTTGTCTCGTAAATGTCTGCTTATGGAAAAATCATTTAGGAGACTTTTCAAGTTCATAACGTTTTCTCTTGTGTTCCTTTCAAGCTTCGTAGAAACGTAACAATACACAAAACCTTTTAGCTATATAAGGAGAATTTTGGCTGTAACTTGTGTCGAAAAAAAACATAACTAATGCCAGTAGCTTCTTTTGAAGTTTGACATTTCTCCGCACCTAAACAGAATAAAGATCTATGTAACGCTTTCAAGTGTGGGGTGTGCATCGCATAAAGTTTAAAATCGTTTTTTTAAGTTTCTTTTTTGCTTCGGGTACTACATCATCTTGCTCTTCAATATATTCCTACAGTTTTTATAATGCATCACCTTCGAATTCTAGTAAAAAATAAAAATACTTTTGTTTAATTTTTTTTTCCAATTTGTTGTTGTTTTTTTTAACAACAAATTCCCTTTTGTTTTTTGTGTTGTTGCATTGTTGTAGCCGTGCAATCACCTGTATTAATTCGCCTTGATATTAAATAAATAAACAATCTATGTTAACTAGATGAAAAATTGAAAAAAAAACTATCAAGGTATACATTTTATAATAATGTTAACAAAACATAACATAAAATATTAACTTTAACAAATAATAATTATGGTTTTCCTCAAGGATCAGTTCTAGGAGCACTAATGTTTATTATTTATATAAATGAATTGCCATTGATTCTTGATAATTGTGAAATTGTCTATATGCCGATGACACACTTTTTTTTACGGAAGATGAAACGGATCAAAAATGCTATGATAATTTAACTCATGATTTAGACAATTTTATTACATGGTTGAAAATGAATAAATTAAAATTAAACGAAACTAAAACAAAAGTTATGGAATTAAATATGAACAATAGTATAATAATAAAGGTAAATAATGAAGAGCTTAAAAAAGTGGATTGTATTAAATATCTCGCAATTTAAAGTAAAAAAATTGGCAAGAAGATAGGTTTTTTCAAAGGGTTGAGGAACAAAGTCTCAATAATAACGGCTATAATTATATATATATATGTAATGATTAAATCGCATTTTTTGTTTGGCTCATCAATAATTTATACATGCTGCACCCAACAACAAATAATTAGGCTTCAGAAAGTGCAGAACAAAGCAATGCGCGCAATACTGAGATGCAACCGATATACTCCAGTAGAATATATGTTAAACTCTCTTAAATGGCTAAATATTCACCAAAGAATGGAACTTATTTTACTTTGTCCAGAAAATGAAAATGGGGACAGCACCACAATATTAATGTGAGCATTTAGCATATGTTGGCGAGGTACAACCATATAATTTAAGAAACATTCACGATTTTAGAGTACAGCGAGTAACAACCACCACAAGGCAGAGGACACTCTTTTATAAAGGCTTAAATATGTGCAATCAACTACTAAACCATATAAAGAACGAGAGAAATATTAATATTTTTAGCAGAAAAATTGCAGAGTTTATAAACACTAATAGTCCATTAAATGTATGCAAATTCAGTATATAGGATAATTTAAAGTATGTAATATACTACTTAATAAAATAATAATAAAGTTTATAAGGGTCAGGTACAAAAGGGATCTTCATTTTAAAGATTGATCTATGGTTACTCTTAGGCGGATGTTCGATACAGGATTTGGGAGCACGGAACCCGGCTTGTTCCATTCTAAGCTCAAGTAGAAGAGAAGTTGACAGTCTTTTATTTATTATAAATGCTTTCATCTTGTTAATCATACTTAAAGGCGTGATGCCTCTCCAGTGTTTCCCCATTTTGGTAAAAATCACCCCTATTCTGAGTTTCGATTCGAATTGAAGTTTTCTCCGTGTGACAACTCTGGTATTTTGCATTTCGATTACTCTCAGTTTCAATGCACTAGGTCCTCCAACAAAAAATGCTATCGCAAAAATTGGTCGCCATGAACAATTAATTTTTATTTATTTATTATTTATTATTTTTTATTTTGTTTTTATATTTTTTTATTTTATTTAACAATTTTTTTATTAAACTTGATCAAGAAATTATTTTTAAATATGTAAACACAACTTTTTGTATAAAATTTGAAATTTATTTATGAAAATGATAACAAGCTTGCTTATTTTGCTATTTCATATCCACACTCCACAGTGATGCTATAATTTTATAAACATTGTTGTCTTCTTCTTTTACTTTCGATTCCGTTTTTCTACAGAATACCAATTTACGATCGTAACGGAACTGAATGAGAAGACTTCATCGAAACTTAAAATAGGAATGAATACGATGAGTCCTGCAGAAATTTTCTCTGGGAGTAGCTCCGTACACCAGAGTTGGCTTATAACGGGAGTAAGATAATAGGCACCTGTTGCTATAACAAATTTTAACAGCTTTGAAGATATATTGCAGAGCTGTAAACGAATGATTCTTTTTTGAATCATTCCTGCGAATCATTCCCGCATTGAATTGTGATTTTTTGAATGCATTCATTTCACACAAAAAAGAATTGAAATAAAATTTGAATGCATTCACAATGAATTAAAATTCTTGATCGCCATTCACTTACCCACACGAAATGAATAAGAATTTAAAATTGTAAATTTCAAGTTTTTATCTTTTATAGTTCAAAAGATAACACTATAATCGTCAAAGTTACGTCAATTATGTAACACCCTTTAACTTTTCTGTAACGTTTATCATGGCCGATGTAGTAACACACACTGCGTAAATTTCAAGTTTTTATCTTTTATAGTTCAAAAGATAACACTATAATCGTCAAAGTCACGTCAATTGTGTAACACCCTTTAACTTTTCTATAGCGTTTATCATGGCCGATGTAAAAACACACACTGCGTAAATTTCAAGTTTTTATCTTTTATAGTTCAAAAGATAACACTATAATCATCAAAGTCACGCCAATTATGTAACACCCTTTAACTTTTCTGTAGCGTTTTTCATGGCCGATGTAAAAATACACACTGCGTAAATTTCAAGTTTTTATCTTTTATAGTTCAAAAGATAACACTCTAATCGTAAAAATCACGTCAATTTTGTAACACCCTTTAACGTTTCTACAGCGTTTATCATGCCCGATATAACACCCGTTAACTTTTCTGCAGCTTATGTCATGGCCGACGTAGTAAAACACACACTGTATAATTTTCAACTTAAAAGAATTATTGTAAAAAAAATGAATTCCTTCAATATTTTTTTCCTCCCAATAATTGCATTCAAATTCTAATTCATTTAATTAGATGGCGAGTGAATGCATTCACGACGTTTATATTCATAATACATCCATTCAGATTCTAATTCATTTTTTGGCTGATAAAGTGAATGCATTCACACAAATTTTGTTCATAATAAATTCATTCAAATTCATTAACTTTGTGTGGCCAAGTGAATGGCATTCAAGAATTCAAATTCATTGTGACTGCATTCAAATTTTAATTCAAAACTTTTTTTTGAACAGATGAATGCATTCAAACATTTTAATTCACGGTGAGTTAAAGACCAAAAATGAATCATTCGTTTACAGCTCTGATATATTGTCTGTGCCGGACGATTTGCAGGTTTTTTCACAGCGGCAAATTGTTTGCTGTGTTGGTGCAGGCGAGGATAGCATGGCCGCATAGAACTGTTTTCTGCTTTATAGAGGTCCCCATGCGGTACATTTTGTTAACCGAATTCGTTTGTAACGCCGGGCACTCCACTTGAACTCCTAATTGAGGCGGTTATGCAGCTACTGGCACAGTTTTTTGGTCGCAAGGATTCTTCTATTTTTAAATGCAGCTTTGGCTCCCTTTCTCTCTAACATGAGCCTCTAATCCATTCTTTACGGAAGTTGCTATTGTATCTGATGTGATCGTCTACAAAGTAAGTGAAAATCTTTTTTATTTCTCCCAGCAACGTGGTACATTTTTATTGCTCCAAAGCGATGCTTGCAATGCTAACGTAAAGAGGCTTGCAACATTTGGGTCGTTGAATCTCCTTCGGAAATTGTGTAAGGTCCTTTATATAGCGGCAGTTTTAATTCTTATTGTTGCAATTATCAAGTATAAATCGCTTGCAATATCGGCTCCTGTAGCAACGAACCTTGCCATTTTCTTTTAGTGATAATATGGTCGATATCCCTACGCTGGCATTGTCCACTTCAACTTGAGCGTCAAAGCCACTTACCATTATAATAATATCACCTTGATATATTGATGGAAGTATTTTGTTAAGGAAGTCATAAAATGATTCTTTTGCAGACAGTTCAACCACTTCTTTTGGTGCGTAGCATTGTGTGCATGTAATATTTCGGGCTCGAGTACGTAGTCGTGCAGTTATAATTCGGTCTTAGTTTTATTTAAAAACTGGGTTTTTATTTTTAAATCTCTTTGAAGCAGGCTCATTTATATTTATATTAAACGTCATATTTTTATACAAGGCAGTTACGTTGGCTTTGTATCAGTTGAACTTTTCGCTTGACGCTTTTATTGAAGTCTATTTAGAGAATGTGTGGACTTTTGATTTTTTTAAGCCAAAGTCTATAAAGCTTATGTGCATATTTTTGTTTGTAAGTTTTTTGTATTGTTGGTGCAAACATATAAATTATACAAACTGGTTAATTATATTAGATTCTATTCATCATATAAGTGTTTGGTGACAACAATACAATTATATATGATACAGACATCTTTCATTCATGAGAAACAATAATATAAATATTAAATATTTGTAAACACTCGTATACCTTCCACTTCAAATGCTTAGTTTTATAATAAATGTGTGTATGGGACTACAAACAGTTAGTAAAAATTTAAATGGCCCATGTTGAATATCTTTCAATATACTAGTTTTATTTGCGATTTATTATTAATTACAAACGAAAAAAACTAAATAATTCAGCATTTATGTGAATTAGCCTACATCTGGTACTCTGCTCGAAATTGTGAAATTTTATGGGCAACATTGAAAAACAATAAAATTATAAAATGGAGCAGCGTATTTTTGAGAGTTGAACCTATTTCCAACTTAATAATCTTATGTGGAAAGTTTGTACAAATATTTGCTTTTCATACGTTCTAAACCTTTGTAGAAGGAAATTCAGCGATTCTATCTGTGTTAAGTGTAGTGCATCTATACTTAGTAAAGGCACTGTAAGAATATTATTTAATATAAGTTAATTGAACTTGAAATTCAATCCATATTTGTTTACAATAAGTATTTTTAAGAATTTAGTGAAGTAAAATTATGAATTGAATTTGTGCTTGGTCAGCATAAATGAACATTAAATTTTTTGTGGTGAACTGTTGCCATAGGAATAATGTATATGATTTTTGTAATGTAATATGATTTTTGAATATTCTCTAAATAATTGTTTTCACGCGCCAACAAATTATGGTAACTAAAAACAAAAAAGAAATAAAGAATTTGTCAAAAGTGCAAATTCCCGTGGGAACAGCGAATTCACTATAGATTGGTTATTGTGCCAAATTAATGCCTACCATAGAATAAATTAGTATATAAGTTGGAAATTAAAAAAAATAAAGACAGAATTGATTGAACAGCTTAAAGAAAAAAAAGGTCTTTCTTTCTCTTCTCATTTGGAAATCGGCACCGTTGGGTGCTGAAGAAAAACAGCTGCAGAGCTTAGCAAATACTGAAACAAGTCCTTTTGTTTTTTTTGTTGACTGTTAATAAACTCATTATATGACGATCCTGCCAATCTAAAAAGAATCCTATAAATAAACAGGATAAAATTGTTGTTTTTTTTGGAGGTATTTTTTTTTTAATTTTTTCCCTTGGCGGAGAATTCTACAATTTAAAATGACTCGACAAGAGGTAGACGAAATTTTTGAGAAGTGGAAAAAATATCTGCACGAAGAATACGTTCCAGAAGGAACATCAGTTGAAGAACCAACCACCTATACACCCACACCGAAGTCTGCTGGCCCTAAGCCAATTACAATAGAGCAGTATCAGACTAGACAGAAGAATAAGAAACTACATCTACAAAACTTTAGAAACCAAGCCACAAGTAAAAAGAAGAAAGGAGGAAAGAAGCTAAAATTTCAGAAAGCTTGCAAGGACCTGCAGCGTATAATAGGCATCAGTGAGGGAAGACAAAAACAACGATTGATACAGCTACTGATAGAACTCAGGAAGGCCGGTTGGAGAAACCATAATAAAATATAATATATAAAAAAAAATAAAACATTCTTCTAGGATTTTGATGTAACATTAAAATTGCACTTTAAAGATTTTGTATATATATTTTTCATAAAAATGTATAGAAAAATAAGAAAAACCCCAGAAAATTTTGATAAGTGATGAATCTAGAATTACATACTTTTCAGATAACAGAGGAAGATAGAATAGAATATACATTAGAACAAATCAAAATGGGTATCGCAGATGCAAAAGTAGAGGGCCATGCGATTGCCAACGCTACAAATACAAATAAAATAACAATAGACCAGGAAATAATAATAATTCTATTATTAATTTTCGTAGCAGTAGTAATATTCAAGTTTCTACAACACTATATAAAAAAACAGGTTGTAAGAAATTCTGTACAAAATGCATAAATAATAAAACAAAAAAAAAATTCAATGGAGCAGATCTTTGACGAATTAGAAAGATTAATTGTGAATGCTAGGAAATCAATAACAAAAAAAAAAATATACAAATGAGCAGTTAATTGAAAAATTCGGAAAGCTTTTAGGACATTTAGAGATTCCCTTAAGAGACGAAAAGATTATTCAATTTAGAGACTTGAGAGAAACAGCAATTCAGCTATTGACAGAACATAAAGAGGAAAAATTGAAAATAGAGGAAAAAGTTGAAAATCTTAGAATCATGTCGAACTTTGAAAAAGGCTTCGGAAACAATACCAGCTTTCGACGGAAATCCAAAACATGTTTATATTTTCCTTTCAATGATAGAAATGGTTCATTCTGAACTTAATGAGCAAGGAAGAAAGAACCTGATAAAATACATATTGGCAATAAAATTAGTAGACAAAGTCAGGAACATTTTGATTAGACAAAATACGCCTGAAACTTTCGATGAGCTAAAGACAGCTTTGGCAAAACATTTCAAATCAACAAGATCGTCAAGCAGCATACATTATGAATTAAGAAATACAAGGCAAAAAGGAAATGTACTTAATTACAAAGAACGTATTAACACTTTGATAGCAGACTTGACATTGATACAAATTTCGGAACTTGAGGACAGTTCAAATCAGGTAGCTCGATCTACGATTAAGACTATGAATGAAAAACTAGCTTTAGAAATTTTTCAAGAAGGTTTATATAAAGATATAAGAACAGCTGTAATAGCCGCACAACCCAAGACCTTGTCACAAGCCTTTGATATTGCAAGCACACAGGAAAGATCACTACAAATATCAGATACATTTACAACATTACAAATAAATAATAATAGACGAAACTATTACAATAACACAAATAGAAACAATTTAGGTTTTAAAAATAACAGAAATACAAATTATATCAATCCACAGATGGATAGGAACTTTAACAATATAAGGAATAACAGAAACTATAACAACAATAACAGAAATTATAACAATAGCAACAGAAACTCTAACAGTAACATCGGAAACAATAGCAACAATAACAGAAACTACAAAAATAACAGACACTATAACAATAACAACAATAACTACAACGGCTATAACAATAACAGAGGTAATAGAAACAATAAAAACACAAGAGGAAAAGGCCACTCCAATGTTCATACTATACAACAACAGGGAAACGTACAAACCCTGGAGACTCATTACGAATCTCCGAACAGGGAAAACTAAGAGTATATACACTAAATATTGGAACATCAAATTTTCTTTTCCTATCAGTAAAGAACATCAACTATCAATTAACATTTTTAATAGACACAGGCTCAGAGATATCACTCTGTAAAGAAAATGTAATATACAACTATTACAAGAATACTGACAACATTTGCCGATTAAGTGGCATTACAAATGACTTCAAAGAAACGTTAGGAACTACTGATTTACAAATAGTACTAGGAGAACAAGTATTAACACACAGATTTCAATCAGTAGAAGAAGACTTTCCTATCAGTACTGATGGAATTTTAGGAATAGATTTTTTCTGTAAATACAATTGTCAGATTTACTATAAGACACTAACTTTAAATACTTGCATAGAGGGAGAGCAAATAATAATCCCAATAGAGATTAACACAAAAAGAATACATAATATAACCATACCCCCGAGAACAGAGAAGATAGTACCCATAAACAATGACTTAAAAGAAGATAGTGTGATATGTAGTTAAGAAATAATAAACGGAATATTTTTAGCAAACGCTATAATATCCAAGAATGGTCAACGCCATGTTAAAATCTTGAATACATTAGAGGAACCAGTACGCCTAGAGAAGTTGGGAGTCACAAAAATACCATTTAGAAAATTACACAATTTATAAAACTAACATCCGCAATAACAATAAACACTCAGAGCAAAGATTTCAGAGATTACTAGAAGATCTAGATTTCAAGAACCTTGAAGAAGAAAATAAAAAAGTCATATGTGATATTCTACGACAATATTAAGAAGTATTTCATCTTAAAGGTCAACCATTAACGGTAAACAATTTTTATAAACAAGGTATCGCAATAAATGATAATACACCCACTTACATTAAAAATTATAGACTGCCACAAACACAATTAGACGAAATAAATGAACAGGTTCAAGAGTTGTTAGACAAAGACGTTGTAGAACCGTCTATTAGTCCATATAATTCTCCATTATTATTGGTAACAAAAAAGGGTCGAAACGACCCAAAACAATGGCGTTTGGTTGTACATTTCAGACGTTAAAACGATAAGATAGTAAATGACAAATTTCCTTTAACCAGACTTGAAGATGTATTGGACAGATTAGGTAGAGCTAAATATTTTTCCACTTTAGACATGACAAGCTCGTTTCACCAAATAGAACTTGAACCAAAATCAAGACCACTAACAGCATTTTCAACACCAAACGGTCACTTTCAATATACAAGATTACCATTTGGTTTAAAAATATAATCTAACAGTTTCCAAAGAATGTTGACAATAGCATTAGCTGGTTTAGAGTCGGAAGCATTTTTATACGTTGATGACGTCATTATTTTTGGATGCAGTTTGAAGCACCACAATGATAACCTTATAAGAGTGTTGAAAAGACTAAAACAATACAATTTGAAAGTGAATCCAGCGAAATGTTGTTTCCTAAAACCAGAAGTTTTGTATTTGGGACATTTAATTACGAAGAATGGTATAAAAACCGACCCGACGAAATACAAAATAATTGAACAATATCTTGTTCCAAAAAACGCAGACGACGTTAGACGGTTTATAGCCTTCTGCAATTATTACAGAAGATTCATTCCAAACTTCGCAAAAATAGCAACTTGCTTAAATAATTTATTAAAAAAAAAAATAACTTTCAATTGGACGAACGATTGCAAAATAGCATTTGAGACTCTAAGAGACAAATTAAAAAACCCGCCTATACTACAATATCCGAACTTTGACGAACAATTCATTCTAACCACAGACGCTTCAAATGTAGCTCTGGGAGCAGTCCTATCACAGGGTGAAATCGGTAAAGATCTACCCGTATCTTATGCAAGCTGAACGCTAAACAAACATAAAAAGAACAAATCAGTAATTGAGAAAGAATTATTAGGTATTCATTGGGGAATACAATTTTTTAGATCATATCTATATGGTAGAAAATTTACCGTGGTCACAGACCATAGACCACTTATTGCTTTATTTACTCATAAAAACCCGTCTTCAAAATTAACCAGAGTTAGACTAGAACTATCTGATTATGACTTTGATATAAAATTCAAAAAAGGAACATTTAATACGAACGCAGAGGCTCTATCACGCATAAACATAAATTCACAAATATTAAGAGACATGATTCCAATCTATATTGGCAATAACACGAAGTATGATAAATAAAAGTAGTGATGAAAAGAAAAATATATGTGATGAAGATAATAATAGAAAGAACGTTCATAGAAAAGAAAATATTATAAAAGACTGCATATCTCAAAAAGAGACTGATCACCTCCTGATGTGGGAATGTACGTCAATAAATTATATTAAGGGTACCCAAAAGATTGAATTTATATATGATAATAAGCTGCAGCAAGAATTAAGAAAAGAATTGAGAGAGAAAAATTATAAAATAACGCGAATAATATGCAATAAAAGCGAAAATCCTACGTTTTCAGGAACATTTTTGGAGAAACTTTTATTGAGATTAAAGAAATTTAAATTCAAGTATATAACGGCCGAAGAATTGAAAGAAAGGTATAACAATATAAAGAAGAGCGATATAGAAATAATTATATAAAGAATGCCAAGAGAAATGAAAGATAATATAACACAATATAGATTGATACAGGAATTTCATGACTCACCACATGGAGGACACTTTGGAATAAGGAAAACACTTACCAAATTAAAACAAAGATATGTATGGAAAAATAAATATGAACATGTGATTCATGCCAAAGGCATAAACAAATAAGGAATACAAAAGAACTCTCTGCCATAACAAATACACCATCACACGGTTTTGATACTATTGTAATGGACACAGTTGGACCATTAAGACCATCTGGACAATTTAGATACATACTTACTATGCAGTGTGAACTGACAAAATATGTTGTTGCTTGTCCGCTTGAGTCAAAAGATGCCAGAACTGTCGCAAAAGCTTTAATAGAACATATAGTCTTAAAGTACGGTTTATTTAACATTCTCAAAACAGATAAGGGAACCGAATTTACCAATGAATTAATAAGAGAGATTTGTGTATTATTAAAAATAAAACAAAATTTTTCAACACCTTACCATAATGAAGCTTTGGGCACGGTAGAACGAAATCATCGCGTTCTGAATGAATATTTTCTAAATTTCGTGAATGACAATAATTGGCATGAATAGATACCATATTATACTTTTGCTTTCAATACGACACCAAATGTCGATACAGATTATTCACCATTCGAACTAATTTTTGGTAGACTTCCTAGACTCCTAAACGACATTTTAGGTGATTCTAGAAAGACTTATAATATTGACAACTACTTAAATGAACTAAAGATTAGACTTCATCACTCATTACAAAAAGCAAGAGAAATAATCCTCGAAGTAAAAGGAAAAAGAAGTATAGAATCTGAAAGGAAGCAGAATAAAATAGATCTTAGAATAGGAGATTTAGTCTTAGTTAAAGTTTTAAATAGAAAAAAGTATGAAGATTCATACATAGGCCCATACAAAGTATTACATTTAGAAGATTTAAATGTACTTTTAGAAATTAATAAAACTAAAACAAAACTAGTACATAAGAATTTGCTAAAACAATATTTAAATTGACAAAAACAATATAGATAAGAAACATAAAGATAAGAATTTCAATGTAACAATATAAATACCAAACACAATTTAGAAGTAAAAAAAATATGTGTACATAACGCTTAAAATAAGCCTTAATTATAATTTTTTTTCTGTTTCATTTTTAATAATACCCAAACCTAAAAGGGTAAGGGTGTAGTGCATCTATACTTAGTAAAGGCACTGTAAGAATATTATTTAATATAAGTTAATTGAACTTGAAATTCAATCCATATTTGTTTACAATAAGTACTTTTAAGAATTTAGTGAAGTAAAATTATGAATTGAATTTGTGCTTGGTCAGCATAAGTGAACATTAAACTTTTTGTGGTGAACTGTTGCCATAGGAATAATGTATATGATTTTTGTAATGTAATATGATTTTTGAATATTCTCTAAATAATTGTTTTCACGCGCCAACAAATTATGGTAACTAAAAACAAAAAAAAGAAAGAAAGAATTTGTCAAAAGTGCAAATTCCCGTGGGAACAGCGAATTTACTATAGATTGGTTATTGTGCCAAATTGATGCTGACTATAGAATAAATTAGTATATAAGTTAGAAATTTAAAAAAATAAAGACAGAATTGATTGAACAGCTTAAAGAAAAAAAAGGTCTTTCTTTCTCTTCTCATTTGGAAATCGGCACCGTTGGGTGCTGAAGAAAAACGGCTACAGGCTTAGCAAATACTGAAACAATTCCTTTTGTTTTTTTTTGTTGACTGATAATAAACTCATTATATAAGGTTAAAGATTTTTTGTTAGATAGTTATATATTTTTCAATTTTGCTATCAACAATTCATACAATTGATTTTTTGTTGTTAATAACAAAATATGCAACCAAACGTAAATGTTCTTGGGCTGATCTTTCTAAAATTTCTTAGTTTCGATCCATTAAATTTCGTTTTTGCTCAAACTTCACTGGATTGGAACAGTGAGCGTAACACCTTTTTAACAAAAAACAACGATAGTCTTAATGTTCTCAGAAGATTGTGTTAGCTAGATAACCAAATCTTTTACGCATAACTTTGGTAGGAAAATGCATCGTTGACTCAAATTTTAAGAGAGTTTGCACAGTGGGTGTGGCACTGCCCATGCAAAGATGATAAATATTGTCGAAAGCTATTGATCTATAAAAGCAACTTTATTTAAATTTTTCAATGCAAAGCTTTAAACAATGTGGCTTCTGCAGTTACAAAAAAATTAGCAAAATAAGGACGTATGTCATACAAATTAATTGTTTATCATTGTACACCTAAAAAACTATTTAAAGTAACTGTCAATGTGCATGGTAACGTCAAAATTGGCACCATTGATTATTAACCACTTATAAACAATGTTTTTTTTCAGTTTTTACAAAAAAATCTTAAACCACCGAGGTGAGGTTTAAATTCCCCAAATCAAAATTAAGTAAAATTAACAAATTAATAATTTATGGAGGTTTTTGCTATGATTTTTTTCCTAACTATAATGAATAAATTAAGTAAATTACAAAAACAAAAAATTTTGCAGGTAGTTTCTTAAAACAAGATCTGTTACGTGGTGAAAGGTGGTTCGTGTGTACCTTAGGGTACTTTGTGCATGCTGTTGTGTTTCTGTAATAACGAACTGCATAAACTAAAAATATTGAAAAGCCAATGCCGCATTTGCAGTTACCGAGAGAAGGCGGACTGCTGCTTTTTTAATTTTTTAACCGCTTTATGGCCGGAGCAACGTTCACGTTACTTCATAGCAAAATAACAGTCGAATCCCAAATGTCAAATAAATATAGAAGTATGAAGTTGATTTTCTGTGAGTAGCTGTATATATGCAAGCATTACAGTTCAGTTTAATGTCAGTTTGTTAAAGTTACCCATACACGACATGTTTTTTACATCTGACATGTCAAATTTGCCACTGTAAAACACATACATGTCGTGTAGGGCTGTTAAACATTGCTTCTGTAAAATACATGTGGAAGGTCATCTGACAAAATTTCATTTAGAACGTGTTCTATTTTAATCTGACAAACCATCTGACATCAGCTGTTTTTATGAATCTATGCCGTATGAAAACAATCAACGGCGGTTGAGCATTGGCGGTAGCATTAGCCGACTGAAGATAATATTTTATATGACCAAATTCTGAAATTGCTCTTAACTATTTAGCAACAATTATGTAAGTTTTGCATTATTATTCAATGCAAACTGATCTTCATATTTAGAGTAAAAAAAATAATTGAATTTGACAAGTCTTCAGAGATTCCGCAACGCACGCAAAAATATTTTAAGACGACTACAAGCTATTTAAAAGCCGGACGGCTTGAATATTTGTACAGTAAAAACAGAGAATTAATTAAAAAATTGAAATTGAATTTGGAATGCTTTTGGATCCTTCAAGCGAATTTAATTCATAGTCATTGAAGTGAAACCAAGTCCAAAATCCCTCCGAAGCAAGCATTTTTGGCTCCAAACAGTGCGATTTTTTTTCTTTTCTTCTTTTGTTTTTGATTTTAATTTAATTGCTGTTACAAAAAGAATATAAAGATTGAAATAATACTACACAGTTCAATTGTTTTAGTTTTTAAATCCATTTTTTAAATAATCACTTTTAACAAAAAACAATTTTAATTAAAATTGCGAGCAGATCAGCTGTGTAAACAAATAATAATTATGTCAGACGTTATTTTACATGTGCGTTTGTGACAAAATATTAAAAGTCTTCTGTAAAATACCAATTTTGACACACATGCAGAATTACATATGACTTACACAGATAAAAAGTCAGATGTAAAAAACATGTCGTGTATGGGTAGCTTAAGTATAATTTAACTGGTTGATATACCTATACACTCATGCATATACATACATATATTTATTGTAATGTTTATTCTTATCTGTTAAAATCAATAAGAATATAATAACAAGGGCATGAAGATATAAACACACCATTGATTTATATAAACAAACATACTTCAACTTGATGAATGTTTTAAAGCGTATGCATCCATCTGAAATAAGTTGTTACATTTATATTTTTGTAACTTATGTTTATATTAAGTTATATATAAATAAATATATGTATATGTAAGCCATTTATTTACCGGAAAAACATATTTTTAACTTTGTAATACAAAGGAATTATTGTCAGGGAATTCAACAGAACAACCAACGAGTTTTCTTATCCAGAAAATACATTCAAATAATGATGTATGCAAAGGATTTTTCGATATACTAAGCCTGACTGAAAAGTAACGAATCGGTTACATACTAAGAAACTTAGAATTACAATATGTAATATTTTTTTTTATTGGGGACACTTTTTATATTGTTTGCTTATCTGTTAAAACGGTAAAAATAACAGTTGCTTTTTGTATTCTTTTTTTCTTAATTCTCTGTCTGTTTTTTAATTGGTGTTACTTCACTATACTAGATTTACATACATGTATGGTAAAGGGTATATAAGATTCGTCATGGCCGAATATATCACTCTTACTTGTTTTTTCTTACCCATATAATAGTAGTGGCATTAAAGTTTGACTATTTACACAATATACCGGAAGAATGGTTGTGACGAAAGACAAGAATTGCAATTAGAATAACATTTTGCACATACGTATTGTTATATAAATTGTTTGATAACGCTTTGTGCCATATATTCCAAGGGCCAAGTTGACAGTCTTCAAAACAAAAAAGTTTCTTTAGCAGTTTCTGCAGAATATTTCCTATGATCGCATGTCTTTTAAAAAATGTTTTGGATTTTCAGGTTCAAGAACATTTGTTTAAACCTATTTTACGAACATTTCGTATTTCGTGTATTTTTTTTTTTTTTTGTTATTTTGATAGAAATATTTTTCTTGTTTACATAGATATGGTTTGGCATGTCTCGAAAAAAAATTATCGCATTCCCGGGGTTTTCGGGAAAAAGCGATTCTTGAATAAAACAAGTTTATTTAATAAAATAACATAAACAAACAATTAAAATAATTTTTTTTCAGGTGACAAGACATACATATGTACATTTGTACTATATAACGAGAGATAACGAGTATAAAAATACTAAAAAAATACTTTACTCGTATACATATATTATTTTTTAATATATAGGGTCATAGAATTGCATTTAACAAATCACTATACATACTGTTGCTTGTTTTCGTTGCGAAATTTCTAACAGTAGAAAAAACCTTTGCACTTTCTACTGAGACAGGTTTCGTTGTCAACGATATGTTTTATCTTACTAGCAGTGCCGACGACTACGTCCGCGAATCATTTCTAATTATTTAAAAATATGATTTTGGAAAATGTGTTTTTAAACATTTCTTGTAGTTCTGCAAACAGTGTTAAAAATTTTCCATCTACAAAAATTAAATGTACTGACAAATGTTCTAGTACCGTTATACCAGTAAAGTTGGGTGCTTTCATATTTTTAGTTTTAGTTTCTATACGAAATGACATATTTTTATAAAAAAAAGATTATTCTATATTTGAACCAAGGTTCCAAGGGAACTCATGCGAACACAGACAGACAGACAAAAACTGTAGAAAGAGGTGTTTAGCATTCCATATCGATTTCTCCCTACACCAACATAAAAATTTTCAAAAATATATCATGTACAGAGGTATAGATGCAGAAGAATTCACACAAAACGAGATGTTTGAAAATTTTTAAATGTCACAACCAAACTATTTGAAGAACAATCTTGTGTGTGAAAAACACTTATGCATCAATTGTATGTTTTTGAAGTGCTAATGATTTTCAACTTCCCGTTTTGTGGATAGCTCTTCCCGGGAATTCTCGTTTAAACCTTACACAAAGATGATATTCTTAATACTAATGTATGTGGGTAAACGTGAGATCATGAAATATATTTATTTATTTATTTTAAATATCAAAAGCCTAAAGTGTTAAATAAATAATCTTTATTTTAAGAAAATAATTATAAAACGAATTCAATCAATTATGTATTGCAGTATTGTATTAGAACTTATTCCTAAATGCATCAATAATATTGCAAAGAGGAAGTAACTATATGGATGTAGGTACCAATAATAAAAAAATTATGCAAAAATAAAAAAGTTCCATAAAAGTAAACGCTGTACAAATTGAAAAACCGATATTTTTATAAATTATTAAATGAAATAATCGAATCTTACATGTAAAAATTTTAGTGTTAAAGTCCAACCAGTGCGAATCTTGTTGCTCCTTTAAGTTTAATGTAACTACGATGACTTAAGATTTTACGAGCTGATGGCTTTAGATGTGTTTCGATGTCTTTTAAATGGGCTTTATAGGTCTCACCATTTCTGCTGTAACCACAGGACTTTTTATAATTAGCAGCCGGCAGTTCGTAGTATATTGTTTTAGCGGCTTCGATTTTTTTTCTAACTTTGATAAAAGGGCACCATATGGGATTAAGGATAGTAAAATAAAAAAAGTTTGCAGTCAAGTCTTAGCATAGTTTATTCTAATAATTGAATGCATTAAAAAATATATATATAGACTGGTTTTGATATACGTCGTGCTTTATGGTGTATAATTCTACCAGTATTTGCAATCACTATTGCAAGTAGCAAAAGCTTCAGACCCGTATCAACGTAATAGAATTACATTTATGCTGTCTAATGACGTCCGTATTGTGGATGTTGCAGTTTAAAATGTTAGCATGGCTTAATAACATTAAGTTTGATAACATGTGCTAATTTCTGCTAATTATTCCTACCATCCGGGGTGGGCATTACCTATTTCATCGGGTAGAAAAAATAATTGATAAAATGCTTATAATGGTTTCAAACTATTTTATCTAATTCTGTACATATTTTTTTAGCGATGTTTTATACTCTGAATAGACATTTTCTACATTTGTTATTAATTTTTTTTATTATATTAAATTAAGGATCTTTATTATAAGGCACGACCGCCTTCTGAATTTTATTTATCTACGATAAATGTTATTTAATAATTAATATTACATACTCGTTTAATGGCCTTCTTCAGCTTTTCTTAAGATCACCGTAACTGAAATTTATACGTTACTTCTTTGAAAAAATGTTTAATAGCTTCTATGTCTTCTGAAAACTAATATTATAGTAACTTATGGTTGTTTGAAGGTCGTCTAAAATTTTCTTAGATTGTTTTAGCAAGACACATTTAGTTTGGAAAGATTCATGTCCAGATGTTAAATTTGTATAAATGCAAATTTACTGGGTATTTACGACAACGTTTTATCTATAATAAAAGAACTGATCATCAGCATAATTGAAAAAAATCATGGTTGTATGATGATCATAAGAACCATTCCTTGCAATAATATGGTTACATATAAAAAACTATAGTTAACATTTGCTCTATAAGTGGTTACTACTTTTCAGAAATTGAACTGTAGTTGGCTTGAACTAAATATTTTGTGATAAATTTTTAACCAGTACAAAATTTTGATAACTGGCCACGTTACGTACTCAAAGCACGATTTTGAACAAACTATGAATGTTTGGTTTTTAAATTACTTTCGATACGCCCCTTGCAGATTTGTTTTTTAACTACCGGTTCAAAGATTAACAAGTCATTTATGAAAAAAATTATAATAACAAGTACAAAATAAGTAAAAATAAATATGTACATTAAAGTTATCCAGAAATAAAATGCATCAAAACAAACATCAAATATCGAAATAAATCTAATAATTTAATATTATATTGACTCATATTACTTTTACACTTTAGATAAAATTATTGTGATGCTTAATAGTGTTATTTTAATATTATTCAACAATATGGTTCCAATAATACAATTATTTTTATATGAATCAAGTATTAGTTTTTTTTTTCAAGCATTATTACCTATTTAGTCATTTTGGTAACCATGCTACTTTCGTTAGGAAAGGGATAGATGAAAGATAGGACAGGTGGTGAAAGGAGAGAGATAGGGAGTTAGTTATTTTACTTCGCCGGCGAATGTGCTCTCAAGAAGTATCGACGAAGGAGACTGCAAGTTTTCATGTTAATTCTTAATATGTATTTATACCATTAAACAGAAAAAACATTTTTTTGATTGGCGCAGGGATTGAACCTTGGGCAACTACGTTTGTAGTCAATGTGCTTACCACTTCGACTACAGCAGCCTCAACAACAGATCACAACCATGTAATAAAGTCATAATATGTTGCTTTAAGAATATTGTGATCTCTTGTTGCAATCTACAATTAATTTACTTGCAGCTTGTTTATAACTAGCTTCAAAATTATAAGTTTTAGACACTATGCAAAGTTTATAGCAGCTTTATTTTTTTTAATGCTACGCCAAGGTTGATAAATGATCGTGTTTCATTAGGTATTTATTTTTTAATATAACTCAAAATATCAAATGCATAAACCTAATTCCAGAAGATTGTATCAGTGCAATGATTGAGACAATCGATTCTAATTATTAACTAATCGTTATTGTTACAAAACTCTCGACATGCAATAAGTAGTAAACAGATGAGAGACAAAAGTGAAGAAAAAATAATTGTTTTCTAAAATTTCACTTCTATAAGGTTGAACAAACTGAAAATAATTTAATACGAAGAAAATAAAAAACTATCAACTACAAATGTGCTTTTCTGTTTTTAAGGGTTTAGTGAGTCCTTCGAATGCAATTAAAAATAGATTTGCACTTACTATGCTTTTTTTCTCTTTTTTTGTTTTTTCTATAAATAACCAAAAATTTCAATTTGTTCCGTTTCTTTTTGTGAAATAAAATTATTGATTAACAAACGATATCTAACCCGGCATGATAACATTCGCTTAAAATTGTTTTCAAATGCTTAAAGATTGCATTACATTTTGGGCAAGCTGATTACGAAAAAATATTTCTGTTTTCATTTAAAATTATATTTTATTACGCGTTAAATGATGTCTTTTTGATCGAATTAAAAACGACTCAATTGTAGTCAGTAGTCTGTGAATTTTTGTGAGACTTTTTTATTAATAATTTATCAACAAAAAGCAAAACTTCTAATTAAATACAACATAAAACTTTCAATATGTGGTGTAAAACAGAGAAAGCCACTGAGTTTGAATTTTATAAAAAGACTTATTTGTGCGTCTTTGATTATTTAAAACAATTTTTGTTTTAGACAAAATTAGCGGTAACTCTATGGTAATCAAAGTTAAATTTTTATAAGATTTTACAGGAATCTCACTCAGTTTTGCTGCTTCTTTTTACAAAAAATTACAATGTCTACAGTATAATAAATTTTTTAATAGGACCGATATCGGATAAAGATATAAAAGTTCTAATAAAGAAACCATTTCAATTAAATGCGTATGTACACCGCAATAACACAAGTGGCTGATGTAGTTTGAAAGTTTAAGATGTTTATCCCAATGGAATTCATTACAAGTTATAAATGTTTTATAATCTGTTCTTTTTTACCAAATTTTCTAAGTTACACGGATGTATTAGAATTGAATAGTTCTCTAATTTTTTTGTAAATAATATTTTCAAACTGCTTTAAGTTTTCTGAAAAATTTTTAAGGCACTTATTATCTCGAGGCTTTAAGACAAACCAATTCTTATTACAAAGTTATTTTAATAAGACTTGTTTTTTTAACTTGTTACCGTACTCATTTAAAATTTTATAGGTTATGTCAATGTATAAAATTAAATACCGAAGGACATGACACGAATGCAACCGCAGCAGTCACAGAAAAATTGTATTCTTTGTTCTTACTGAAACAGACAAATTCATTTAAGGAATTTACTACTCCTTTAATACCAAACGACCCAGATGCAAAATTTCAGTTGCAATTGCAAACTAATTCTGTTCGCATACGCACTGTAGTAGGAAATAAAAACAGCTGTTCAAAAATCTTTGAAAAGAATATGTCACACGACAAAGTTGATTTCAAGCAAGTTGCATTTACGAGAGCGATCGGTTTTTCATTTTTTTATTTGCTGTTTTTAACACAGCAGCTGAAACTTGTTTCTCTTTATTTGTTATTTATTATATATTTTATTGTTTTTGTCCTAAATAGTTTTACACTTAAAAACGTACCGAAATGTATCTAAAGCCACGTATTGTCAGAATAAAATAGAATAACAATAAAAATACCCTTACAAGCGAGTTAGCCAGTAACTGCGGTCATGCGCGATTGAGTGCGTTTGAGCGTTTTTAAATCATAAATGGTAGCAAAATATGAAATTGAGTGAATAATTTTAACTGAGTTGTTGTTTAGACTCCACCCATTTATAACAACGTAGTTGCAAAAGAGATACCTTATGAGTAACAGTTTGTGAGTGGATAAGTTATGAAGCGCATGGCTTCCAATTGTTTGTACGGAAAATAATAAACCTTTGCAATGGCGGAATATTGTAAGAGAAAATTACTATCTGGAAATTCTAAACATCCTTTCTATGTTAGTAAACTTTGAATACAATAACACATTTTATTATTTGCAAATTAAAAAAAAAAAAATATCAAAAATAAAAATGGGATAAAATTTTCTTACTCGCAAATCTTATAGCCACAAAGTTGAATACTTTAGCACTCCTTCAAACAGCTTTCCTAAACGAAACTGTTTTCTACAAGTAACAGATAACTATTTGATTAAAAGAAAAATACTAATATTTACGTAGTAGTCATTTTTCTTCTTTAAGTATTGAAAATGTCACAAAAAATTATTAGGTTTCTACCTATTAGGTATAAGAAATTCTATATTTATTTTAATTAATTTTCATTATTATTATTTTTTAATATGAAGTTAAATAAGATATTAAGAGCAAAAGCATCATTATTATTTTTATATTTTTGTTAAATATTATAAGAACTTTTCCACTTAAATAAAGCAATCATTAGCATTTAATATGTATTTAATATGTATATTCGCAATAAAATGCAAATATTTTAAAATATAAAAAGCTTTTACTTGTTGCTAAATGATATTGGAATCCAGTCTTTACATTTCTTAATCATAAGAAAGAAAGGCTGTTCTTAGACTCATTTTTGAATCTTTTAATGTATAAAATATTATTTAAAAAAATCAAAAATTCTTTAAATAGAAAGTTAGAAAAATTTTTAAACACATATTCAGAGCCAAAAAAATGCTTAGAAAGCAGAAGACGTTCATGAACTTATGTATTTTAAAAAATGCTTTATGAATTTCTTTTATTATTGCAATTCATATTATAAATCAATTTCTGTGAAATTATGACGCGATTTTGCAATTTTCAGAGAAAATGGAATAAAGTCAGGTTAAAGTGATAAAATTGTTAGAATCTGTAATTATGGAAAGCAAATTTTGCTATGTATTTAAAGTTTTATTATAAAATAAATTAACCTTCAGAAGAGTCGAAATCTTTATTTTAATAAATGTAAAAACTTTTGCTTTGCTTAGAAAGGTATCTTCTTAAAAATTGTTGATATTTTTCGAAATCAATTCCCATTTGATACAGAAGTAATATTTTTCTGAAAAGGGCTACAGTCTTATTCAGCTAAGGAAAATTGTGTCACGTCTAAGAAATGTAGTAAAAAGTAAAAAGTTCATCTTAATTTGTTCTGGGAATGTTATAGTCCTCCCCCTAAAGGTCAATGCTGCTTTATAGTATTTTATATTATATAAGGAAGTATATAAAGAAATTTGTATAAACACATTTTGTTAGCTATTTGAGAAATGTGTCTATACACATTTTTAGTTTTTACATATAAAATGAGCAAAATATCGTGAGGAGGAAGCTTCTATAGCAAAAATATATGCTTGATATACATGTACGTAGTATCAAAGGAAAGCTTATAGGTTAATAATATTATATTGATTAATTTTTTTTATTGTTACATACCTATAAATTCCCGGAACGAAGAAAAAATGTACCAAAAAAAACTTTTTTATTATTCACGGGACTGTCAAAGCCTTTTTGGAGTATGAAGCCAATACTTAGGGACCTAGAAGCCCGTTTACGTTTTTTTAATCGGTGCTTTGTACTACAAGGATGTTGAAATAATTTATAATTTTCGTTTTTTAAATTGGTTATGTTTCAATAGGGGTGCAGGGGAACCGTTATTACTTTTGACGTAATTTTTCTTTTATTCGTATTTGCTATAGGTTTTCTTTAAAATGGTTTAAAAAAATTTCCTATTACCAAAGTAAAATTAAATTGCAAAAGCAAAAAAAAATCCAAATTTTCGGGGAAAATCCTTAAAAAAAGGGTTGTTTTACATTTTCTCAATCCAGAGGCATATAACATTTTAACAAAAAGCGCTATCAGAACAAAACCTTAAACTTGTTTCTTCTAAATTTTTTAATAATAAAAAATAGCAAATCCGATAAATAATAAGTGCACTACTCCAAAAGTTTACATAAAAGATTTTTACCCACTTTTCTTCCAAACGAAAAGCGTTAACCTACACATCTGAGCTGAAGGCCTAAGTTCCTATTGCTCTTTTCGTATTTAAATTTATCATATAAACACGTTTCTTACAAATATTTTCAAGGTCTAATTTAATTTAAAAAAATCTTAACATTTGAGTTAAAATGAATTTGTTGACATTTTCAAAAAAATATACACCCGAGGTACCCAACTTTTGTTGCTTACCCAGAAGCCCTCCCTTACCCTAGGGAACGACCATTCGAAGGTTCACTTTTATTAAGATATCTTAAGTGGTTCATGAGACACCAAATTTTGTCCAAAATAAATCGTTTTCTATCTACTGTGTTCTGTATGAATAATAAGAGATATAACTAAAGGAATTAATATGGCAAAAAAATATTTTTCAAGAAGAAAAATTGTCAAATAGAAAGCTATAAAAAGAATTAAAATAAGTCAAAAGGCCACTAAAATTGACTGAGTATAGACAAAATTGTCTTTGGAAAATTGATTATATGTGATTAAACATATAATTATTAAACATAAAATAACGAAAAAGGATATGATCACCTGCGAGTCATAAAACTACACGCAAACCACGACTGCTTTCAAGGAAATAAAAGAACAACAACTCTAAACATAGATATAGACAAGGAAACATAGAGGTAGAAAACATGAAATATAGAAAAAATATTGATATTTCATTTAACATGAAAGGAAATATAAACTTAAAAAAAAAAAAACATTGCTACACACAAGGAAACATTTTAAGGAACATGCTTATGTTTTCTCCAACGTTTCCTTGGAATTGGATGCAAACATTTAAGTGTTCGTCTCTAAATAAATATATAATAAAAACTCTCTTCTTTTTCTCCGTTATCTATTTCTCAAGAATAAAATTTTGCTTTTATTTAATATTCAGGTCGAAAGTGAAATATTACAAATCGATTCTTAATACTTATCGCACATTTTATTTGCATATTAAAATAAAATATTGGGAAAATTTTTAACGAAATTTAAGATCCAACGAAATCGAACAAAACAATTATGAATAATCCTAACGAGCAAATGCTTTTAATTAATAAAATCGTACACAAAAAATTTGACCACACAAGATATATTTAAAAATATTTTAGGAAAATAATAAAGCAGACCTTAAATGAGTAGGTAGGAGTTTACGAAACATTGTTTTATTTTTGTTTTGTAGTGATGTTATATGTGATTTAACGATTGTATAATAAACAATATATACGCTGCATTTCGAGATATTTGACAAGTGCCTTTTTTCATTTTTAAATCTTAAGTTCACATCCATCAATTTTGTAACAAATAGATTTTGTTCTATCTGTATTTTTAAATGCGACTGCAAAATATAGTAAGCATTAAAATTTTTTCTTTTGGCTAAAAATACTATTAAATACCCGATAATCGGGGATTTTACTTGAAAGGATTGATCATAAACATAGCAAAGACAACAATAATATTCGATTCAGCACTTAAGTGGCTTTAATTATTATTACTGCAATTGCGTATTTCTTTTTTTAATACCCATCAAACTTTTTTTTTAGTCCAACCCAAAAATAACTAACAGTTCTCTTACTTAATACTGCTTTAACTTTATAAATATTTAAATAGGTATATAAAAATATTAAATGTAGAGCAAAAAACCGCATGAAAAGGCAACAAAATTCACAACATTAAAAACTATGCAAACTACTCCAAAGGAAACGTCAACCGAGTTGATTTAAAATCCACAAAAGCATGAGCATCAAAAACAACAACTAACAGGAAGTACGAAACACAAACTCACACACAGGCAATTGTGGAAGTATACAAATACATTCACTTGGTTGTATGAATTCACATTTACAATACACTATATTGTTAGCAACTGTAAATCACCAATAATCCTTTTAATAAATATAATATCATATAGTTAAACAACTATAACTCATTGAGGGCGGGTAGAATGGTCGGACGGATGCTTAGATGAGTAGGTGCGCCTGTATAAACAATATCTATTTTGTGCACTTCAAAATAGGATAAAGCTGGTGGTTAAATGCTTTTCTTTTTTTTTGTTTGTTTCTTCTTCTGTCTCATTCTCTTTTGTTGTAAATGTTGTGAGAGTGTGAAAAAATAAAGTTTAACATTTGTTTTCCTTGTAGCTCTTGTAAGCAGTACAAGTTGTATTTATGTTTATTCATGTATAGATTTTCATAAGTTTACATGTGTGTATTTGCATTTTCGTTTTCTACCTCCTTGTCAGTGGCTGAATCATTTGCATTTTATGTAAATTGAATTCGCAAAACGTAGATGGAATACAAGTGAATAAACTTCTCTTTTATTAAATAAAAAATAGAAATCATATTTCACACTGTTGGTGATTGAAGCAGGTCGACAAAGACTTTAATCAATTGCAAGTTATAAAAAATAATAAAACCACAAACGAAGATTTATTCTAAATAACATTATAATTTTGTATCTAGTGTAACTTAAATTTCCAAAATATTGAAATTAATTGTTTTTATATGTATAAGATTCACTTCTTCAATTTATTTAAGGTACTGGATAGATACATGTTTATTACACATGCATTTTTGTATGTTATGTACATTTGATTTTTAACAATTTTGCCCAATAAACATTTTTGAACGTACATATGGATGTACTAACAAGTAATTGTATTACGTGCAAGAAATATATGCATAATACGTGTGAATTTAATTATTTTCAGCAATATATTCAAAAACCAAAGTTAAATTCGAAAACTGTTAGTATTCAATTGTTTTATCTTTTTTTTTTTTTTTTTGTTAAATACTTATAAAAAGATTACTGTTACAATCAAGCATGTGAGATTAATTGGTTCCTTTAGCATTCTATCAATAAGCTAATACATCAACACTATCAATTAGTCAATGTTTTGAATTAAGGTTGACTAAATATATTGCTTTTAGATTTAAGCGTAATGTTTTCTCGATTTAACAATTGAAAATCACCGACATTGATTACGTTGCGATGGCCATTTTGCTTAACTTTTTAGAAAATTTTTATGAGTTTTTAGATGAGCTAAAGATTTTTTCCAAACAAATATGGAATAATAAAGTCAAAACAGAAATCAAAGTTTTGATAAAGATTTTTCGTATCAGTAAATATTTGGATATTTTTGTGCTCTTGAAAATAACTCTAAAAAAGATTTTTGACTTATCACCAACACAGCTATGGTAGGACAGTAAATTATCTGTACACAACTTATTGGTGGGCATTTTGCAGTACCAGTAAATCTACATTAAAATTAAATTTTTACTTTTACAGCAATTTCCATTACCGGTTAATTTTTCATTGCTAGTATTTTTTGTTTTATTACCAAAGAAGTCAGTCTATGAATGTAATAAACTTGTAATTTGAAACTCATTATTATGTTAAAGTTATATAAATAAGATAATTTCAAGACACTGCTATACCTGCAGTCAACATTGTATCACATTACTGTCTAAATGTAACAGTGATTAAAGGGGCTAATATTTATTATATTTTTGTAAATTCACACTAAACATCTTAATATTAGACTTAGGTTTTGATTAAGTTAAAAAGTGTTGGCAATCCAAATATTTCAATTACGTAAACAAACACCTGGTCCAAAAGTTTGGCGGTCAGAGCCTTCCAATCTTGTGATCTTCGGTCATGGGTCATGTGCAGTTCGCGAAAATTTGAAAACTACGTATATGCTTAGAAAATCTTATTTAGTTTAGCTTGTAAGGTTGTCCTACAAATTTGGCTTAAATCAGCATATGATACAAATTTTCCTCATTAGGCTTTTTCAATTGCATAGTAGTTGTACTACCCAAGGGTATATTTTCAACCTGTAGGTTGTTGTAATTAAATTTTTAGCTGACTTAAACATCTTAAGCAACTTCCGTCTAACAGCTCAACAACGTTTATTTCTAAAGTCCAAGATATTCTAGATAATATAAGTCTAGTATGTATTGTAATCTTAAAGATTTTCTGGAAACTTTCTGTAATACAGTTGTTTAAATTGACATTTGTCTATAATTGTAGGCCTTTTAGTGGCAGTGAGCCATACACTTAGTGATTGCTCAACACTTTGTATGTAATACCGGATATAGCTACTTCAAAAGCCCCAGTTTTGTTGTGTTTAAATTAAGATTTTGCAGTATAATAACAAGTCTCTATTAGGATTTGCGACGAGCTTTTTTTTAGTGTTCAAAATAGATTCTGTGGTAAAGTTAATTTGATCAATCCATTCATTGTTTCACTTATTTGCTCATCGCAGCAGTCAAATATTTTAAGAACTAATCTTATTGATTGCTTACGCCAATACAGATTTGTGTAGTGTTAACATTGTACTTATTGTTCTATGGCGATATAACGTACGCAAATAAGCTTTTATTTAATTGTGCGGTCTTTGTTTGTTGATTATTTCAACCGAGAAATATGTGGCAGCTGGTTCTAGTTGTTTATTTTTTACTTATATTTATGAACGTGTGAACATGAGCCACTTAAAAGAATCATAAACAGCAAAAAGATCAAATAAACTGATTTATTTGTTAAATGTATTTCTATGTGCGAATATAATGCAGAATTTAAGCAGATTTCTTAGCAATCGCTCAATTCACAAGCTCACTTTGTAATGTCTAAACATAATCTATCAAAATATATTTTCTATGTACATATATGGTTGTGAACAGTAAGGTGGTTTTCGAAAAAATATATGAAATTGAATCAAGCGTGTGAACTATTAATTTATAATTATTTACAAAATAAATTTTACACAACTTATAATTTTAAAACCTTTTGCTGCAATTGCAAATTTAGTCAGGTATGGTTTCGATACAGTTTTTCAGAATATATGAAATGAAATTGTATAACCAAAACCATTCTAAAATAAGTTGATGATAAGCTTTGTAATACGATAGCAAGAGCTTGGGAACTGAACATATATAACAAAATAGCAAAGTTAAAATATAAAGTATAATGTTAATGCAACAGATTCGTTCCCTATAGAAGTAATATGACACTTGTACACAGCAGACTGGTTGAGCTTATTGTGCAATCAAGTCCTAAAAAGACTGTTGTTGTTCCGGTTGTTGTTGTCCAGTGTTGCAATTTATTTCATGTATTTTTATTGTTCGATTCCTAAATGAAAAAATAATTTTGTAGGATGTCAACGATTGGGTTAGTAAGTACCCGTTGAACCTGAAAGTATTTTAAGATTTGGATGCAAAAAAAAGCTGAAGAATTTGTCTATACTGTGTACAAATTCATGCTGGGAAGTGTTGACTAATTCTTCTTATCATCTAAATAATCTAAATACTTGCTTTTGTATTAAAATTTCACAATACTTTTCTTATCCTTTAGTAATAAACGCTCAATTATTCAAATTATATTACTGTATACTATGTGTTGTAGGTTTTAAACATTATTTTCTGTTGTATATTTTCTCTGGTAGCCAGAAATTCTTTGAGCATATGAAAGAATTAGCCTGACTTATCATTTTAATCTGTCGTTATCCTATTTGTGGGCTAAAAAATAAGTAAAATCTGTAGGTTGTCTTCTAAAGCTTGAATCTTTGCACTTAATTATATGGTAAGACAGTTTATAGAATTAATTTAAAAACTCTACATTATCTCATTTTAGTGATATAAAGTTGATACATTACAGCTTTAAGTGGTGCAAGCATTTCTCTCTCTCTCTCTCTCTCTCTCTATATATATATATATATATATATATATATATATATATATATATATTTTTTTTTTTTTAAATTTGACCTACTAAAATCAAGCTATTTTACAAAATAAAACAAGGACGCATTCCTCTTCTGCATTCTTATTACCACTATTCACTTTTTCTTAAAGAAAGAGGAGATATCCGACTGTTTTCGTTTAAAATATTGATGAGTAATCTATAAAACCTTTTACATTTATCACTGATAACATACACTTGATAAAACTTTTTCAAAATGAAAACGATAGTATCCCCAACAGCAACTACAAAACACAACGCTCGGTTCAACATGTCAGACTGGCTCAAATTCCCCGCAGTGTTCTGAAGGATTTCCCCGAAATCAGCTTTTAGCGCCATATTTAAAACAGCCTTGTATTTATTGGCTTTAACTGGATGTTATGTACGTACTTATAAAGGCTGTGTTATTTACTATATTGTATCAACAAAACCGAACACATTATACAATTAAATAATGGATTACAGTATAATAATAGATTGGATTAAGTTAGCTTTTAAGGCCATTTTTATCAATTTATTATTATAATTTTGAATGATTCCCGATTAATAAATTAATTATTCAATTTAAAATTTTTTATTCAATTTTAGTCTAATTTTTGCTAATAATACTCAGTCAATAATGCTGACTTATTCATTGTGTTGCCCTATTTGAGAAGGGATAGAGTAGAAAACGTATAGAAGGCAGCTTCGTTTTTCAGAACACTGTAATTGCATGTTTTATTATTTTTTAAACAGAATAATATATAACACGTCATTCCAAAAACTTTTTATTTTTATTTATGAATAATTTTAAGTCATACAACATATCGTTACCTTAATATAAAAAGGCCCTTACTAACGTTTGCCCTTCTATACAGGTAAAGAAAAAAACTTGATAAAAAGTAGACATTTGTAGTTGAAATTTTTTTATTAACGCATTGAGTTATTAAATGCTCTAATGCTGGGAACACAATTGGAACGAACGACGAATTTCGTCTTGCACGACGAATTCATCTGTAAAAGTTCGCTGCGTAAATTTGCAATGTGGCGCACAATTAGGACGAAAAAGTTACAGCTGTTATAATCAACAACATTGTTTACTGTCTATAACAAAAAAGTGTTACCATAGAACAAAAAATAGTTATACAAAACATTAAGCATTAAGAAAAAGCCATTAGAAAGCAATTTTATGGAAAATAATTGTGGATGTTTAACTTAATGATGTATATTAAGAAATAAACAATAATTAAGGTAAAAATAACTTTATTTACTAATATATTTAAAAGCTGAAAGGAGAAACGGCAACCCTGTTCCAATTTAGTCGTCGTTCGTCGGCGTAAGAAATAGAAATAAATCTATCGGAGAGTTCGTCACGCACGACGAATTTCGTCGACGGCGGTGTTGTGTTTATTTTCATATACACCAATGTGTTTTATTTTTGACGGCGAATATGCGCAACGAAAAATTCGTCGTTCGTCCCAATTGTGTTCCCAGCATAAGCAATTTACTACTGTTACAACTTTTGTAATATTTTAGTGGTGCATTAGAGAATCATTTATTAAAACATGTATAAAACTTTAATTAAAAAACGAATTAGGGCTTTTCTATATTAAGGTAACGATATGTAAATGACAGAATTACAATAATTTTACGAATCTAGAAAGTGCCCTATTTTAGAAAAGTGACACTGTTTTTATCTTTTTTTTGGAAACTCTTTTTTTGTATTTCAGATTCGATTTGACATTTTACCCTTGAGCCATTTTAATTATATCAGTTTCAAAATTTTTTTTACTTTTCCAATTTATTATTCTTATTCACAAAAAATTTAAAGCTGCTTAGTAAGATGTTAATAAGAAAGAATCGCTAAAGTAGTATTTACAAATGCTAAACAGCACAATTATCCTGTTTTTATCTGTAATAAATTTCAATTATTTACTGTTGTCATACCTTTCGGTGAAGACCGTCGTCACTAGCTGTTTATTTGGTACGATTGGCGAGCGCTTTCGATGTAAAGACATAATTTTCAAGCCGCGTTTTGATTAGTACTGGTTAGATAGTGTAAGGTGTTTGTTGCATAGATAGTGGTGGGTTCAGGTATTTTTGTCGGTTAGGATGGTGTCTATTTAAAAAAGGATTACGCAGGTAGATTGCCTGATATCTGTCATGTTTATTGAAGGTATATAATTTTAATGTTTGAGTCTTTTATTATTGGGTAGGTAAGTGTGACCATCTGTGGGTGTTTTGCGTTTGTAAGTTAGTTTTAATAGTTTTAGTGGTGTAAAAATAGTGTCGGAGGTTGTATTTACCTGTTCGTTAATAATATCTCCGTTAAACGTTCGTGTTTTGTATATTTCCATGTTTTCAAGAATGTCCAGTCTTCCTCCTTTTTTACTAGTATGAATTAACGTCATACATTCATCTATTTCCCTTGGCTCGTGTTCATGTGTGTTAAGGTGAATTGGGAAGTTAGAGTCTTCTCTTTTCCGTTTTTATGATCGTATGTGTTCTGTGAACCTTGTTTTTAATGTTCGTTCAGTTTGTCCTATGCATGTATGGTTGCAGGTAAGTCTGTATATTCCGCTGGTGTTAAATTTATCAGTTATTTCTGTTGATGTCTTGAGATTGTTTCGTAGAGTGTTGCTCGTCTTTAGTGCTATCTGTAAACCTTCTTTCTGAAAAAGGTTAGTTAATCTATATATTTCTGGTCCTGTGTAAGTAAAAATGTGTCGTCGTGTTGTATCGATTGTCTCCTTGTTTTCTTTCTTCTTGTTTTTAGTGTTGTATTGTCTAAGTAGTTTGTCGATAGTAGTGCAGTTGTAACCGTTATTTTTAACTATAGTGTAAATTGTGTCAAGTTCTTTGTTATATTTATCTGGAGAAAGTGGGACTGTCTTAAATCTGTTAATCATATGTTTAACTGCTGCGAGTTTATGTTGGGTGGGATGGTTTAAGGAACTGTGGATAGTTATGTCTGTTTTGGTTGGTTTTCTGTATATGTCAAAGTTTAATGAGTCAGTTCCTCGTGTTATTGTTATGTCAAGATAATGTAAAGTTCTGTCTTTCTCTTTTTCCATTGTGTATGTGATTTTATTATGTATTGTGTTTAAATCCGTTAGAATTTCTTCTGCGTTGTCCCTTTCTAGAATGCATATTATGTCGTCTACGTAGTAGTTTTGTTTTAGTATCGTTTCTGCAATATCCGTTATGTAGTCTTTTTTAAATCTTATGTGCGCACTAAGGTGCCCATGTAGCTTTTTCATTATCCACTCAAGTTTTTATTCTAAATTCTTCTAACTTTAAATAATTGGCTACACCAATTTTAAATATAATTTAGATTAAATTTCAGTGTCATTTTCATAAGGGAAAGGTTAATGAAACGCGTATAAAAATATATTTATATCTAAGTAAACTAACGTATAATGCTAACGGAATGCTTCGTTTGTAAAAAATTTTTAGGGAGATATAAAGAATTTTTTAGTCATTTTAAACTTCACTACATATCAAATTCTACAAACTTTTTATATGTAGGGTGTAAATATTCACACATGCTATATTTATTTAAATAAAATCATATGTAAATTATTATTTTATTTTCAGATTCAAAAAATGCTCTTTTTATATATATAATGCATGGAGTGTTAAAACCAGATAGAATGCAGAAAGGTTTAGGTAGGCCAATAATCGCAGATTCGCAAAGTTCTGTTATAAAACTTGTTGAAGAAGATGTTAAAGTGGATTTATATAGTGGCGAACCATCATTTATAATAATCAAAAGTTATTTATTTTGTGTAAAATCCATTTTTGTTGTAACCTTAGCACTTTCAGATGTATCAAATTTTTAATTTAAGTTACAATTGAAAATGTATACATTTTTGGTTATTTATTCAAAAAATTTTATTTGACATTAATTTGCAAAGCGACGTAGTAGGTAGTCATGTAGAAGGAATTTCAGCATTTTTAAAGGTCCTTATTAGTTTGTTAAAAGTAAATTGTAATTATTTTTTTGATTATAACTTTATAAAATATATTTTTTGTTTTCATGTTTCTTTATCACTTAAGCTTCTTTATTATATCTATATTATTGCTTTTTTTATTTTAAATATTGCACTTCTTTTAGTTTTAAATTAATTTGAAATAAAATTATGAAAGCAAATCAACAAAAACAGTACTTTTTAATGTTCCGGTAGGTTATTTGTTGTGTTTTGGTTGATTCTTTTTAGGGGGTTAAAATAAATGTAAAAGTTGTTAATTTTACCTTTTTCCTATGTTAAAATTAGTTATTTAAAATAAATACAAGAACCTTTATTACTAATGTTTTGGTAGGTTACATTTTTTTAGTTAAAACAAATGAAAAAACAGAACTTTTTACGGATCTGGCAGTTTGTTTTTTGTGCGTTGGAATAAAAGAAATATTATTTGTTATTTACAAATTTTTTTAGTTATAATATCAACATTCAAAAACAATTAAAAATTACATTAAATTTAAATGAAATGTAAGCGGACCGTTTTTTAAATGAAAAGTAGTAGTTAAAAGTGGGTTTTCAATTAAATTTACCTACATAATATTTTAAGTGCATAAATTTAATTGCAAATGTTTCATAAAAATATAATTATTGCAAATACTTTTAGCCAAATGTCAAAACATTCTGAAAGTGATCCATTCCAGACACCTAACCACCTATTTAAAGCAAGGTATAGGTTTAATAAAGAAACGGTCAAAGACTAGATAGAGTTAGAGAAAAGAGCATGCAGAGCTATTGCCAAGTGACGCGTTTTAGTGGTTTTGCGTTAATGGGGCCGAATAGAGGTTAGCAAGAATAGCGATTTCAGACCAGTTGCAGACGGTTCACACTTTCTTTTATTTATTTTTTTAATTTTTTCCCAAATGATTTTTAAAATTCTCCAATTTGTATTTTAAACAAACAAAATAATATAGTGATGTACAAATAACAATGCCAAACTTATATACTGTTTCAGTGAATCATATGTTAAAAAGGGTTTTACACAATGTTATTGCTGATTTTGATTTTTTTTATTATAAAAATATTATCTAGATATTTAGTTCATTGTGTATGCATCACTAATCCTTAACTAACATTTAATATGATATGATGTTGCCACATTTATTTTTTGTTATTAAATGTTTCTGAATAAGAGTTATGGTTTATAAAACAAAAAGTGTTCAATTACTAATGTACACATTAAGCTCAAAGTAAGAGATTTTTGTGGATAAGACTGTTAATATATACAATTTAGTTATTCTGAAAATACTGGTTTTTTTTTGTTTCTTAAATTTGTTGCCATTATGTTTTACCATAAAAATAAATGTGTTGAAAACATATTATAAAAACTGAATCGCCACGTTGTGTAATTTATATTATGAAAGTAATTTATCTTAAAGAATTATGAAGAATTTAGTAATAGATAATAGAACAATCTAACACAGTATATATACATTAATAATATGAACTGATCTCATATATCACTCTCTTTTATGCTATGACAAAAAATTTCTGTTACACACTTTATATTAACTCAATATGTTTACCCAGCAAACAGATCAATAAGAAACCGAATTAAATTGCATGTACTATGTAAATATGCTGTGTGTTTTTGAGTAACACAACTTACAAATTTGCAAAAAATAAAAGAATTACAAAAAATAGAAGTAATTATGTATATTAGAGAAAAATTGAAATGAAAGTAAGCGAATGCGCATATTCTTTGCAAAACATAGGAAGGCAAGTCTCATTAAGAGTATGTCCCAGCTTTTACTAGTGAACGCGAAAATGATTTTTAGAAATCCTATCTTTATATATTTATTTATGTGCTGCCTCATGTTTTATGGTTTCTGCTTCTATCTGCGGATGTATAATACCATTTTGGTTGGAAGTTTGTAATTAGAGCAAAGTATAAAGTTTCTGCCAATTAGCCAGTTTCTTTGTACGTCATTTAGTTTCACCTGAGTTATTTCAGCTTTCTAAATTGGGATATTTTTTATTTATTCGAAAAGGAGGGCATGACCTACTGCGCTAAGGGTAAGAATATTTTAACTTTTTGGCTCATTTTTGCTTTGCTGTTTTTAAAAGTTAATTTATAACAAGTTTAAGATTTTTTCGATAAAATAGTAAAACACATCTCATATTACCTTGATTGTTCGGTGGGTCTGTCACCGATAGCTTCTTCGCGCTTTGCACGCAGTCGAGTAACTCTAAAATAGTTTTTGAACCACTGGCCTATACAGCAGAGCTTAATTCCATTTTTGGTGAGATAAAGGTGACAAAGATAGCGAGTAAATCATATGAAGTTTTGAATCTCTTGTACCGTTTCAGAAAATCTAGGCACTTGAATTCTTCTGTTGCGACTTCAAAAATATGCTTGTTTCACCAATCATTGCATTAAATTTCCATGCCAAGAACATCGAAAGCTTCTGATTCGTATAACTAAAGTTGAAATAGCAAATTTAGCGAATGCCTGTGTGAAAGCTTATAGTAATGGGTTTTTCGAGTGCTTGCAGGATCCCATGCGGGGTTTGAAGGTATCATCCATGTGCTTTCGCATATTTTCAAATCCAAAAAGCTTTGCTTACTGTGAAATAAAAATGAATGGCATATGCTAATGTAAATTAAGAAAACGAAAGGTTTGGAATTTTGACATAGAAAGTCGATGAGAAAAATAAGAAATATGGTAGGATAAAGGATGGAAACTTGTTTTGCCTTCTTAGCGTGAAAGTAATATCAGACATACCTCCATTTTTTGAGCCATTCTTCTAATATGTAAATATGCCACCTCAAATGTATAGATGATTCCTTTAGGTCTTTATTAACAATAGCAGAAGATCTAGTATGCTACCCTGAAGGGCTCCTGCAGATATTTTTCTTAGTAAGGGAGATTAATTCTTAACTCCTACTTGGAACGATCTGCCGTCAAATAGCATTTAAGCAGCTTGTGAATGTTCTCAACAGGTTGCTATATAATTTTGATAAAAAGTCCTTCATGCCAAACTTTTTAAATACCTGTGAGATATTACTAAATGAAGCTAACAAAAATACTGTTCATACCTTTCGGTGAAGACCATCGTCACTGCCTATTTATTTTGTACGTTTGGCGAGCGCTTTTGATGTGAGAACATCATTTTCAAGCCGCGTTTTGATTAGTTGTTTTCTAAAGCCGATCTAATGTGTGTAGTGATTCTATGGACATGCTCAACGGTGCCATGATTCGCCCAAAACCCGCTATTATGTGCTATGTTTCGAGGGCTTAACTTTGGATGAGTATTTTATTAACAATTAACAATACAGATTTGCTGCAGAAGTGGTTCAAGGCCTGGAAACTTTTTTACATTCAGCTTTTTAACGGCCTCTTAATTAAAGACAACAGAATTTTAAGAGATTTATTAACTACATTACTTAAGTTTAATGGGCTAATATCAGTATTTGTGTCATGACCTTTTCCACGTGATTTGCAAATGCATTAGATTTTTTGATTGCGGTACAATCGTCTAGTATATTTAGTATCAAAAAATGGGAGTGATGATATATTCGTTATGCCGAATCTTATATCCACTTCACCATGTATATAAATTTAATTTAGTGAAGTAGCTCCTATCAAAAAAAGAAATATTGCGGTAACAGAAATGAAATATTAAGAATTAAATGGAGTACGATATAAAATTTTACATAAAAATGTCATCAGCTCTTATTGAATAAAGCATTTTTATTTCCTTTATTTTATTTTTATTTATTTGTATTTCCTGAAATATCTCTTCAGCTTTTAAATGATATCCATATTGACAAATAAACTTTTTTATAAAAATTTCAGAAGCCCATAACTTGAAAAATATGGGCGAGCGACAATTTTTTCACTTGATGTTTTTCAATTCTCTATCGCTTCATTTTTATTTCAATTTTTTTGTTTTCTATTGGAGTTACTTCATGGTTTCAAATGTTTTAGAAAAATTAGAGATAGGCGTAGTGTTTAACTCACTGCCTCGAGGGCCATAGACCGATTTAGCTGATTTTCAACAACATCTACTTAGAAACTATGTCTGATCGATTGGCGCATTCTAAATGTCCCTAGCTAATCTAGTGCCCTGGCAAAGTTTATTTCAACAATAACACGGACGGACAGACAAAAATCGCACAATTGACTTCGCTATGCATAAGGACTCAGAATATGTATATTTAACGGAGTCAGAAATGAATATTGTAGAAATTGCAAACAGAATGACAAACCAAATTTAATTAAGGAGTTCTAAAATACATATTTCTATTTCTAACGAAACAGCCTGGGAAATGGGTGTTAGTTTCTAAAGGATGGAATAAATCGAAATAGATGTTTATGCTTGAGACGAATATAAGTATGAATGAGTATAAAATAATAATTTAACTAACAAATAAAAGATTATTATTTGTAGTATCACAAGTCACTTTAATTAACAGCGCATATCAAATGAAAAAACAATATAAGTAAACCCATTACTTAAGTCTTTAACACGTGTATTCCCCAGTTTAAATAAAAACAACTTTTATTTTAATTTTCCAGCTACATTTTTAACCATTTCTTAGCGTAAAAAAAACAAATTTAACGTCCTTAGAACGCATAGGGACCTATAAGGGCATTTAAATCTAAAACCAAATCATATCTTTATTGTTCCTTTATATACAAAATACTTACATCCGCTACCTATAACTGGTACTTTCAAATAGTTTCTGATGTCGTAAGAAAGTTTCCTTATAACAATTTCCTGAACGACATAACTTTATACAGTTATGAGTAAAATCAAAATTTATGCACCAGTTTAAGTGGAATATTGCCCGTTTTACTTGTGTCATATGCAGCTTAACAGAAAGATAACAAAAATAAAATTTTCGCCATTTTTGTTAATTAAAAAATACACATTTCTGAAGAAATTTAAAGTTCAACATTTTTGCATATTGTGTATATGTATTTATTATGCTTTATTACATGATCTTTCATATCACAATTAATCACGAGAATCAAAGTCGACTCACACAACTTAGTGTAGGAACACAACACACGACGGTAACGATATTTTTATACAAATTTGACATAAGTTATCGTTCAACGACAATGCCGCTGAGATAAAATTTATTTTATTTTCTTGTCGGTTTTCATTATTCTCTCACATTTAGTCTCTCACTCTCCTAACAATATTGCCAGAAATATAAGTATTTTATAAGCATTTGAATTCACAATAATAGCAAAGGCACATTATTTATATAAAAATAGAACAAAATTTCAGGAATAAAAATATTAAAAAAAACTGATACATGTATGTACGTAAATGAAAAACATAATTGAAAAGGTTAAAAATATGAAAATAAAATTGATTGGAAAAATAACTGAAAAGGTGAAAAATATGAGCCATATCTCATCTTAAGTCAGTCATCATTTATTCTTCGTCCCGCTCTTCAATTTGTGTGAAGGTTTTGAAAAGACCTATTGAATCTCTTACAAGATTAACCAGTAGACTCTAATGCCATGGATATGTTAAATGTACTTAATATTCTTTACGTTTTATCGAGTTTTTAATAGAATTTATCTAATTCATTTAAATGTAATAAAATATTTTAACACAATATTTTTGAAAACAAACACAAAGCCGAAATGAAAATAAATATTATGAATGCCGTCAGAGAATCGTCGTTATTTTGTTTACTTACTCTCAGCAACGATAAATCGTTCCGTTACCGTCGTCTGTTGTGTTTCTACACTTAAGCTTAGACTTTCTCTAATTGACTAATAAGCAATAAGGCAAAGTAAACGTTATTTAGAGTTTTACCAGTTATTTTCTTCTTATCCCCATCCAAATGCTTTCTTAAAATTGTTTGCAGGGATACAATAATTCATAAACCTTCCCAGCTTACATATATATGTGTGTATGCGAAATAAGACTGTTGTCAAAAATGTTAAACACTTTTCTAATAGTCAAATTCAAAATACGTAAATAAAAATACAAAACAATCACAAGTTGTAGACTGTGCGTATGTATGTTGTTGGCGCAAAATTAAATAAATTAATGTGGGTTGTGGTGACAAATTATTGCACATTTTTGTGGAGTAAATAGATTTTTCATATTATATTAAATGAATGACACAATAAAAACAGATGAAATGTTGGCAAACATGTCAACTTTAATTATAGACACAACAACTTAAACATAGCACTTGATACATCAACAATAAATGTAACATGTTTATTATGTAGATGGGCTGACGAATAAAAATTACTCCTGTCACCCCTATTTTACACCTACTTTACCTATTTGTTATGTTGTTTTATAAATGTTCGTATTTCCAAAATTTTAATGGTCATAATCACAATGAATATGATCTTTTGTTATACATTTTTTCTATACAATACAGGCATAAAGATTTTTTAAATATTTAAGTTTTAATAAACTACTTTCTGTGAAACTAAAAAAAATTAAGTAAATAGCCAAAAATTTAATTTTCTTCGTAATTTTTTGTTTTTTCATGTACTTATTTATTTTGCTATGCAAAAAAATCAGCTTGAATACCAATTTAAAATTATTTAAGTTGAGCAGAATTTGATAAGCTTAAATTACTCATTAATTGTTGGAGCAAAAATTCTTCAACAAAAAATATAATACAGGCTCAAAACATGTTGTATTTAAACGTTATCTTGCCTAAATGCGAGGTATTGAATAAGAAACACAAAACACTTTAAATTAGATAAATACTAACAATTAAGATTCATTCGAGCGTTTTGCCAATTAGCATTAAATTTAGTTTTTAGCGGTAAAAATATTAAATAAGATAACAGAACGCAGATATATATACTTATGTTTTCGTGAGAAAAATAAATATAGGAAAAATGGAAAGCAAACCAATACTTTCTTTAGAGGATAATAAATTAAGTGAAATTTATTAGTTTACCCGCAAGCAAAATTTTTTAGGAGCCCGAAGACCGCATCGCACATTGTACGTGAATAAATGTCTAATATGCATCTAGCTTCCACCGATCTAAAATCCGAAAACCTCGGTTTCTGCGATAATAAGAAGGTTAGCAAAAAGTCATTGAAGAAGTATAAAAAAGGCACTCAGAAGACAACTTACTTAATAGCCCTCCTGTTCTGTTAAGTTTAAAATTTATGTCAAAATAGCACTGTGTGAACGTTACTGATGACTTGTTTACGATGTTGTAATCTTATTAAGTCATGATTTTTTGTTCTTCCTTTATTTTTACACATCAACCCCCTTTCAAATTACAACTTGTAAACATACCTTTGTTGCATCATACAAAGAAGCTGCTGAAATTTACAAAAGACGTACGCTGCAAAAAAAAAAAAAACTTAAACTAAAATTGAATTAAAACTCCAGAGGGTTGTAGTTCAAAGCCATTTGGTGGGTGGAAAAGGATGTTGTGGGATGGGTTGCGGTCTCTGCCTTTCTACAGTTTCAAAAAAGGTACAAAGCATATTTATTATTCGTAGAGGCAAAACAATACGGAGGAAGAAACATTTAACGCTTGTTTGATTGCGTAATTAAATTATACGCCTTTTTATTGTAGTCCTCTAGGGTACGATAATCAAGTGTCCGGGAATTTAGCTTAAAGCTGCATAAAATATTTTATATTTAACATTTATTTACTGTTCAAATACAAATGTATTTTATAAATACGACTAAATAAATACAATATGAATGGATAAAATATATTGGTTAAACAAAATACATACAAATGCATGAACTTGTTTGTTGTATGTACGCTTCATTTTGTACGCATATTATTAACATGTAAATATCCTCATATCACAAAAGTAAACATTTCTATAAATTTATTTATATGATTTTAACATACAAGACTTGTACATATGTATATTTGCTTATATTTAATAATTGTGGTATGTGTTCTTAAATACTTAAATATTTATTTATATACCTGATTTAGCAATAGATGTTAGAATATAAAAATCAAGGTTGGTTATTGAAGCGAAGAACGTTAGCGTCTAAGATTAATTTCGGTATCGAAACGAGAATAGCTAAAGTTAAATATAAGTATTCCAAAGATACAAATAAAAACTGTAGAAATATTAAAAGAAAAGAAAGATGCATATGCAACCGAAACGTGTCAAGGTTTATAGTTGAAAAAGAACATAATGCAAAAAAAAAGGGTCAATTAGCGCAGAAATAACTTATTCTATTTGAGCTACGTAAGCTATTATGAAATCATTATACTCTAAGAAGTAGAATAATATATATGAATACTTCATTAATAACAAATTTATAAATGACAATACTACTTTTGAATTTCTGTGCCATGGAATACAACTTGAAGCTTCAAATCGTCTTTCAGGAAGTACTTTTTCTCTAAGGCTTCACAATGGTTTGAACAAATTATGCCAACTATAATCCTTTCTGAAGATCGTGAATGAATTCAAGAATCCACTCACTTACTTTCATTAATTTCTTATCTAATATTAATGCTACTAAAAAAAAGGATTATATTAAATTTTGTAAGTCTTCAGTATATAGTATGTGATATATTATCTATACCCCTAAAATACAGCTATAGAATATTCAACTGACTGCGATACAGCTTTAGTGTAGGTAACACCCTGCTGCAGAGCCTGAAAAGTTTTCGGGTTTCCCAGCTGACACTTTCTACCTTTGTAGTTGACCATTTTACAACGCTTGAAGTGTACGCGAGCATAGGTTTCGCAATCGTGTGTTCCTATACGCAAATGAAATGTTCTAAGTCACATCCTTGTTCTGTAATCTTCGTGACTTGCTCAAGCCTAAGTCCTTTTAGATGTCATTTTCGTTTATACCTTCAATTTTTTCGGCTTGGACTTAAAGCACTTAAAAATAATATACTATAATAAAAAAACAAGTAAGAGTGATACATTCTCTTAAATCTAAAATAACATTCATAAATGAATTTCTATTAATTCTAAATCATATTTAGTTACATATTAATCATTTATACATATACGTACCGCAATTTTATGTACAAAGTAAAGCAACATTCTAAGTTATTATTTTAAACTAAAAAAATTGTATGCCACTTATTGAGCTTTTTAGCCTGCGTACTCAAATAATGCTAACAAATGAAAATAACTGTTAAACGGATTCTGAAGGTGATGACCGTAAATATTTCAGAAGATCGTTTCTCAAATACTTAATAGGTCTTAATAATTTTAATAAAACAATTGAATTTGATTCAATTCAAAGTAATAATTGTTGCCTAATTGTAACTACTTGTAATTTGCAGTTTAGAATTTCCAATTAAAACTAGATGTGATGTGAAATATGTTTTTAATTTTAGTGTACACTAAAAATCAGTTTATTCATAAAAACCGAACCAGCGACTCCAAGGTTTTAAAACTTATAGATTTTGTAATTTTATTAGCTAAGGATTGTTTTAATTTCAGAATGTTTTAATGTAAGTATTTTTAAAAATATAATCAATTAAAAGAGCAAGCAGAACAGCAGTTAAAGGCTGATAATATAATCATAACTTGAAAAATTTTAATGTACTTATTTTTGCAGTGATTTTTTTACTCTTATGATGATTTTTAATTTTTTTTTTTATAATTTAATGAATTTTACAAATTTATGGAATTGTTCAATTGTTTTTTATCTATATATTCCGAATTGCTTAGACGGCTGCTCTAATCAAAAAGGTTTTGAATATTGAGAAAAAGAAAGCCACAAGCCATTGCCATAAAATTGATTCTTTTATAACAATTTATTAGTTTTAATTAATATTTAGCAAGAATCTAATATAGTACCACGATAACTCGTGTTTTATCGGAAAATAACTTCATAGAGTAACACAAGCTATATTGCAGAGCTGCCTCAGGTTTATTTTTGACGATAAAAACTAATTCTTAAAATGGTCTTTTATATTGTTATTTACTCAAGGTAAAAAATAAAGGACAACATTTCCAATATTACCCAACTTTTTTATTTAGTTTTATACTTGATATTAATACTAAAAAGTCCCACAAAAACTAGAACTTTAGATGCAGTATGTTATTGAAAGATATTGGAGGAAAGCTCACTGTGGTCATGTGAGTCATCACACAGCAATAGCAACGAACGTAACCAGCTGTATTGTAATTCAGTACGTAACAATTACTTTATTTTACTGCATCAAATGACACTCATGATATATTGTAATGAGTTTCTGTTAAATAAAATATTGCAGATTTTATTTAGATTTTTGTGGTTGTAAACAATCTACACAAAACAACATACAACTCTCAGCATGTGTGAGCATGTAAAATATGTATATTAGATTCATCATAGTATTAAATATCAACTGCGCTATTACGATAATTTCAAAATACGTTAAAATATGATGGCCAGTTATTTAGTTTCGGTTCTGCATATGGTAAAATGTATGTTTTTATGCAAACGAAATAATGGAAACCGCAAAACACAATGCAAGTCATCTACTGCTAATACAATCGCATTCAGATTTGTTAGACAAAAATTGCTAAACTTTCGCAAATTCTATAACTATGACTTAAAAGGAAATGTTAACCGTAGCTTGGATTGGACTACTTTTATATCTTTATTTATAAATAATTTTATGTTACCTAAAAAATCGTCAATGTAATCAATTTTGTAATTGTAAAAACGACGAAAATAAGCAGATAAATTAAATAACGCAAGGCTTTATGATTTGTGTAAAGAGCAAAGTTGTAACTTGGTTTTGTAATTTGCTATCTATATTTCGATTTCAGTAAAAATTGCTAAAAAACTAATAATCTTCACTTATGAAAAATCGTGTTCAAATCAGGACACATTCATTGGTATAATTATCGCATAAACAAATAATCTCATATGATACGGTAATGTTTAAATCATGCATTACTTTTATAAATCGAACCAGTTCATCATCACTTAAACAAAGTAATAATAATAAGTTTTAAGTTAATGAAATATCCTTTTAACCTGCATTTGAAGCACACAATTTATATGTTTGCATTTTTGCCATTTAGATTTTAAACAGAAATCTTTTTTTATTCTTAGAAATATGCATTCAATATTTTTAATTTCATAGTAAAATAGAAACTTATTTGAATATCTTCAAAATTCACATGACCTCGCACAATGCCCCATAAAGAAAAGGTTTTTATATTTGAATAGAAAACATATTTTAAATTGAAAGTTTAGCGGATCATACATATGTTTATTTATATATTTATTAATGACTATAATTATTACTAGCTGGTATTCGATAGAATATGCACAATAAAAACTTGCAACTGTTTCATGAAATCAACATAAATCAAACGGTACAACAATAAGCCAACCAAAAAAAAAAATGTATTTCGGCCATTACAAAAGAAAACAAAATTCATTTATAAATAAAGAAATAAACAATAACAAAATCAGAAATTATACAAACAAGAGGTAACTTAGTCCTAAAAACTTATACATTTAGTGTAGAGTACCATTTGATGTGATCGTTCAATCAAAATGATAAATGAAAATGTATCTTTCAAAATAATGTTTACAAAGTGAAAATTACACGCAATATGACTGCATGAACCAACACTAATATTCAAACCTAAGAAACAACATTTGGTCGCTTTAACAAAAACTCATCCCATAGCGATTATTGAAGTAAGTTTATGCTTATGTATGCACATCATAATTACAAATGTACATATTTATTTAAGTCGACTCGTGGGTTACAACTTACTCAACATAGAAGCAAGTTCTTTATATCATTTTTTTATTCCCTTCACCACAAAAAGTGGAAAAACGGTATATCGAAGTTTGTTATTTCGTTTGTAATTTTACAATATCCATTTCCGATCCCATTAAGTATACATATTCTGAGTTCTTATGCATAGCGAAGTCGATTAAGCGATGTCCGTCGGTGTAAGGGTTGATTGAAATCAACTTTGGCAAGGCACTAGATAAACTAGAGAAAATTGAAAAACGAGTGTCGATTAGACATAGCTTCGAAACATTTGCTATTGAAAATCAGCAAGGTCGGTCCATGTCCTTCGAGGCAGCGAGAAAAACAACACGCCTAACTTAATTTTTAATTTCTAGTCACACCAATAAGAAAAATAATATACGAATATGCACCATATTTTTTATCAATATGGGCATCATTTAAGAACTTTCGAAGAGATCTTTCAGGGAATACTAAAATTCTTTAAAAATGCTTTACGCATTAAAAGCCGATGACATTTTTATGTAAAATTATATAAGAACTAAGATTTTTTTCTTATTTTTTGATTCTGCCACACAAATATTTGTTGTTTGGTAGTAATTCATCAGTTGGATTAATAATTCCCTCTTTTCATTAACATTGTATAATTAATAATGTTAATAGTTTTTAATAGCATTAGGTTGTTAAAACCCTGACTATTAAGATGTTATTGATTTTATGGACTGAGCTCGAATTTTTTGAATACAAATTGAGGTTTACTATACACTCCGCCTTTCTTCGTTGGTAGTACGTTGGTGGCTATAGAAGCTTTAAAAATCATTAATGCGCCTACTAACCTACTAGAAATAAACATAACGAACAATTACTATCTATATTCTTTACTATCGCTTCCAAAAAAAGGTAACATATATAATAAGTAGTCATTGTTGCCCGAGTGTTCAGGCATTAATACCTATATAGTAGTTTTCGTAACCGTGCAACATTCTTTAGCCAAGAAATAGATATGGCCATTTTATTAGTTGTTTTACTTCGCCGACGAATGTGCTACGAAAAAGTACCGACGAAGGAGGCTGCATGCTGTATTGTCATACCGTTAAACAGAAAAAACATTTTTATTTTTTTGATTGCCGCAGGGGTTGAACCCGGGCCAACCAGGTTTGTAGTCAACGTGCTTACCATCTTGACTACAGCAGCCTTAATTCCATTCGCGCAAATATATTAATCCTGATTAATAAAATGGGATATTTGATATAAAAATAGTCGGATTACTCTAGAAGTGGCGTTTCGCTATCTATGTTCCATATGATTCCAGGGAAGGTGTTCAGAGTTAAATTTTTTTAGTAGAGAACTTTTTTCATTTTACTCATAAAATTTCATTAAAAGATGAAAATTCTAAAGAAGAAGTTCTAGAATATTAAAAATCGAATGGCCGGCAACTACTTTGCAGATTGCCATGATGGCAAACCACAGTTAAGTTACATAGACTGAAGTCAATTTATTTGGTAAGTATTTGGCAGAACAGCTTATGAATAATTATATGAGATTAATATCAAATGAATAATAAGCAAAACACAAACACCTTTAAAGTCAACAAATATATCACCGCATGCGAGTTTACTACAAACGAACACATAAACACGAATAAATAAAAAAAATAGGAGAAAAAATTTCAACTTTTAATATGTCTTCGCCCTTGACCACAAATTACATTTGTATTGTTCACAGAAAGAGCCTTGGTTACTCAAAGAATGATATGATCTTAAAAATGTTTTTTGTGTTTTTGTGAAAAATACATTTCGAGAAGAAAAATTGCAGTCTATCAATCATCTGGATTAAGTGGTTGATTGTTTAACTGGCCGTCCACTTGTTTATTTATTTATTTATTTATTTATTTTTTTTTTTTTTGTAGTAAAGTAAAGAAAACAAATTTTACTTGCGATTATCTGAATTAGGCGCTTCCAAATTCTTTAAAAACTTAGTTTTAAACTTGTCAAATTGACTATTTTTAATTGCTTGTTATAGTTAGAAACGACAAAGATTTTCCTATCTGTTCGTCTCCTTCTTAAACTTGTGCCTCTCTTTACAAATAGTTGTGAGTGAATGAGAACTTCAAATATTTTAGAACGGTTAGTTAGCGAAATTCGTTTGTAAATTTGGGGCTTTCTCCCCATGATATGCGTTTTTATTGGTGTAATTTTGTACTCAGGGAAATTATTACAACCAACCTTTTTTATTTATATTAAGCATGATGTACTATGCAGTTAAAGACGGCAATATTTCAGATTTTTACCCTAAACAAATTGAACTATATGTTTAAGTCATGACCTATAAATATAATAGGAGCAAACATGCTTAATTTATTAATATTTATAATATAGAACAAGCAATTTATGATATACATTCTAAGAAAGTTCTTCCTATAAACTTTTTATCTGTAAAACTGTCCTGCGCATTAAATACTACGCTGCGGAATGGTACATCTCATTGGCTATTATGATAACGAATTTAAGATGTTTAAAAAATATGAATTGGGATAAATGAGCTAAACGGTACACATATAGCATCCACTTTATGGAAAGAATCATGCTCCCTACTCGAAAGAAAAACTAAATAACAACCCAAGTCACAGAAGACAATTACCTTCTTATGTGTACATATTGACAGGTACCCAATGTAAAGAACCGCATGGTAGAGGAGCTGACACACGCGAAATTAAAGTCAATATAGTTAATATTGGCAGAAACTCTAATCTTTGCTTAGATTTCAAGCTCCTTATTAATAATGCGGTATTGGATAATAGAATACAAATTAAAAGCGAAGCAAAAATGAAACTTTTACTCATTAGCACTGCGCCCCCGGAATAAATATTAATGCAACTTCCCCAAGGACCTAAAAGTACAACTGCACAGTAGAGCAGAATCCAAACATATTGGAAATAACTTAGCAATTTGTAAAGGTCAGGGCCGATTGATTCAAAATTTGAAACGAGCATACATTCAGTAATAATGTCAAAAAATCTCATTGTTCTCAGGCAAATAGTTCTCCAAATAAAGGAAAGTCATTTTGTCCGCCTATATTTTTGTTTAACGTACACATTAAAGATTTAAAATATAAATTTAAAACAAAATAGACATAAAAGCAAGCTTTTCAAGAAAGAATGGCTTTAATACTGAGTTAGTTAGTTTTAGTTTCATTATTGTTAGTGGAAAAACGCGGTCTGTATGCGCTACATATCAGTAATATGTCGCGGAATCATCACAGACCATTTGCACGTGTTAAATGTAACAAAAATCACGGTCCAGGTGAATGTAAGTTTGTTTCAGATAAGGGACACTTACCCATTTTCAATAACTGTAAGCAATTTTGTTATCCTCTATCTATCTAAGAAATGCAAGTGCCATTTGTCCTAGTAAGTCTTTGGCCAGTATTTTTGAATCTTTATACTTTAATTAAATTTTTTTTTTTAAAAACGAAATTTTAGTAATTGCCAAAAATCTTTGTGGACCGATAACTTTAGCTCTATAAGATAAAATAAGCAAGTTTATTAGAAATTACAAAAAACTTTCACTAAAGGAGGCAAGGGATCTATGTCATTATCTCCTATTTGAAGTAAGAAATGCTTATGATCCATAATATGTTTAACCTTCTTCCTTTAAATGCAAGATTGCCTGTTGAAGTGAGTCGGAGAGTTCATCTATTAAATACTCTTGCCTATAATATTAAAGATATTACCTTTGTGCAAGAAACACATCTAAATGACGTACATAGATTCGCTTGCTACTTAAAGTTCTTTTTTTAGGATATCAGTCGAAATTTTTTAAGGATAACAATAAAATATATTAAGGTTATCATAACGGATTTAGAGTTTTCAAATATATTTTTAAAAACTGAAATAAAAACTAATAGTTCGATCAAAAAGTTTTTGCTAGGATCGATTTATATTTCATGTAAGAAACTTCTCTCAAAATGTTCATGGTTTTTATAAAAGGTGATTTTAATTGAAAGCGTTTTACAAGCCGATTCACGAAAATATACTTTTGAATTTTTTACAAAAAAACATTTGTCATGCTGCACCAACATTTCCTTTTGGAAAAATTTTTTAGTTTTCTTAAACATCAATTTTTACCTAAATCAGCAAATTTTACAATTATTGTAAAATCACCAATGAGCAATCTGAACAACTTTGGGAACTTTAAACCATCATCAGTAGTTATTTATGTCGTATTACTTTAGATTATTTACTTTTATCTTAACAAGTGCAATTGTTACAAATAATCATTAGAAAATAGGCAGAGCTTGAATAATCTGCATTTTTTTAGATTACAGCAGATGAAGCCAACGCACATCAAAAATTTACAAAATAAAAAATAATTACGTGAACAAAAAAGTTTCAGTAAGAGACACTTTTGATCTCAGACACTGTAAGCAAGAGTCTTAACGAAGTTCCATTCTCATGCGTTTTTCTGAACCTTCTTTTATCAACTAATATACTTAACAATGATAGTCTTTGAATGATTTGTGGTTTATTATAAAACAACTCTTTACAAGATACCTTCTATTTATTTGTAATGTTGCTTAAGTAAATAATATTTTCCGTATGCCTAGAAATTCCGAAAAATGTGCCTGTACAAAAGGTCAATTTCATTACTTTTAAATTTATGCAAGCAAAAAATAGGGGAAATAACGGACATATCATTAAATAAAATATATATTTCAGACTGTTTCCCAGCAAAAAATTTTAAAACAGGTAATTGAGCGTGGAATTAAGCATTTTAACGGAAGGCCTTCTCCACTAGATTACCAACCAAACGATTTTAACAAGACATGAGACTTTTATAATCAATTACTGAGAATTGATTAAATTGATTATTGCAGAAAATAATAATAGTCGTTAGTAGGTATTTTAAGTTATTCGTTTTTAACTTAAAGAACTAGTTCAATTACTACTTCCTCTACCTGCGAACTAATGTAATGTTTTTTGTAAGCAAAAAAAATTTCAAAAAAGTAAGTCATTATATGGCAAGTACCTTTTAAGGTAATGTCTAATTTTTTGCTGGGTTAAAGCGAAAATCATAAAATTTGTAACAATGATGGAACACCAGGGAAACATTCCATTGATTTTATTTACTAGGGAAAATACATTTTAGCTTTATAATTATATTAAGAATTGATAACTTATTGTTAATACATTTATATTAAAAGTTAAATAAACATTTTCAGGCATTTATTTATAAAAAATATTTGAAATTAATAATACTTATATATATGAAATTTCGCTCGTGTGTGTACTCCATCAATTAGAGCACAAAAATGTTGGTTTAATTAAACCCAGTCGAAAAAGTATTACGAGCTATGCTCCTACGTTATTTATAGTAATTACAAAAACAACGACTTCTAGCGATTTATTTAACTTTTTGGAGTTTACTTCACTTAAGAAGTTGAGGTGAATTAACATCCAAATTTCACGAAATGAAATAAATTCCTTAAATTGTTTGTGAGAATTAGTTTACCTTCTAAAAAAATGAGACAAGGATTTTTTCTCTATGATACACTTAACAACAGGTTCTCTATTTAAAGGTTCCCTGCATAGCCGGCTTTTGAGCGCAGAGATTTATGCCAACTATTTTATTTAACAAAATTAGAACTAGATTCATTTTTGTTTCGTGAATAATGCACTAATAATTCATTATAGAAATTAGGTTGTTGGGTTTTAATTAAGAAAGCCTTAATTTTAGGAACTCCTAATTTAGATTCATTTGAATTTGAACTTCCAACTTCAAAATTCTTAAAACTGCAACTATTAGACTTTTGGCCGTATAATTACGAAAAGATGATTTCATGTTTTTCAATGTCTAAGTATTATGGGAAAAAATGGCAACGTAAAAGGAATATTGTGGTTCACTGAATGGCCATTTGAGGCTACTTCCTCCTCTCATGATGTTGCATACACCATTCTTACCGTTAGGAATGTTTTGTTGCTCTAAGGTTCATTGGACGAGACACAACAGCAATTTATTATCCACTCTCTTCTCCTTATCATCCACACTATTCAAAATAAAATAATGTATAAAAACCCGAAACCACTTGTGTCCTTCTTAACGCCTCATTTGTTAGTTCTTAGTATAGTAGGATATACTGAAAATTATGTATTAGATTTGCAAGCCCCTTCATCATGTTATGAACAACCCTCATAAATAATTTACAAAAAGTCTGATAGTAAATTCGTTAAGGTAAACATCTTTTACGGTTAACCACCCAGTTTTCAGTAATTAAGAACAAATAATACAAAAAAAATTCTTTAAAAAGTGGCAAAAGTTCGGTCCCAATTCTGTTTTGAACTACTAAATTTCAGAAGTTGATTTATTTTACCTTATCTGATCCGATCCGTAATGTTTTGTTAAAACAGCATCACCTCCTAAAGGGCGTAACTTTTCACCACGTATAACTATATTGAGTAAGGAAAAGTTCTAATTGTTCTCTACACTTACTCCTGGATTTTTGTTGACTTCTTGACTTGACTGCTTCCAATGAGATTCGCATTATATTATAAGGAAAACTAATTATTTCGATGTTGCCAAGTACAAGTCTACTGATTACTAGTCTATGTCTCTTCAATTTATTTTATACAATTAAGCAAAAGCATTTTATAGTCTAGAATTACAATATAAAATAATTTTAGATAATAAGTAAAAGAATTAACTTTAAACTTTGTCAGCATTTTGATATTTATTTTACTTTAAATTATTTAAGAGGGTCGTACATAACAATTATAATTGTTGATGGTAATTTGCGTTGAAAAAATTGTTATAAATATATAATTTTATTTTACAGGACTTGCTTGTTTATCTTACTCACCTAAAAGCTAAACATGCAAAACCAGTTGAATGTATAGTTTTACTGCAATTGTCCTATGAATTTTATTTATTTTTTTTATTTATTTATTTAACTATCATCACAGCACTTTAAAATATAATCAAATTTTTATACAGATAACGTTAAGGTTTTATTTATAAGTATTTCAGCAAATAAAGTACATTTGAAATAATTAGAGGAAACTATTCTATAACTAGATTATTTACACTTTTAAGGCAAAAAGATAGTAAAAAACCTTATTTTTACAAAAGAGAATTTTAAGGAAGTTCTAAGGCTAGCACTTACGAGATCTTCGAGGTTGAAGATGTCAAAGTGCTAACTCTGCAAATTTCTTATTATATAATAATTTGAATATATGTTGCAACTTTCAAATCTTAGTGTAATTTTACTGGTCACTGTTGAAAATAAATCTTTTTAGAATTTCGTGTGGAGACGACTGGTTCGGTAACGTCTTGATAACTTATATATTTTTAGATTTTTTAAGCTTTTTTAAATACGTTTTCGTGCATTTTGTTTACCATATTTGGCAGCCGTATGTCATTATCGGACTTATATACATTTAATATAGCAAAATTTTGTTTCTGTTGTTTAATCTTGATTTTTTATTAAGAAGTGGAAATAGAGCTTTACCACATCTGATTGCTTTGGAGCATGTTTACAAGATATGATTCTTAAATGTTAGTTTTGTATTTATTTATTTTTTTTGGAATACAGGCATGAAGTAATTTAACAATCTTTAAGAGTTTAGGATTTTTTTCCTTTTCTTCTTAATTATATAGTAACAATGTATGATAATTTATTTGTATTTAAGTTTAATATTATTTAAGGGAGGAAAAAATTTTTAGACAGGTTGTCTAAACATTTTTTATTAAATGTTAGTTTTTTGTCTAAGATATTCCCCAAGTATTTAGCGCAAAGTCTTTTATAGGTATAATTACTCCCTGAGCAGAGAGACTATTACTAGTAGTAGTTTTGTGCATGAACCAGTTCCTTTTTTTCATTTTTTTTTAACGATAACGTCTGACACTTTTCCTGTCGCTAATAGGGCAGTATCATCTACATACCATGCTGCAGTGTAATCTTTTAGTAATTTGTAGTCAGAATCCCTGCTAAAATGCTCCTTCCTCTAGAGCATTTATCGTCTATATGGACTTTAAACGATCATTCTTTTCGAAAGCATTTCATTATCCTTTGTAGATATATTGGTTATCCGAACTTATGCAGCTTATATATTAGCCCATCATGCCATATGAAGTCAAACGCTTTTTCAATATCTAAAAACACCATTCCTGTACTTTTTTAATTTCTTTTGTTGTGTTGTATGATGTTTACAATTCTTTTAACTTGGTAGGTGGTTGAGTGTTCTTTTCTGAACCCAAACTGTTCTTCTTGTATGATGCTATTATTTTTTTTAAATCATTTAATCTATCCATTAATATTTTTTTAAATACTTTGTAAAAGACATTTAACATAATAATTGGTCTATAGTTTTCTCGAACTTTTTAAATTCGCAACAAGGTTAAAGAAATGAAATACTTTGTAAAAGACATTTAACATAATTATTGGTCTATAATTTTCTCGAACTTTTTAAATTCGCAACAAGGTTAAAGAAATGACATGTATTTAAATCTCCAAAAGTAAAGAACTCAGTCGTTGCCTCAGTTATTTTGTCTAAGTCATCAACGAAGCTTGTTGTGTACATTAGACAAAATTTTTTGTTTCGAAATATTATTGTCGTCATTTCGGTGACTTGTGGCAGCTATAGTAGCATACGAATCTTTTCTATTGTTACCTGTTTTGTTTTGTTTTGATAACTAACATGATGATGTTGTTGTTCTTCTTATTCGTCATCTGACTCGTAAGAGCCTAGAATTCTTAGAGAGGTAAATCTGTTTAGACGTTTACTGCTTATCACTTTGTGAAGTATTTTCAGATACTCCTTTCTGTTTAGAAAAATAACAGTTTTTGAGACACCAGTTATACACCTTCGCAACAAGGCTAAAGAAATTGTCTAACATATTTTTCAGCAAAATAGCCTGGGGCGTTTAGGTTTTAGCTATATTTATAGAATTTTACTTCATGTTTGGTTGTCAATTGCAGAGAACTATTTATATATACCTAATTATCCAACCTTCCTATCAAAATTTGATCTAATAATGCTTGAGGCATTATGCACTTTTTCAAAAACGTCTGCAATGACATTTTCTTTTTCATAGCTATTATGTACACTAGTGCCATTAATTGTAAAATGTTCAGACGTTTTGCCCTTAATTATTTTACCTTCCAAAACTTCTTATAACCAGCTGGCAACCTCTGCAAAAAAGAATACCAGCTGCTGTTTTTGTCTTCTTTAATATGAAAATTAATAAACAAAGTCAGCTGTTTTAAGATACATGTGAATAAATTCCTTTCTGCAGTAATAGTACATCTTTATAATTTTTCTTCTGTAGCTTGTTCGAGAAAGCTTCTTCTGCTAGATTTGTTTTTCGCCCATCGGAATTTGTTTAGAAGAAGAATACTTCAGTACTTTTCGTTTATAGTCTATTCCGCTTAAAGGCCAAAAACGGATGTAAGCCAAAACAGTCCTATTCACTTGCAGGTTTTTTCGAATTTCATACAAATTATTTGTTCTTAGGTCCACTTCACCTATAGTCCATTTTCGTTTAAAGGCCAAATTTTCTTTGCATATATAGCTAATATTGTATAGAAAAAAACTTTCATATAGTCCACCCTGTTTTTCTTAAACAAACTGGCAACCTTTTTTATTTAGAATTCTGGCAACTTTTACAAATGTCAAAAATGTTTTAAATAAACTTTTATTTTGTTTAAAAAAAGTGGTTTTATTAAAGAAATTCCATACTTTGTGTATAGTCCAAAATGTGTATTATATCTGCATTCAGTTATAGTCCATAAAGTGGCTTAAAAAAATTCGGTTATAGTCCTAATTCGCTTATAGTCCACAAAAATTGTGCAACTGTAGTTGTGGACTATAAGCGAAAACTACTGTAATATGTAGTTTCAATTGTAATTCACTATTAGATAAGTAAGTAACGCTGTATGCAAATTTTTATTTTTCATTTCGTTGTCTACCCATTTACGTATTTGTTTCCTGTTTGCTGCTTTATATAAGGGGATTTCCATTCTATGCTCAGTGATTCTGCCAAAAATTTTGCAAATTATAGGTACATGATCCGACTTGAGCAGCTTTGGAACAGTTTGTAAATGCGATGTATCTATAATTGAATTTGTTAGCAAAATATCTACAGTGGAAGATTATCTGACTATTGTATTCTGCCTGAATCTGATAAATGTATCAACAGAGCTTATATAATATTGCGAATTTAACTGATGATTGTAAAGGCTGTTACCTGTTGAATTGTTTTGTAAACAACTCCAACCAACATGTTGAGCATTAAAATCTCCAAAAGTAAATAACATCAACGAAGCTTGTTGTGTACATTGGACAATAGGCCAACGTAAATCTAATTGTTTTGTGGAGGAATTGGAATTATTGCTATAAGAACACCTCCACCATGTGCTGCTCTGTCTTCTCGATAGATTTTGTAGTTTCTGATTTTAAATTTGTGGCTTATTTTCAAAAGCGTTTCATTGATTAATATAATATCTATTTTTTTTCATTTGCAAAATGTTCTAGTTCTAATATGGACGCAGAATTGCGCATTCCAGTGCATAACCCTAAGGCTCCATATTGACTAATTATATGACATGACGGTGCATATTACCTTGTACTCCCAATTTATCGTACTTGGTTTTGCATTTTTCTAAAGCATCAAGGGCTTCGAAATAGATCTTTAATATTTTTTGTTTAGAAATATTATTTTCGTCATTTCGGTGACTTGTGGCAGCTATAGTAGCATATGAATCTTCTCTATTGTTACCTGTTTTTTTTTTATTACTAACATGATGAAGTTGTTCTTCTTCTTCCTCATCTGACTCGTAAGAGCCTAGAATTCTTTGAGAGGTAAATCTGTTTGAACGTTTACTGCTTATCACTTTGTGACGTGTTTCCAGATACTTCTTTCTGGACGGACAGAGAGGTTCATCTGCTCTATGATTGACGTTTTTTAAACTTACTTTTATACAATTGAAGCACTTGTATATTACAGGGCCGTTGGTAGATGTTTTATATAGCTTGTAGTTAGCATTATCGCGTGTTACACTGCAACCTAAGCACGTTTTACCTCTGTGAGAGTTGGCTGATCCATGTCCGTACATTGTGCATTTTGAACACTCTGTTGTTCCTCTGTGTCGCCGTAGTAGGTTTCTCCAATGCACGACAACATCATATACACACTTAATGTTTATTACTTTACATTTAGTGATTTGGTCTCTAAAAGAAAAAATTTTTATATTAAATGTGTATTTAATTTCATCGCTAATTGTTTTCAAATCAATTCTGGGCAAACCAAACAACATCAGTTTAAATCGTTTGTTGTCTTTCAATGGGTGCGTAAAGAACTGCATCTTTTCCTGCTTTAATTTTTTTGTAGTTTCATCAAACTCAGATAGTTTGCTTGGGATTACTTTTGTTCCAATAGACGTTTTTTTATATTTATTATTTTTTCCTAATAGTTTCATTACTGCTGTGAAAGTATGGAAATTGTTAACATTGATTGGCAGAATCTTTACCGTATCCCTGATTTGTTCCTCTTCAGCGCTTGAATTTTCTTCATCCGAGATCTATTTCCAGGCTTAGAAATTTTAAATTTAGACTTATTTTCCTAGAATTTTTGGCATTTCCAAAGAAATTTGCAAAAAAGTTTATCACAAAATAAAATTATACAGCTATTATTTTTTGTTGTCACCAAGTAAAATAAAATGGACTGTTCTCAACCAAAGTAATTAATTTTTTTTTTAATAGACGATAAAAATATAACAGGAGCTTGTAAATTTAGCAATAGTTTATATAGAATAAATAAGTTTAATAAACTATTTTTTTTTTAACGTATAGCATTATTCATTTAAAATATTTATTTATTAAATCATTTTAATATAAAATTTTTTAAACCTAATTATGAAATAACCTACAGTTTTTTTAATTAATTTTAAAATGTCAGCATTATCCATTATAATCGCTTTTATAAAATTGAATGTGTTTAAATTAATTTTTTTTTTTTTTTAAATTTCACATGTATTTAATTGTTTTCTACTCTTTCATTATTTTTGTATCGCTCAATTATATTTATTTTTTCATTTAATTTTTTTTTACGATAATGGCTGGTCACATCAGGCTTTGCTATCAGTTACGCCACACATTTTCTAAGCCAAGTGTGACTTACAGCAAGTATCATTTTATAAAGATGACAAATTCATTAGTTCATTTACTAATGTAGTTGAAAGTTCAGCTTAAAGTGAATTTTTGTTTCACACATTAAAACACTCAACAACAAAGAGAAAATAATAACATAATTTTAATTATGTACTTTATACAAAACAATTTTATTATTAGATGAGCACAGAGTGAAATACAAAATGCAGTGAAATTATTTGCCCACATGTTACTTGTGTCTTCTGTTCCTAATATTATTAACTAAATGTGACTGGTGTTAATTTTAATGCCTTAATTAAAACTCCATTTGTTAACGATCATTGACTCACTTAATATTTAAAGTAAAACAGTAGGATATAAAGTAAAACTTATTAAATAGACTATTTCGAAAGCCGCTTATTTTTTCTTCCTTTTGTTTTTGTTTTTATTATTATTGTTATAAAACTAATGTCTGTAAACAATTACTGAACATTGTTGTCAAGACGACTGCAGATCGTGTATAGCGTTAGCAATAGAGTTGTGCCAAATCGTTCAATTCAGTGAGCGGTCATTTTCGTTCAAATGTTAAAAGTGAACTCGTTCGTTCAATTCGTTCGTTCGTTCAATTTGTCACAAAGTATATCCAAACACCTCAGACCAGTAACAAGAGAATACAAAGGCAAAAGAAAAAAGAAAAGCAAGGAAATTAGTTGTTATATGCTGTATTTTTATGATAAATTACAAAAAAGTGTGTTGCAACAAAATGGCCATATTGTGGTGGGTGCTCCCAGACGCTTAGGATACATTGCAGGTAAGATTTTTGCATTATAGCCACACAAGTTATTTTTTTATAAAAATAAATTTTTGTTTAGATCCTTTGTTTTAGATGGCTTCGCTTTACTTCAACAAGGCTATACAGATTGTAAGCTTAGCTATAAAGTATATATCTGACTTCTTATGCATAGCAATGTCGATTGAGCGATGTTCGTCTCCCCGTCCGTGTTAGTGTCGAAAAAAGTGCTATTGAAAATCAGCATGATCGGTCCATGTCTTTCTAGGCAGCAGGCAAAACACCACGACTACATCTAATTTTTTCATGTCATTTGGATCAATAAAGTAACTCCACTCAAAAAAATAAATGTATACTGCGATATAGAATTAAAAAATAAAACATCAAGGGAAAAATTATCTATCGCCCTTTTTTTCGAGTTATGGGGCTCTGAAGTTTTCAAATTTTAAAAATATCAAAATGAGTATCACTAGAAGAAAGCTTTTGAAGAGATCTTCAAGAAAATACTGAAATTAAAAAAAAATGCTTAACCCATTTATAGCCGATGTCATTTTTATGTAAAATTATATATATGCAGTACCTGGATGGTGAAGAGTGTGTAAGATTTGGCATAGCCGAATATAGCACTCTTATTTGTTTAATAGTACAATTTTCTCAAAGAAACCTAAAGAAAAAGTCAATTTGTCACAGTCGATTTTAAAATACGTTTTGCTTTTTAAATCGAACGATCTATTTATTTATTCATTTATTAAAGAAATAAAAAGCCTTGAGGCCAAACTTATATTAGATTTAAACAATTTTTATTTATGTATTAGACCAAAAAAAATTAAGAAATGAGCGTTTTATTAGGCGTTTTTCAGGATCTTATTAAAACATTGAATATAAACAGACATAAATAAACCGCAAACAACTTAAAAACCATAAACAAGTTTGGAATTTTGGAAAGTATTTAATAAAATAATAAATTTACAAGGAATTGCAAAGTCCGCTACAAGAACAATTATACAATTTGAATTTAGAAATTAAAGGGTGTTCCCATAACTGATGTATTTTAACCTATATGGCCCTTCCTTTTAAACCGTTATATACAAACACTTGAAATTTAGACAAAATGAGCATTACTTTGTCTGGTGTAATAATATGTTGGTGTAAAATGAATTATATGGCCAAACTGTAGAACAGTTTTAGGCAGAACCTGTTTGCTAAGTCCGCTATAACAAAAATAATAATAACGGAATTTGAAAATTAAAGGGTGTCCCAATAGTTGATGCAATTTGATGTATGTGGCCAAACTTTTAAACCGTTTGAAACAGATAAAATCTCTTAAGAGGTCATTTTTCCTGCAATCATTATTTACTAGATATATAACCAACCATTTTACCTTTACCTTTAAATGCCAGTTAAAATAAACAATTTTAGTTGTTAATTAAACCTTAAGAAATAAATATTTATTATAAAATACTTCTAGTTTTAAAAACTTTTATCTACATGTATATGTATTGATATTTTTATTTCTGTTTTAAATTTTTAAAAGTTTTTATTTCATGTTTTGTTTATTAAGTGACCGAAAGAAGTAGCAACGTATCAAAAACAAAATAATTTTAATTAAAAAAACTTATGTGCTGTTTCTGCATTAGAGACGATCAACTCGTCTGAAAAATTTGTATAAAAAGCACTTAGTTTTTTGAGTTATTTCAATACAAATTTTTCAGACGAATTATTCGACTGTTATTCAGAAACAGTAGAAGCATAAAGAAATTGAAAAAAATTTAAGATTTAGTAAAAAAAACGTTTTAAGTGCATTTGTAATATAAATAATAATATGTATACAACATTTTTGAAAAGTTTATAGATTTTGTTAAAAATTACATAAACAAACATAAACAAAATTATATGCAAATATATATTAAAAATTGTTTGTAGAATTTTTTGTACTTTTGACTAGTAAAGCTTACATATCGTTTTATTATTGTACTCCTTTTTTGGTGTAAATAAAATTTTTCAACCAAAAAAAAAAGGGTTTGTTATAAATAATCTAAAAATAAAAAATCAAAAGCACAATTTTAGTATGGGCAAATCGATTTGTATATTTTTATACATTACCTTTTAATATTTTTATGGCCTACATGTTTCGCTGAAGAAAAATAAGGCTTGAAACTTTGCTTGATTTCAAACATGTGCGTCTATCATTCAAAATTTGACCCATTGAGGAAAAGATTCTTTCACAAGGTACTGAAGTGGCCAATATACATAGCCGTTTAAGAGCGAAAGAATAAACCCTTGGATACAACATTTTTCTTTCGTTCCACCAAATCAATGGATCTTTTGTCCGTTCCAAATATTCTTCGTTAAGGTACTTATCAAATTCCCTAATAGCTGCTGCTGAGTTGTTATCGGGACGAACCGTTTTATTGTACTCCTGGTCGTATTCCGCCCAAAAGCTAAATACTTCCCCTGCACTTACGGTAGCTGTTTCTTGAGGATTAGTATCTGCAACAGTAGTACCTGGCAGGCTTATTGTACACAATCTTGTCCTTAAGTTTTTGACAGCTGCCTGATAAGAAATTTCGTTTTTGAAACCCCTTCTTTTAAATCGCGGGTCCAAAATTGCGCTTTCAGCATACAGTGGATTTTTTTCATAATCGCCAAAACGGTATCTAAGATCAAATTTAATTTTGGATATCATTGCCGAAATCTTGATATCTGTGGAAACACATTTAGCTATAAAGCACTCTAGAATGTTACATATAACTGTGACTTTTGAAAGTGTAACATTTTTTTCTGCACATATTTCCACAGTTACTTCCCAAAATGGCTTTAAAATCGGAATGATTTCATGAATATAATCCCAGTCCTGCAAGGAAAGCAACAAATCTGGACGTTTTATCGAAAGAGTTGATGTAACAGCATCCTCACTGGTGACAATTCTTTCTAGCATTAAGAAAGTGGAGTTCCAACGTGTTTCAACGTCCTGCTTAAGTTTAAGCTCAGGTAATCCCATTTGCTTTTGGATTTCGAAAAGCTTTTTAAGGCCCTGGGAACTTCTATGAAAATATTCCACTACTTTTCTAACCTTTGCTATGGTTTCTCCAACTTCACTTAAAGCTGCTTGAACTACTAAGTTGAGAGAATGTGCAAAACAACCCACGCCTCTCCAATTTCCTAGGCGAACTGCTGCAACAATATTTGCAGCATTGTCACTTACAATTGCTGTTACCTTATGGGAAATTTCAAACTCCAACATAGTTTTTTTTTAAAAATTGCACAAATTTTCAGCAGTGTGCCTCTCTGAAAATTGATCACACGCAATCAAGAAGGACTTCAGCTGCGTTTCTTCATTGATGAAGTGCGCTGTTATTGCTATATAGCTGGTGTTTGTCCTGCACGTCCAACTATCTGTGGTGAGACACACTGCTACAGATTTACAAATGCTTGCTTTAACGTTTTCAAGAATTTCCATATGAACAGTTGGCAGAAGGTTTTTAGATAACGTCTTTCTGGTTGGCAGCTGGTATCCTGGGCAATATGACACTTCATGAATTAGTTCTCTGATTGCCGGCTCATCTACAAATCGTAACGAATGATTACCTTGAGCAACCGCTTTCAGCACGAGCCTATCAATACGTTGGACTTTTCGAACCGGAGGAGGTTTGCGGATGAACTGGGATATTGTTTGCTGCTGCAGTTTGATTTGTGAGCTGATACTAGGTTGTGAGCTGGAAATAGATTGTGGGCTGGAAATAGGTTGTGAGCTGGAAGTAGTTTGTAGGCTGGTGAAAGAATGTAGGCTGGTCGAAGGCTGCTCTACTAAGATTTCTTGGGAGCACAAATCTATGGCTACCTGGCGCTGTAGTGACCGAGGCGTTAAGGGATGCTTGGATTTTAAGTGGCGACTTAAATTCCCTGTAGATCCACAGGCAACGCTTAAAGAAGCTTTGCAGTAGTTGCATTTGGCACGATCTGCTCCATCTTCTGTGAAATGAAGCCATATTTCGCTGCTTTTCCTAAAAGCCATTCATTTTTATTATATATATTTTTTAAATGGAATCACTTATTTTAAATTTGAATCACTTTTCACTTTCGTTAAAGCACTATAAAGCTACTTTTTAATGAAGCAAGATACTACCGGTTTAAAATTCACACTTTTAAAGCAAGTTAACGTTAATTCAAATTTAAAAAAGAAGTATAGTATTACCATAGCGAGGCCAATAAAAATTTATCCTTTAACTTAAAGCAACTCTGATTAGAACGCAAAAATACATCTCTTAATACACCATAAACAACTGAAGCAAAAGAGCGAAAGAAAAAAATTTTACAAAATTGAACGACCATGAGCGGTGCACTAAGGACCCAAAGGCGTTCACTAAAAAGACCGGATCACTTCGTTCAATTGACTGATTCGTTCGATTTGGGTCGTTCGTTCACGAACGACACAGCTTTAGTTAGCAATTAAGTGTAGTTTAAAATTATTAGGAAAAAAATTTATTTTGCACATAATAACATAATTTCTCTGGAAGATAAATGTAGAAGTAAATTTAGCCTGCACTACTTTCTCTTCTGGAAGATCAGAAAGCTTGACGTGTGAGTACCTGATGTATTGAACACTTTCACAAAACCTCTATAAACTTTAAATCATTTTTAATGTTTTTTACATTAATCTAGCATTTTTGGATAAAGGTTGTTTTTATTTCTCCAGATGACAATTGACTTAAAGCTATTTTCGCATGCTATTAAAACAAGGCAGTAGGTGAAGATATAAGCCGAAAAAAAATTTTAAACAACCCTTATCAGTTGGGTATTGGAAGCATGATCACTACAAAGTAATATCACTTAATATGCGAAATTTGTTGTTCTAAGCTTTTACTTTTATAAATTTGAAATAATTTAATAATGCATAAACATACGTTTGTGTTCTTAAATACCTCTTGTCCTTTTTAATTTGTTGTGTCTACTTTTAAATTATTTTAAATTTATTTCTATGTAGTTTTTGTAAAAAATTAACTATTCTTATTTCACTATTGTCAAAATTACAATTTTTCTCATTAGTGCTTTTTCCCGTTTAAATTTAATCAACACTTGATGCACAAAACAAATTCAATATTGTTTATTTTACTACTGCTTGTTACCTGCTTAAATAAATCAAATTATTTTAAATAGAAACCACCAAAACGCACCCGAACTTAAGTTTTCACTTAATCCATTTACACATTTAAATTGCGTACGCCCGTTTTCGTCTACAACTCGTGCAAAAGAAAATACGATTAGTACTTAAGGAACTAAAAAAAAAATAATTACAATTTTTATTTTATAACTGCAACACGTTTATACATCTTTAACATACCACTGTCAAATATGCAGAAAGTTAGACAACGTAATTTTTAAATTTGTACTAAAACCAATTTTTCTCTGGACATAATTTTGCAAAAAGCAAAAACAAAAAAAAAAACATAAATAAAAAACCCAAATTAGAGAGCAATATTTGGTCGTGCCGAGTCTTGTACACCCTTCTCCGCAGCAATGTGCCTTATGCATTCATCCAACAGTACATCTTTGTTTCTACTTTTATTCTTTTCAACTTCATTTGTACAACTATCTTAAAAGAAATTAACATAATCACTGTTGCCTAACGCACAATTGAAAAAAATAATGAAATGACTGTCAGGGTTCGGACTCGAGTGGAAAAAACGTGCTTGAATAGTATGCTTTGTTAATAATTTTGATGGTAATTTTAAGGTGATAATATATTTTCAATCGAACTTTAATTTTTAACTTTTTTTTTCTTTTGTAAGGTTGTAATTTGCTTTTCATGCCAAGTTAAACATTTTTTTACATAGTTGAATTTTAATGTTAACAATTAGTATGATACTGGAGCAACATCTACTGTACTTTGTAATAAAAAGAATTTCATTCGTATAGTGTCAATTAAAATAGGATGCAAGAAAGGTTATCTTTAAACTTTCTCTAACAAACTTGAAGGCGATAATTTTTTTTGCTACTCTATTTTTAAATCTGGTGGTAAAATAGATAATGTTTACAATGTACACTACTAAAAGTAGTATCTAATTATTTTTGTGTTCTCTGTAAATGAATGCCATTTAAAGCAATTTTTTCCTTATGAATAATAGCAGAAATAAACAACAACTAAGCCAAATCCTGATAAAAAATGTCAATTACAGTAGATACCAAGTAAATGTAAAGTTTCAGTCATCTAAATTAAATACATGGTATAAATACTAGCTTATCTCTCAACATTTAATTTAAATCGTTATTTAACAATATTCCAAATTCAGATATATTTCAATACATAAACATGAAAATGCTGGCCTAAATTTTTATTGCAACCAGAGCAAGCTAAAACTGTTTTGGTTTACCTTACTATCGGATTTCTAATTGATATGTAACAAAAAAAAAATATTAAAAAAAGTCTAAAACGTAATTTTGTGTTTTTCTTTAAATATTTAATACAATACTTATTCAGTTTTCTTTCAGTTGTCACACCTATGAAAAATTAATTTTGGGTTAAGGTTTACCATTCAAAGACTCATAACAGTATCCTATTGCTATCGAGTTTACAAAAATAATTTATATGATACAAGTACATTCGTCATAAAACAAACAATTGCAGGTGTTGGATCGAAACTTGAGTTTAAAACTTCGCTTGTAGACAAATACATGACCTTTTAGAGCCATCCTGGCGTTTTTTGTTTTTTAAAGATATTAAGGCTACATTTTTTTTTGAGGTGCTATATCATTTTATCAGTATTTCAATACGCTTTTAAAACGCTTGTTGTGCAATAAATAAGTAATTGTTTAAACAAACAAAAATAAATAAGTATATTAAACAATGTACGTATCCCGTTTTATTATATATATTGTTGTTTCTTTTAAAATTAAATTAACTTAGGTAATCAAATTTGTTGTCAAATTTTCTTTTATTTATGTAAACAAAAGATCCCTTTTAATTTTTTCATACATTTATATCCGGATTGCTTGGAGAATTTGAAAGAGATAAAACCACATTTCCACATTCATACATGTATGAGCTTAAAACTGTTTTATAAAATTAGCATGAAAAAAGTCTTCCCGAAAAATTGTCATCATTCACATCGCTGACATCTCAACTGAGTGTATTATATTTGAGATCTTATCGTCACTTAATAATAAAATATAATTGTAACAAATTACGAATATTGTGAAAACAAATTCGCAGTATATAAAACAAAGTATTCATGTAGATCTGAATTATCCGCATACAATGGAAATCAGTATAAACAACAACAAAACAAATAAATTTTACCCTCTTATTATAGATTTTATGCACGTGCCACGAATAAACAAATGTGTGTCCTGTGAGGCGTAATGCAAGAAGTTTCTTGTTGGCTTTCTCTGCCAACGAATATTCGATTTATTGGTTTAAGTAAAAACATACATACATATGCCCATACGTACGTAGAAACAAGTTTTATTTTTTGTTGTAATTAATTGACATTAAAATGACTGAAAACTAACACGTATTAAGACGGTATTTAAGACGAATTAAAGCAAAAGTAATAAATCAAACACATAACTGTTGATCAGCTTGCAATTTGTCGGAATTTTCATTTTTTTTATTTATAACTTCGATATATAAAGATACGATGAATTTTTCTAGACACAATTGATGTGTTAATAAACTGCTCAAATAAGTGAAGCTTTAAAAATAATTAAGAAATTTAATCATTGAAGGCTTATTTCTATACTTAAAGCATCCACAAAAATAAGATTTTTCATAGTAACATAAATGCTTAAATATTTTCGTTTATCCATTCAACTCTTGTTATGTTTTGAGCATATAAATTTCGACAATTATTATTCAACAGAAAAGTAAAGAGTACACCAACACGTAAAGTAGAAAACAAAAAAGGAAAAACATTTCCATTGCAAATATCCTTGATATCATTTATTGAAGTGGAAAAAATTCAATCAGTATACGTTGCCAAATACACACAAAAGATTTACAATTTGTCGAACCATCCGTACATTTCTGAAAACAATAGATAAACGTCGACAACGACACATGAATAAAAACAGTGAGTCAGCAAATAAAGCATGAAGATGTATGTATATAAAAAACGTAATCTTAAACAATAAAAGGCGAAACATAGCGCCCAGCAACTGTATGGAATATTTTTTCTTGAAATCTAAGCAGAAATATATAGGAACTCCTTATCAAAGTACTGGAAAATAATTCTATTGAATAATTTTAGTTACAAGCATTGAAAAAAAAAAATAAAAATGCAACTACATGGAAAGAACTGAGACAATCAACATTAAAGAGTTCGTTGTATGAAAAATATTTGATACTTCACCTAATGTAGCACTAGAAAACACTCGTTTTTTGTTAATTTTTTTCTGATTTTCTGCAGATGCTTCAAACCTTTAATTTAATTGACTGGTTATTAAAACATTATTTGTGCCACTTGCAATATAATATAATTGCTCATTAAATAAAAGACTCAAGACAGAAATACATCGGTTACTAAAAAATACTTTTTAAAATTTGTCATTACATCAAAAAAATAAAATATTTTTCTTTCAAAGTACAAAGGTTTCCGTGTTTCACATTTGCAAAACTAAAATCATTTATTATTTGCAATACTCGAGAGCTCTATGAAGGGACTTTGAATACAATACAAAAATAATTTTTTTAAAAAGTGTTAATATAGTTTTATTCCTTTTAGTAACTCTAAATTAATAAGCAAAAAAATTTGAGGAAAGTTATTTATCCTAATTCACCACAAGTATTGATTCCACGATCGAGAACTTTGCTAAGGCTTAAATTCGTAGTTGGTTAGCTGGTAGCACTATCGGTAACCCAATTAACTACCTAGCGAAAAACTAGGAATTACCTTAAAAAGTACTTGCCATATAATGACTTACTTTAGTGATTGCTTACAAAACACATTACATTACTTCGCAAATGAAGGAAATGGTAATTGACTAGTTTTATAAGTTAAAAGGAAATACCTAAAATACGTACTAATGATCATTGTTATTGTCTGCAATAATCAATGTAATCAATTCTCAGTAATTGATTATAAAAGTCTCATGCCCCGTTAAAAACTTTAGCTTTGTAATCTAGTTGAGAAGTCATTCCGCCATTGAAATTGAAATTTGTTTTTTCATAGTTATAGTCAAAGTCGTGAACCACAAGCAGCCAAAAGCCTGCAGGAAGACAGCGTGACGCTTTGAATAACTTTTTAAGGAATATCATTACAGTTATAATAAAAGATTCAAAGCTTTTTCTGTTTCAATCTCTGCAGTAATCCTTGCTTCAGGCAGACCTGGGGGGATTCAATTACATTTCAATTACAATTACAATTACATGTAATTTGTAATTGAGTATTTTCAATTACAAATGACAAGTAATTGTAATTGAAATCAGGGACTAAAGTCAATTACAATTACTCGTAATTTGTAATTAAAAAATTTCAATTACAATTACTTGTAACTTGTAATTGAAAAAGCCAATTACAAATTACATGTAATTGTAATTGAACATTTTCAATTACAAATTACATGTAATTGTGATTGTAATTAGGCAATAATCATTACTTGTACTTAAACAAAATTCAATTACATTTCTAAAAACATAAAGTGTAACTAAAAATTCTAAAAATGAACTACTAAAACGTTTCGGATAATTTCAGCAAGTTTATTAAAATTCATATTAAAGCTCTGAAGAATATTACGGTGAGGACGTAAATGAAGGTAATAATCGCTTACGAAAAATTAAAAACTTTGATTTCGTTTTTATATTTTTTCATTTTATATTCCATAGTCATTAAAACATCCGATTGTAAAGAAGAAAGTAGTTTAAAATTTGAACTTAACCTTTACTTGCGTGATCTGAATTCATCTCTTAAGTGCGTCAAGAATTATCCTACAATACTAAAGGCTTTTCTACGATCAAATACTCCCTTCTCATCTCCAGCGCCAGTTGGAAAAGTTGTTTTCATTCGCTAGTATAATTTTAATACCTAGGCGACAAAGCTTAGCAGGTGAAAATTTTGAAAAAATGGTTTTATTTAAAGCAAAAAAAATTTTGTTTAAATTTTCACTTTTTTTAGTATGTTATGTGTATAGTACTATATCTTCCTTAAGGTTGTTGTTATTTTTTGCATGTTTATTATGTGTATGTAATTGATGATTTTTGTAATTAAATATTTTTTGACTAAAAATAATTACAAAAGTAGTAATTACACAATTTTGTTTCAATTATGTAATTATGTAATTGAATTTTTCAATTACAATTACATGTAATTTTAATTGAAATCAGGGACTAAAGTCAATTACAATTATATGTAATTGTAATTGAAAAAATTTCAACTACAATTACATGTAATTTGTAATTCCATGTGTAATTAATTACAACTTGTAATTGACATCCCCCAGGTCTGGCTTCAGGTATCTCAGCAATTCCGGGTGGACTGCCTTTTAAAACCAAATGTTCAGGAAGATAAAAAACTTCGGTACATGATAGGATATTCTCTGTGGTATTCGACCAATAATAACAAAATCCCTTCTTTTCATGGAGTGTAATCAGATTATTGATCACGGTCCAACACGGATATAACTTTAATCTTAACTTTTATACACACTTTTTCGTATGTTTGCGAATTCCTGAAAAACAGTCCCCGATTAAAAAAATAAAAATAGGACAAGAGAACGCAGACTTAAGCAATAATGAAAAGCGCAGCATACATTACCGGAATTTGATGTCAAGTATGACGACAGCTACACAGAGAAAAGAGATTCGTTGTGACAACTGAATTTGTTGCCAAACGAATTTTGTCAGTTGTGAGTATTACCTGAAATTCAGTTGAAATGACTGAATAAATATGATGCTTATAACTATTTTAAAAAATGATTCGAGAAAGAAGAACATCAAGAGAAATTATTATTGTGAATTAAATAAAAAAAACTTAATATTTAAATATAAAAATTTATATAAGATGTAATTTTAATGGATACTCATAAGAATATAAGAGTATACATATGATGAACACCTCAGCACTACTTCTTCCTCTTAATTTCTGGTTTTTCCAAACTTCTTTCGTTTTTCTTTCCTTCCAATTTTACTTTTTGCCAATGTTACTTAAACAAAACGCTTTACAATTATTATTATTTGAAATAATTTTTTTTACTCAAGTTGGATCTACCTTTTTATAATATTGTTGTATTCTTTTTTTTTTTTTTTGTGTATTAATTTCTTTTTTATTTTTGTTTACAATGTCAAAACAGCTTTCGTTTGTAGAAGTAACATAACCGGTTTTTTGATTCTTACTACCAAAGTTTGAGTATCCGTATTAATGTGCTGAAATAATTTTGTTGCTTCTTCCAATTAACAGAAATGATAACAGTAAAGACATAAATCGGTCGAGTTAGCTTTTCTAATGGTTCTTGCGACCGACTATTAATTACAAATATAATCCTTTTGTTCTTAATATAGAGCTTATATCAAGATTATAGATTGTTAGGAATAAGAATTACATTATGATATTACTAGTTAAATTTTAATAATTTTAAACGATTTTTTACCAAGTTGTTTTCTGTGTGTACGGTTTACGGAGAAGATATGAAAGTGTAACAATGGATGGTGCTCCATTGCACAATAAATAAATGACAAATAAAATTAGACCAATTATTTATTCTAGGCAATAAAGCATTCCAAATGATTGGACAATAACTTACTCCTTAGTCATTGTCGACAGCTATCAATATTAAAAAATGGAAATAATTATTATACAACCACAAAAAAAGATTTAAATGATCCGGGCTTAGATAGAGACAGTCGCCTTTTTCAAAACTATTAATGAGATAACTTCTAGTACCTTATCGCAAAAGTATGTATATATGTATGTTAAAGTTACCGCAAAGCTTTAATAATCCCAAAGACAGGTAAATATACTCAGTCTCTAGAAAGCTATTAATTTATAGCATTCAGAGTATTCTTGAGTACATAGCATGAATATTTAGGCTGTGTTTCTTTATTGGCTTACAAAATTTCCCTCCTAACACAAATGGGACCACCTATTTTCGCACAAAACAGTTTTCTTCCTCACTGAGATGAACTTCTACTGGAACTTCACTTTCTAATAGATATACCGTTAACTCAATATTTGAACCATTACCATAATTTTTGTGGGATGATAAGGATCTATCATCTTTATCAGTTGCAACAGTAGCAGTTATTTATTCCTCATCTGATTCAATGTTTTAAACAAAGTTTCCGAAATAAATTATTAATATGCCATAACAAAGCCTGAGACATTTGGAATATAGAAATCACTCTACAACAACTGCAGAATATTCTTACCGAGCTAACGAAGATGCACTCAAAGTTTTGAACTTGTTATTATTTTCCATTACCACCAAACAATTGAATAATATTGTGTACATAATTTTTAAAAGTACGGAATACAATCTACTGAACAAGATAGCTCAATATTACACAGAGACTAAAACAGATGTAACGTAAAGGAAGCTCCCCATCAATTTGAGGTATAAAATTTCTTTTTTGTTACTTTCTTAAACATTAGTAAGAATAGGGCTTACAAATTAAATCAGTTTTTTCTAAGAATATGAATATTGTTTTATACATTTCCCAAAAAAAAATTTTTTTAAAGATATAATGTTTTAATGAGCATAAAATAAAAAAAAAGTAATGTACATTACACTTTTTAACATAAAATAAAAAAAGGGGAAAGGGTACTTTTTAATTTTTGTATTCCTGTAAGTTGCATTATTATGGCACTATCGTTTGACAAGCGTTAACATATTTTACAGATATTTTGAGCAGTGTATTTTAAAATAATAAATTACACAGGTATGCAAGGGTTTCCTCTACCTGTGTTATCAGTACGAAACACCGCTAGTATCGCTATAGATTGGCTGAGGATGGATTTTCGATGAAAGTTGTAAGTTGGTACACATTATCAATTTAGATGAGTACATGAAAACAACGTCGGATATATCGTCTCTTGTTTTTTTTTTTTTTGTTTTTTACTATTTAATTAGTATAGCCGTGCTACGATCTATAGGAAAGGAAGGAAGGAGAAAAAAGACTGGTGGTGAAAATAAAGCCATTTTATTAAGAACCGACGAAGGAAGCTGCGTTCTGTATTGTTATAGCATTATACAGAAACAAAAAAAAAAAACATTTTTCTCTTGGGTTGCCACAGAGGTTAAACCCTGGCCAAACATGTTCGTAGTCAACGTGCTTGCTGCGATGACTACAGCAGCCTAGTAAAAACAAGGAGTTTATATTGCACTACTTGGTACAGATACAAAGGCATCCCGATCAATAATTTGGAATGGGTCTGCCTCTAAATGGGTAGATAGGAACCCAATGCTGCGGACTGAAACGAAATACTTAAGAGCTTCAACAAACAACGGGCAGGTCGCAATACCTAATATAGGGAGGAATGCATTCAACTTGTTCCTCACAAGAGCCATTGTTTGTGATGGAAAACAAATTATTTTAGAACTCGACAAGATGCTGGTTAATGAAGTTGAAATTTATGGAATTCAAGGAAACTGCCGGTCCATATATAACTACACCGTCTACCAAAGATCACTTGTGAATAACAAACTGAATAATGAAGAGGCTATCAAAATACTTACGAAAAATATGCTCTACAGCACAAATTTTGAGAGTCCAATTGAACTTAGTGGCGAAACTAAACTGCTATACAGTACTTCCCTTCTGCAACTCTCAAACTAATCTGTGATGATCAGAAACCGTACCTACACAAGCTTTTCGATGAGAAAAACACAAATCATGTCGCCAGTACTTGCGAACCTAACCCGGGTGATTAGTACGTCCATGATATTAGCCTTCGCAACATTAATCGTCCTGAAAGGCTAGAGGTAAAATTTGATAGTTCTTTTGAAACTTGTGTGACAACAATTACATTCATGGTGATCTGTATCGGATGGATGTGGTATCAACTAACAAGGAAATTAAATCTTTCTGCAGTTGAGATGCAAACCGATCTTCACATCTGTGGGATGCAGAGGAGGGAGGAGAACAGTGTCAACGCTGTTGGCAACGTGTCGGGTAGTATGAGAACATCCTTTTGCAGAATCAGAGTGAAGGTCTTTGCACAAATTGATGCAATGTGATCAATAACTTTACTCGCTAAAGATTATCTTTAAAAATGTTCAGTCTTGGTTGCACGCTCGGAATAAACGGTTGTAAAATAATTAAGAATAAAAAAAGTGAATTTATCTTAAATAAAATACTTGTTTTAAATATATTAAAAATAAATTGGTTAATGTGTAAAGTAATTATTGTTAAATAAATCTAATTAAAATGAAATTCTTGTGTGTTCATTTTAATTGGCGCTGTTGGTTGCTTCTTAATAAATATTTTTAATTAAAGTCGGTTATATATAGAAATAAACAATAATAATAACATTTTGTACACAATTTATATTTGTTTTTTTTTTTTTTTAACTTACCTAAAAATTTATTTGTTCAATCGTTGAGAGATATCCTTTAGAAATATTGGTAATGGACTATAACATCTAAACAGTTCATATTTAGTTAAAATTGCTCAAGTTTAGATAAAATTGTACCAATACAGTTAAAATATCCACACACATAACAAACTTTGTATTGAAACTTTTTCGTTTCAAATTATGTAAACAAGTTCGTTAAGCTAGTGAAAATTTTTGAACAAGTGGAAATATTTATTATTTTTTGTTGAATTTTCTAGCAGTCAATTATGTAAACACACAATAAACATACGACTATATACATATACATATAAATACATACAAAAATTTATAGGTACTTTTTTATATTCGAAAATTTTCTGTAGATCTTTTATATTATATTGAAAATAAAAGACGACGACTTGATACATAAAAACTTTTTTACTTGAGTTTATTTTCTCTTTGTTCCCTTTTTATTTCTTCGTAAGTTTAGTGAAGTTGAAAAACACGTCCATACTTTATTCGTTCCTTCCTTTGAAATTTCATCGCCATCATAAAAAATAACAAAAACTTCTAGGATACTCATATAGACGTAAAAAAAGTTCACTCTTAAATACAGCTACAAAAGTTTTTAAAGCCACCATTGGGTGTTTTAATATTTGTATTTCTTTCTTGAAAAAAGGCAAATAAAAAACAGAATAATAAAATATTGTTTATGAAAATGTTGTCAAGTTTTAAATCCGATTTGAAGTGAGTCGTCGTGTTGTCATTGTATGAAAGCAGCATAATAATGATTTGAAAGCCAACAACACCAACACCAACAAAAATGTATTCGAAAGGATATACTCTCATTCACAATGAACATTTGATATGAAAATAAATAACAAAAAAAGGAAACAAGAATTTTCAACTTTTTTGAATCACTATAATTTTTGTGTACAGGTTTGTTTGGTCTTGCACCAAGCCAAACCCAATAAAGATTTTAAAAAAAAAGTTCCGTAGTATTCTTGAACCTCTTTCCTATAAAAAAACACAGTACCCAGCGGTAAGCAACATAAGTATAGAGGCCTTCTATAAGGCCTTATTTAGCAAGCACAAACAACTCTTATATATTACACTCATATCGTTTTTAAGCCCACTGTAATTGACTACACTAACAAGAATTGTAGAAGAGCCGCATTATGAGACTTTCTCAAAAAACCTAAGAATATTTTCTAAATCAATTTATTTTATATAAGTTCCATATCGTATTTTATTTGAATTATTTTTTGTAAATGAGTTATTGTTTAACGAAGGTTGTAGCTAACCGAAAAGTGCATTTCATTCTAAATATTACTCTTCCCTTTTAATTAATCACAATTAATAACTAACTTAAGTCAAAATTAAGAAAAATAATTCATTTAATTTATTTTACTTAAATATATTTTATTTAAACAAATTCCTTTTTCTGTTAAAACTAGGGCAGCCCTTTAACGCTGGGCTTATATATCGAAGAACTTAGTGGATCTTATTTTTCGCCCCATTATTTCCTTTTTAAACATTTAATAGATTTTTGTTTGTTTTGAATGATATAACGAAATTATGTCATTTTTATACCCTTTACCACAGGTGGAAAAATTTCTACAATATCCATTTCCGACCCCATAGAGTATTGTAACGTTCGAGCTTTAATTCTTCTTATATGCTAGTTTTATATGCAAGTAAAAGTGATTGTAAGATTGTAAGTTTTGTATGTTCACCCATATTATAAAAAAAAAATCAATATACGTGATGAGCATGCCGACACTCCATAGAATACATTATAACATTTCTACAATTCAACTCACTTTAGTTTTACAAACTGACATTCTTATACCTTCAGTGTAGCTCTTATGTACATAAAAGATGTGTATCTGGGCGAATATGTTTCAGTCATGACACACAGAAATTGATTTTTTCATGTTGATATCTAAAAATTAATCACACATACATAACACATTTTAGAACATAAACTTAAATTTTATTTTTTATTTATTGCCTTAGTCTGTTGCTTTGATCGCCAGAGGTCGAACCTCAGAAGCTCGAATATATAAATTTCTCTTATGTAATTAGTTTCTTTTTACAGCGCCAATTCAACAATATAGTGCTTCGTTTTCATTATTCCACACAATAAATCGTAAAGTATTGCTGTGAAAAAAATATTACAATATTAGCCTTGACAGAAAACTGTTCATTTAACAGTGTTTTCTTTCAATAATAACATTGCACTGTTAATAAAATAAACCTTCGGTTAAAGAGAATGAAAACAATGCTTTAAGTATAACGAAAATGGCTTATATTGCCGAAACGTAATAATCTAATAGAAAGGTCATGGATTAGTTTGGAGGCCGTACAAATAGTCAGCCGCAAAGCTTTAAGTATATTTATGTTAGGACTAGAAGTTGTGAGGTAAAAAAAAAGATACAAAAAATTTTATTCCTCAAAAACAACAATTTCAATTACGTGAGGAATAAAGTTGCAAACGTTTATTCAGTCTACATTTACAAGGGGTATTTGGAATTATAGGAGATATTAAAGTGTGGCAGGAAAGACTTTACGAATCTTTTAAGTACTGATCGAATTTCTCAGTAGACAAAGTTATTTTTGGGCGCATTAGTAACGTTTTAGACATCTGCATGTAGAGTATGTTAGAGATTTTGAATAAATAGAGCTAACTTAGAAATACTAATCGGAAATAACATTTGTCCAGAGAACATAGTTGAATTTAAGCTAAATTGTTGGAATGACTGGGAATATGTGTGTGTGTAAGTAAAGCCTGTTCTTCTAGATTTAGTAGACAGGTACTTATAAACTCAACTTTCGCCCTCAAGACGTTAGATTTTCCATATGGTAGAACACAAAAATATTTCAAACTCTGCACTCTTTCGATACAGGAGTGTTTTTAACCGACTTCAAATAACAAGGAAATAATCAATTCGACTGAATGTAACTTTTTTGCTTCAATGTTTTTGCCTGCAGAACTCAGTAATTTCTGAACCGATTTTAAAAATTAAAAAAAAAAAAACTCATAATCTTAATAATTAAAGGGTTTCCCCATACAATATACGTATTTTTTAAATGTATTATGAACTGTAAAGCGAACTTCCGTAAAACTTAAAAAACGCGTATTACTTTAGCTCCCAATAGCAAAACGTAATACAAAAATCAATCTAAAAACTAAAGGGTGTTTCCATAGGTGACGTAACAGACAAACGCTTCAAAATTGGACAGGATGTCGATTACTATGACCGTTATAATAACAGGTATTAAAGTGTGTCCCAATATTTAATGTAATTTGATGTATGTGGCAAAACTTTTGATCTCTGATAGCTAGACAGCTGAAATTTACAAAAAACCTTAATTGTTTAGCCCGCTTTAATAACAAGTATGAATTTTGTATTTGGAAATTAAGGGCTATCCCAATAGTTGATGTAAATATATGTGTGTGGCCAAACTTTTGAACCGTTATAGACAGACAGCTGAAGTTTACAAAGAACTTGTATTGCTTAGTTCAAAATAATAAGTATAAAATTTCAATTTAGAAATTAAAGGGTGTTTCCATATTTAAAGTAAATTGACCTATATGGCCTACATCGTTTGTAACGTTACAAAAACTTTACAAAAACTTGAAAATTAAACAGAATGCCCACGGTATATTAAGAAGAATAAATATTTAAAGTTATATATTATAGGTTGTTACAATAGTTGTTTTTATTTGATGTATATGACCAAACTGTTGAACAGTTGTAGACAGTTGATTGAAATTCGCACAGAACCTTTATTGCTAAGCACGCTATAATGAGTACCAAACTTAAAATTAGAAACTAAAGGGTATCCCTATTACTATATAACCCTATCTTTAAAACCGTTACAGACAAACTCTTGAAAATTAGACAGAATATCCACTTCCATATCAAATATTATAACAAGTAAAATTATATTTAAAATTAGAAATTAAAGGGTGTTTGTTTTACTGTGTCAGCAATAAAAAGTGTAAAATATAAAGGGTGACCACATTACTGCTGAATTTTCTTAATAAACGGAATTTATTTTTGTTTTCTATGATATATAAAAAATCCTGACGCAATCTTTCTCGAATATAATTTAATACAATTAATGTATAATTATTTTCTTAACAGGCATGCATAAACACTGAAGCCTCTGCGTAAAACAGAAACAACATTGATATCGAGTTATATATGGAATCCATATTATGTATTAAAGAAATATCGTGTAAATATATTTTGGTATAATTGAATATATTTTTTCAAATTGGCTTCATTAATTTAGAATAAAGAAGAGGCTTGAAAAATTAAATAATTTTGTTTATATTTAACTAACTTTCAAATATTTAAATAGGCATGTTAATTGAAATGTATATACGTATATATGTACCTGAATATATTACTGAGGTAATGAATGTTAAATATTCTGAAATGCGCGTCGACGAAGTAAAACTTTACATGGGAAGCAGAAATAAAATTTGTATAATCTGTTTTTATTTACACAAAAATGTTATACGAGTACATTGATTTTTTATGAAAAATAAAAATAAGATTTTCATATATAATTCGTTTAGTTTTTCAAGAAATATTTCACTTTGTCGACTCATATTCCAGAATAGCCATTAATAATTTGTTACTTGATAAGTTTATTCAAATCATAACTTGTTAATATGGGAAAAACACTTTTTAAATTGTTAATTAAATTTACTTTATTTTCGTCATAATTTTCGTATATTAATGAATAACGAAAAAGGAATAGTTAAATTTAAGAAATATATCAATATTATTAATGTAAAATAATTAAAAAAACAGTAGAAGTGACTAACATATAGGCATTTTAAGGGCACTGTAAATGACATTTTTCCGCAAAAATTTATCAAGTATATAGTTCCAAAATATCGAGCGAAGAAGGAATATAAGGTACGTGACATAAAACGGAAACAATTTTGAGAGAAAGCTAAAGATATGCAAAATTCTGCAAATAAAGGTAGGTATTATTTTCTTTTTGACATTCTTATACGAAATTCTTCAGATTTTCCAATGTATCGATGTTAGTAACGGGGTCGAATGCAAATTGATGTAACAACTAATTCTTTTTAATATTCCAATTATACGCCACTGTTAACAGTAGATCATTTATTTTTACTTAAAGAGACGTACCGCTCAGACAAAAATGTCTTCTTATAAATTGCGTCTCGTTGTTAGGAAAGGGATAAAGTATAGATTATAGATAGGGAAAAAGAGTGATAAATAGAGAGCTTCATTCTTTAAGCATTGTAATTACACGTAATGTTTATTGTGTTGGTAGGCATAATAATGTATTTTTTCGCGAAGAACGGCTCTCTGTTACATATATATACGAAAAAATTATCTGGCAACCATCCTCCTCCCCACGTACAGATCCGAAAACAACAAGTTTTGTTGTTGTTGGCCGAGTGTGTTGTGAAAATAGAGCCAAATAAAGTTATTTCTACCAAAGTGGTGTTTGCTTGAATATTACGATTAGTTAAAACATAAGGCAATTAAAAAAGAGAAACCGCAAGCAATACCAGCCTCCCGGAAAGAAAACGACAATTATTGAAGCCGTCTATTTAAAATTGGAGTAGCAAGTAATTGTAGGAGGCGCTATTTATAATTACAAGAAAAACCTATTAGCTGTTAACGTAGGGAAGTAGCATAACAACAATGTATGGCTGATGAGTTAATGTAGGTGTTGGATAAAATATTGGACAAAACAGCGAGGAGATCGCAAGCTAAGATGTACAGTGTGGATGGTTTTGATTATAAGCAAAGTGTAGTTCATGTCTCGCTGGATTTACATAGTTGGGTAGCGTGGATAGTTGCATTTAGAATAACGCATGTTGAATAAACAATAAGGTAGACCATAAGATTCATGTATATCCAGAGCCACAAATTAAAAAATAAAGAATTTATAATGCGCGACAGTATTATTTACAATAAAAAGATTCCGCACGTTTTTCCAAAGAGGAAAATTGGTATCATAACCCTTAACACGTTGAGTGCCACGCGGTTTTATAGCGACTTCCCCGTCAGGCCGCGCGTGCCGGTATCGTAGTACAGCAATGCGAAGCGCAATACTGGCAAATTAGAATTTAGTCGATGGAAATTTGAAAACGTGTTAGGGCCATTGTTTTTTAGCATAGTGGGACAACATTTTTTATGTTTACCTTGTTTCAATAAAATTCATTACAGTTTTCTGAAAAAAATTTCAATTTTTACCTCTATTATCACTCAACGTGTTAATGTATAGTAAAAAAAGTTGAAGTTGTTAAATTGACAGGAGCTGGATTACGATCCCAGGCCATTAAAGCATTAAGACGGCTTAGTAGTCAAAGTGATAACCATCTTAACTACAGATACGTGTTTGCGATATCATTGATAATTTTTAGTTAGTAATTCTTGGGCAGAAAATAAAACGTTTTTTTTTATAATTTTATTTTTTTCTGTAAAATAAAAATATATTCAGAGTTTTATTATAGCAAAAAATACTTTTAAACCAATATTTTGTTAAACAATAAAAGTGAGATTTCAATCCTCTAGACCTTGCTCTTAAACTTAAGCACGAATATTCAAACGAAATCCAATACGAACGATAACGTAACCATTTTAATACAAATTTGGGTCCGGTAAGCAACTGCAGGCGCTAGTTGATTACATGGAAGAAAACCCGCAGTTTGCTAGAGGATGTGTAACGTTTGGGAGCTCAAAAGTTTCTATAGAAGAGCAGTGGAAAACGCTTGTTAAAAAGAAAAATTAGGTTGGGCCTCCAATACGTTCCGTTGTTGAGTGGAAAAAGGAACATACTATTTTTGTTTTAGGCATTTTTAATATTTTATTTATTTTATAGTCCTGAGCGAATTTAAAATGCCGCACAAAGAAAAACTGGTGGAGAAACAGAAGAGTATATGCAAAACTAGTGGTGGGGAAACAAACTGTATACCGAACACTGAATCTGTCTAAAGCCGCAGCACCTAGTGGTAAGGTGCTGAGATTTTTGACAGAAACCATTCAAAAGCTGTAGATTCTATTACTGATTGTTTTCAAGCTTTAAATGACACACCACTAAGAAGTACCAAAGCTGTAGCGCTTTAACACCTTCCTGACAGCAACACAATAGTCTGTAAGGGAAGTAGTCCATTACACAAAAAACAAATCAACCACCTTAAGAAAGTAAGCCGCAACAACAACAAAAACGACAACAACACTTAAATGATATTAAAAATTAAATTTCTGCATGCTTTTCTGCACAAGAAAACTAAGAGTGAGTGAATAGTCAGCTGCTGCAGGCTGATGCAACAGAAACATTGACTTAAGACACTAACACTCTTATTTCAGTCAAATGGCGAAGCCCAAGCCGAAATATCTAGGAAAAACGCAGAAACTCAAACACAAATTTTAAGATCAATTTTGTATTTTTATTAAATGTGTAAATGTCTAATAAAATAAAATAAACACACAACTTTTTATGAAATAAAATAAAAATCGCGGTTTTCTTGTAATTTTCAGTAGCCAAAAATCTCTCAAATCTTGCCAATTTAATATCTGGCAGGATTTGCGTGGTTGGACGTCCTGGCCTTTTCCAAAGTAGCCAACAGCATAGAAAAGACATCCTTTGAAATTCGAAAATTGGCCACAAATCTGAAACAAAGCAGATGGTATGTAAATGCACACGAGTATGCTATGTCCATGCTATACTTACTTATTTGTTAATATTGAAAAAAAGCGTTTTTTTCTTTCAATATTGCGATTAAATCAGAGTTTTCTTGATACGGTAGTATAGCTATTTAACAATGAATAAATGATTCACGTTGTGAACGTAAACCAAAGCGTACGACTGGTAGAAAAATAACGGAACTCTTTTTTAAGCGAAAGTGACTGACTGTTATTCTTTCGCTTGAATTTTCGTTCGTAATTGTGTGACAAACAAAAAATTGCAAAATAATCATTAAAAAGCCATTATCTTAATAAAAAGGTATAATGTAACGATACCTGAACTAAGTGTTATGCGTATTATTATTTTAATTTCTCAAGAGAAAGAAACCATCGATGAAATGCGTATAGATACCAGCTTTAACAACCAAAAACTAAATTGCATTTTTATTTGAAAATAAAATTTTATTATTAAAATTCCCTAAAATTTTAATAAATATAAATAAGCAGTATATAGGGCAAACGGTTGTCATCACTGCTACCTTTTTCTCCTGCATTAGGAGTCGTCGTATAACTAACCAAATACAGAAAGGAACGTAAGAGAAATAGTAACGTAGTTTGTTTGTTGGTAAATTTTTTTAAAGCCTTAAAATTTTTACTGCGCTTCTAATATAACTCCCAATTTGTTTTTGAAGAAAATTTTTTTGGGTTTTCTAAAAATTTTGATTAAAGTTTCCTGATCAGCTTGCTTAAGCAACCGTCAAAACACGCATAGATACTAACTTTTCCAGCTAACAAAAAGAGGCATATTTATTAAAAAATATTACGGAATAGTTTAAAAATTAAACAAGTAATTGGTAAACTAAAGCATAACAGATGTCGCATTGTGGTCAATATTTTGAGATAGCGGCCAAAACTCCTTTTGGTTTTTGTTCTCCGATTTTAAAGTTATTAGACTCGTATGAAAGTAGACAGTAGGAAACCTCGGGAGCCAAAAAATTAGAACTCTATTTAAACTATTTCACTGAGAACAGGGTGGTTCAAAATGGGCCTTTTTAGAATTTATTAAATTTATTATATTTTTAGTTAATTTTTAAAGTTTAAATGATCATAACTTTTTCGTTGTTCAAGATTTTTGGACGAAATAAATTTAGTGTTGTAACTTAACTTATTTCCTATTACTGGTAAAAAATTGAAGCTCTACTGTTTTCAAAACAATTTAAAAATTTTTTTGTAAAAAAGGTCAATTTTCTCGGAAATTTCCTACTTCATAGAGCACAACTCCTGTGAGTCAAGCTGAGTCAAGACACAAATTTACTATTTTGTAGTCCTAACTCTCCCCTACATTCCTATATACACATGTCCATGCATCGGGACTGCACTTTTTGAGCTACAGCAATTTTTCTGACCCAAGGTAAGATATTCGGTACAAATGCACGTCATATTTTTTGAGAAGTTATTTGTATGTGAAAGTGGCTATGCATATGCATATATTTTGATGAAATTTTGTACAAGAGCTCTTATTGACCCAAAAAATAATTCTGTTGAAATTAGGAGAAGTTGGCCCATATTTGGACCTAGTCCACATAGAAGGGTGTATCAAAATTTTGACAAAAATGACAATAGAACTGTCAAATTATGTGGTATCTGGCAATTCATTTGGAAAAGGTAAAAAATGATTTTATTGACATCTAATATTACATAACTTAAATACCTGAAAATTGCAAACAAAGCCAATTGATAATTGTAGTGAAAGATCACGAAGACGCTAGCTTAAACATATCAATGAAGAAGTTTCTTGTAGCATCATAAAGAATTCATTTCTGCATCAAATTCAACCATCGAAAACTAGAAAGAGTAAAATTGCTATCATTGAAAAAATAGTAGAAGCAAGCCCCAGACGCACAAAAAGGATTTTAGAAAGTATGCCGACACCAACTGAAGAAAATAAATTTACTCCAGAAGAAGCATTTGCACTATTTTTGGATTTGAAAATGACTAAAAACCAATATATGGAATTGCGAAAGCGAACCAATGAAAAAGATTTTGGAATTTTTCAATCATATCGAGATATAGTTTCTGCCAAAAAAGATTGCTTACCTTCACCAACTGCTATTAGTGTAACTTTAAGTTCAGCAGAAATAAAATTGCAGGATATTCTTGAACACACTGCAGAACGATTATTAAAGACATTTGATGCTGACTATTTAAACAAGTTTAAAAATTGCAGCATGACTTTAATTTCTAAATGGGGATGTGATGGGTCCTCTGGCCAGAAACAATACAAACAATGTAATGCGGAAAATTCATCAGATGCCAATTTATTCATGATTTCTTTCGTTCCATTACGTTTAACAAAAGCTTATATTGGTTCAGAGCCGTCAACTAGTAGAGCTGCAGAGAAAGATATATGGAAGAATGAAATTCTCTCATTAACAAAATTTTGTAGACCAATAAAGTTTGCTTACAAAAAAGAAACTAAAGATATCATAACTGAAGAAGTTGGCAAAATAACAGATGAAATTACAGAACTTCAACCAGTGATATTTGAATTTAATGACCAATGCATCGAAGTTAACTTTAAAATGTCACTTACAATGATCGATGGAAAAGTTGCACAAGCTTTAACCGAAACAAAATCTTCGTCTAGTTTAGTGACGTAACTCCAATCAGAAAAAAATAAATAGATGGGGCGATAAAGAATTAAAAATAAGAAAAAAATTATCATGTGAAGAAATTGGTGCTCGCTCATACATATCTTCTGAGTTAGAAAAGTACAATTGTGCACCATGTTTTTTAAGACAAGAGATCTATCAGGAAATACTATAATTCTTTAAAAATGCTTAACCCATTAACAGCCGGTTTCATATTTATGTAAAATTATATTTTGTATTTATTTTGGTTTTAAAATCCTTCACCCCAATTTTTTATTTTTTTATTTTATTTCACTAAGCTGGATTTACATGGTGAAAGGCATATAAGATTCGGCAAAGCCGAATATAGCGCTCTTACTTTTTTTTGTATTATTGTTAATTTTTAAAATCCTTACTTTTTGCTGATTTCAAATAAGAAAGCTTCATAAAAAAGAGAATTCTGACCAATACCCATTAAGCACTTTTTTATTTATTTGTTTAACCAATTATTCAAGCCCTTAAGGGCCATATATGAATAATGTAGGTAGATCAAAAATAATGAAAAGAATTAAATTTTAAATGTATATAAGTATTCAATTAATATATGAATGTATAAAGATAAAAATATAATACCATTCAGTAAATTTAACGCATATAAGCTGACATTATAACTGTAATTAAAAGTAATGTATATGTATGTAACAATTTTGAAATTTAATAAGATAACATTTTTGCTGCATGTTTGTTTAACTGTTTAATTTTCCTACTTTTCCACTTTAATAATTTTCAAATAGGTCATCTAATTTCAGCTTAAAAGTTGTCTTTGAGATATTAAATATTTTTAAATTTGATGGCAAAGTCTACAAGCTCTCACCCAAAAGGACCTCTCCATCGTTGAGTTAACTATTCTAAGAAAAATCAGGTTCTAATTCTTAGTTGATCATTCGATGAATGAGCAATTTAAGAACATTTTAACGTGGTGAGATACGTGCATATTTATGTTAAGATTGAAAATGAATCTGGTAATACGGTTAACGACAAAATTCACCCGCTTGAGATTCTTTGCTGCAGTATCACTGTAAACAACCATACAGTAGCGAATATGAGGCATGAGGAGGGCATGTGCAAGCAACTGTTTGATATTTCTTAATAAATAACAGCTGGAACTATATAGAGTTTTTAGAATGAAATTTATTTTAGAGCTAATTTTTATAATGTGATTCCCAAAAAGCAGGTTTTTGTCCACTATAACACCTAGACAGTTAAGCAAGTGAACAAACGGTATATGTACGCCTCCTAGTATAACACTGGTAACACTATGCAAATGATTCCCTGACTTAATTGTAATTGCTTTAGATTTACAAGAATTAAAAACTAGTTTATTCTGTGCAGCCTAATCACAAGCTAGTTGTAACGTGTAATTAATAGTTGCTTCATAAGCATCCAGCAACTGGTATTCACTAGAAAACAATAAATTTATGTCATCTGCGAATTAAAAACATTTACAGAAAGGTGAACTAACCATTTCCTGGAAATTATTGACATATATTAAAAATAGTAATGGGCACAAAATCGTTCCCTGTGGTACCCCGCTAAATCAATTTAAGGTTGTTGAACTAACTATGTTATTCCCAACGAATTGTTTCCGACCACTTATGTATGAATAAGGTAACTTACAGGCAAAGTTAGGGAAGTTAAATTCATTCGCTAATTTGTCAATTTAAACGAAATAGTTAACCGTGTCGAAGGCTTTACTTAGGTCCAATGAAACCATGGTGGGGATTTTACCAATATTTTTATTCTGCTATACTTAGTAATAGAGAAGACGTAATTTCACCATTTCTGAATCCGAAAAAAAACCACTAACTGCTTATTGATGATTGTTTTCCATATATTTTTGTAAGCACAGTTATGAATTATTTTTCCCAATATTAACCATTCAGTTTTCTCAATAAGCTTTTAACTTTATTTCTATATTTTCAATAGACCATCCAATTTATTTGACAGTTATTCTCTTTGTATGCTTTAAATGCAAGGTCATAGCATTTCTGACAATAGGATTTTTGCCGAAATTTATATGCTTCTTATGTGTAGTTATTGGTTTAACGGGCACTTCATCGTGAATGGAATACGGTAATTGGTATACTAGTAACAATTACAATTGTTCTACAACTACATTCGTATTAAAAACATTAAGCCAGTAAATGGAACAGAACATTTGATTACCCCCATGCCAGTTAATGTTGTTGTAGTCTTTATATTCTGTTATAACTTCAGAATTTTCAGATGGAATATCGAAGCAAATAAATATGCACGAATGACGTGATAAAGATGGAACTAAGAAATGACCCGAACATTTAACCAAATTATTATCGCTAACTAAAGAGAAGTCAATTAAGGAAGTACAGTTGTGTTGCACATCATAGTGCGTGGGCATGCAATTTCGTACAAGTTTATAATAAGTTCAGCTTTAGATTCGTTATAAAAATTATTATTGAAATCTTCTAAAACAACTATATCTGCATCACGACAACATAAATCACCCAAGATTTGTTCCAAAACTTGTACGTTTGCATGTGATACACACACTACTCCAGCTACGACATTTAATCCTAATAGTTAGGCATTCTACAATGGATGGGTCAGACTTCTTCAATATAACCTTTAATAATACACCACAGAGTACAACGCCGCGTACACCTCATATCATCACGATTATTTCTTATAATATTATAATTTTGTATTTTCAATAAATTGTCAGAAATATGTGGTTTTAGCCAATTCTCTGAAATAGCAAAAATATTAGTTAGTGAATCTAAAACAATCAATTTAAACCCATCAAATGCTTTGTAACTTTTGCAGAAATTTATTCTCAAAATACTATTATCATTTACAACCAAACCTAAATTATTTAAGGATGATATGTTATTAATATTGTTTTATTGAGAGAAAAAAAAGCAAAAATAATATAAAAATTACAATAGAAAATTTATAGCTTACTTCTGAATGTATTATTAAAAAAAATTTTCCTTTTTTTAAATGTATCATATATAACTTGGCTAAGTAACTCAAAAATAGGCCAATAAATAAAGAAAAAAAGGGTGAAATAAATACATGAAAATTTAAGAGATCATTACATTGTACATAAACTAGTTCAAAGTTATATATTATACGAATACGCGAGTAAATTTTAAAGTACCTTATATGTTAATAGTTTTTTGCATTATTTCCATTTATATCCCGGTTATCATCTGTTCGGTTTCTCAGGCTTAATCAGTTATGAGGGTTGAAAAAGGTGCAAAGGTCTTCAATATTAAGAACTTTGTTGATACTATCAATAAGAGTAACATTGTCTTTTGATTCAGCAGAATTTACCAGCCTAAACTTTGAAATTTTATTTTCTTTTTTTAATTCACGACATAAGAAAAGCAACCGGTTTGTAGTTGGTGATAGATGACTATTTAAGAAAATACGTTTGCTTATGTCAATATCGGTTATCGAAGACAAGCATAAATTTGTTGTTTTAAAATAATTTTTCATAGCAAGATCACGCTTCTGTGAATTATTTAACTTCACAATAACACTGTTTCCGTGATTAAAAAAGTAGCAGCAAACCTAATTGAAGATTCTCAAAAATTTGGATAATATCTGTTGTTTCTCTGGTATTTTGGTAACCCATTTATTAACAAAAAAAGGAAATTTTGATAAAATCTATTGCTTTAAAAGCAGGAATACAGGCAACAACCTTTTTCATAGGTATGAAATGCAACACATTTTTTCCCAATAAGTTGCAATAAAAACCCTTTACAGGCAACAACATTTATAAAAAAAACCCCACATGCACTAAATACTCAAATAACGTTGATTTTCATATTCCATTCTTTTGAACAGTTTTGCACACTATTCAAGGCAGGTATACTTAATTTGTTGCTGTTTTTATGTACAAATATTTTGTGATGTTTATGGGCCCTGTTATCAAAGACGTGCTACATAACGGTATTTAGAAAAACAAAATCATAAAAAATAAAATAAATCTGTTTTTCCAATCCGTGAATGAAAGGATAATTAGTTAATTGCTTTAATCTTAAATCAAAACTGTAGATACGAAGATATTATATTAACTTGGTTAAGTCTTATTAGAATTTATAAATAATAAATTGCAATATTCAATATCAACTTTCTTTCCATAGCTTGAATCGATGTTAATAAAAACTTAGCCAATTTGACAAAACCCGTTCCGCTAACTGATGAAAACGGTCTGCAATCCTCAATAATCCATTCTGCTCATGCGTCAATGGCTAGCTGTCGGTCAAGGGCAAGTGCGGCAATATACTAATCCTTCTAAAAAGGTTCCGTCTTCCTTTAATATTTCGGCCACTACAGTCCAGAGTAAGTTCCATTTGCAATTTTTTCAGCAACTAAATTTTTTCCATGATACTTTTTCCAAATACTCCCAATAAACACTTAAACAGCAATAAGTTCATTGCAACGATCTTGGGTTGTTAACAATAAGAAATAGAGTAAAGAGCAGGTACTTAGCTTGCTGTACATAGAAATAATTGCAATGCGGTTTGCATATGATCATTTTTTGTATTCAAATTTTCATCAAACATAGAACTGGTAATGCTTGAGTTAAGAAAATATTTCTAATCAGTTACACTAAAACTTGTCTGCTAAAAGGAATTTTCTACGGGTTCCAAATTTATCTTTTCAAGAGTAATTTTAGTTTCCACACTAAATATTAAAAAAAAGGACGATAAACAATAGCATAAAATAGCATTAATAGCATAAAAAATAAATTAATAAATAACAAAGCTTAAAAAAAAACTACAATATAATAAACAATGAACTTTTCTTGAGTCTTTAGTAAACTTTCGTTGTGTATTAATAAATAAAAAAAATTTTTGAAAATTTTTATTCAATTTATTTTTGGTGATATATTAAATAAGCTTTCATAATTTCAAAAATATATGTTTGGCTAGCAAATTTTGACAGTGGTGACTTTAGTTATTGTGTTTGGTTTAAAAAATCTGGTCTGGAAATTTTGTTTTCTGTTTACTTTGCTCATCATCACACTACACAGGTTAACATGTCTGTCCGCATATTTCTATACAAATTAAATTTTTGTTGTTTAAGTATGAGCACGATTGCCGAATGTGAGAAACATTATTTACAAAGTAATGCTATAAACACAATCAAAGGCTACCACCGACCATCGACTACCGACTACAAAAGTAGCTGGCTACAATAATAGCCAAGTCGCCAGCTACTTTCTTTTAACGACTACCGACCTATAACTACAAAAAAAAATAAACATCTGTTTTGACATATGTATTAAAGTTAACCAAAACAACAACAAAAACCAAAAAAAATGCGCCAAATAAAAAGTAAATGAAAAATGTAAACAAATGAACAGATGATTATTTTTTTTTCAATGGTGCCACTATAATAGTTTTTGGCTTTTTTAATAGCGATATTTAATGTATTGCGTTTTTAAAACCACCATTTCATGCATTTATTGTATTGGAAGCACTAATCTGTTTTTTGTAGCCAAGAAAAATAGAAATTAGCCTAAGTTGGCTACGGGCTACAAAAGTAGCCGTGTAGTCGTGTAGCGGCTAAAAGAATTATTCTCATAAACACGCATGTATTATATATTTGACATCTTGTAGTCGATGGTCGGGGGACACCGCAAACATTATTCTTAACTATGCAAGAGACTCAAAATCATCAATGCTCAAATGTAATGGGTATAGTAAACACTCGCACAAAAGAAATGCGGTGGCGATCACACCGCAACCGCATTTAAGATGAGTATACTTAGAGTAACAAAAATAGACACTCTTGCAGTTCTCTGCTTAGCACGATTGGAATTTGGTTTCTCTTTTACCTCAAATTTCGTTTGAACATCAGCAAGGCCATTTTTAAGTTCTTTACGCAAGGAAAAGTTTTCAGTCTTTAGCTAAAACTTGCAGGAGTCACAAACGAAATTAAGCAATCCTTTAGCTTTAGTTAATGCGGTCAAAAGCACATTACTTATGCTAATGCAATTTGAATGGAACCATTTACTGCATATAAGACAGGACACACTACCTTGATTCTTAGTGATGTTTTTATTGCAGGATTGGAGCGCGCAAACAGTGTTATCTGAGTTTAGCATTTTGATGAATTCCAAAGAAAAATAATTAAAACTTAATAGCAGCAGCAAAAACTTATTAAGGTGCTTAACTTTGTTGAATTTGAGGTTATGTTGTAATGGTGATCGCGGTGTTGATATTATCATATTGTATAATTAGTTATTTCTTAGAATTTGTAACATTTGACTATTAATTTTATTAACGCAAATTTAAATTTATTTTTATAAATGTTAGTTATCGTGTTTTGACTATTTTTTATTATAACTTAACCAAGGACGAAAAATTTTTATCTGTTCATTATAGAGTTGCCAGATGTACCCAGGATGGTTTATCCTAATTGTTTATCAAAACTTTATTGGCTGGTGCAGAAATAAAACTGATGTTTCAAGCTTTATTAAGCTTAAAATTTGATTTATTTCTAATAAATTTAAACCTTTGCCGTTAGCTGATTAATCAAAGGGTTACCGACAATGCAATGTGCGGGCTGTAAAAAAGGTTTCGGTGACGAAAGCGGTGACGGTTTTAGCTGATGAAGCAAACGTTCAATAAACGTGCGCTGCGGTTATAATGGTAAACTCACCCTCCTTTGGCAACTCAGGTCAGCACTTCTTCAGCTTGCATTTGTTTATAACTCTTCTATATCTGGCAGTAATTGCATTTGCGAAAGATTTTCCTTACGTCTAGGTATCCGCCCTTGATGCTATTACAGTTCTCACTGATTCCATAGCGTATAGTTGCTACCATTTATAAATCCTAAAGTGTGTTTATACAATTAGTTATTTATAGTCGTGAAGCTTGCGAGTTTTTAGGGGTTTATTCCTACTTTACAATTTTCCGATTAACCGCACAAGGTCGCTTGAATTCCGTCCCTCATCGATCTGGAATTTAGTTTACGAAAGTCTATACACGTCCGCATGATCTCTTTTCACCATTTCGATCGGAAAGTTGTACGGACTTTGAACTCCTATACATCAAATAGCATATATGTATTGACAGTTTTAATGTATATAAGAAATATTATGTAAATTCTTTTCGGAAAGACTTTTCACCAGCAAAACAACTGCTCGCTGGCTGTAATTTCCATGGACATGGTCTTCGTTTGATATTGCGCGTTGGCACAATCACTTGCAGACACACACATAATCAAAGGCATTTACATGTAAATATATACAAATTTTGATAAGCTATTTAATTGGTCGAAAACTGGAAATCAGAGGGGATATGGTGGAGCCTAGGGTTCCTAGTGTACTATTCTCATATTGGTCTCCGTTTTATACTTAATACATACTTCTAACAGTCACATATCCCATAAATTTATACTAAATACTTTTTCCAGACGAAATTTTTTTTTAAATAAGTTCATGTGCTCATCCCGTTATAAATTGAGGTTTAGTTGAATACCTAAATAGTTCACCGTCTCTGAATTAGTTATTGGAATTCCATCAATATGAACTACCATTTCTCCATCATTCCTTGATCGTTATGGTTTAAACTTAACAAATTTAGTTTTATTTGGATTCAAAACAAGTCGATTACATTGTGAAAATTCGCTGAAAAAACTCTAAAAAATACATATGTTCATTGTCAGCATACTTATACAATTTTCAATTAAAATTATTTTTTTTATTTCGTTGTTAAAAATTTTGAATAATAATGGTTCAAGGACTCTTCCATTCAGAACTTTACATTTGACTGCACACTAAAAACTGCTATTGTCATAAATTGGAACAAATTGCATGCGATTTATTAAATATCGTTTTAAAATCTCTAGGGTTTAGGTTGTTACACCAAATATTGCAAGTTTTTTAAGCAGGATTTACTAAATCAAACGCTTTTACATAGTCAAAAATTACTCCTGCAAAAGCTCTCTACAAATATAATAATTATAATAATTTTTTGAAACCATAATGCATTTGAAATAAATGTTATTATCGTCAAGATAGTTAGATAATTGTTCAAAAATTTGATCTACGACTGGTCTAGATCCAATTTCTTTTGGTATTGGAATAACCTTATTTACTTTAAGTACATAATTTCCTTCATCTACCATTTCATTAAATATCTCAGTCAATATATGTAAGTATAAAATACTACGTTCTTCCTTTATAGAAGCATTCTAGTGGTAATGTTATAATAACCCGGACTTTTCCTATTGCCCCAGGTTTTCAAAATAGTTTCAAACTTCTTTCTATTAACCTTCTTGAGCTCAAAAATTATTAGCAATATTAACGCTTCAAATTTATCTTCATCTTTTGTCAAAAGATGCAACTTTTAAAAATAAAAATTTTTCTTAACAAAAAATGTTTTTTAAAAAACAATTTTGAAAAAAGCTACTTTTTTAAAAATAAATGTTTTTTCAATAAAGATATACGAGTATATATATATATATATATATATATATATATATATATATATATATATATATATATATATATATATATATATATATATGTTATTGCTTAAAGTCAAAGTTTAATTATAGCACTTTAAGAAGTTTTTAACTTACATGGACGTTGTCAAGATTTTTGGAATTCTTACTTGCCAAAGCAGAATAAAGGTACAAATAAAATTTGTGGGTATTTCGAATGAAGAATTGTTGAAAGATATTAGACCATACTATAACACAGTAAATAGCGGAAAACAAACATTAAAAAGCCAAAAGTTGAAAAAAACCAGAACAAAGGATTTTTTAAATAATTGCTTTACTATTGTAGTTTTAAGTTACTAAATAGCCAGAGATTTGGAAAAACCATAAGAACGGATTTTTTTATAATAATCGGGTATTTTTTTAAGCCCGATAGATCTTTAAATGATAAAAAATAACATTACAAATTCAATTTTTATGAAAATGTTTTTCTTATTATTTTCAGTAAACTCCGGCATATAATTATGAATAGACTCACGCTTGAACAACACTATCAATCATCCAAGTTTAATTTGAAAATCGGTCATCAATTCGAGCAACTTATAGACGACTTCGTGATTTTTATGGTGCTCGTAATCGTGGATAGATATCGGACCACATAATCTCTAGAGGATGCAATAACACCAACACGTCTAATGAATGTGCGTACTGAAGAGAATATCGCTGCTGTAAGCAAAAGTGTGGAGAAAGATCCAAATTTATCAATTCGTCGTCGGTCGCAGGAATTGGGGTTCTGTCCGTCTACTTCGTGGAACATTTTGCGGAAATATCTTGGCCCAAACCGTAGAAGATCCAGGTAGTGGAGGAACTAAAACCACCAGACCATTATATGCGTCGTTCTTTCGCCGACTAGGCTCTAGAGCAGTTAGTAACCAAGCCGTTGTTTTATCGCCAAATTGTGTTCACCGATGAGGCTCATTTTTGGCTTAACGGGTTTGTTTATAAGCAAAATTGCGGAATACGAAGTGCGCCCAATCCACAACATAACCTACAGACTCCATTGCATCAAGAAAAATGGACCGTTTGATGTGGTTTAAATGCTGGTGGCATCATCAGATCTTATTCTTCAAAAATGAGGTCGGATCTCACGTTACGGTCAATGTAGATCGTTACCGCACCATGATTAATGATTTTTGTTTCAAAATGTGGATGACATTGAATAGCACAAAATTTGGTTTCAACAAGATGGCTCTACTTGCCATACGGCGACCGCAACCATCGAGTTATCGAAATCGAAATATGGCGATAAGTTGAAATGGACCTGTCAATCGGCCTTCAAGGTCGTGCGATTTGACACCTCTTGATTATTTCCTGTGGGTCCACATGAAGTCATTGGTTTATGGTAATAAACCAGCAACAATTGACGCTTTGGAGGCCAACATTGTTCATGTTATTTGTGACATACGGACATCCAGAATGCCCTTCATCATGAGCAGCCGAGGTGGCCATATGCCCCAAATCATTTTTAAATATTAGTGTAGGAAAACAACACACGACGGTAACGATATTTTCATACAAATTTGACATAAGTTATCGTTCAACGACAATGCCGCTGAGATAAAATTTATTTTATTTTCTTGTCGGTTTTCATTATTCTCTTACATTTAGTCTCTCACTCTCCTAACAATATTGCCAGAAATATAAGTATTTTATAAGCATTTGAATTCACAATAATAGCAAAGGCACATTATTTATATAAAAATAGAACAAAATTTCAGGAATAAAAATATTTTAAAAAAACTGATACATGTATGTACGTAAATGAAAAACATAATTGAAAAGGTTAAAAATATGAAAATAAAATTGATTGAAAAAATAACTGAAAAGTTGAAAAATATGAGCCATGTCTCATCTTAAGTCAGTCATCATTTATTCTTCGTCCCGCTCTTCAAATTGTGTGAAGGTTTTGAAAAGACCTATTGAATCTCTTACAAGGTTAACCAGTCCAATAGACTCTAATGCCATGGATATGTTAAATGTACTTAATATTCTTTACGTTTTATCGAGTTTTTAATAGAATTTATCTAATTCATTTAAATGTAATAAAATATTTTAACACAATATTTTTGAAAACAAACACAAAGTTGAAATGAAAATAAATATTATGAATGCCGTTAGAGAATCGTCGTTATTTTGTTTACTTACTCTCAGCAACGATAAATCGTTCCGTTACCGTCGTCTGTTGTGTTTCTACACTTAGTGTCATATTCTGGTCTTTCGTATAAAAAAGTTATTCATTACAATTTAAATTTTTGTGTTCTTTTTTACATTTTAAAGTTCTATTGGGCTTAAAAGACACCCCTTACTTTACTAGTTTTAAGTTTTCAAATATTGGCAAATCCAAAGGATTTTATGACACCTTTTATTAGTTTTAAGATTCTTATAACTAGTATTTAAGGCATACTTGTGCAAAATAAAACAAAGTGTATTACAAACATTAATATTGCGAACATCATATTAGAAAAATATGTATTTAATCGTACTTGCGTGTTAGTGTTCTATACAAATTTTGTTTAATTTGTGTTTCTTAAAGTCGGCGTACTGTGACAGTAGTAGTAACAAAATTAGTGTTAAAGAATATATCAAAGTAAGCAAAAATTTGCTTGTTAAGGACTGGATGATAAAGTCAACAAGATCAGAAAAGTTAGTTTTTGGCTATAAAATTTGTTCCACTTACCGCAATAAAATACCAAGTTGGAGTAATGTAAATGAATTAGATACTAATCCAAGTGTTCCCCAAGATACAGAAGACGATACCGCTTTGGATAATGTTTTGACCTCATTAAATAACAGTTTGCTGTTTGTGGGAGGAACTACTATTCAAACAAAAAAGCTAAATGAAAAGTATTACCCTACGAGAAAGTTAATAAAAATCGATAAAACCTTGAGAAAAGTAAATAAGCCGACAAAGACAGATGAGCCTGAAAAATCTGAAAAGATTAAGATCTTAATGGTTTTACCAGAAAGTTGTCTATAAGAAAAGTGCAGGAGGATTTTATTTATGGCAAAAAAAAAAAATAAGTTTAAGAAGAAAGCCGTTCTTAGTATACCGAATCCTGAACCAAAAAATAAGTTTTTATTCTGATTGCAAGTTTGAATTGCGAAAGTCTTGACAACGTCCATGCACTTATTTGTTAATAACTTAGAAACTTCTCACATTGCTAAATTGAAACTTTTCATATGTTTTAAGCTAACATCAAGCAATAATGTATACATACATATATATATATATATATATATACATATATATATATATATATATATATATATATATATATATATATATACAATTTATTTTTAAAAAGTATTTTTTTTTTTTCAAAATAACTTAAAAAAACATTTTTTTGTAAATTTTTGTTTATCTGCACAAATTTCACGTCTCTATCTTAATCCAGAGCTGAGATATTATCATTTTAAGATTGTAACATCTCCCTAAGTTCTTGTCTTTTATCCAACTTTAACATTTAATAGCTCACAGGATACCTGACCGAAATATATGAATCTTCGTAAATAAAATGTAAAAAATTTCATTTTGTTCTAAAAACAAAAATGTGAAAGCCCTTACTTCTGTGTTGATTTCATATCGACTGAACCTACGATGTTTTTTTCGTAGTAGATTCTCCTTTAATGTAATTAAGTTAAACAAGTTGTCTGTTATCCATGGTGTAAGTTTCTTACGAATATTTAAACGCTTGGCAGTAATTTTTTTTGCTATGTATGGCAGCTTCTGAAAGAGTATTTATTAATTATGTTTGGCATTAATCATATGAATTGTTACAAGATGAACTTTTATTTAATAAGTAAGTTATGATCACCTAGACTACTTTTAATAGATAATGTATATACTTAGTTCGATAAATTTGTAAAAACGCAGTCAGTAGACGTTCTACTTATAGGTCTTGTTACAAGATTGTGGCAAGAGTACATATCAAATTCAGAAAAGAGGTTATTAAAAAGGTTTTGATACATGTTATTACACAATATGAGTATATCAATATGAAAATCTCCTACGAAAGCATAATTATTTAAAAAAGGGAGATATTTAATTTGCTTAAAAAATAGAATCAATAGAAAAATATGTTTAGACCTTAGCAAATTGTTGCGCATTTTCTTGTTCTCTAAATCAAAATAACTTGCGTTGTTAATCCCTAAACATCTATTTGACCAATTTTAAAAGAAAGGGATACAAGAATTATTAATTTTAAATTAAACAATTCATTATAAATTGGTTGGCACGACGTTAAACACACAATTGGAATGTTACATATATTTTCAACCTCAGTTTAGTCTGAATTAGCCATCCAAGTAACAAAATTCTTTCTTTATAAATTTCTATTTGTGGTGAGAGTTTGGAGTAGAAGAAACTTAAAAAAATAGGTACACTATGAGTATTTTTAATTTTTTATTCAAAAATTGTTATGCAGAAATCTTCTTCAGTGCTAAATTACTTGTTTTTAAATAAAGTCAAAATTTGTCTATGGATTTTGAAACCATATTTCATTCATAATATATAGTTCTTTCTTGCATTATCAATCTTTATAGCTCAGTTTTGATAAATTAAAAATATTCAAAAGTTTCAAAATTATTTTTTTCACTTATTAAATTGTGATGATTGTTCTTTGCATCTTCTGGTGTTTCATCAAGCAAAGTCGGATAAATCTTATTTACATTATTTTAAAAAATATTAATGTGATTTTTTTGTAATTTGCCATACCCTGCAAAAAATAATAATATGTGATAAAAAAACAACTGAAAACAGATTTAAGTTCAGACGCATTAAATTCTACTTTTTCTATTTCCTCTGTTTACTGATAAACATTATTTTCTAATCAATGTTTATAACTTTTTTAAAGAATATAAAGTTTACTACATGGAGCATTATTTAAATAAATCTATTTCAATGTATATATCGTTGGTTTTATGTACAAAGGCCCTTACTCATTTCTCTGAAATTTGATTTTTTTAAGTGATTGCAATAGTATTTAAAAATTTTACACATATCATATTGATAACTACAGATATATTTTATTCTTACCTTCTCCTGTAAAGTTAAAATTATGAGAGTTAGAGCCTTTCTACATGAGACCAACGATATACCTATTGTGTTGCTTAAATTGAACGATTGCAGTAATGATGCAGAAAACTATCATTAAATTGCCTATGGTTCGTTGGTCTATCTACTTAGATTTTTTGTGGTTATTGTTGTTTGATACTGACACACTGATAATAAAACAAATTGAGAACAAATATCAAATTGAACAAAAATTCCACAAAAAGATACATGTGTATGAATGACACTTTCATAAAAACATTTAATTTAAAATATTCCTCTTGTCAGAATGAGAATAGCAAAAGTTTCTGGCTGAAATAAAGAAGACTATATTATTATTATACAAAACGTATCCTCATACTGCGATATCACAACACTTAGTGCAAAGAAAAATGTTCTCCTTGTTACCAAAAACCAAGGCATATTAATTTAACAGGTAAAAGCAAAAAGTTGTTTTAGAACAAGTACAACAATAAAAAGCAGAATGTATTTTGATTTTGTATATATGTTTTTAGATTTCAAAATCAACCAACTCTGCACATAGGGACAAATAACCGAATTACAATGACCAAAATTAAATTTTGTATTTTGTTAAATGTAACCACTATTGTATTTAATATGTTCTATATACTAGTACTTACTTTTATGTAATTTTCTTCCAAAAATTTTATCTCAAAACTGTTAAATTTTTTAGTAAAAATTCGAATTTCGTTATTACCACAATATTTCTTATCTTAAAATATGTTGACAAAATATTTTTCATAAGGAGAAGACAAATATTTCTTTTCCTAAAATAATGTTTGGGATTACAACTAGTCATAACCTTTTGTTCTGGAATATATATATTTTTATCATAATATTTATCCCATGTATGATGATGAGTCTAACTAATTTAACTACCGCTTGTAACAGATAATAATACTTTGCACTCACGTACAGACTAGTGTAATGCGTTAAAAAATAAAAACCTATAGGTTAATTGCGCACTACCATATAGAACATATTAAGTGCAATATTTGTTACATTTAACGAAATTCCATTTTTCTCGTTGTAATTCGGTTATTTGTCCCAATGTGCGCTTTAGAAAAAAATGTATATTATTATCATTTTAAATCATTCCACAGAACATACATGCGATGAAGAAAAATTCGTATAGAAGCCGTTATGGATGTGATTACGCGGATAAGGAGCGGTAAAGGGATAAGATCAAACTTCATAATAAATTTTTACACCCTATTTTGTTCTATGGTATTTTAAATATACATATTTTCACGACACATGATATTAAAAAAAAATTCTAGGAAAATAAAAAGTGTAAACAAAATTTGACATGTGAAAACATAAGCAAAAAAACTGATCTCCAAAACCACCTAGAATATTAATATGCCTTGCCAAAAACATTAAAAAAACTTACAAAACGCATTACATTATTTTACAAATAAAGGATGTTGTAAATGAACTAGTTCTTTAAGCTAAAAAAGAATACTTTCAAATAGGTACTTGTTCATTCGAACAATGGTATAAACCCAAACCCTGGAATCATCAACGCCCCCATGTAACTGCAGCCAACTTCAATAATAATATCTCTCTCTTAACCAAAAAAGGTATCATTCGTCAATCTTCATTAAGATCGTTCGCTGCCGGCTCGCTCCTGTGAAAATATTTATTAAAAATATTATACCTTAAAACTAAAAAGTGAATTAAAACTTATAAACTAGTGAAAAAAAAAACGAAATACAACCTAATTAAAACTTATATCTAAATATCATAAAATTAAAAACTATTAAAGGGTTAAAACTTACATCTAGTGATAAAACTTAAATCTATTACAAAAACTTAACTTTATTGTTAAAACTTAAAATCTATAATAAAACCTAAAATGAATTAAAATTATCATAGTTGAATACTTACCTTAACCTAAAAATTATTTACCTATATACTTACCCTATATAAAACCTTAAGTATTTATACTTACCGTACAAAATATCACAGTTAAATAAATATATACCTAATTTATAACGTTTTAAAAAACATAAAAATTGGTGTTGTTATTTCCCAAACCCTTCTCCCTCTAACCCGTCTAAATATGGTCCTTCGAGCCGGATGTTCTTTATCATTTCCTTTAATAACACTGTGAAACACCAAAATTATTCAGGGGTTCTCATATACCAATTTTGTTTTGTTGGAGTCCATGGAAAACGAAAATACCTTTGGTTTTTTTAGGTCACTTCGTCACTTGGTTTTATAACGGTAAATGTAGAGCAAAACGCGTATTCTTATATTTTCAGATTTAAACAGGCATAACTTTTTCGTTTTACAACAGATTTTTAGAAGGTGTGAGTATTATCTTTTAAACAGGATATATATTTTTAAAATCGATTGACAAATGGCTAAGTTACAGTGGTTGAAATGTGAAAAAAAACGAATTAAAAAACAAAAAGTTTTTTCACCGGGCTCTAGGCTGCTTATGAGAAACCAAAAAATATATTCTTTTATTATAATGAGAAAGAATAATTAATTAGCTTTCAGAAATGGGTAACAGCAATAAAATCGGTTAAAAATGGATGACTTATGCAATTTTTTGTGTTTTAACCTTTTGGTTTTTATTTAGAAATTTCTTAAAATAAATGCCTTATGCAATTTTGACCTGCACATTTTTTCTGAAAACCCACCAACCACAACAAGATTTAGCCTAAAAACAAATTCTAAGTAACCCATTAATGTCCATTGTACCTGTTTGAGTACAGAAAGGGCAGTGTTTAAAAAAGAGTATTTCATACAGTAAAAATAGCATACTAATTAAGCCATTTTACCTGTTTAGGTCCGACTTAAAAAACACACATTCTAAACTTTTCTTTTTTTATGACTTACAAAAAATGTTAATTTTTTAACTAATGGGTTCAACAGGTAAAGACCAATACTGCGTACAATAGTACCAAAAATTTGGTATAAAAGACTGCGGTTGGGAAAATGGCACAGTTTAATTTTTGTAAGTGAACAATAACTATCGGAGTGATTTTGGTGCAAATATACTTAATAAGTGAACTAATACAAAGTGTTATTATTAAAGATTACATAAAAATGTGTAGTAAAAGGAACAACTTTTGTCTTATATGTGGATTGTTTGTGGATAAACGACATAAAATAGATGTGTCGGTAAATAAGCATATTATTCCCCTTTATGAAGAATATTTTAGTCGTTCCTTAGAACAGGGAAAATGGTATATACCATCGGTTTGTTGTTCGTCTTGTTACGCAACACTAAGATCCTGGAAAAATTGTCCAGATGGCTCTTTTGTATTGCCATTTCTCGAACCGGTAAACTGTAGTGGAAACTACGTGTGCATAGACCAAATAATTGCTATTTCTGTTTAACGAAAACAAGAGGATATAATTTTAAAATAGGACAACATATGAAATACGCAAATGTTGATAGTGTAATTAAGACTGTATCGCGTCAGAAAAACGACGTTGTTCCAGAAGGAATATCACCAGATTTAACTGAGTTTAAGTCATCTCCAAGCCGTGTTGTAAGCCCCCAATCAGAATATGCTCCTTCCGAAAGGGAATTTAAAAGCCAACACTTTAGGTCCCAAGGCGAATTCCATGATCTAGTTCGGGATTTAGAATTGTCGAAAAGACAAACCGAACTTTTAGGTTCAAAACTTAAACAGTTGAACAGTTTACAAGAAAATGTTAACATTACATTTCGCAGGAGCGAGGAAACCAAACAAACTTTGAATCACTATTCAACGAAAGCAATGAAACTAGTGATTTGGCTTACTGCAATGATGTGAATAAATTGGATATAGTCATGTTCCTCAAGATTGGAGATTATTTATTGATGGTTCAACAAAAAGTGATATAAGTACTTTTTATATAGTTCCTTTTATTTTACTTATATATAAATTTATGTTGTATTTCAAGGTTTAAAGGCAGTACTTTTGCATAACGATGAATCGCCCCCTTCAGTACCGTTGGCTTACGCTACAAACATCAAAGAAACGTATAATAGTGTGCCTCTAATACTAAATGCCATAGGTTATACTACGCACAAGTGGCTAATTGTGGCTGATTTGAAAGTACTAACAATTTTGAATGGCTTGCAAGGTGGTAACACAAAGTATCCCTGCTATTTTTGTGAATGGGACAGCCGAGATTCTTCTAATCATTATATACAAAGAGACTGGAAGCCACGTACAGCATCTATTATTATTATTATAGTATAGATATCTCGTTAGTAAATCCAACAGACATTATTTTACCTCCGTTGCACATAAAGTTGGGCTTAATAAAGCAATTCGTGAAAGCCCTTGATAAAAATGGACCTGTATTCAAATACCTTGAACAGATTTTTCACCGAATTACGAGCGGAAAATTAAAAGAAGGTAAAAAATATATTATGAACGCATGTATAATAAAAACTAATTTGTGTGTAATCAACAGGTATCTTTATTGGCCCCCAAATATGAAAATTGGTAAAAGATGACAATTTCATACAACAAATGAATCTTGAAGAAAAAAATGCATGGAATGGTTTTGTCTCAAGCTGTAAACACATTCACCACAGCAACTACCGACTGCAAAATTTCTAAAATAGAAAACATGTGTGCATACGAAAATGATTATTTTGCAGACAGCAAGGCAATATGGCGAAAGGTTGTTGTCTAAACTGATTTTGCGCTGCAGTCCAATTAAACTAATTTCTATTTTTGTTGACGACAATAGACAGTTGAGTGATGTGCTTAAAACCTCTTATTCGGAAAAAAGAAAAAACAATAAGAACTTAAACTAATCATGCGTTATTTATTAAAAGATTTATTTATATATTTAAAGATTTTTATTAGTTTTTAGGTTTAGGTGTATGCATATGTATTATTAAGTATTTTTTTTTTATAAAAAGGACTTCAATCGTGGTGGCGAAAATATACGCAGAATAGCTCGAAATATTTTAAAGGAATGTTTTCGAGTGTATATCAAATTACAATTTCTTTTTATATGGAAAACATTCAGTTCGATATATATTTACTTTTTTATTACGATAATTTCAATTTGTCTATCTTTATTAGTAGATGGTTTCTTGTATGGGAAACCTGCTAGTTTTTAACACAATTGAGTTTTTGGTAGATATCATGATATTGTATAGCTTTCAACATTGTGTTGTTTCGAGCATTTTTTTTATTGCTGTAGACTAGTAACTTCGTTTGCATTTAAGGGAAATAGTTCAATATATTATTAATTTTGAAGACAAGCAAAACGAAAAATCGACGCACTCCTACACAATAATCTAAATATTTTTTTAATCAAATGCCAGAACTGATTCTTTTAAAAAACGCTAAAAAAATATTAAAGTGACATCACTGCAATACACTATAATCATATTTTTATTATGTAGCTGCTGCGTTCAAAATAATTTTGTAGCTGGCTACATGGCGGCAAATGTAGCTAGCAGCATTTGCTGCCGTGTGTTCGTGTAGCCTGCTGTGGCGAATGTGTTCAGAGCATCAGTGTGCGTAAAATTTTCTTGGAAACACAAATATTGAAAATTATGAGCAGATAGTAAATAATATTCTTTCTGCCTACCATGCTCATTTGAAAAGATTTCCATTAAATTTAGGACGGATGAGTGATGAGCAAGGTGAAAGATTTCACCAGGAAATATCTAAAATGAATAGGAAAAAATAAAATCAGCATGCTCTCTAACTACTGCTGGTCTTTAAAGCGTGATACTGACAGCGAAGTTTATAAAAAGCAAAGAAATACATCTTATTTTTAAATAAAAAGCCCAAAATTAAAACACACAAAATTGCATAAATCATCCATTTTTTAACCGACTTTATTGTTATTACCCAGTTTGGTATCTCATAAGAAGCCTAGAACCCGGTGAAAAAACTTTTTTGTTTTTAATGCGGTTTTTTTTATATTTCAACCACTGTTACTTAGCCATTTCTTATCTGATTTTAAAAAGGTATATGCTGTTTGAAAGAGAATATTTGCACCTTCTAAAAATTAAAAAAATAATATAAATCCGTTGTAAAAAAAGAAGTTATGCCCATTTGAAACAGAAAAACTAAGAAAACGCGTTTTTCTCTGCATTTACCGTTATAAAATCACTTTTCGAAGTGACTTAAAAAAACCAAAACAGAATTGGTGTATGAGAACCCATGAATATATTTTTTTTTTAACATTTGTATCATAGTGTAATCAATGTAATCAATCCTCAGTAATTGATTATAAGAGTCTCATGCCTTGTTAAAATCATTGGGTTGGTAATGTAGTTGGAAAGTCCTTTCGCCAAAATACTTAAGTTCACACTCGATTACCTTTTCTGAAATTTTTTGCTGGGTAGTTATATCATCCCACTCTGACTGCAAAGAATATAATACTTCAATCTGGTCTTTTAAACTGTTGTGCATTGACAGAATTAAGATATGGGTCGCAGTATTTAAAACCTAATTTAATCCCAGCAAAAAATTAGACATTACCTTTAAAAGTACTTGCCATTAAATGACTTCTTATGTGATTGCTAAATTTTGTTACTCGCTTACAAAACACATAATATTAGTTCGCAAATAAAGGAAGTAGAAATTGAACTAGTTCTTTAAGTTTAAAAAGGAATACCTTAAAATTCGTAGTAATGATTATTATTATTTCCTGTAATAATCATTGTAATTAGTTCTCAACAACTGATAACAAACGTCTCATGACTTGTTAAAATCATTAGGTTGGTAATCTAGTTGGGAAGTACTTCTGCCAAAAACGCTCCTTATAAATTTTAACCGTCTGTCTAAAACTGTTTAACAGCTCTGCAATATTTCTTAAATTTTAACTATAGTTTTTTAAACTTGCGGTTGTAACGAACCCAGCCGTAAGATTTTTAAATTAAAATTTGTGATTTTTCAATACCCTAGTCCAGCTTTTCAAAATATTGGACACAATTCAGCAATTATTTTGAATATTATAATATACTCTGACAACGCTATGTCTGAGTAGTTCTGTTTTTTTCAGCTAATCTTTTTCTTTAACTTTTTTTTCAATTAATAACGAATAAAATGAAATAAATAATTACCTATCAAGTTTTTATACAACTCAGATTGCAAAAAATTCTTTTAAACTGAAATCAATTGTGATTCATATTTATTCAAAATATTGCTGCTGCTTTAACATTTTTTGGTTTCTGAAAGCCGCCATACTTGAAATTTCTACACTCGTGTATACGATCAACAATTGCAAGTTTCAACGTGTCTATGAACATAAAATGCCGCAAGTTGCAAAGTGCTTTAAATGTGGTCTTTGCACAGAAAACATTAGCAAGACCCAAGCTAACATTCAGTGCGGAACGTGCATGTTATGGTTTCACTTATCGTGTAGTGGTATACATGAGAACGCCATGTGTGTTTTAAAAGCTAATAAAATGCTATCGTTTCTTTGCGAAAAGAAATTAGTGATCTTAATGGCAAGATAGACAGTTTTATAAACAAAATTGATAACGACCAACAAAACATAAAAGAGACACTTGCTGATACTATTTCTAATTTTTAAACAGAAATGGCTTCTTGTTTCAAAGGTATAAGAGCTGAACTTATAGACTGCAATAAACTTATAAAGCATGTAGACTCTTCGGCCACTAAGAAATTTTCCTCCCTTGAAGAAGAGAACAATGTTATTTATAAGAGGCTAAATCGTGCTAACATTGTCGTAAGTGGCTTGCCTGCAGGGTTGGAGAACCTCTCCACAGTTGTTATTAGGATTGGTTCCATTTTTGATGTATCCGTTTAAAACAGCGACATTAATTATGTGTGTTATTTCAATAACCGCAAATCTGTTTTAATCAAATTCAACAGTGTGCATCTTCGAGACAAAATAATGAAGCAGTATTTCAAATTAAGATCATTAAAAGTCTGCGATGTTATAGATGCAAACATTGAATCTCGTAATTATTTAAATGATCATTATTCTCCTGCTGCTAGCAAACTAAATGCTTTGTGTGTTAAGTTGATCAGGAAAAAAATTATCGATAAATTTCGGATTGTGAACACTGATAAGCTAAAGGTGAAAGTAACGATGCCTAATGGTGAGGAGCTGTTGCAAGATAGTGCTGGCTGTGCATCACTATTAGATGGTGAAATTTGAAATTGATGTTTTACTTCGTATTTACTATTGCCTTAATATTTCAATTTTAATTTTTTATATTTTTATTCTTTTCTTAATATATTATTTCAACATTTTTCTGCGAATATCTTTTTAAATTATTTTAGAGATAAAATGAAATGATCTAAAAATTTATATTAGTATAATGTGTTATTAAATGTAATTCTAATGTACTTCTATTAATTATTTTATTTCAGTTTATTCTTGTCTTAACTCATTGATCTATCAGCTGATAAATATAATTTAATGTTATTGAATTACACTGAGTGTTATTTAATATGTAATATATTTATCAAATTGCATTCACATTTATCATTTTGGTTCCCCGCCATAAAGTTATTTTTTTATCTTGATGTCTTTTAGTGACAATCTTGGTCCCATAATTAGCAGTAATTCTTTCATAAAAACAGCCTTTCAGAATGATCGCTATAAACTGAAGATTGGTCACTTAAATTGCCGAAGTCTAAAGCCTTCTCCAAATTCTGTCAAACTTGATGAAATACGTGCTATTTTAAGGGATAATATTTTTGAATTATTTGCAGTTTCGGAAACATGGCTTGATAGTACTGTTTCAAATCGTGTGTTTGGTTTTCCAGGCTATGTTTTTTGTAGGAGTGATCGTTCCTCTAGAGGTGGAGGTGTCGGTATATTTTTATCTAAAAAAGTTAAGTTTCAATCCGTTCTAAGGACGTATGTAGCTGGGCAATGGGAATCTCTTTTCATTGAACTTTTTTTGGTTGTGTGAAGATTTTGTTTGGCGTTGTGTTCCTTCCAAATGGTAATTTGGCTGTATTTGAGGAGTGATATTTTTTCTAAATATTTGAATACTATTGTTGTTGGTGATTTTAATTGTAACTTATTTAATTTTTCTAAATCTTGTCTTATGAGATCTTTATGCTTAGGTCTTAAATTGTCAATTGTTCATAACTCCAGACCTACTCACTATGATGTGGCTAATGACTCTACATCCTTGTTGGATTATTTTTGAGTGAGTGATATCTCTACAATTAAAATTTTTGATCAGGTTCAACGTCCATCCATTTCTGATCATGCTTTAATCTTTGCTTGCTTTACTTTTGATTTCTCACCCCCACAGGAATTTTTTGAATATCGTGACTACGTAAATACGGATTGGAACGGTCTATGTTTGTATCTATCTAATTTTGATGCTAGTGTTATCTTGAACTCTGCTGATGTTAACATTAAACGTACCGCTTTTTCGTCTCTTATTAATAAACTATTTTCTTATGTTCCTGTCGTAAGGAAAAGGATGCGAATCAAGGATAATATGTGGATGGACTCGAGAGATGTTTTACTTGCAAGATCTTTAAGAGATATAGCGTATTCTATGTTTAAGTTGAATTGGTCTGCGGATAATTGGAGAATTTATTGTAAGCTTAGAAGTAGAGCTAAAAATGTTATAAGAAGTGAGAAAAGAAAATACTTTTCGAAAACTTTTTGGCGCTTAGATACTGGTGATTTATGGAAATTGTTACGAAATTCAGGGTGTACACAGGATAATAATGATGTTATGTGGAATGGTGATGTTAATATTTTAAATAGACATTTTGTTGGTGATTGTACTTAGAATAGTAATGTCGGTATTGATTTTTCTACATTTGCTAATTCTAATAATTATTTTTCATTTCGCTGTGCAAATGAATCCAATGCTTTGGAGGCACTAAGTAAAGTTAAATCTGGATGTATTGGTATTGATGATATACCTATAAGATTTATAAAACTTATATTTCCGCTTGTTTCTGTTTTTTTAGTAAATCTAATAAATTTTATTTTTACATCGTCTACATTTCCTGTATATTGGAAAACAGCCCGTGTCGTGCCCATAGCGAAAGCAAGAATTGTTAATGATGCTGATGATTTTAGACCGATTTCCATTCTTCCTGTTGAACATCTTATTAAGGAACAGATACTTCAGTGTGTTGGTGAAAGTATTCATGGATCCCAGTACGCTTTTCGCCGAGGTTACAGTACGACAACGCTGTTACTAAGCCTGACTGATTCGATTAGAGAAAACATTAATAATAAAAGGTTTTGCGCTCTAATTTCACTTGACTTATCCAAGGCTTTTGATTCTATTTGTCATTCTACTATGATTGAAAAGCTAATGAACCAATTTAATTTTTCAAGCTCTGCTTGTGGCCTCATACTTTCGTACCTAGTGGGTAGATCACAGTTTGTTGACTTTAAGGGAATAAAATCTACTTTATTACCCCTTAGTGCTGGTGTTCCTCAAGGGTCTGTTTTGGGACCTCTATTGTTTATTCTTTATATAAATTATCTTCATTTACAGTTTTGCCCGGGTAGTTGTGAGATTTTCTTGTTTGCTGATGATGTTTTCCTTTTATTTAGCAGTGATCATTCTTCTTATGCAGCTTTTAATTTCAATGTGAATAACTGTCTAGACCGTGTTTGAACTGGACTTCTATTAACTACTTGAAAATTAACCCTACTAAGACCAAGGCGATTATGTTCGGTACTACTGAAAGCATATCCCTTGATTTTTACTTTTATCTCGAGAATACGCAAATTGAGTGCGTTCGTCGTCACAAGTGCTTGGGTGTTATTCTTGACAGCAGTCTCTCGTTCGAGCACCACATTAATCTAGCTTCAGGTAAAGTCTGGGGTGCACTACGGAGGATGTATTCAACCAACATATTTTTACCCTATCGCATTCGGCGAATATTGGCCCAAGCTATTCTTATGCCGCAAGTTATGTACTGTCTTGAAGTAGTTTCAGCCTGTTATATAGTTATGTTTAATAAACTTAGTCGTATAGTAAACACGATTGTTAGATTTATGTACAATTTTCGATGTCGTGATCATATTTTGGCTTATATCAAAATAGTAATTTTGTGAAATATCGTAACTTAGTTCTGTTTCATAGAATTATTAGAAATGGTTTTCCTTTGGCTATTTATGATAAATTTACTTTTTTGCGATCTTCTAGAAATCCTCAGGTGTACATTCCTAGGATTTTTAGATTAATTTTTGAGAGATCTTTCGTCGTAAGAATTGCGCGTACCTGGAATTACTTACCTCTTGAGCTTCGGATTTTTTCCACGTCTAACAACGTTTTTCGCTTAAAGATTATGAGATATTTGTCATGTTATAAATGATAACCATTAAGTGTGTAATAATTAATGAGTGCGTTGTTGCACTGCATACGTTCATAAGTATATTTGTTCAATATATTTGTCTTTAAGAAGAACAGCTTTGTTTGACCGTGAATTTGATTTACTGCTAAGTGGGACTATATTTATTTTCTTTTCATTTTGCTGTTACTATTCTTGCTTTGTATATTTGGGCTGGGGAGCTAATTTTGGTAAATATGTGTTTTGGAATTTGGTTTATACAAAATTAGATATAAGAACATAGGAATTTCTTACTTTGTAATACATATTATATTTTGGCCTTGAAGGCTTTGTATTACTAAACTGAAACAATAAATAAATAAAATAAATATTCTATCGTAGTTAGCGAGTAAAATTTTAACTATTTAACAAAAAATTTTAAGATTATATTTTTTCTCACGTAGAATTTATAATATTTTTAACTTAAACATTTTAAATTTACTGCATTTTTGTGTATTTTAGTCTGAAAAGGGCTATCTATCTTTTTTTGATAGAAAAAAACTTTCTTAAGGAATATAAAAAAATTTTAAATTTTTGTTTAAGCTAACTATATGTTTGTACGTTTAAATCAAATTTCGTATGAAACTAATCATTTTTGTAGAAGAAAGAAGATCTATATTACATTAAAATTTTGGACTTTAGCCTTTATGTTCTAAAACTCCAAAGCTGGAATCGAAAAAGGAAGACTGCTGTAAAAGAGCTTTATATACTCCGAGTTGTTTCTGAAAGTATTTAATGAGCCCTAAAAATTTTTACATTTTTGGTCCTTATTTAATGAACTGTGTAATGTCCTTTGTCCTAGTGTTGCAGAATTTTTGGTATTTTATTTTAGTATGTACTTTCTCCAAAAAGGACTTCTTCTAATAATTCTAAAGCTTATAATTAATTTTCACCTTGTGGTGGCATTAGATATTTCCATGGCGTTTGATAAAGTGTAGCATGGTGCACTCATATTAAAATTTATTGCTTTTGGTGTCGGTGATAAGCTATCACCGACACACTAATCGAATTATATCGAGCTTTTTCAGGGATCGCATCAAACCAGTTCAAGAGTTATTCAGGAATACCGCACGGTTCCGCTCCGCTCTATTCTATCACAGATGGCAGCAGCATATGCCATTCAATTTCGTTTCTCAAAAGCCCAAGCCTTCCAAAAACTGAAGCTATGCGAAAGCACATGGACGAAGCCCTTCGGTAACCTCTAAATGGATCCTTGCACAGGAGATAGCGAACAAACTCATCGGTGACAGTAGGATATCCAGCTCTATTGATTCACTAAAGCATCGACGCAATGTGGAGTGTGTTTTAACGGAATGTGCTCTCATGATATCAGGGTACTTGTTCCTGAAAACCGCAATTTCGTAGGCGCAACTCGCTCTGCTTTAAGAGCGAATTCCTTTGTGGTCGATTGGGTAGTGAATCGCACTACACATTACAGAGAAAATTCGTTTTTTAGCCGAACAGTTCGTATGTGGAATAAGCTCCATGTAGTTAATGGTCTTTCCAGTCAGTTTCAATGTGCAAAAATTTAAATCAAATGTCCACAAGCACTACTACTTCTATCATTCTTCCCACAACCTGATTTTCTAGTTTTAGCACAATGCATTGCATAGGTAGGGATCATTCACTGAATCCTGGTTCTAATAAAAAAATATTTTTTGGTACTTCTGAATTTAAAGTCATATGCAATGCAGAAAATACTCCGAAAATCTAGCATGAAGGGGGACGATGCGGAAACACAGACATCCGACATCTTCTCATCAAATATCGAACATTTGCAATAAGAAGATGTGTCAGTTACAGCATTATTAACTTTTCTATCAATCATCGTCAAAATAAATTGAAAGAAAATGTTAACAAATATTCTTTTAATTCTATAGATATTGGTTCCAGTGATCTTATTTTGTCTTGCCCGACTAATTTTTTAGTTTTAGTATTTAATTCCGTCACATACTCAAAATAAATTGGCCTACAACATTTCTTGAACCTGGGGTTGTTTTTTTTCCATATATTTTCGAAGGTGTTTTTATGTGCTGATGAAGCTGCAACCAGTGAGTTTCATAGAGTTCTTAGTGGTACTTAAGATGCCATGAACACGCTCTTAAAATCTATGGTATTTGTTTGTTTGTACTCAGGAAGGACTGATATTCCATCACATCCCCACTGTATCGCAGTTTTAACCCTTCCTAGTTGGTCATTAGAAAAAAATTAAATAATCCGTGATGCTGCATATTCTAGCAAAGAAGATAGTCGAATACAAGCTGTTATTGGAAATGGCATAATCGCTTTCGTTTTTCTTGAATAGACTTATATGATGGTAATATTGCGTGTCCTTTCTCAAGTAAAGCTTTTCTTTTATTTCGGCTTAGTATCATTTTGAACATTAGAGCTTCTTCCTCCGTAAAATTTTACTGAGATTTCAGAATAGGTATGCTGTTAACAATTCATTTTAACCGTTTTGGAGATGCGCTTGGCAGAATGTTGGCCGTTTACTTTTTTTAGCAATCCTTTGAACGTATCGGAAATTTCATCTTTTGAAACTTAAGAAAGTTTTTCGGGCAACGTTTTTTCCTGGACTTCGAACATGAGTCATTTTTAGATTTATAGGGAGCTCCACCTAATGCGATGTAAGTTGAGAACTTCATAAAATTATCCATCCTGGTAAAATATTTTTTCTTTAAACTAGTTTTTGTTTTGTTTATTTTTACAGTTTTGCAGTACCAATGACATCAACTTTGGAGTTGTATGTAACTTTAATAAATGTCTTCATGGCCTTAATTCTCTCAAGTCCCTTTGTAGTATAAGTCCACAAAAAAGAACACTATGTCTCAAATTTCAATGTGATCTAAAAACGGGAATTCCTGAGAAAAGCTATCCACAACTTCCCGGGAAAATGTTGGCTAAGATCCCGGGATACGGGAAGTTTAAAATCCTAACACTTTCAAAAAATACACAGATTGTTTTTCAAATATTTTTGTTGTGACATTTAAATACGTTCAAATATCTCGTTATGTGAAATTTCTACTACATAAGATATATGTAAAACAAAAGCTTACTAATAGTTCGACAAGGAATTTAAGTTATTCGAAGCCACTAACATACAAACAACGAACATGAATGATATTTATAACGCATTGTTGACAACAAAAGATGTCTCAGTAGAAAGTGAAAGGGTTATTTTCGATTGCTTTGTTACCTCTTGTTATGTAGTTATCTCTTGTTATGTAGGACAAATGTACATATCGCGATCTTAATATAAAAAGGCCCTAATTAAAGTTTGCCCTTCTTTACAGTAAAAGGAAAAAACTTGATAAAAATTACAGTTTTGTAGTTGAAAATTTTTTACTAACGCATTGTGTTATTAAATTCTCTAAGCAATTTAATACTGTTAAACTTTTTTAATATTTTAGTGGTGCATTAGAGAATCATTTATCGAAATATGTATTACACTTGGTAACGAGGTAGGGCCTTTCTATATTAAGGTAACGATATGTATGTTTTGTTACCTGAATTGTTTTTAGGTTTATAAACTATATTATATTTAATTATTTCCTTAAATAAACTTGTTTTCTTCTAGAATTACTTTCCCGGGAATCCGATATTTTTTTCCGCTTCCTGGGAATTAAAAAACTCCGGTAAATCCCAAACCCTAGCCATAGATCATCCTAAACCGAACAACTGCAATTGTACTTTTTTTAATAGCATAACATTTTGACCCTTCATTTTTAAGCCTGTATCTCACACTCATACAAATTCCTACTTACGCAACATAAATTTGTAAAAGTTTTTTTTTTGTTGGTTTGCATAATCTATATTTGTATACATAAAAAATACAACAATATTTTAAAATTTTTTGCTGATCTTAAAAATTTTGAAAAATATTGTAAAAACGGTACAATTTGAAGAAAATAAAAATATATAATATGCGATGAAATTTTATAAATTATGCAAATCAAATAAAATTTCGTGTTGGTGTGTAGTAAGTCAGCTTAAATCAAACGGCAAAAAATCCCGAATATTAAGATAAAGGAAATTTCACAATTCCAAAAATTAAGACCAAAAATCCTAAAATTGGAATTTCTTACCCTTTTGCCTATAAAATCTACATATGGAAATACGATTCGGAGTATGTATATAAACGAATACATGTACATACATACATCTTTATATTTATTAAAAACAATTTAAATAGATGTTTTACATGCTTAATTATATAAAGTGGACAAAATTGGTTAATAGAGTATATTTTTGATCTTATTTGTTATAGAGATAAAAAAAATTTGGAGGATTTTAGTAAAATTTAATTTAAGGAGACGATAATTTAATTTAAAATATAATTGAAAATTTTAAAACTGTTGTTAATTTAATTTAAAAAAATTTATTTAATCACAACAGAAAGTAAAATATGTGCTATATTTTATGAGTTACATTATTATGGTTCTTACTTACCTACTGGAAATTCAATATTGGGTCTACCAAGTGATGACTGTCGTAAAGAACTGTTTTTTTAACTGTTATGGGCTTAAGGCGACTATGTTTTGCATGCACAGGCAACGGAAAACGCTTCTTCTGAAGAAGCAGAGGTAGTGAAAATTTCAAAACAAAATTTTGCAAGTTTTGCTACTCTATGCAAAATCTAATAATGAGTATATTAATGCATATATATATAAATAAAATTGAGTTCTACATTCATAATACTAACCTCATACTTTTTTTCCTACCATTCTACGTACTCTGTTCCTTCAGGCGATGCTTCAAAATATGATATTTTTTCATTATTTAGGTCATCATCGTTTTCACGAGTAGTTGAAAATGCGATACATTTTAGCATACATTAGCGTGTTAATAAAAGTTTCTAAAAAGTAAATGACTTTTAATGCATAAAACAAATAAACGAATAATAAATATTATTCATTTACCTGTTTTTTAAAAGACCGGGGTATTGGAGGAGACATTTTATGAATTCCAAATAATTTTGCAATTTTCGGATTAATTGTTTCCTGCTTTTTAATCGATTCACGATGCTGTTGGCCCAAAATGGCATTCATGCAAAAGTTGTTATTTTTATCTATTTTTAAGCTAATTTTTTAAATAGGCCAGTTTTATTGACATGGATCCATTAAAACCGACGACAGATGAGTTTTTTGATTTAAAACCTCTTCTTTAAGGCCATTCACTTTGTTTTCATAAAAACAAATTACACACAAAATGTAGAATAATTTCTTCCTTGGAAGTAAACGGTAAATGGTAAGTTTCTTTCTGAGCCTTTACGAATGCAGAATGATTACTTAAAAATTTTAATTAAAGCTTCTGAACATGACGGTAGTGTGCTCCAACGGCTTTTTTCTTTTGTAAAATATCCATAATCGTAGTCGTGTTGTAATTGACGGAATTCGTTAATTACGTTTGTCTGAAGAAGAAGTTGAATAATTTCGTCTTGATGTGAAGCAGTTTGAATTCTTGTGAGCTCTTCTGTTGAATGTGTCAACGTTCTGTATATTTATTTTAATTTTACAATAATGTTTTTTATGGTCTTAAGCTGGTTATCTTCCAAAATATCATGGGTTAAAAATCGTTGGAGGAAGTGCGCCATACATTCATGCCTTTTAATATTTGCTGATGGCAATGCTGAAATTATGTTGCACCCACAATCGGTTACGGCATATATTGTTTTTCGTTGTAATTTAAACGATTTGTGGGTTGCAATTATGTTATCAGCTATATCTTGTTCCAGTTAGAGGGTGAGGAAAATATTCAGTTTTAAGAGAAGCTGATATTATTTTAAAATTTATTTAAAAAATTAACTTTGATGTTTATATGGGATAAACGTTTATAGTTGTCCATCCAAAGATCCAATACAAAAGCAAACAATTCGTATATATAAAATATAAACAATGCCTTAGTCGCAACTGTGCGTTTATTCGGAAATTTAATATTTGGTTTTAACAGTTGAAAATATTTTTGAAAACCTTTATGCTCTACAATACCAAAATTTCTAATTTATTATTAAAAACACATGAAGTTGATAGTGCGTTGCTTGTTGTGCTCTAATAAAAAATTGTTTTTTTATTTATCGTGGGTAATCTAGTTTGACGTTGATGTGTAAGTTTAATTATAAGATTAAAGATAGACTTAAAAATGGTTTAGTATTTGGGATTATCGCACTTCTTTAAATTTTAAAGGTCGAATATTGAAGTTTTATTAAATATTGTTCATTGATTATTAAAACGATTGTTACGATGGATAACAGAACATTTGTATTTTGTCTGTAAATTAAATAAACAAAATATTTATATTCACACTTAGGACGCCTCGATAATTAGTGATAGTTATTATATTTTTAATTATTAAAAAGTCCGAAAAAAGTTCTCTTAATTTAATTTTGTACTTTAACTTATACAAAACAGCAGACCACCGACCACAGTCTGTTATAAGTAAAGTTGTGTCTTTTTTGTATTCATTATTTGAAAGGTTGTTCTTACAGATTGAATTCATTTTAAAAGCAGTTCATAATCATTTAATAATTAAAGGGTGTCCCGATAAAGCAAACTTAAACAGAATGTCGCTTATTATGATAGTAAAAGTAACAAGTAGAAAGATTCAAAACTAAAAATTAAAGGGCGCCGGAATAGTTCATTGTATTTGATGTACATGGCCATACTTTGGAACAGTTGCAGACATGCGGTTATGATTTCCAAAAAACTTATAAAGCTTAGTCCACAATAACAACAAGTTCTAAATTTGGAATTGCAATTTAAAGGGTGTCCCAGAAGAAAACGCAGTTTCATGTAGCTAAACTTTTGAACTGCTATATACAGATAGCTGAGAGCTGTTTTGGAGTCGATTTTTTTGCGAGAATTATTGAAAGCAGCAGTTCTACTGCTAAATAAAACAATTTAAAATTTTTAACCAATTTGATAAGTATTTATTTAATAAAGGTACATTTCCATTCCTACGATATAATATCATCAAATGGTATTATTATCATCAAATGGTAATTAAACTTTTTGTCACTGTTAATATTTTTATTTTTTATTTTAATAATTAGTCAAAAAACTTGAAAACCATGCGGGTAGCAACAGAGAGAATTAAAAATGACTTAAAGTTAAAGCCAAATACTGTTATTTCACTAATAATCAAAGTTAAAAAAATTACTATTTAATTAAAGAAATATTGCACATAAGATGCAATTTTTCACAAACCTGATCACAAGATGGTTACGCTTTTCTGAATGATTTTAATTTTTGATACTGAATACAGATTACTACTATTTTGTACTCTTCAGTTTGTCGTTTTTTTATATTTCTACATATGTAAAGACAAGAAGAAAACTAATTTAGCGCGAGTAGTGGTTTATGGCAGTTCAACGTGATTCCATTTGGGCTCTGCAACGCTCCAGCTACTTTCGAACGTTTAATGGAACGTGTTTTTAAGGGTCTCAATTGGAAAACGTGCTTATTGTATCTGAATGACATAATCGTAATGGTGAAAACTTTTGACGAACACCTCAAAAACCTGGATGAAGTATTTAGGCGTATAACAGCTGCATGATTAAAATTAACAACTGAATTTAGCGCGAGTAGTGGTTTATGGCAGTTCAACGTGATTCCATTTGGGCTCTGCAACGCTCCAGCTACTTTCGAACGTTTAATGGAACGTGTTTTTAAGGGTCTCAATTGGAAAACGTGCTTATTGTATCTGAATGACATAATCGTAATGGTGAAAACTTTTGACGAACACCTCAAAAACCTGGATGAAGTACTTAGGCGTATAACAGCTGCATGATTAAAAGTAACAGCTGAGGGCATATAAACTGATGAAGACAAAGTACTGGCAGTAAAGACCTGGTCTCGTCCACAAAAACTTCATGAGCTGTATAGTTTCCTGGGGCTTTGCACACACTACAGGAGATTTGTGCCGAACTTTGCTCAGGTGGCTGCTAGCTTGCATGAGTTGACCAGAAAGTCGTAACCGTACCACTGGAGTGTTGCAAAAGCTCAAAAAACTTTTGTATACGGCACCAGCCCTCGCCTATCCAATAGCTGGACAGAAATTCAAATTGGACACGGATGCAAGCGGCTATGGAATAGGAGAATAATGGAACAGAAAAGGTCATTGGCTACTACAGCTGGGTACTCTCGAAGCCCGAAAGAAATTGTTGCGTTACACGACGGGAGTTTTTGGCAGTGATGGAGTGTGTTAAACATTACCACATGTACTTATATGGTCAACATTTCATGTTAAGGACGGACCACTCCGCACTACGTTGGTTGATGCATTTTAAGAACCCCGAAGGGCAGCTCGCAAGCTGGGTTGAACTTTTGCAAAGCTATGACTTTAGTATTGTACATAGAAAAGGCGAAAAGCACAACAACGCTGATGCCCTTCCAAGACGGCCATGCAATATAGAGTGCAAGCACTGCATAAATGTCGAAAAAAAGGAGTGCATCATTGACGTGCGCCTTACCCAAATTGGTTTAAGTGAAGACTGGTCGAAGTGCATTGCGGCCAAGGGTCCTACAAGAAAGAGTCGTGGCAAGCTTCAGCAATACAATGCAGGTGCCCCCTTTGAGCGGATAGCTATTGATATAGCAGGTCCATTCCCTGTTAATAATGCTGGAAACCGATATGTTCTAGTGGTTATAAATTATTTTAGCAAATGGCTTAAAGTGTATGCTATTCCAAACCAAGAGTCTAAAACAGTGGTGGATGCTCTCGTTAACAATTGGGTGTGTCGATACGGTGTTCCACTAGAACTGCATTCAGACGAGAGACGAAATTTTGTACCGGCCATATTCAAAGAGATGTGTGACGTATATGGTATCAAAAAAAAAAGAACGACACCGCTGCATTCACAGTCTGATGGCGTGGTAGAAATTTTTAATCTTACCCCAGAAGAATATCTCAGGAAAGTGGTTAGTGCACACCAGAAGGATTGGGATGAGCATATACCAAAGTTCCTACTAGCGTATCGGTCAGCTGTACATGATTCAACCTCGCGTAGTCTAGCAAAAATCTTGTTCGGGACAGAGCTTAAACTGCCAGCAGTTTTAGAATTTGGTATTAAACCGGGACCTGCTGACGAAGACAATGGAAATATTCCTCAAGCGCAACAAAACCTGCATGAGCTTCATGAGTTTGTCCGTAACCGCATTAAAATGTCCAGCGATAAAATGAAAGCCAAATATGATAGAGCAGCAAACATGGAGGGATTTACTGAAGGACAAATGGTTCTACTATATAACCCACAACGCAAGAAAGGACTGTCTCCTAAACTGCAAACTCACTGGGAGGGACCATACAAGGTGATCAAGAAATTGAATGATGTGGCTTACCGGATACAGAGATACCATAATCCGAAGTCAAAAATGAAAGTTGTTTACCTGGAACGGCTGGCCAAATATGGTAAAGGTAATGTCGAGCCTATTCGGGACGAAAAGGCTTAAGTTGGCGGCAGTGTTGCGAAAATGCTTTATTTAGGTCATAAAAAAAAATAAAAATAATTGTCACCAACAAAGTTAAACGAAATGACCTATTGTGTCTGTTTACAAAGCCAGAAGTTTCTACAAAAACTTCTTAATCACAAAACAAAAACAACTAACATAAAGCAATTAAAATAAACTCAACACACAACTACACACACACCTACATAACGACTAATAAAAATAGTATATTCAAGAGCCATAACATTTGGTATATAAAAGCAACGGCCATACAGATTGTGTTTATTTATTTTGTAATAAAACAACTCAGTAAAATTAACGTTTATAAATTTAAATAAACGTAACAGTATATAAAGATAATACATGGGACTATCGCATTACATTGGCAGGATATTTGTTCAAATTGTTAACGTTTACATTACTGTTGCTAGTACATATTTTGTCAGCACTACTGTTTTTAATAATGATATTGAATTTTACAAAAATTCTTCTATAAGTAATATAAGGTAATCTATTCATATGATAAAACTTTAATGGATGTTTTTGTAGATAGTAATCGATTTGGAATACAAAAGAACTATTTTTGAATATTTTGCCTGTCTGTCCGTCTTTCTCTCTGTATTTCTGTGTTTGCATCACCTAAACACTGCTGGATGGATTTGAATTTAATTCTATGAGGAGATCCCTTAGAACCTTGTCAAATAAATAATACTTTTTTTGTAAAAAAAAAAAAATGTCATTTCTTGAAAGCACATAATTTTAAACAGTTGTAAATAGAAATTTTTTAACACTCTCCACAGGACTCTGGAACAAATATTTAAAAATAACATTTTTGTAAATCTGAATTTAAATAAAATTATTAATAACACACAGACGAAGCACTGCTAGTATATACATATTATAAATGTAAGTTTATTTCTTTATTTGTGCGACAATGACGGCTCAGCAGCTGAACCGAAAGAAATTGGTAAAATAAAAAAAAAAAAAATAATAAAACATATATCAGAACAAATAATAACTATTTAAAATGTCTAAGTCATGTTGTCTTCTTTCTAATATCTCTCACATAAGATTAGTAAAAAAAATTCTTGTTAAAACCAAAAATTACTTTTAATCTTTAAACTTGATGTATAGAAGTTTTTTCTAACATGGTAATGTTTTGCAACTGCAAGCTTCTGTTTATATATTTACTAACTAAGATATCTGTTTCAAAATTAAATCATTTAAACATGTATTCTTATTCATGACAAACAACTTATACTCTTTTACAACTTTTTCTTTGGTGACTCAAAAATTTTTAGAAATAAATATGCTTAAAACAGGAATGTTGACACCACTAAACAAATATTGAAGAATTAAGTAATCAATACCGAGCTTTTTTATTTCCTTTTAAAATTAACAGAAAAAACACAGAATAAAAAACTGACTAGCAATGTTAAACAGTTGTTAATTAAGCCGCCGTCAAATACGGCGACGGCGCGACTCACAAAACTTATTCGTCGGCGACGCTGATAAGACTCCCCTGACTGGTATTTTATATTTTAACCAAGGTTCTAAGGGATCGCCTCACAAAATTTTATTCAAATCTATCTAACAGCTTTCACGTGATGCGAACACAGACAGAAAAAATTCCTGAAATAGGTAGGTGTCTTGTAATCCAAGTCGATTACTATCTAAACCAAATACAAAATTTTCAAAAAAATTTTCATGTATGGATTATGAATTTCTAAAATTATTTCCAACTTCGAAGCAACAATAAAAAGTGATGCTGTTTTGGCAATAATGTATTTGTTGCAGAGACGACACTTCGTGGTAAAATAAATATACCTTGGTGTACTATTAAGATATGTAAAGACATACTTATTTTATTAGTAATGAAAAAAATTTTACTGAGAAATGAAACACGTCAACTTTTTTGGAAGCTGGTTTGATCTTTGTAAAAGAAAAAGGAGTGCAGAATCATTTTATTTCCCTTTTCTTCTCCCACAAAAATAAGAATTCCTGCAATAAAAATTGACGTTTATGAAGTCGGTTAATTTAAGATATCCTCAACAGCTAATTTTGTTAATGAATAGAAAATGTTGGGAAAGTATGAATAATAGTGCAAGGTAAGGTAAAACCAAGAAGAAACACGTAAAATTGGAAATGTAAAACAACGATTTAAAAGAATTTACTTAGTTTCGAGATGAAATACTAAAACAATAGAGAAAAATTGCATATTTTTTGGGGACCATAAAAGTAGAGCAAATTATTTCTTAGGAAATGAATAAGAATAGAAATAATAGCGTCCACCGAGGAATTATGATAAACCAAATAGCAACTAAAAAAACAATATGTTGTGTGTTCTTTTGTAAAACTCAATTAGATTCCCTCCAGCAAATTTTCAGCTACTAAAGATGCCCAAATCTTTAACGAAACCCCACTTTCCCTAAGCTATTTTTTAAGAAAACGAAAGGTTGGATACACTAATAACATCACCGATATCGTTATTCAACAGCACGAAAAAATAACCAAAACCGAAAAACTTCTAATTAACAATTTGCCAAATCTAAAACAAAAAATCCAAATTGCAGTCAATTCACAATATTTTTCAAACAATATATATTGCTATACCCGGTTGAGACATACGCTTTAATTGTGCAATTAAGGCCTGAATGGAGCTCAATTTACGATATAAGAAGTCAATTACTAAATTGAGCAATTAATACTTAATTGCACCACCAATTGAATTAAGTACGAAATACAACCCTTGCCAAGTATGTTTACTGGGTAGTATGTTCAGTGAGAAGAAAATATTCATAAAATTGACAAGCCGTATGTAAAAATATAAACAAAAAAAGGTACGTTTATTTTACTAGGTAGTGTCATCCGCCTAGCTGGCTTGTAGTTGTTTATATTTTACTAATAAAATAAATGTACCTTTAAATAAATAAATAAAAAGAAAATAGCAAGCGAAGCTGAAGGTAAGTTAATAAAAAATTTAAATAATTTTGAAATTATCAGGTATGTCACAGAACTCAATTCCGATCGAAAGTGGCTTCAATTCCGCAAATTGCGTCTTCAGAAAATTTACTTTTATAATATATCCCTCTAAGATTAGCCATGTTGTTTACTTTGGTGTGCCTCATTTAAATTAAAAGTGGAGATTCAATACTTTTTAGGAATACAAAAAATGAATCGGAATCTGAAGCAGGTAAAACAAAATCGATCGGAATTGTTTATACGGAATTAAAACCATTCCGATCGGAATGTGTGACATGCCTGTATATTTTATTTTCTTATACTTTAACATATGTCCTTTGATTTGTGTTCTGGTTTAATATTTCTGCAGTTCTTGTTTTCTTAAAATTTTCAGAAATATTAAATCCTTTTGTGATCTCTTTTTAACACAGCTTGGATTCAAGAATTGATTGCACTACCTGCAGTAGTTTAATATTTTTAAACTACCAACGAGTGATTTTTATCCATTTTTTAATTTTAAAAACAAGAAACTATCGCCATTACAATAAAAATGTTTTTTTTTCAGCTGCTAATTGAATAAGCTTAATTGAGCATGTGTGAACACCAAATTAAATTGCGCAATTAAAATTGAATTGACTCAATTAAGAACACATGTCTGAACAGGGTATTACCAAAATAAGATCTGGCAACCCTTGTTGTTGTTGTGCATGGTAAATAATAAAAAATACTGCTCACACAGGTTGCACTACCTTTATGACTGCGTTGGTAGAGGTGGGTACTGTAAAACAAATTATCATAAGTGTGAGGCCACAAAGGAAATGCGTACAAAGGAGAAATAATAATTGTATAAGGCAATTATAAAATTTGAGCAACAGCAGTACAAACCTTCCGGAAAAGAAAAAGACAATTATTGTATAAAGCCATGGCAGATGAACTAGTGAAGACGTTTATTTAATAAGAGTAGCAGATAATTGTCAAAACGTCCTTTATAATAAGAAGAAAAAATTTCTAGCTGTTGGCACAAGAAAGTAACGCGGAATTATAACAGTGTAAGGCAGATATGTGTTGGGGCTATTGGATTAAAGGAGATGACTGACTTGTTGGATGTAAAGCGTAGTAGATAGTGGTCTGCAATTGGTTTCGGTTAAAAAAGGCATAGAGTAGTTTATGTCTCGTTAGAGTAACACAGTAGTGTAGCATGCATTTTCAGTAACGCATGTTTAGTAAATATGGACCATAGAATTCAAAAGACCGTAGAATTAAGACTTATAGCCAGAAGACATATTGGCCATAAAGGAATAAAGAAAAGAGCGATTTTATAATGTGCCATAGTGGTATTTACATTTAAAAGGAATCCGTACGTATATTCTAAAAGGAAAAAACTCAACAATATTCACATTTTCATACTTAGAAGTGTTATAAAATGGAACCGAACTTGATATCGAACTGGTTTATGCACAATGTGATGCAGTCGGACACTGATTTTGCTACTTATTGCAGAGCTAGGAAAAAAGGAATAAATTGAAAACTATAACACGAGGGGCTCGTGGGAATTATTGTAAAATACTGTTTTTAGGACGTAACCAGTGACAAATGTGCATAAAATTAGAACTGTAGGAGTTCTAAATCAAACAGAAATATAAGATTTTCTATTTCCTTAGATAAATTTAATAAAATTACTTATGCCACTTTCAAAACAAATGGTTCATTCAAAACAAATGCACATACGTGAAAGTTGCATTCCCTTTTTGGCACCTAAGCCGACAAGCGATAACGCTGGAAGGAAATACTTGAAAAAATTTATTTTTTTTTTTTTCGATACGAAACAGATTAGAAAATTTTTCAGACAATCGAACATTTAATTAAAAGGCCTGTCCGCCCAAATAACTTGAGCTGCCGTGTTTCTAATATTTATATAAATTAAAATTATCCGTTTTTCCTGCCAGTTTTACACCATGCTAGACTTTAATATTTTATGCTATTATAAAACCCAGTAACAAAAAACTAATAATAATAATAATAATAATAATAATAATAATAATAATAATAATAATAATAACAAGATGCTTTTTCCTAACAGAAACAATAAACCTACAGCCAAGAAAGCAGTTTTAAAAACGCGATTTTAAATACACTACAAATTTTATATACAAACAATATACAAATTTAATATACACTTTTAAATATGGTATAATTCTTTCATCATTTATATCTTTTTTAGAAGTCTTAACACTTTAATGAAAAAAATTAAATGTTAATACATCATCAAAAAATTTAATTTTATTATCCACACAATGATAAAATTCTAAAATTCTTCTTCTGTAAAAATAGAGATTTTATGACTTCAAATATTTTTTTTATAAATAAATAATACGTTCTTTCTTAAAACTGCACAACATGAAATGTTTCAAAATAAAAAGGCTTCTATTAACAAACCTGATATTAAATTATTCTTCCTCTTTATGTAATAAGTTCTGATTATGGAGGACAATGGAGGATCTTAACTTTTTTTGCTTAAAAGTTAACCAAATTTTAATGTTACGCAGTACAAGGGCGAGAGTTTATACCAACAAGTTTTTAAGGTCGGTGGGATAAGAAGTAAAATGGCTACATTGTTGACGAAGAATTTCCATTTTCTCAATGTTATTAGAAAAGGATTAAAATCCATTAACGGTTATCGTAATATTAGGTGTACTAGAACTCATTAAAATCATTTATAAAATCTATACTTTCTCATCGTTATTAATATCACATTGAACATGCGAAGAGAAGTCGATAAATATTTACAAAAATTATATGTTGATAATTTTTTGTTTGTGTTAAGGCCTTCTATTCTTATACCCAAAAAGGTGTAACTAATTTTGTTATTCCGTTTGTATGACTTCTTATGCATAGCGAAGTCGATTGAGAGATGTCCGTCTGTGCGTCTGTGTTAGTGTTTAAACCACGTTTGCCGAGGCAATACATCAGCTAGAAAAAATTTAAATTAACCAATCGATCAGACAAAGTGCCGAAAGAGGTGCTATTAGAAATCAGCAAATTAGGTCCAAGTTCTTCGACGCAGTAGGCAAAACACCACGCCTATCTCTACTTTTTCTATATCATTTGGAACAATGAAGAAACTCAAATCAAGAAAACAAAACAAAACAAAAACATAAATAAAATCAACGCTTATTTGATTGTAATAAATATGTATACATATTTTCCTGGATATTTTTATTTTAAAGAGAAAACCCCTTTTTTGCCTGGCTGATCAAAAACGATGTATAATATTTCTATATTTATTGTTTTCTTTTTTCCAATTGACAACGAATTCTATGACAATCTATAAACTTTGTTGTTATTATTTCCCTCGGAGCGAAATCGCTGAGTTTAATTTGAACTCTGGGGTTTGTGGGATGGACGAGTATAGCCGGTAGTCATTTCGCCCATTTTCTAGTTTCCCTGGTTTTGATTGTTGGGATATTTTGCTATTAATACGCCCTTATTTCCACACTTGAAACAAAATGGCTTCTTAATTTCATCGGCGCAATAAATGTAAGAATGCCCATAAGAAAAACAATTCCAACATTGGATATTTGAATAATCATACTTTTGTTTTCTTAAAGTAAAAGCAATTGCCTTAATTTGTGGGTCTGAGAGATCAGAGTCTACTACATCAGGCTGCAAGTATTCAATTTCACTCAAATTTCTAGACAAACCTTTAGGATTTTGATGTTTTGTGTCTTTGATAACTTTTTCAGCTTTTCGTTCTGTATCGCGAAATTGATCTATACCCTAGGTTCTGCATTAAACAGCGCAAAAATCTTAAATTAGAGTTTATATTTTTCTTTATTATGTCTATAAGTGTCACGTCTGGTAAGGGGTTTCGAAGTCTTACATTCATTCACACGATTGCCGAATGGAAATCATCATATGATTCCTTGAACTGCTGTTTTCGAGAGGAAATTTTAGCAGTATGTCATGGTCAGACTCAAGGTGGCCAAACTCTTTTGTGATTGCGTGTCGAAGTAAGGGGTAAGTTTCGTTTCTATTTTGTCTGATAAACAACCAACATCAACTCTCGGCTTTTTATTCTAAAAGCACTTGCAAGTTTGATAGTAGGTGTTGTTCTGAGCACCGTGATCGAGAACAAAGTGTTTCTACTTTTAAAAGGAAATCAAAAGCCGATTCTAATCCGTCAAAGTTGATTTTCTAGTTGTTGAGCTTAACGTTATTATCCGCATTTTGAAAGAATTATTTTGGATATTAGAGGATCGTTTAATGTTTGAGTTTAGTGTATTAGAATCTGCAAAGGTAGATAATTGCTCTTGTGGTCTAACGTTATTTAATTAGTTACCAATGCCAAGTTGAGAACTCTTCACAAGTATTTCTCGCAGATTCTACAATGAAAGGGACTATAGCATCGAAATTTGCACTTGGCGGACGGTTCACGTCATTGCTGGCTGGACGAAATAAAACGCCATTATCTTGCCCAGTACTGGGAACGTGCTGTGGGTTTACCGTTTCACCTGGGCCCGTGGCGGAGTTTCTTCCATCCGATGGAACAAAATCCATTAATTCAAGGTCGCGAAAAAAAGAGAAAGTAGATAAAGTACTAGAAGTTCGCGTTACTTCCGCAGGTCCAGAAGCAACAGCTCCCGTAGACGCGTTCAAGCTATTAGAGCTTTTTACCCTTTCAAAGGGCTCAGAGGCCGCTAAGCTGCTCTGAGGAGTATGCACGACTCTTGGGTTTGCCGTAGGAATAGAGGCTTGTAGGTTAATCGAGATATTATTTGCAGAAAAGGAAGAAGTTATTCCTCTTCCTCCGTGAGTACTAACCTGCTTGCATTACCTCGTAAAGAGTTTCTTGTAATCATAACAGATCAAATAAACAAAAGATTTCGAAATAAAGATTATTTAAAGGAAGCAAAAAAAATCCTCAATTTGGCTCTAACTACAACAAACAATTATCACAAAATCAATGTATTTTTATTATGCAATATTTCTAAAAATTATTTAACAATAAAAAAAAATTTCAGAGTACAAAAATAATATAAAAATTAAAATAAAAAAACTAAGGTTTTCTGGCAAGAATAAAGGTAAACAAGATTTTTTTTATGAATCTAAAATTGTGGTTCTTAGATTTTTAAATAATAATTTTTTTAAGTAATGGTAAAGACAAGCCATGAAAAAAGCATGTATTTAAAGACAAGAAAATATGCCTTGCAAAAAAAATGTAAGTATATTTTATTTCAAAACAATGTTTTTGTGTCGTAACCCACTAATATGCTACATGGACTTTATTAACATTTACAACACATCGTCTCCACTTCTATCATTAAAATGCAGCAAGACTAAAGCTAGACTTATAGAACTTGGTATATTTTAACTAAACGAAGACTTTTCCCTGGTCTACCATAATTTCTTATTATTACAAATAGATTCAGGAAAAATACTGGAAAACTATGACTAGGAAAAGAATTAATGGCAGTTTAACAGTTTGAACATATTTATTTAATATTTAACCCGTTTGCATATTCGCGTGAACATATAACATTCATGCCGTAAAAATACCATAGAATATGATATGAAAAAGAAAACCTTTAAAATAAATCGCAAAATAGAATTATTTTTTTTATTTATTAATAATAGATCACAAGCCCATAGGGCCTAATTAATCAGGAATATACATTCGGCATTAAATATCCTTATTGCGTATAATTCACTTATTAATTATTCATTTATTTATTTGCTAAAAATTAAATTCATATTACTTATATACTAATATGAAACGATCCTACCCACCCCATGCACAAATACTGAAAATGATTTATCAACCTTAAAAAAAAAGTGACAGCAAATCAGCAGCCTTGTAATGTTTTCTTCACCAAGATATTAGCATATATTTAAAACTTGATATCGATCTCGAAAACTCTCTCTCCTCATAAGGCACAACTTGATTCCATAATCTTGTTGCACGAACCACGAACGAACTATTCATGACCAGAGAAGAGTATCTCGGCAAATTCAAAGCATGTGTTCTCGTTAACTGGCTAAAGTTAAATCTTTCTACGAGGTAAGAAAGAGATCTGAGTTTACAAATTTATAAAACTATGCCAGTATTCTCAACTTAACGAAATTTTCGAAGTCACATCCTAATAATCGAAACACGTATAGAGGTCATAGTGAAAGAGAAAATTTTCGTTAACGAAATCCGGCAAATATATTCCAATATTGTATAATCGCTTTAGTACAAAATTAACTTTCGAGATAATGTTATTCACATGACAGTCAAACTTAAGACCATTGTAAATTTACACTCCTAAGGTTTTATAATACGACACAAACTCAATTAAGTTATAACCTAATCTAGACAAGGAGTGGAAATATTCTGAGAAAACCACATTGCTCTTGTTTTTAGAGGATTTAAGTTAAGAAAATTTGATACCGACCAATTCATGATTCTTCGTAAGTCCCTGTTAACGTTATTCTCAAGGTAACTCAATCCTTGACCTCTATCATCAGCGAGTAATTGAACATCATCGGCATATGAATACATTTTACAAAACTTAACCCGCTGGTACAAGTCGTTTTATAAATCATAAACAGAGTTGGACTTAAAATTGATTCCTGTGGCACTCCCAAGTAGGTTCTTAAAAAAGATGATTTATTACCTCTGTATTGAACATATTGATATATTTCGTTCAGAAACGAAAATATTAGTCTACACGCTGTGAGTCCTAAATTAATTTTGTGATATAATTGGTCGCATAATATGTTATGATTAAGGGAGTCGAAAGCTTTACTAAAATCTAAGAATACAATCACAGAGTTTAATTTCTTGTCTAAGTTGCCTTCTAATTGCTCCACAGAATCTAAAAGTAAGCCTGTGGTATTATAATTTTTCTTAAGTCCGAACTGGTAAGAATTAATGTAACTTCCAGTATTAATATGTTCTTCCCATTAATTCCTTAATAAAATTTCAATTATTTTAGAAGTAACATTTAACACGCTGACTGGTCTAAAATCTGATGCAGTACGAGGGAGCTTAATCTTTGAAATTGGAGTAACTCTTGCTATTTTCCAACAGGTTGGAAAGTTAGTAGTCGTTATAATGCTGTTGATAATAAAAACCAATGGTCAAGAGATACTTTGAAATATTACTTTTAAAAACTTAAGTGGAATGCCATCAGGCCCAATGGCGTTGGTCTTTATAGTCATCATACTATTTAACAATTCGACTTCATCTACATTGCGAAAAGTAAATCCAGTGGTATCTGAATAATTTAATGCAGTAGAATTTCTGGAATTCTGTACAGGGGAAATAATTGAACTATTTTTAAACTCTTAAATATCTAATTCAGTCAATTGCTCTTCTTTGCCACTGATGCCACTGGACTTAAGCTTACTCCAAATTTGCTTTTGCGAACGACCTTCGAAATTGTTAATACAATATTGTCTCCTTACACGCCTGATTATAGTCTTCACCTTATTACGATATTTGTTCCATTGTTTCTTGCATCCCTAATTTCTTTCGAATCCATCCAATTTATTTGTTTCCTAGGAAGCGACCTTCTGAAAGGGACATATGCGTCAAATATTTCTATTATGGATTTGTTAAAAATCCTCAATTGCTCATTCACATCAGACGTACTGTAAATTTCAAAAAAATTAACATTGTCCATCTTCGAAATGCAATTAACTACATCGCAAGAATTATAGTCTCTGTACCAATATTCAGACGTACTCCTTTCTACATCAAAACAATAGGACAACGATACAACGGCATATCCTGAATTTAATGCTGGTATCTGGTATTGACCCTTTTGATACACACAATTTATATCTGTCACGAAAAAAATCTAACAGAGAAAAAGTATTATAAATACGTCTAAAATGTGTTGGAATACTATTATGCACTAACGATAACTTGGATAGCGAACATAACTCCCTTACCATTAATGAATTGGTAAACAAATCAGTGATAAAGTCACCCATTATAATTGCGTTAGCATACCTTCTGGTTTGATCAATTAATAGGTCCTCACAATCCCTTAAATTACCATGAGGTAAATAAACAACAGCAACTAATAACTTTTCTGTACCATTAAGGGATATCTCTACAATAAGACTCTCGATTTTTCCTTCATCCATATAATCACAAACTAGTTTTGATTTAATTTTCCCTGAAATGTAGAGACAAACTCCACCCGCCCTTGACCATGTCCTATCATTTCTATAAATAAGAAACCCATTTAATCCAACAGCAGTATTTGATACATATGGCTTCAACCACGTTTCCGTCACTCCTATAACATCATAATAACTAAAGTCGAAATTATTTTTCATCTCTTCAAATATTGTAGACTTTTCACGCAGTATTATACTTTGTGCATTGAACAACAATTGTTTTTTAATTTAGAGTTTAAAAAAGCACTGCTTTCTACCACTGGACCAAGGATGTCAAACATAACTTGTTTTTAATATCATTCTCAGTATAAGGGCAAAAAAAGTGAGTATTCCCATTTCAACGCTGAATAAATAACAATTATTAAACATTATATATTATCATTACTAATGCAATGCGTATTACTTTCAAAATATTGAGCTGTGAAATAAATTATATATCATCAACAATTTCGTACTTATAAACTATAATTTCATCATATGATATCAGATTTACAATTCAAGCATGTGATTTATATACTATTTAATGTGAGAATATTCTAAGCAAAATTCAAGTGTGTTGATTCCACACTGCAGTACAATAACAAAAATGTGTTATATAATCTATGTATCTACAATTGTTTTTCATATACTGTGATATTCTCTGTCTACATATGCTGTTATACGTTTACTGATTATAAATTGCAAGAAGCAAAGTTCAATCTCTTAAATTTGCATTAGAGAACTGGTAATTGGAAAAAAACAATACTTAAAACGAGAGAAGAAATTCCGTTTCTCTAACCCAAAATATATTATATATAATTATAATTTATTTTTAAAGATACGTATACATATTATACTAATAATAATATTTTTTCCCCTTTTTTTATTTTTCTTCTTTTTTTTTCGAAAAGTTTTTCCATTAAATCAAAAATTCCTCATTTTTATTTATTTTTTAGTCCCTTTTTCGAACAATACTACAAATTGACGGCATTAAGTAATTAGTTTCAAAATAACCATTATGCAACGTACATTTACCTTTACTTTACTAGGCAGTATCGGCTCTACAACAAATACAACATTGCAAAAAACAACTTGGACCCTTACTGTTGCTTTATCCGTTGGAAATGTCAACAACCAAAGAGAAATAAGAGAGAATTGCTTGAAAATCGTAAACAAATGACAACTTTTGACATTTCCAACTTTAAAGCAACAATAAAAAGAAATGCTGCCCTCCTTTTTATTTACATAAAAAGGGAAATCAGCTAGTCGGACGACTCTACCTAGAAAAATAAATATGCCTTGTCATTATCCATGCAACGGATAAGAAAAATATAAAATTTCATCTCTTAAAGATAGAGAGAAAAATATGATAACATTTTATTTCCACTTTAAATGTCGCGAGATTATTCTTCTACTGTAAGGGTATTAATGTTATGATCGAAATAATACAATAACATTAGTTATGGTAAATAAGATAAAAAATAAAACACAAAAGAAATGTGGCAAAAATTTGTTTAAGTGAAAAAGATATACAAGAGAATGTTAATTCAAAAGGAAATAAATAATAATGCGAAGAAAAAGTAATATATGTATAATAAGAAATTAAAAACACATAACTTTATTTAATAATTGAACCACAAGTAATATTTTATTTATCTTATTTTATTTAAATCACAACAAATCAACAAAAAAATGCATCTCTAAAATAACTTATATTTTAGTTTGATACATTACGTTTCTTTCATTGTAGCTAAGATTCCATATTTTTTATTTTTGCCAACATCTTCCTCTTATTGCTTCATTTCCGAATTTATTAATTCCGTTGCATTTATTTGTACTTCCTTATTATTTTTGTATGTGAGTTTTACCATGAATGGTTCAGAGTGAATTTATAACTTTCAATTTCACCTCCTCGCTTTTTTTCGACATACATAGATAGTAAATCTTTGCCACGACTGGAATGTAGTGGTCGTTCAGGAACAAACAACTTTCTATATCAGTTCCTATTACCTGATTAAGTTTTTTTATAATTTTTCATTATTTCATCCCTTTTAAGAACAGTATTCAATTTAATTAGCACTGCTGTCTTTTGTTTTATATACGAGCCAAAATTGATGTCCCATTCTGAAAGCGATACGCTACATGCCTTTCCAATCGCGACTGCTGCTGCATATAATTCATCAGCTTTTAAATTATTTTTAAGGCCCGTAACAATGAAATCAGGTCGATTCAACTGTGTCCGTAAATTTTTGTTGTCTTTTTCTAATTTTTTAAGATTCTGGGCGGTGTGTTTATCGAATTTCTTGTTTCCGGACAATATTTCGGTCAGTTCGGCTTTCATTTCACTCAACTGTGATGCAAAACCTTCTTTGACATGATTTTTTAGATTTTGGATTTGCTTCTCTAGTGTATCAAATTTATTTGTGATAGGGTTCATAAGGGATTTTTCTGCACATTTAGTACAACCGAAAGATATCCCGGTCTTATTTTCTGTAATGTTATCTTTCATTGCCTGAGTCATAGAAGGTGTTTGTTGAAAGGCACAGTCATAGTGTTGGCAACTGTTACAAATCGCACAAACGAAACAGTCAGATTTCTTACAGTTGGACGAACAATATACACAAGTTAAAGTCATTTTAGATCATTATAATATAAGCAGTCTTCAATTTAAGTAAACGTGTTTGTGTAATACAAGGTTATGTTGCCTAATGACTTTCTGCAACTTGTCTTTTTTTATTTAGTTATTGAATTAAATCAAATTGTAGTTTATTAATATGTACAATTTTTTCCAATAAAGGTAATTACTTTTTATTTCACTTAACAATTTAAGAATAATTTAATTTTTACGCGAAGCTTTAAATTTTTTCTTATTCTCTAGCCATGGTGTTGCCAGATTCTTTTTCAATTAGACAAATGATACCATGACGAGGTGATATGTCATGTAGGGTACAATTTTCCCACCCAATAAATAACACCTAGACAGAATTTTTACCCATAGTTTTAGTTATGTCCCTATTTAAATGTTATACTTATCTAATTATTTCCATATTTCAATTTGGCCATCCTTCCCATTTTTAAAACAATTTAGATATTTATTTCAAAACAGTTTATGTAAACATTTTATAAAAAAAAAAATTAAATTAACAGAGCCATGCCTTATACTCTATTCATTCATAAGTAAATACTCAAAAAAAAATAAGAAAGAAAAAAAGTTACTCGGAGAGTATAATGATCATTAAGAAGTGACGGAAAAAAGAACTTTATAGTAATAAAAGGGACAAAATGGAAACGGACCGACAGACGTTATTAAGAACAAAAAAAAATGTAATAAAATATTATGAATTATAATAAATTTTTTTTTTCTAATTTTATTTATTTACAATCTATTTTCACAATAATAAGTAAATTTGATTATAAAAATTAACAAGGATATAAGGAAACTTAACACAGGTTAATAAGCTTCAGCAAGCCTAATAATACAACTAATATTATGTTCAATTATTAGTTTGATAAAGAATATTATATTTTCTGTATGGTAGGTCTAGTACATGGAATCTTTTAAGCCTTCTAACTTCCTCTGATTCATCTAGTAAATTAATTGCCAAAATGTTACTGTGGTTACTTAGACGATCCAAGTATCTGTGGCTAAATCTGTTTATTTAATCAAGGACATAAGGAATTTTTAGATCTTTGTGGATTTGTTTGTTTGTAACATACCAAGGCGCGTTAGTTATGGTTCTTAATGTTTTAGATTGGTACCTTTGTAAAATTTCTATATTTGAATTGCTTGAAGTACCCCATAGTTGGATACCGTAGCTCCATACTGGTTTAGGTATTGCCTTGTAAATTTTGACTTTATTTTCTAAACTAAGCTCTGACTTATGTCCAAGCAACCAATACATTTCCTTAGTTTTGACATTTAGGTGTTGCCTTTTTGATTTTATGTGATTTTTCCATGTTAACCTTTTGTCAAGGTGCATTCTTAGATATTTGACTGTATCTGATTTCGGTATTGCGGACCCATTCAATAACACAGCTGGACATTCTTTCTTTCTTAGTGTAAATGTTATCTGAGTGGATTTTTCTGTATTTATACTAATTTTCCATTTTGACAGCCATTCTTGGAGAGCATCTAGTTCTGCTTGAATAGCAGATGCAGCCTCAAGTGGTGAAAGGCTTGTTGATAAAATGGCAGTGTCATCTGCGTAAGTGGCTAACAAAATGTTATCGTTTACAGGTATATCCGAAGTGAAAACTGTGTATAGAACAGGACCAAGAACACTTCCTTGAGGTACACCTGCATTGATGTAACACATTTTTGACTTTTCATCACTTATTTTGACATAGAACGTTCTATCTACTAAGTACGACTTTAAAAGCAAATAAAATGGAGTTGGTAAAATCCTTTTAAGTTTAAATAGTAACCCTTCATGCCAAACTCTATCAAAAGCCTGTTTTACATCTAAAAATACCGCACAGCAGTAAGACTTTCTCTCTAGTGCGTCGGATATAGTTTTTACTATACGATGGCATTGCTCCGGAGTTCCATGTTTGTGCCGAAATCCAAATTGATGATCTGGAATTATATTAAGATTCTTCAGAATAGGTTGTAACCTGTTTTTAAAAAGTCTTTCGAAAATTTTTGAAAAAATTGGCAGAAGGCTTATAGGTCTGTATGAAGATATTTCGCTTTCCGGTTTATTTTGTTTTTGAATCATTATTACTTCTGCACATTTCCACTGGATTGGGAAATGTGAAAGCCTGATTACAGAGTTAAATAGCAGAGTAAGAAATATAATGCATTTTTTTGGCAGAGACTTAACAACATTAGACCCAATTTTATCATAAATTGGTGACTTCGTGATATTTAGTTTTTTAACTTCCTTTTGGACTTCAGAAGGTGTAAAACACTTGATTGGAAAGTCCATTGCGCACGCAACATCCAAAAATTTATAAATTTGATCTTCCTCAGAAGATAGTGTTGGAGATGGATTAAATGTTTCTTCTAGATACCTTGAAAATGCATCGGCTTTATCCTTACTGTTTCTACACCAACCACCATTCTGATCTTTTATTGGCACATTTCTTGAAATTGGTTTCTTTAAATACTTTGTAGCATTCCATAAGTTATGTTCACTATTATTTGTAATTCCCAAATTTCTTAAGTAATGCGAGAGCTCTTCATTTTTTATTTCGGCAATGCGTATTTTTAAGTGTTTTGTTGCGAAATTGTAGTTTGTTTTGTCGTCTACGTTCGGGCTTCGTTGCCAAATTCTTCTAAGCCTTCTTTTGTTCCTAATTAGTTCTCTTATTTCTGCAGAAATAACGAACATATTTCTCTGGGATTGTCTTTGTGGAGTAGACAAAAAGGCGGCTTCATGAATAAGATTATTAAAAGATTCCACACAACCTTCTAGTTCATCAGATGTTTGAATACTAGCATTAAGCTGTACTTTATCATCCAGCCACATTTTAAAGACATTAATGTCTGTTTTGGGAGAAATTATTTTAATGCTTTGAGAAATTGTATGCAGAGCAGTATTGTAACAAGCAATAATAGGAGTGTGGTCGGAACTAAGATCGTCATTGTCCTGAATGCTTAAAAGTTGGGTAGGTAATCCGGAATAAATAAAAAAGTCCAGTAGGTCAGGCAATTTATTTGGGTCACTGGGCCAATATGTTGGTCTTCCAGTGGAAAGCGTATTGTATTTGTTTTTTAGAATGCTTTTATATAATTCTCTTCCTTTTGGATTCACAAGTCTTGATCCCCACGATGGGTGCTTTGCATTAAAATCTCCGCCAACGATAAACTTTGTGCCTTTGAAAAAATCATCATAGTGAGTATGAGTTAAAATATGCCTGGGTGGAAAATAAACTGAACGAATACATAACTCCACGTTATTACATTTGATTTTTATACCACAAGCTTGTACGAATGGTTTAATGACTGAAGATAAAGTTTCATATTTAATGTTTTACCATCAGGATGATTGGCTTGCACTAGATCATAGTTTTTTATTTTAAAATAGGTTTTACTCGTAAAATGTGTTTCTGATATTAGTAATATGTCAAGATAGTTAGTTTTAAGAAAAATTTCTATTTCTCTTTTATGATTGGAAGCTCCATTGGCGTTCCATGCTGCGAATCTTAAATTTATTTGCATAATTTTAGCATGATTTGTGACATCATTTCAAACATTTTGTCCATCATCCGTTCTAGCCTCTCCATGAAACGACTTTCTATACTAGTTGCGCTAGTTCTAACTACTTCAGCATACGACTGTGTGCCACTGTTATTTTTGTCGGTTTGATTAACATGAGAGTAACTTACTTGTGATTGTTGGTGGTTTGGCAAAGTTGGTCTTATTAATCCATTTCGATGATTTGTGGTTCTTTTCAGTTGAAGTTCTTGATAAACTTGACACCCCTTATAATTTGCTGTATGATCTTTTAGGCAATTAGCGCATTTCGCGGGAGCATTACGATCTTTAGTACATTCTACGGTTTGATGATTAAGTCCACATTTGACGCACCTAACAGGCAGTTTGCAGTACGATTTTGTGTGCCCAAACTCCTGACATCGATAGCATTGAACTAACTCTGTAATCTTTTTTGGTGGTTCTACTGTAACTATAGCATTATTTATATTTTTTATATTAAAAATTTCTTTATTATTTTGATCTGGATTTAGATCAACAAAAAACATTGGAAGAGGAAGTTTTGTGACACGACTTTTCACGTTAACAATAGATCTAACTTGATGACCAGCAATTAACAGCTCAGATTTAATGTCAGTGATCGGTGTTTAATGATGTAAACCTTTTATAACAGCACGATAAGCACGTTCTTGTTTCAATTGATAAGTATGATAATTGATTTGTTTTGTTTCAAAATACTTAACAACTTTTCTATAAGATTCGACAGTTTTTATCATGAGTCTTATTTTATTATCTCTCATAGATTTATAATTAAAATCATTTTTGGATATTACGCTACTTATGTTTTATAACATACTGTTAATATTTGTTACATTTGGTATGTACATAGGTGGTGGTTTTGGGGAATAGTTTCCTTTAGCACTACAATCATTATCATCATCTACATCTTGAATATCAAGTAACTGAAATTGATTTTGTTTTGATGTACTTGGGTTATCTGATATATTTAATTTTTAATGATGATACATATTTGGAGAATTCCCCAACCGCCGTTTTCGGCTCATTTTTGTTGATACTTGCTGCCAAATATCATCACTTTCATCACTTTCTTCTTCACTTAAAGTAGTCATGTTATTGTTTATTGTTTCAATCACAAACTAGTTGTAGTATTGTTTTTAAATTCAAATTGTTTTATATTATTCAAATTATTTTTATTTTTTTTTTTTTATTTTTTTTGCAAGACACAATAAAAACAGTCTGCTTACTCAGAAATTTTATTTGAGACTGAATTATAATAAATGAAAATACATTTTACTATTAAGTAATTATTTTGTATTACTCACAAACTTTATGTTCCAATCTTAATTGTTTCCTTGATGATGGGCACCGAAATCAGGTGTATCGGTACATTTTGTCGGTAATTGTCAATTCAATTTGTAGAAAGATATTTCCTACACTCATAAAAATAGGTTAGAAGAAACATATTTTACTAATAATAATATGTAATTTTATGAAAATTTTTTATGGTTTGCAATACAAAGTTATTATTAATATTATTCATTTTTCTTAAATTCTACCCTTAAACTACGATTTTAAGGATTTGAAACTATCTTAATCGAAATATTAAATTAATTTGTACATTATAATTATAAAATATATATATATATATATATATATATATATATATATATATATATATATATATATATATATATATATATAATATTTCTAAATCCATGTGTGTTTAAGCATTTGTTCACAAAACTTTTTTTATGTGCAATAATTTTACAATAATCTAATATTAGCAAAATTTGATTAAGTTGATTCGATAAGGCTTTAAATAATTATAAATAAAATTTAGGGTTAAGGTTAACCTTATATTTTAAATGCGATATAGTTCTTTTTTGATAAATGAATTTTTTGATATATTTAACAACTAAAGGAATTATTCGCGTCCTTGATTAAACAAATAAAATTCTCTAAATTTTATTATAGAACTTATAAAAATGGAATTAAAGACTGTTGCCTTAATGGATAAGTAATTCTTCCACTAGGTTGATCAGGCAGTACCATTAAAGGTTAGGTTTCATCGCCTTCTTCTGACTTAACGAAACAAATTCTTCATAATGCATAAGATGGCTTACACACGTGGCCCTGTTTGGCCAATGGGTAAAGTTCGGAACAAAATTTAATTTTGAGTATAAGTATCCCAATTCGAAGAGAATGATTTGGCTAAATAATATAAGAACTGTTTCTTAAAGCATTCTTGGGTAAAATATTTTTATGTTCAAACTTACTTCATTTCCGGTTATTGCATAAAAGAGTTGCCTAGTTCAGTTAATAATAGTTAATAATTCTACGTGGAAATTTTTTGATCATTTTCATACGATATAGATATCATTTTTGGTGTACAACAAAATAACCAATACAATATACATACATATCAAGAGAACAAAATGCAGTTTAAAAAAATTCTAGCATGGTATTTTGTTTAGGATGTAATCCTATTATAAACATTGGGATATTATTCTGTTATGATAACTTTAGGGCATATAACAATTTTTCCTTTTTGAAATATTATTGGTCATTTGATGCATAGTTGCTGTAGTCGAAGTGGTTAACACGTTGACTACAAACTTGGTTGTCAAGGGTTCGACCCCTGCGGCAATCAAAAATTAAGAACGTTTTTTTCTGTTTAATGGTATAAATACATATTCAGAATTTACATTAAAACATGCAGCCTCCTTCGTCGGTACTTCTTTCATAGCATACTGACCGGCGAAGTAAAATAACTACCTCTCTATCTCTCTCTTTCACCACCTGTCTTATCTCTTATCTATCCCTTTCCTAAAGAATGTAGCAAAATAACTTAGTAGGTATTAATGCCTGAAGTGCTACTTCTCTTTAAAAAAAAAAAATAATTAACAATTTTTTATCGTACTTGCCTGCTGATTTAAATAGAAAATATAACTATTTTAATTGTTATAAATTCTGTTTTACAAAAATCGTAACAACACTTATGATAATAATAATCAGCTGCCATCCACATTTGCACAAATCTGGGAAAAAGTTAGTTACAAAATTCATTGCTTAGTTGCCTAATCACGACGTTATTTTTATTTTTTAATAATTGTCTAAAAACACTTCATGTTACATACTGTACTTTTTAACAAATTTCTGGCAATTGCACCCCATTAAAAACGCTTGGTATTGTTCGAGATGACAAGCAAACGTTAAATAATAATATAAATTAGTTGTCTTGACTATCTTGGACGTTGAAGAGACTGTATAGTGATGCATTTTACTTTGCTTTGCCTACCAGAAGTGTGATTATCTTTGCGGATTTATGGAATTAAGATGTATTACTGCGGAGAAAGAATATCCATTTGGCCATTTTGCTACTGCTCATATAGCTCACAAGTGGATGCTAACCAAATTTCGTATAGAAAATTCACGTCTTATATCTTAATCCAATTTAATTAATAAGGAACTACATTTAATTAACAAAGCAAAAAGACAACAAAAACTCAAAAATCTTTAATAGAAAAACACAGTAGCCGTTGAACAACTATTTTTATTCAAAAAACTTTTAAACATGGGGTACAGATTGCTTACTTTATCAATACATGTTTTTTAGACACTGCCAAAATCATTTTGTGTGAATATTGCTTGATCATGCAATATGGGTAAACGGTATTGGTAGCGTAAATTTTCTCACACGTTATTAACATTTTACAAATATTGTTTTACTCTTCACCACAGGTGGAACTTAAATGTACCCTCTCATTTAAGTGTGTCATTCCGTTTGTAATTTTTGCAATATTCATTTCCAAACTCATAAAGTATATATATTCTCATTTCTTAAGCATAGCGAAATCGATTGAGCGATGTCCGTCTGACCGTTCGTGTTCGGATTAAAACCAACTCTGCCATGGCACAAGAAAAGCTAAAAAATTTTAATACGCCAATTGATCAGATATGGTTTCGAAAATTTTTCTTTAAGGCAACGGTAAAAACACCATATCATTTGGTATTTGAAAACACAAAATTTTAATAATTTTGTTTCCTGTTTCCTGAAGATGCCACCCAACGGTGTGGCGAAATATTAAAAAAATAAATAAAAAAAAACAATATTTTTATTTTAAAACCTGACCTAGTACTTAATGATTAAAAAAAAATAAAGGTCAAAAAACATTTAAATTTAATAAAGAAACTGCAATCAAAAAAATAACTAATTGGGACGATATGGACGACATAGAATTAAAAATAAGAAAAAATATCAAGAGAAAAAATTGGCTTATAATCTTTATTTTAGCCCATCTTTTTGTTTTTTTTTTTTGTTTTTTTTTTTTTTTTTTTTTTTTTTTTTTTTGTTGTTTGTTTTGCAGAACTGGTGAGATTCCACCTGATGCAGAACTTTTTCATTTACTAAGCTGGGACAATAACCCCAAACAAAATTTACAATTTTTATAAAAGCTTTTTTTAACAGAGGTAGGAATAAATTTCTAATGCCGATTTTGTTTACACTATTCAATGGGAAATCTACAATATGGCACATGTGGTACATATACATATATGGTGAAGGGTATATAAGACTCAGCATAGCCGAATATACAACTCTTATCTGTTATTTTATTGATTTTGCAATGTATTGCTTATTTAATACTATCTGGTTTTTAAATTTTAAGGTTGTTAAATAATATTAATAATATTTATATCCAAATTGTGTTTAATTAGTTTTGAAAAAAGCTTTTGTATTAGGACGTTTGGGTTTGTGGCATCTTTTTTAAAAAACATAAATAAATAATAATGAAATTGTCTTCAGATTTATAGGAAGAATTGTGTAAAGAAACAACTATTTTCAAGGGAGAAAAATAATTACTAAACACTCTAATAAAAGTCAAAATTTCGAAACCTACTTTGGATCAAGTTGAAGTTGTTTAAGAAGAATTATTTCAAACCTATTCCTTAACTATTTTGATGATAGATGCCATAAAAGTCAGGTTAACATACAATTTTTTTTAGAAAATCTAAGACATTGCTAAAGGTTTGTGAACGATATAACATTTTTATTAGCAAAGCAATTTTCAATTTTGCATTAACATTTGTAATAAGAAATACTTAGAGTGCTGCTGAAGAGCTGTTTCACAAAGAGGGAAGGCCAGCTAAAAACTTCGAAAATTGCCATGATCGTATAAAAAAGTTTAGAGATGTCACTTTGACATTGCAGTACACAAGGGAACAATTACTTATAGCGAATAACATGTCGGGTGAAAATGTGGGAAGTCCAATTGACATTAATTGTGTTTATAACAATGAAAGATTCTGTTTTTTTTTGTTACAACAAGAGAAATAAAAGTTTTACCCAGAAGATATTCAAGTGTTAGTGAAGTATTCATCTGAAAGCTTGCGTAGCTTTCTAGTTGCAAGCTTATATGAAATAAAAAACAAATGTTGTTAATAAGTATTTGTTGGTAGAATCCATGGTACTCTTACGTTTACAGTCAACATCTGTAGATGAGTACTGGCGAATTAAGAGATCCTTCGTATACGAAATATTTTTCCCCATATTTTCTCAGAATTTGCTTAAGACATAAAAGAGAAAAATGTTAAGTCGTGTTTGTTGTTTAGAAAGTAGAGGACGATATTTCAATTTTTAAAATTACAGAAGTTTAAATATGCGGTAGGACGCCAAGACTAGAAATAAAACTTCATCATCCGTTTATTGTATTTGTAAATCAGACTTTCGAAATAATTCAGTTAGCTAGCTGTTGATGGGCTAACACAAACATTGTGCCCTTTACCGCTACATGGTAAAATTAAGTAAATCATTTAAAAATTATGTTCGCTAATAGACGAATATAAACAATTAAAGCAAAAAAGAAGCTTCGTATACAAAAAAACTAAAAAAATCAATGAATATAACAGACGCAACTGTTTCATAAAGAACATGGTCATCTTACTACGAGAATACCTCATGACCTTTTTTTGGAACCTTACACACGTTACTGATAATATCAGTGTTGACGAAAAGTTGGTAAATCATTTCCGAATAATACTACCCCAATTTCTAAAATGAAATAAACGCTCAAGAATATTAAATAATTCCGCGAATTGTTAATGAACCAAGTGCCAAAAATGAAAATAAATCTATTTCTCCTTCTGTTTGATAGAATAGTTCTTCTTTGCGAATGAATGCTAGCTTTAGCCTCGTAAAGAAAACCTTTGCGATCGGCAGAATGCTGGCTATGTAAAAATAGAAAACGAAGTAGGTCTTTGTTATATCACAAATAAATTAATTGGAAGTAGGTGATTTTAGTTGACGAAAAAAAATTTGTGAGAATTTGTTCGATTAGTTGCGGACGAAAACCAGAATAAAAACCCCTGCCGTGCGTAGCAGTAATAGTGTTGGAGACAATATTAGAATATATTTCCAGAAAAAATAAAAAAAGCGAATATTATGGAAAGAAAAAACGGCATTGGAAGTATAAGAAAACTTTAAATCAAATAATTTAAGTTGTTGCAAAGAGAAAAAAGAAGAGAAATATTAAAAGAGTGTCACTATCTCGTAAATTAAAAAAAGATCAAAAACTATCATTACTTTTTAATCAATAAGAAAATTTTTTATTTGGAATTTTTATTGTTAATGTACGTTAATTATGCAGTAGTACATTTAATTTTTTATTTTTAAATAACAAATATTTAATGAGATTCTTCTTTATTTATCATCATGACAATTATTTTCCCAATTCTTCTTCCGAAAAGCATTAAAATCCGATAGATTATTTTTAACTTAATTTACAGCAGTTGCAATATTGTCAAGATATTTGCTACTTTTTTATTAAATTTATTATATTATAAATGAAATAGAATTGGATAATGTAAACAAAATTTGTTTATATTTGTATTGAAAATATTTTGATTACTTAACAATTTCGAGGTGTTATATCCTATATTATGAAAGCCATATTTTTCCATGTGTGATTCCGCTAATTATTTTCCCTATATCGAGAGTTCAAATTGCAAAGGTTTTACGAAGAAATAATTTATCTAAGAGCTTAGGCCAATTCCAGTAAAAGACAAAGAAGACAAATCAAAATATTGCTGATTTTCTGCCGCATTTCAGCGTTTATTCATTTAAAGGACTGGGTACAGATTAATATTCGGATTGTCAACTTGAAATAATGTATCAACAACAGAGGCTTAGTTCCAAAGTACCTCGCTGATAATAAGGTAACAATGCCGCCAGCTTTGAGGATTTTGGTTTTCTTCTAGTCAGTGTCTCTTTTCCAGCTTCTAAAATTATTAGGAATTAGATATTGTTTGGGATAATGTTTGCCCAAACTTTATCTTGTACGGAGAAAACTACCTTAACTTAAACAATTGTATATAATCTAAAACTTCTGTATGTTTTGGTAAATTTAAAAATTTATATCGGGTATAAACAAACAATGCTAGAAAAAAAATTATTTGTAATTTAGGTCTGTTCAGTAACTTTACTATCAAAGAGTAGCAACGAAAGTAAAACAGAAATTCTCAAATTTATTTTACCAAATGTAAAAATTGCTTTACTGGCAAAAATTACTCTGCTCTGCAAAAAATTACTTTTTTGGTCTCTTTCAAATTAAACTATGTGGACTATATGTTTTTGAAGTTACTGAAATAAGAATTATTAATTAAGCACAAAAATTACATTGGCTGTAAAAATTGGAGTTTTTCATCGTAATTAGAAAAATATTTAATTAATGTATAAGTCCAAAGCAGTTAAAAAAATTTAATCAATTACAAAAATTTAAATTTAAAAAACCATAAAATAATAATTTACAATATATATCTGCTAAGCTAACGCACTCCTATCGCCATATGTAAGTTTGGCTGCACACATATTCTTTCAATATTGGGTACCTGCGGTAACTTGAGAATAAAATCCCGATTTGTTAATCAACTTTCATGCCTTTTTTTATTCTTAAGATATTAAGGTCTCAGAAAAATGTGCAAAAAAATATTTGCTTTCTCTTTTTTATTGCATTTTCAAACTGAAAAAATAAAGGAATTTGGTAAGAAAAGAAGTTTTTCCTTTTAAGTTTTTTAATTAATCCAAAACGATAAAATATAGCAAAAAAAAAAAAAAAAAACAAATGATGAAGAAATAATTTCAATACAAATTCGTTACGCATCTTTTGGTATTTTCTTTAGTAAAATCGGATGAGTCGTTCTCGAGTTAGGCCGAAATATGTCTGCGGGGCCTTGGGAATGACATGTAAACTTAAAAGCTGTACGGTTTGAGCATTAAATCCCATTTTTTAAAGTAAATGTACTTGAGTGCAAAAATATATTAGACCAGAGACCACAAAAAAAAAACCGTCAAACCACAAGAAAAAATTTAAAATAATACTCTAAGTAACCAAATAGCAAAAATATGTACATAAAATGATTTTCATTTCCTTTAACTATATGATAATTTTTTAAAACGTTTATGATGTTTAAGCGCATATATATTGCAGCTAGTTTATTAAACAATCTTAATGTGTTTTAAATGAAAACGTTTGCATTAACAACAATAACCTAAATTACATAATTCTAAGCTTAACTGTTTATACAAAAATACAATTTATAATTGTACAATTCTTATTAAATTTGTACCGATTAAAAGCAGATTGCATTGAATGTTTTATCCCTGGCTTGTTAACGAAAGCACCTGTAAAGCAAAGGATATTCTATACCAAATATCTGTTGTTTTGAACTTCTTTGCTGGATACTCTCCTAGCTTAATTAAAGAAAAATAACAAAATAATATAATTTTCATATTCTTTTTTTTTTTTTTTTTTTTGACAAATACTTTAATTTTGTTTAATGTTCGCCAAATGAAAAATAAATCTTGATCACTTTTTATATTTTGACAACGATGCCAGTCTAGATCAATATTCGTCTCTGGAAGTTTTTTGTATAAAATATAGGGAAATTGGCAGTGCGTTAACAGCTAAATTAAATTTTTCAATTAAATTCACAAGAGAAAGTCACAAAATTATCTGAGTAATAAAGGGGTCAACAACCGATTTTAGTCATCAAATGTTAGGCTGCATATTCGTATTAATATAATCCAAATTGCAATTATGTTACTTATTATTTGATATTTTTTACTAATTTATGAATATTAAAAAAATGAAAATTCCTTCTTAAGAATCCCAATAACAATAAGCAAATTTTGCATTGGTTAGCAATAAAATATTGTAAGGTTTTAAAAAAAACCAAGTTACCAATAATCTGAAAAGTGTACATATGTACGTACATATCGTAAATCTAATTAAATACTTCTTAAAGAAATTTTCCTACTCTTATACTTTGCAGTAATAGTAAAATTGCATTAAAAGTAAATTTTTACCGCTGCAGCAATTTAATTTTTATTACCAGCAAAAACTACAGTAAACAGCAATTTTTTAGCACTGGTTTTCAGTTTTCAGTATTCGTTGCATTTAATTTTTTAAAATTCCTAAAAAATAAAATCTGTAATCAGTTTGCTGAAAATTATATCAAGTTAGTTTTTTATCTTGCTACATTTTTAAATGACGCTTGAACAAAATTTTATCCATTTTTATTGTCGCTACAAAATTGCGTTACTTTGGTAACTAAATTTACATTTCAGTACCAGTAAAAATTTACTAATTACTCGTGTTTTTTTATTGAAATTTACATTGCATTATCTGTTAATTCAAACTGCTCCCTACATTCTTGACTTATTTTCAAAAATATAATACAATATGCTTAAGTATGGCTATATTAACGTTAAATATTACCATCGTTAATATTAGTTCTGGGTAATTAAATGTTAGCAATTTTTACAGTTACCAATTTTTTCTATAACTCGTTATTTAATCTGTAAGAAAAAAAAATAAGAAATATGAATTGTTTTTATTTTTCCAGGCTGTTTCTGTAAAGAAAACCAATTAAAGTTATAAAGCTTCTTTTTTTAATTCGTTTGCAATTGCAAAATCAAAAAGTAATGCAATCATAATATTTTCATGTTTATTTCAAGTTATTAAAAAATCAATAAAGCCCGCAAGTGTAAAAACATACAATAAACCAGAAAGTATAAAATAAAAAATAAAAGAGTAAGCTCACTGCACAATCGGCAGCATTTACAGCAATTATTTATCTCTACATCGATGCAATCATTTTCTTCTTCTTGGTCAGTTTGGAATGCAACTGCAAAAGTGTCAGTGAATATTAATGCCTTCGAGGTGTGTACTGAAATTTCATTTGCTGAAATGCTTGTTAACAAGATTTTTTTTGTCTCGCAAAAACATTCTGAAATATTTAATTTTTCACAAAATTTTAATCGGTTACTTGCAAAAACCTTGAAAAAAATTAACTTGCAAATTATTCATAAATAATAAAACTGGGAATGTTCAAATATTGTGTATAAATATAAGAGGCCGTTGAAGTATTACGACTTTAGAAATCTCTATTTCTGGAGAAAGCTTCTATCCAAAGCACAAGCAATTCCTCCTAAATATTTTTCTAAGGTTTTATTCCAGTTAAAATTAGTTGGTTTTCTATAGATCTGTCTTATTAACAAAACAAATAAAACTATTTAGATTTTTCTAAAGTTTTATTCCAGTTAAAAGTACATAGTTCGTTTTCTATAGATCTGTCTTATGAATAAAACAAATAAAACTATTTAGATTTGCCACCAAACGTTGAGAAGAGGCTTATTCCTTAAATAATCGCCACGATTTTAATTTAATTACAAATATCGTTAGCATTAAATATCAATCAGTTTATCAGTCGATACCAAAACGAGTGTCTGGGAGGCAAGAAGATTTAGTGTCTTATAATGTGAAACCTATGTTTATGATATGATCTAAAACTAAGGTGAGTTAGCATTCCAATGTTTTGGCAATTCTCCGACACAGTTATTAAACTGTATCACTGTGTTTTAAGTAGGGTTTGGGATTTCCCGGGAAACGGGAAAAAATATCATATTCCGGAATTTCCCGTTATTCTCGGGAAAACAGCAATTCTAAAGAAAACAAGTTTATTTGATGAAATAATATTATAAAGTTCATTGTTTTATTGAAACATAAGTAAACAATAAAAATAATTGCTAAATAATGCTTTTAACACCTTATAAAACTTAAAAATAATTCAGGTGACAAAACATAATTATGTAGATTTGCACTATATAACGAGAGATAACAAAGAATAAGTATTTTATTAGTTATTTTTTTAAAAGATATGATTTTAAAACTCATAGTGCATTTAACAATTCACTAGACAAGCTTTTTCTTGTTTTTGTTGCAAAATTTCTAGCAATAAAAAAACCTTTAACTTTCTACTGAAGTCAGTTTTGCTGTCAACAATGTGTTATAAAGATTTTCCATGTTCATTGCTCGAATTGTACTGACTTCGAATAACTCAAATTCCTTTTTATACAAATTAGTAAATTTTTGTTCTGTTTTATATGTAGCAGAATTCACACGAAATGAGATATTTAAAAATGTTTTAATATTACAACAAAAATATATGAAAAACAATCAGCACATTTTTTGAAAGCGCTTATGATTTTACACTTCCCATTCCCGGGAATTTTGCTTAAATTTTCCCGGGAGATTGTGGATAGCTTTTTCCAGTAATACCGTTCGAAAATTCCACGTACCGGGAATTCTCGTTTCCCAAACCCTAGTCTCAGGTTATCTTTGTTCTCACAAATATATTTCCCTGAGAAAAGGTCCATATTCCGATTACGACGGAAGGTTATTTTACAAAACTACTTCACTAGGCATAAAGGCATTTGTTGAACTCAAAGCTTACTGTAGTAAAAAAAAATCTGTCAAAAACCCGGGTTATTCTTATTTGCAATATCTAAGCAAAATTTCAATCATGCAAATGAAAAAGCGTTTATCAAAACGCCAGATATTCGCAATGCTGCTGCTCTTTAACCATTTTTGCATTTGTATGCACGTAGCTTTGTTATGGATACATAACTGACGATCTACATGCAATTTTGTTGTAAGTAAAGTGTTGTATCGAAAAAAAAAATTTGTAGGAATTTTTAAAACTGAGAGATTTTGTACATTGTAATCGTAAACCAGACAACGGAAGCGCATTTCTCGCTTAAAACTTATCATACGAGTATACAAAAGAAATAACTCGTCCACGAATTAAATTAAAAGGAAGAAAAGGCGGTCGAATTTTCGTAACATTCAAATATCTTTCCTATAAAATGACGTTTCGATTTCGCAATGATCAAAAAAAAAAAAATAATTAAAAATACAGTTTTGTTGTATTTGTTATTGCCTTACAAGATTCTTTATAAATAAAAATGTATGTTTGTGAGGATGATCATTAACATAGCACAGTGGGGCAGAATCAAAATGTCTTGAAAATAACTCAACCATTTGTAAATGGCTCGGCTGATTTATTTAAAATTTTAGAAGGTGGATAGCAACACATAATTTCGCACAGGTGTGAATACACTTTTTCATGTTCAAAGATGAAAACGTAAAAGAAACAAATATATTTAAAATTCTCTCTAAGACTGTGCTTAAATTGCTCCTAACGAAATATTATTAAAATCGGTCCAAGTTCACGAATTTTATAAGCTCTGAAATAGTTTTCCAATACTTAGCTGACAACTGCTTCTTGTATTCAAATAAGTACTATGTATGAGCTTCTATATTTAATACCACTCTTGTTTATTCCTGGCCACTGTGCGATTCCTTTACCTTTTGCAACTTATGCTAGCCCTGTTATATATTAAAGGCTTGTTACTCTGATAACAATTTTTTTATAACTGTCGCCTACCCTGCCGATCTTTTATTTATTTATTTATTTTTTTAATTCAAACATTTTCTATGTGTGCATGGTTTTAATAATTTTCTTTGTTCCTCGACATCAAAAATATACACATATACATCTTCAAAATTTTTTCATTACCATTCGCAAATGCTTTTGAGTGATAGGTTAATAAATTTTTTTTTTCACACAATGTTATATTTGTGTTAATGTGACTGTATATACTAAAATAATAAGACCATTTTTCTATGTTATATTATGCTTAGCTTATGTGTGCTTAGCACTTATTTGTAGAGTTGATCTATAAACAAGTAAATGTGGTATATACGGCAATGCCGAATCTTCTATACCTTTCACAATATATGTATAACCACATGTACATATAGTTCGGCATAAGAAATTCTTCCTACCATTAAGTTTTTCTGTTCAATAAAGCTTCGGAAATAGTAAGTTTTGCTTATGGTTATTGTTCCATTAATTTTTGATTGTATTCCTGTAAGTGATTGTCTTTTCTATTTAATACTTAGTTTGTGTTCCTTTATTAAGTACTAAATAGTAAAGGTAATTTACCTGTAGGAGTACAAGCGAAAGTTGAAGAACAGATATAGGAAAATTAGAGGAAGGCTTAAATTATATTCAAATGCTGACGTTTTCTAAAGACATCAAGAAAAATAAAATATTAGACATTTATTTATTTATCTGGATCGCTACATCCTTAATAGCTTTTGTTTTTTCGTTCGCGTTCACACAGATGGACATGTTATCGACAACACTCCATTTAGAGATGCGCGATATTTTAGTATCTGTGATTAAATAACTATGAATCAAAAATCGCTGGTTACTACAGTGACTGAGTTTATCAAACAATTCCAGTAAGAACGTTCTTTTATGTTTGCACACCCACAAACTAAAATGTGATTTTACTTTGGGTAGAGAAATATAAGTACTATTGACCCTTTCACTGTTTCATATGTCAAAGCGGTTTCATTGATGTGTAGCTTTTTTATTGCTTGTATTTATTAACAGCGGCTATTCTTTTTCCAAGCTTTACACATATGTACGTATTTTACAAGAAAGCAACAAATGTGGTATGCTTTTTTATTTGAACCTTTAATCAATCAGTTTACCGAACTTTATATTTCTGACCAAATTTAATTATAGCTGCTTTGAATGTAGATATCGAAGTAAATTTTTCAATATGATAACGGGTTGAAAAAAATATTATTTAACATATATTCTATATACTTCCTATATAAACATATATGCTTAACTAAAAAAATTGCAAATGGTGATCACGATAACTAATTAAAAAACGGTGATTTGAAAATCACTCATCCCTAATTCCATTTTTATTACTATTGTTGGACTTTAAACGTATTAAATAAAATGTCAACAAATCGTATCGCCGAGAATCGAATAGAAAAATGATGTTTTATTTCCCACCCGTAATTTGTTTTCAAACTAACTACCCTCCACTTCGTCTTACCAAATAAATATTAATTGACTATTCTCGTTTACAAAATTAGTTGGTTAAAAAGATGAGATTTACAAAGTACAAAAGTTAAGGTAGATAAATGTGAAGAAAATCTCTGACAGCCGGTCAATATTTTTTTAAACTTTTTTAATACAGTAGACAACTTGCTTTTAAATTTCATTAACACAAAATTTACTAGGTTTTTAAAAAATCCAACATAAAACCCATGTAGGTAACATTTCTACATTTTGAAAGCATAAAGATTTCTTATGCAGATTTACTTATGAGATAATTTCCGTTAAGTAGTTTAAATATCTTTGTTAATGACAAACAAATATTGCGATTACCTGATAAATAAATAAAATTCGTTCTCCACTAACAACAGTGTTCTGTTGAAGGTATAATAAAATTTTTCCACTTTAAAAAAATGTAAACTGTAAAAAGAGAGAATTTCATTTGAAGAAGTTATTACGATTATATAAGTTAACGACAGTGCTAACACTTTTAAATATATTTTTGCAACTTGAGCGTCTGGATACTTGCTTTTGCTAATGCCAATTGATCCACAAGGTTTTATAACCCTGGGAAAACATTAGGAACATCAGTTGAATTTGTCTTTGTATAATAATTTAATTGTAATTTTATTAAATAAAAGATAAGTTATTACAATTTTTACAGTTGTTAGTACCTCCAATCAGTTTTAATTAACTGGGCCCGAGCAGGGACCCACTGACAAAAAAAAGATAGTGATGTCCTTCGTCACCTTTTTATGAATAATTAAAAAACTCTGCGATTCCTATGGAAACCTATGTGTTCGCTTCTCGTGGTCAAGACTCCAAACTTTTTAAGAAGAAATTACGAAAATAAAAGAGAATATGCATTCGATACATATAAATTTCTAGCATTAAAAAAAACTGGAAAATAAGATTCTTCAAAGAACACAAAAGTTAATCGAAAAAGCAAATAATTTGTGTAAAAATTATATTCAGAAATTCCTTACGGTCGCAAAAATGCATCAAATAGAAGAATTTAAAGGAAAATAAAAGTACGTATAAAAAAAGTATTATGTAAAAAAATAATGAAAGAAATAAAAGGAAATTTTTAAAAATAAAATTAAAGACAAAATAATTTTCCAAAAAAAAAAGAAAAAAAAATAGAAAAAATTGTTGAGACGAAATATAAAGAAGTAAAATGTCAAATAAAACTGATCAAATTAGAGATAATTATCAAGTGAATCCTTTTACCACTATCTTTTCATCTACTGTCACGAACAGTATTTAGAACTACTGTGCTGACAAAATTAATTTTATTTAACCGTAAGACACCTAATATCCCCTATTATCAATAAGCTCTAAATGGAAACTTTAAGTGAAGAAACTATAAGCGTCCTTATAGCAATGTACAGGAGTAGAGGTTTGGATATATTCATACAAGGACCAATTGCTGAACCATCCAGAATGGTTATATAAAATTAGACCATTAAAAATAACATTGTTCATACAAGAGTACTAAATCGTAAAAATACGCAACAATTTTCGAAAACGCCTGTATTACTTCTACCAAGACCACCTACGACTTATTATAACAACCCTCCTTATAATCATTTTATTTTTAATAACGGGCAGCAAAAAATAATAGTCATCCTCAATCATACAACAGTAGTACCTTTTCCGAAATCGCATCAGGTTGAACCATATCCATGGGAAATAAACTCATCGGTGCAAACACAAAAAGTAAACTATATGAATCATTCTAAGCAGGCATAAGAAAGAAGTGGTTCAGAAATGATTAATAGAATATATAACCGAGGGGGATCACTTTCCAGATGTTGAATTTATAAATAGCTTCCATAGTGCAGCAGGCGAACAAAATTTATTATGGGAAAGCTATCGAGCATACCCTACATAGAACAGATAACCACTCAAAATTAAAAATCAAAGTTTTTGAACAACAATTTTTGCAGTCCCGAGCTACAGCCTCTAATAATGTAAACTGTATACTAAGTGATGCTCTGTTCTTCATGAAACAAAAGAAACAATTGATGAAATAATGAGGAAACACGTAACTTCTTTTGAAGAACGCGATTACAGCCAAGCTTTTGCGACAGCGTACAAGTAGAAATAAAGACAGCTACTAGTAAGAAAATTATTGTTACTGAGTTACTTTCCGAGGAAATAATACAATCCTCGAATAGTCGTTATAATACTCCAAAATAGATAGTGACAAAAATTCAAAACCAAAAGTGAAATCAAGTCAGTCAAAGAAAGTTCAAATTCTAAAGAGCTAGTGGCTTTTCAAAAGCTCTTGGTCCCTTTAAATACAGCAAAAATTCTCGCAATCACAGATTTTGCCAAACCTTGCGATTGAGGCTTCAAATTACAAAATTCAAACAGGGCCGTTTTTCTCAGGGAGATATAAGTAACGAAAATCCTTTTATTTATCTTTTCAATTACAAACAAAAATTCCGTTTGAGTTTTTTAACTTTTTCCTTTTCCTCTTATTATAAATTTGTTTCTTTTTTTATTGACTACTAAAAGTGAAAAAATTCGAGAGAGAAGAAGCAAGTAGATTTTAGATGAATGTTGTTTTCCTCGAATGTATGCTCTCAGTAGAAGATTCACCACGAATGGCGAGGTATCTTAAGGTACGGAAAGATTAGTCTAATAATATTTGACCAAAAACACGAAGCCACTAAATTATGGAAAAAAATTTTTTGTATTTTTCAAATATTTATTACATTTCTTATTTCTTAAATCATCATTAGGAATGATAAGTGTGAGAAAATATTTAATAAAAAATAAATAATAATAGTGATATGCTTTTTTAGTCAACTGTTTGATTAATCTGATTGCACCTTAATGCAAACAACTACAAAACTGCAACTACGGCACCATTTGATATCTTGCACATAGCTAAAGTATTGGATAAAAGTAAAAAAAAACTCTGCATCGACCCTCCCAAAACTTCATTATCTGATGTAGGTGTAACTTCATTAGCTCTTTGGTTAATTTTTTTTAAAGACTAGAAATAAAAATAAACCTAACGGTATCTCAACGCAGTGAGGTTAACGGACGAGTAGAACACTCAATTCTTATCGAAATCGGCAGCTGTTTAAGGGCAAAAAAGCAGAACTAAGCATACAGAAACTAATGTAGTCGACAGATAATGAGACAGGTTTGCTAGGCAACGAAAACTTTTTCATTGCATATATTTTTAGAATGCAGCCGCTACCTCTGGTTCTGGCAAGGGCTATAAACGACAGATTGCTGGTGGATGTTGTTCAAATATACAATATTTGCACTGATATCACTGATAGAATTTACAACACACACATCGCATCTGTCTCTTGGTAGCTACCTTGGCACGACAATAATAGTGGGTATTTGCTTCGAGCTGTGTGGTAACCTGCCAGCAGTAGAAACCCCACGGACAAATGATCTTTCGTTTCAACCATCAACATTGACCTGAACTAGAATGCAGATTCTTAAGTATGGAGGAGTTAATGACTGTATCAACATTTTTGATGAATGAAGATAACCAGTATAATTATCCTGCGCGTACATTAGGCCTATTTACAAAATTCAAGAAGTATCGAATTAAAATAGATATTTCTTTGCATCTTAGTGCCTGAATACTTTCAGAATAGAATAGCATTTGAAACACCCGTCTTGCTATCGTACTCGTTTAGCTCGAGTTGAAATAGTTAAATTTGTCTTAGAATAATTAGTTAATTCTATTAAGTATAAAATAAGTTATGTTAAAGCAACTTTAACATTACTTAAATTCTGTATAATTAAATTAAAAAAAAAAAACCAAAAAAAACTTTAAGACCAATTAACATCTTTTCTTTTTCAACAAATTAAATTCTTTTAAAGGCAAATATAGCTTCTAAATGGTGCTACTTAGTCGTATTTGACCGATATCAAAATACTAGCTGCTGATTTTTAAATTGTTGTTGCATACTGATGTGTACACAGTAGTAATTTGTGGAATTATTTTCATAGCTTCTGAGTAACAGACAAACTTATAAAATCAAACTTTCTAACCACAAAGCAATACTTGTTTGTTGGCGTCGGGCAAGAAACCTGCCAAAAACTATTTTTTTTCTGACTGACGCAATTATAATCTGCATGCAATCGTACACCAAATAAATTTACACAACAATGCACAAAACTGTGTTCTACATACAGTGAACTCGCGAAAACGTGAACTAATTTTTACCAAGGGTGTTCACGTTTTCAAATTTGTTCATGTTTTCGATTGTGAAAATTTTAAAACAAAAAAGCACAGTTAAACTCGAAATAATAACTTCAAAGAAACAATTAAATATCAGATATTAAGATTGGATAAAAAACTAAAATTTTTTATTTATTCACTTCACAAAAATAAAATAAAATAAAATGTTTATACTTTTTCACTTCTAAAAAAACAAAAAACTCAAATACATATGTACTAACAAATGTAATTCTTACCAACTGAATAAAAATTGATTAAAATAAATAAAAAAAAACTAATATCCCTTTAAAGGACGGGTTTTGTTTCCTATTAGTTTTTACACAAAGAAATCGTTAATCTTCTTTTTGTATGTGTTTTGTTTTACCATTTTGAGTACAGCCTTTTCTTTAAGATTATTAAAGACTCTTATTTCAGTTTGGTCAACCTTTTCATTTTCAGCCCATTTTAAGACTTTATTTAATGCTTCCACTGCTTCCTTGTGTTTTATTACGATTTCTGGCTGTTCTACATTAGAATCACTATCTTTGTCACCTTCAGATTCATTATCAATTATAAAAATTTCACATTCTGTCTGGTTCTCGTCGAAATTGTTGTTCATTTCTTTCACTAGGGAAATGATAACGTCTGTCTGTAAAAATTGTGTTAAATTTTCAAAGAAAAATCAAAAATTTTTTATAAAACAAACCTGAGGACTGCCATGTTTCTCCCAATTCACCTAAGGGTACGTTATCATCAGGGTCCTCCTGATCCGAAACTAAATCTAAAATATTTTTCTAACATAAGCACAATATTTCTTTTGTGATTCGACTCCATGCAGAGTCTAAGAGAGTTATTGCATCTCTTAATGAAATCATTTTGATTGACTCCAACAAATTTAATTAATTTCCTGCAATTAAAGCCAAAAGGCTGTTTCTATAATGCAGTTTTGTAATTTTAAAAACATTTTGATCCATTGGCTGGATTAATGAGGTTACATTTGGAGGAAAAAACATTGTAGAAATGGAACCATCCTGAGATATCAACTCTTTTTCAGGAGGATGCGACGGGGCATTGTCTACTAATAAAAGAGCCTTTACTGGCAGACCCTTTTTTTCTAGAAAATCCGTAACCTAAACAAAATATTAAAAATTTAAAAGTTTTCAATCATGTATAATTGACTTACCTCAGGTACGAATGAATAGTGAAACCAATCCTTGAATAATGAAGACGTCATCCAAGCAGACTTAGAGCTTTAATAGTTAACAGGGCATGCAAAATTTTTGAAGCATCGGGGCTTTTTTGCCTTTCCAATAATAAAGAGCTTAAGCTTATGTGATCCTGACGCATTTGAGCAACACATAAAAGTGAGTCTCCATTTTAGCGCCTGGTGCAGTTTTCTCCAAAGATGAAACAAACGTTTTTTCCGGCAACTGTTTCCAATATAAACCGGATTCGTCAGCGTTGTACAACTGATCTTGACATAAGCCGAGCTCATTCATTTTTGCTCTTAACTTTATTTTAAACGGATCTACCAGATGTGGTTGAGCGGAAAGTTTTTCGCCGCTAATTTTAAGCAGTCGAACACCATACCTCTTTTTGAAATTTTGTTGCCATCCATCGCTTGCATTAAATCCACGATTGTTTTCATTAATTTGCTCATGAGGTTGTTTGGCTTTCGCTTTAAGCATTAGTCCACTTACTGGCATTTTCTTATTTCTCATGTTAACAAACCATTTATAAAGATTTTTCTCCATTCTCGGAAGCTCTGATGCGCGTAATGTTTTGCGAACTCCTGGCCCACAAATTGTGTTGTTAACACATGTTTTTATTGCTTTTTCCTTATTTTTAATCGAACAAATCGTTGATTTTGCCACTTGATATTTTTTAGCTAAGCCAGTTACACTACCACCTTTTTTGTAATAGGTCAACAATATCTGCCTTGCCTTTCAGACTTAAAACTTTTGGCTTTTTAGATGACATTTTAATTAATTATTAGTACTCAGAATTTAAATTTGTACTTTAGCAAAATACGAGTAATAATATACTGACAGGTTGTGTGTTTATAGATCAAATGTCATGGCGCAACTAAATCAGTAAAGGTACATCCATATACATTTGCACGTATTTGTGAAAACAATCAACGTAAACATCAAAATGTGTTCTGGGATTCCCAAAATTAAAAGTAAATTAAAAAATAAAACGACAAAAAATTAGAAAACTTTGTTCACGTTTTAGAGCCTTCAGACTTTGTTCATGTTTTAGAGTAGTCAATGGAAAAATTGATTTGTTCACGTTTTCGAGTCGTTCATGTGTTCGAGTGTTCACGTTTTCGCGAGTCCACTGTATATTCAAAATAAAAAAGGAACACTGTGTAAGTTTTTTATTTTCATCTTTCGATAATCGTAACGTTTTGACTAGAGCGAGGAGTAAGTTAACAGCCGAAAATATTGCACTTCAAAAGAATAATCTTTTAAAGTTAATAAAATACGCCCAATAAAAGCAAGAACTCAATCGCAAACGAATATTTTCTTCTGAGGTCTTCATCACAATAAAACAGTTCAGAAAACAGATAACGAGAACAACAATATAAAAAGTACAAGTATATCAATGCAAAACACCCAACAACAACATTAAGAAGTTGTTGGTTTATTGTATATACTGCCACTTTTTACTGATTCATTGATTTCATTCACGAAAAGCACAAGCAACACGAATTTTAAAATAAAAAACCAACAAAAACCTCCAGGACAGGTTGTTTGTTAGTCAGTCAGATACAGCTGTTGTCGCTGCATTTTCCAGCAGAAGTTATATAGCTATGATTATTTAACCTAAAATATTAGTATACGCGAATCCATTTAAAATATTTTTATTTTTAACAACTAGCAACAACATTTCTTGCACCAAAGGTGAAACAAATCAATGCATCTTTTTGTATGTTGTTGTTATTTGTAGGTACATATTTGTATAAGTAATTTCTTAAACAAGAAGTTGCTGCTGTCGCTGAGAGCCTTCTTTCAGACAAGAAGCCATAAAAACAATCAATTTGTTGCACAAACATAGTCAATGGTAACTCCCATTTGTGTTGGCTTTCAGCAACTGCAACAAATTCATTGCACATTTTTATTGTTACATCTAAATTGGCTTTTAAATTGTAAAATTTATCAAGAGAAAGCAACAATTGCAGGAACATAAAACAATCATAATTTATAAATATTTTTGCACGAGGAACATTCGATATCTCTACAAATTGACAGATTTTTAATTAAATTCGATATCAATATATCAAATTTTACGATCATTAGCGGAAGCGAAATGAGATTGAATGTGAAGCGATGGGACTCATTTCATAGTTACGCCCTAAAAATATCTTACATGCAAAAACAATCAACTAAATATTATCTTTCTTTACGTACTTTTTGGTTGTGAGAGTTTTGTTTTTGTTTCCAATTATTAATAATAATAATAACAATAATAATAATAATAACAATAATAATAATAATAATAATAATAATAATAATAATAATAATAATAATAATAATATTAATAATAATAATATTTTTATAATTATTTATTTAGTAAAGATATACACAGGTTTGAAGCATTAACAATCAGTAGCCTTAATAGTGATAATAATAACACACTAATGATAATAATAATTATAGTAAGATAAATAATAATAATAATAATAATAATAATAATAATAATAATAATATTAATAATAATAATAAAAATAATAATTATAATTATAATAACATAATAAGAATGCTTTACAGTGAATATATTTAAGGTTTGTATTTTTTTTTTTTGTTCGTGTGTCAGTTACGGCTAAGCGACTGAACAAATTTGAATTTAAATTTGTCCTAGTGGTAATATTTTGTAATTATAATTTCCAAAAAAAAACGGCCCAGGACCATTTTCAATTATCATTTGACTCTAATTGAGTTTAAATTTGTACCTGATTTGAATTTCTATGAAGTGGTTGATAATTGCTTTTTTATATGCAAACAGATGGCGCCTCTGTATCTGCATAGTGGAAACCTCCTACTAGACATTACTGAAAAATACAAGACAGCATCTAGAAATCCTCATAAGTCCACTTTTACATTCAGCAACATTTGTCGCTGCAATTCATATTTTGTTGGTGAGAGGGGAGAGAGGAATTAAAATAAAAAAACATATGCGTGTACTCTTGCAATTCGTTTTGTGCCCTCTTTCGTTTTTAAACATGAAGTTAACACATGCATACACACATGTGTTAATCTGTAAAAATTGCTGCAATAAACATTGTACAATGTGAAAGCGAATGCAATTTTAAAGAATAATAGAGAATAATTGCAGCGACAAAAATTGATTAATGTAAAAGTGGACTAAGTTTTTTCCTTTTTTTTGGACAATGTGAAAAAGAATTAACTAGGAGTGAAAAATAACAAAAGAAACAAACACTGTACAAAGTACATAACTTTTATTGGTGATTCCGGTTAATTAATAACAACAATGGAATTGACAAATTGAACAACAATATGAATGTTGAGAGATCACCCTCACAAAAGGGCCTTAAACCATTAGACAATTAAAACAATGCCGACTCAAGTGAATGCGGCAAAATTGTGGGTAGCAATGACGACAAATTGTCAGTAGATGTTGTAAGCATTCACTATTTGCCTTCTGATTTTTCAAGTTTTTGGATTTTTATAATTTCTCACTGGTTGATCCAAACGAATTGTAAAAATTGAGCTGGAACTTGAAAAGAATCTAAATTAAAAAAAAAAAAAATCATATTATTCTTTTTTCTGTGATTTAAAATTGTTAATTGTTTTAATATTTACTAGTAAAAACTTCATCTGATGCGAGTATAATTGAGAAAGGGGGTCAAGAAAAGCTAGTGTGCTTACGTTTTATGAGAAGTTATGCGTTGTCCTTTGTTTAGAGTAACTCAAATTTAATTGACCACCAACACTTTACTAACGAATAAAATGTTTCGAATGTTTATTGCACATCCTAAAATTTACCAAGATAACAAAGAGATGTTTTTAAAACATAAAACCAGAATTTAAAAGAGTTCAAAGAATGATTGGGACAAGTTATGTCTGGATGGGGAGGCAGTAATGACAGAAATACCACACTTTTTTTCTCTTAAATAGTGCTGTGGTGGCAGAAATAACTGATATTTAGAACGAGCTTATTGATTATTTTTGTATTATACTAAGAGTGCTATTATGTTGTTTGCAAATAAAAAGAGTGGAGGTAAAAAAGTTCCAGAAGTATGAAAATGAACACATGAACGATACTACGTTCTTGGAAAGATTAATTTTCACTGACGTAAGTTTATAGTTTTTATAGGTGATGGTCGGCAATAGTTTGAAAAAAGCTAAACATTATGGTCTAGGCATGTACGGCAGCAAATAGTGTTGGGAAACTAAGACTGATCGATAGTACAACAGGTAAGGATTTTTCTTTGAAGCATTCTGATGAAATGCTGTATCTGAAAGAAACTGCAATAATTTTTTTTTTTTCAAAACAATAATACATTTGTCCAAGATTGTACAAAATGACTTTGTACAAAAATAAACAAAAACATTTGGCTATGCCAAATCTTATATATCCTTCACCGTCCATGTAAATCTAGTTTAGTAAAGTAACTCAAATCAAATAAAAAAGAAACAAACATTGAGTTGAAAATAGGACTAAGATCATTAATTGCCTTGCTGATATATTTCGATTTAATACTGGACTTGCAATATATTGCTACGTTTCCACCTATTTTGTCACTCCTATTGTTATGATAGACACCAGACACATCATTATAAAACAATGTTCCAGTGACACAAATAGCACATACACATATTTGGCCAGACATATCTATGGTTAATCATACGTCGTGTAGCCCTAACACCTAAAAATTCTGTTTATTATTGGAAGAGTACGGACGTGTTTTTTTCTAATCTGCTCTTAAAAATTGTAATTTTGCTGTGTTTGTAAAACTTCACAGTCATTTTTGTCTTTGTGTTTCACAAATGTGATAAAAACAGTTCAGTTACACTAAATGTTAAAGATTTAAATAAAATTGGTATTGATAATAAAATTTAGCAAACACTGTATTTGCATATACATACATAAATCCATATTTTACAACTGTGAATAAAATCCTACGATTGTTTCATACTTAATTATAATGGCCTTACGTACTTTAAAATTCAACTTTAATTGGCTTGTGAATCTGCTTGAACATTTGATCAACGCCATCTAGATCTTGTTAAACTTTCCAGACAAGTAATTTTAAAATGGAATGCTTAAATAAAAAAAAATTTAATAACTAACGATAATGAAAGAATGTTGTTACTGGGTGTGTTATAGTTTAATTCATTTTAAATGTAGCGGCCTTTCTACTTTAGTTGCGGAAGCAGCTTCTAAATGTGAATAACTTCATTGGTGTTGTATAATTTGTCGAAAAATCGGGGTTGATTTCTTGAAGTTTTTTCAAAGAAGGAAGGAAACTTTTCAAGGTATTCAAAAGAATGTTTTAAATCTTTCTAATCGTGTATCCGACTATGGAAAATTGTTTGACGAGTTTACTTCACTTAATAATTTGAAATCTCCCGTGCAATATTCACCAAAGCGACTCAAGTCAGCTACAAATGCCAATAAATTGAATCCTGACCCTAGTCCAGTTTCTTCTGCCTATAATGAAGTTAATAACAAAAACGATGAACTTATATCACCTCCTGCGTCAAGTGCAGCTCAAATTGTTTCTGCGAATAAAGAAGTGATGAAGAACTTATTAGTTGTTCCGACTAAACCGGTATCTGAAAACCTAAATATTGACATTTCCCATCCTGGTCCTAGAGAATTACGTGTTATACCACCAAGAAAATCAATATTCTTATCTCGTTTTGCCTTTGATACTTCCATCGAAGATGTTGAAATTTATTTAAAAACTAAGCCTAATGAAAATGAAGATGTCTCAACACATAAATTTTCATTTGCTCAGCCTAGTAGTATTGCATCTTTTAAAATAATTGTTCCATACGAAATATTTAATCAATTAATTGATGTTTCTTTCTGACCTAATAATACACTTGTTCGTGAATTCATATATAAAGAGAATGTGGGAATAAATAATATAGTCCGTCTTCCTTTGCGTGAATCGACAATTCAAAAGAACTAACTTTTAAACCTGTGCATCAACTAAATATAATATATCAAAACGTTCGTGGCTTAAGCACTAAACTATCTTATATCTACATCGAAAGCTTTAGTATTAATCATCATATAATCGTACTAACTGAAACATGGTTAAATCAGAACACTTCGGATGCTGAAATTCTTTTCAACGATTTTAATATTTATAGACGTGATAGAGAATTCAATACTACTGGTGGTGGCGTTTTAATTGCTGTTTCTAAAATATTTTTATCTGAAATAACAGAATCTGAAACTTATACTAATATTTAATGTCTTGGAGTTCGAATTAAACTGAATAACTCGCTAGTATTTATATCATGCTCGTATATTCCACCAAAATCTACTCAGTTAACTTATCAAAAGCATGGTGAAGCTATAAATTTTCTTCAAAGCTAAGCTTAGTGATTCAATTTTTATTTTGGGTGACTTCAATTTCCCGACAATTTCTTAGAAGTTCCTACTAGACTTTTTTTACACTCCAATTAAAACTGATAGCTGGACTGTAAAATTTTTAAATGGTATATTTGATTTATGCATTTTCCAAATGATTTGGTTTTTGTAAATGATCCATCTAATTGTTCGCTTGTTCGATGTCATCCAATAACTAGACCTGAGGATTACTACCATCCCACATTAGAAGTCAGCTCTAATACTTTAGCAGCGGATTATGGTAATTTGAGAAAAAGAACTGAAAAAATTTTCTTTTTTAAACGGATGAATTTTTATGATTTAAATAATCTTTTAACAAGTACAAATTGGCTTGAATTGCTGTCTATTCCAAATGGTCACCCAAATTCAATAGTTAAACTGATTAATAAATTTTACAATGTAATGACAGGTTATTTTAATGAATGTGTATCAAAAACTTTCTTTGGAAAAATGACTGGCCCCCCATGGAATTCTAATCAATTATCGATGTTGAAAAATGCTAAAAATAAGTACTATAAGAAATATAAAAAATTCGGCTTCGCACAATAACATTATTTATATGCTGTCCCCTTTCAAGATATAATACTCTTAACAAAAATCTTTACATTAATTATAAATAACATGAAACTAAACTTAAAACGAGATCCCAAATCATTTTACAAATTTTTTAATTAAAAAAGAAAATCTACTGGTTATGCTAACATGACAAAGTACCTAAATTATGAATCCGATGATAATTGTATTATATCTACCATATTTGCTGCTTTTTTGCGACGACTTATTTTGATGGACAATTTGACCCATATCCGTTTAATATAGTTGAATCTCAACCAATATCATTTCCACCTGTTTTCACTTCTCAGATTAATGACTGCATAAAAACTATAAGTCCATCCGTTTATAGCGGACCTGATGAGATTCCAGCTTGCGTCCTAACGAATTGCGCCTTTGCCTTATCCACACCATTATCAATCATGTTCAATACCTCACAGAGGCATTGCAAAGTTAGGTGCAATACCAAAGCTTTTTGAAACGTGTATGTCCGACTTTCTTAGGTTTAGAATGCAGTCATTGCTGTCACCGCTTCAATATTGTCTCAAGAATGATTGCTCAACAGTCACAAACATTTTACAACTTTAATAAATCGTGGATTTAATGACGGTCAAACGACAGATGTTTTTTATACAGACTGCAGCTTTCGATAAAGTTAACCACAACTTTCATCTTAAGAAATTATACTTAATGTGTAAAGCCCAAAACACTTTAAACTGGATAAAATCTTATTTAATTAGCAGAACGCAAAGAGGTGATTTCAATAATACATTTTCTAAAATAATCGTTGTAAACTCTGGAGTCCCTCAAGGAAGCCACCTTGGCCCTACGTTATTTTTCCTTTTCATAAATGATTTACCGTGTGCAATTAAGTTTTGCAATGTTTTAATGTATGCAGATGATGTAAAGATTTTTTAAAGTTACAAATGTCAGCAGATGGATTCTTCTTGCAACAAGATTTAGACAGGTTTTATGATTGGTGCAAAATCAACTTAATGAAATTAAACTTAAAGAAATATGAGCATATGCGTTTCTCACGGAATTTTGTATCTACTCTACAATATACAATTGATGGATGTTTATTGGAATCAGTTACTGATCGTAAGTTTGATTTTCGAATGCATATTACTATGATGGTAAACAAAGCTCGTGGTGTATTGGCCTTTATTAAAAGGTGGGCAAAAGAGTTTACCGACACAAATATCACGAAACAATTATATACTTCTCTTGTAAGACCTATTTTAGAGTATGGATCTGTAATATTAGCATATTACAAAGTTCCTTTTCTTGTTGTTTATATAAGACTTTTAAGCTTTTTAGTGAATTAAAATCAGAAGACTCTCGACAGTGTGTCAGATACCACATTGGAATCTCCACGAATATGTTGAATGCTATAAGTAAACTGAGAAATGTATTCAAGATGTCTTGTCTGGCAAGGACTTCTTTTTAAGTTTTTAAATGTAACGCAAAAGTCAAAGGCTTATGGTTAGTATTATACGAAATTTACTGTATTTCGTTCGTTCTTCGAATAAAAGGGTATGGGTTCAGGTATACGAAATTGTTGAATAAATTCTTCAACGGCATCTACTATCACACCTAATGCAGCTCCTCATCAAAATGACTTATTAACACCCTAGAGGCAAAGCATTCCTTAATAGCTTCAAAAGCTTTAATAGTATGATTATCCCAATTTAAAACTCTTCTGTTGTCTTTCTTAGCATTTGGCCCAGATAACTCTACTAATTGCGGTATTTATCCGTTATAGTAATTTACCATACTTATAAACTTTTGAAGTTGCTTAACAGAATCTGGTCTTTGGTAGTTACTTATAGGTAACACTTCTCCTTCCGATGGCTTAATACTATCTTTACTATCAAAAAATCTACTTCCTACCAAATCTGGCAGAATCGCCAATTGTAACCACTATTTTAAATTAAAATAATATTTAACATTTATGTTTCAACAATTAATAATTAATGTTTAAGGCTTATATTGTAATAACTGATTTTTTAAAAGCAAAAGTATTTTCTTTTCAAAGCTCAGTATTTTAATAATATATTCAAATTCTTCAATTTAAATCGTTGTTAAAATTTCAAAAACGACTTAATTTAAAAACTTTATATAAACTCCAAGTATATTAAAATATTTTTAAAAGATTAACCTATTTTTAAACTCTTCGCCCACGCCTGCCTCTTATTCTTTTATATCTTTTTCACCACAGGGGGAGAAATGGTATATCTAATTTTGTCATTCCGTTTGTAATATCTACAATATCCATTTTCGAGCCCATAAATTATATATATTTGGAGTTCTCATACATGGCGAAGTCCGCCTGTCCGTGTTGGGGCTAAAATCAATTTTTCAATCGATCAGACATAGTTTCGAAAATTTTGCTATTGAAATCAATAGATCGGTCCATGTCCTTTCATGCAGCAGGTATAACACCACGCCTGTCTCCATATCAATTGGAACAAATTTAGTTTAGTGAAGTAACTCCAATAAAAAAAAAACAAATATATAGTGCGCTAGAGAATTAAAAATAAAAAAAAAAACCTCAAGTGAAAAAATTGACACTCGTCCATTTTTTTTACAATATTCTAAGCAATTTTAATGATCTCCGCTTTCGCTAAATGTTAAAATTCAGTAAACATAATTTTTTGTCATTTTCATCATTGATTAGTAGAAACGATGAGCTTAATATAGAGTTTGGGATTTCCAGGAATTTTTTATTTCGCGGGAAACGGGAAAAATTATCGCATTTACGGGATTCCTGTGAGAAGAGCATTTCTTGAAGAAATGAAGTTTATTTAATGAAATTTCATAGTTTTATTAAAACATAAACAAACAATAAAAATAATTGTTAAATAAAAGCTTATAAAACTAAAAACAATTCAGATGACAAGATATATATTTGTACACTTGTACAATATAACGAAAGGTAACAAAGAAAAAATACTGAAAAAGTATTTTATCAGTTATTTTTTAAAATAGGTTTTGTTGTTAACAATGCGTTATAGAGAGTATCCATGTTCGTGTTTCAAATGTTAGTGATTCCGAATAACTCAAATTCCTTTATAAACAAATTAGTAACTTTTTGTTCTGTTATATCTTAGAAGCAGTGCCCACGACTTCGCCCGCGTAATTAAAATATAAAAAATTTATTTTTAAGGATTTGTTGTAGAGTTCTGTAAACAGTGTTAAAAACTTTCCATCTACAATAATAAATATACTGACAACTGTTCTAGGACTATTATTTTTACGAAAAAAAGTATTCTGTATTTGAACTTAGGTTTTAAGGTACCTCCCACAAAATTTCACGCGATTAGAACACAAACAGACAGACGGACAGACAAAAAATCTATAGGTTTTTTGTCTTCCATATCGAAATTTAAAAAATTAATTTCATGTATAGATGTAGAAAAATTCACACGAAACGTGATGTTTGGAAATTTTTAAATGTCATAACCAAAATATTTGAAAAACAATAAATGTATTTTTTAAAGTGCTAATGCTTTTAAGCTTTCCGTTTCACGAGAATTTAGCCAAAAACTTCCAGGGAAATTGTAGATAAATTTTCATTGTCCATCAAATTCATCAAATGTTCGGTTATCTGCTAAAGAATATTTCTCTACTCCTTTAAAGTTTTACTTTTTGCAGCACACATTTTTTTAAGATCAAAAACAAATTCCGCTTTAATTATGGTTGTTGCACAGATAAAAACCGTTTTTGATTTGACTATTATATAAATAGTGGGTCATTTTGGTACTTTTTGATGTGAATTGTAATTTTTTGTAAGTTTTCCAATACAATTGAACCAACGTTGAACATATTTTTTGTGCGAAACTTTTCACAGATTTAACACTCTTGGTTAAAGGTAGTGCGAAATACAAAAGCTAGTGTGAAATTTTTCTCCAAGCGGTTGTTGAGTAAAATTTTGCTCTTTCGCAAGATTCAAATTACAATAAGAATCTTAGTACTCCTTTGTCGGCCTCTTAATGAATGCAGGAATACCTCTAGCCTTGTTTGCAACGAAGTTTAATTAAGAATCTAGTAAGACTCCAAAATCCATTAAAGTGTTGACTAAATCCAGCTAATGTCTTCCCTATGAGTAGTTAATAGTTACACAACTGTTTCTAGAAAATCTCATATATTTAAAAAAAATTTAAGATTAGCTCCATTTAATTGTTTTTTTATTTTAGAAAGTAGTTGTTAAGGTCAGTTTGAAGGTAAGCGTGATCAGTATATTGCTTGAAACTATAAAAAATGTTTATATCTGGCATATCTGAGGAAAGTTGACAACATTCGCAATATTATTTATAAATAGCAAAAGAAGAAGAGGTACATTATGACTACCTTGCGGAAAACCCGAAAGAACATCTATGTTCTTAGGCAAACTAATATTGAATCGAAGACTTTGTATCTTGCAGGTTAAATAAGACATAAGCAAATTTAAACTTCTACGGTACAAATCAAATACATCAACAAATCCAATTTTATTAATAGCAATTTATGATTTACATTACAAAACGCTTTACTAAAATCAGTATATACAGCATCAGTTTGTTTTCTTTGCGAAAATCCAAAACTAATTAAAGTCGAAAGATAAAGAATGTTAGCCGTAGTCGGGTAGCTTTTTCTAAAACCATGTTGGCTAGGTGATTTTACTGTTGAAACTTGATTACCGAATCAGCAACTAATTTTTCTCACTAATTTAGTAATTTCTCTTTAATTTGTAATGTCAGACTTAGTCCTGGATTGACGTAGAGAGTTGAGGAAAAAAATCGTGTCTTTTCGACGTTTTAGAAAATAAAAGCTGAATAATTAATAATTATTATTTAAATAATAATGTTAAAGAAGAAACTAATTATTTAGCAATGATTCACACACCATCATGGCCGTGGTAAAATACCAATATCAGTACTTTCTATTCATTAAGTGTGCCCTTTCTTTTGAAAGTGGAAAAAGACATTGGAAGGTTTAATGTTAGTGGGTAGGGATAATTATTATTTAATCATATTGGCTATTACAAATGTGGCTGCAGTAGTCAAGGTGGTAAACATGTTGACTACAAACCTGGTTGGCCAGAGTTGAACCCCTGCAGCAATCAAAAACTACAATTTTTTTCTATTTAATTATATAAATACATGTTCAGAATTAACATTAAAACGTGCAGCCTCCTTCGTCGGTACTTGTTCATAGCATTTTTGCCTCACAGTGGCATATATTTTGAGAAGGCGGCCAAAAATCATATGTTTTTTGTGGTTACCGATCTTAGTGTTTTCTTATTAATTTGAAAGTTTTACCCGAAAACCTTGAGAGACAAGAATTTAGAACTCTGTTCCAGCTATAACACACTGAACAGGGTGAATCAAAAGAGACTTTCCGAATATTTTGTTAAAATGATGTTGCTTCCGTGTGCACCAGAGCAATTTTTCTGACCAAATTAAAAAAAAAATTCTACAGTTATTTTTGAATTATTTTAACTTTCTAACACAAAGGTAAAACCAAATTTTTTTCAAATCGCCTTGAAAGATGGCGTTTAAAACTTTTGTGATAGAATCTAATAATATACAAATGCACTATATTGTACCTATCACATTTACCAAATCTAAATATTCAATAAAATTTTGGTTACCCATTAGAATTTGTAATGGCAAATATTATATATATTCCAGAATAATGGAATAATTAAGAAGGAATTATTACACCAAATAGCTGAATGAACAAATATCCCAAAGAATAATTAAGGACTCATTTTGGCACCAAATTCAACCAACGCAAAGTAAAAAATAAAACTGAAATAATTAAAAAAATAGTTCAAGCGACACCAAGTCGTACAAAGAGGATTTTAAAAAGCATTCCTACACCAATTGAAGAGAAAAAATTTACTCCAAAAGAAGCATTCGCACTCTTTTTGGATTTAACGTTGACTAAAAGTCAGTGTATGGAACTGCGCAAAAGAACTAATAAAAAGAATTTAGTTTCTATCAAGACAAAATGTTTGCTTCCACAAACTTCTATTAGCGTTACTTCAAGTTCAGCAGAAACAGAATTGCAAGGTCTTCTTGAACATACCGCAGAGAGATTGCTAAAAACACTTGATGTTGAACATGTGAAAAATCTCGGAAACTGCAGTTAACTATAATTTCTAAGTGGAAATGTGATGGAGCGTCTGGTCGAAAAGAATATAAGCAATGTAATGCTGAAAATTCTTCAAATGCTAATTTATTTATGGTATCTTTCGTTCCGCCATGCTTAATAAAAATTTCTACCAGCCTAGAGCCCTCAACTAGTAGAGCAACAGAAATTAATATATGAAAAAATTAAATTCCCTCATAAACAAAGTATTGTAGGCCCATAAAATTTGCATACAAAAAGGAAACAAAAGATGTCATAACTGAAGAAGTTCAAAAGATAAAGGATCAAATTAAGGACCTTAAACTCATAACATTTTGATTTATCGAGCAAGATAATGAAGTAAATTTTAAAATGTGTCCAACAATGATTGACGAAAAAGTTACGCAAGCTTGAACGGAAACAAGGTCATGGTGAAGCTGCATTATATGTCAAAAGACATCAAGCCAATTAAATCAACCTCCAGCACAAGCAAGCTTACGAATTTGGATTGTCGTTTTATGGAGCATATTCTTAAATAGTGTTATGATTTGGAATTTGGTCCTTCAGGCGAAACCATAAGAAACAGTAAAGAAAATGCAGAAAAACGAAAGCAAAAAAGGGTCAATTTCAGGAAAGATATCTTCAGCTAGGCCTTATAATCGACCACCCTTACAAGGAGAAGGTAATTAGAATGATGGAAATACTGCAAAAATATTTTTTTCCGATCCAGAGACTGCAGCATCTATCACAGGTGTAGATTATGAGTTAATAAGACGATGCAATATCATACTACAAGCCTTAGAATGTAGCAGAATAAATAAAGCAACTGTACTTTACAATGAAAAATACTCTTGTATCATAGGGAACAAATCGTTTATCATAATATTCTACCAATAAGAGATCTGTCTGTAGAAGCACACGAAAAAAGAAACAAAGACTACAGATTCTTCCGCGAACATAGCACAACAAATGTCTAGATGTTGCACTAATGAAGACCTTATCACCATTTTGTTGTGTACTTCAGATCAATATTTGTCCAACTTTCGACAAAAATGGAAAACAACTCCATTCGAATTAGAAGAGGAGGCTAGACAACTATTAGAAGATGAAAATCAATGCTATTTAGAAGAAATTTTTACTAAAATTGCTTAATGTATAGTGCCTGTTTGATTTGAAAGTATACGTATGTACGTAAATTAACCAATATTTATTTTATAAATTGTTATAGAAATATTTAAAAATAAAATAAAACTTTAACTTAAATATGATTTTTTCGTTAAAACTTTACGTTATTAAGAAAATTTTAATTAATTAAAAATTCTAAACTTTTTATTTCATAAGGCTGTTAAAAAACGTTTAAGCTTAAAAATATTACGGGGGCCAAAAGTTGGCGTTTTCTGATAAGATTAAGTTTGCAAAACTAATAATAATTATAATTTGTAATAATAAGAATGGGAAATATGAAAAAAAATTAATGTTTCAACACTCTTCTTTTATACTCAAATTCAATTAATAATGGTACCGAATATTAAAGCATTCGTAACTTTTTTGTTGGTCGACTTTTATGCTTTTTATTAGAAACTAAAGTTTAAAATCCCACCTACAAAACAAGAAACATATATCAAAGTTCCAGTCCAACCAAAAGTTACGGATTTTTTATCGCCTTCTCGTAAAATGTGCCACTGTGCGCCGGTGAAGTAAGATAACAATAAAATGGCTATATCTATCTCCTTTCACCACCTGTCTCATCTCTCATCTATCCCTTTCCTGAAGAATGTAGCAGGGGTTACGATAATAACTAAATAGGTAATACCTGAAGTTCTATTTCTCTTTACAAAAAATAACATCTTCCTTATTACGCGAATTCATTATTAACTTATAATCGTTGGATTTTCTTTTTTATTTGACGGAGGTATAAAAAGATTTTATATTACGAAGGAAATTGGGTTTCATTTTACTTATGTACTTATTGTGCACGAACAAAGAGTAGTTTCCATAGACTGTTTTTGAATCAAAGGTTTTTTATTTTTGAAAGCTGTTCAAAGATCAAAAGTGGACAAGTTGCCGTGTGAATAATTTTTTTTCAAAAGGCAAGAAATCAACGATTATATATTTTTGTATATAATAACGCGTAGAAATAAATTTTATAGGCTTGGCACATTTCTTTTAATACTTTCAGTGTTGAAATATAAATAAATGATAACCATTAACTTTCCTTCTTTTTTGTGATTATTTCCGTGTTTGGTAATCAGTTATTTAGAAAAGACTTTAGCATTGCATATTTCTAATTCCAGCTTTTGGGTTAGTTGTTTTTTTTTTACATCGAGAACCTATGCTGCAAATAATCTTTTTTAATATACCAGCAAAAAAAAAAGACATGCAACAGAAATAGGTAATTTGCAGGTTCTACGTTAACGTAACATTAGCTTGTCATTGGGGAACATGGGTTCCCATTAAGAAAACGACTTGGCATTTAAATGAATACTTAAAACTAGTGAAAATTCGATGATTAGGATATGTTTTTTTTTATTAATTTTGTTTTTAATAATTTCTTTTTCGTGAACTTTCATAAGTTCAAAAGTTATAACTTAACTAAAATAGAAATGCATTATAGAGAATAAGTTTGATAGAAGCAATGAAAATATCCATAATTCTTGAACTACTTAATTTTTTTTTTTTGGTATTTTAAAAATAAATTAAATTCTTATCTCTGCTGTTTTTTTTCAAGGCCTTATGGGTCAATCCATAACATCGATGAGGTTACCATCTTAAAATAATAATATCTTAGCTCCTGAATAAGACAGAGACATGAAGAAGCTACCTTTTTCTTTTTTTGATTAGTAAGATAAAAGTACAAATAAAATTTGTGAAACATTCGAATGAATTTCACACAGCCTCCTTGAGAGCGCAATTTTTTAAGATATTTTGATGCATAAGAGATCTATATGCCTTGTGTTTTATAACTCAAGTATCTGAAGTATGGATAAAAACTTTTAGTCAAATTGTAGAAAACGAAGAGAATTTGAGCTAAGCCCGCCCATTTTTTTAAATGCAATATCTGTCCTTATCGAGTGAACTTTAAAAAATTATGAAATAAAGGCAATTAATAAACCACTAATCAGTTTTATATCTGGGGCTTTTAGGTGGAGTAAGTAACTTGTATGCTTAAGTTATCTGAAAACCTTAGTCAGTAAGGAGTACCACAGCATTATGTGCAAGCAACACTCTTGTGATTAATAATATTGATTGACAATTGTTAATAATAATTCAAGAAACATGATTTGGAACGCAAACGATTGTCCACTTTGCCATTATCTACAATATAGTATTGATAAACCCGACACCTTAAAGGTGCCTACAACGATGTGCTTTTTGAAGAGATCTAGAATTATTTATAGCTTAAATTTGTTATTTTTTTTCTATTAAATGCAATAATTTTTAAGGTCTGAAACAATTTAAATAAGATTTGGTTGATTTTATTTATTTTTAAACTATAAATTATTTGTTTTATAAAAACTTTAATTTGCAATTCACTTCTAATTTACTCATTATTAAACCATATGTTTTTGTATTCGCAAAGTAACGATAAATAAGCTAATTTTGATATGATTTGATGTACAAAAAGGCAAAAGTTTGAAAAATACATTACCTTATTTTTCCCGTTATTTTTGAATGAAATCTGAGAAATTTATTAATATTTCAAAATAACATTTAGGTTATTACCACACTGTAAAAAGAACTAATTTATAAAAAATTGTTCCCGAAAAGCTTCTTATTATTTTTTTTTTTTTTTTCTTAAAAAAATGGATGTGGATATATCAAATTGCTGCAATTCATTGTAAAGCAAAAATTTTGATAAATGTGTTTTTTTATAAAATTAGAAGAATCTTTTGAGTTATATAAAAATTTTTTTGACGATTAAGGGATTTGTTACTGTAGGCGACATTTTACGGTGTCCTGTTGGCTTTTTAGTAATATTCAAAAATTTTAAAGACAAATTTTACAACAGTTACATATTTGTGGTGTACTAATCTGGAACCCTATTTTTCCGCTGGAATGCTCAAATTTTCATCCCGATTTCTTCTCTGCTTATGTCATGTGATTTTGTTTGAATCGGACCAGACGATAAGAAATTAATAATTAATTTTATTTCTGCTCCAGTACCGAAAACATTATTAATATCAAATTATCATTTTTTTCACAATTTGGTTTTTTTAAGAAGCTAGCTCTGCCTGCCACAATTTAGGTAACACACATTTTGTTTCTTTTAACTTTGCTATGAAAGTAGATTTAATACCCTTACACAACAATAAATTTTTAGAGATGTTAGACTTCCATATATAGCTGTGCAAGTAGTTAATTTTGGCGTGGATTTTTCTTAAATCCACTTGTGTTTTACATATGGGAGAATTTAACTCATTAGAGAGTAAGATTACAAAAAAGCACAACTAGCTATTTTAAAACTCAGCTTGTGTGTACAAACAAACGTTTGTTAAATACAATGTTTTTACTAAGCCACGATCGTACTTCAATGACTGTGTATGCTGGGTTTAATAATGTGAATATATTTTATGTCCAAACCAATTGCTAGACTGTGTTGTACTAGCGAAATCAAATATATTTTGAATGAAAATGCCGAAATGCCTTTATTATAGAAAAACTTTTGTGCAGATTTACTTGTAATTAAATAATATTAAATAAATAAATAATTTAAAAAGAAAACATTTAACATAGGTGAGAACATTTGTTTTAGCATTAAGTTTCCTACATGTCGAATTTTACTGGAGGTGTTCTTAAGGTACGGTCAGACTAGTCAAATATTTGACTAGTGGTGCGACGTGTCAGGAAAGATTGAACAAACATTTGTTAAAATAGTGGTTACGCTTTTTCGGTCAAATATTTGACTACACCTTTAGTAACCTACAATATAATCAAACAAAATTATTATCAATGTCTTACTTCTCATTCATAAATGAGATTATTACCAATGTGTTTCCGAGAAAACTTATACGAAATTTTATAAAGCAACATGTTTATGGATGTAGCTCTTAAACATTAATTCGATAAAAAGTCCGTAAAATTTTTTTAATGCTGGTTCTTTCAAGAAAATTATTTTATGAAAGAAAGAAAAAGAAAGACTCCATAAAAAATACCTACGTACCTAACGTATTGTACCCCACACTTGCAACAACAAATTCCACTAGCTAAACCAGAAAGAAGCATAAGCAAAAGAAGCAGGGAAATAAACCTAAATGACTAGAAGTAACGACCGAAGCAACAACAACAACAACTCATAAACACCTGAACTCAATTCAATGTCGAGTTCATTCAACTATTTTGCAATAATGATAATTAAATTCAGTAAATCATCTTAGTTTGCATTTTTTACTAAAAAGACCTAATTTTGAGTTCATTAAACTATTTTGCAATAATTTTATTTTTGTTAATTAATATAAAGTATCCTGCATTTTTTTACTGAAATGGCCTAATTTCGAGTTCATTAAATTATTTTGCAATAATTTTATTTTGTCAATTATACATTCTAAATTCAACACGATTTCTGTTCAATTTTTAATTATTTCGCAATATTTAAAATTCTTGTTATTAATTTTATTATAAAAGAGAACATTGTTAACTTTAAGTTAGTTCTTAATCTTCAGGCTTACAATAAAGTTGTATTTTTTTTGTCTACCTAACGTATTTGGCGCAGGCGTACGGAGCGTCCAGTCGGGTTGTCGCAAATATCTTAGAAAGAATAACAAGGTTCCGCAATAAAAATAAAAAAAATTGTGTTTGAAAAGTTAACACGAATAACTTAAAATATTTGGAAAAGTGAAGCAAACTTATTTATATTGAATACGTAAAGGTAACATAAACTAAAAATGCATAAAAAAACAACAAAAAAAATATATAAAATATATACAATATATATTTTTTACATAAAATAAAAAAAAAACGGAAAATTTTTACTGTAAACTATCCTGTGCTAATTGCTTCAATAAAGATCCCCGTGACGGCATATCCCTGTTTAGAGTATTATACTGAGGGAATATGAGTACAAAAAAATCGAGAGGAATCTTTAAGAAGCGGGAAGTCTCTTCAAGGGATATGAAGAACTTTCATGTGACGGAATATCACACTCACAGATAGACAAAATTTAATATTTGAACAAGGAGGTGATGGAATATCACTATCCAAAATTTATATAATCAAATATCCCATTTAACTGAAAACAATAATAACTGAAACAATTTTAAATCTATAAAAAAAATAACACCCCTACCAATCGGTGAAGGCACATCACCGAGCGAACACAAAAAGTTATCAACAATCAGTGAGGGCATATCACTGAGAAGATATCAAGCACCCGGCCAAAAGTATCAACTTTGAAGGACGAAGAACCTACGGAGCAAAACTTTATCAACAACTAGCCTATAATGAACTCATCAGCTGCATTAATAACCGTTTTGTAAGTCAATCATAAATAATACATTATAATAAAATAAATAAATTTTGGGAAGTTAGGGAAGATAGGTATTCAAATTATAAATACATATGTATGAAATTTTTCGATAAAAAAAATAGTAATAAATTGTTTGCTAATTAATTCCTTAAAATTTTTTGAAATTTGTATTTTAAAGCTTTATTTGTTAAATTTATATAAACATTGAAAAAAAAATAATAATATATACTGGAATATCGATATTATTTATAAAATAAATTTGTATATAACTTTCTATGAATAAAATATTAGAAAAACAGAGGCATACACACTTTTTAAGAAATAATCCATTACAGACGATTATAGAACACACAAACGAAAGACAGGTAATCAACTGGAAACGGACAGAGTTCTACTCAAAACAATCCCGTTGACGTTTTCAGTACGTTAAAAGTTCCTGACGCGATAAAAGACCTACCAAAATTTGACGGAAACCCTCGTTTTCTGTATGAATTTATTAACAATGTAGAAGAAATTCTGTCCCTTACACAACAGACTAAACAGCACCCCACAAGGAAGAATATTCTTAAGAGCAATTAGGAATAAGATAGAAGGCGAAGCTAACGAAATATTAAATATGTATGGCACCCAATTAAATTGGGATGAAATTAAGGCAAACCTTATTCTCCACTATTCGGATAAGAGAACAGAAACCTCTCTTATTAGGGACTTGCACAAATTGCAACAAAACAGAAAAAAAGGTTGAACGCTTTTACAGTGAAATAATTAAGCTACAGACAGCTCTCATGAATAACGTCAGAATTCATGAAGAAGACATGAACGTAATCTCATCACAAAAAGAATTGTTTTCAGAAATGTGCCTTACTGCCTTCTTAAGTGGCCTTCCAGAACCTCTTGGATCTAATACTAGAGCTATGAGACCTAAATCCTTAGCCGAAGCTTTCAGCTTTTGCATTAAAGAACAAAATATTTTTTATTCACCGTACAATCCCTACCCTAAAAAATCTAGATTCCAAAATAACCAACAAATAGTCAATTACTAACAAAACGTATATAGAAGCCATTCTCAAAGACATTTTCAACCAGCCCGTTCAGAGCAATTTCCTCAAAACAATGAACAAAAACCCCAAACTTCGAGATTTCAACAAAGTTATCAAAATTTTATAAGACAAGAATAAATTCATCGCAGACAAAAAGACCACAGCATTCGTTAGATTTTAAAGACAACAATTCGAGATCTCCGAATTTCATAAATAAAGACCATAGCGGGACCCAAAACTGTAGAACAAACCCCTTTCATGCAATTCACTGAACTTCACTGAATCTAACAACGTAAATACCTTCCAAGCCGACAATCGTTTCCAAAACCTAGACGAGTACCAAAATATTGGTCAAGATAGATTTGAAGAATTAGCCAATAAAGAAGACCCACAAAATTTTCGGTTATCCGCCTTGAGGAGCCGACCGGATATATAAAAAGCATACACGCTGATTGGTTAACATATATTCATATCTCTTTACCGTTTGGTAAGCCACTTAAATTCTTAATTGCCACTGGATCGTCCTCTTCATTTATAGATCCAAAATTCTTTACACCTAAGGACAGAATAAATTGTGCACCCGTAACCATCAAAACGGTACTCGGCACATACAATTTGAATCAAAAGGTGATTTTGCCTATGTTTCATGAATTTAATAAGAAAGAATACTTGGAGTTTTTGCTTTTTAAATTTCACAGCTATTTTGACGGACTTCTAGGAATAAATGCCCTTGCTCAAATCGGTACTAACATAGATTTAGAGGACAAAGTGCTTAGAACAAGACGCTGTACGATGGATCTTAAATATAAACCCAATTTATATTCAGGCAAACATATTTTACCAGGTAAATCAAAGAAAATAATACGCCTTGATGCAATAAACATTACCAGCAATCTAATAATAACAGGAGGTCTTTACGTCGCGAAAGACTGGTACAGTACCATAGAAGTTACGAACACACATATAGAAGAAAAAACACTCTTTCTTGAACAACCCCTTAGAGCCCAAGTATACGAATCATGTAATTTCATTAAATTAAACTGCCTTGATATCAATACTCCGCAACAACATACAGAATTAAATAATATAAACACTGATGATGATCAACACAAACAGAAAACAGATACAGCTTATTTACTTAGAACACAACACATGAACACCGAGGAAAAAACAAAAGTGCTTAAAATATGTAGGAAATACAAGCACATTTTTTTAGAGAAGGTGAAAACCTTACCTTCACAACTGACGTCAAGCACAAAATAACCACAACCGACGATATTCCAATCTACACAAAATCCTATAGATATCCGTACATTCATAAGGAGGAAGCTAGGAAGCAAATAACAAGTATGTTAGAGCAAGGAATAATTCAGCATAGCTTCTCTCCATTGAGCTCTCCAGTTTGGATAGTTCCGTAAAAACTAGACGCAATCGGAAAACAAAAATGGCGGCTTGTGATAGATTTTAGAAAACTCAATGAAAAAACTATCTCAGACCGTTACCCTCTACCTAACATAAATGATATTCTCGATAAATTAGGCAAATGCATGTATTTTTCAACTTTAGATCTCGCAAGTGGATTCTATCAGATAGAGATGCATCCTAAAGTTGAGGGGGGCATTACGAATACATTAGAATGCCAATGGGATTAAAAAACAGTCCCTCTACTTTCAAAAGAGTTATGGACAATGTCCTAAAGGAGCTAATTGGGAAAGTTTGCCTGGTTTACTTAGATGACATCATCGTCTTCTCTACCTCCTTAGATGAACATATCTTATATCTCGGATTAGTTTTTGATAAATTAGATAGATCCAATTTCAAAATACAACTCGATAAAGGAAATAGCATTCCTCGGACACATTGTATCCACTGAAGGCATTAAACCAAACCCAGCATAAATCGAAGCAATACAAAATTACCCAATCCCGAAAACTCAAAAGCAAATTAAAGGATTTTTAGGTCTTTTGGGATACTATAGGAAATTCATAAAGGATTTTGCTTAATTAACGAAACCCATAACAGAATGCTTAAAAAAAGGTAGAAAAGTAGAATTAAATTACAACTACGTTAAAACTTTCGAGACATGCAAAAATATCCTAACTAACGATCCAATTCTACAATACCCTTACTTTTCAAAACCTTTTATCTTAACCACTGACGCTAGTAATTTTGCTCTGGACGCAATTTTATCGCAAGGCTGAATCGGAAGCGATAAGCCAATCTGCTATGCTAGCCGAACCCTATCTGAATCAGAAACAAACTATTCCACAATAGAAAAGGAACTCCTTGCAATAGTATGGGCAACCAAATACTTTCGACCTTACCTCTATGGTCACAAATTTCAGATAGTAACAGACCACAGACCCCTAACATGGCTTATGAGTTTAAAAGAGCCCAACTCTAAATTAGTCAGATGGCGGCTTAAACTTGAAGAATTCGACTACGAGATCGTCTATAACAAAGGACAATTGAACTCAAATGCTTATGCCCTAAGTAAAGTAAAAATAAATGATTCCGCAAATAATACAATTGAAACCAATTTGAATTCATTAGAAAATGCTTCGTTAATGCTGCATCAATTAGGGTCCACAATCCATTCTGCAGAAGAAAACCTAAACGACGGAATCCCTATTTCCGAGAAACCATTGAATGATTTTAATTTAAATGATTATAGAAAAATCAACCGATCCTCCAAATATATCTGTAGTATTACCCTTTCGTAACAAACAGCGAAAAATAGTGAAGCAATCAAACTTCACTGAAGAGGAAATAACCAACATTCTTAAAGCACATCTTCCCCCAAACAAAATAACAGCCATTTTTGCAGAGGACGAAATTTTTCAGTTAGTGCAATCATCGTACTCCAAATACTTTTCGAATAATAGAATCTTTCGACTAGTTAGATGCACAATAATGCTCACTGACGTCACCGAGAATGATAAACAGGAAAAACTGATAAGAGAGTACCATGAAAAGTCAAACCATAGAGGCATCAACGAATCTTATTTTCATCTTAAGAGAAACTATTTTTTTCCATTTATGAAGAATAAAATGGCACAAACTATAAACAACTGTGAAAAGTGCCAAACTTTAAAGAACGATAGAATTCCACCGAAACTGGTTTTTCAAAAAACTGAAACTCTCACCAAACCGCTAGATCTAATACACATCGATATTTACAGTATAAACCACCACCAAATTTTAACCATCTTAGACAAATTTTCTAAATTTGCAGCAGGATTTACCTTACCCTCGAGAACGAGTGTAGTTGTTTTAAGAGCTTTCAAGGAATTCATTACACAACACGGTGTACCTAGAAAGGTAGTCTGCGATCAAGGAGTAGAGTTCACCGCCAATATTTTTAAGCACTTTTGCAGAGAATTCCAGATTGATCTGAATATAACACCTTTCCAACAGGCAAGCAGCAACTCGCCTGTAGAGAGACTTCATTCAACGCTCACCGAAATTTATAGAATAATCCTTACCACTAGAAGTGAAACAAATTTAGGAACTGACCATGGCGACATTTTTCCAGAAACATTGATTACATACATTAATTCTATACACTCAGCAACAAAACGGGGTGTGTTCACAGGCAAGACTCAGGAGTTCAATAACACAGTCAATTTCAATAATGAACATGAATATCTGACAAAACTTAACGAGTATAAAGAACAAATATATCCTCGAATAAAAACTAAGCTCGAAAACCTAATGAACCGCAGAATAGACAAATTGAATGAGACTAGAGAAGAACCAAAAGAATTCGAAGAGAATAGAACCATTTTTAGAAAAGAGTGCAGAAGAAACAAGATTACCCCTAAATTTAGTAGACATAAAATTAAAAGAAATAATAGGATAACAGTAGTTACATTAGACAATAAGAAAATATATAAAGGAAGAATAATGAAGAAACGCAAATTCACTGAATTTTTTTTCAGACTTCCTTTAATAACCGCCAACGACATCGTCATCAAAAATTTGACCCACAATAATGGACTGATACAATTTGACCTCGGACCTGCACGAATAATACAACGATACAACAACTTTATCCACGCCATAAGTTTGAGTGATTACAAAACATCTATCGAAAAGTTTTCAAGAGCTATCGAAAATATTGACAACAAAAACACTATACCTAATTCAATTGCCGTGACAAGACTTAAACTTAACGAACTTGACAGAAAATTAATCATGCTTCTTCCAATTAAAAGATCACGACGTGGATTGATTGACGGTTAAGGTACAGCTATTAAAGTTATAACGGGTAATATGGATGCTAACGATGCAATTCAAATAAATTCTTAAATAGCAGAATTACAATCAAATGAGAAACAACTTCAAGACAACCTGAAAGATCAATATTCTATAAATATTAAGCTCACTGAAAGACTCAAAAACATAACAGACCACATAAACCAACAACACGAAAACATAGAAAGGTTTCTGAATAATCAAGAAGGATATAAAAATATAGAATTAATAAAGAAGAAAAAATAATTACAGATATCCAATATATAAATCTTATAAACTTTAACTAGATATACTAAACAATCATATTTCGAATATTGCAGAGTAAATTTTATTTGCGAAACTAAACATATCAAAATTTATACTTAATTCGCTCAAATAAAATCTATTGAACAAATTTATGAATTTCTAAGCCTACACGCATATTTCAACAATTCTAATATTATATTTAATATTAAAATACCTACTATAAGTAAGGACCAGAGTAGATTCATTCACTTAGTACCACTTCCCATTAATAACACAAAAGAAATTATAACAAAACCTTATAAAGCCTATAACAAAAAATAAATACGATACTACGATATGGCTTGCGACGAAATCGAAAAAACATTCTACTGCCGAGAAACCAACAACAACGAGATCAGCGATGAATCTAACTGCATCGGTCGCCTACTACAAAAAAACCGCACAAAGCAATCTTAATGATGTCGGTCATACACCCCTTAACATAAACGGTGTGATATATGAAGACAAACCAGCTACTTATTGGGACCAGATCGATTTCACTGTAATTTCACATAACCAAGTACATGCAGAGACGGTCACGGAAACGCTTAATCTCCAAAAACTACAACAATTCGAAATACAAAACCGGCAAAGTGTCATCCACATCAAAAGCTCAACTCAATAAGCAAACTTCCGCATATATGCATCTATTGGTATACTTTGCTTGGCCATCATAGCAGTGTTCATTTATGCAGCAAAAAGAATTCAAGTGTTCTACGTCCCTCAGCCTTCAGCAGATATCGCTCCAGCCCTAACGAATTCGCTATGGCCGTCGCTCTGCACTAAGGGGGGACGAGTTACGTATTGTACCCAACACTTACAACAACAAATTCCACCAGCTAAACCAGAAAGAAGCATAAACAAAAGAAGCAGGGAAATAAATCTAAATGACTAGAAGTAACGACCGGAGCAACAACAACAACTCATAAACACCTGAACTCAATTCAATGTCGAGTTCATTAAACTATTTTGCAATAATGATAATTAAATTCGGTAAATCATCTTAGTTTGCATTTTTTACTAAAAAGACCTAATTTCGAGTTCATTAAATTATTTTGCAATAATTTTATTTTGTCAATTATGCATTCTATAATCAGCACGATTTCTGTGCAATTCTTCTTAGTTAAGCATTTTTAATTATTTCGCAGTATTTAAAATTCTTATTATTAATTTTATTATATATGAGAACATTGTTAACTTTAAGTTACTTCTTAATCTTCAGGCTTACAATAAAGTTGTATTTTTTTAAACACGTTTTGTCTACCTAACGTAATTCGCACACTGGAGTTATCATTCATTCATTTGTTGGAAAAACCCAAATGTAACAAATATGCAAAAAACTTACGAAAATCGTTTAACTCTCAAAGAGGTGGATTAATTTTGTATAATTGTTGTTATATATATATTTATTATTTTTCAAACGCTGCTTCTTAAAAAAGGACACAGGAAAATTTATACATACATCGTAGGAAAAAGCTTTTTACAACGTTTGAAAATATGTTTTTTTGTTTTATTTTAATTTTAAGTAAATTAGAAATGATACGCGGACGCAGTTTTTGGCCCTGCTTGTAAAGAAATATAGCTATATCAAAAGTAATTGCAGTAATCAAAAGTATTATAGGGCCGGCAACAAATGTTCCTTGCTGCAATGCGACAGATCTAATAGAACATTTAAAAACAAAAAACTCTTTTGTTTTCCAAATCCAAGTGCACTATTATTTAAAGAATTGATTATTAAGGGGTCTCCCTTTTTATTTTGTGAGATAGAGACTTTCCCCGTGAGTATATTGGAAAAAAATGTCATAAAACAATTAATAGCGGATAACAAACATTAAATAGCCAAATGTTGAAAAAAGCAGAACAAAGAGTTTGTTTTAAATATAATTGCTTTGCTATTGTAGTTTTAGTTATTAAATGTTTGGAAAAACATTAAAAAAGGAATTTTTAAATAAATTAAAATTTATTGTTTTCTGGCTTAGGTTCATTTGTCAATTTAGTTTCTAAAAATCTTTAGGAAGAAAAATTATTAACAAATGTATGCGGACGTTATCCAAAGAAAACAAGAAAAATTAGACGCTGGCAGAATGTAATGCCGCATTTTTAGGACCGCCAAATCCATCATCAGCATTCTTTAGGTTGTGTATATTGTAAACATCATCTGTTTAACCAACCAATTTTGTAAATAAGATAACGAGGAATATTCATATCAACATTAATTTGGTTAGACGAAGTCGACAGACAAACTAAAGAATTTTTTCACTGTTCTCTTTGTAACTTGTCTTATACATTTGTTTTTGCAAATATGTGTCAATCATCGACTGATCACGAATGCAAATTTTGCTTTTTGTCTGTCATTCTTACTTTTTTTACCCACAGTATCCAGTATCATATTAACTGTTGTGGAGTTAGGTATGAATGTACATGCGCGGTGCCTGCGATTTTGTTAATTTTTCCCAATAAGGTGAAAATAAGACTTTTGCACCCCGCGGACCACCACAATATTTTGCATTTTCATCGAAGGCAGATATATTATTGGTTTTCACTTTTAATGTGCTCGCAAAGATCGATATTTCTTCTTCAGGTGGGAGAACTTATAACCTTTGCAAATAAGATGAAACTTCTTACATTGCTAAATTGAAAATTTGCATGTGTTTTAAGCTGACATCAACCAATAACATACATATATATTCTTTTTAATTTTTAAAAAGTAGTTTTTTTCAAGTTGCTTAAAAAAAATATTTTTTTGTAAAAAAATTTTTCTTATTTTATTTTACTTGAAAAAATCTATACTGAGATATTATCATTTTAGAATAGAAACCTCTCCTAAAAGGCTCGCTTTTTTTCCTAACTTTACCATTAAATATCTCACTAGATACTAACAATCTAATTTATAGTCTAAAAAAAATTCATTATATTCTGAAAACATGAGGTTAAAACACCATAATTTCTGTATTGATTTTATCTGGACTTACCCTCACCAGAAATGTTTGACAACAAATGACACTTGACACTTGCAATTTTAACCAGTATTGTTTAGTGCAAAGTCACAGCAAGAGAATTTGTTTTAACATAATTGTCTGAGCGTATATCAATTGCTACCGTTGCGCCACCGCTGCTTCATATACTTGTATTTTTGTCGCCATCGTGCCATCTTCTTTTTAACCGACTGACTGTCGCTTTTTTATATTTGTTCCTGGATAACTCAGTCATTTTTAAGCCGTTTTTGAGAATTTATTACAAGTTTATTGCAAATTGGTCTTGCTTTAAAAACAGTTCAGAATTTTAAAAATTAAAGACATACAAAATACACGTTTTTCAGTGTAATATAAGCCGTAAAAGGCAACACTCTTAAAGACCAACGCTAGAAAATTAGACATAACGCCGATTACTACGAACGTTATAGTAACAAGTACTAATACTCAAAATTATAAACTAAAGGCTGCCCCAATAGTTCATTTAATTTGATGTATGTGGCCATTCTTTGAGCAGTTGTTTACAGACGCATGAAATTTGCAAAGAACTTGATTGCTAATCCTACACAACAACTAGTAAAAAAATTGTATTTGGAAATTAAAGGGTGCCCCTTTAGTCGATGTAATTTGAAGAATTTTGCCAAAATGTTAAACAGCTGTAGGTAGACGGTTGAAATTAACAAAGAGCTGTAGTGCTTAATTCGCTATAATAAATATAAAATTTGGATATTGAAATTAAAGGGTGACCCAGTAGTTTGATGTATGTGGCCATACTTTTGAACCTTTATAGACTGGCAGCTTACATCTGTTTTAAAGTCGGGTCTTTTTGCAAGAATAATTGAATATCTGATAATGAAAAACTCCTGATGTTATGTTTCTTCGATAAGACATATTTGTTTCATTCACAACTTTAATACTAACTTCTATTTGATTGGCTGTTTCCAAGAACCCTCAGTTTCCTGTATAGTAAATGTATTTTTATTTTGTGCCCTTCGTATCCCAGTTTCAGTCGGCTTAAACACCTCAAAAATAATTATGTGTTAAGCGTGTTTCAAACATGAATTTACGATTCATTTGTGTAATATTCAAATTGATTGATTCGAATGCGATATGTGATTTTGGCAGTTCTCTATTTTAAACCTAATAAGCAAAATATTCATGTCAAGCCAAATGATCATTTCGCTATTGCTCGTATAGCTCATCAATGGGTTCTACCCAAAGTTTGGATAAAATAGCTACCAATAAACTAGTTTCATGGCTTCACAACAATCCAAATATAATACATATTAACATCACTGCTATACACATTTTCCAATTCTTCATCTATTGGAAATTCCAAGTTTTCAATTGTGTTCAGAATTATGGTTTTAATTTAATAATTTTTTGTCTTGTTTTATTAAAGAGTCTGAAACTAATTTTGTGTAATACACTGTAAAAAAAGGAGTCATATTCAAATACAGACAATTCGAAATTTGACGAATCAAGAGATTTTTCGAAAGGGTATGCCGTTAAATATATAATGCAGCGCACTTTCCTTAAAAAAGTAAAAACTTTTTAAAGCAACTTTTAATTTAAAACAACTAGATGTTGTTCTTTTGTTTATTTAGTTATTTTATTTTTTTTAACAACTGCATGCCAATAAAACCCATCTACTTTTAACAAATGTAAAATAAAAATCCAAAGAAGTTTTGTCACATTCAAAGCACGCCTCTAATCAAGACATATATTTTATCGAGCGTGTGTCACATATTATACTTTATTTTAGAAACGCTTAATTTGGTTGGTCGTTTAAGTATTGACAAAGTGTCACTTATAACGGCTTCGCTTACTAAAGACTTTTTGCATAGCCGGCCTTCTACCAGTTGCAAAGTTTTCTCCTCTATGGTATAACCTACTCCAACTTCGCTTACTAAAGATTTTCTGCAAGTCTGTTTATAAAAACTTTTCATCTTTTTTAAATAGAATATAAAAAAATATATCTACGATATTATTAGACGTTATGACTCTACGTTGATGGACATTATGTCCTTGGACGTTAAGATATGACACCAAAAGGGAAAAAATTGAAAAGTGAAAAAACTCTCGCAGAATTTTTGTTTATAATTACGCCAATAATAAACTTAATTTTAGTTGTTATTCCTATTTAGCGACTTGATATCTCATGGTTTGTTACAGGACAACTTAAAATTAATAAAAATAACATGAAATTTTAAAATTGTTTAAGCTTATTTCAACATGATTTCATTTCTGATTTTAAAATTTTATAAACTTATTTCAACATGATTTCATTTCTGATTTTAATTCAGTTACACACAAAATTAGCAATAAAACCATATTGATTTAACCGGATCTGTCATCTTATATCAACATGAAATTAACTTTGAACTTAGTTATGCCTACGCCACTATAATATCAATATGATTTTTAACTGCTTTAAGGTGAAAATTTAATGTTAATAAGTTGTTGAAAAATCGCGTTGACTTAACGTGATACTAAATTAATACCGAAAACTGTACATAAATAAACAATTTACTTGTATAACGAACCTTCTAAATTAAATAACATTTCAAAAATTACTTTGGAGAAAATAATGCTTTAAAATACGATCAATAAAAAATTGTTAATTTTGTTGGTTGGATGGATCTAGCGAACTAAACTCTAAGCTTTCGTTGAAACCAAAACCGTCGTGCCCGTTTTAGCCGTATAATCTTATTTTATATATAGTTTGACATTCAGGATGGTAAGGCTAGGAAGCAACGTACATGAAAAGAGAAGAAAATTGCTTGGAGAATATTGGTAAAGTTTAACGTGCTGTTTGGGTTTATTTTTAAAACATGCTGCAATCTCCACTGGAGAGATTTAAATCATCCAGTAATTCTGTCGACACACATACTTTCTTCCGACATTTGTATGTGACAATGGTAAAACTTAAAAATTTATATCATCTCTGGTATAGTCAAATTTTTAAAACATATTTAAAAAGCTTTTTCTTTATAGATAAGAAAAATTAACGATAATAAAGCTTCTGATAACAGTAGCATTTAACGGTAACACTAAATTTATACATGTGAGATTAATATTTTAAAAGCTTCTTAAAGTTCAGAGACAGACATGCGCAATTTCAAGTAAATATTATTTGCTTAATATGGCAATGAGCCTTGACAGAAGAGAGATTTCGCCATTTTTATGATTATTTATAAATATTTTTAAAGCTTTAAAATCCTTATTTGACAGTATTTTTATATATTAAAAAATATTAACTATTTAGTATCTGTATATATATATATATTGAAGAAAGGGCAATTGCTTTTAGATTTTTACATAAATTTACCACTTTTGTTGTACAAAATATTAAAATAAAATAATGCATCAAATATTCTATTCAAATACAATTTCATCGTATAATTTTGCAATACGATTAGAAATGAACGGTATAATGACATAATATTGCATACCCTACCTGTGACAGAAGCTTTTAAAAAAATTTTTTAACATAAAATGTACAAGCAAAAGCTTTGAAATACGCTGATACCGTAAATGGAGAAAGAATAAGAGTGTTATTCAAGTGTCTTAAAAACCAAAGAACCAAAAAAAAAAAAAAAAACAGCGAACCAACCCGTTTAAGTAAAACAGAATAAAAAATAAAAACCTACTCTAAGGAAAGAAGGTGAATAGAAAAGAAAATCGACAGTTATTGATTAAACAAACTTTTTTTTTTAACATAAAAATAAGTGAATAAAAACTACTGCAGTAGAAATTATATGAACAGATTTTGCTGAGTAACACGAAAAACAAATCACTCAACTGGAATAACATTTTTGATACTGAATTAAACGAATTAATTAAAATTTTTTAATAATGTTGTTACCACAACAAATACATCCGGGTTATTTTGAACGAATAATGGATATTTTAAAGTTACCTATACGGCCCAAACATATTCGTTTATCAGCTGTTCTAATTTGCATAAATCAATTTGTGAGTTAAATACATTTAATTAAAGTTTATTTTGTTTGAATCAACCCATTAATAGCTTATAGCAAATATTTTGCTCTTCATTGTTATACTGGCCTACATTCATATTGAAGAGGCTAATTCAAGAGCCATTGTTGACATGGAAGATCAACGAAAAGACGCATACTATAGTCTACCAGACTTGATACTGAATCGTATACGTTTTAATTTTGCCAATGACGTTACAATGACATCACGTGTCTTTGCTGTTGTATTGGTCTGTTGCTCTGCAGTATATTTGCTAAGTGCCATTGGGCTTCTAGTTGGAATCCATAAAAGCCGCGAAGAGCTTGTTTTAGTTTGGTTATTTTTACAAGTTGTTTTCTTTATTGTCGGAATATTCTTCACGGTTTGGATATCAGATGGCCCATTTGTAAAGCACACAGTTGGGAAACTATGTTTCTGTAAGTCGATTTTTTTTCCAGATAAAGATGTATTATTGATTTTTCACTTGCATCATTTGTTTAGCTTTAATGTCAGCCGCTGCTCTAGTTTGTGATGCAACAATGTGGTATATTATTTACTGCTTCTATTACAGCATACGTTTAATGAACAAATTGCGTGAAATAGCTACTGTAGCAATTCCATGTCCAGCTCCAGGAGAGGTAAGTATTTTCATAAATATACAGATCATTTTAGATACATCTTTCATGTTCAAAACTATATTAAACGATGGGTAAAATTTGTTATTCAAACTCGAAAAATTAAAATTGCAAAATATTTTCTCACTTTTAAAAACCTGTTTGAAATTTTTAACGTTGCCATAAACAAAGCTGAAAAGTGTGAAAAAGTTAAGGAATTAAAAAAAGAGTTGAAAAAAACCTCCCTTAACATACGGTGCACAGATTTTGACATGAGTATTGCAGAGGAGTATCTGGACTTAAGTTTTAAAGCTGGGTATCATCAACTTTCCAAATGGCTAACTTATTTTTAAAATATTTTGATTCTGCCCCTCTGTGCGGTGTATACTAAGGATATTTATCTAAACAAAGGTCACCTTATTTCCAAATATTAAATTGAACGTCGCTACGTGTAGACCTTAAATAAGTCTTATTGCAATGCTTTCATTAAAAACCTATCAAAATAAATTTATGAAATAAACTATCATTCGACATTTGTACACCGAGAAAACAAAATAAGCTGAACGCAATGTTTAGAAAAAATTAAGCTGAATGCCGGTAGCCGTCTTTACTATGCTCCTTGAAAAAGGCATTCAAACTTTTGCAGGCCGAACGCATATATTGCTTTTTAATACACAACGTTTAGTTCATTAATAGTTTTTACCGAAGGCAGAAATTATACTTTTTTATATGCAAACTAAATGTTTTATTCAGATTTTCTTTAAGTATTTTTTTAATTTTTACTTGAATTGTCATTCAGAGCAACGGAATAAAACATTTAGTCAATTTTGTCATAGAAAATGTAAAATGTTTCATTCAACGTAATGGTTTGCTTAAAAACAAATAAAAAGAAATTTAACTCTTCATTCAGAAAACCTAAACGTACTTATTTATATATTTTGGTAATTTTTGCATTACTTTCAGAGAATTATATTTTTTAACATAAAACTAACAAAATAGCATTAAATACCCAACAAACCTCTCAGAAGTGATGCTAGTAAATGCATATTACATAATCAATTAGTAATAATAACACATTGAACTACAAGCACAGAAAATAATTTTTCCCTCAAACAAAAGCTGGTTTAAACTTTCTGCAATATTGGGCAAAATTATTGGAAACAATTGCCGGATAATATTCCTAACTTCGATTCAAAAGCAAATTGTTTGTAAAATGTACATATATTGAGTAACTTGTTGTGTGTATGTGGAAAATAATAGGTGTAATATATGCATACATGTGTTAAATTTTTTATATGTACATATGTAACTAAAAAAATTTTATAATTGTTATTATAAATTTGTTTGTGTAGAAGCATGAATCGAGTTTGAGCACTTGCAATACTTAAATGAAAGCGGTATTGTAGATGCGATCAAGAAGTTGGTCCGAGAGCAAAATTTCGCAAAAAACTTTTTATGTATAGAAAAAACGTGGTAGTTAAGGATAAGGAGACTCAAAAAAACAAACGCATATTTTCTGAGAAGGTAAGTATTGTATTTTTAGATGTTTCCTCTTACGACATTTCCAATTTATATATGTTTTTGTCGATACAGAAGTCGATGAGATTATTAAACAATTGACGCAAGAATTGTTTTGGATGCTATATGTTTGGGATATTACATGCGATCGGACATATTCTTTGAAAAAAATATATAAAAAGCTTTTATAATTACTCTTTTTTTTTAAGGATGGCCAGTTTTAAAAGATGCACGTGCTAAGTTTTTAATATTTTACGTTTATAATATTTATAAATTTAAGTTTATAAAACTCCTCTTTACAGATAAACATAGATTTTGAAATATCATTTCCCGGAAAAAAAAACCAATTACTAGATAAGTGGCCCCCGGTCAAAAAAGTTACTGTTAAATTCTATTCAGCTGAACAATTGAAACATCATTATCGAGAATTGCTAAAAGGCGCTTTAGAGTCCAATTATCACACATATGTACACAGAAAATAATTATATATTTTTTTCAAGTTAATTGGAAACTTTTTTATTACCAATTAATTATTTAATCAATTTAAATAAATTTTTCAATTGTAACTGAACTACGATCTTGTTTTTTTTTTAATTTTAGGCCTTTTAATTAGTATTTGCCTTAATATGAACATATTAAACATATTTTTAAAATTATTAAGTATTAAAATTTAATTATTTTAAAATCCAAAAGCAAATAAACATTTATATTATGTTACAAAATTTTTAATTGAAGAAAATCCAAAACAGCGTTCTGTTAAACTTGATAAATCCTGTACTGTTACCTATCGGTTTTTGAGGAAAGCCGCTACGATTTTGGATGAGCAACAATTCTTTATTGTTACTGTACATAACATAAACAACATACGAATACAAATTGAAGAACTGGCAGGAAAATGCAAACCGAATGAAAATTCTTTGTAGCCGCTAGTAATTATTGAGGGTTTGCAATCGCCCTTAAAATTTTTATATATATTTTGACGGAACGTTTTTAAAATTTTTATCATTTTTGACATTTTACAAAAGTATTTTTATGAAATTAATACTCCGTACGATATATGTTTAGCTTTCTAGCTAGCTTATTGCATCATATGACAAAAACAACAATTCGCAAACATGTTGATGAATATATGTGCCATCTCAAAATTTTTAATTTTTTAACAAACACTGATTCAAAGATTTGTGCTTTAGATAATTGTAAGGCCATCTTTTTTAGATTTTCTTCATTAAAACGACACTTGATATAACACGAAACAAATTATGCTGAACCAGTACAAAAAATGGATATTTCACAATTTACTGGCAGTGAAAAAAACTCCATTAAAATAAATTCCAGCGATAAAAATAAACATTTTGATAAGAACCTTGTTAACAATAGCCTTCCACTAATGATTGCGGATTTGGTTCTAATAAATAATAAACATTGGGGCTTGCTAATAATTTGTCTAAGAAAATAGATCTTTTGTTTCAAATCTAGAAAAAGTAGATCAATTTATAACAGAACATCATACATTATATTAAAGTTAATCTGATAATTTAAATCCTAAGCACCATTTTATGACTCACTACAAAAGAGCGATTTTGAATTGCGGATTTTTGATGCATATGTGGGCTATGTGTTATGAATCTAAGAACCGAAAATGCCCATGTTATTACGTCCCGAAGAAACATTGAAAAAACCATTTTCACAAAGTGTTCTTCTAAATTTTAGTATTTCGTAAAAGGTCTCTGCAAAAGCTTTTAAATGATGCCCAAATTGATATCTTAAAAAATTTGGTGCACAATCGTTTATTATTATTTTTAATTTTAAGTTTAAAATTCTCTATCGCCCTATATATTTGCTTTTCTTTTTTTTTTTTGTTGTTAAAGTTTCTACGTTGTTTTAAATGATATGGAAAGATTAGAGGCAGGTGAGGTGTTTTGCCCGCTGCCATGGCATGAAACAATCCTGCTGATTTTCAATAGCAAAACTATGCAAAGTTGATTTCAACACTAACACGGACGGTTAGACGGGTAGACGAACATCGCTCAATCGGCTTCGCTATGCATAAGGACTCAGAATACAATAACAAACGTAATGACGAACTTATATATACCCTTTTTTCACCTGTTGTGAAGGATACAAAAATAGTTTTTAATACTGTATGTTTAACCAAGACTTCACGTACATATGTATGTATGTATGTATGTGCGTATGTATGTATGTACGTATGTATGAATATATACGTATATTTTAACTTCTTTTAACCAGCTTAAAGCATTTAGTAGTAGCGAGTACCCAAAAAGCAAGCAGTATGAAGAAATAAAAAGTAATTAATTTTTCTACCACTAATTTCTAAGCAAACAAATTTTTTTTATTTTGAACATCGAGCAAATAAGACGTATTTTAAAATTCACATGAAACTCTTCGGAAAGTGTGTGAATAATTTTTAATTTTCTTAAAATTCAAATTTAGAATAACATATTTTAAATATAAATTGTAAAACTGTTAGGCTGCGCTAAATATGACTCAAAAATAATGCTAAAACCATTTATATTTCGAGCATTTGTTTTCTGTACAAGTCGCTTTCTTTGCGATTGTCGGAATTAAATTCAGGTCTCTTATTAAGCGCACAACTGATCAATCAGTTTTAAGTCATCTTGAATAGTCATAAAAAACTCACTTTGGTGATTTTTGCAAATGGAAAATGTACGTTTGCATACATTTATACATAAGTGGTGTATATGTGCTTAAAATAAACTTAAAAATAAAATATTGTTTACAATACAATTTTAATGTTTTGGGGAGAATTTGTTTTCTTTAACACATATAATTTTTAAAATGCATTTTTACTATTTTGACATTTTTTATTGTTTCATGCAACTCGTCTTCCAATATAATTTTTTTTTTTCTTAATCGTCGATTTCACCTGAGACATATTATTCGTTACTAAAAAAAGTCATTAACAACTTATACAATTTCATTCATATATCACTAAGTATGAAAAAGGATCCATTTAATCTTGAGCCTTTACTAATTTTAATAATTTTTATACTTTCAGGTTCCATTTCCCTTTCGGAGGGAAAACATGTACTTAGGCAGCAACGGCTATAAACACATTTTAACTGAGGCTCCCGATGAAAATTACTAATTTGAAATGAAATATAGTAAATACATGTGGACTTGTAATGATATTATCTGCTTTTCCACATTTGTTGTTTTTTTTTTTTTTTTTTTTTGTTTGTTACGTATTTGAAAATTTCTTTTCATACTTAGAAGCTTCAATATTTTTGTATGATCAACTTAGATTTATTTCGTTTATAATAAATTAAATACTTAATTAACTTGTAACACACCCAGCGTTATACCCAATGTCTCCTAAATTTAATGCTGAAATTACATATTTATCTATATAAAAGATTTTTTTTTTCATTCACTCCATTTGATATAGTTTTTACATCTTGCATTTTTCGAGAAAGCTACTATATCAAAGTGAAATGAAAAATGCAGTAAAAATTCAATATTTTATGATTGGCAGTCATTAGCTTGCAGACAACAACCTAAGTACAAACTGTATATAATTAAGTGATAACTAAGATGTAAACATTTGTTGCGTTAACATCAGAAAAGTTATTTTGAATTCAATACGATTACCTCATGTTTCTTAATTTCAAGCTATTTTCAAAGCTTGATTGCATCCACGGTTCTAAAGACATTGAATGATAGACTTTGGCCAAATTGTTAATTTCGGTGATGGCTCATTTTCGTTTAAGTATCAAAAGCGAACTCGTTCCTTCAAACGAAATTAAACATAGTACTCTGTGAATATAATGGCGTCAGGATTATTTATGTCGTAGAACAAAATATAAATGCAGATTAAACAAGAAAATCATGCTTTATTTTTTACACTCTTAATTGCTGACACAATCAAACAAAATTTGTTTAAATTCTAAGCATTAGTTTTTAACTGTTCGAAGAATTGGCCATATACATCAAATTACAACCATTAGGGTACCCTTTAATTTCTAATTTTAAATATTTATACTTGTTATTATACTTGATATACTAATGGACATTCTGTCTAAATTTCAAGAGTTTGTCTGTAACAGTTTTAAAGATGCATAGGACCATATAGGTCAAATTACATCAGTTATAGGGACACCTTTTAATTTCTAATTTCAACTCTGCTACTTGTTACAGTGGACTTAGCAATAAAGGTTCTGTATAAATTTAAATAAACTGTCGACAACTGTTAAACAGATTGGTCATATATATTTAAAATTTTAAATATTTATACTTATTAATATACCATACAAAGTAGTAAGCATTCTGTTTAATTATCAAGTATATAACGGTTCACATGATAGGGTCATATTGGTCAATTTACTTTAAATATGGGAACACCAGTTAGGACATTAAAGTTTTATACTTGTTTTTATAGCAGACTTAGCAATACAGGTTCTTTGTAAATTTCAGCTGTCTGTCTATAACAGTTCAAAAGGTTAGCCAAATACAAACTTGCATCAATTATTGGGACACTCTTTAATTTATAAACACAAATTTTATACTTGTTATTATAGCGGACTTAGCAATCAAGGTTCTTTGTAAATTTCAACTATCTAGCTATAACAGTTCAATAGTTTGACCACATACATCAAACTACATTAATTATTGGGACACCCTTTAATTTATAATTTTGAATGTTTATACTTCTTATTATAACGGTCATAGTAATAGATATCCAGTCCAACTTTTAAGCGTTTGTCTATAAATGTTCAAAAGATAGACGCATGTAAATCAATTTAAGACACTATGGGGAGACTCTTTAATTTTTAGATTTATTTTTGTACTATATTTTGCTACTGGGAGCTATGTAATGCCTTTTTTTTATTTTAAAGAAGTGCGCTTTACGGTTTTTAATACACTTAAAAACATGTATGTTGTATGACGACACCCCTTAATTTTTAAGATTATGCACAAACAAAAACAGGATCTGAGTTCTGCATGCACAAACATAAAAAAGCAACATAAAGTCAAATTGAAGTTTTTTTTTAAAGTCGGCTAGGGAAAAAAGTTTGCCTTCATTTTAATGTACACATAAACTGATTTTTGTGTTTTTATTTTGGTTGTTTGAACTGTCTCTTTACTTTACGTCTCCACTAGCCGTCAAGTTGGTATGAACATCATTTCGCACATAAATTCGGCTAATGTAGACACCCAATGTTGATGTTTCGTTCATATGCAACCATCGTTGTCCGAACATTTGTCTGAGCAATTATATTCGACTTTTAGTATACATCAGGGGTTCTCATCATATTCCTGCTCACGGACCCCTAGTAAGCTAATTTTTTTTCGCGGACCCCTTTAAAGCCCAAGTTCAAAATAAAACGTTTGTTATTTTTGAAAATACTGTTTTTTCGGTTCTTTATGCGGACCCCTTGGATGGCTGCTATGGGCCCCCAGGGGTCCACGGACCCCCATTTGAGAACCGTTGGTATACATTGTCAATTTGGAATTAACGCCATCTATTGTTGATCAAATTGATTGAACACTCTCTTTTTTTTAATAACCCTAACGTCCGCTGGCAAAGTTGATTACAACACTAACGCGGACGGACAGACGGATATCTTTCAATCGACTTCGCAATGCATAAGATTTCAGATTATATATACTTTATGGGATCGGAAATGGATATGGTAGAAATTACAAACGGAATGACAAACTTAGATATACCCTTTTTCCGGTCTTTGCGGTGAAGGGTATAAAAAATTAAAAATACTTTATACTAAAGGTGCGTCAATTAACGCAAATATTTGACAAAAATATGTAACCACTAATTATAGAAAAAAATATTTCCTCCGCAAATACTTATTAAGAAGCATAAGATCCTATCCAATGTAAAAAATATGCTATTACATATTGTTGCGAAGATGCTTTATTTAGGTCATAAAAAGAAATAAAATAACAATCATCATGTGTTTCAAATGATAAATGCGTAGTAAAGAAATATTCTATCAACAGATGAAGCAAGTTTTAGTATATTCGAGAGCCCTAACATTGGGTATATAGAAGCAACCAGTGAAGATCTTGTCACAGGGTATACAGAGGTGAAACCCTTGGCACTTGAAAAACAATATAATCAGGTTTTCTGCAGCTTCTCAAGAAAGAGACAAATATAGTGCTGTTTTATTATGAACAAAGGGTAATAAGCAAAACAAAAATTGGATATTTTACAAGAAAACATAAAGCACAAAAAGTTTTAGCTAAAAAAAGTAATACAATTTTGGTGAAAATAAAGAAATTAATTATTACATTATTATAAATATGTGATATGCTGTGATTTTACAAGAAAATTCCAGCATACGCAAGTGAAAACGTCCGTAAATCTGCAGTGTATTTTTAACGCAGAAATGTGTTTTGTGGCAGAAATGCACCATCATTATTGGTGTGTTAACACATAAAATTCATCAAAAATTGGAAAAAATTAATTTAATAAACCAGGAATTGATTTTAAAACAATGTATTTACACCATTTGCATAAAGATTTTTATAAAAAAAATATACGTAGTTTTCAAGATGTTGGCTGAGGTAGTAGAAAAAATATGAAGATTGTCAATTTGTTACACATAAGGAATTAGAAGAATTGGGTTTGGTACATTTAAAAGGCAGCAATTTATTAAAAGCTTACATGCATGGGAATGTAAAAATTTTCTATTACCAAATGGCAGATATAATTCTATCTCCTTATTTCTTTAACAGTTTCTTTATTGATGCTCGTTTGTATAACAAGGCCAAGTCCATTGTGGATTCCCTTCGAAAGTGAACGTAAGCCTCGTTTACAATTAAAATAAAATGCTAGTCGGCTAAACAGGCTGCAAGACAAGTACTACATATATATTTAAAGACAATCGTTTTAAGGCGTTATTTGAAAATGCTGACTTTAGTGCTAAAAAACCCGAGGAATATAAATTATTAAAATTTGGAAAAATCTAAACATTGAAAAAAAAGAAGCGCGTAGAAGTAGCAAGACTTAAAGTTAAAAGAGAATAAACCCTACGAAGAAAGTGATAATGATGAGGAGTGATTCTTTTTATACCATTATCCGAATAATTGTATTATTTTATAATTTTTTAAAAATTATAAAATGCATGCAAATTGTAATATACACAATATTATTATCTTAAGTTAACCTTCATCCAAAAATTATATTAAAAACAATTTAGCATTTGAGTTAATGTTTTTATTGCAATGTTATTTTTATTTTTTATATATTTTATTTTACAATAATACAGTATTTACACAATAAAAATTAAGGTTTTACAATATTTGTGTTTTGTTATTTTACATTTTTTACATTACAATTTAAATATTTTATTTACAACTAGCAGAAAAATGTGTTTTTGTATATTGATTGTAGAGTTCTTTAAACAGTGTTAAAAATTTTCCATATATAAAAATAAAATGTGCTGACAACTTTTTTAGTACCATTTTACAGATAAAATTGAGTGACTCTACATTTGTATCTCCATTTTCTCTACGAAACATTGATGACCATAATCACTATCCTATAGAACCTTATCTGATCATATAAACATATTTTGATCGGCCGAGGTCAAGGATTTTCTCCCCTTTAGTATGACCAATACCGGCTTCGCTTACTAAAGATTTTCTGAGTAGCCGGCCTTCAGCCGGGCGCAAGGGTTTTCTCCTCTGTGGTATGACCACCACCGGCTTCGCTTAGAAAAGATTTTCTGCTAAATTTTTTTTTCATATAATATTGTAACTAAACTTAATTTATTTGATAAAGGAATAATGTTTGTATGAAAGAAGCTTTTTTTTTTTTTGGTCGTGTCCTGTTTTTTTATTTTTTTTAATATTTTTCTTTTCAATTGAATAGATATTAAAATTACCTTTCCAACGATACCCATATTGCCTCACTGCACCACAAAATACTCGATATATGTCATACTGTACATACAAACTTTGGAGGCCGTAACTTTGAAAATAAGGGTCAGCCCCAAGTTTTACGTTTTTACATTTTTTGCTTAAAGTTAAATTCCACACCCTGTAGACAACTTTTTTTAAATTTGTAAGCTGCGTCCGTAAACTAGATTTAAGCATCCCTTGGGAAGATAAGAAGGTTCTCTTCTGGTGGACATTCTTGTATGCATCGTAAACTCCTGAAATTTAAAAAGAAAAAGTTTACTTTAACAAACAGATAAATATCAATTTTTGTATATTGCATACTTACATGTTGTTTGCCAATTGTATGTTAATTTTCTACACAATGCAAAAATATAATAAGAAACACACTTCAATGTTATTATTAAAATATACTTACACTAAAAATGAACAAAATTGCCTTCTGCTACAAATAAAAAACATAAATTTTATTTAAAATTAATAATTTTATTAATTTTACAAAAAACCCACCCTTATTTTTGCTTGAAAGAAAATGTTTAATTTTTTCATGCGCCAGAAACATAAATCCAAACAAAACTCAAGTCGATAGGATGTCAAGAAAGAGATGCACAGAGAAACACGTTTATAGCCGTCTCGTGACATCTCTGTATACACTGTGATCTTGTGTTAAACAGTGGTGAAGTTGTCATCGCGTATTTTTGTGTACTAATCGCGAATAAGTAAATAATCGCCTAATTAAAGTGTAATTTAATGAAAGTAGTAATTAAATTGTATATATTTATCTGTCAATAAAAGAACTCAATAAAATAAACGTTTATAAGTTTAAGAAACGTAACAATTGGTGTCAGAAATTGTGAAATTGCAAATAATAAATAAATCACAATGAAATTTGACGAGCTTAAATTTGAGCAGCTAAAAATGGAGCTGAGTAAATTGGATCTGCCAACAGTGGGCAACAAAGCGGAATTACAAAGGCGTTTGATAGACGAATTCAAGCAGCCAGGTATTGATATTGGGACATAGGAATTCGGAGAAAACGAAGAGATTGAAGTATGTGCCCCAGCAACAATCAGCGTTATGGACTTGAATTCTATGCTTGCAGCAATGATGAAGAAAATAGAAGAAAACAATCAGAAGCAGGAAAACTAAATGAAGAAAACAGAAGAAAACAACCAGAAGCTTCAAGAATCATTTAAAGACAGCCTAAGAGCAATACAAGAAACCTCTAGTGTCAACGGAGAAAGGCTTCTAGCAAAGGTAAATGAGAAATTTCAAGAAATTTCAGAAGCCTTCAGTAAACGAGTAGATGTCGTGGAGCTGAGAGTCAGTGGCCTAGAAAACAAGTGAACTAGGAATAACATATGTAAATTAGAAGTGCAAATGGGCGAACTTCAAATTCGAGAGGGACCGGTGAGAGTTATCTCTGAGCATGCTAGCAAGATAAATAGTCCGAGCGTTGACGGCAGCGCACCTTTTAATGTTTTTAAGTTACAGTCCGAAACTGTGGCCAACAAGAGTAGATGGGACAATAATGAAAAAGCTATAGAGCTTATTTTGGCCTTAAAGGGAGCAGCAGCAGAGATACTCGAAAGTTTACCAGCCGGATGTAGAAATAATTATGAGGACATAATGGATGCCTTACAACGTAAGTACGGAGGTAAGAATAAAAGAAAACTTTATAGAATGGAGTTACTTGGCAGGGTTCAAAAGGCGAACGAGATGCTTCAAGACTACGCCATGGAAATTGAACTTTTGGTGCAGCTGACTTACCCAGGCGAACATCATCCGTTTTTTGATCAGTTTAAAATTGAAGCATTTGTGAATAGTATACGAGATCCAGATGTTAAATATTCGGTTTGTGCTATGCAAAAATCAACCTTTGCAGAAACTATCTCGTACGCGCTAGCACAGGAGACCGCAAAAGTCAGCTCAAAGCCACAGGTGTACAAGGTGCGTTGTCTTGAGACTGATGATTATAACCACGGCAACAAATGGAGGGAGAAAGGGCAAGTCTCGCGCCAAATGCTTCAACTGCGGAAAAGTTGGCCACCTCCAGCGCAACTGCAGATCTACAAAGAAAAGATTAAGATCTGTTTTGCTAGCGAGGGACAACAAGCGGGCGAACAATACCAAATCTCCCACAATCTCGATATCAATTGTGGAACAGAAGAATAGCAACCTTACTGCTTGCATTCTTATCAACGGAAGAAAGCAAGTCCTCACCATAGACACAGGAGCGTCTCAGTCTATAATAAGGCCCGATTTAGTAAAAGGCGCTGTGGAACCGTTAAATAATGTATGACTGCGCACGACTACTGGGGACTTAGCCACTGTCTATGGAAGAGCCAGGGTAAGACTAACTATAGCAGACATCAGCGTTGATCATGTATTTGTTGTCGCCGACATAGTGGACGAAGTTATCATTGGTGCAGACTGCATGATAGCCAACGGTATTAATCTGCACATGGGCGAGCAAATAATGATCTGGCGTAACGTGGAGATACCCCTGGTAGTTGGTTATGAGAACATGACCGCAGTAAGGAAGCTATTTGCCGTTGAACGCCAGAAATTACCACCTCAGGCGGAAACTATAGTATGGGCACATGTGGAGGCAGATTGTGTGGATAACCGGTTGTGGGTGGTAGAACCAACAGAAGTAAAAGACGACATTTTAACAGCTAAAGCCCTTGTGAAAATCTGCGACGATAGAAGAGTTCCTGTGAGAGTACTTAATCTGTTTAATAGGGAAAAGACCATTAACCGAAATTTTGAGATAGGTCGATGTGAGCCAGCTGAAGCCATAATAAATTGTACGGTAAATACAGTATGCCCCAAATGACAAGCCAGAGAAAGAGATTTATTAGCAGAACAAGTGTAAAAATGGATGGCAAAACTAACATCTCCTGGCAGAAACAGAAAACATGCCTCTGTCTTCGCCCTGAGTAATTAAAGCCAAGGTAGACCGGCAGTTGTGAAACATGAAATTAATACTGGCGAAGCGAGGCCTATAAAACAAGCACCGAAAATTGTTCCCCTAGCAAAGCGAAACGAGGTCAAGGAACTTGTCAGAACGGAACGGAGTCATTGAGCCATCCTCGAGTCCGTGGAGTTCGCTAATAGTTTTAGTAAATAAGAAAGACGGCAGTACAAGGTTTTGCGTTGACTACAGGAAGCTCAATGACGTCACCAAGAAAGATAGTTACCCGTTGCTTGGAATTGACGATACCTTAGACACGTTGGCTGGAACAAAATGGTTCTCTACCTTGGACTTGCAGAGCGGCTATTGGCAAGTAGAGATAGCCGAGAGAAACAAGGAAAAAACTGCCTTTAGCGCGAGTGGTGGTTTATGGCAGTTCAGGGTGATGCCATTTGGGCTCTGCAATGCTCCAGCTACCTTCGAGCGTTTAATGGAACATATGCTTAAGGGTCTCAATTGGAAAATGCGCTTAGTGTATCTGGATGACATAATCGTAATGGGGAAAACTTTTGACGAACACCTCAAAAACCTGGATGAAGCATTTAAGCGTGTAACAACTGCAGGATTAAAATTAAGTGTTAAAAAATGTGCTTTGTTTAAAAAGGAGGTCAAATATCTGGGGCATCGTGTAACAACTGAGGGCATATGAACTGATGAAGACAAAGTACTGGCAGTAAAGACCTGGCCTCGCCCACAAAATCTTCATGAGCTGCGTAGCTTCCAGGGGCTTTGCACATACTACAGGAGATTTGGGCCGAACTTTGCTTAAGTGGCTGCTAGCTTGCATGAGTTGACCAGAAAGTCGCAACCGTACCACTGGAGTGAAGCAGCGGAAGAAGCGTTTCAGAAGCTCAAGAAATTTTTATGTACGGTACCAGTCCAATAGCTGGACAGCTGGAGTAGGAGGAGTACTTTCTCAGGAGAATAATGAAACAGAAAAGGTCATTGGCCAATGGGAGCTTTTGGCAGTGCTAGAGTGTGTTAAACATTACCACAAATACTTATATGGTCAACATTTCATCTTAAGGACGGACCACTCCGCACTACGTTGGTTAATGCAATTTAAGAACCCCCGAAGGGCAGCTCGCACGCTGGGTTGAACGTTTGCAAAGCTATGACTTTAGTATTGTACATAGAAAACGCTGATGCCCTTTCAAGACGGCCGTGCAATGTAGAGTGCAAGCACTACACAAATGTCGAAAAAAAGGAGTGCATCATTGACGTGCGGCAGAAAGCCGCCTAGCAAAATCGTACTGGGCTGAGTGAATAGCCTGAAGTGGTAGATGGCTGCTTTTACCGATCTTGGGAAAGCACAATTGGCAAAACCACAACAGAAGAAGTGAGGTAATGGAGCAGTTTCATAATGGTTACAGCGGGGGTCATATGGGGATAACAAAAACGCTGGAAAAGAAAAGGCAACGATTTTACTGGGTAGGCTGCCGACAATTCATAGCCGATTGGATAGCAAATTGCAAACAGTGCATTGCGGCCAAGGGTCCTACAAGAAAAAGTCGTGGAAAGCTTTAGCAATACAACGCAGGTGCCCCCTTTGAGCGGATAGCTATTGATATAGCAGGCCCATTCCCTGTTAATAATGCTGGAAACCGATTTGTACTAGTGGTTATAGATTATTTTAGAAAAATTGCTTGAAGTTGTATGCTATTCCAAACCAAGAGTCTAAAACAGTGGTGGACGCTCTTGTTAACAATTGGGTGTATCGGTACGGTGTTCCACTAGAACTGCATTCAGACCAGGGACGAAATTTAGAATTGGCCATATTCAAAGAGATGTATGACGTATATGGTATCAAAAAGATGAGAACAACACCTCTGCATCCACAGTCTGATGGCATGGTAAAAAGATTTAATCGTACGCTAGAGGAATATCTCAGAAAAGTTCTTACTAGCTTATCGGTCAGCTGTACATGATTCAACCTCACGTAGTCCAGCAAAGATCTTGTTCGGGACAGAACTAAAACTGCCAGAAGATTTAGAATTAAACCGGGACCCGCAGACGCAGACAATGGAAATGTTCCTCAAGTGCAAGAAGACCTGCATGAGCTTCATAAGTTTGTCCGTAACCGCATTAAAATGAAAGCCAGATATGATCGAGCCGCAAACGCGGAGGGATTTGCTGAAGGACAAACGGTTCTATTATATAACCCACAATGCAAGAAAGGACTGTCTCCTAAACTGCAAACCCACTGGGAGGGACCATACAAGGTGATCAAGAAATTGAATGATGTGGTTTACCGGATACAGAGATACCATAATCCGAGGTCAAAAATTAAAGTTGTTCACCTGAAACGGCTGGCCAAATATGGCAAAGGTAATGTTGAGCCTATTCGGGACGAAAAGGCTTAAATAGGCGGCAGTGTTTTAGGTCATAAAAAGAAATAAAATTAATTGTCACCAACAAAGTAAAACGAAATGACCTATTGTGTATATTTGCAACGCCAGAAGTTTCTACAAAAACTTTTTAATCACAAAATTAAAACAATTAACATTAAGCAATAAAAATAAACGCAACACACAACTACACAAACACCTACATAACAGCTAATACAAATAGAAAGCATGTATAAATAATTTCAAAATATAAATGGAAGGTTCTGGAATCAAATAGCTATCATTATGTGTCTCAAATGATAAATGCGTAGTAAAGAAATATTCTACCAACAGATGGAGCAAGTTCTAGTATATTCAAGAGCCTTAACATTGGGTATATAAAAGCAACGGCCATACATGCTGATTCATTCTTAGTGAAAACATCAACCAGTGAAGATCTTGTGTTAAACAGTGGTGAAGTTGCCATTGCGTATTTTTGTGTACTAATCGCGAATAAGTAAATAATCGCCTAATTAAAGTGTAATTTAATGAAAGTAGTAATTAGATTGTATTTATTTATTTAGCAATAAAAGAACTCAATAAAATAAACGTTTATAAGTTTGAAAAACGTAACAATATATTTTTGTTAAGTTTTCATCTTACAGATGAAAACGTACAGATTCTTTTGATTGCAAATACCACTGCGGCATATTATAAATTCGTTATTTTCTTCACTTCTTATAGCTCTATCTGGCTACATACTATATGCTGATCCTACCCGTCTTTAGGATCTTATGGTGTCGTATTTACTAAACATGCGTTGTTACAAACGCAGCCATCCACGCTACACTACTGTGTTACTCCGGCGAGACATGAATTACTCGATGCCTTGTTTAGTAACCGCCAGTCATCCCTACTAATCATTTTGCTACTTCCTTTCACTAACCAGCTAGAACTCTTTGTTATTAAGGTCGTTTTGACAACTATGCTTTTATTAAATAGACGTCTTAATTAATGTGTCTAGCCTTTCTTTTTCCGGGAGGTTTGTACTGCAGTTTCTGAATTGTAAATTGCCTCACACAATTATTATTCCTTCTTTGTACGCATGTCTGAAGATGGGCTCGAACTCACGATCTTCTGTTTTACAGCACGTACCTCTACCAACGCAGCCATTGAGGTTGCTCAACTTGTGTTAGCTAATTGTCGTATTATTCAATACACACACCCAATGGTGGTGGAAGTAACTTTTTCACCTTCTGTTTTCTTACCACGAACATACAGACCACAATAACAGATGTTGCCAGATCTTATGTTCGTAACATTATATACACCCTTGTGCTGTGTTTCGAATACGTTCCCGCAATTAATTACGCTAGGACTTAAGAAACGCATTTTGACAAAAAACTCAATCGAGAGAAACAAAAATGAAGACTACAATATGTATCGAATTGGGTTCTTTGTGGTGAAACGTGTGAATTAGAAACAGTGAATAAACATAATTTTTTATAGGCTTTTTGTACTGACTAACATCGCGGCGAAACGCATGGAAGATATAAAAAATGCGAAACATTCTTTTACATTGACAATATTTAATATCTAACAACTACCATCAACTCAGCTGTCAAAAACATTTAATTAAATGACGCATAATTTTTAGTAGTAAAAGAAATAAGATTTAAAAATATTGATTTCGAGGACACAATAATTATTGGACTAATTGTAACTTTGAAAGAATAAATTCAGTTATTAATGCAATGGATGGAATAATGGGAAGCCATCCTGGAAGAAGAAGATGAAAAAAAGTTTTTAGTGGACATAAGTCTGTTTTTAATTCACAATACACTGGATTATGAACATTCAATTCAATAAATACTTATGTTTTTAAGATCCGCTATGGAACATTTTGGGAGAAAGATGTCCAAAATAATTAAAATAAAGAAACAATATAAAATAAAAATGTTATTATTTGATTTTTAATACACCGTTTTCGTTAAATTAAAAATAATAGTTGTTTCCAAACTCAAGATCACAAAATAATAAATATTTCTTATACTGTTTTTGTTTTTTCAATACATCAAAAATTAATTTATCCTTAAATTTAAAGACAAAGACTTGTGTGTGCCGTTCATTTTCGTTTAAAAATGCTTATATTTTCAACGCCGTTTTATCAGTTATGCCACGAGAATATAGAAATTACTGTCATTTTTCTAGTGCAGACACTAAAATTATCAAAAGATGTAAGGTGGAACAAAATAAGGTAGGAACATCTTTTAAAGATGTTAAAAGATGTTGATTTTTAGGCCTGTGTTTTCCTTATGAGAAGATCGTACTTCTTCGCGAATTGATGGTAGATGTTAGATGTTGATCAGTGTAAAAAGGCTATAAACAGTTTCAAAAAAATTCAAATTTAGTTCACAAAAAGTAATAAATAACATATTTTTTAATTTTTTTACATCGTAATATCCAAAAATAATCTTCCTTTGTCAAGGCGAATTAATAACAGGTATACTTACGGCGAAAATTAATACAACACTGCGAAAGATATATGTACATTTTGTTTTTGTAAAAATCGTCTTTGGCTGTCAAAAAACAAAGTACAGTAAGAAATTATAACTTTAGACATTCGAAGAAGAAAAATCACAATCACCTAGGCTATTAAGGCCACCTGTAATTAAGTCGCCTTTCCTTTGTTTTAACATAATGGAATCGATAGCAACGGGTCTGTTGTTAGAAAAGGAAAACAACGCAATTGTAATCCATTTGAGATGACTAATAAATTGTGAAACTTATGTTTTATATACATACATATGCATGTGTAAAGTTAATACTTTAGTTTTACAGATTTCTGAAAAGTTTTCGTCTCAATATAGAAGCGTTTAAACATGTGTTAGATACTTTTGCTGCAGACATGTAGTCAGCCTCATTATCGCCGCTTAACCCGGTTGTAGCTGCCTTAAGATTTTTCGCTGAAGGAAACTACCAAGACAAAGTGGGTGCTTATTAAAAGGTGGGGATGGCTTAGTCCACAGTGTCAAAGTATTAATCGTTTTTCCTTTACGTTAGGGGCTGCTGTAGTCATAATAGTAAGCACGTGGACTACAAATCATTTTGCTAGGGTTCAATCACTTCGACAACCAAAAATTAAAATATATACATACATATGCATGTGTAAAGTTAAAACTTTAGTTTTACAGATTTCTGAAAAGTTTTCGTCTCAATATAGAAGCGTTTAAACATGTGTTAGATACTTTTGCTGCAGACATGTAGTCAGCCTCATTATCGCCGCTTAACCCGGTTGTAGCTGCCTTAAGATTTTCCGCTGAAGGAAACTACCAAGACAAAGTGGGTGCTTATTAAAAGGTGGGGATGGCTTAGTCCACAGTGTCAAAGTATTAATCGTTTTTCCTTTACGTTAGGGGCTGCTGTAGTCATAATAGTAAGCACGTGGACTACAAATCATTTTGCTAGGGTTCAATCACTTCGACAACCAAAAATTAAAATATATGTTTTTTTTTGCCAAATGGTGTAATACATATTCAGAATTTAAAAATACAGCACTAGCCTCCTTTGACGACAATTCTTCATAGCACATTCGCCGGCGAAGTAATATAACTAATAAAATGGCCATATTTTCACCACCTGTCTCTTCCCAATTATTACTAATATTACTTATTCAATAGGCAATGTTGACTGAAGTGCTACTTCTCTTAAAAAAATCGTAATGCAGGCAAAGCTGTGCTTACAGTAAATAAAATTTGAGCAGACTGCAGAGAAAAGATTTAGGAAGAACAAGATTTTTATGTTAAGTTAAAAATTATAAAACAATCACAAGAAAAGTTTGGTTACTACAACAGAAGAAGATTTTTTAGCACTAACGCTAAGTGTGATAACAAAATGCAAGGCTGAGTTGGAAGGAAAATATCTTTACGGAGAAAGAAATTCTGGGTATTAATATACGTAATACTGTGTATGAATTAAAAAAAAAATACTACTAAAGGGTTCGCCAAATAACTTTTTTGAAAATGCTATGAAAAAACCCCTTGGATGGTCAGTTGGCTTCAACTCCTGAACCAATTGGACGTTGTATGGCGTCATACCAAGGTCTTTATGTAAAATTCGTATCAATGATGTCTCTGAAATGTTCAATTGATGAGAACGACGGTGAACTGATGTTGATAGCGCTTCTTAAATACTTTTTGCCACAGCAGCAATATTCTCGGATGTAGGCGCTGTTTTTGGCTTTTTACGCTTTGGTTTATCGATGAGGATGCCAGTTTCTTTCACTTTTTTCACAAGATAACGAAGGTGCTTCTCTTCTTCCAAAATCCGTACGCAATTCTCGTTCACATTCTGCAACATTACCATGATTTTCAAAGTAATATCGTTTCCCAGCGTTGTTCAAGCGTATACACAACCATATTTGTTAAGCGGAAGGATAAAGCTAATCATCTATCAAATCAGACATGAGCTAAGTGTTACCATTCACGATATAAGCACTGGTTGAAAAATACGTTAGCTGGGACCCTGGATAATCTGCAAAAAAAATTCAATTTCGAGGTTGTTTGTGTCCTCCAAAACATTTGTATATAACATCGGGAACAAGACTTTGACACGCATGAATCCAAACCAGATATTTCTCAGAGGAGAGTGACTATAAATTTAGTGAATTGGATAGGAAGCAGTTTTTGCAATAACATACTTTCCTCTTTTCTTTAATAACTTATTCATGTGTATTTATTTATATGTTCACTGATCCTAATATATGATTAAAAAAGCAAATCCAGTTCACTTTAGATGAAAAAAATAAAAATAAAAAACTTTTTAATTATAATTTAAAGAATGTAATTGCAGCACTTCAAACATTAGGAGGATAACGACTCACTACAGTGAACAACAACAACATTTTAACATTTGTAGCTTGATTTTTACTTTTTTCGCCCCTCTGTAATTTGATTGTGCCTGCGCTCTTTTTCAGACGCTTGTAGTAGCCACAAGTAATACCGCCCTTTGTTTCTAATAAACTTACCAGCTTTTCGTTCTGCTGAAGTGTTGTTGTTTTCGACCTGCAAAAATTCAAGTAAAAGTTTAAAATTTTAATTTAATAAAAACTGCTTACAAAATACATACACAAAAAGTGGAATAAGGGTATATATAAGTTTGTCATTCCGTGTGTAATTTCTACAATATCCATTTCCGACTCCATAAAGTATATATATTCTGACTTCTTATCCATAGCGAAGTCGATTGAGCGAATTCCGTCCGTGTTAGTGTTAAAAACACAAAAAATTAATACTTCATACAATACATAGTGTCGAAAGAGATGCTATTGGAAATAAGCATCATCGATCCATGTCCTTCGAGGCATGTCATGTCATTTGGAAAAGTAAAGAATTACAAAATAAGAAAAAAACATCCAGTGAAAAAATTGGCGCTCGCCCATATAACCGAGTTACGGGGTTTTGAAGTTTTGAAATTTTTTAAAATATCAATAAGGGTATCATTTTAAAGCTTTTAAGGAGGTATTTAGGGAAATATCTAAATTTTTAAAAATGACTAACCCATTAAAAGCCGATGTCACTTTTATGTAAAATTATATATTTGCACTGCCAACATTTTTTTTAATTTTTTTTAATTCTCTTTCACCCCAATATTTGCTTTTTTTAATTGGAGTTACTTCACTTAACTATATTTACATAGATAGTGAAGGGTATATAAGATTCTGCATAGCCGAATATAGCAATGCCAGATTTTACGATGGGCCTGTTCGATAATGCATCACTGCACTGCATAATATGATTGATCTGCACTGCCGCTGCTGATCAGATGTTGCGTATGCTTTGTTTTGCTCATTTTAGTGTGCATTTACGAACGAAGATATATTGCGAAAACGGGAAAATTAATAAATAAATCGATTTGTGTAAAAATAAAAAACAAATATTAAACGAGAAGAAATAAATAAAAAAAAAACTAAACAAAATTTATACTCACACGTTTTTTGCATCAGCCATTTTTATTATTAGTTTTTTGCTTTTATTTGGGCATAATATACTTTAGTGATGCATTTACGAACAGATGACATTTGCATTGCTGCCACTTTTTGCATTCACGAACGTACTGCGCATCATATGCAGTGCAATAATGCATTTGCGAACAGGCCCAAAACTATTCATAAACGATTATATGAAAATTTCTTTAACATTCTTGGTACAGGTGGACTAATTTAAATTTACAGAAAATGTATACAAAATAATTACAAGGAAAATGCTTAAACGATTTGATAACAATCATTTGGCTGAACCGACCTTTTCTTACTTTTTTTAAAAGATGGTATCCAAGCTGTCAACAAATAATTCCACTTGAAAGTAAAAATGCAATGATAATCATCGATCAAATAGAATGGCAAAAATATAAAGTTTAAGGTCCTTGTTGTTTTTCCATCTTCCTTCCTTGAGATTTGAGGATCTTTTGAAATCTTACTTCGGGCAGGGTAGAGCCAATAAGCTAGAAAGATGTCTTTTACATCAGTGTGTAAGGTGTTATACACTTTCCCTCATAGAACATATTTTATGCAACTGCTTCAAATAAATTTTACCTAATATGGTCAAAAGGGAATTCATAAGAGATAGCAACACTGCTAAGCAATACAACGTTTTTGGTTAAGTGTATGGGAAACGTCGGAACCAAATAATTACTTCACAAAGTACTTTTACTTACCCTTTTACGTTTTTAGTAAGTTTTGTTTTTTTTTTATTGATTTAAAACGTATCCTAATTATACTTTAAAATTTCTTTTGAGTATTAAAAAAAAGAAGCTTTCTAATAAAAGATAAAACACTTTTGACAAGTGGCAAACACGTGTTGCCACCTAGTGAAATCAATTCGCCTAGGTTTAAGCTGAATTTTATTTTAAATAAGTTTGTAGAGGTGCATTATGTTATTTACGTAAAAATGGTTAACGATACTTTAAAGAATTTTTATAAAGAAAATCCAAAAAAGATTAGCCTTTTCGACCCCGAATAGGTGGAACTGTGTTTGCTAAATTTGTCATCATTGTTGTGACAACATCAAGCTCCAGTTCATTACTATTTTCATCAAAAGTTGAAATGTCTCCCGCTGTGGTTATGTTTCGAATAATGCTTCGTATATCAGTTGGGATACTAATTTGAAATTGTAACAATACTACCAAGTAAGTTACCATTGTCGTCAATAACTGAAATTAATAAAAAAATATTGCTTGCATTTACAAAAATTCTAAATTTATTTATTTAAAGCAAATTGACTTATAATACGCACCCCTTTGAATAGATTGCGGTTGACATCAAAAAATCCACCACAATTTATGTTCGAAGGATTAATTTCGATGGCTCGCAAAAACATACTGATTTCAGCCTGAGCGTCAGAGTTCATCCAGTTTAATTCAACCATAAGCAGCTTCTTTTGAAAGTTAGTTCGAACATTGAAGGATGCATAATGTGCTTGATCGCAAATAAAAAACAAAAGGCAAATATTCCATAAAGCCGTAACAGCTAGACCAATATCTTTAACTCCAAATCCTTCGGTAAGCTGTGACATTAGACCATAAATCGACAGTGTTATTATAAAAAATAAATAAACATTTAGAAAAGTGAATGTGTAACATGTTGCCGTGCCAGTATCTCTCGTCAATTTACTTAATCTTAACCAAAGCGCCCGATAGTCAGCAACCATGGCGGCGGGACCAATGTGGCGCAAGGCCTATTAAAATAAATGGTAACGTGGTTAAAATAATTGTTTTCCGTTAAGAATACTTCAGTACGAGTACCTTTTGAAAGCGTTCCGATAGTATGTTAGCTGTAGTACTTAAAGCTTCACATATAAGATACCACCACACTCCCAACATGGCAGTTAAATTGTCCAGAATACAGTATGGTATAACCTTATCATAGACATATTTTTAAGCCAATATAAAAATTTTAATTTTTTAATTTTTTTTATGTTTATCAACCATAATTGTGTTATGTTAATCAATCAATTTTCTATCTGATGGGACTTTCGGCGTTGGAGTAGGCACCATTTGATCGATTGAAAAATTCTTCAGTGCTTTGGTGCCACAGAGCTCATTGCTTTGCCCTGTACTTCATAACATATTCTTGGCTGATATACCTAAACCTGCCAACGGCATTCTTTTGCTAACGTATCTATGTCTTCCCAGTCTGGTACAGAATTTCATCTGCTCAGATCGAGAAGCAATGTGGGAGAGGAAGATTATGGTCGCTTGCCTTGGCCTACCGCAGACCGTCTTACAAATCAATATACAAGCAATAGGCTTTGATAAAACTGATTCTTGTAGGGTCGGGTACAAGATTTCTTTAGAGGGATCAATTTCTTAAAAAGAGGAGAGTGCTTTGAAAGCGCGGGCAATTTTGCGGACCATTCCAATGTCTAATTAATTTTCACCGATACGCTTTATGATTTTAAACAGAGCTGGCCTCCCTTATCAAAGTGTAAGCCTCTTATATTACCAAAGGAGAACAAATGCTTTAGATTTGGAAATTGTGGTGTATAGCAGGGCCCAGTAGGTTTTTCCTATTTTTTTTTATATAGCGCTATTTTTCTTCTTCCTCGCTTAACTTTAAGCTTTAGTTTAATATTAGAATTAAGAACGAATGCCCCTTTTTTATTTTCTTTGGAAATTTTCATAAAATAATTTACTTACAGTAAAATTAGTTTTAAAATTATTATAATAGGGCATGCAGCAATTGCTTGAGAAATATGGCAAGTCCTTGAGAAATATGTTAGTATGTAAGGAATAAATAATTGACCAAAATTAGTTTTAAGAAGACATTGAAATTTTTGGAAATACATAAAAAATACTATACAAAATTTTAGTAGAATCCAGTGACAAGCTATATGAGCAGTAGCAAAATATATATAATAGATGTAAAGGTACATACAGTTTGTCAACTAATTCTTTGCCTAGTAAAAAATTATTTTAAACTTTATATTAATTTAAGAAATTTAACAACAAATCACTTAAATCTGTTTGTTTTCTTTTACTTATACCATATATATAACTGTTTATAACAACAACACACCAACAAGTCTTAAATAGATACACACATTACAACAACAACAATAAAAAAAGATTTTTGCTTAATATAAAATGTGTCAAGTAAATGTTTGCGCGAAGAGTGCAAATGTACTTGTTTACCGTTACCTTTTTATTTTAAATGTTTTTTTTTTTATGTTATCCAATTCAAAGGAAGTAGTTAAGAATTTAGTAGTCAAAAAATTTTATTGCGTGCGTTGGTATATATTAATATATTATTTCAAAATGCCAGGAAAACGAACTTCAAAAGACATTATACAATTAGTGTATTTTATTCATTATAAAGGGAAATCCGCCAGGGAAATCGCTGATATGTTTTCGCTTAAGGTTAGAACTGTAAATAACATTATATCTCGTGCGGAAAAAGAAGGCAGACTAGAATTAAAAGCATCAACAGGAAGACCAAAAAAAGTATCCAGACGAGTTGAAAGTAAAATTATTAAAGCTGTCTATGAAAAGCCGAGCTCCAGCACTAGAGGCTTAGCTCTTCAGGTAAAGAATGATTGTGGGCTAAGTTTATCTCATGAAACCATTCGAAAAGTGTTGATAAAACACAAATATTCTTCAAGAGTGGCTAGGAAAAAACCACTGCTTTCAATACAAAATATTGAAAAACGCTTGAAGTTTGCTATAGAGCACGTATCACTGCCTCCAGAGTATTGGGATGACGTTGTTTTCTCTGACGAGACGAAAATGATGTTGTACTATCATGATGGACCCCAAAAAGTTTGGCGAAAACCACTTACAGCATTAGAAAACAAAAACTTAATTCCTACAGTAAAGTTTGGAAAACTTTCAGTCATGGTATGGGGTTGTATATCAAGCAAGGGAGTGGGAGAATTGAGGATTTTGGATGAAATTATGACAAAAGAAGTTTATCTTGATATTTTGAAAAATGAACTGGTCGCCAGTGTTCGCAAATTCGGCTTTATTGATCCGTCGAATCCAAATAAGTGCAAATACAAATATTATCAAGATAATGATCCAAAACACAAATCTTATTTATGTAGGACTTGGTTGCTTTACAATTGCACTAAAGTTATCGATACCCCTGCCCAAAGCCCTGATATTAACCCCATAGAAAATTTATGGGTACATTTAAAAAAAAATGGTTGGAAAAAGATCGCCAACAAACAAAAACCAATTAATAAGGTTTATCAGAGAAGAATGGGACAAAATACCGTTAACATATGATATTTCAAAACTTATTAGTTCAATGAGAAGACGTTTGCAAGCAGTACTTGATTCCCAAGGAGGTCACACAAAATATTAGATAGCAAAAATTATAAAATTTAACTTTAAATAAACCTTTTACATATTGCGCAAACATTTATTTGACAGTACTTAAATTGAATTGTTTTCCTTTTTCTAATATAAAACATGTTTTTGTTAATGTAATTAATTTTTTTTTATGTATTCAACTAATATGACATGAATATATATATAAACTACTTGAAATAAAATTAAAACTTTGTATAATTAAATCAGAAATCCATTTTTATTTTAAAATTTACGAATTTTTTTTGGTAGGCAAAGAATTAGTTGACAAACTGTACGTATATAATAATAGTTTTAAGTAATAAATAGTTCATGAGAACACCATGAACTCTTTATATGTTTGTATGTCATAAAATATTTTTATTTGTACGAAATAAGCACAGTTAAGGTTGATTAACATATTTTTAAGTTTAAGAATTATGTTTGAATTACACCATACCTGTATTAAATTAAAATCCGCCATCGTAACGTGCGTAATTACCACTGACAGCACTGAGAGTATCGGTAAAGTAATTGCTATATTCCGTGATTTTAAATTTAAAGGGATACTGTGGCCAGATATTTGATAATAAAGAATCTGTAAATAAATGCATAAATAAATATATAAGCTATCGACTAATTGCGTTATATAAAGTTTTTCATTCCTACTTCGAAATCATCCCAATCATTAATAAGGAGAGATATTTTGCGAGTCTCCCACCACATTATCGGAATAATAAAGACTGGCAGGATGTTTACCAGAAATAAGTATGCGATTACAGCCTCTTCGAATGGGCCGCTCAGAGACGAAACAATTGTTATACGATTATTTGCTACATAGGCCACGTAAACCTTAAAAATAGAGGAAACCATAAAGTTTTTAATGAGATTTTCTAGAAACAAAAAATGTTTTTTATTTAACTATTTATTTTACTCAAATAGACTAACTATAACTTGAACCGATCTCCTTATTGCCTGAGAGATAAAACTCTTTATTGCTTTTAATTATCTATTGTGATAGAACTATTGCGGCAATGACCAAAACTATTCAGTGGAAATGAAATTACGTATCTGAGATCTTTCTTTTAATTTTGATAAAGGAAACACCACAAGATATTTACTTTAAATCCCGATTTCTCTGCATGCGAACGAAAACTTCTTTCGCATATTTATATTGAAAACCAAAATAAATTGTTCGCATGTAGAAAAACCGACAGTTAAAGTACAGACAATTTTATTTTTTCTTTTACATGATTGGTAAAGCTTTTACCTCGTTTTATGGTCTTTCACTTATTGCCTCAGACTGCGTAACCAAATACATTGCCAATATGAGAACTTAGTTTAAAAATATAAAAGTGTAAGAATTTGTACAAAATAAGAACTATAGTTTGGTTTTATTTTTCCCGCATTCCTCCACAAAGGTAAATATGATTTGGTGCGAAATACAAAGTAGAGCAACAAATACAACAGAAACTCTAAAACACTTGATAAATAAAATATGTTGATTTACGACGTGACGTGTACCTTTTAATACTAAATGTGAAATATTCTCAGTGCATACAAATACTAAGTTTATTACCATTAAAAATGCGAAGAATGTTATCGAATATGCAAACACGATTGATCCCATAATGAATTTAGCCTTTCCTGGTCCTGATCGATTCATTGGCAAAGCTCCTATTATAGTCAGAAGCCATTTTATTGGAGACACATTTCTATAAAATATGTTCTAAGAAATATAACTATATTATTGATTTGTTTTTAAAAAGTGTGTATAGAATTACATATTTGTTCAATGCACAACCTACTTTATATGTTTTTAAGATATTTTCCACACATTAATTTTGATTGCATAACACTTAAAATATAGGGTTTTGAATTCGTGAAACATGTTCAGTTTTTTTTTTTTTTTTTTTTTTGTGGCGGCAAACTGTAAATTTGCGTCGGTTCAAAAAGTAAAAACAAAGTACATACATAGAAGCATATTCCTATACCATGTTCAGACATGTTTTTTAGTTGAGTGTATTTAATTTTAATTGGGCAATTAAATTTGCTGTTAGCTTTTTTGATTAGCATTTTACAGCTGAAAAAAACATTCGTTTTTTTTTTTGTAATTGCGACAGTCTTTTGTTAGTAAATTTAACAAGTAAGAGTGCTATATTCGGCTATGCTGAATTTTATATACCTTTCGCCATCTATGTAAGTCCAGTTTAGTGAAGTAGCTCCTATCAGGAAAAAAAACAAATATTGCGGTGACACAGAATTAAAAAATAAGAAAAAAAGTTTTAAGTACTAAATACATATAGTTTTACATACAAATGCCATCGGCTCTTAATGTGTTAAGCATTTTTAAAAAATTTTAGTATTTTCTTAAACATCTTTTTAAAAGCTTAAAATGATACCCATATTGACATTTTATAAAATTTGAACATTTCAGAGGCCCGTAACTCGGCAAATATGGGCAAGCGCCAATTTTGTCACTTGATGCTTTTTTAATTCTCTATCGCCTCATTTATTTGTTTTTCGATTAGAGTTACGTAATTTTTGCAAATGATGTAAAAAAATTAGAGATAGGCGTGGTGGTTTGCCCGCTGCCTCGAAGGACACGGACCAATCATGCTGATTTCCAGTTTAACCTTTTTTGACAATGTGTCTGATCGATTGGCGTAGTTAAATTTTCTTTAGCTCATCAATCAGTCTTTATTTTAGAAGTCTCTTGCAATTGCAATATTGATTAGTTTTTTAAGTAATTTTCGTATGACCTTTGTCAGTTCTGGCGAGTACCGAGTAGTTTTTGCGTTCTTTAGAGCTGAAAGATTAACTGTTTGTTGTATTTTAGTTTTATTTTGAGAGGAAATATGGCAGGCGTTTATGTGTAGGATCTATTGGTAAGCTAAAAATAATAAAAAACAGATGTATTTTAAGCTAACAGGTTTGAAAATCGGTCCACAATTTATGAACGCGATTTATACTTTCAGATTAATGTCATATCAAAATAGAGCAAATTGCACATGATGCCGCTGACTATTATAATTACAAATGATGACATTCGCTTGTCCTCCTGGCTCTTGTGGATTACAGGAACGAAATATGATTGTGGCTTTATTCTTTATACATTATTCTTTATTATTAATGTACAGATACCGCTTTTTATAAATAAACACTGACGCTCCTGCGCGTTGCAATATTTCGCTAATTTATAATTGTTCTCTCTTAAAGAAGCTATTAGTAGAAAATAAAGTATTGGCGGCCAGTAAGACATATATTGGTGACATTAACTTAATGAAGGGACAAGCTAATTATTATTCGTGCTTGTTGTGTTTTGCACAATTTCCTAAAGGAAAGAAAAGATAATGTTGATCAGATGTGGCTGAAAAGTCTGCAAGATTTGAAAAAAAAAATCGAGAAAGTCTTTCTTATAATGTTGCTTTTGTTGATAACGGACCAACTGCTGAAACCATAAGAAAAGCCCTGTGCTGTTATTTTCATAAGTAAAAAACATGAAAAAGCATTTATTTTTATTAAAAAAAATTGTATTTCCTCGTTGTCTGATATAGTTATTGCAAAAGAGAGCAATGAAGAAATACTTTAGTTTTTGTGTCGACTTCGTCTTACTAAATTAATATTGATATGAATATTCCTCGTATTCTTATTTACAAAATTAGTTGGTTAAATAGATGATGTTTACAATGTGCAGAACCTAAGGTAGATATATAGATACGCAGAATGCTAATGAAGTTGTAGCGATCCAGAAAATACACACAATCTTTTTTCCATAGTGTTACTAAGGCTTCTTGCTGGCGAACTGTAAAATTACTAAACGCGTTGTAGTTGCTTCATTTAATATCATCTTTTTGGATGGCACGTAGATCTGTTGTCATATTGGATACAAGGTCTCACGATCAACACATAGATTTCGTCTCTAAGCATGCTGTATTCCAAAGCCTCAATATCGTTGGCGTGCGGTAAAGTTACAACCTCTAAGATTGCTTTCTGTAGTTCTTCGAAGAGGTTCATTAATTGTGCCAGCCTTTGCCATCTGACATGCTCGCGTTAATTCGTGCGCTTCCTGCTTTACTACCAGCACCTTGTTAAGCAAGATTGAGCTTAATTCTTCGTTTTTCATCCTTTGCATAATTTAATTCATGCGATTAGGCGTCTGACAAGCTAGACATTCTCTTGTTTATATAGTTTTGCTGATATTGACGATTAAAACGCCGTCAAGAGCGTCAGAGGGCAGAACCCAGCCATTTGATAGCGCGTTTTTCTCTTATGGTATTGTCTTTTAGAATTCGAATCTTCACCGAGACTTGTTGAAGATGAAATTTGATCGTTTGGTGCCTATCCGTGTCTTCAAGGATTTATGCAGCTGTGCACAGTGAGGCAGAATAGAAGAGGTGTATTCGAGCTTGAGTTTTGAAGCTAGGGATCATACACTTTCCAGTAATGACGCTATGTGGTCTCAAAGTTGGGCACCTCGCACCTGAAAAAGTTTTTAGCGCTTGGTGTTTCTTCAATTTTTCTCTAATTTCAAAATTATACATAGTCTAAAATGGCTCATCAATACCTACAAAATGGTGCTTTAGTCTGTATGTTTGTGTATAAAAAGGACCATTATAAATTTGAAATGTTTGATTTACTGATTCCCAAGCCCAGTTTTTTCAAGATACTGGATACAATTTTCAGCAAATTTATTTAAATCTTAGCGAACCAAATTCTAAATATTCTGGGAAAAATTTGAAGATTATATCTTTTCCGGCTTAAAAATTATACATTTTTATAAATTTAAAAAATCCAAAATTATTGCATTTTTGTGTATTTTGGCCTAAAAACCATTTGAATTTTTTAAATAGCAAAAAAATTTTTAGGAAATAAATACAAATTTTTTTATTTTTGTTTATGCTAACTATATGTGTGCGTTTAAGCCAAATATCGTATAAAATTAATCAGTCTTGTAGAAGATGAAGTCCTTCAATTTGACCTATTCTACATCGAAATTTCAACTTTCCTCTCTATTTTCTAAAATCCTAAAGCTGGGATCGGAAAAAGAAGACTACTATAGAAAAGCTGTGTATACTCCGAAAATTTTCAATTTTGGAATTTTTGGTATTTATTTTGGGAATTGTGGGATTTTCTTTACCTTAATGCTGCAGATTTTTTGCCACTTGATGTTGATTAAAATTTTTTTTTTTTTGATTTGCTTAATTTATAAAAAATTTTATTGCATATTTAATATTTCTACTTTTTTCAAATTGGACCGTTTTTACAAGAATTATTCAAAATTTATGTACATACAGGAATATAGATGACACAATTTCCTATCAAACAAAAAAGACTCACCAATATCATTCTTACGTACAAAACTATGCGTTCTTAAATGTGAGTGTTGCAATTATGCCTTTATTAATTTATGTTACGGAAGAAAATGGGTTACCAAGAGACATATCTAAAATTAACAATATTTTTTTTAAACTTCAGATAAAAATGGATTATTCCTTATTTACGAAAATTCTAAAAAGTATTTTGTCCGCAAAGTATTATTTATTTTCTATAAAATAATCTCTGATATCATGGAGCATATCCAAAAAATCAAGAAAAATCTTAAGTTTTTTTATGCTAGAAACTAACGTTTTCTCATTAATGAGAGTACAAGATCGGAAAATAACAATAGGCTGTAAAAAGTGTCTTCAGTTTGTGACTGCCTAGAATGTTTTTTAGAACTGAATAATTGAATGTATTTGAAATCCTGCTTCTTGGGCTTCCATAATTGTTTGAACACGACATAATACTTTACGTACCGTGGGCGTCATATCCCTCCATAGATATAGGGATATGAGTAGCTGAGATATTTTTGCTGTATATTCTCCAAATCAAAACAATTTCTTGCAGTATTTCGATCATAAGTGTTTCCCTCACTACGAGGAGGCTTACCGATTATCAACCGCGTTTGCAGTCTAAATTCTTCTTGACGGCCATATTGCATATTCTTTTTCAAGTGAAGCTTTTCTCTAAATTTAGTACTTAGTTCGACATCAAGGAAATAGCTTCTTCCTCCGTAAAATTTGACTGGGATTTCGGCGGAGGAATGCTGTTATAATTCAGTTTATTCGTATTGGAGATGCGCTAACAAGAATATTATTGATTTGTGCTGACTTGGCAGGTCGATTTTCTTTTCTTAGCATTTCTTTGAACGTATCTTCATCATAAACTTCATTTTTGAAACTGCGGAGAAATTTTCGGCCATCCTTTTTTTTTTTTTTTGCTTGGACTTCGATCATAAATCATCATAAGATTTGCAAGGAGCTCCATCTAATGCGATTTAGGCTGAGAAGTCCGTCCAAGTAAAATACTTCACTTTATATTTATTTTTGCTCTCGAATATTGATTTCATTTTTCTTCAATAACTTTTTAACATTTTTTGAGTTTGCAGTACAAATGGCATAAATTTTGGGAAATATGTAGCTTAAATAAGTTCCTGCATGGCCATAATTCTATCTGATTCCTTTGTAGTATAAGTCCACAAATACAAACACAATATTTTAAACTTCAATGTGATCAGAATGATGTGTCTTTAGGTATGATAATTAATTAATTTATGCGGATATTTATATGCAGCTGAATTTTGCCTATAAAGTCCACATGTAGACTAGGGCACATGAAATACTTTCAGCAACAACTAGGAGTAGCTTTTTATCGTAGTGTTCTTTTTCCAATCCCAGCTTTGGGATTTTAGAAAATATAAAATAGGTCGAATTAAAGACTGATCAATTTTATACGAAATTTTGGTTTATATGTGTACGTTAGTAAGCTTAAAAAAATTACTATATATTCCTTTTAGGCTAAAATACACAAAAATGCAATAACTTTTTTTTAATGAATATAGTGTAATTTTAAAGCTGGATAAGATATCGTCTTAAAACTTTTACCAAAATATTAAAAATAGTTCTCGCTAACATGAGAAAAAATTTAAATAAATTTGCTGAAAATTGTATCTATTATTTTGAAAAAATTGCGCCAGGGTATCGAAAAATCAAAAATTTTAATTTTAAAAACTTTAAACTTTTTTAAAACTCGATCATTTTTAAACATAAACATACAGATTAAAGCCCCTATTTTTAGGTATTGATAAGCTCTTTTTGACCATGTATAATTTTTAAAAATCAGACAAAATGTTTTAAGTGCGTAGTACCCAAATTTTAGATCACATAGCGCCATCCCTGGAAAGTGTATGATACACAGCTTTAAAACTTAAGCTCAAATTCTGCTCTGCTATGCTCATTCCGATCCAGCTTGCAAATGTGCTGTATGTGCTTTAAACAAAATTGATTCAAATTCCGTCAGATTTGCCGCATTTTGTGAAGCCCCTACTTTCCTTAATGGATACGAGGGCTGCTATATATATTTCTGGCCTGGCAACACTGAGTGCTGCCAAGTCCAATCTGACATTTCCATTGGAAAGTTTGTAATTTTTAAACATAATCGTACTCAAAACGTTTTGACGTACGACCATTATTTGTGTTGTTTACAGTGGCTAAAAAAAATTAATATAGAAAAAAATGGAATTAACTCGTGAACATTTTCGTGCCATTATTTTTCACAACTTTCGACGTGGATTATCACGACGAGAATGCATTGATGAACTTAAATTTTTGTATGGCGATGAAGCACCATCCTATAGCACTGTGAAAAATTGGTATAATGAATTTAATCGTGGCCCAAGCTCGCTCAAAGACGAATTCCGTGAAGGTCGTCCAAAAACGGCTGTTGTGCCAGAGAACATTGATGCCGTGCGTGAACTCATAATGCAAGATCGACATGCGACATACCGAGAGATAGAGACATCCTTGGACATTTCTTCCACCAACATACATTCGATACTGCATGAACACCTGCCATAAAAAAGGTTTGTTCTCGTTGGATCCCGCACAATTTGAAAGTCGCTCAAAAAAAGGCTCGTGTCGATTGGTGCAAAGAAATGTTGCAAAAATACGATTACGGTGCTTCAAAAGACGTTTATAAGATCGTCACAGGTGATGAACCATGGATCTATGCGTATGAGCCCGAAACAAAACAACTATTGACCGTGTGGGTCTTCAAAGACGAGCAAAATCCAACGAAAGTTGTTCGTGGAAGAAGCACTTCGAAGCAAATAGTCGCCTATTTCTTCGGCAAAACTGGTCATGTGGCGACTGTTCCGCTTGAGAAACGTAGGTACACTACAATTTGTTTGCCTGAAGTCATCGGAGAAATTCGAAAAACCAAGAAGAGAAGACGAATCATTGTTCACCATGACAATGCGAGCTCTCACACATCGGCTCAAACCAAAGAGTTTTTGACCGGCCAAAAAGTGGAATTAATGGGTCATCCGCCGCGCAGCCCTGACTTGGCACCTAATGACTTCTTCTTGTTTTCGCACATCAAGAAAAAAATGCGTGGTCAACGATTTTCGTCGCCAAAAGAAGCTGTTGAAGTGTTCAAAAACCATGTTTTAGAGGTGTCTCAATCGAAGTGGAAAAAGTGCTTCGACAACTGGTTTGCGCGCATGCAAAGGTGTATAAATCATGCTGGAGAATACTTTGAAAAACAATAAAATCATTTTTGATTATAAATATTCGCATTTTCAGTATTAGGCCAGAAAGATATAGAGCAGCAAGCTTTATATTTAAAAAGACACTTTTTTAAATTAATACTTAAACATTGGCAACATTGTTTTCAATTAAAAAACAACGTGTGAATTTTTATAAGTGCGAAAAGTTTTATTTAATTTAACTGATCAACGCAAAAAAATTTGTTTTTAATTCTTAAATTCTCTTTTGACTATGATTAGTCAGAAAAGAAAAAGGTTTGGGTCAATAGCCCAAAATTCAATCCTAAGTTATCCAGCCTTCGAACAGCAATAGAATTCATTTCTTATTCGACGAAGAAAAAATATATGTTTAAAAGAATGTCGGTTGAAACAAGAATAATATCCAACTCGCTGTCTTGCTACAAAAAGTAGAAATCTTAAAGTCAAGAAGATTTGCTTTTACACTCACGAGGTAAAAGACGGCAAAACTTTTCAGATGGTCTTATTTTGTCTACCTCGATAGACAACAGAAATAATAAAGGATGAGTTTGTTAAGAGGATGACGTGTTATAATTGCTCGAGTTCGACAGACAACATGTTTCAAAACGCGAAATAATGAAAATCTGATATTTTTGTAACATATCTGTTTATTGGAAAATACCATTTCGAATAAATAAAGGCCCTACCCAATGCGCCAAATGTTCAATGTATTGTCACGATGCTAGGAACTGCAACCGAGTCAACGTATGCTTGGCAAGTGCAGAAAATAACGATTTTTCTGTTTGTACTTTAAACAAAAGCACAAATGCTGCAACTGCACTAAAAAGAATACGAAAAATTTTAACCACAGTACTGATGACCCAAAGTGCCCTTGTCGCAATGAGTATCTAGAAATGCGTCGGCGGAGCGTCTAATAAGTGACCAATTTACACAAGTTATAACGTTAATAAAGCAAACTTTCCTCAGTTATTAAGTTTTGAACATCAAGGTAATATTCGTAACAAAAGACTTTACTCCGAAGTTTCAAAAAGCAAACTGCTTGCTAACAACGACAATGATACATATATCCAACGAAAGACTAATGTAAAATAAAGTTTGACAAATTAAGAGTGTTGGGTATGATGCCTAAACATGCCATATAATTCAACAGGTACCCAAAATGTCAATGTTATGCACTGAAATGCACAAGGCATAAGGACAGATTCAGCAGCTTCACAGGTCGAAATAGTTCTTCATGACAAAAATGTTAATATTCTTAGAATGCTAATTCTACAAAGAAATAATTTCAGGCATAAATTACAGAACTCAATTAATTAGCATACTAAGACAGCAACAAGCTAATCGTTTCTCCCATTATTAGGGATAGAAAAGAATATTGGTCTAGATTTATCTCTAACTTGCCTCCTGGCCCTAAAAAGTTTTGGAATTTTACCAATGCACTTAAAGGCAAGAATTTATCGCTTTCTGATTTGCATGTGAACAGTGACATTCTAAAAGCTGGTGTAGATAAAGCTAATGCAATTGCTGATGCATTTGCGAAATTTGACACCATAACTATAAGTAATCCATCTACTATGGATTACGTATAATGGCTTTATAATGATTCCATGTAAGGAGTTAGACATGTGGCAATTTTGGCATCATCACCTTCGATTTCAATGAAATTAAACACAAATTTTATAAACTATAAGAGTTTAAATTAACAAAAAAATTGACCCCTGATCCTTTCGAGTTTTGAATTATGCAAGATAATTTAGCTTTTTGGTGTGGTTTTAAAGGTAAAAGTTTCCCCTTTGAAATAATGTGCATACTGTGTTTTTTTTAAGAAAGGGTGAAAGGTAATTTTTTGGGATCTTTAGTTTAAAGGTCCATATCTCAAAAATATATTTTTAAAATTAAAAAAAAAATATATGTCAAGTGTTGGACCCTTTTCTACATTTGCAGAAAATTTAAGGGTAGAGACTCGATTGGTATCAGAGTTATAGACCAAAACGTGATCCTAAGTCTGTTTTGAGTTCATACTTATTTGATTATTTATTTTTTACAAGCTGAAATATATATTTGATTTGTTTTTAAAATGTCACATAAAAAAATGTATTGTTGCAACCCCTTCGAAAAAGTGTGACATACATATGTATCATTAGGACTGAGAAGAGCTCAAGAGTGGATGACTGTCATATGTAAAAATATTTCAACATCAAATAGAATATGCCATTCATCTAGACTTAAACTATATTGACTACAAGAAAAAAATATTTTACAATCAGAAGAAGAAATAGACTATGAAGAGTTGAATTCAGTTGAAGGCTTGAAGCAAAATGAATCGTTGCCTTAAGACAAAGCTGTAGTGATTCAAGAAATTGTAGTTGCTAACTTAAACGAGACGCTACCATATTTTGAATAATCTCCAATTTCATCCAGAAAAGTGAAGAAGTACAGAAGCAGCAAGTTTTAAAATGTGACTACTTAGATCAACCTTCACCTTCAACATCACACCATTGCCCGGCAGTGGCGGACTTACGAGGGGGGGTCTTTCGGGCTGAATGGCCTATTTCCATTATTACACGACCAATCATGTTTTTACACGATAGATTGATTGGTTCCAGAAAAAACCGTGTAAAAACATGAAAACAATCGTGTGCAAAAATAGGTGATCCTTTTTTTCCAAGATTCCTGATGTATAAAAACGATTTATACTTTGTATTTTCACTGTTCAATGATAGGCTCAGAACGTAGGTGTTCAGCCTAAATGAATGTTTAAATAGTTTAATGTAATAAAAGTGTCATATTGATGGAAGAATTAATAAATATCTGCATTGTAGGTAATTCACAAGTTCGCACAAAAACACCTAAGACGACTGCAGTTACTGTACAATGGTTGTGGCACAGATAAAGAGTAGGGTGCAAATGAAGGACTGTGACAGCATTGCTGTACATGTTATATGCCAAAAATTTATTTAATCAAATAATAATATAAATATTTATGTATTTTAAAATAAATTTTCATACATTTTAATGTAGGCACTACTTAACTTTCCTTCTCAAATTTATTATTCAAACACATTTGCAAATGTATAGAAACAAAGTGTTTTAATTCGTAAAATAGCTTGGCTCAAATTCCAAAAATTTCCATGTACCCACCGTGTCGCTTTATACTAGAGGAACTACATAGCCCCCGCCCCCTAAAATAAAATCCTGGATCAGCCACAGTTGCCCAAAATCAGAAATAATAGCACAATTAAAAGAAAAATTTAAAAACACTTAAGAAAAATAGCGAAAAATGCAATTACTTATATTTTGCCTAAAAACTGGTCTATTTTCAAGATGGTAGAGGAATTCCACATATCAAACTTTATGGCACGTGAAGTGAAAAAGCTTGTCGATGAAAAAAGTATATTAAGTACCCCGAATGAAAAGCTGGACAAATCTTTACTAAGTGAAATTGATGATACAGTTAAAGAGTTTTATGAATGCGATGACATCAGCCGGGGTATGCCCGGAATTAAAGATTTTGTGTCCACTACGGAAAATCAAATAAAAGTTCGTAAAAAAAAGGCTTTTGCTAGGGAACTTCCGGGAAATATATGCGAGAACGGCATGGGGAACACAAGATAGGTCTATCTAAACTTTGTAAGCTCAGACCAAAAACCGTAGTGCTCGTCAACGCACTCGTAATGTATGCGTCTGTATAAAACACCAGAATGTTTAATTAATGCTTCACTATATTAATTAAAAAAATTAACAAAAAATTTAAAAGATTAAGAAATGGAATATAAAGACTGTTTAAAAAAAAATTGTTTGCTCTTTAGGATCTCAATACTATATTGGAAAGTGTAAATTTTGTCCTGAAACAGATAATTTATTAGATAAACTTCGTCAATTATTCGAAGAAAATAACATTGATTAAATAAAGTATAAACAATGGATAAGTACTGATAGAGAAGATTTTTTAGATTTTCTTTCTAAATAAACAAAAAACAATTACGAGTACTTCCATATTTTTTTATATTAAAATAACAGAATTTCTTTTTAATATACAAAAAAATTATATCTAAAAGAAAAGATATGTGTCGTTCTTTGTGACTTTTCTGAAAACGTGTCATTTACTATTCAAGATTCTGTCCAAGGATTTCAGTGAAACAAATTGCAAGCAGAATTGTACCCAATTGTCATTTATTATAAGTCCAATGGAATACTGAAAAACACAAATTTTATAATTATTTCGAGCTGTCTTGTACATAATATTGTAGCGGTTCATCTATTCCACAAACACATACATAAATTAAAAAGAAAAAAAAAAAACGATCCACATAAAATAATATACTTCTCAGATTGATGTGCAGGAAAAAAAATATGAATTTGTGTTATCACAAGGCAGATTTTGGATGTGGATTTTTCGCCACTAGCTATGAAAAGGCCCTAGTGACGGCTTTGGAGGTACAGTCAAAAGAGAGGTACATAAAGTTAGCGTACAACGATCTCTAGACAACCAGATCACAACGCTACAACTCTTGTTCGACTAGTGCCAAACAAATATTAAAAATTGCAATTTCATATATCTTTTTGAAGATGATCATAGAAAAGAAGATGAATTTTTAAGAGGACGCTTTTTTGGGCTACGCACAATTCAGGTACACATAAATATCATTGTTTCATTCCTGAAGGAGAAAATAAAAAAAACAATTTTTCTAAAAGTACAAAAATAAGCTTAAAATGGAAAAATAACTTAAAGAAAGCCGATATTAATAAAGTAAGTAAGAAATATCCGTTATTGTCTAGATAAGCAAAGAAGCAATAACAAATATAGCTAATGTAACTTATTTCTTTATGATCGAACTTTAATTATTTGTAACATCTCCAACATATACCGACGTTTATAATTATTTTCTGTATTTAAAACTGATGCATTTTCCAAATTACAAAGATGATATAATCTGGCGCAATGGGAAGATAAGGCAGTTTTTTGTGGATTATTAACGTCTCTATACCTTTGATCAGATTTATGTCCAGCTATTCTAGTTTTAAGTTTGTTTTTAGTTGTACCTACATATACAATGTTACAATCTTCACTATCATTGCCATTGCAAGGTATTTTGTATACTACATTTGACATGTCCCATTTTTATATTCTATCTTTTGCTTTATTAAACAATCTATTTAAAGTATTATAAGTTTTGTATGCCATTTTATATTTTTTAGAATCAAAAAATTTCGATTTTTCTATTCTTCCTGCTAATTCTGGTACGTAAAATAATGACTTCTCATATTTTGTTCCTGTCACAATTCTTGTGTTACTTGCTCTTTTGTGCCTAAATTGTTTAAATAACCTGTTTATTACTTGCATTGGAAAATTATCCTTATTTCTTTTGTGAAACTCCTTGTGACTTATTTTATATTCTTTTTCTATTAAATTTTTGCCCGTATTAATAATTATTCTCTTGTTATGTTTGGAATAAAAATTAATAATCCCCCCGAAAGCTGTCGGCTTTTGATATCCAATATATTTTTAATTTATTACCTCTTCTAATTACCAAAGTATGTAAATAAGGGAGTTTAAAATCACATTCTATTTCTACTGTAAATTTTATACAACTATTAAATTTGTTAAATGTTTCCAACATTTTTTTTAATTCCAGATTCAGAAATAATACAGAACAAATCTTATGCATATTTAGTCATTAATCTTTGTTTAATACTAAGTTCTTCAATGCACACGTCTAATAACTTCTCCATAATAATATCCACCAAAATTGGAGAAAATAAAACTAATTATAATAAAAAGTCAAAAGAACATTAACATTTAATTTAAGAAAGTTGTTTTTTGTAAAATTTGAATTTCATCCACTTTTATATTTGTGTCTCCTGGATTTTTTTTAATTATATACATATATCTATCACGGTTTCGTCGAAAATTGCAAGGGAGTTATAATTATTTTGATTAGGATAACATTTAACCCTTGTTATATTATGTTTTTAATTTAAATTGTTTTTTATTTTTTTTTTTTTTTGTACACATAGTTTTTATTTAAAATGATCTAAGTTAAGTGACTTTAAGCACAGTTTTTACTTACACTAACTGTACTTACACACTAATTACTGCGCACATTTTATATTGTTAACATTTTTATCTTATGCACATAAATTTTTTAGGAGGGTCAATTAGAAATCGCTGGATAATTTATTTGCATTAAAATATTAACACGTTTGTATCTTTATTTAGCCACTAGCACCTTAAAATGTCAAATATCCTTTTATTATAATTTCCACTTTATTTTTTAATAGGATATCTGGCGGTAGGATAGCCAGTTATATTGTTAAAATTTATATTCAAATAACTATTTTTATTAATAAATAATTTTAATAAACGTTTTTTAATAAATCAAATTGAGAAACTATAAAGCAAAGTTATATTCTATATTTTATGGTTTAACAAAATTTCTTTTATAATATTTTTTTAAATTGATGTGGGAATCGTTTAATTCCTTGCTAAGGCAAGCTGCAAGGTCGAATCCACGATGCACTGTGGCGCCCTCTCCTAAAACCCGCGGAAAAAATAAAAAAAAAATTGAGGTTTTAATGTTGTGAAATTAATTAACAAATCGTAAAAAGATCGTCTTGCTGATTCCACTTCAGAAACTTGTGGAGCTGCTTGAGGTCGAGAATTTTGAAGGTGATATTGAAAAAAAAAAAACAATTTAGTTTAGAAATAATTTATTTAAAACATTGCCGTTTTATTATTTGTTTTTTGGTATTATTTTAAAATTGTTTTCTATTTTTTGTTGTTAATGTTTTCCTTTTTATAGCCACAGAAAAATGGTTTTAATTGACCCTTTATTAAAATATTTATATCTTACTGGTATGAACTGTTGATTTGTTGAATCAATAGCTGATATTGATTGATGACTAGACCTTTTGTCGTTATTATAACTATCAAATCCAATATCTAGTTGATCCAATAAACCACTTGAATATTTTCTTACAGATATTTTGTTTGCGACGGGTTTCACATTGAGAAAAATTGCATCCTGTTTTTTCTTTCTATTATAATTGTTCCACATTTTTTAATTTCATACATGAAATTTTCAATTAATAAGTTTTATCCGACCTCCGCAAGTTATCAACTGTTGTAACCTCAGGCACTCATAAAACTAGTTCATTCCTGAGTAACTTTTGTTTTCACCAACATACAAATAAACTTTGCATCATACAAATTCATAAATTATAAATAATATTGTTTTGTGGTCGGAATAAAGAATTTATTTTTTATTTAATCGTTTACAAATTCATTAGGACAATTGTGGAATGGGCTTTGGCTTTTTCTTCAAACTTGGTGAATTTTTTCTTTTCAATTTCTTTATTATCGTTCATGTTTTTTTAATGAATATACAGGGTATCAACAAATTATAGGAATCAAGTAGCAGTATTCGATTTAAAGGGCAAAACATAAACTTTGCTTTTTTAAGTACACATATTACAATTTAACTCGTTAGTGGGTAGGGGCGATTAAATTTTTACTGTAGCACTTTCTAAATTATGATATTTTAAATAACAAATAGGCTATGCCGTTACTGACATTCCAACGAAGCATGTTTCATTTCATTTGTTTCAAATATTGTGATTTGTGTGCTGTATTTAATGCAAAATATAGAAAACCAAGTTGTGCAAAAATGAAAATCTCAAGCTGAATAAGAAAAATTGGAATATATACTTACAAATACATATATATATATATATATATATATATATATATATATATATATATATATATATATATATATATATATATACATTAATTGCAATGTGAATACTTTTTTATTTTGTGTATGTTGTTATTTGTAAATAGGTTCAAAAATATTAATTGAAGTGAAAGATTAATAGTAAAATATTATACCATGTGCGTATAGTGACTTTTAATACAACGTCCCATCAAAGGGCACTTTTTTCATAGTACAATTTTTATACGATGACCTAGTAACCATTTTTTTGAAATATGGCATAAACTATATGTCCTAGACGACAATGACTGCAATTGCGTTGCAATTTACACTATGATCATGAGGCAAATCTTACCTATCTTGGTCTAAAAATATTACCTGTAGGTATATTCCGTCTAAATAAGGATTGACATAAGACACGAAACTAATTTTATTAATTTCAGGTATTCATAGACAATTATTTTTTAATTTAATCACTGCGCACAGTAAAGCAGAATCAGATATATTGGAAAAACTTAGCCATTTGCAAAGTATTTGAGTGAAAGTTTTAATGGTGGATGGCGCTATGTGGTCTCAAAGTTAGGTACATGGAACCTGCATATTATTTAATGCAATTTGGCATTTTTGACATTTCTTCAATTTTCGTCTGATTTTAAAAAATGTATCTATTTTCGACCCCATAAAGTGTTTATATTCTGAGTCCATATTATGAGTCATACTTTTCTATTAAAAAATCAGAGGCCCACAATTTAATAGGATACTGTAGATATACCATTTTCCACTTTTTCTGGTGAAGGGTATAAAAAGCTACTTTACTGCTTTTAACTTTTACGTTCGAAAATTTTTGTTGATCTGAAAATATATAAATGTCAGCGTGAATGAGGGTTACCGTTAGGAATTTTTGAAAAGTCACTCAAAAAGTCGTTTTATAAAAATAAAGTCGCTTGAGGATAAAAAAGTCGCAAATCTCTTTTTAGCATTATTATTAATAAAAATCATAACACAAAAAAAAAAAAAAAAAACAATTGAATCAAAACAAAAAGCTCATTACAGAAGATATACAGTCGCATTATACATATACACATGCATCTATACATATTTTCATGTATACTAACAGAGTTACTTAAGTTTAATAAATTTAGCTGTCATATGCTTTTTATAATTTACTGCAAATTAAATGTTTTTTGTGAGAAACTATACAAAAAAAGGTAGAAAGTCCCGAAAATTAAAAAAGTTACAAAAGTCGGTGACAAAAAAGTCTCACAAAAAGTCGTAGACCGCTAAAAAGGGTCAAATTGCGACTTTAGGCAGCGAACAGTAACCCTGGCGTGAACCCATTGGGTATCATAACTAAAAAACATCATTCCGATCAAATTTAAGTTTGTTATTTTACACTCGTTTTTGTGGACTAATACTACAAAGGAATCTGGTAGAATTAAGGCCACGCAGTTGATATCATTGTTACTGCAAGACTTAAAAATTTTCTTTGATTGTTCGATGAAAAAAATTAAATTATTGCGCAAAAACAGAAAAAAATTTGAAGTGAATTATTTTACTCGGATGGATACTGTTGCAAAATTTTCAATCTACATCGCATGAACTGGAGCTCCTGCCAATCTTATGATGATTTTTGTTCGAAGTCAAAGAAAAAGGCTGATCGGAAAACAAAAGATGAAATTTCTAATCAGTTGTCTTCTTAGCGCATTTCCAAAACGGTAAAAACGATTTGTTAACAGCTTACCTACTCAGAAATCCCAGTAAAATTTTACGAAGGAAGAAGACATATCTCTGATGTTGGAATTGAAAATAAGAATAAGTCGAAATATTTTGAGAAATGCTTCACTTAAGAAAGGACATGCAATATTACCAACAAGAAAAGTTTAGAGCACAAACATGGTTAATAATCGATAAGACTCTTCGTAGTGAGGGGATTTTAAAACTACTTCAAGCATAACTGGCATTGACAAGGAATTGCTTAACTGAAAACTAAAATGAATTCTTTGTGCTTTGGAGAAAATAAAGCAAAAATAGTTTAGCTACTTGTCTTCCTATTTCCTTTTAGGCGTATGACGCCATAGTTCATAAAGCATTACGTCATAGTTTAACAATTATAGAATTAAAAATTCTTGCTCTTGGAGAATTAACAGAAGTAGCCTAAGAAGCAAGAAACATCGATTTTAAGTACTCAGTTCTAGAAAATATATTTGGTAGTCACAAAATAAAGACATTGGTTATATCCTATCTTCTGATCTGTACTCTCATCAATGAGAAAACTTATGAGACTTCTTATTAGGTTTACTTTATATTTTAGACTGCACCATGATATCACAGATTATTTTATAGAAAATAAATAGTACTTTTAAGAAAAGTAAAAAAAACCTCTAAGGAATTTTCGTAAATAAAAAAGAAAAACTCATGCTATTTGAAGTTTTAAAAACAGTTCTTAATTTTAAGAATGCTTCTTGGTCAGCCTTTTTCCAGGGATAATTGTTTTATTTACGAACTTTTTAACAGGGGCGAAAAGTTTTTATCTTATGTAGTATAAATTATAACAGTTTTGTACCTAATATTGATATTGAGAAAATCAATAGAAAATTGTTTCATCTAATTTATTGTACATACGTATAAAAAAAAAATAGAAAATTTTTTAATATTTATTGCTGATCCCCGTAAATATGCGACAACATTTTTATAAATTAAATTGAAAAAAAGTATAATCTTAAGATAAAGGAAATCTTACAATTTACAAAATAAAGACCATAATACACAAAATTGAAATTTTAACTCTTTCGTACCACGGGTCATGAAACACGTTCAGCATTAATTCGGAGTTCTTTTTCCGATCCAAGCTTTGAGATTCTAGAACATATGAGCCAAAAACAAAATTTCGATATTTCATCATCCTCTACAACGATGATATATTTTATTCGAAATTCTGTTAAAACGTACACATATACATACATATATGTAGTTAGCTTTAAAAAATAAAATGTTTTATATATTCTTCAACTCTGTGACAAGTTTTCTAAAAACGAGGCCAGAAACAATTTTGATTGGAATTTAGTGATGTTCAGAAGAAAACAACAAAAAACATATGTATAGTTCTATTATTATTCCAACTCTCACTTTTTCAATTCAATTCAAGTTTTTGTTTGCACACAATACTACTCAACACGAAGACGACAAAATGAATGGTAATTAAAGACAACAACAACGTCAATTGTTTTACAAAATACTAAAATGTTATTAGACGTTGATAAATAGCAATATGGAGAACGGGAATAGCGATAATGAACAAGCTATAAAAAACGATGTCGTCTTGTGTTGTCAACCACAAATAAAATAAGGGTGATTGTCTATATCGGTTACCGTCTGACTCCAGGTTCCTCGGTGTATTGGGTGTATAAATTTATTTTTACTGTTACAATATTTTTTTGTGCTTGTTTTTAGCAAAATACAAATTTATAAATCTTTTAAGTAGACTATTAAAAATGAAAAAAAAAACAAAGTTTTAGAATTTGTAGGTGTTAGTTTAAAAATAGCTAAAAGAAAATGTTTAATTGTTAAAAACAATGTATTTAAAAGGTTTATTTAATTATTATTGATTCAGTACTAAAAAAGTTAAGCAATCGATTTTTTCTCTTTATGTGGCAGTTTAAGCAGGAATTGTTCTATTAAATTTTCTACATATTGTTTTGCAATATCCGATTCCTTTTAGTCATCATTTTAGGTCGTTTTTATTTATAAAAAAAAATTCATTTAAAAACATTGCTTAGTTTGATCTCTACTTGGAGACTTTATTTCATTTGGTTATTTTGCTAAATCTTCATTTAGTTCCAAATCATTAGGAAGCCTTACGCCACAATTTTCACTTCGCTTTATACAATACAATGTAACGCTTATTTAATTGATAAATAAACAACTATTTTTGAGTATTTTATTGCTTTAAAGCTTTGATTCAATTACAAGATTTTTTACTTTTTTTGTTTAATACACAAAAATATACAATAGTAGAGTTACTACTTTAGTAACACATAAAAATTATTGTACCATACAAGATATTTACTAGATGGCGCTCATAATTAGAATGAATAAGTGGTAAGACAGTTGTTTTGATATACCTAAATGTTAAAGGGTTCTTTAACATGCTAGCAGTTTTTCTTATCCATCTGTGTAGTGTTGTTTAGTTGTTACAAAATCCAGGTGTGGGTAGGTTATGTATAGCTTATTTACTTTTCGTTTTGTGTTAGTTGCTTATGTTTTGTGATCAAGTGTTACAGAATCATATGTAAGCATACACAATAGGTCATTTCGTTTCAATTTCTTGGTAAAAAATTATTACCATTTCTTTTTGTGATTAAAATAAACTTTCGTTGCATAACTGCCGCCTACTTAAGCCTTTTCGTTCCAAATAGGCTCAAACTCACCTCTGCCATATTAAACCTTGAACTATGTCATTTTAGACCTCGAATTAGATCAAATTCTAAATTCAGCGGTTGTTTTAGTTCTATCCCACACAGCATTAATGCTATACTACGTGGGATTGAATCGTGTACAGCTGACCGGTATACCAGTAGCAGCTTGGGTATATGCTAATCTCAATCCTTTCAGTTTTTACTGACCACTTTTTGGAGATATTCCATTAGCGTATGATTGAATCTTTCTACCATACCATTAGACTGTGGATGCAGTGGTGTCGTTCTCGTATTTTTAACACCAATATGATGTCACACATCTCTTTGAATGTGACCGATTCAAAATTTCGTCCCTGATCAGATTGCAGTTCTATTAAACACGAATGTGACACAATCAATTGTTGCGCATCCACTACTGTCTTGGAATGGCATAATATTCAGGCCAACTGCTTAAGTAATCCATTACCACTACAAAAATTCTCATTAGATTTCTTAAATATGTGTATCTTTGGAGCTCTAAATATAAGAGCTCTTTTAAAGAAAAAAAAGCCATCGAAACATAAGCTCTTAAAGCTACAGCAGCACGTTAGAACAACGACCTTATTTCTGAAAGTTTTTGGATACAAAATGATCGTTTTTCGTACTCTTTATTAGCGTTAAAACTCCGAGGAATGCGTTAGTAAAGATTCATATAGTTTAATGAAAAACAAAAAATATACCCTTATTCTGCGTTTCGATTACGTTCCCGCTTTAAGTTATGCTCGGATCGAAAAAAGGTGCTCTGACAAAAAAACTGAATTGAAAAAAATAAGAAGAACTATGAAGCGTGTGAAATAAAAATGGAACAGACAGTTTAGCAGACAGTCAAAGTTAATGCATACAAAAATAATGTATAAAATAAAAAAACAAAAACTTATATATAAATATTCTGAAAACAACAATTAAATAAAGCATCAGTTTAGAGCAAAAAAGAAAAAAGTATCGAAATAAACATATGTGCGTCAGTAAGAGGCACTTGTGATCTATTCGAGATGACTGATAAATTATGAGAATTTTGTTTCACATACATATGCATTTGGGAAATTATTACTTTTTTTAATTAGGACCAGCACTCAGGGGATGACCACTACTTATGCAATGGATTGTGCCAGAACTAGGAAATAAAGTTGTGGGAAGGGGGATTTTTGCACATTGAAAGTGGCAGGAAGGACCTCTGCATGGAGTTTATTCCAAATACGAATTTTCGGCTAAAAAACGAATTTTCGTTTTACCACAAAGGAATGCGCTCTTGATGCAGAGCGCGTTGCGCGTATGAAATTACGGTTTTCAGGAACGAGTTCCCTGAGTTCATAAGAGCATATTTCGTTCTAGTAACGATAAAACAATAAAACACACCCTACATTGCCTCGATGCTCCAGTGAGTCAATAGAGCTGGATATCCTACTGTTACCGATGAGCTTCTTCACTCTCTCCTGTACGCGGTCGAGTAACTCCAAAGTAGACTTTGAAGCACCGGCCCATACATAAGAGTTGTATTCCATTTTATAAAGGTGATATAGATAATAAGGAGATCAGATGGACTGAAGTATTTCTTACACCGTTTTAGAAAACCTAGGCACTTGAATACTTCTTTTGCGACATGAAAAATATGCTTGTTCCAACGAAAATCGCATTGAATTTTCGTGCCAAGAACATCAAGAGCTTCTGATTCCTTAATATATATATATACCCATAATTACAGATGAGGTAGCATGTTCAGCAGTACGCATGTGCGAAAGCACAAAGCACTGAGTTTTAATAGCATTAAATTGAACCCTGTTCGGCAGACCCCATTCGGAAATTACCAAAAGGTCGCGATTAAGGATATCGTCCATATGCTTTCTCACAGCCTCAATTTCCCGAAGGCTTGGTCTACTGCGAAACGAAAATGAATGGTATATGCTACTGTCATCAGCGAAAGAATAGATAGGGTTGGAAGTCTCACGTAGGTCATTAAGAAAAATAAGAAATAGGGTAGGGGAAAGGACGGAACCTTGCGGTACCCCTGAATTTACCTTGAACTCGCTTGATGACATCCCATCTATAACAACTTGTATAGTCACACTCTATCAAACGCCTTGGAAACATCTAAAGCAACCACCTTACTTTCGCCGAAATGTATAAATTGACACCATTTTTCCGAAAGTAAGGCCAATTAGTCACCCGTAAAGCGTGCCCTACGGAAGCCATACTGCCGGGCATTAAGTAAGCTGTTGGACCCCAGATATTTAACAAGATGAAAACAAAGCATACTTTCCATTACTTTGGAAAAAGCAGAGCAAATTGCGATTGGGCGGTAATTTTCAGAGTTGCTAGCCTTTCCCTATTTGGGGATTGGTGTTACATTGAGAACTCACCAACATGGTACAAAATGTTGAAAAGTTTTTTTAATGGATGCGCTAACGTCGAATAGCACTGCTTAAAGACCAGTGCCGGAATTCCATCCGCACCAGGGGTCTTGTATATGTTGAGATCCGCTAAAACCTTTCTATTGTAATTCTTAAATTCACTGTCTTTTATTAATTCAATAAAAAGGCAAAGTCAAAGTCAAGAATAAGAAGAAGAAATAATATAATACAAAAAATGATAACATAAAAGGTGACCATTAAATAATGAACGTGGTTCCCATCCAACATCTCCCCTTTTTGAAATCTAACCCGGAATAAATCTTTCGACCGGTTTTCGTTCTCGCTGAGACCGTCTTAGTTGAGGTGTATTAGGTTGATCATTGTCCGGTTCTCGGGATGTTTGATAGTTACCTGGTTCATCCATTATTCCATATGCATCACAACAATTTTTATTAAAACCTACGTTACTATTTTTGCCGTAGTTTTTTCTTATCTGATTTGCATGAACTCGTATCAATTTTCCACTTGTAAGTAAAACGTTATACATGATGTGTCCTATTCGTTCAATTATCTTTCCAGGTAGCCAATAAGAATCTTTGTTGTTTTTATAAACTCTAGCATACACATTCTCTCGAACAGAACAATAGGTTTCCCTCGCGCCTTGTTTCCTATTAAATTGGGTTTCCATGGCAGTATTTCTAACAACAACTTTTTTGGACATGGTTTGATTAGATCAAAAGTTAAACGAATCTTTCTGCCAAATAATAATTCAGCTCTCGATAGATTTTTAGGCGAATTTGGGTTTGGTGTCGATCTGTAGTTTTGTAGAAATGTCTGAAGATTTTGGCTTGTAGTCCCCTCTCCATCCAATTTCTAAAGTGAACATTTCAAAGTGTCGACAAATCGTTCGGCTTGTCCATTGGACATCGGATAGTATGGGCTGGATTTTAGATGTTCTATACCGTTTCGAATCATAAAATCTCTAAAGTAAGCACTGGTAAATTGTGTACCATTATCCGAAACTAATGTTTTAGGTAAACCGAAACGAGAAAAAATTTCTTCCAGAATGCGAACTGTTTGCTCCGCCGTAATAGATTTTGTCATTACTATTTCTGGCCATTTGGATAGTGCATCGACTAACACCAAGAAATAATGTCCATCAATAGGACCAGCGTAATCGATGTGTAATCGTTCCCACTGTTCCGAAGGTATGGGCCACGGTTTTAAAGTTGTTTTGGTAGGCATTTTTAGAGCTGCTGCGCAATTACTACAACTTTGTACCATAATTTTGATATGTTCATCAATATTTGGCCAATAGACATAACTTCTTGCTATGGCTTTCGAACGCTCAATACCTGGATGTCCACGGTGTACCAATTTTAGTATTCGTTTTCGAAAAATGTTAGGAATCACCATTCTTTCACCGAACATAATTACACCGTCAACTATGGATAAGTTATCTTTGCGATTAAAGTAAACTTTCATTTCAGGATCTTTTATTTCTGTGGGCCAACCATTTTCTAAATAGTTGAACAGCAAACGTAAAATCATCTCGTGATGACTCGTATTTTATCATCGTGTTGGTCAAAGGCAAGTTTTCAAGACTATTTTGAACGATCGATTTAATTTCATTTTCGAACTTTACTGCTGCTATGACATAGTCTTCGGCTTCATTGTTGTTGTTGCTTATAAGTCGTGAAAGCACATCGGCATAACCGAAGCTTGTCGTTGACACAAAACTTATATTAAAGTCATATGCCAGAAGTTTCACTGCCCAGCGCTGTAAACGATTAGCCTGATGAACTGCTATTCCAGACTTTTTCCCAAAAATGGCTAATAACGGTTTATGGTCCGTGTGAAGTGTGAATTTCCTGCCATAAATCATTTTATGAAATTTTGAATAATACTAATGCTAGCCCTTCCTTTTCAATCTGACTATAGGACTTTTCTGAAGGTGTCAGAGCTCTCGAGGCATGGCATACGGCTTTAACTGAATTATCTGGGTATTTATGAAATATGCATGCGCCTAAGCCGTACTGAGAGGCATCAGCGCAACTATTATGTCTTTTTTGGGATCATAATGCGTAATTAAAAGCTTCGATGTTAAAACCTCTTTTATTTTCGTAAAGCAATTATCATGTTCTTTGGTCCAACGCCATTTTCATAAGATTTTAACAAATTATCCAGTGGACCTCGTAATTTCTCATATTGTTAACAAATTTTCCATAAAAATTAACTGCTCCAAGAAAAGATCGCAGTTCTGATATATTTGATGGCTTTGGCAGTTGGGTAATTGTAGATATACGTTGTGGGTCTGGTTAAAGTCCATCTTGATTAATCACATAGCCCAAGTACTTTACTTGTTTAACAAAAAACTTACATTTTGAAAACTTCGCTTTAAAGCCATATTCTTGAATGCGACGTAAAACATCTTGAAGATTTTTGTGGTGCTCCTTTTCGTCTTTGCCAGACACAAAAATATCGTCAATATATACTGCGACATTTTCCAGACCGGCGAGCATTTTATCCATTATTTGTTGAAAAATGGCCGGAAAAGTTTTAACGCCAAAAACCATTCTATTGTATCGATATAGCCCCATATGCGTTGTTATGGTTAAAAGATGTTTTGAGTAGTCGACCTCGACCTGCAAAAAAGCGTCCGACAGGTCTATGTGACTAAAGTATTTTGCATTTGCCAATTTTGAAAAAATATCCTCAGGGAGAGGTAAGGGGTACTGATGGTTTTATAAAGCTTCATTTAGATCCGTAGAAAAGTCTGCGCAAAGCCTTATAGAGCTATTAGCCTTTTTAATTACAGGAGCTGCCCGATCCGAGTAGTTGACAGGGGAAATAATACCGATGTCTTGTAACCGTTTTAGTTCTTCTTCTACAAGATGTTTTACCGCATAAGCTACTGGGCGTTTAGAACGAAAAACTGGTTGTATATTCGGTTTTATTGTTAAATGAGCTTTTGTTTTCGTGCAGAGACCGAATTTTTCATCAAAAACATCTGGAAAACAAGACTTTAAATGGTTAATGGTTTTATCAATTATTAATGATGGACTTCTCTGATTTTCAGTAATAACGCTATTGCAAATAGCATTAATAGGCATGTCATCCAATTGAAGAGCTTCAATCCAATCTAGATTGAAAGTGGAAGTTTTCCTGTAGCACTTCTGGCTGCTTGTTTAACTTGTACTGCATTTGTAATTTGAAGCTTTTGAAAGGTTTCCTCTGATATAAGGGTTATATCAGATGCAGTGTCAAATTGTAACTTCACAAATTTATTATTAATTTCTACGGTTACGTATTTACGGTCTACATTTATTTTGTTAACAAACGAAATACTTTTTGTTTCCACTTTAGTTTTGTTGTTCTTGTTATATTTTGATTTTGTTTTTGTGTTTTTAGAGTTTTTCTTGACCACACTACAATAACCTGCCTTGTGGCCAACTACATTGTATAGATCACATTTTTGTTTCTTGTATGAACATTCACGAGCGAAGTGCATTCCGCCGCAAAACCAGCAAGGGTACTTTGGAGTTTTTTTATTCTTTTTGTCTGTTTGTAATTGGTTAACATGTGGTTCTATTTTTGAACTCTCAATAAGTACAGTGTCTGTCTTTAGATTGAGTAGACGTTGACATTCTCTTGTCAGGAAATCTAATGTAACAGAACTACCTTCGTGATCTATTTTATTTAATAGTTTTGTTCGAATATCAAAATCTGCAGATGATTTCAAACCCATGACGAAGATAAAGCACTTGAACTGGTCTAGAGACAATTCCCTCAATTTAAATTGTTCACACTGTTTGTTTACAATTCCGGCATATGTAATAAAATCGGTTTGGGAATCTTTTGTTGTTTGTAAGCAGTTATATCTTATGTTAAACTGAGAGGTTTGGGTACCAAACAACTCTGTGAGTTTAGTTACAGTTTCCTTAAAACTCAAGTCTCTTGCGTGCTTTGGTAAAATAAAATCGGTGTATTTATTGTGGACAACGGAGTTAAGTTTTCTTAACAATAGGCGCACTTTTGCTGCATCATCCAGCTTAGCTGCATCGACTTCAAACAGATCCTCGTATCTTGCAAACCACATTTCAAAAGTGAGGCTATGTTCGTCGAAATTGAATTCGTTGATATTAGATGCGAGAGCCTCGATAAGAAATTTAACGTCATTGCCTTTGCCAATTGATTTTTCTGATGATTTAGCTGTAGCTAGATTTTTCATCAGTTCGTGTAATGCCAGATTGTGCTGTTGCTGCTCCTGTTACATTTTTACTATTTGCTTTAGCACTTCTTCCATTTTTGTGAAATTTTAGTTTATGCGCTAAGCCAAGGTTTTTCTTGTATAATAAATGCAATTTTTTTCTGCAATTTTTAAATAAATTTCTTTGTGTTTACACAGAAGAAAATACCAAAAATTATTTTTTTTATCCTCGTCGCCACTATTGTAATTCTTAAATTCACTGTCTTTTATTAATTCATTAATAAGGCAAAGTCAAAGTCAAGAATAAGAAGAAGAAATAATATAATACAAAAAATGATAATATAAAAGATGACGATTAAATAATGAACGTGGTTGCCATCCAACACTTTCCAACTGCACGTCCTCGAAAGAATATATCTGGCATAGTTACTGATACTCTTTACAGTGCGGGCAGTAGTTGATTGCTTTCCGGCAAGTAGGAGTTACTTGCAAAAATTTAGCCAAGAGGTTAGCTTTATCAACCGAAGGCAAAATTGAGGAACTAGCATTATCCTTCACTCTTATAACGAACGACCAAAAGCATTTGCTACCCCAAGGAGTAGTAAGAACTTCAGCACGATGGAGCGCCTAAGTACTTTGCTACACCGCCATATACTGAATGCTTTCTCTCTGGATCTGACTGCTTTTTTGTACGTCTGATTAAACCAAGAATTCATTCACAGTTTACATGGATTTGCTTTGATGGAATGAAAGTTTTCATTCCAAGCAAAATAATGTTCACAACCGTTTCCGCCATTTCATCGACTTTATTGTCTAGAAAACAAAGTTTCCGATTAAAATGCCGAAAAAAGCCTTTTAAACATTTCGTGGCCTTTTTGAAACGTTGTGAAGATCAGCGACCGAAGAGGAGCTGGAAATGGTGCAGTGATCCAAGTTACCGAGGGGCGCAAGAATATTTACCTCATACTTATCAGGGTGTGAGGTAAGGAAAAGGTTGAGGGTATTGTTAGGAATCTTCGCCTTGGGCTTTCTTCCAAGCACTTGTTGCTCAAAGAAATGGGAAGATTACTTAAATGTTTTGAAACTAATGATTTTCTTACAGGCACATAAACCTGAAGAATTTTGATTTTTGTGTATGACCTCTCAAGCACTTGAACCTGGAGGTAAATTAATTTCGTTGGCGCAACAACAGCACTTGAACCGTGTTGCTTTCTCTAAATTAAAAAAGACTGTTTTCTCCGGTTTTAAAATAAGAGTTATTTTATTTTGAATTTTCTTAGTCTTATATACTAGTTTTATCAAAGAAATATGATTAAATTGCATATTTTTTGTAGCAACAAAACAAATATCAAACATAAACAAATTTGCAATAATAAAAAATATATTAATATAGGGCAAGTGTGTCATATTAAATTACAATTGTAGGAAATAATATAGTAAAAATAAATTGTAATAAAAAATGTATGAATTTAAGACAAGTATTAAATTACAATTGTAGGAAGTAAGAAGCTAAAATAATTTGCAATTAAAGTGTATTAATTTAGGCCAAGTGTGCTAGTTTATTGAACTTAAATAATTTGATGAATAATAAAAATAATTTATTTAGGCCAATTACGCTAAAGTTTATTAAACTTAAATAATTTAATAAATAATAAGAAATGTATTTATTTAGGCTGAAGTTTATTAAACTCAATTTAATAATAATAATTTAATAAATAATGCTCGTGCATTAACATCCTCCCCCCGTTGAGTGCAGCTCAAAATATTTCTTGCAGTAGGGCTATTGTTGAGGATTGTGTTGGTTGTTATATGTGAACAGTGAAGTCTGAGTCGAGTTGTTGTTTGCGAGATGCTGGAGTTGGAGTTGACCGTTGTTTGCACTTGTGTTTTACTAGTAAATATATGACAATCCTAAAGGCAACTATTAAGGATGTATACCCAACTGTCATGTGATGATAGTTGTGAGCTTCAAGTTTGTTTGGGAGTCTTAATATTTCTTGTGCTGCTAATGATTTTTGTAGAGCTGTTAAATTTTTTACTTGGGAGATATATTTATTCGCGTCTTCTTTTGGTAACAATGGTTTAATGCGTTCTTCGTGTCGTTGTTGGGTGAGTTCCCAGAAGCTGGTATATGATTTTTCGATCTTGCTGGATATCAGCTGTTGTCCACGCAACGTCGTGAATTTATATTTAAAAGTGCACTCTGGTTCTAATATAAGCAAGCCAGATCCTTTAAGTGTGAATTGTGTGATTTCGGTTTTACATAGTGCTGTTGCCTGAGAAGGACTTGTAACTGAATATATCCATTTGAATATGTCCATTTGTCTTTCATTTGCTGTACTGGGCAATCTGATTGGGTGTTGTTGTGAAATAAATTAAGTTCGCAGGCACATGTTGATGAGCCATCCTGATGCCTTATTTGGCCTTTAGGGCACAGATATCCTATCTTCTGTTATGAGTAAACATAAGCTGAGATCAGATTTGCTAATGATAAAGTATTGGTTGAGAGCAGTGTTGATGATCAAAAGTGGTGCACATGGGCGTATTGCTACTAATGTGTCATTGATCCACGTTGGCACTGGAATAACGTTAAATATTTCATACCGTTCACGTTGAACTAGTGGTAATATAATACTGAAAACTACTATGTTGTCAGTGAGCCCTCCTTTAACCTTCATAAACTTGTATAGCTGTAACGTATTTTCCTGGCTTAAAGGCAGTTCCAGTGATTCGCTGAGATGCATTTTGATTTTCCTTACTTCTTGCTGTAATTGATGAGGAGTCAAGAGTAGTGGGCTTATTAAACCATGGTAAGTGTTTGTTAAAATATCAAGTATTGATAATTGTGTCTGTTGAAGCTTCGCTGCTGTAATTGTTAGTTGTATGCACAACGACAGAAAAATACGGTAAATCTTTTCTTGCTGGCGTTCGTCGTTTATCATATTGCGTACTTGTACAATTTGGAAATCAATTTGATCGAATTTTTTCTTTATTGATTGTTGATCTAATCTCATTATGTTTATTGTACCGTCAGTGATTGAGGTTTGATTTTTGAAGAGGGCGAGAAGATGTTCTTCGCTTTCTTCAACTTGAGAAACTTTACCAGCCATGTCTTTGGCGTATTCGGAGTCCAATACATCAAAAAGTGAATGGGCGATATTTCCAACTAGATATATTGCTGCTCTCTTTTTAATCCGCCCAGACAACAGAGTGCTGTGTAATTTTAATTCAGCTTCTGTGTGATCAAAATGCTTGACCAGGCTTATGCATGTAGTTTTGTCCTGCATTTGCTTGCATAGATCGTTTAAGGTTTGTTTTCCTTGCGAAAAAACTGCCTCTTCAGTCCAAAATTCTTTTAAGTCGTAGTAAACCAATAACTGACATTCTGTAGTTAAAATTTTGGCGGATCCAATTCCTTCAAAATGAATGCCCAGACGATTTTCGAACTTTTGATTATGTATTTGTGCCCCTAATACTAGTGGCATTAATATGATCGCCATAATCATAATGATCATAATAGTGAATATGTTTTGGCTCATCGATATTCTTCTCCGTTTTTTATCACCTTCAGGTTTTTCGTTCTGATGAATGCTTGTGTCAATCAAGTCGTCTTGTTGAGGGATTTCATCATCTTCAGAATTATGAATTGGTAATAGTGTCAGCCTAGAAATTGGTCTTCTGCAAACTCCTTTTGATGTCTTGACATCAACTACTCGAATGAAGCCATCATCGCCCTTATGTGTTTTTAGAATTCTTCCTAGAGGCCACTGTAAAGGAATTGTGTTGTCCTTCTTTATTATTACCATGTCTCCCGATTTAATGTTATCCTGTTGTTTGTTCCATTTGTGTCTGTGTTGGAGTTCTAATAGATACTCTTTTGACCAACGCCTCCAAAATTCTGATTTTAAGTGTGTAACTAACTTCCATCTGGTGAGAAGATTCTTTTGGTTTTCGGTGGCTGCTACGTCAATTTGGGAGTTGAGTGGTGCTCCTTTGAGAAAATGGCCAGGGGTTAATGCCGCCAAATCGTTTGGATTATCGGACTTATGGGTCTGGAATTAAGAATTCCTTCAATTTCTATGACCACTGTGTCAAGTTCCTCATATGTTAGTGATGCTGTTGATACACTTCTTACAAGGAGATGTTTGGCCGATTTTACTGCCGCCTCCCATAAGCCTCCGAAATGAGGTGCCCTCGGTGGTATAAAATGAAACATGATGCCTCGAGCTGTACATTATTTATCTATTTTTTCGCTAGCTGAATCTCCGTAAACTGCTTCTGACAATTCTGCCAGTTGATTTTTGGCCCCAACAAAGTTGGTAGCATTGCCACAGTATAAGTTTTTGCAATGGCCTCTTCGGCTTATGAATCTTTTTGGTGCCCCTATGAATGCATCTGTTGTTAAACTGCTAACTACTTCTAGATGCACTGCTTTAGTAGCAAAACAGCAGAATACTGCGATGTAGGCCTTCTGAGGTCTCTTTCCTCTGATCTTATAGTGGACCCAAAACGGACCACAAAAATCAACTCCAGAGTTAATGAAGGGTCGAGCTGGAACGATTCTTGTAGACGGCAGATTTCCCATACTTTGAGTAAGAAGTTTTGGTTTAGCTCTAGCGCATTTTATGCAATGCTGGATGATTGATCGGGCCATTGACTTTCCCTTGATTGGCCAGTATTTTTGTCTTGTGTGTGATAAGAGTGCCTGAGGACCACAATGACGGTTTTCCTCATGCACCATCTGCATCAGCAATTTAGATATCGGGTCATTATAAGGTATAAGCATTGGATGTTTAGCGTCATATGGAAGCTCTGATGCTTCTAATCTTCCCCCCATTCGGATGATGCCGTTTGAGTCCAAAAATGGGGCAAGGTTATTAAATGGGCTATTTTTGCTTACTTGCTTGTACCTTGTTAGGTGTTTTAGTTCTCCGTCAAAATCTGAGTGTTGCATTGCCCGTACAATCAAAGTAAGAGCTTGTTCTAGTTCTGAAACTGATAATGATAGCTTGGATTGTTGATTGCTCCTTCTTGTATTGTTGATGAATCTCACAATGTAGCCAACTACTCGTTGTAGAGTTTTGAATGAGCCATTATGTTTAATATTGTATTTCACACTATCTGTAGAATCACTCGCTGTTGATGCTGCTACCCTTTTTCGGTCTATATCAACATTCTGATCCATGATATTTGTTTTGGAGACTTCTTTTGGCCATATCTCTTGTTGTCCATGTAGGAATATGGGTCCGAAGAACCAAAAATTATTTGATGCGAGTTTTCTTAGAGAGATGCCACGCGACAGAATATCTGCAGGATTGTCTTTTGAGCTGACATGTCGCCACTGTTCTGTTATTGATAATTCTTGTATTGCAGCTATTCTGTTAGCCACAAATGTTTGGTATGATAATGCTTGGGAATTCATCCAGGCGAAAACGATATTTAAATCTGTCCATAAATAAGTAGGAACATTCTTGTATTTTAAGTCTTTCTTTACTCTTGATGTGAGCTGAGCGCTTAAAAGTGCTGCACAAAGTTCGAGACGAGGTAAAGTTTGACGCTTTAAAGATGCTACTCGGGACTTTGAGCATAATAGTCTAACGATAATCTGCTTATTTTTTGTTGTTGATCTGATATAGTCTGCTGCGCCGTATGGCTTTTCTGATGCGTCTGCAAAGGCATGAATTTGTATGCTGGATGTCACATGTCCTTCGAAGATATGTCGCGTGATTCTTAGGTCTTTTATGTGTTCTAACTCTTGTCTGAATGTAACCCAAGTTGCATGAAGATTTTCTGGCAGTGCCTCATCCCAGTCTAACTTTTTTTGCCAAAGTTATTGGATGAATATTTTGGCGGTAACTACAATCGGTGACAGTAGTCCCAGAGGATCGAACAAACTGGCTAAATCTGAGCTAACTGCGCGTTTTGTGACGTGGTTAATCTCCCTTAGACATACTTTTACACATAGTTTGTCATGTTGTGGCATCCATGTTAAGCCCAAAGTTTTCACGATATGGTTGTTCTCACCATCAAAGTCAAAATTAACTTCTTGTTGGTTTTCGGCGAGGTTTTGAAGTAGTTTTGGATGACTTGCTGCCCATTTTTGTAATTCAAGACCATGCTGATGCAATATGTATTGTAGTTCTGACTGAATTGCTAGAACAGTGTGCAAGTCATCCCCCCGCCAATACCATCATCTACATAGAAGTTTTCGAGTAAAAATTGAGCTCCATGTGGATATCGTGTCATGTTTGTCTTAGCAATTTGTTCTAAGCATTTTTAGTTGAGGCATCAAAAACTACTCGTAATTTTGTTGTTAAACTATCAAGTCTAAGTACACAGTGGTGAGGAATGAAGTAATTTGGTGTTTGTATAGAGTTTACGTCTATTTCGTCCATATGCCCCAATGCTTCGCATTCTTTCATGAAATCTATATATTGGGTTTTGATTTCTGGAGCCTTTGATAATCGCCTTTCTGATGATAGAAATCTGGTAAAAGCTACTCCATGGGATTCGCCAAGAGTGTTTGAGCTAGTGCAGAATGGAATTTTGACCACGAATCTTCCTTTTTTGTCAATGGTGTGAGTTTTCAAAAAATGGTTTTCACATTGTCTTTCAGCCACCGAAAGGCATCTGTCAGATGTGCTGATAGTTTCAAGTTCCCAGAGCCAAGCAATAGCATTTTCCAAATTAACTTCGTCATCAGTATATATTCCGCATGCTGCACTTGATAATTCATGTCCTCCAATTCTCCCAGAAATTACCGAGCCAAGTAGAGTGTTCTTTAAAATGGGCAAATCGTAGCCTAGTTGAATCTGCCCACTTGACAGTAGTTGATGATGAAATTCTGCCCCAAGTAGAACATCTATTTTGTCAGGACGATTGAATTGTGGGTCTGCTAGCATAATGTTCTTTGGAATTGGCCAATGATCTATATTGATAACTTGGGATGGTTGAGGTGAAATTATGTGCGGAAGGACCGCTGCTTCAAGCCGTGCGGTATAATTATTGATTCTTGAATGTAATGCTACGTTGACTCGGCGTGTTACCCTAGTGTCACTAGAAGCGATGCCGCTAATGGAGATTGATGTTGGTTTAGTTGAAATGTTGAGACGTTTTACTAGACGTTCGCTGACAAAGTTCAGTGGGATCCTGAATCGAGAAGTGCTTTGCATTGTATCTCCTTGTCATTAGCTCGTACCTTTATCATTGCTGTGCTCAGAAGGACATAGCTGGATCTTTTGGATTGGTTGTACGTTGTAAGTGATATAGCGTTTTGATTTCCAGATGATGAGTGATCCCCTTGCAGATCTTTGTTGTTTGAAATATTTGTTGCTGCGTTATTGCCTTGATTTGAGCTCTCCAAGTGCAGCAATGTGTTATGCTTTTTGCTGCATTCTTTGCAACCCCTTGACATACAGGCTTTAGAATTGTGACCAGGTTTTAAACAATTCACACAGTATCTGTGTTTTTGAATGAATTGTATACTCGCTGATGTCGACAACTGAAGAAATTTGGTACATGTGAACAACGGATGATTTCTATTTTTGCACATAACACATGAATTGTTGAATTGCTTTGTGGTGATGGAAATACACACCCTTGATTTTGAATGCGGTGATTTTTCAGAAAACGCTTCCATTGATTGGAAATTTCTTTCAAGAATTCCAGGAACTCTGTGATAGTCGGAACCTCTCGAGGATTCTTCAGTGCTTGCTCGTACCGGAGACGCGTTGCTTGGTCCAACTTCTTGAGGAGTAGGTAGCATAATATTGGATCCCATGATTTCGTATCCACCTGAAGATTTTGAAGCGCTAAAAGACACTCCTTAGTTCTGTCATGGAGCGACTTGTAGTTGTCAGTATAGCCTTTAATTGGGGTGTCTACTAGCTCTTGCACAAGTTTGTTGACCAATAATATTTTGTTGTTATATCGGTCCACCACCATGGTCCATGCAGCGTCAAAATTTTCTTCAGTGACAGCGAAGTGCTTTATCAAATTTGTTGCTTCTCCTACTAACTGTGTTTTTAAATACCACATTTTTTGAATTTTAGGCATTGATCGCCTTATCCCTAGAGATAAGAATATGTCATAGAATTCTTGCCACTTAAAGTGATTTCCATCGAATTTTGGTAGTGCGACTTTTGGCATAGGCAAGGACTCTGAATCAGTTATATTATGCTGGGATTGTTCAATTGCGCCTACTGTATTGATTACCTTTCGAAGCATAGTCTCGAGTTGTATAAATCGCACGGAGTCGTACCCTAGTTGCTCTGGGTTGTCAAAGAGCTCAAATATTTGGAAATGTATGGCTTCGATGCCTTGCCATTTGTTTAATGCGATGTCTCGGCCCTGATGAGTATATTCGTCATCAAGTAACCGTTCTGAAGAAGACATCATTACCGCTTGTCGACGTTTGAGCTTTATAAAGTCATAAGTCTCAGCTCCTAACACATCACAGCCCTCTTTTGGTGGAATTTTGTGTGAAGTTGACTTTACCTTCATTATAGATTTTTCGAAGATGTCTTTATATTGCTCGACAACCTTCTGTATTGCGGAATAATAATCTTGCGTGAAGTAGCGGTGATCTAGAGGTTTGTCGTCACTTAGCCGAATCAGGTAGTCATTTATCTCGCACGCCATCCATTCTTCGTCTAGTCTACGCAATCTCTCTTAAAAATAGCTCACCGACTCCTTTCTGGCTTGGGAATCTTTCTTGTAGTTCGTAATGATTGCTTCGATGTTCTCCCCAAGCACCTTTTGCCTTTGAGTCAATTTTTCGAATGACACCATTGTGGATGATATTTAGCTGGCGATCACTGCTGCTAGTATTTCCACTCGAATAATGTGTTGCTCAACTGTTGATACGCAGAATACTGCGGGCTCAACGTATTTAGACGTCCTGCTCTTGTAACAGAATCACGTCGGGGTCACCAAAATGTTAAGAATCTTCGCCTTGGGCTTTCTTCCAAGCACTTGTTGCTCTAAGAAATGGGAAGATTACTTAAATGTTTTGAAACTAATGATTTTCTTACAGGCACATAAACCTGAAGAATTTAGATTTTTGTGTATGACCTCTCAAGCACTTGAACCTGGAGGTAAATTAATTTCGTTGGCGCAACAACAGCACTTGAACCGTGTTGCTTTCTCTAAATTAAAAAAGACTGTTTTCTCCGGTTTTAAAATAAGAGTTATTTTATTTTGAATTTTCTTAGTCTTATATACTAGTTTTATCAAAGAAATATGATTAAATTGCATATTTTTTGTAGCAACAAAACAAATATCAAACATAAACAAATTTGCAATAATAAAAAATATATTAATATAGGGCAAGTGTGTCATATTAAATTACAATTGTAGGAAATAATATAGTAAAAATAAATTGTAATAAAAAATGTATGAATTTAAGACAAGTATTAAATTACAATTGTAGGAAGTAAGAAGCTAAAATAATTTGCAATTAAAGTGTATTAATTTAGGCCAAGTGTGCTAGTTTATTGAACATAAATAATTTGATGAATAATAAAAATAATTTATTTAGGCCAATTACGCTAAAGTTTATTAAACTTAAATAATTTAATAAATAATAAGAAATGTATTTATTTAGGCTGAAGTTTATTAAACTCAATTCAATAATAATAATTTAATAAATAATGCTCGTGCATTAACAGGTATTGTATTGCTGGCCTTCAAGACACGAAATATGTGTTGGCTCGTTAACTAATTGCGCGAAGTGGTTGTGCGCGGCGAATAGCTCAACATATTGGCCCTGTAGAGTTGTACGGTTCGAATGGCGAATCCAAGACGAGTTGTGAACATTGAAATCCTCAGAAACAACAATTTTACTGTTCGGACAGCTTTCTAGGATTTTCGATATGGAATCGGAAAGAGCATCGAAGCCGGAAATAGATTTATCCCTTCCCGCGTTTGGTCTTCTGTACATCGCAAGGCCCCGATGTAGACTAAAAAAAAGGTAGAAGAGAGTACCTTTAGTATTATAGATTGAATAAAGACTTTCGCCTTAATAAAGACGCATTTAAGTATGCATTAGACACTTTTATTACAAAAACGCAGTCAACCACATTAACATCTTTTTTCCCGCTGTAGGAAGCTTCCAACACGGAGTCGGTGCTGATTACAACGTGGGGATGGCTCAGTCTACAATGTCAAATTCATTATTGTTTACCAGCTTTTGGTACTAGTGCTTTTTTGTTGCCTTGAACCTGCAACAAATTAAATATAGGTTAAAAATTTCAATAAGTCAAAAAATGATTACAATATTATTACATTTTATAATTCAATTTTTTTAGTTTTGCCCTTTTTTCAACTTTAACCAAGAACCGAAAAATTTCCGCTAGTACATACATAACCTGTACCATCGAAGAAACAAATCGAAATGAAACGATACACGGAATACCAAATTTCTCAAACGGAGAAAATTTCGATTCAAATAGAAACGCAGAATATGGTCGGCTATGTTGGATTTTTTGACAAGTGTCGTCAGTTATGGCGATTTCTCGCCAAACGTGGCGATAAAAAATCCTTTTTGGAGATAAAAACTTCATAATGGCGAGAGACGAGATACCGGGCGATATTTAAAGTACTTGGCTATATTTTTATTTTATGATAACATTGCAAATAACAAAAAAGTAAGAAACAGTACAGCAAGGAATGTAGGTATATCAGCGAATTAACCAAGTTCACTTGAATTTCTATATTTTGAATCTGCCTGGTATAAAAATACTTATGTTTGAATTAAATGTGATGTGGTAAAGGTTCTAAAGAAAATAGACAGTGCGATACAGTAGATGAAGGTAAAGTACCAGTTTTCTTTGATATTAAAGGCTGAAAACGATAAACCGGCTAAAAATATTTACAACGACTTGTGTGATAAAAAATTCGTTTTTGAAAATGAATAACAATTATCATGGCATACGAGTAGAATTTCAAACTGAATTGTATTAAATGTAAGTGACACGTTGATTTTAGGGGAAGGTTGTTTTCTATTTATATTATTTTGCTTGATCGGCTTCCAAAAAACACATCTATTTTTGAAGCTTAGTAAATTTTTAAGTTCAAGAAGTTTTTAAATGTTTGGGGAACCTAGTAGCGCACTTTATATTTATAAAACACAGAAATGAAAACTTCCTTTAATAAATTGGACACAATATTTAAGTATTAAAGCACCAAAAAGCCTATACTAGGATGCTGGTACTTACCACTTTAAGGAGTTGTCGATGTCCGCTATTAATATGTTGATTGTTCTCAAGCAATGCTTGCGTCGAAAGAACTTTATATGAATGAAACACATTCATTTCTTTGGAAGATATGTTAATATAATATGTCCTTTCGTTTACCCAAAAATTTGTACTGTGTTTTACTGAACTTTACTAAAAGGCGTTCGTTTACCCATTTTGTAGTAAGTGGGAGCACAAATAAAGAGAGTAAAATGACAGTTCTTTGACCGAGTACTTACAAATTTTTACTGCAAAAATTTCTTTTAAAGTTCCGTAGGATATGAAACACATATGGTAAATAAATAAAAAAAAAAAACAAACAAAGAATCAGGCAACCGAAAAATTTTAATAAAAAAGCAGTGAAGATTATAAAATATAAAGTATTTTAACACTTGTATATTAAAAATTGTATTGGTATTTTAATTAAATATTTCTTATGAAATTACAAACTAAATTTTTAAAATATTATATTGTGTTATTTGTTTACTAAACTTTTTGGAGTTGTACAACTTATAAGTGCTTGACTACCAAGTATTGTACTTCTTTTTAAGTTAAAATGAAAACAGATTTCAATGTACTAAGGCATATTGAAAGTGGTCAAATTCAATTAAAAAACGACACTGTTAAGAGAATATTTAATATCTTAGTGATATTTTCAAAAATCTTCTCACTTTAACAAAAATAAAAGTGGGTACCGATATTGCAAAGATTTGTATAGCTGAAAGCGATAACTTTTCCAACGTTAGGTTCTTTTACTATCAGCTGTTTACTAAAGTTTATAAATTTTTACTATTTTTCCGTTCGAGTTCTTTTATATACAAGAGAGTTCTTTGAGAGCAATTTTTGTAATTTGCCCAATAATTACTCATTAACTGCACTTCAGTGTAAAAGTAAACGAATGAACCTAATAATACAGGGGAACAAAAGACAACAACAAGTACTACATGTTTTAAAATCATTTTTTTATATTTGCTACTATGATCGAAGTTGAATCTTCAATTATAACAATTTATTAAATGCTATTGATTGATTAACCTTACTTTTTTCACACTATGTTATTTATTTTCATTAAGTTTAGGTTTTTTTTTGTGTTATTTTGTTACTTATATTTTAAATGTATTTTTTAAATGAAAACTTTTTTATATTTTTACAAGCAACGTAACTTTTATGCTTTATGAAAAACGTTTTCATAACTAATATTAAGTATTTTTATAAATTGGCGATATTCGGCAAGCCATTTGGCGAGAAAGCTCGAAAAAAAAAACTGACAACATTGATTACATGAATTCTCATTAGATTTCTTTCTCACAAAATCTAATGCAAATCTTAATAGCCCGTTCAGGCTGCCACGAAGTTAAGTTATTTCGTGATTTCGGCTAAAATCAACTTTAAATTAAAGATGCTGCCCACAAGCTGGCCAAGAAGTTGCAAGAAGTAGAACCTGACGCAGAAAAGAAAACTGTTTTGTCAAAAATAAACAGCTTTAGATCCGCTTTCCGCATTTATTAGAGGCGAATTATCAATGAAATTTTAAAATTAATAATATCTGCTTCGTTATTTTTAAGAACATTATCCACACTAAATAATGATATTTTTTGCAGCAATTTAAAATTTTAGGAAAGTTTAGTCTAAGTTTGAGTACAAGATATTTTGTGAATTCTATTAAATTTCGTATTCTTTTTCGTTTGCCCTGATCAATTATTTTATAATCTTTACAAGACTTTTCGAAATGATACCCAAGGTTACAAAATTCGTTAATGTTGTAATCTATACAACCTTCAAGATAATCTAAGTTTTCTATAGAAATGATGATCGTATTTGTAATACTTTTAATCAAGTAATACAAGTCGTTGTAAAGCGCAACTTGGTCCGCGTTGGCTAACTCAAAAGCTAGATTTTCTTTTTGGACTTCTTCCAAAACTGAGCTCAAATAAACCAAATACACGTATTTCTTGTTGTCGGCATACATGCCGTTTAGTAGACTGGATACGTAACAATTATCCTTTAATAGACTAAATCGAGTTTTTAATTCCAGCCATATTTTTAATATGGCTTTCACTGCTTTCTCTATCGACAGCCATCTTGTGTTTGCCAGTTAAGGAATTTTAATGGGATTCATTGTGTCATTATTCAATAATTTGTAAATTTTTGTATGAGCTTTTTGGCGAATTGGTGAATGGGAAAACCAATTGAGACCTCCTTATAAGAAATTCTAAATTATCTGGAAAGTTTTATCTGTGGCAGCAAACACAGCTTATTGTAGAGAATGGCATACACATCTCACTAGTACCAGGTTCTCTAGATTATATTTTTTCAATTTTTCTGTGCAGTCCGTTATGTGCACCTATCATGACTGCAGCATTGTCTGTACCAATGGAAACTAATTTTGTAAAATCTAGTTTTAAAATACTTGATAGACACTCTAATCCATAAAGAATATCATCTGCAGTACCACCTTTCAGATCAACTTGTCCAAGAAATGTTGTAACAAAGGTATTTTTTTGTTAATGCTGAAATACCTTATGACAACACCAAGCAATTTTTCAGTTAAATTATCGATACCTTAATCTAAAATTAAACTAAAGGGTCCACTTTAATTGTCGTTTATAAAATTTTGTATAAACAAATATGCTATTATATTGTTGTCATACCTTTCGGAGAAGACCGTCGTCACTGGCTGTTTATTTGGTACGTTTGGCAAGCGCTTTCGATGTAAAGACATCATTTTTAAGTTTTGATTAGTACTGGTTACATAGTGTAAGGTGTTTGTTGCATAGACGGTGGTGGGTTCAGGTAGTTTTGTCGGTTAGGATTGTGTCTATTTAAATGGTACTATGCAGGTAGATTGCCTGATATCTGTCATGTTTATTGAAGGTGTATAATTTAAATATTTCAGTATTTTATTATTGGGTAGGTAAGTATGACCATTTGTGGGTGTTTTGCGTTTGTAAGTTCGTTTTAATAGTTCTAGTCGTGTAAAAATTGTGTCGGAGGTTGTATTTACCTGTTCGTTAATAATATCTCCGTTAAACGTTCTTGTTTTGTATATTTCCATGTTTTCAAGAATGTCCAGTCTTTGTCCTTTTTTACTAGGATGTATTAACGTCATACATTCATCTATTTCCCTTGGCTCGTGTTCATGTGTGTTAAAGTGTATTGTGTTCTGTGAACCTTGTTTTTAATGTTCGTCCACTTTGTCCTATGTATGTATGGTTGCAAGTGCAAGTAAATCTGTATACTCCGCTGGTGTTAAATTTATCGGTTATTAGTATTGATGTCTTGAGATTGTTTCGGAGTGTTGCTCGTCTTTAGTGCTGTGTGTAAACCTTCTTTCTGAAAAAGGTTAGTTAATCTATATATTTCTGGTCCTGTGTAAGTAAAAATGTGTCGTGGTGTTGTATCGATTGTCTCCTTGTTTTCTTTCTTCTTGTTTTTAGTGTTGTATTGTCTAAGTAGTTTGTCGATAGTAGTGCAGTTGTAACCGTTATTTTTAGCTATAGTGTAAATTGTGTCGAGTTCTTTGTTATATTTATCTGGAGAAAGTGGGACTGTCTTAAGTCTGTTAATCATATGTCTAAATGCTGCGAGTTTATGTTGGGTGGGATGGTTTGAGGAACTGTGGATAGTTATGTCTGTTGTGGTTGGTTTTCTGTATATGTCAAAGTTGAAGGAGTCAATTCCTCGTGTTATTGTTATGTCAAGATAATGTAAAGTTCCGTCTTTCTCTTTTTCCATTGTGTATGTGATTTTATTATGTATTGTGTTTAAATCCGTTAGAATTTCTTCTGCGTTGTCCCTTTCTAGGATGCATATTATGTCGTCTACGTATCTGTAATAATGAGTTATTTTATGTTTTTTCATTAGGGTTTTAACGTTTAGTTGTTCTAAGTGTTGCATAAAAATCTCTGTAAAAGTTGCAGATGTTGGGTTCCCCATGCCGAGCCCATCAGGTAATTTATAAAAGTTATTGTTAAATCTAAAGTAGTTTTGTTTTAGTATCGTTTTTGCAATATCCATTATTTCGTTAATATATTGATTGTCGTGTAAGTTGGAAAGTATGTTACGTAGAATTGTTAACGTTTCTTGCATGGGTATTGATGTATATAAATCCTTAATGTCGTAGGAAACAAGTCTCGTATTTTCGGTAATTTTGATGTCCTTAATTTTATTGATAAGGTCTTGTGTATTCTGCAACATGTATATGTTCTGCAAATTTATTTTCTCTTTTAATAATATGGTGAGGTGCTTAAATATAACACCTTATATAAACAAATGTTGGTTGTTCGTTGAAATTGTTCAAGGCGAATTAATTTTCTTTTACAAGAAAAAAATTAATGGTGATACGAGCTTAACTAATTAAAGTCTAAATAGTTACTTCGGAAAAACAATGCCGACGGATACAGGGAAAAGACCAATTAAAACTTCCTAAGTTTGTATAAACCATATAAGCAGTATAAAAAATTAAACACTAGTTATTTAAATAGGAACAGTGTTCTGACCTAAATTATAATACTACCACACCTTTAGCGGTACATTTACTGCTGTTTTACGGCCGTTTTCACAATTTATGATTAAAATTTAACATGAACTTTAAACCGCAAGTTGGACTAATTAATATTTAACAATGTTCGGTTTACTTTTAACTGACACCATTTAGTCAAAAAGTTGTTGTTAAATATAACCGACAGAAATATTTATACACATTTATATTTTTGCAATATTTTTATCTTTAAAAATGCAAATAAAATAGAAAAACAATACTTCGTCGTAGAAACTGCTTATCTTTGTCAGATGAAGAATTTAGGCAAAGATTTAGACTTTCAAAATCTGCAACAAAATATATTATCAGTCTCGTAAACAACGACGTTAAGTCCACAACAACTATGTATGTATGCATTTTTAATATATTTCCAGTTATTAATAGTATAATCGTTCTAATTTTTCAATAATTTTAATAAATCGTGCATAATCTCCTACACAAAAGGTTCTATTAACCTTACGATTTTATGCTACAGGCAGTTTCCTAATTGTGATAGGTGATTATTGTGGGGTATCAATTGCAACAGCTTGTCGTGTTATAAAGGCAGTTTCATTAGCGATCGCAAAGCTGTCAAAGAAATTTTTAAGAATGCCTGACACAGGAGAGGACATGAGAATTTGGGTCGTATTTGCTCTTAGGAGATGGAGGCTATGGCATTAAATCTTATTAAATGACGCCGCTAGCAAATCCACAGACTGAGGAAGAAAAATTATATTATAACGAATCACAAATTAGGACAAGAAATGTGATAGAACGTTGCTTTGGGGTCTTAAAGCGCCGTTTTCCAGTGTTGTCTATGGGAATGAGATTATCACTTAACACTACAATGGCTGTAATAGTGTCTTGTGCAGTTCTGCATAACTTATGCAGGCAACTAGATGTAGAGTGAAGCTAAAACTCTACAAAGTTTAATAAAAACAAATTTCAAAATCTTTGTTCTTTTAAATAATGTTTTTTTTTTAATTCACAGGTATATATGTATGTATGTTGATTAACAAATATAACAAAAACAAAAAATTAAATTAATCAAAAAGAACTGAAACATATTCAACAAAAAACTAAAGGAACTTAAAAAACTCAACTGCTCTGTATATCATTAAAAAATATTATTATATATTAAATTTTACGAAAATTTTTCAATTGAAAATTTAGCTCAGTGACTTGAAGTTTATGTCGCTCTTCGGCCCTTTTTTTCCTCGTTTTAAAAAAATATAGCTTGCTTTGCTAATGCACCCTCATCCTTGTCTGTTATAACACGATTTTTGAAATTGAGCTTTTCAGCTTTCTTTGTTTTTAATTTTGAGGGATTCCAAATATTCCATGTGTTTGACTAAAAGAATTAAAGGAATGTATGTAAATATTTTTCTATGTAGTTAAAATGTATGTACTTTTTATATATGTACCTTGTTAAAACTTTTCTCAGCACATGGGGGATTGGATCTGTTAGCTCCAAGTTTTCGCTAAAGCCATCCTCCAGAAATTCAATTTCAATTAAATTATCTTCGTTTTGCTTTTCACCAGAAACAAAGAAGTTTGGTGTAATTATTAAATACATACATGTATTATTTGTACATAAGTACATTCATCAATCAAATTTAAAAATTTTTTAAAAATCAATTATAATAAACTTACCCATATTACAATTAAATTAATTATGTAGACCATTTATTGACTTTCGTAATAAGGCATTTACTCTTTTGTCTTTATCGGAGACTTTGCTTTTGTAAGATCCTCCACCGGTCTTAAAAAATTCGTTATGGTCGTTAGAAATTGCTATTTTCGCCTTACGCTTCATATTTTCGTAATTGTCCTCTTGCGATGTAAAGTTTGAGGATCTATTAAGGTGTGTTTTAGTATATCACAATGCTTAATTTTAACAAATAAATACCTACCTGGATCGCTTTTCCTTTGGTGTGCTTGAAATAAATTCATCGAAGGAATCTTCTTCGTTTTTCATTGTTTTCAAATCTACGTAAAATAGCACGTGCATTATTATATATAAATTTATCAACTTATTTATTTTTACTTACCAGTATTCGTTTAAATAAAAAAAATCCTAAGCTTTTAGTCCAAATTTTTTGCATATGCTGCCTTTTTGTTTTTTCAGTAACTTTTTTATAAACAAGCCAATAGCATTGCCATACTTTTTATCAAATTGTTTTGTCAAGTAACCGGACGATGGTGAAACGTAAAATACTAACTCTGGGTTAAATAGTACTCGTTAAACAATCCGCCAGTTATTTAACTTACTGCTAAAATTAAATTAATCCTACATTGTGAAAAGGGCCGTTAATCTATAATCTTAATCATCAGTAGGTTTATGCTAACAGTGTAATTTAAAAACAGCTAAAATAACTCATCATACTTTTACGTTAATTCGATTAATAAACGCTTAGTTTATTGAGTTCTTGAAGTGCAAAACAATTAAACACCACTTTAAAAGCTTCAATTAAATTACACAATTTATTTAGACTTTACTTATTTATTACTAAAAATAACAATTGACAAAAACTACTGTCAAATAATCACACCGAATCCTTACACGACATCGTTAAAAATGCTCATGAATCTGACTGTATGGCGGTAGCTTTTATATACCGAGTCTTGAGGGTTCTTGAATCTGCTAGAAGCTTCATTAATTCCGCCTACTTTTCGAATTTACTATTATCGCTTATTTTAAATTTTATTACGTCTTTACTAGCCACCTAATTGAACAAGCATGCATGAAAACGTGATGTTAATGTTCTGTGTGAGAGTTATTTTCTGTTTGTCAGGGTTGTTTCAGTGTTTTTAACACTGAAGATAGTGTCCGCACTGTTGATCAATAGGTGGCGTTAATTAGAAATGGAGAAATCACACTGTTACGAACATAAGATCTGGGAGCCCCTGTTGTTGTCCGTATGTGCGTGGTAGAAACAGAAGATGAATAAGTTACTTCCAATACCATTGGGTGTGTGTATATAATAATACGAAAATTAGCTAACACAAATTAAGCACCTCAATGGTTGCGTTGCTAGATGTGCGTGCTGTAAAACAGAAGATCGTGAGTTCGTACCCATCTCCATGCGAACAAAAGAAGAATAATAATTGTGTAAGGCAATTTAAAATTAATAAACTGCGGTACAAACCTTTCGGAAAGAGGAAGATAATTATTGTGTGAAGCAATGGCCAGATAAATAAATAGAGACGTCTGTTTAATATGAAAATGATAGATAATTATCAAGCCATCTTTTTATAATATAGTGAAAGATCTCTAGCTGGAAGGAAGTAACAAAATGATTACAGTGTACGACACATGTTAGGTTGTGGCTATTGGATTAATAGGTATGACTGGCTTGGAAGTATAGCCAGGTGCAGGAGATACCTGTGTGTGGCTTAGGTTACTAAACAAGGTAGTTTATATCCCGCCGGAGTAACACAGTAGTATAACGTGGACGGCTGCGTTTGTAATAACGCATGTTTAGTAAAAACGTCACTATAGAATCCTAAAGACGGGTAGCATCAAGTATGTGGCCAGATAGAGCCATAAGAAGTTAAGAAAATAGCGAATTTAGAATGTGTCCATAGTGATATTTGCAATCAGAAGAATCCGTACGTTTATCCAAAAAGGGGAAAACGTAACAATCCTGAATAAGCTAATATGATCTGTTTTTACATTTTTCCCAACGTTTCGTCAATTATTTGTTGACTTTCTCAAGGGTTGGGATATAGTAAAATTATTTACACAAACAAATTATTTGTGTAAATATAAAACACTCAAAAAACTGGAAACACATAACATAACATATAAAACAAACGTTTCAAAAACATTAATTTAAACCAAAAAAGTTGTGTTTTTTGGTTCAACGCTTTGCTAGCAAAAATTAGCAAAGAAAATCGTTATTACCTCGGAAATGATATGTGAGACTTAAAAAATACGCTTTGGTCATTAAATAGTATCATTTCAAAATAAATATACTAGAGTACTAGAGGAAAAAATATATAAAAAATAGATTACTATAAGCCAGGGGTTCTCATCAAAGTCCTGCTAACGGACCCCTAGTAAAGTAATTTTTTTTCGCGGACCCCTCTGAAGCCCAAGTTCAAAATAAAACTTTTATTATTTCTGCAAACACTGGTTTTTCGGTTTTTCATGCGGACCCCTTGGATGGTTGCTACGGACCCCCATTTGAGAACCGTTGCTATAAGCCATCAAACTGATTTAACTAAAAGAAAGAAATGAAATAATACTTTGAGTAACCATGTAGCAACAATATTTTTACATTTTCTTATTTACTAGGTGATTTTCAAAAGCGTTTATGTTTAAGCTTATGATGGACACATTTTTGTTTGTAGTTAGTTCTAAAAAACATTAATACATGAGTGTAAATAAAACTTATAATTGTACATAAAAATTGTTCTATTTTAATATTTTACCAAGAAAAATATATATTTGATTATTGAAAAATTCACATCAATGGCTTGTTTACTTTTACTTCTTGCAAAGCAAAGAAGATTCTAAACCAAATTTCTGTTGTTTCAAACTTTTTTTTGCTGTATACTCTCCTGGCTAAATTAAAGTCAAAAAAAAATATTTTTATTTTTTTCTTTGTTAAAAAAATTTTTTTTTATGAGACAAAAATAAAGATCATCTGTTTGGCTTATCCTTGCTTGTAAGGATTTTACTATCCAAAATTTTTTCTCACTTGCATTATTACATTCTTTTTTCACCCTCTCCTTGCAAGCTCTTCGAGTACGTTAACACGTTCTAGTAACAATTTTTAGTTACTCAACAGACCTATAGAAAACAAATTATTGCAAATGTATGGCAATAAAACAGGGAGTTAATAATCAGAACAAATAAGAATTAAATACTGTGGAACATATAAGTTAAGTACAGCAAAACAAACATATAATCCAATATAGCATTCACCTTATATATATATAACAAATATGGTAGTTTAGTTTTCCTGCTGATGATGTCCTTACTAATTTCTAAGTATTTCGCATGACATCTGCAGGAATATAATAAACTAAAAAGTAAGGACAACACCCTACCCGGTTATGAAAAACTAAATACTCATCATATATGTGTAGCAATACATGCTACCTAGTATGACATCTATTGTTGTGTTCCTGAAGATAATTGTATTTACTAAGTACTAATTAGTACTACATCTGCAGGAATACACATACTAAAGAGCACAGACAACACCCTGCAGGAATACAACAAATGTTGTAAAAGATAACAATAACAAAATTTTCGAAATTATGTCTGATCGATTGGCGTGCCAATATTTTCCTTCGCTCATCTAGTGCCTTGGCAAAGTTAAATTCAACCCGAACACGGACGGACTCAATTGACCTCGCTATGTATAACAACTCAGAATATACTTTATGGGGTCGAAAAGGGGTATTGTAAAAAATACAAACAGAATGAAAAACTTAGATATACTCATTTTTCACCTGTGGTAAAGGGTATAAAATGAAAACGTATACATACATGCAAGTGGTTAAACTATTTCAGTGTGAGACATGTTTAAATAGCTACTTAGCCTTTCTCAATCTGAACACTGCAGAAATAATTTTTTAAAAAATTTAATATGTTTTAATTAGTGCCTTCTATTGAAAAGTTCATGGCTGAAAGTAAACTCAAAGACAAAAAAATTCATCGAAATCAGTTGGACACTTGCAGAGAAATACATAAAGTTTGAAAGAAAAAAACATACAGGTATGTGATGGAAATAATATAAAACTACTCACAGTCAAAGTGGGACACAACAATAATTGTTATAATTAAATCTTTTACGTAAAATATTTTTAATATATACACAAAAATAAAGTTCAATTTTCTTTTATTTTATATATTATAACTAAGCGGAAACACTAACTGTGTTGCAACACAGGCATATAAAGTGGGACAGTTTTTTTTTGGAATTGCTGTTAACTTTGGCACATGCTATCAGTCAGTGTGGTATAATCAGTGTTTTATAATATTTCGTATTGTTTAAAATTTTATTTTCTTAAAAATGGTACAAAAGGATCAAACTACTATTGAAGAAAGGCATTTGTCATAAATAGTTCTAAAACCCACAAAACTATTAGAGAAATTGCACAAATGGTAAAAATAAAAAGTATTTACAGTATTAGAAACAGACAAGTTTAATTGAACAAATTACATAATAAATTACATAAATAAAATAATTTTGCGTTAAGAAACAAATAAGTGTTACGAAAAATATTCTAATATTAATTTTCTAAGCCTTATTGGGTTGCTAGTGGTTTGCAAATTATTTGGAAGTTGTTTCCAGAGTCGTATGGTTAATATAAAAAATTGACATTCAGATGCATGGTCACGGTGACGAAATTGAAGTACAACTTTTCCTCTGCACGATCTTGTAAACCGTAAACGTTTGTAAAGGTAATCTGGCTCCTTTGTCATAATAATTTTGTAAAGAAAAATAAGATTTTTTAACTTGTAAAAAAATTTTGAAAAAGATATCCTTTTTTTAAAAAAAAAGATAAGTAGCACTTCAGGCATTAAAACCTATTTAGTTATTTTTCGTAACCGTGCTACATTCTTTAGGAAAGGGATAGATGCGAGATAAGACAGGTGGTGAAAGGATAAAGATAGATAGTTATTTTTCTTCGCCGGCGAATCTGATACGAGAAATTACCGACGAAGGAGACTGCACGTTTTTTATGTTAAATTCTGAATATGTATTTATACCATTAAACAAAAAAAATCATTTTTTCTATTTTGATTGCCGCAGGATTTGAACCCTGAAACAACCAGATTTGTAGTCAACGTGTTTACCACTTTGACTACAGCAGCCATCTTAAAATACGACAGGAATATTTCGATACATTATCGAACCTTTTTTTAGAGAGTATATAGCGGATGGTGTTGTTGTAAAAACGGTAACTTTTCTCCTGTCCTTTACAATCAGTAAAAATTTCAGACGAATACCAAAGTTTAGGCAAGAGATAAGCTTTTGCTAGTAATATCCTTATTTTCAAAGCCGTACAGTGCTGAGTGGCATATAAATTACGCAACACACCGTATGCTTTACCACACGCTTGAGTAATGTGATTTGACCACGTTAGATGTTTATTAAATGTTACTGCCACGTTTCTTACTAAATTCACAAAGTCAATTTTTAAAGCCCCATATCAATATCTATTCAAACTGCTTTTTTGCATACTATTAGACACTTTGATTTGCTTGGATTGAGACGTAAACCATCAGCTAAGGCCCATGTATATAATGTATTCTTGTCATACTTGAATCTCTGTTGCTACTAAGATACAGCTAAACGTCGTCAGCATACATTTGAATTCTAGAATATCTGTAAAGCTAGTAATAAAGAACCATTGTTCGCAACTGATTAAAATCTATTAGAGAGATACAACGATATTAATCCCACTGCTAGTGTGGAATTAAATAGTTTCAACAATTTCATGCATAACATTGAGTGGTGTAAAGTATCAAAGGCCTTTGAATGATCTAATAACACAAGGAACGTTAATTTATTATCATCTAAATTATTTCGAATTTCCTTCATTACATCAGTTATTACCGTAATACAGTTACGTCTAGATCCAGATTTGCGATCAGTTATTCAATTGTTAGCATTGACATGCTCATATATTTGTTTATGCAATAAATTTTCAAAAGCTTTAGAAAGATAATGTAGAATTGCAATTGGTCGATATTCAGATCCGGTCTTAGGTAATGGAATAATTTTGGCATGTTTCAATTTTAATTTACAACACAAGTTGTTACTATTTTAATGAACTGTCTTTATTAATATCAGGAAGAAAAAAGCTTAACAATTAAATTTACAATTTGGTTTTATACATTTATCAGTGGGCGTTGTAAGTAAGTATAATTCTCTTAGTCTACAAATATAAACACAAAATAGAACTCTTGAAAGTGACAAGTTAATTATTCTCTTATATTACATTAATTCTCTTACATTATAAAGTAAATACATTTTTTAGTAAACATTAGTTCAATTGTTACTTGAATATGAAACTGTTATTATAGTTTTATGTTGCTAACATGAATAAGTTTGGGTGTGGTGTCAAAAGATTCAAATAACAATTGGGAATTTCTGTGGCTTGTGCAATTCTACAGTGTTGGGTAAAACTTCCCCGGACAAAGATTGGTTCCCAACTTCTGAAGGAAATTTGGGAAACGAAATAATTGTTTTATTAATTGCCTTTTTAGATTTAAATTTAACTATAAAATATCCACTTATCAAAATTCCCGCAATAGTGGTTATAATGTAAATAGATATATTATTTATTTTTTGATTGCTTCTTAACTTTTCTATACATTTTATATTTCTTATATGTTGGTAGGTTAAGTTTTCTAAGGATAATTCCTCTTCCAAATTAATTTGTCTTCCTCTAATTCTAATGTTTTTTAGTTTTTCAAAAGTTTTATTAAATTTAGTCAATTCCTGGTCCGTTAATATATTTTGGCTTAAAAGCCCTAGTCTTGAGGTCAAAAGTATTCCTTCAACTTTGTCTATTATTTTTCCTAATGTCATTATCTGAAAGATTAAATGAGTTTTCTGGATTTCCAGTTTTTCCTTCTTTGTTTGATTATTGTGTGTAACATACTCTAAGTAAATTTTCTTCCCTTCCACTTCGTATATTTTTGAAAGTTTCGCCAATTGCTCATTAAAGTGATGATTAATCTCAATTTGGCTGGTTTCAATTGTATTCTATCTGGTTTCTATCTCTTTTCTATCTTCTGCATCCATCGTCCCGTACAAGTGTTTCAGTCCAGTACCCATAATGTTGATCAGTCCTCGCTTTTGCCTATTTGAAAGGAGTATTTTTAAAGATGGCCTTAAATGTTGTATCTTATGATCTAAGTGGTAGTCGTTTAACTTAATTATCTGATCCTCCAAGTTATCGATGTAATCCTCGTATTTAGTAATGTTAAAAATGTGTATGATATTAAAGTACTCTTCAATTAAAAGTTTTTGTCCTAATTTACCACAGTGAATCCATTTTCTGTCGTTAGATTTGCAAAATCAATTTTCTGAGCGTGTATTACTGCAACTGCAAATGTTATCAGTAGGGTCAACCCAGACCTGGGGGGATTTAATTATATTTCAGTTACAATTACATGTAATTTGTAATTGAAAATATTTTCAATTACAAGTAATTGTAATTGAAATCAGGGACTAAAGTCAATTACAATTATATGTAATTGTAATTGAAAAAATTTCAATTACAATTACTTGTAATTTGTAATTGAAAATATCGAATTACACATTACATGTAATTGTAATTAGGCAATAATCATTAATTGTACTTAAACAAAATTCAATTACATTTCTAAAAACATTAAGTGTAACTAAAAATTCTAAAAATGAATTTCTAAAACGGTTCGGATAATTTCAGCAAGTTTATTAAAATTTATATTAAAGCTCAGAAGAATATTACGGTAAGGACGTAAATGAAGGTAATAATCGCTTATTAAAAATTAAAACTTTGATTTTGTTTATATATTTTATCATTTTATATTGATTAGTCATTAATACCGCCGATTTTAAAGAAGAAAGTAGTTTAAAATTTGAACTTAACCTTTACTTGCATGATCTGAATTCATCTCTTAACGGCCTCAAGAATTATCCTACAATACTAAAGGCTTTTCTACGATCAAATACTCCATTCTCATCTTCAGCGCCAGTTGGAAAAGTGGTTTTCATTCGCTAGTATAATTTTAACACCTAGGTGACAAAGCTTAACAGATGAAAATTTTGAAAAATGGTTTTATTTAAAGCAAATAAAAATTTTTTTTAAATTTGCACTTTTTTTAGTATGTTATGTATATAGTACATATGTATGTGCTACATCTTACTTAAGGTTGTTATTATTTTTTGCATGTTTATTATGTGTATGTAATTAATAATTTTTGTAATTAAATATTTTTTGACTAAAATTACAAAAGTAATCATTACACAATTTTTTTTCAATTATGTAATTGAAATTAGGAACTAAAGTCAATTACAATTATATGTAATTGTAATTGAAAAAATTTCAATTACAATTACATGTAATTTGTAATTGCATGTGTAATTAATTACAAATTGTAATTGACATCCCCCAGGTCTGGGTCAACCAGAACGTCCAATGAGCTAAAAGCACGGATTTATTGATCCTTATAAACTTTTTGATTATAATTTTTATAATGTTTGTCGTCAAGTTTTTCTAGACTAACTTATTCATATTTTGCGTCTGTTTTTTGAGCCCTAAAAACTTTTTAAATTTTTTTATTTAATGGTTGATCTTTCCGGTTTTCATTAAGATATACCAAAGTTCTTTCTTTCGCTGCTCTAATATTTCCGCTACTTTTCTATTTTCCTCTGGGTCAGATTGAAAATATATTTCTGAAGGTTTTCTTCTAGTCGATAAATGAATAGTATTATTATAGATAAAATTAGCTTGTATAGGTAAATCTGTGGTATAAGCATTATCGCATTGTACTTCTCTCGTTTTTAAAATTCTAATATGTCCAAACTTCCCGTGTGTGCCTGTATGGTGTGGTAAAGTGTACCTCAATTTTTTGTTTTTCTAGAAAGTGCTGAAACAAATCCTGGCTCATTATCCAAAATTAATTTCTTTGGCGTTCTCATCAAGTTGAACATAATTGTAAATTGCTTAATAAGATTTAAAGGAGTCCTGTCTTCGATTTTTTGAATTAAAGCATGTTTCGAAAACTTATCAATCAACGTGAAGTAGGGTGTTTTTGGATCCATGTACTAAATATCTGCCTGATAAATTTTATGTGGTTCATTTGGAGTTTCTGTTTTCCAATGGAAGTTTAACGGGCTTTCTCTCAATTTTATAATTACAAATCTCTCAATTATTTATAATTTTAGATATTTTCTTTCTCATGTTCGGAAAGTAATATTTTCATTTTAGTTCCAGATATGTTTTATCAATACCAGGGTGGTTTTTTTCATGTTTGTGGTGCTTCATTATTATTTCTAATAATCGATTTTTTCTACATTTTCTAACATGGTATAGGTTCTGTATATTTTTAATTATTTTATATTTTTCATTTTTATTACTCTGTTTTGTATCAACGAATATAATTCTTCAATTTCACAATATATAACTATATTTTCTACCTCCTCTATTAATTTTAATATTTTTTCCAAGACTGTTGTAGCATAATCATTTGTATTAACCCCGAATTTGTAATAATTTTTTATTAAATTGCACTTTTTCTTCATATAAGTCGTTTTGCTGTCTTTCAATTAGCAGTTGCTTATTTGCAAATTGTAAAGGACTTTCTATTACTGGAATATAATCTATCGCATCGTCCTGTGCGCTGTGTACAGTTGGTATAGGAGAGCTTACTCTTTTTTTTATTTTTTCTTCTAATGCTTTTTTGCTGATTAGTTGCTCTTTCGACATCTCTAAAATTTAATTTATCACTCTTGTGTTTACGCAAAAAATGTCCCTTTAAGCCTCTTTTGCTTTCAAAAAGGCCGTTGCATATGTTGCAATGAAAAACTTGTGTACCATGTTTCTGGTTTATATGTTGGTTTAAAACTTCCTTTCTTTTATAATTCTTTTTGCAGATGCTACACTCGAAAAGGTTTATTTCACACGTATTCTAGATAGAGCAACCAGCCACCTTGTTTTCCTTTCCCTCTACATAGCTAATATCGAATTCATATTCATTCAGTTTTATTTTCCACCTTACTCGCTTTGAGTTTGGCTCTTTTAAAGAGGCGAACCAAACCAACGGTCTGTGATCAGTGTTCGGTCTAAATTTTCTTCCATACAAGTAAGACCTGAATTGTCCGCAAGCCCATACTGTAGCAAATAATTCTTTTTCAATGGTGCTATAGTTAATCTCATCCTTATTAAGAGTTCTTTAGGCGAAAGCCAAAGGTACTTCTTCTTGCGATAGAACGGCACCAAGTGCAAAGCTGCTCGCATCTGTAGTAAGTACAAATTGTTTTTTAAAACCCGGGTACCTCAACACCATGTCAGAAGTTAGTACAGTTTTAAGTTGCTCAAATGAATTTTTATAGTCCTGATCATTAATATCTATAATACTATCCTTTTTTAATTTTAATGTTAGTTGTTTTGCAATTTTGCTATAATCAGAAATAAATTTTCTATAGTAACCACTAAGCCCAAGAAAGCTTTGAATTTCTTTAATAGTCCTTAGAATAGGAAATTTCTTTATACATTCTATCTTCTTAGGATCTGGTTTTACCCCCTGTGCTGTTACGACATGTCCTAAGAAGTTAGTTTCTGTTTTCAAAAAATCACTCACAATGAAACCTTTAGGTAGGTTTCCTAAGCGTTCTGAAATGAAATGCTAAATATTAATATGCCATCCATATAAATGACACAAATTTTGTTAGTATATTTCCTAAGCACATTGTTCGTCATTCTTTGAAATATTGCGGGCGCATTTTTGAGCTCGAAAGGCATACGTTTACCTTCGTAGTGACCATCGCTTGTCGAAAAGGCAGTTTTTTCCTGGTCGTTTTCATCAACCTCTATTTGGTAAAACCCCTTTGTCAAATCAAATCAAGCGTGGAAAAATAATTAGCTCTGCCTAATTTAACGAGAGCCTCATCAATAATAGGAATTGGATATTTATCCTCCTTAGTGACGGTATTTAGCTTTCTGTAATCAATTACAATTCGCCATTCTTTACTACCCAATTGATCCTCCTTTTTTGGGACAATCCAAATAGGAGAGTTGTAGGGAGAATTGCTAGGTGCTATTATTCCTTGTTCCCACATTTCATGAATTTGCCTTTTAACTTTTCCTTTATGAACTTCAGGATACCTGTATGATTTAGTATAGACAGGTCCATCAATGGTTGTTTGGATCCTATGTTTTCTTTCATTTGTAAATGTTAAAATATTAACTTGTTAATTTGTCACTTGTTAAAACCTTCAGTTTTGTTTTTCATTGTTTTATAAATATAAAAAATAGAATAATTTTTCTTGTAAAATATTTTTTATTGCTTGAATAAAATTCTTTCTGAGAAGCATATCAACTGCCGGGTTTTTTTCCTTTGTTATTATAAAAGTAAGATCATCACCTTTTTAATAGAAAATATCTAAAAAATTCCTAATAAGGTTTCTTACAGCATTACAGCAAGGAAGAATCCTTTTTATTCAGGTGTCCTACCCGCAATTGTTTCATAGCCCACAGTTCATCTAAATAATGTAATTCGGGTAGTTTTTCTATTTCTTCTAAATTTATTATTGGTTCATTTTCACTTTGCCCTTCAAAATATTATGGTAATTCTTGGTTATTGATTCTAATAGATTTGTTTTTATAATCTATAACTGCATTATTATTACGTAATAATTTAGATCCAAATATTCCGTTTAATACTAGATGAAAGTTAGAAATCTTGAATGTTTCATCTTCTTTGAGGCATATTTGTAGACTATTTTTTGAGACTGCAGCCTCCTCTTTTATTACTAAAAACCCTGAAGCAGTTTTTATTTTTAAAGGTTCTTTTAGCTCACGAATTAAATGTTTTGGACAGTGACTTCCTTGAATTAGATTTTCCGTGGAGCCTGTATCTATTAAAATTATTGTTGCTCGGTCTCCCTCCTTGAAAAGAACATAGGGCAACCGGAGCTCGGTGGACTCTCTGCTGGAGAGGCCATAAATTGAACATTTTGTTCATTACTTCAATAGTTATTTTGTGTACGGGTCTGTTCACTAATGTCCATTGGTTCTACATTGTTTCCTTCACTAGTGTATCTGTTAAAAGAATTTTTATTCCAAATGTAACCTGGAAATACTTTATTTTGGGTTAGTTTCATTTTTTCTATTAGTATTATAACTGGTTTTGTAGGGAATATCGCGATTAGGATGTTTGTTAGTAGTGGAACTTTGCATCCTACTTTGGTTACTGTAATTTTTAAATTATTTCTAATTTTTTACCTGATAGCAAATTTGCCTGACCTAATTCATGAAGTGCAGTTTTAAGGGAATTTGGCTTTAAAGAGCTGTTCTTAAATGTATAGGTAACTTATTAATAAATACTTTTAAGGCTAAGTTGTTATTATAAATTATCTCGGAGGGATTACCGTCCAACCGATGTCTCTGATTTAATAAGGATAATTTTGTTTGTATAAAATTATAGAACGTCACCCCTATATTGCGGACCTCTCAACTCTTCGTAGAGTACTTCAGCCGAAGCTAATCCTGCGAAATTTAACTCCAACAGATTTTTTTATTTCTGATCATTTTGTTAAATGTGGATGAATCTCTAGAACTAGTCTTGCCTTACCTTGAATTTTACCTTTAACAATGCACAGAAACATCCTTTAAGAAGTGGGGTTGTACTGCTCGATCGTTGTGATGACATTGTCTATACTCTCTAAGAAGGGGTACAAATAAATAAATAAAATAAAGTTTTTATTTTATTAAATATCATTGTTTTTTAATTTTAGTTTATTAGAAAAAAACTTATTCTTTATTTTCAGAAAATCTTTTTGCACTTCAGATTATTGTAATCTTAGATATAATAATCCTTATACCACTTTAAATTAATTTATATATGTATATTTTTTTTATAATTCTAGAGGTACCCTTGGGTATCGCAGAATTACACTTATTTTTATCCTTTTCGTAGGATTTTTTTTTCGGGATAAGCAATTTATTTTTGCTTATCCTACCGACTGCGCCAATTTTAATTAACAAGTTGTTACTATTTTTGTGAACTGTTTTTATTAAGATCAGGAGGGTAAAAACTTAACAAAACTACAACTTGGTTTTATACATTTATCAGTGGGCGTTGGAAGTAAGTAAAAAAATAAAAATAAAAAAATAAATATAAAATAGAACTCTTGAAAGTGACAAGTTAATTATTCTCTTATATTACAATAATTCTCTTACATTATAAGGTAAATACATTTTATAGTAAACATTAGTTCAATTGTTACTTGAATATGAAACTGTTATTAGAGTTTTATGTTGGTAACATGAATAAGTTTGGGTGTGGTGTCAAAAGATTCAAATAACAATTGGGAATTTCTGTGGCTTGTGCCATTCTACAGTGTTGGGTAAAACTTTTCCACTCCATTGGGAATCTATTGGTGATTATTGTGGTGTTAAAAAGGTGGGTGATATATCGAATAATCTATGGCAGAATAGTTTTAATAAACTTAGGATCAATATTATCTAATTCTATTGTATTGTATTTAATTGCATTGAAAGCGTTAGCATCATCATATGCATTTATGCATTGAAATTTTAGCTGCTTGCACGAAACTAAATGTGTATTTCTATTGTAAAACTCGAACTGGACTTTTGGAAAAGGAATATTCATAAAGCTTGTATTAATCAAATTAACATCAACTTCTAGTGAAAGTTCAACTGATTTACTAACGCTCATATCTCGTATATGATTCCATTTACTTTTAGTGTTAACTGCCGAATTAAATTTATACGAAGACTTATCATGTCTGATTTTTGAAACAACTGCTTTTCGAGCTGCGCAAAATTCATTATGCTGTTCGGGTATTCTGCACCGTTTTCACATGTATAGGTCATCACGTTTTTAATTAACGATTTTGTTTCATTTGCGAACCACGGCTTAGCTCTATTTTTAACCGTCTTATTTTTTGTTGGCACGTGATTGTCATAAATCTGAAGTATTAATGCATTGAGAACAGTAACTTGCTCATCAGCCGTAATTAAATAGAAAATTTTATCCCATTCAGAGTTAATGGGATCACGATATAAAATTTCTTAACCAATACTTTTAAAATCTCGAAAACTAAACGTTCTAACTCCTATCTCCACAGTAAATTTATAACACATAAAAATTAAGTCATGTTTGGAAAAAGTACAGCTAACTGATCATATAGTAACACATTTTGTTCGTTGCTTACAAAACCTAAATCGAGTAATGTACTATTGGTTGTCGAGAAGTACATAGGCCTAAGAATATTAACAGCGCGCGGCAGCGGTCAAATTAAGTGAAGACATGATAGTAGTTAGATTTTCCTTGCTACACCTCCGCAATTGTTACGCCTATCTGATCTAAAAATACGATAACCATCGGTTTTTGGCAAAGACTGCACATTTATATGAATGGTTTTAAGTCCCGGATGCCGATTAGATAAACTTCGAATCATGTTATTATTACCATCTCTGGAACCGAATTGATTAAATGAAAAGTTTGTCAAATTTACGTAAAAAACAAAATTCGGTCGAACTCACTGTGTAATTTTGACATCAATAGTGAGTTATTAAGCATAAAATTAATAAGAAAAAATAAAACAATTAAGAATTTAATATAATGATATAACCCAAGAATGATAGAAAAACAGATTATGACATACGCATGATTTCCCGCTAGATGACATATATCCCCTAAGAAAGGGTTGCCAGTCCATTCATTCCACAATCATTTTTAGGGCTGTGTTTTTATCTTGTATGATAAATATTTACTTACTAGTGTAATTGGAACAGTGTTCTTGGTAATAACAAAATAAATTTTAAGATTTAGATTTTTGTAGTTTGCGTTTTGGTAGATTTTTTGAATAATTTTGGTGGGAACAAAATTTCTTGCGCGGCAACGTTGCTTTTGAATTTTACTAATAGTTTTACTTTGTGTGAGCGTTAAACAATTTAAAGCAAGTGTTTTTAAAGGGTTTTCTTATTTTTGTAAGCGAAATATCTTAAAAAATTGTTTTTAAAAGTTATTTAAAATATATTAAGCAGTCTTTGCTAGTAATGCTTTATAATTTAAATTTATATGTGAACTTTGATAACGAATTATAAGAGAATGATTTAATTGACTTTACTTGGTTTTAATGTTTAATTGTTGATTTGTGTGGCCTTATAAAGTGTATCAATTACTTCTCTGTTGACCTGTAAGCCTTAAAAATATAGAAAATAATATATGTAATATAAAATAAAATAATACAAAATATAAGTGTTTTTTTTTTTTCTTTTTTTGTGAGGAAAAAACCCTTTAAAAATTACCTGCAATATAGGTCGTTTTCGTCATTGTAATCAAAAAAACGATTTCGAATTTTTTTAATTCCTGGAAAAATAAATTTAAGCAACTTTTTTCGTCTGCAAACCCTAAAAATAAAAAAAATAATTGTAACATTCCAATGTTTCCCTTTCCCCTTAAAAAACTACCTGTAATAAAATGCAATGAAGGAAATCTATTTCTGAATATACCCTCAATAAAACATTTTTGGTTTTTCAACTATTTATTAAAAAAATAAATTTAAGCACCCTCAGAAATTTTTTTATTAATTATAAAATGTTGCGTTTTTTAAGGTAAATAGTCAGTTTTTGTGGTTTGATATGAAAATAATTTTTTAAATAACATCTGTCGTATTGTGTCTTTCAAAGTCAATTGGTAAATTTTAATTGAAAAATAAATATGATAATAAAACAAACCGTTAAACTCAAAAAGTACAAAAATCTAAATCTTAATATATATAGTATACACAAGTAAATAATGTTGCCCGAAACTTTGTTAAATCTAATGTGAGACTTGGCAACCCCGGAATTCAAAATTAATTTTGATTGCTCGAAACAAATATATGTATATTATATATTATATTACTTCAATAAAAATCAGGATTTTTAATTAAATTTAGGTATTTTTATCAAAAAAATCTTTATTATAAAAACCGTGTATAAAGTGTTTAAAATAAGAAAAAGTGCATGAAATCTTCGCCAAAAAAATCGATATTTTTCATTAATTTAAATTTAGTTGCATCTTTTTATAGTTTTCCAAAGAACGATAAAGGGCTAAGAAGACTTTGGACAAAGGATTGCAATCGGTGGGATACAACACAGACTCACAGGGAGAGAATTTGTTATCTACATTTTAAACAGGACTATTTTGAAATCAATTTAACATTTGAAATTGGTAAGTTACAATTATGTTTTTTAATTTGTTCAGTTTTTTAATTAATAATTACGCATAGGAATTAGCAATCGAGGAAACACCAAAATTCCCTGAGGAACAAACAACAGTTTACAGATCTAAATAAAAAATTTGGAAGACAAAATGTATATATCTACACTTTTATATATCCTTTAAAACGGTTCACAACTTTCACATATATGTTCGTTTCTAGGGATGCATTACATAAGGAAAATAATACGCTAAAAATGCAAAAAACCAAGCTGAGATCACTATAAAAAATTCGTCTCAAGAAGTTCAAGCGTTTGATTTTTTAAGGTAAAATACTTAAAAGTGTTAGTCCCAGCATAGAGCAAGACGATTTGCCGAAAGAAGACTATGAGGAGGAAGTGGAAAACCTGAATTATGATAGTTTGGAGAATTTGGCCGCATATATTTGCAACATATTAAAAAACGAAGATCCCGCCGCTAAACCTGTCAAGGACTCGACATTTAAATGAAGGTGGGTTAAGTATTCCATCAAACACTTTAATGGAAACGTTAAAAACTTGTGATGCAATTTTTGTAAAACTAAATGGAGATAAGTTAGTTGCAACAAAATAATATTTAGAAAAGCACTTGGCAGAAGCAAGGAATATAAAAGCAAGTGAAGAAATAAAAAGATTTTTTTGTAGATGCAGAATGTATTTTAGAATACGGTCTCTTAGTGCAGAAATGTCCTAAAATATGAAAAAGCGTAAGAGAAAATTAAATAAATCAACAACGTAATATAAATAGAAAAAATTTTTTAACAAAAATAAAAATTTGCGCTACTGTCATGTTTACATATTTTTTGAGAGTCGTAACGTCACTTCACCTAGCTGCGCAGAATAAAACTTTGTGTGCGTGATGTCGTAATCTGGTTTTCTATCATTCTTGGATATAACCTATCAATAATAACATATTTAAAAGATAAACAATAATATTTTAGATGAAAAAATATATTTAAATAAGACGTTAATGTCCAAATGTTATTCAAGTACAATGTTAAATATTATAAAACGGCTTAAAGCTACTAATAGTGACCAAAATAAAAAAGAAATTGTGCAAACAGGTGCAAATTGTCCGACCGTGATAAGCAGTATTGTTTGAAGCTAATCAGGAACGTTCCTTTTTTGTCAGCAATCGACACAAAAAACAAATTATATGAAATAAGAAATGTTAGTGTTAGTGCTGAAACAGTCTTCCGAATCTGTAGAAAAATAGTTTACAATGAAGACCTTACCGCCGGAAGCCATTAATATTAGAGAAAAATCAAAAACTGAAAAACGCTTTCGTTCAAAGGCATGCAAATAAAAGTGCGTAATTTCTGGTGAAAGATAAGTACAATTATTGTAAGTTTTTCCGATTTTTTCGATGCTTATATTATCTTCTTAGATTATTTTACAGACGAAACAAAAATAAAACTCTTTGGACCAGATGGAAAGATTCGCTTGGAGAAAGCCTTTTACTGAATTTCTAGACAAGAGCATTAAAAAAATTATATCAGTGGCTGAAGTTGGGAAAATACATTTTATAAATGGAAAAATGGACTCAAAAATATATAAAAATTTTACAGGAAAACGTTAGGGAAAGTGCCCAATGCTTAGGCATAAACGATAACATTGTGTTCTATCAAGACAGTGGTCCTCAACATAAATTTTGGAATGCACTAAATTGGCTTTTATATAATTGCCCAAAAGTAATGAAGAGTCCTCCTCAACAAGCTCAGACAAATGTTCCGTATATAAACGAAACTTGAATATTGAGAGACTACATTAGCCGTTAATTTGAAACGGGGAAATCATATTAAGCCATATTTGATGGCGAACATCATTGCTTAGACAAATATTCTGCACATGAGCTTGAATATTAGCAGAATTCATGTGCGATAGTGGAGACGTAGGTTACAAACTTTTTGCTTTATTAAGAGACACAATAATAGGACATTTCGTCACTTTTTTAGTGACATTTATTTTTTATGATTTTATCTAAGCATCTTGGCAGCAATAAATTTCTAGTTATAACGAATGACAATGGATATAACTGTTTATCATTAAATTAGTCCTAAGGAAACTGTTTGTTGAGCCAATTCACACTAGAACAATTTTTAGTTCGCTTAGCTTTTGTTCTTTTCAAAACAAACTGGATTATTTCATCTGGCATAAAATTGTATACAGAGCTTTGTATGTGTTAGTATTTTTGTTGTTTATTTGGCGTTTCTTTTTCGTTCGGTGTATACTTGCATTTCGGAAAAAACTTACCGGAAATATGGTTGGTTGGTTGGTTGGCAATCATCTTGGGAGGAATTTCTATTGCCATTAACTTTGATGCCGCAGCATTACTTCTAGAAGCTGAGAAAAAAAAAGAAGTAAATCTCGCTGGGTTAAGCCGTGGAGATCGTCTCGTAATTCTGGTGGAACGATCCAGTCTCTCCTCAAAGAATATAATTTGTTTTTTGATGAGGAAGCATAAACTTCGTTCTTGCGGATGACCAAAGCTGTTTTACAGCAATACTCTACTACGTAAAATCAGATATTGGGGGAAACGATACACATTTGAGGAAATGTGTTTCGGGTGAAGAAAAATTGGCTGCAACTTAAAGATTTTTATCCAACTTTTTAATAAATTGCCGAGCATAGTAAATTGTCTGCATCATATTTAAGTTCAGCTATTATTGAAGTATGTAGTGCACTTTCTACAAGCATGGAAAGTGAATTTTTAAAGGTACATTCATATAAATTTATGTCGTCACACAAAATTGTAAAGACCAGTAAAAGTTATTTAAATAAAATTTTTATTAAATTAAATAATTCTTAGTATTGAATTCCAAATTGGCCACGAATATCATCGTTTGTATTTAATAAAAACTTTATCTCATTAAAGCACCATAGCTTAGAAACACAAACCTCATCAGCCGACATTCCACTCCTAGTTGCTGCTCTCATCTTTTTTTCTTGAAAAATTTGCTGCTGCAAAATCTTTTTTCTCAACATCTGCAGCAGTAACATTTGGTTTTATATCATGTAAAGCAAGAGCAATTTCCTTTAATGATTCTTGTTTTTTTTTTTACATTTTTAAATAATCTGGATGTGTCATTTTATATAAAAACACGCGTTGTTTAAACCACCCTGTGGTTTAAACTCTCTGCTTTCAAATTCATATATACCGTCGATGGACAACGAAAGACTAAAAAACGCTCTGCAAAAAAAACAGAACCTGTGTTTTCATAAGTGTATATACAGTGGCTCACAGCTTATTTTATGCAGTGAAATATTTTGGTTTTTGAGGTCTATAGAAGCACAACTAACGGTCACTTGAAAAAGAATTTGGTTTTATTTAAAAGTGAAAACATTGTTTTTTAGGAAACAAAAACCATTTTTTGTAAAAACATTTATTTGTAACTCTCAAAAGTATGAAAACAATAAATCACTCTTTTTTCATCTCACAGCTTATTTTATGCTGCAAATTTTTACTGTAACAGTACTTCAATGCAGCTTTGTTTTTGGTTTCGTTTTTCATATTTCTACTTCTAGCAATATTTTTTGTTGAATCGTTAGTCTAGTTTCGTTGCATAGAGTGTCAACTTCCAAAAATTCAAATGAGTCCGCGTACCACTTTAGAACAAAGAGAATTGGTTTTAAGCCATTTCAAAAATGGCCACTCGCAGCGAAAAATAGCTGAAATGGTTAACATAAATTCTTCTACGGTCCAAATAATCATTGAGCGTTTCATACATGAAAATCGGGTTCATAACAAAGGCAGGAAGGCACCAAATAAAATCTTTAATGAACAGGACGGCGATATATTTTGCGGAAAATAAAGGCAAACCCAAAGCTATCAGCTCCAAAGCTGGCCTCTGAAGTTGCAGCTGATTTGGGCAAACAATGTTGCGCCGAAACTGTTCGCCGTGTTCTGCGCCAGCATGATTTTCATGGCCGAGTTGCACGCAAAAAACCATTTATAAGTCCGAAGAATAAACAATGCAGACTTAATTTCGCCAAAGAACATATTTCCAAGTAGTCTGCATTTTGGAATTCGGTCATCTTCGCTGATGAATCAAAATTCAATATATTCGGTTCAGATGGCATGACGTATGTATGGCGAAAACCTAATACAGAGCTGAACAAAGAAAACTTAAAGGCAACAGTAAAGCATGGTGGTGGTAGCGTCATGGTTTGGGCCTGTATGTCGGCTGCTGGGACTGGAAATCTAGCGTTTATTGAAAGCAAAATGGACAAATTTAAGTACCTCCAAATTCTTAAGGACAACTTGTTCTATCAAGATAATGATCCGAAGCACAAATCTGGCATTGTGCAAAGTTGGTTAATATATAACTGCCCACATTTGATGACACCGCCACCACAGTCGCCAGACCTTAATGTAATAGAAAGTTTGTGGTCAATTTTAGAAAAGAATATAAGAAAGCACAAAAGTTCTAGCAGAAACGATCTAAAGGAAGCTCTACTGACGGAGTGGGCGAATATTTCGCCGAGTGTGACACAAAAACTGGTCGCATCTATGCCAAACCGCTTGAAATCTGTCATAGATAATAAGGGCTATCACACTAAATATTAAATTTTGCATTTGAAAGTTTTAATTTCGAGTTGGTCAAAACAATATATACCTGCATAAAATAAGCTGTGAAAAAAAATAAAAAGTATTTTTCGTGTTTTTAGTTTTAATATTTTGAAATGTATATTTTTGCAATAAATGAATTTTGTTTGTTAAATTGTAGCATTTTTCCTTTTTAAGGATACCATTTTTTTCCCCTAATTTGCCGCTATTGTTACATTTATAAAGGTTTAAAACTCAAAAAATGCACTGCATAAAATAAGTTGTGAGCCACTGTACATATTGATTTTGTTCTGCTTATGCGGGATTGAAGCTTGTTGAAAAATTGTGCCAGCCAAAAACGACTCTCTTCACCGAAATTGCCTACAAGCTGTCACGTTATTCCAGCATAATTAATCCAGTGTGAATGGGCTTATGCAAATACGGTCTGTTCAATAACTTTACTAGTAAAAACTAGTAAAGAGAAATTAAATAATTCTTCCAGATGTGGAGAAATGTAGCAAAAATTAGCAAAGAAAATCGTTATGACCTTAGTAATAATATGTGAGACTTAAAAACTGTACGCTATGGCCATTAAATAGTATCATTTTTAAAGTAAATATACTGGGGTACTAGAATAAAAAATATATAAAAAAATTTATTACTATAAGCCATCAAACTGATTCAACTACAAGAAAAAAATGAAAATAATACTTTGAGTGACTATATAGCAAAAACATGTACAAAAAAAAATTTTTGTTTGTAGTTATTTCTAAAAAACATTATTACATATTTATAAATAAAATTTAATATTGTACATAAAAATTGTTCCATTCTTATTAAAATTTTACCAAAAAAGTACATTTCATTAATGAAAAATTCACATCACTGGCTTTTTTACTTTTAACTCTTGAATAACAAACACTTGCGAAGCAAAGAAAATTCTAAACCAAGTTGTTTCAAACTTCTCTGCTGTATACTCTCCTAGCTAAATTAAAGACAAAAAACAAAATATTACTTTGATTTTTTTAATTATACACTAATATATAGGGCCTGTTCGTAAATGTATTACTGCGCTTAATATGATTATTCTACACTGCCACTGCTAATCAGCTGTTGCGTTTGTTTGCATTTACGAACGAAGAAATACTTCCATTTCTTCAATGTTGGAAAAATTTCTTTTATCAGACATTCTTTACTTGGAGTCTACATTAGAGATAACATCTGAGATGAGAACGTCAAATTCCATCGCTGAGAGAATTTTGTTACGTATAGACTTAAAATTAGTGTTATTGCAATCTTAAAAGAGTTCTTATCACAGATAAATAACCAGATAACTCACTAGTGACGTTTAAAAAAGTGTGTTATCATATTTTCTTCCAGGTTTCGTTTAAGTAAATAAAAAAATATTCAAAAACGCTGAAAGCAATGAGTTGGAAGAAACCGCTACACATACCTATTGCAAACATATGTTTTTATTTAATCAAACAAAAAATGTATAACAAAGATGGGGTAAAAATTTAGTTTTTTAAGAAAAATTAAAAAAAAGTATAAATATCAGTGAAAGAAATTTATAAAAATTATTATAAAATGTTTTAATAATGTTACAGTGTATAAGAACAACTAAAAAAAATAATGTTTTCCCATATAATTTCAGGTTGTACTACAATTCCATTGGAGGCTCCGCAAACAAAAATCAAAACAGTTTGCGTGGTTTTATTGATAAGTAAAAAAATTGGCCATTAAACGTGTTTATGCCAAATTTATTATATTTTGGGATTTGGTTTTTGCCAAAGTAATAGGCTCTCCAGCATGGCCAGCTACCGGTGAGACTGCCAATATTAAGGTGGAAGGAGGACCTCTTTCCTTATGTTGAAAACAAAGAAAAATTCGCCACAGACAAAAATATGAAACGGAATAATTTTCGAGAGGCCATTGATCAAATAGATGCTGCAGCCAATGGCGAAGAAACGGCGCCCATTGATTTGCCAAATGTAGCGCCTGAAGGTATAGATATTTCTCAAGCTGAAGAAGCTTTGGATGAAAGTGTCATCAATAAAAACAGATGTCTCGTCTGTCCCACTTGGTACAGATCTAACAGAACCTGTTAGTGGACGGAAAATAAAAGTGAAACGTTACATTGATAATGTTGGTGATTCGTCAAACTCGATGAATGCCCCACCAGCAAAGAAAAAAGTTACGCCAGAAGGTAAGTTAGTTATAATATTCTAGGTTACTGCAGCAAAACTAATATTTGTGTTTTTATATTTTTTAAGGTATATCAACTCCAAAACCTAAAGCAAAAACGGCCAAGAAAATCTAAAACAATGCCAATATAAAACTGACTAGACTATTAAAAGCTAAAAATGGGTTCTATTAAAATTGATGCAGTTAGAGAACGTATTGTAATCAATCCTTCCAGATCAAAAATACATCGTGAGGCCAAGGAGCGATTTACTAGTGAAATTATTGAACAAGAGGATGCACTATTAATACAAAAAACACCAATTTTTTATGAGAAATCAATTTCAAACCATACTTTCCCCCACAACATACATATGCTTTAACCACTAAATTAACAGATTTCAAAGATGTGAATAAAAGTGAAAGTTTTAATCAATAATAATAATACTTACCTTTGTATTTCAAAAATCTTATATAAAGAAAAAACATACAATTTTTGTTATAATATTTTTTAACTTTAATGATAACTTTTACGGTTTTTATTTAAGTATTTAATAAAAAAAAAGAAACAATTTATAATAAGCAAAATTTTATGTTTTATTTCAGCAGTTTTAAAATAATTCCAGCAATTATTGATTTCCATCTCAGGGCAATTAGCAATGCATCGCTACAATCTGTGTTAAAGTATAAAAAAGAAGATTTTAATATACCTTTTTTTTAATAAACATAATTTCATCGATCTACTTCCAGTTTTCAGTAATTAAAAATAAAAAATAAAAATATTTGAAGACTGGAAGAGTACGATCTTATTTCTCTTTTAGACTACTGAATTTCAGCAGTTGATTTTTTTTCGACCTTATCTGGTCTAGATCCGTCATGTTTTGTTAAAAACAGCATCACCTCGTAAAGGGTGTGGCTCTTCACCACGCATGACGGTCTTGAGTAAGGGGAAGCTCTAAATGTTCGCTACACTTACTCCTGGATTTTTCTTTGAATTTTTCAAACTATCCTAGGTAAAATAATTTGTCTAAAAGTAAATACTGTCAGCGTCAAAAAAAAGTAAACAGTTGGTTTATCTGCATTAAAGCTTTTATTGCAGGAAAGATTTAAGTAGAAATTAAAATGTTTAATAACAGTTTAAGAGGCTTATAAAATAAGAGCTTAATTCAGTATTAACCAAAATTAAAAACTAAACAAAAACAAAAATAATTCACTTCATCTTAAAATACTGCTATTTTTATGCGTCAAAAAAAAGGAAACAGTGGCGATATTGTTTGATTCTGTTTTTAATATTTCGGGGAAAAACCGTCAGTTCTTTGAAAAGCAGTTATTAATATAATAAGCCGGTATAGTAAATATATTTTTGAAGTTTTCTATTAATTTTGTCAAAAAATATAGCAAACATTACAAGTTTTAAAAAACGCCTAAGCAAATGACCAATGAAACGAGAAAAATCATATTATGTATGTATAAAAAAAAATAAAACCTTGCATAATTTTGGAGAAATTGTCAGAAGAAACCATTGCACTATAAAAAAATTATAGATAAATATGTTAAGCATAACACAGTAGAAGATTTACCCCGGGCAGCACAACCAAAACGACTTACTGGCACAAAAGTACGAGCAGTAGTTCGAGAATTTAAGACAAATCCTGTGTCAAGTGCTGTTCAAATAGCAAAACATATAACAAAGACATCTGGAAAATCAGTCAGTGCCAGTACAGTTAGAAGGGAACTCCACAAAAATGGACTACACGACAGAGTTCCTCAAAAAAAAGCCATACATTTCTAAAGTAAATCAACAGAAGCTCGTAGAATTCACAAAAAAGTACAAAAACAAGGGTTTTGAGATCTGAAAAAACATATTATATACCGATAAGAGCAAATTCGAAATATTTGGAATGAAGAAGCCTCCAAAAATGTGGCGTTCGAAGAATGAAGCTTTTCATGAAAAGTGCATTACAACTACAGTCAAACATGGTGGAGGTTCTGTTATGGTCAGGGGCTGTATGGCGGCATCTGGTGTCAGCAATCTAGTGTTTATTGAGTATACAATGAATAAAATGGATTACTTAAACATTTTGAAAGAAAACGTTGCGCCCAGCGTTGAAAGATTAGAACTTCCTATCAACTGGGTCTTTCAACAAGACAACGACCCGAAACATACATCGATGATTGTTAAGGAATAGTTTTTATACCGAACGCCTAAGACCTTAGATCACCCACCTCAGTCTCCAGACCTTAACCCTATCGAACAATTATGGGAGCACCTTGATAGAAAAATCAGACAAAGATCCATTTCCAACAAGGACGATTTGAAAAAGGCTTTAACAGAAAAATGGAACAAAATATGTCCAGACATTACGAGAAACCATGTGGAATCAATGCCAAAAAGATTAAAAGCGGGGCTAGATGCAAATGGAAAACAGACCAAATACTAAAAGTTAAGCTATTTTTAGTATCTGTTCCTAACTCGCCTATTTATTAGATTCTGTTTACTTTTTTTGACGCATAAAAATAGCAGTATTTTAAGATGAAGTGAATTATTTTTGTTTTTGTTTAGTTTTTAATTTTGGTTAATACTGAATAAGCTCTTATTTTATAAGCCTCTTAAACTGTTATTAAACATTTTAATTTCTACTTAAATCTTTCCTGTAATAAAAGCTTTAATGCAGATAAACCAACTGTTTACTTTTTTTTTGACGCTCACAGTATATACAAAAATATTTATTAATAATTAAAGAAAAACGCATACAAAATGAAAAACGCATATGAAATTTAAAGATGTATAAAAATTATAAATGAAAATAAAAAAAATTTTTTTTTGAATCTACTTCTATCTACTAAACCCAATACCACCTTTAATCCAAACAAATTTCTTGTTAAAATCAATTCAAAATATATTGTAATTAAAATAAACAACTTACACCAAAAATTAACTACAATATAAATTACACATTTAAACAAATAAAAAAAACATCCAACTGTTGTAGGAAGGTATTGCAGAGTTCCTGTCATTGAGTAAAATATATTTTTTATTGAAAAACTTTCACAGGTTAAAAATAATCCATATCCACTGTTGCAGCTGGTATTCCAAAAACTCATATGATTGATTGCACTAATTCTGCTTGTTGAGTTATATTGGAGCTTTCATATTCTTGTACAACAATTAATATTCTTTCTGTATTTTCAATTAAATTTATACTTTCACTATTTTGTTAAATCTTTTTTTAGTCATTTTGCACTTGTTTTCTTATCTGTTTAAAACACTTATTAACACACGCACTTTTTTATTTTAAAATCCCTTAAATTTTTCTGATTGGGAGAAACACTGTAATATGTATATGTTTGCTAAGATAAAATCTCATCAAACATACAATTCCAATTATCTAGGAATCAAACTAAATTAAATAAGATTTTGTACATTGAAAAGGAACACAGTTCCTCTAATGTACAAAACCTGCCGCAAGCAAAACTTACTTGGTCGGATTTTTCGGAAACTGGTGCAGCTTCTCTCCTTCGGCACAACCCATTATGCAGCGGCGACTCCTGAAAGAAACCAGATAATTTCATTAAAATCTAATTTACATTAAAAACAACTTTGTGTAACTTACTGTTGAAAACAATTATCAGTCACAAATTTTGTAAACATTAATATAATTTTTTAATATAGTTACCGTTGAACTATAAGTATTTTTCAAACTTCAATTTTATAAAAAATATTCTATTCTTTTCATTACTGAAATAAATTTCAAACAGTTAGTTTGTTTTGAATTGGAAGCTGTGATTGGAAGTTTTTATTTCTAATAGGTTATGGGCCTCTCACCGCTGTGTGCTTAAAACTGTATTTTAAAACTTGTAAAATAATTCGGTTGTGTTTTTTATTACGCTGTTGAATATGGCTGATGCAAGACTTTTAATAACGAAGTTGAACCGAGACAACTATGAGCTGTGGAAATATAAGATGCAGTTGCTGCTGAGAAAGGAAAAGGTTTGGGATATTATTGAAAATGAAATACCTGCAAATCCTGATGCGAGGTGGAAAGAGCGTGATATAGAGGCATCTATTTTGATTGGTTTGGCTGTGGAAGAATCGGAAGTTTTTCGAATTGCAAATAGCAAAAATGCCAAAGATTCTTGGAACATTTTGAAGGCATACCATGAGAAATCAACGCTAAGCAATAAAGTGAAACTGATGAGAACAATTTGCGAATTGAAACTGCAGTCTGGAGCTGATATGGATAAACACATAAATGGAATGAAATTATTGTTTTCAAAATTGCAATCGCTTGGAGAAAAAATGTCCGAGTCATGGATGGTTTCAATGTTGCTAAGCAGTCTTCCAAACACATACGACACATTAATTACAGCTCTAGAGGTAAGGGATGAAAAGGATCTTACAATGACTTTAGTAGAAAACAAATTACTTGAAGAAGATGAAAAACAAAAAAGAAGACAGTCTTGTGATGATACGGTGTTAAAGACTGTCAACAAATTTAAATCTCATGGTATCACTTCCAAAAAGATAGTATGCCATTATTGCCGTGGTGTTGGTTACATTCGCAAGGACTGTTGGAAGTTAAAAAATAGTAAGTCTATTAATAACCAAAAAGCAAATATTGTTGAAAATAGCAAAGATTGTGCTAATTCTTGCTTCGGTTTGAATGTTAAAGCTGATATTTGGGTGGTTGATTCCGGTGCTACTTGCCACATCTGTAGCATTAAAGAAGAATTTATTAATATCGATTTAACTTGGCGTGAAAAGGTTACTGTAGCAAATGGGAACGTCGTGTATTCCGCTGGTAAAGGTTCCTGTATAATAAATTTGGTTAATAAAAAAGGTGTTGAAATTTCAATTACTATCCAAGATGTTTTGTATATTCCGTCGTTTAGAGGAAATCTGTTATCTGTGCAGAAAATGTCGGCTGTTGGTTTTAAAGTGTTTTTTTATGGTCAGAATTGCAAAATACTTGACAAAAATGATAATGAAGTTGGTGTTGCAAAATGTATTGACAATTTATACCAACTAAAAACACGGAGTTGCGAAAAAGCTATGGTTACTGTTTGCAGCCTTAATCGATGTCAACATTTTTATCATAAAATTTTTGGCCACAGGGACATCAATGCAGTAAAAGCTATGCAGTCTGGTAAGCTTAAGAATGATTTTAAAATTATAGATTGCAAAAGTCGTGCAATATGTGAAGTCTGTACAAAATGTAAGTTAATTCGGAAGCCTTTTCCTAAAAAGTCTGAGACAGAAACTGGGGAAGTTCTCGAATTAATACATTCTGATATCTGTGGTCCAATGAAAACCGTTACCCCTGGTGGCAAAAGATATTTTTTAACAATGATCGATGATTACAGCCGTTATACTGTGATATATCTACTCAGTCAGAAATCTGAGGTTTTTGACAAAATAAAAATATACATTGAAATGGTGAAGAATAAATTTGGAAAGGTTCCTAAAAGCATAAGGTCGGATAATGGGGCTGAGTATAAATCAAAGAAAATGATCGATTTTCTTCAAAAATATGGAATTATGTCCCAGTTTACTGTTCCGTACAGCCCACAACAGAACGGTGTGGCTGAAAGGAAAAACAGATATCTTGTAGAGATGTCTCGTTGTCTTCTTGTGGAAGCTGGTTTACCTAATTTATATTGGGGTGAAGCCATTATGTGTTCTAATTATTTACAAAATCGGTTGGTTACAAGTTCTTTACCATGCACTCCATACGAAAGATGGGAAGGTCTAAAACCTAACATCGATCATTTTCAAATTTTTGGTTCCAAAGCCTATGTATTGAATCCAAAAATGGAGAATAAATTTGATTACAAATCTGAATTATTGACTTTTATGGGTTATGATGAGCAATCCACAGGTTTACGTTTTGTTAATAGGAAAAACAATAAAGTCCGTATTAGTAGAGATTATAAATTCATAGCTGGGAATACTGAGTTGGTGTTGAAGGACAATTGTAATTCTTTGACGAATAATGATCACTTAGAAATTAATATTTTTTCTAACCGTGCCAACGACTACTGTAACAACGACGTTTCTAATGAGTCAGAAGGCGATTCTTTCTGTAGTTTTGGAAATGATTTAGAATATTTTAGTGAAGATGGTCAAAACGAAGATATTTTGGTTGATGAACCAATATTAAGACGATCAGTCAGAAAGAATAAAGGTGTTCCACCAGCTAAATATTCTAATTTAGTAGAGTCAGATGATGTTATTGAACCTAGAACCTATAAACAAGCCGTTATGTCAAAACAAAAACAGCAATGGAATACAGCAATGCAAGATGAAATCAATTCACTTATGGAAAACCACACCTGGGACTTGGTTTGCGCTCCCCCTGGCGCAAATATTGTTGGATGCAAATGGACATATAAGATCAAACGTGGTGTTGATGGCAAGATTCAGAGGTTTAAGGCTCGTTTAGTTGCCCAAGGATTTAACCAAAAGTATGGCCGCGATTATGATGAGGTGTTTGCACCTGTTGTACGTCAACCAACATTTCGTATTCTATTGTCTGTTGCTGCTGCTAGGAGGATGCATGTTGAACATATGGATATTAAATGTGCGTTTTTAAATGGTTGTCTCAAAGAAACGGTTTACATGAAGCAGCCTCCTGGATTTGTTGATGAAAATGCTGATTTGGTTTGCAAACTAAAACGAAGCATTTATGGTCTTAAGCAAGCTGCGAACGTGTGGAATAAGGCGCTTAATAAAGAATTGATTGATGGAGGTTTCGTGCAAAGTAAAGCTGACCCATGCTTGTATAACAAAGTCATAAATGGGGAAGATGTTTATGTGTTAGTCTACGTTGATGACTTAGTAGTGGCAGCTCGAAATATTATACAAATAAGGAATGTCTACAATATGCTGAACAAAAAGTTTGAAGTGCACAATCTTGGTGCTATTTCCCAATATCTTGGAATGGAAATTATAAGAACTGACAAATTTAACTACAAGATACGTCAAAAGCAATATATTGATAAGATGTTATTACGATTTGGTTTACAGGATGCAAAATGTTCAAGATATCCTCTTGATCCGTCATACGGAAAGAATGGTGCTGAACTACTCTTATCAAATGACGAGTATCAAAGTTTAGTCGGTTCATTACTATACATATCAGTAAATACACGTCCGGATATCTCGGCGAGTGTTTCGATACTAGCAAGGAAAACGAACACTCCAACCCTGGAGGACTGGAATGAGTTGAAACGTATAGCCAAATATTTAAAGGGAACATCCGAAATGTATTTAAATTTGAATGGTAGCTCTTTAAATCAAAATCAATTAGTTGGCTATGCAGATGCTAACTGGGCGGAATGCAGAATTGACAGGAAGTCGAACTCTGGATACATTTTTATGTTTAATGATAGTGCAGTTAGCTGGGCTTGTAAAAAACAAACTAGCGTTTCGTTATCAACAACAGAAGCAGAATTTATTGCGTTGTCAGAAGCAGCAAAAGGAGCAATTTGGATCCGAAATATTTTGTCTGATCTAGGATGTCCGCAAAAGAGTCCGACAATAATGTACGAAGACAATAGAAGCTGCTTAAATTTAATAAAAGATGAGAAATTAAGCAATCGATCCAAACATATAAATACAAAATATCATTTCGTAAAAGATTACGTTGACAAGAAGATAATTACTTGTGAATATTGCCCTTCTGATAAGATGATTGCTGATATGCTAACTAAGGCTTTACCAACTTCAAAACTGGAAGTATTCAGACTTAAATCTAATGTTTGCTAATTTGAGGAGGAGTGTTGAAAACAATTATCAGTCACAAATTTTGTAAACATTAATATAATTTTTTAATATAGTTACCGTTGAACTATAAGTATTTTTCAAACTTCAATTTTATAAAAAATATTCTATTCTTTTCATTACTGAAATAAATTTCAAACAGTTAGTTTGTTTTGAATTGGAAGCTGTGATTGGAAGTTTTTATTTCTAATACTTACATCTTTTGTTAGATTTTTTGCTTTGTTGTAGTTGATTTCTCAACCCTTATTTTTTATGATTTTGAGACAAAAAAACACACAAAAAATATTCAAATAAAATTAATAACTTTTATTTTAGATTTATTATCAACATTAAAATGATTCAATCACTTTAATTATTGATAAATTATAACACTTTAGACAAACTCACAATATCTTGACCCCAGAATCTTGACAATTTTTGTAAATAAATAAAATGTCAAATTCCAGCTATAATCAGAAAGAGGTAGTAATATCAAAAAAGCAAGAACTGTTACTATCCCTCTCTAACGAAAGCTGGAATCTGGCCACACTGACTTTTTCGTTTCGGATCTGGTTAGTTATCTGTGGTTCTTATTAGAGCGTTGTTATGAGATATCTCATAGGAACAATCTTATGAGATGAACTCTTAAACATAAAAAACTATGTATTTGTAAACAAAATGCAGCCATTACAAATTTGATGTACAAATAATTAAAAATATCTGCATCAAGAGTACAATTGTATATAAAACGATTTGGTAAAAAGACAACAATTAGTTATTTAACAAAATTGGTTGGAAATATTCATGCACATGTATATATAAGAATATTTTCAACTAGTTGCAAGCACGTGTTTTCTAAGCGGCTATCAGTGGTTTGTGAATTCCCCTTGTACGTTAAGTAAGATTAAGATGGAGAAATGCTCTGCCGACGTCTTCTCTCATTTTATATCAGAGTTAATCGCAGTTGTAGACTCTGTATTAAGCAAACTATTTTGTAAGCAAGAGTAAAAAACATCTGTTTAATTATCCTTGCTAATAAGAATTTTACTAGCCAAAACTAGCAACAAATTTTTTCTCTCTCGTTGTGTTACATACTTTTCTCACTCTCTCCTTGCAAGCTTTTCGAGTACGTGAACATGTTCTAGTAACAATTTTTGTTAAGGCCGGGTCACATAGAATCCGTCCTACGTTAAACTTTGACAAATTCAACTGACAAGTCAGTTAAAATACATGTTTTCTTATGAGCGTTGTCACAATCAATACGTGTCCGTCAACGCAAAGTACGAAAGTTGGTCAACTTTTTACGTATGTTGAATACTTTGACAACTATCAACTGCTTCTTCTTCTCTGTTTTTTTTGAACTCTTGCTGTGTTTCAATTGTGTTTTGTGATTTTAATGAAACAATTTTGGTGGTAAACAATTAAATAAAAATTAAATTAAATTAGGAAGTGAATAAAAATAGAGAGCAAACTTTGATTTAACATCCGTCAGCAAAGTATTCATTGTGCCAACCTCAGGCGTCAAAACTTTGATTATAGTTGAATTTGTCAAAGTACAACGTATGACGGATTCTATGTGCCCCGGCCTTTACTCAACAGACCTATAGAAAGCAAATTATTGCAAATTTAGGGCAGTAAAACAGGAAGTTAATAATCAGAACAAATGAGAATTAAATATTGTGGAACATTCGGTTAAGTACAGAAAAACAAAAATGTAAGTAAGAGTGCTATATTCGGCTATGCCAAATCTTATATATCCTTCACCATATACACAGATGGACAAAAGTCACCGTCATGTGGTATTTAAAAGATTATAACAGCTCCCATACCCAGAAAATCATTGAAGCACAAAAATAGTTTAACAAAAACTATTATTTATTAAGGATCTATTTTAGTTTAAACGTAAGGCTAATTCAAGCGTTGTTTATCAAAAAATGGCATATAATGGTTGCTGTGTGGATTTTTGGTGGACAAAAGTCACCGTCATTTCATAACGTACTTCATCAATTTAAAGGCTAAAATTATGTTAGTAAGAAGTGTGTTTACCATTGTTTTTGATGACAGCTTGCAAACGTTTCTGCATCGAATAAGCCAATTTTTTGGTAACATCTGGGCTTATTTTCTGCCATTCCTCTTGCAGTGTTTGTTTAAGCATATTTTTGGAGGTAATGTGATGCTCCCGAACCCGAAGATCCAAATGATCCCATAAATGCTCGATTGGATTCAGGTCGGGTGACTGTGGCGGAGTTTTCAGGGTATGGGGAGTGTTGTACAAGACCCACAAGCGAACTATTTCTTCGGTGTGCCTGGGGTCATTGTCATGTTGGAAGTAATAGTTTGACTCAATGCCACGCTTTTGAGCACTTTTTTGAAGATTTTCTTTGAGGATATTCAGATAAAGGGTTTTGTCCATTATTTCGTCTATGAAGACGAGCTCTCCAACACCAGCCGCCGACATGCATCCCCATACCATAACTCCAGCACCACCATGTTTCACAGTTGCATGAATATGCTTCTCTGCTAATGCTTCGCCCTCCTTTCTCCACGTTAAAACATGTCCATCCGATTTGTATAAACAAAATTTGCTCTCATCTGAAAAGATAACATTTTCCCAGAAATCTGTTCCCTTACATAAATGCTCTTTTGCGAAGGCGAGACGCTTCGTCTGGTTGACCTTGCTAATCTGTGGTTTTTTTCTGCATACTCTGGCATTATAACCAGCGGAATTCAGCGCTCTGCGCACAGTACGTGGGTGGACAACTGTACCAGTAATTTCCTTTACCGCTGCAGCAATTTCTGTTGACGGGGTTTTTGGCTCTTTTTTAACTATTTTTATAATTTCACGCTTTTCGCGTACAGATAGTGCCGGAGGTCGTCCACTCCTTGGCAGATATTTGCACTCTGGTTCATCTTTAAATCTTTTTATTATTCCAGTAATAGTGGTGCGTGGACGATTAACTAATAAACATATTTCCTGAATGGTCTTGCTTTGGTTGTACGCATTTAAAATAATTTTTCTTTCTTCAATTGTGGTTTCTTTCCTTTTTTGACTCATTTTTAACAATCACTTGGCGTCAGTAAAATTTTAAATTAATTACCGTTATAAAATGTATACAGATTAGTCTTAAAGCTACCATACTCAACGAACTCACTGATAAAAGGAGCCAGATTGGGTTAAATTTTACTCTTTATTTATTTTAACGGGCTGAAATGACGGTGATTTTTGTCCATTAAAAATCCACACAGCAACCATTATATGCCATTTTTTTATAAACAACGCTTGAATTAGCCTTACGTTTAAACTAAAATAGAACCTTAATAAATAATAGTTTTTGTTTAATAAACTACTTTTTATGCTTCCATGATTTTCTGGGTATGGGAGCTGTTATAATCTTTTAAATACCAAACGACGGTGACTTTTGTCCATCTGTGTATGTACAACCAATATGGTAATTTTGTATTCCTGCGGATGATGTCTTTACTAATTAGAACTTTGTACATCTGCAGGAATACAAGGAACTAAAAAGTAAGAACAACACCCTGCCGGCTATGAACAATACTCTTCATCATATATGTGTAGCAATACATGCTACCTAGTACGATATCTACCAAGTACTAATTAGTACTACATCTGCAGGAATACAAGCACTAAAGAGCAAAGAAAACACCCTGCAGGAATAAAAACGAAAGTTGAAAAAAGATACAGAAAAGTTGGAGGTAAGTTGATTTTCCATAACAAAATTTCCGCAATTATGTCTGATCGATTGGCGTGTTAGTGTTAAAATTTTCTCTAGCTCATCTGTTAGAGCCGATTCTAGTTTTTAGATAAATAAAAAGCCAATTGAGTTATATTTGTACAAAGCTTTTATTTAAAGAAAGAAAAACACGTGTGGTTTTATTCAAAGATATATTATATGTAAGGTTAAGTAAAAAAGAAAAGAATTATGTATATAAAAACAGTGTAGACAGTGCAGCGTTTTTATTTTACCTCCAACACTTCCTCCAAAGAAAAACACTGCATACCAAAGTTTGTTCTAAATTCCTGACACACCAATATTTAAGCGTAGAAAACGTAATCGATTTGCTTCTAGGGGTTTTGTTAACAAATCTGCAAGTTGGTGTTTTCCATCGATGAGTTCTAACTGGAGTTCTCTGTTTAAGTACTTTTCCCGAACATAAAAATGTCTAACTTCTATGTGCTTTGATCTTTTATGGTATTCTGGATTCTTTGCGAGTTCGACCGCACTTGCGTTATCTATAGAGTGTTGGAATCTGTTTATTACCCAGGAGTTCAAATAAAAGTCGTTTAATCCATATAAGTTCCTTGGTACCTTCACTAGCAGCTATTATTTCGGATTCAGTTGTTGAAAAAGAGACTGATCTTTGTAATTGTCTTGTCCAAGAAATAGCTCCTCCTGCCAACATTGCAACAACACCAGTTGTCGATCTACGTGTTTTATTATCTCCACCAAAATCAGCGTCGGTAAAAACTTTAAGAGGTTTATTATCAGCTTTGTATTTTAAGCCGTATTTACTTGTGCCTTTTAAGTATTTAAAAATGCGCTTCACATTACTCCAATCCTTTTCTGTAGGATTTTCCATACATCGTGATGCTTTGCTTACACTAACAGCAATATCTGGGCGAGTTGCAAATGACAGGTACAGGAGACTTCCTTTTGCTTCACGAAAAGGTACTCTTTCTTTAGCAATTGGGCTATTTGCTACCTCTTCTTTTCCAACCGGAGTTGACACTGCGTTTACATCATACATATTGAAGCGTTTCAAAATTTTGTTAATATAGTTCTCCTGACTTATTGTAATCGATCCATCAGTATTATGCTTAATACTCATGCCAAGAAAATTGTTCAATGAGCCAATAGTAATTTTAAATTCTTTTTCCAAAAGGTTTATAAAACTTTCCATATCCTATTTATCATTTCCTATAAGTAAGCCATCATCCACGTATATAGCTGCATAGAGGACTTTTGATTTTTAATTCGATAAAAAATACAAGGATCTGCGTCGCTTATCTTGAAGCCAACTGATGTCATAAATTCAATAAAGCGTTTATTCCAACATCGTGGAGCCTGCTTTAGACCATATAGGCTCTTTCTTAAACGACGTACTCGGCCAGTAGCATCTTCGAAACCTTCAGGCTGCTCCAGATATACTTCCTCCTCAAGTGTACCATATAAAAAGGCAGTTTTTACGTCGAACTGATTCATATTCATACCCTTATTCGCAGCAACGGCTAAAAGCGTTCGTATGGAGTCGTAGCGAGCCACAGGGCTCGATTCTTTATAACATTTGAACATGCTGGTCGTTGTACAAGTTCCCAGGTCTTGTTTTCTTGTAAAGACATTAACTCTTCAAGCATTGCCTTTTTCCATTTTTATTTTTGTGGGGATTGTATAGCTGCAGTATACGATTGGGGATCCTCTTCACAGGTAGGTGATTCTGCCAACAAAACAAGATCATCTGATTCCATCCATTTCGGTGGGTTTCTGTTACGATTACTGCGTCTAAATTCAAGATTTTCTTCCTCTGGAAAATTTTTGTCATTCGGAATGTTACTATCTTCGATTACACTTTCAACCTCATTTTCAGTAGGAATTTCGAATTTCGTTTCTCCTTCAGTTTTAGATGTATTATCTTCTAAATTTTTGTCAACATGACCAGTTATAAAACCTGTACTACATACAGCCTCAGGCTTAAACAAAACATCATAACTGCAGACTATTTTATTTTTCGATGGGACCCATACTCTGTATCCATATTTCTCATTCACATATCCTACCATATGCCCAAACACTGCTCTATTGTCAAACTTTGATCGAAAATGTTTTGGAATGTGCACATAACAGCCGGTGCCAAATATTTTCAAATTATTTAAATTTTCAATTTTTCTTTTATACCATAGCTCATACGGAAACCTGTCCTTGACCTTAGTCGTACCAGTACGATTCAAAATATATACCGCCGTATTCAGCCCATAAAAATTTTGGTAATTTGCTTGCACTTAGCATGGAGCGAGCAGCCTCTACCGTCGTTCTATTTTCCCGCTCGGCTGTACCATTCAGTTGGGGTGTGTAAGGTGGTGAGATAATATGTTCAATTCCCCATCTGCTTAATAAGCTTGCAACCTTCTTATTAACAAACTCACCGCCACCATCAGATCGAAAACTTTTAACAATATGTCCGTTCGATTTAGCCTCATTTAAAAAATTCTCTAGTGCCTTCCAAACTTCATTTTTATTCTTCAGAAAAACTATTTTTCTAAATTTACTATAGTCATCCTTAAAGCATACATAATAACGGGATCCTCCTAATAAAATTGTTTGCATAGGTCCATTTACATCAGCGTGTATTAAATCGCCTACTTCTTCAGATTGGCTAGGTCTATTCTTAAAGGACAATTTATGCATTTTTCCTAATGCGCAACTATCACAAAAATCCTTCTTACTATCAATAACATTTATATTCATTCGTTGTAATATTTGCTTTACATACCTTTTATTTTGATGAGCAAAACGTTCATGGTAAAGCTGCAAGGTTTTATCTTCTTTGGATAGACATACTTGTGCAAAAGATTTTACATTTAAAACACGCATCGCTAATATATACAGTTCTCCCCTTAGGTATCCTGTTGCAGCCAGGCTTCGATCGTCTTTTCTTATTATTTTAACGGTATTTTCATCCAATATTGTTTTAAATCCATTTTTGGCTGCAGATTTTACTGAAAAGAGATTTTGACTTGCATCAGGAACACACCAAACATTTTCTAATGTTGCAGTCTCCCAGTTGTTCTTGCAGAACACCTCAACGTTTACTACACCATGGCCATACGCCCACATTGTAGCATTTTGTTTTCCTAGGAAAATTCTTTTAGGAACATCAAACTTTGTGTAAGACTCAAAATAATGCTTATGCGGTGAAATGTGCCTTGAAGCACCACTGTCACAGCACCAAATATCTGCTACAGAGACATTATTATAACTGGCATTTAGACTATGAGCAATAAAAGCACTGTTTTTCGATTTTTGACCAAAATTATTCATTTCACCAGTATTTGAAGAATTAAAGTAACATTCTGCAGCCCAATGGCCTATTTTACCACATTTGCGACAAGGAAATTTTTGCTTTGCACGGGCCATTTTATCTGAGTTTCTACTTTTCTTGATGGATAATTTATTTTTGTTCTTAACATCTTTCACCACATAAGCTGTTTCATTTACTGACGGTTTTTCTGTTCTTAGTTCACGTGCTTCGATTGAACATAATTTTTCAATTAGAAGATTTAACTTTTGTTGGTCCGTAGGAATAATATCCCACAAGTCTTTAAAATTATCATATTCTTTTCCCAGTGTTGATAATATTCTACCATTTAGCATTCTCTCAGATAATTTATTTTCACCGTGTTTTTCCAATTCAACATTCAAATCAGCAAATAGTTTTTGCAGTTTTGCCACATGAATACTAATTTGCTCTTGTTCGTCTCTCTTGGCCTGAAAAAAAGATTCAGTTAACATATTTAACCTCTGTGTACTGCTTCGTTCAAAACGAGCGCAAAGCTTTTCCCATATTTCAAATGAATTTGTGCAAGTCAGTACAAATTCTGCCGTAACGCTATTTAATGCACTGGCAATAATACTTGCGGCCTTTGCGTCATCCTGCTGCCACTTCTGTACTGCTACCTTGATTTCAGGAGTAGTATCTCTTTTAGGACATTTTCTTGTTCCATTTATTATATCTTCAAGCGCATGTGCTCGAAATACCATGTTGATGTGCCATTTCCATTTTGCCCAATCATCAGGGCCTTCCAACTTCTCCACTTGTAATTTTAAATCTGCATTAGAAGACATTTTTATCTAATATATGGTGACTGGGCCCATAACCTGTTACAGCCGATTCTAGTTTTTAGATAAATAAAAAGCCAATTGATTTTTATTTGTACAAAGCTTTTATTTAAAGAAAGAAAAACCCGTGTGGTTTTATTCAAAGATATATTATATGTAAGGTTAAGTAAAAAAGAAAAGAATTATGTATATAAAAACAGTGTAGACAGTGCAGCGTTTTTATTTTACCTCCAACATCATCTAGTGTCTTGGCAAAGCTTATTTCAACCCGAACACGGACGGACCTCGCTATGCTAACAACTCAGAATATACTTTATGGGGTCGGAAACAGATATTGTAAAAAATACAAACAGAATGAAAAACTTACATGTACTCATTTTCGACCTGTGATAAAGGGTATAAAATGAAAACGTATACATGCAAGTAATATTCACTGAAATCGGTTGGACACTTGCAGAGAATAACGTGAAAATACATATACCAATTTTAGTTTTCACTTTTGCGGATTCGAGTTAAGAAATCAGGAGTATTATACTCCACCTTATATATGCCCATGTGAAAGTGGTCTAAGTCATATATTTCTTGTTTCGAGATATTTAATGAATTGCATTTTAATAAATTAAAAAAATATTTTTACATTATGAGACAACCACTATCTAATGGATCATATTTGACAATTTCGTAAAAATTACATTACATAAATTTAGTTTAAAATAATGTGGTATGAAAAAAACTAAATAATATTTTTTTTTTTTAATTTTGACTTAGATCACTTTCATAACTATGGGCACATATGTATTTGTTTTAATTTTATTTAAAAAAGATCTTTAAAGATGCTCGTTTTCCCTCTTCTCTCACCTCTTGATCCAAAGTTTGGAAGAAAAAAAAACAGGTATGTGATGTAAAAAAATATATATATATATATATATATATATATATATATATATATATATATATATATATATATATATATATATATATATATATATATATATATATATATATATTATATTTTATATATATTTATTTATAAAAGAAAGATTTCGTTGCACATAGCTTGTAACTCATTAAGAATTTGTCGTTGTGCAGCTAGAAACTTATTTAAAAACGTTAATAAAATTAATTAGGATTAGAAGTTTTCCCTGCAGAATTCTATGTACTCTTCTGTAATAAAAGTTTTATCGGTTTTGCCATTAAAAACTTCATAGGTAAAGGAATTTGTCCCTTTGTTAAACTGAAACACATAAACGGTATTTAAACAATTAACAGAAGACATTTGCTTTTCTACGTTTTGTAAAAACTCGTGTAAAATTCCTACACAAATTGACGGCTTCCAATAACAATTCTGCAAGAAAAAAACGTGTGATAGTTTCTGCAGGTTTTATGTTTATAAAGACTTACTTTATGCAAATCTTTTGCTAATAGGTGCTCTATAGGTTCATCAATTATTCCACTTGAAGCTTTGTAGCCAATATAAATGTCTCTTACATTCGCCAAGTAAGATTGCAACCAAATTTTTAAAAATTTGTTGTCCCTCCTTTTGATTGTTTTCCACATCTGCTTAGTAAACACGAAACGACGATCATTTAGCACATCTAAATCATCGCTAAATAAAAATAAAACAAATGAATCAATTTTTAATTAAAGGGTTCAAACATTGAGCCTTGTTAACTAAATTTTAAACGACCAAACAAAATAATTCGAATTAATTAGTTAACCGCACTGTTTAAATTCTACTTTTATTGAATAGCTAGCTGGATGTAGTATTTTAAAATTTATTAATTTTAAATATATTTTATAAATCAATTTATAAAATATTTAAAATTTTATAAATCAATTTATAAAATATTTAAAAAGCGCTTGGTAAATCGACCATATGCGCATAATCAGGAATATATAATATCTAATGTGTGTGAAGATAAATACGTCAAGTTAAATACGTTTTTTAAAAAATGTAGCATGCGATAAAATTCCCCCCCCTACATACAGTACAAATTGTATGGTAAATTCAGTGTTTTTTTTAACAAAAACGATTATAGCGACAAAACCTTTCGATCTCGGCGAATCAAATCTTTCGGGAAATCAAGGGCACATATAGAGCTATTAAACTGTAATCACAGTTTATTCAAATTGTATTTGAGAATTTTTTTATGAGACGCGGAAAATTGACTTAGTGCAATTTTCTCATATACAATGAGATTTGTGAGGGATTTTGTAACTGTGGCCAAACCCTTCGATCTCGGCGAATCAAATCTTTTGGGAAATCAAGGGGACATATAGAGCTATTAAACTGTAATCACAGTTTATTCAAAATGTATTTGAGAATTTTTTTATGAGACGCGGAAAATTGACTTAGTGCAATTTCCTCATACACAATGAGTTCCGTGAGGGATTTTGTCACTGTGGCCAAACCCTTCGATCTCGGCGAATCAAATCTTTTGGGAAATCAAGGCCAAATATAGAGCTATTAAACTGTGATCACATTTTATTCAAATTGTATTTGAGAATTTTTTTATAAGACGCGGAAAATTGAGTTAGTGCAATTTTCTCATATACAATGAGTTCTGTGAGGGATTTTGTTACTGTGGCCAAACCCTTCGATCTCGGCGAATCAAATCTTTTGGGAAATCAAGGGCACATATAGAGCTATTAAACTGTAATCACAGTTTATTCAAATTGTATTTGAGAATTTTTTTATGAGACGCGGAAAATTGACTTAGTGCAATTTTCTCATATACAATGAGATTTGTGAGGGATTTTGTAACTGTGGCCAAACCCTTCGATCTCGGCGAATCAAATCTTTTGGGAAATCAAGGGGACATATAGAGCTATTAAACTGTAATCACAGTTTATTCAAAATGTATTTGAGAATTTTTTTATGAGACGCGGAAAATTGACTTAGTACAATTTCCTCATACACAATGAGTTCCGTGAGGGATTTTGTCACTGTGGCCAAACCCTTCGATCTCGGCGAATCAAATCTTTTGGGAAATCAAGGCCAAATATAGAGCTATTAAACTGTGATCACATTTTATTCAAATTGTATTTGAGAATTTTTTTATAAGACGCGGAAAATTGAGTTAGTGCAATTTTCTCATATACAATGAGTTCTGTGAGGGATTTTGTTACTGTGGCCAAACCCTTCGATCTCGGCGAATCAAATCTTTTGGGAAATCAAGGGCACATATAGAGCTATTAAACTGTAATCACAGTTTATTCAAATTGTATTTGTGAATTTTTTTATAAGACGCGGAAAATTAACTTAGTGCAATTTTCTCATATACAATGATTTCTGTGAGGGATTTTGTTACTGTGGCCAAACCCTTCGATCTCGGCGAATCAAATCTTCTGGGAAATCAAGGCCACATATAGAGCTATTAAACTATAATCACAGTTTATTCAAATTGTATATGAGAATTTTTTTTATAAGACGCGGAAAATTGACTTAGTGCAATTTTGTCATATACAATGAGTTCTGTGAGGGATTTTGTTACTGTGGCCAAACCCTTCGATCTCGGCGAATCAAATCTTTTGGGAAATCAAGGGGACATATAGAGCTATTAAACTGTAATCACAGTTTATTCAAAATGTATTTGAGAATTTTTTTATGAGACGCGGAAAATTGACTTAGTGCAATTTTCTCATACACAATGAGTTCCGTGAGGGATTTTGTCACTGTGGCCAAACCCTTCGATCTCGGCGAATCAAATCTTTTGGGAAATCAAGGCCAAATATAGAGCTATTAAACTGTGATCAAATTTTATTTAAATTGTATTTGAAAATTTTTTTATAAGACGCGGAAAATTGAGTTAGTGCAATTTTCTCATATACAATGAGTTCTGTGAGGGATTTTGTTACTGTGGCCAAACCCTTCGATCTCGGCGAATCAAATCTTTTGGGAAATCAAGGGCACATATAGAGCTATTAAACTGTAATCACAGTTTATTCAAATTGTATTTGTGAATTTTTTTATAAGACGCGGAAAATTAACTTAGTGCAATTTTCTCATATACAATGATTTCTGTGAGGGATTTTGTTACTGTGGCCAAACCCTTCGATCTCGGCGAATCAAATCTTTTGGGAAATCAAGGCCACATATAGAGCTATTAAACTATAATCACAGTTTATTCAAATTGTATATGAGAATTTTTTTTATAAGACGCGGAAAATTGACTTAGTGCAATTTTGTCATATACAATGAGTTCTGTGAGGGATTTTGTTACTGTGGCCAAACCCTTCGATCTCGGCGAATCAAATCTTTTGGGAAATCAAGGGGACATATAGAGCTATTAAACTGTAATCACAGTTTATTCAAAATGTATTTGAGAATTTTTTTATGAGACGCGGAAAATTGACTTAGTGCAATTTTCTCATACACAATGAGTTCCGTGAGGGATTTTGTCACTGTGGCCAAACCCTTCGATCACGGCGAATCAAATCTTTTGGGAAATCAAGGCCAAATATAGAGCTATTAAACTGTGATCACATTTTATTCAAATTGTATTTGAGAATTTTTTTATAAGACGCGGAAAATTGAGTTAGTGCAATTTTCTCATATACAATGAGTTCTGTGAGGGATTTTGTTACTGTGGCCAAACCCTTCGATCTCGGCGAATCAAATCTTTTGGGAAATCAAGGGCACATATAGAGCTATTAAACTGTAATCACAGTTTATTCAAATTGTATTTGTGAATTTTTTTATAAGACGCGGAAAATTAACTTAGTGCAATTTTCTCATATACAATGATTTCTGTGAGGGATTTTGTTACTGTGGCCAAACCCTTCGATCTCGGCGAATCAAATCTTTTGGGAAATCAAGGCCACATATAGAGCTATTAAACTATAATCACAGTTTATTCAAATTGTATATGAGAATTTTTTTTATAAGACGCGGAAAATTGACTTAGTGCAATTTTGTCATATACAATGAGTTCTGTGAGGGATTTTGTTACTGTGGCCAAACCCTTCGATCTCGGCGAATCAAATCTTTTGGGAAATCAAGGTGACATATAGAGCTATTAAACTGTAATCACAGTTTATTCAAAATGTATTTGAGAATTTTTTTATGAGACGCGGAAAATTGACTTAGTGCAATTTTCTCATACACAATGAGTTCTGTGAGGGATTTTGTTACTGTGGCCAAACCCTTCGATCTCGGCGAATCAAATCTTTTGGGAAATCAAGGGCACATATAGAGCTATTAAACTGTTATCACAGTTTATTCAAATTGTATTTGAGAATTTTTTTTATAAGACGCGGAAAATTGACTTAGTGCAATTTTCTCATATACAATGAGTTCTGTGAGGGATTTTGTTACTGTGGCCAAACCCTTCGATCTCGGCGAATCACATCTTTTGGGAAATCAAGGCCACATATAAAGCTATTAAACTGTAATCACAGTTTATTCAAATTGTATTTGAGAATTTTTTTATAAGACGCAGAAAATTGACTTAGTGCAATTTTCTTATATACAATGAGTTCTGTGAGGGATTTTGTTACTGTGGCCAAACCCTTCGATCTCGGCGAATCAAATCTTTTGGGAAATCAAGGGCACATATAGAGCTGTTAAACTGTAATCACAGTTTGTTCAAATAGTATTTGTGAATTTTTTTATAAGACGCGGAAAATTAACTTAGTGCAATTTTCTCATATGCAATGAGTTCTGTGAGGGATTTTGTTACCGTGGCCAAACCCTTCGATCTCGGCGAATCAAATCTTTTGGGAAATCAAGGCCACATATAGAGCTATTAAACTATAATCACAGTTTATTCAAATTGTATATGAGAATTTTTTTTATAAGACGCGGAAAATTGACTTTGTGCAATTTTGTCATATACAATGAGTTCTGTGAGGGATTTTGTTACTGTGGCCAAACCCTTCGATTTCGGCGAATCGAATCTTTTGGGAAATCAAGGGGACATATAGAGCTATTAAACTGTAATCACAGTTTATTCAAAATGTATTTGAGAATTTTTTTATGAGACGCGGAAAATTGACTTAGTGCAATTTTCTCATACACAATGAGTTCCGTGAGGGATTTTGTCACTGTGGCCAAACCCTTCGATCTCGGCGAATCAAATCTTTTGGGAAATCAAGGCCAAATATAGAGCTATTAAACTGTGATCACATTTTATTCAAATTGTATTTGAGAATTTTTTTATAAGACGCGGAAAATTGAGTTAGTGCAATTTTCTCATATACAATGAGTTCTGTGAGGGATTTTGTTACTGTGGCCAAACCCTTCGATCTCGGCGAATCAAATCTTTTGGGAAATCAAGGGCACATATAGAGCTATTAAACTGTAATCACAGTTTATTCAAATTGTATTTGTGAATTTTTTTATAAGACGCGGAAAATTAACTTAGTGCAATTTTCTCATATACAATGATTTCTGTGAGGGATTTTGTTACTGTGGCCAAACCCTTCGATCTCGGCGAATCAAATCTTTTGGGAAATCAAGGGCACATATAGAGCTATTAAACTGTAATCACAGTTTATTCAAATTGTATTTGTGAATTTTTTTATAAGACGCGGAAAATTAACTTAGTGCAATTTTCTCATATACAATGATTTCTGTGAGGGATTTTGTTACTGTGGCCAAACCCTTTGACCTCGGCGAATCAAATCTTTTGGGAAATCAAGGCCACATATAGAGCTATTAAACTATAATCACAGTTTATTCAAATTTTATATGAGAATTTTTTTTATAAGACGCGGAAAATTGATTTAGTGCAATTTTGTCATATACAATGAGTTCTGTGAGGGATTTTGTTACTGTGGCCAAACCCTTCGATCTCGGCGAATCAAATCTTTTGGGAAATCAAGGGGACATATAGAGCTATTAAACTGTAATCACAGTTTATTCAAAATGTATTTGAGAATTTTTTTATGAGACGCGGAAAATTGACTTAGTGCAATTTTCTCATACACAATGAGTTCTGTGAGGGATTTTGTTACTGTGGCCAAACCCTTCGATCTCGGCGAATCAAATCTTTTGGGAAATCAAGGGCACATATAGAGCTATTAAACTGTTATCACAGTTTATTCAAATTGTATTTGAGAATTTTTTTTATAAGACGCGGAAAATTGACTTAGTGCAATTTTCTCATATACAATGAGTTCTGTGAGGGATTTTGTTACTGTGGCCAAACCCTTCGATCTCGGCGAATCAAATCTTTTGGGAAATCAAGGGCACATATAGAGCTATTAAACTGTAATCACAGTTTATTCAAATTGTATTTGTGAATTTTTTTATAAGACGCGGAAAATTAACTAAGTGCAATTTTGTCATATTAAATGAGTTCTGTGAGGGATTTTGTTACTGTGGCCAAACCCTTCGATCTCGGCGAATCAATTTTTTTGGGAAATCAAGGGCACATATAGAGCTATTAAACTGTTATCACAGTTTATTCAAATTGTATTTGAGAATTTTTTTTATAAGACGCGGAAAATTGACTTAGTGCAATTTTGTCATATACAATGAGTTCTGTGAGGGATTTTGTTACTGTGGCCAAACCCTTCGATCTCGGCGAATCAAATCTTTTGGGAAATCAAGGGGACATATAGAGCTATTAAACTGTAATCACAGTTTATTCAAAATGTATTTGAGAATTTTTTTATGAGACGCGGAAAATTGACTTAGTGCAATTTTCTCATACACAATGAGTTCCGTGAGGGATTTTGTCACTGTGGCCAAACCCTTCGATCTCGGCGAATCAAATCTTTTGGGAAATCAAGGGCACATATAGAGCTATTAAACTGTTATCACAGTTTATTCAAATTGTATTTGAGAATTTTTTTTATAAGACGCGGAAAATTGACTTAGTGCAATTTTCTCATACACAATGAGTTCCGTGAGGGATTTTGTCACTGTGGCCAAACCCTTCGATCTCGGCGAATCAAATCTTTTGGGAAATCAAGGCCAAATATAGAGCTATTAAACTGTGATCACATTTTATTCAAATTGTATTTGAGAATTTTTTTATAAGACGCGGAAAATTGAGTTAGTGCAATTTTCTCATATACAATGAGTTCTGTGAGGGATTTTGTTACTGTGGCCAAACCCTTCGATCTCGGCGAATCAAATCTTTTGGGAAATCAAGGGCACATATAGAGCTATTAAACTGTAATCACAGTTTATTCAAATTGTATTTGAGAATTTTTTTATGAGACGCGGAAAATTGACTTAGTGCAATTTTCTCATATACAATGAGATTTGTGAGGGATTTTGTAACTGTGGCCAAACCCTTCGATCTCGGCGAATCAAATCTTTTGGGAAATCTAGGGGACATATAGAGCTATTAAACTGTAATCACAGTTTATTCAAAATGTATTTGAGAATTTTTTTATGAGACGCGGAAAATTGACTTAGTGCAATTTCCTCATACACAATGAGTTCCGTGAGGGATTTTGTCACTGTGGCCAAACCCTTCGATCTCGGCGAATCAAATCTTTTGGGAAATCAAGGCCAAATATAGAGCTATTAAACTGTGATCACATTTTATTCAAATTGTATTTGAGAATTTTTTTATAAGACGCGGAAAATTGACTTAGTGCAATTTTGTCATATACAATGAGTTCTGTGAGGGATTTTGTTACTGTGGCCAAACCCTTCGATCTCGGCGAATCAAATCTTTTGGGAAATCAAGGGGACATATAGAGCTATTAAACTGTAATCACAGTTTATTCAAAATGTATTTGAGAATTTTTTTATGAGACGCGGAAAATTGACTTAGTGCAATTTTCTCATACACAATGAGTTCCGTGAGGGATTTTGTCACTGTGGCCAAACCCTTCGATCTCGGCGAATCAAATCTTTTGGGAAATCAAGGCCAAATATAGAGCTATTAAACTGTGATCAAATTTTATTCAAATTGTATTTGAAAATTTTTTTATAAGACGCGGAAAATTGAGTTAGTGCAATTTTCTCATATACAATGAGTTCTGTGAGGGATTTTGTTACTGTGGCCAAACCCTTCGATCTCGGCGAATCAAATCTTTTGGGAAATCAAGGGCACATATAGAGCTATTAAACTGTAATCACAGTTTATTCAAATTGTATTTGTGAATTTTTTTATAAGACGCGGAAAATTAACTTAGTGCAATTTTCTCATATACAATGATTTCTGTGAGGGATTTTGTTACTGTGGCCAAACCCTTCGATCTCGGCGAATCAAATCTTTTGGGAAATCAAGGCCACATATAGAGCTATTAAACTATAATCACAGTTTATTCAAATTGTATATGAGAATTTTTTTTATAAGACGCGGAAAATTGACTTAGTGCAATTTTGTCATATACAATGAGTTCTGTGAGGGATTTTGTTACTGTGGCCAAACCCTTCGATCTCGGCGAATCAAATCTTTTGGGAAATCAAGGGGACATATAGAGCTATTAAACTGTAATCACAGTTTATTCAAAATGTATTTGAGAATTTTTTTATGAGACGCGGAAAATTGACTTAGTGCAATTTTCTCATACACAATGAGTTCCGTGAGGGATTTTGTCACTGTGGCCAAACCCTTCGATCACGGCGAATCAAATCTTTTGGGAAATCAAGGCCAAATATAGAGCTATTAAACTGTGATCACATTTTATTCAAATTGTATTTGAGAATTTTTTTATAAGACGCGGAAAATTGAGTTAGTGCAATTTTCTCATATACAATGAGTTCTGTGAGGGATTTTGTTACTGTGGCCAAACCCTTCGATCTCGGCGAATCAAATCTTTTGGGAAATCAAGGGCACATATAGAGCTATTAAACTGTAATCACAGTTTATTCAAATTGTATTTGTGAATTTTTTTATAAGACGCGGAAAATTAACTTAGTGCAATTTTCTCATATACAATGATTTCTGTGAGGGATTTTGTTACTGTGGCCAAACCCTTCGATCTCGGCGAATCAAATCTTTTGGGAAATCAAGGCCACATATAGAGCTATTAAACTATAATCACAGTTTATTCAAATTGTATATGAGAATTTTTTTTATAAGACGCGGAAAATTGACTTAGTGCAATTTTGTCATATACAATGAGTTCTGTGAGGGATTTTGTTACTGTGGCCAAACCCTTCGATCTCGGCGAATCAAATCTTTTGGGAAATCAAGGTGACATATAGAGCTATTAAACTGTAATCACAGTTTATTCAAAATGTATTTGAGAATTTTTTTATGAGACGCGGAAAATTGACTTAGTGCAATTTTCTCATACACAATGAGTTCTGTGAGGGATTTTGTTACTGTGGCCAAACCCTTCGATCTCGGCGAATCAAATCTTTTGGGAAATCAAGGGCACATATAGAGCTATTAAACTGTTATCACAGTTTATTCAAATTGTATTTGAGAATTTTTTTTATAAGACGCGGAAAATTGACTTAGAGCAATTTTCTCATATACAATGAGTTCTGTGAGGGATTTTGTTACTGTGGCCAAACCCTTCGATCTCGGCGAATCACATCTTTTGGGAAATCAAGGCCACATATAAAGCTATTAAACTGTAATCACAGTTTATTCAAATTGTATTTGAGAATTTTTTTATAAGACGCAGAAAATTGACTTAGTGCAATTTTCTTATATACAATGAGTTCTGTGAGGGATTTTGTTACTGTGGCCAAACCCTTCGATCTCGGCCAATCAAATCTTTTGGGAAATCAAGGGCACATATAGAGCTGTTAAACTGTAATCACAGTTTGTTCAAATAGTATTTGTGAATTTTTTTATAAGACGCGGAAAATTAACTTAGTGCAATTTTCTCATATGCAATGAGTTCTGTGAGGGATTTTGTTACCGTGGCCAAACCCTTCGATCTCGGCGAATCAAATCTTTTGGGAAATCAAGGCCACATATAGAGCTATTAAACTATAATCACAGTTTATTCAAATTGTATATGAGAATTTTTTTTATAAGACGCGGAAAATTGACTTTGTGCAATTTTGTCATATACAATGAGTTCTGTGAGGGATTTTGTTACTGTGGCCAAACCCTTCGATTTCGGCGAATCGAATCTTTTGGGAAATCAAGGGGACATATAGAGCTATTAAACTGTAATCACAGTTTATTCAAAATGTATTTGAGAATTTTTTTATGAGACGCGGAAAATTGACTTAGTGCAATTTTCTCATACACAATGAGTTCCGTGAGGGATTTTGTCACTGTGGCCAAACCCTTCGATCTCGGCGAATCAAATCTTTTGGGAAATCAAGGCCAAATATAGAGCTATTAAACTGTGATCACATTTTATTCAAATTGTATTTGAGAATTTTTTTATAAGACGCGGAAAATTGAGTTAGTGCAATTTTCTCATATACAATGAGTTCTGTGAGGGATTTTGTTACTGTGGCCAAACCCTTCGATCTCGGCGAATCAAATCTTTTGGGAAATCAAGGGCACATATAGAGCTATTAAACTGTAATCACAGTTTATTCAAATTGTATTTGTGAATTTTTTTATAAGACGCGGAAAATTAACTTAGTGCAATTTTCTCATATACAATGATTTCTGTGAGGGATTTTGTTACTGTGGCCAAACCCTTCGATCTCGGCGAATCAAATCTTTTGGGAAATCAAGGGCACATATAGAGCTATTAAACTGTAATCACAGTTTATTCAAATTGTATTTGTGAATTTTTTTATAAGACGCGGAAAATTAACTTAGTGCAATTTTCTCATATACAATGATTTCTGTGAGGGATTTTGTTACTGTGGCCAAACCCTTTGACCTCGGCGAATCAAATCTTTTGGGAAATCAAGGCCACATATAGAGCTATTAAACTATAATCACAGTTTATTCAAATTTTATATGAGAATTTTTTTTATAAGACGCGGAAAATTGATTTAGTGCAATTTTGTCATATACAATGAGTTCTGTGAGGGATTTTGTTACTGTGGCCAAACCCTTCGATCTCGGCGAATCAAATCTTTTGGGAAATCAAGGGGACATATAGAGCTATTAAACTGTAATCACAGTTTATTCAAAATGTATTTGAGAATTTTTTTATGAGACGCGGAAAATTGACTTAGTGCAATTTTCTCATACACAATGAGTTCTGTGAGGGATTTTGTTACTGTGGCCAAACCCTTCGATCTCGGCGAATCAAATCTTTTGGGAAATCAAGGGCACATATAGAGCTATTAAACTGTTATCACAGTTTATTCAAATTGTATTTGAGAATTTTTTTTATAAGACGCGGAAAATTGACTTAGTGCAATTTTCTCATATACAATGAGTTCTGTGAGGGATTTTGTTACTGTGGCCAAACCCTTCGATCTCGGCGAATCAAATCTTTTGGGAAATCAAGGGCACATATAGAGCTATTAAACTGTAATCACAGTTTATTCAAATTGTATTTGTGAATTTTTTTATAAGACGCGGAAAATTAACTAAGTGCAATTTTGTCATATTAAATGAGTTCTGTGAGGGATTTTGTTACTGTGGCCAAACCCTTCGATCTCGGCGAATCAAATCTTTTGGGAAATCAAGGGCACATATAGAGCTATTAAACTGTTATCAAAGTTTATTCAAATTGTATTTGAGAATTTTTTTTATAAGACGCGGAAAATTGACTTAGTGCAATTTTGTCATATACAATGAGTTCTGTGAGGGATTTTGTTACTGTGGCCAAACCCTTCGATCTCGGCGAATCAAATCTTTTGGGAAATCAAGGGGACATATAGAGCTATTAAACTGTAATCACAGTTTATTCAAAATGTATTTGAGAATTTTTTTATGAGACGCGGAAAATTGACTTAGTGCAATTTTCTCATACACAATGAGTTCCGTGAGGGATTTTGTCACTGTGGCCAAACCCTTCGATCTCGGCGAATCAAATCTTTTGGGAAATCAAGGGCACATATAGAGCTATTAAACTGTTATCACAGTTTATTCAAATTGTATTTGAGAATTTTTTTTATAAGACGCGGAAAATTGACTTAGTGCAATTTTCTCATACACAATGAGTTCCGTGAGGGATTTTGTCACTGTGGCCAAACCCTTCGATCTCGGCGAATCAAATCTTTTGGGAAATCAAGGCCAAATATAGAGCTATTAAACTGTGATCACATTTTATTCAAATTGTATTTGAGAATTTTTTTATAAGACGCGGAAAATTGAGTTAGTGCAATTTTCTCATATACAATGAGTTCTGTGAGGGATTTTGTTACTGTGGCCAAACCCTTCGATCTCGGCGAATCAAATCTTTTGGGAAATCAAGGGCACATATAGAGCTATTAAACTGTAATCACAGTTTATTCAAATTGTATTTGAGAATTTTTTTATGAGACGCGGAAAATTGACTTAGTGCAATTTTCTCATATACAATGAGATTTGTGAGGGATTTTGTAACTGTGGCCAAACCCTTCGATCTCGGCGAATCAAATCTTTTGGGAAATCTAGGGGACATATAGAGCTATTAAACTGTAATCACAGTTTATTCAAAATGTATTTGAGAATTTTTTTATGAGACGCGGAAAATTGACTTAGTGCAATTTCCTCATATACAATGAGTTCCGTGAGGGATTTTGTCACTGTGGCCAAACCCTTCGATCTCGGCGAATCAAATCTTTTGGGAAATCAAGGCCAAATATAGAGCTATTAAACTGTGATCACATTTTATTCAAATTGTATTTGAGAATTTTTTTATAAGACGCGGAAAATTGACTTAGTGCAATTTTGTCATATACAATGAGTTCTGTGAGGGATTTTGTTACTGTGGCCAAACCCTTCGATCTCGGCGAATCAAATCTTTTGGGAAATCAAGGGGACATATAGAGCTATTAAACTGTAATCACAGTTTATTCAAAATGTATTTGAGAATTTTTTTATGAGACGCGGAAAATTGACTTAGTGCAATTTTCTCATACACAATGAGTTCCGTGAGGGATTTTGTCACTGTGGCCAAACCCTTCGATCTCGGCGAATCAAATCTTTTGGGAAATCAAGGCCAAATATAGAGCTATTAAACTGTGATCAAATTTTATTCAAATTGTATTTGAAAATTTTTTTATAAGACGCGGAAAATTGAGTTAGTGCAATTTTCTCATATACAATGAGTTCTGTGAGGGATTTTGTTACTGTGGCCAAACCCTTCGATCTCGGCGAATCAAATCTTTTGGGAAATCAAGGGCACATATAGAGCTATTAAACTGTAATCACAGTTTATTCAAATTGTATTTGTGAATTTTTTTATAAGACGCGGAAAATTAACTTAGTGCAATTTTCTCATATACAATGATTTCTGTGAGGGATTTTGTTACTGTGGCCAAACCCTTCGATCTCGGCGAATCAAATCTTTTGGGAAATCAAGGCCACATATAGAGCTATTAAACTATAATCACAGTTTATTCAAATTGTATATGAGAATTTTTTTTATAAGACGCGGAAAATTGACTTAGTGCAATTTTGTCATATACAATGAGTTCTGTGAGGGATTTTGTTACTGTGGCCAAACCCTTCGATCTCGGCGAATCAAATCTTTTGGGAAATCAAGGGGACATATAGAGCTATTAAACTGTAATCACAGTTTATTCAAAATGTATTTGAGAATTTTTTTATGAGACGCGGAAAATTGACTTAGTGCAATTTTCTCATACACAATGAGTTCCGTGAGGGATTTTGTCACTGTGGCCAAACCCTTCGATCACGGCGAATCAAATCTTTTGGGAAATCAAGGCCAAATATAGAGCTATTAAACTGTGATCACATTTTATTCAAATTGTATTTGAGAATTTTTTTATAAGACGCGGAAAATTGAGTTAGTGCAATTTTCTCATATACAATGAGTTCTGTGAGGGATTTTGTTACTGTGGCCAAACCCTTCGATCTCGGCGAATCAAATCTTTTGGGAAATCAAGGGCACATATAGAGCTATTAAACTGTAATCACAGTTTATTCAAATTGTATTTGTGAATTTTTTTATAAGACGCGGAAAATTAACTAAGTGCAATTTTGTCATATTAAATGAGTTCTGTGAGGGATTTTGTTACTGTGGCCAAACCCTTCGATCTCGGCGAATCAAATCTTTTGGGAAATCAAGGGCACATATAGAGCTATTAAACTGTTATCAAAGTTTATTCAAATTGTATTTGAGAATTTTTTTTATAAGACGCGGAAAATTGACTTAGTGCAATTTTGTCATATACAATGAGTTCTGTGAGGGATTTTGTTACTGTGGCCAAACCCTTCGATCTCGGCGAATCAAATCTTTTGGGAAATCAAGGGGACATATAGAGCTATTAAACTGTAATCACAGTTTATTCAAAATGTATTTGAGAATTTTTTTATGAGACGCGGAAAATTGACTTAGTGCAATTTTCTCATACACAATGAGTTCCGTGAGGGATTTTGTCACTGTGGCCAAACCCTTCGATCTCGGCGAATCAAATCTTTTGGGAAATCAAGGGCACATATAGAGCTATTAAACTGTTATCACAGTTTATTCAAATTGTATTTGAGAATTTTTTTTATAAGACGCGGAAAATTGACTTAGTGCAATTTTCTCATACACAATGAGTTCCGTGAGGGATTTTGTCACTGTGGCCAAACCCTTCGATCTCGGCGAATCAAATCTTTTGGGAAATCAAGGCCAAATATAGAGCTATTAAACTGTGATCACATTTTATTCAAATTGTATTTGAGAATTTTTTTATAAGACGCGGAAAATTGAGTTAGTGCAATTTTCTCATATACAATGAGTTCTGTGAGGGATTTTGTTACTGTGGCCAAACCCTTCGATCTCGGCGAATCAAATCTTTTGGGAAATCAAGGGCACATATAGAGCTATTAAACTGTAATCACAGTTTATTCAAATTGTATTTGAGAATTTTTTTATGAGACGCGGAAAATTGACTTAGTGCAATTTTCTCATATACAATGAGATTTGTGAGGGATTTTGTAACTGTGGCCAAACCCTTCGATCTCGGCGAATCAAATCTTTTGGGAAATCTAGGGGACATATAGAGCTATTAAACTGTAATCACAGTTTATTCAAAATGTATTTGAGAATTTTTTTATGAGACGCGGAAAATTGACTTAGTGCAATTTCCTCATATACAATGAGTTCCGTGAGGGATTTTGTCACTGTGGCCAAACCCTTCGATCTCGGCGAATCAAATCTTTTGGGAAATCAAGGCCAAATATAGAGCTATTAAACTGTGATCACATTTTATTCAAATTGTATTTGAGAATTTTTTTATAAGACGCGGAAAATTGACTTAGTGCAATTTTGTCATATACAATGAGTTCTGTGAGGGATTTTGTTACTGTGGCCAAACCCTTCGATCTCGGCGAATCAAATCTTTTGGGAAATCAAGGGGACATATAGAGCTATTAAACTGTAATCACAGTTTATTCAAAATGTATTTGAGAATTTTTTTATGAGACGCGGAAAATTGACTTAGTGCAATTTTCTCATACACAATGAGTTCCGTGAGGGATTTTGTCACTGTGGCCAAACCCTTCGATCTCGGCGAATCAAATCTTTTGGGAAATCAAGGCCAAATATAGAGCTATTAAACTGTGATCAAATTTTATTCAAATTGTATTTGAAAATTTTTTTATAAGACGCGGAAAATTGAGTTAGTGCAATTTTCTCATATACAATGAGTTCTGTGAGGGATTTTGTTACTGTGGCCAAACCCTTCGATCTCGGCGAATCAAATCTTTTGGGAAATCAAGGGCACATATAGAGCTATTAAACTGTAATCACAGTTTATTCAAATTGTATTTGTGAATTTTTTTATAAGACGCGGAAAATTAACTTAGTGCAATTTTCTCATATACAATGATTTCTGTGAGGGATTTTGTTACTGTGGCCAAACCCTTCGATCTCGGCGAATCAAATCTTTTGGGAAATCAAGGCCACATATAGAGCTATTAAACTATAATCACAGTTTATTCAAATTGTATATGAGAATTTTTTTTATAAGACGCGGAAAATTGACTTAGTGCAATTTTGTCATATACAATGAGTTCTGTGAGGGATTTTGTTACTGTGGCCAAACCCTTCGATCTCGGCGAATCAAATCTTTTGGGAAATCAAGGGGACATATAGAGCTATTAAACTGTAATCACAGTTTATTCAAAATGTATTTGAGAATTTTTTTATGAGACGCGGAAAATTGACTTAGTGCAATTTTCTCATACACAATGAGTTCCGTGAGGGATTTTGTCACTGTGGCCAAACCCTTCGATCACGGCGAATCAAATCTTTTGGGAAATCAAGGCCAAATATAGAGCTATTAAACTGTGATCACATTTTATTCAAATTGTATTTGAGAATTTTTTTATAAGACGCGGAAAATTGAGTTAGTGCAATTTTCTCATATACAATGAGTTCTGTGAGGGATTTTGTTACTGTGGCCAAACCCTTCGATCTCGGCGAATCAAATCTTTTGGGAAATCAAGGGCACATATAGAGCTATTAAACTGTAATCACAGTTTATTCAAATTGTATTTGTGAATTTTTTTATAAGACGCGGAAAATTAACTTAGTGCAATTTTCTCATATACAATGATTTCTGTGAGGGATTTTGTTACTGTGGCCAAACCCTTCGATCTCGGCGAATCAAATCTTTTGGGAAATCAAGGCCACATATAGAGCTATTAAACTATAATCACAGTTTATTCAAATTGTATATGAGAATTTTTTTTATAAGACGCGGAAAATTGACTTAGTGCAATTTTGTCATATACAATGAGTTCTGTGAGGGATTTTGTTACTGTGGCCAAACCCTTCGATCTCGGCGAATCAAATCTTTTGGGAAATCAAGGTGACATATAGAGCTATTAAACTGTAATCACAGTTTATTCAAAATGTATTTGAGAATTTTTTTATGAGACGCGGAAAATTGACTTAGTGCAATTTTCTCATACACAATGAGTTCTGTGAGGGATTTTGTTACTGTGGCCAAACCCTTCGATCTCGGCGAATCAAATCTTTTGGGAAATCAAGGGCACATATAGAGCTATTAAACTGTTATCACAGTTTATTCAAATTGTATTTGAGAATTTTTTTTATAAGACGCGGAAAATTGACTTAGAGCAATTTTCTCATATACAATGAGTTCTGTGAGGGATTTTGTTACTGTGGCCAAACCCTTCGATCTCGGCGAATCACATCTTTTGGGAAATCAAGGCCACATATAAAGCTATTAAACTGTAATCACAGTTTATTCAAATTGTATTTGAGAATTTTTTTATAAGACGCAGAAAATTGACTTAGTGCAATTTTCTTATATACAATGAGTTCTGTGAGGGATTTTGTTACTGTGGCCAAACCCTTCGATCTCGGCCAATCAAATCTTTTGGGAAATCAAGGGCACATATAGAGCTGTTAAACTGTAATCACAGTTTGTTTAAATAGTATTTGTGAATTTTTTTATAAGACGCGGAAAATTAACTTAGTGCAATTTTCTCATATGCAATGAGTTCTGTGAGGGATTTTGTTACCGTGGCCAAACCCTTCGATCTCGGCGAATCAAATCTTTTGGGAAATCAAGGCCACATATAGAGCTATTAAACTATAATCACAGTTTATTCAAATTGTATATGAGAATTTTTTTTATAAGACGCGGAAAATTGACTTTGTGCAATTTTGTCATATACAATGAGTTCTGTGAGGGATTTTGTTACTGTGGCCAAACCCTTCGATTTCGGCGAATCAAATCTTTTGGGAAATCAAGGGGACATATAGAGCTATTAAACTGTAATCACAGTTTATTCAAAATGTATTTGAGAATTTTTTTATGAGACGCGGAAAATTGACTTAGTGCAATTTTCTCATACACAATGAGTTCCGTGAGGGATTTTGTCACTGTGGCCAAACCCTTCGATCTCGGCGAATCAAATCTTTTGGGAAATCAAGGCCAAATATAGAGCTATTAAACTGTGATCACATTTTATTCAAATTGTATTTGAGAATTTTTTTATAAGACGCGGAAAATTGAGTTAGTGCAATTTTCTCATATACAATGAGTTCTGTGAGGGATTTTGTTACTGTGGCCAAACCCTTCGATCTCGGCGAATCAAATCTTTTGGGAAATCAAGGGCACATATAGAGCTATTAAACTGTAATCACAGTTTATTCAAATTGTATTTGTGAATTTTTTTATAAGACGCGGAAAATTAACTTAGTGCAATTTTCTCATATACAATGATTTCTGTGAGGGATTTTGTTACTGTGGCCAAACCCTTCGATCTCGGCGAATCAAATCTTTTGGGAAATCAAGGCCACATATATAGCTATTAAACTGTAATCACAGTTTATTCAAATTGTATTTGTGAATTTTTTTATAAGACGCGGAAAATTAACTTAGTGCAATTTTCTCATATACAATGATTTCTGTGAGGGATTTTGTTACTGTGGCCAAACCCTTTGACCTCGGCGAATCAAATCTTTTGGGAAATCAAGGCCACATATAGAGCTATTAAACTGTAATCACAGTTTATTCAAATTGTATATGAGCATTTTTTTATAAGACGCGGAAAATTGACTTAGTGCAATTTTCTCATATACAATGAGTTCTGTGAGGGATTTTGTTACTGTGGCCAAACCCTTCGATCTTGGCGAATCAAATCTTTTAGGAAATCAAGGCCACATATAGAGCTATTAAACTGTAATCACAGTTTATTCAAGTTGTATATGAGAATTTTTTTATAAGACGCGGAAAATTGACTTAGTGCAATTTTGTCATATTAAATGAGTTCTGTGAGGGATTTTGTTACTGTGGCCAAACCCTTCGATCTCGGCGAATCAAATCTTTTGGGAAATCAAAGGCACATATAGAGCCATTAAACTGTTATCACAGTTTATTCAAATTGTATTTGAGAATTTTTTTTATAAGACGCGGAAAATTGACTTAGTGCAATTTTCTCATATACAATGAGTTCTGTGAGGGATTTTGTTACTGTGGCCAAACCCTTCGATCTCGGCGAATCAAATCTTTTGGGAAATCAAGGGCACATATAGAGCTATTAAACTGTAATCACAGTTTATTCAAATTGTATTTGTGAATTTTTTTATAAGACGCGGAAAATTAACTAGGTGCAATTTTGTCATATTAAATGAGTTCTGTGAGGGATTTTGTTACTGTGGCCAAACCCTTCGATCTCGGCGAATCCAATCTTTTGGGAAATCAAGGCCACATATAAAGCTATTAAACTGTAATCACAGTTTATTCAAATTGTATTTAAGAATTTTTTTATAAGACGCGGAAAATTGACTTAGTGCAATTTTCTTATATACAATGAGTTCTGTGAGGGATTTTGTTACTGTGGCCAAACCCTTCGATCTCGGCGAATCGAATCTTTTGGGAAATCAAGGCCACATATAAAGCTATTAAACTGTAATCACAGTTTATTCAAATTGTATTTGAGAATTTTTTTATAAGACGCGGAAAATTAACTTAGTGCAATTTTCTCATATACAATGAGTTCTGTGAGGGATTTTGTTACTGTGGCCAAACCCTTCGATCTCGGCGAATCAAATCTTTTGGGAAATCAAGGCCACATATAGAGCTATTAAACTATAATCACAGTTTATTCAAATTGTATATGAGAATTTTTTTTATAAGACGCGGAAAATTGACTTAGTGCAATTTTGTCATATACAATGAGTTCTGTGAGGGATTTTGTTACTGTGGCCAAACCCTTCGATCTCGGCGAATCAAATCTTTTGGGAAATCAAGGGGACATATAGAGCTATTAAACTGTAATCACAGTTTATTCAAAATGTATTTGAGAATTTTTTTATGAGACGCGGAAAATTGACTTAGTGCAATTTTCTCATACACAATGAGTTCTGTGAGGGATTTTGTTACTGTGGCCAAACCCTTCGATCTCGGCGAATCAAATCTTTTGGGAAATCAAGGGCACATATAGAGCTATTAAACTGTTATCACAGTTTATTTAAATTGTATTTGAGAATTTTTATTATAAGACGCGGAAAATTGACTTAGTGCAATTTTCTCATATACAATGAGTTCTGTGAGGGATTTTGTTACTGTGGCCAAACCCTTCGATCTCGGCGAATCAAATCTTTTGGGAAATCAAGGCCACATATAAAGCTATTAAACTGTAATCACAGTTTATTCAAATTGTATTTGAGAATTTTTTTATAAGACGCGGAAAATTGAGTTAGTGCAATTTTCTCATATACAATGAGTTCTGTGAGGGATTTTGTTACTGTGGCCAAACCCTTCGATCTCGGCGAATCAAATCTTTTGGGAAATCAAGGGCACATATATAGAGCTATTAAACTGTAATCACAGTTTATTCAAATTCTATTTGTGAATTTTTTTATAAGACGCGGAAAATTAACTAAGTGCAATTTTGTCATATTAAATGAGTTCTGTGAGGGATTTTGTTACTGTGGCCAAACCCTTCGATCTCGGCGAATCAAATCTTTTGGGAAATCAAGGCCACATATAAAGCTATTAAACTGTAATCACAGTTTATTCAAATTGTATTTGAGAATTTTTTATAAGACGTGGAAAATTAACTTAGTGCAATTTTCTCATATACAATGAGTTCTATGAGGGATTTTGTTACTGTGGCCAAACCCTTCGATCTCGGCGAATCAAATCTTTTGGGAAATCAAGGCCAAATATAGAGCCATTAAACTGTTATCACAGTTTATTCAAATTGTATTTGAGAATTTTTTTTATAAGACGCGGAAAATTGACTTAGTGCAATTTTCTCATATACAATGAGTTCTGTGAGGGATTTTGTTACTGTGGCCAAACCCTTCGATCTCGGCGAATCAAATCTTTTGGGAAATCAAGGGCACATATAGAGCTATTAAACTGTAATCACAGTTTATTCAAATTGTATTTGTGAATTTTTTTATAAGACGCGGAAAATTAACTAAGTGCAATTTTGTCATATTAAATGAGTTCTGTGAGGGATTTTGTTACTGTGGCCAAACCCTTCGATCTCGGCGAATCAAATCTTTTGGGAAATCAAGGCCACATATAAAGCTATTAAACTGTAATCACAGTTTATTCAAATTGTATTTAAGAATTTTTTTATAAGACGCGGAAAATTGACTTAGTGCAATTTTCTTATATACAATGAGTTCTGTGAGGGATTTTGTTACTGTGGCCAAACCCTTCGATCTCGGCGAATCAAATCTTTTGGGAAATCAAGGCCACATATAAAGCTATTAAGCTGTAATCACAGTTTATTCAAATTGTATTTGAGAATTTTTTTATAAGACGCGGAAAATTAACTTAGTGCAATTTTCTCATATACAATGAGTTCTGTGAGGGATTTTGTTACTGTGGCCAAACCCTTCGATCTCGGCGAATCAAATCTTTTGGGAAATCAAGGCCACATATAGAGCTATTAAACTATAATCACAGTTTATTCAAATTGTATATGAGAATTTATTTTATAAGACGCGGAAAATTGACTTAGTGCAATTTTGTCATATACAATGAGTTCTGTGAGGGATTTTGTTACTGTGACCAAACCCTTCGATCTCGGCGAATCAAATCTTTTGGGAAATCAAGGGGACATATAGAGCTATTAAACTGTAATCACAGTTTATTCAAAATGTATTTGAGAATTTTTTTATGAGACGCGGAAAATTGAGTTAGTGCAATTTTCTCATATACAATGAGTTCTGTGAGGGATTTTGTTACTGTGGCCAAACCCTTCGATCTCGGCGAATCAAATCTTTTGGGAAATCAAGGGCACATATATAGAGCTATTAAACTGTAATCACAGTTTATTCAAATTCTATTTGTGAATTTTTTTATAAGACGCGGAAAATTAACTAAGTGCAATTTTGTCATATTAAATGAGTTCTGTGAGGGATTTTGTTACTGTGGCCAAACCCTTCGATCTCGGCGAATCAAATCTTTTGGGAAATCAAGGCCACATATAAAGCTATTAAACTGTAATCACAGTTTATTCAAATTGTATTTGAGAATTTTTTATAAGACGTGGAAAATTAACTTAGTGCAATTTTCTCATATACAATGAGTTCTATGAGGGATTTTGTTACTGTGGCCAAACCCTTCGATCTCGGCGAATCAAATCTTTTGGGAAATCAAGGCCAAATATAGAGCCATTAAACTGTTATCACAGTTTATTCAAATTGTATTTGAGAATTTTTTTTATAAGACGCGGAAAATTGACTTAGTGCAATTTTCTCATATACAATGAGTTCTGTGAGGGATTTTGTTACTGTGGCCAAACCCTTCGATCTCGGCGAATCAAATCTTTTGGGAAATCAAGGCCACATATAGAGCTATTAAACTATAATCACAGTTTATTCAAATTGTATATGAGAATTTTTTTTATAAGACGCGGAAAATTAACTAAGTGCAATTTTGTCATATTAAATGAGTTCTGTGAGGGATTTTGTTACTGTGGCCAAACCCTTCGATCTCGGCGAATCAAATCTTTTGGGAAATCAAGGCCACATATAAAGCTATTAAACTGTAATCACAGTTTATTCAAATTGTATTTGAGAATTTTTTTATAAGACGCGGAAAATTGAGTTAGTGCAATTTTCTCATATACAATGAGTTCTGTGAGGGATTTTGTTACTGTGGCCAAACCCTTCGATCTCGGCGAATCAAATCTTTTGGGAAATCAAGGGCACATATATAGAGCTATTAAACTGTAATCACAGTTTATTCAAATTCTATTTGTGAATTTTTTTATAAGACGCGGAAAATTAACTAAGTGCAATTTTGTCATATTAAATGAGTTCTGTGAGGGATTTTGTTACTGTGGCCAAACCCTTCGATCTCGGCGAATCAAATCTTTTGGGAAATCAAGGCCACATATAAAGCTATTAAACTGTAATCACAGTTTATTCAAATTGTATTTGAGAATTTTTTATAAGACGTGGAAAATTAACTTAGTGCAATTTTCTCATATACAATGAGTTCTATGAGGGATTTTGTTACTGTGGCCAAACCCTTCGATCTCGGCGAATCAAATCTTTTGGGAAATCAAGGCCAAATATAGAGCCATTAAACTGTTATCACAGTTTATTCAAATTGTATTTGAGAATTTTTTTTATAAGACGCGGAAAATTGACTTAGTGCAATTTTCTCATATACAATGAGTTCTGTGAGGGATTTTGTTACTGTGGCCAAACCCTTCGATCTCGGCGAATCAAATCTTTTGGGAAATCAAGGGCACATATAAAGCTATTAAACTGTAATCACAGTTTATCCAAATTGTATTTGAGAATTTTTTTATAAGACGCGGAAAATTAACTTAGTGCAATTTTCTCATATACAATGAGTTCTGTGAGGGATTTTGTTACTGTGGCCAAACCCTTCGATCTCGGCGAATCAAATCTTTTGGGAAATCAAGGGCACATACAGAGCCATTAAACTGTTATCACAGTTTATTCAAATTGTATTTGAGAATTTTTTTTATAAGACGCGGAAAATTGACTTAGTGCAATTTTCTCATATACAATGAGTTCTGTGAGGGATTTTGTTACTGTGGCCAAACCCTTCGATCTCGGCGAATCAAATCTTTTGGGAAATCAAGGGCACATATAGAGCTATTAAACTGTAATCACAGTTTATTCAAATTGTATTTGTGAATTTTTTTATAAGACGCGGAAAATTAACTAAGTGCAATTTTGTCATATTAAATGAGTTCTGTGAGGGATTTTGTTACTGTGGCCAAACCCTTCGATCTCGGCGAATCAAATCTTTTGGGAAATCAAGGCCACATATAAAGCTATTAAACTGTAATCACAGTTTATTCAAATTGTATTTAAGAATTTTTTTATAAGACGCGGAAAATTGACTTAGTGCAATTTTCTTATATACAATGAGTTCTGTGAGGGATTTTGTTACTGTGGCCAAACCCTTCGATCTCGGCGAATCAAATCTTTTGGGAAATCAAGGCCACATATAAAGCTATTAAGCTGTAATCACAGTTTATTCAAATTGTATTTGAGAATTTTTTTATAAGACGCGGAAAATTAACTTAGTGCAATTTTCTCATATACAATGAGTTCTGTGAGGGATTTTGTTACTGTGGCCAAACCCTTCGATCTCGGCGAATCAAATCTTTTGGGAAATCAAGGCCACATATAGAGCTATTAAACTATAATCACAGTTTATTCAAATTGTATATGAGAATTTTTTTTATAAGACGCGGAAAATTGACTTAGTGCAATTTTGTCATATACAATGAGTTCTGTGAGGGATTTTGTTACTGTGACCAAACCCTTCGATCTCGGCGAATCAAATCTTTTGGGAAATCAAGGGGACATATAGAGCTATTAAACTGTAATCACAGTTTATTCAAAATGTATTTGAGAATTTTTTTATGAGACGCGGAAAATTGAGTTAGTGCAATTTTCTCATATACAATGAGTTCTGTGAGGGATTTTGTTACTGTGGCCAAACCCTTCGATCTCGGCGAATCAAATCTTTTGGGAAATCAAGGGCACATATAGAGCTATTAAACTGTTATCACAGTTTATTCAAATTGTATTTGAGAATTTTTATTATAAGACGCGGAAAATTGACTTAGTGCAATTTTCTCATATACAATGAGTTCTGTGAGGGATTTTGTTACTGTGGCCAAACCCTTCGATCTCGGCGAATCAAATCTTTTGGGAAATCAAGGGCACATACAGAGCCATTAAACTGTTATCACAGTTTATTCAAATTGTATTTGAGAATTTTTTTTATAAGACGCGGAAAATTGACTTAGTGCAATTTTCTCATATACAATGAGTTCTGTGAGGGATTTTGTTACTGTGGCCAAACCCTTCGATCTCGGCGAATCAAATCTTTTGGGAAATCAAGGGCACATATAGAGCTATTAAACTGTAATCACAGTTTATTCAAATTGTATTTGTGAATTTTTTTATAAGACGCGGAAAATTAACTAAGTGCAATTTTGTCATATTAAATGAGTTCTGTGAGGGATTTTGTTACTGTGGCCAAACCCTTCGATCTCGGCGAATCAAATCTTTTGGGAAATCAAGGCCACATATAAAGCTATTAAACTGTAATCACAGTTTATTCAAATTGTATTTAAGAATTTTTTTATAAGACGCGGAAAATTGACTTAGTGCAATTTTCTTATATACAATGAGTTCTGTGAGGGATTTTGTTACTGTGGCCAAACCCTTCGATCTCGGCGAATCAAATCTTTTGGGAAATCAAGGCCACATATAAAGCTATTAAGCTGTAATCACAGTTTATTCAAATTGTATTTGAGAATTTTTTTATAAGACGCGGAAAATTAACTTAGTGCAATTTTCTCATATACAATGAGTTCTGTGAGGGATTTTGTTACTGTGGCCAAACCCTTCGATCTCGGCGAATCAAATCTTTTGGGAAATCAAGGCCACATATAGAGCTATTAAACTATAATCACAGTTTATTCAAATTGTATATGAGAATTTTTTTTATAAGACGCGGAAAATTGACTTAGTGCAATTTTGTCATATACAATGAGTTCTGTGAGGGATTTTGTTACTGTGGCCAAACCCTTCGATCTCGGCGAATCAAATCTTTTGGGAAATCAAGGGGACATATAGAGCTATTAAACTGTAATCACAGTTTATTCAAAATGTATTTGAGAATTTTTTTATGAGACGCGGAAAATTGAGTTAGTGCAATTTTCTCATATACAATGAGTTCTGTGAGGGATTTTGTTACTGTGGCCAAACCCTTCGATCTCGGCGAATCAAATCTTTTGGGAAATCAAGGGCACATATAGAGCTATTAAACTGTTATCACAGTTTATTCAAATTGTATTTGAGAATTTTTATTATAAGACGCGGAAAATTGACTTAGTGCAATTTTCTCATATACAATGAGTTCTGTGAGGGATTTTGTTACTGTGGCCAAACCCTTCGATCTCGGCGAATCAAATCTTTTGGGAAATCAAGGCCACATATAAAGCTATTAAACTGTAATCACAGTTTATTCAAATTGTATTTGAGAATTTTTTATAAGACGCGGAAAATTAACTTAGTGCAATTTTCTCATATACAATGAGTTCTATGAGGGATTTTGTTACTGTGGCCAAACCCTTCGATCTCGGCGAATCAAATCTTTTGGGAAATCAAGGCCAAATATAGAGCCATTAAACTGTTATCACAGTTTATTCAAATTGTATTTGAGAATTTTTTTTATAAGACGCGGAAAATTGACTTAGTGCAATTTTCTCATATACAATGAGTTCTGTGAGGGATTTTGTTACTGTGGCCAAACCCTTCGATCTCGGCGAATCAAATCTTTTGGGAAATCAAGGGCACATATAGAGCTATTAAACTGTAATCACAGTTTATTCAAATTGTATTTGTGAATTTTTTTATAAGACGCGGAAAATTAACTAAGTGCAATTTTGTCATATTAAATGAGTTCTGTGAGGGATTTTGTTACTGTGGCCAAACCCTTCGATCTCGGCGAATCAAATCTTTTGGGAAATCAAGAGCACATATAGAGCCATTAAACTGTAATCACAGTTTATTCAAATTGTATTTGTGAATTTTTTTATAAGACGCGGAAAATTAACTAAGTGCAATTTTGTCATATTAAATGAGTTCTGTGAGGGATTTTGTTACTGTGGCCAAACCCTTCGATCTCGGCGAATCAAATTTTTTGGGAAATCAAGGCCACATATAAAGCTATTAAACTGTAATCACAGTTTATTCAAATTGTATTTGAGAATTTTTTTATAAGACGCGGAAAATTAACTTAGTGCAATTTTCTCATATACAATGAGTTCTGTGAGGGATTTTGTTACTGTGGCCAAACCCTTCGATCTCGGCGAATCAAATCTTTTGGGAAATCAAGGCCACATATAGAGCTATTAAACTGTAATCACAGTTTATTCAAATTGTATATGAGAATTTTTTTATAAGACGCGGAAAATTGACTTAGTGCAATTTTCTCATATACAATGAGTTCTGTGAGGGATTTTGTTACTGTGGCCAAACCCTTCGATCTTGGCGAATCAAATCTTTTAGGAAATCAAGGCCACATATAGAGCTATTAAACTGTAATCACAGTTTATTCAAGTTGTATATGAGAATTTTTTTATAAGACGCGGAAAATTGACTTAGTGCAATTTTGTCATATTAAATGAGTTCTGTGAGGGATTTTGTTACTGTGGCCAAACCCTTCGATCTCGGCGAATCAAATCTTTTGGGAAATCAAGGGCACATATAGAGCCATTAAACTGTTATCACAGTTTATTCAAATTGTATTTGAGAATTTTTTTTTATAAGACGCGGAAAATTGACTTAGTGCAATTTTCTCATATACAATGAGTTCTGTGAGGGATTTTGTTACTGTGGCCAAACCCTTCGATCTCGGCGAATCAAATCTTTTGGGAAATCAAGGGCACATATAGAGCTATTAAACTGTAATCACAGTTTATTCAAATTGTATTTGTGAATTTTTTTATAAGACGCGGAAAATTAACTAAGTGCAATTTTGTCATATTAAATGAGTTCTGTGAGGGATTTTGTTACTGTGGCCAAACCCTTCGATCTCGGCGAATCAAATCTTTTGGGAAATCAAGGCCACATATAAAGCTATTAAACTGTAATCACAGTTTATTCAAATTGTATTTAAGAATTTTTTTATAAGACGCGGAAAATTGACTTAGTGCAATTTTCTTATATACAATGAGTTCTGTGAGGGATTTTGTTACTGTGGCCAAACCCTTCGATCTCGGCGAATCAAATCTTTTGGGAAATCAAGGCCACATATAAAGCTATTAAACTGTAATCACAGTTTATTCAAATTGTATTTGAGAATTTTTTTATAAGACGCGGAAAATTAACTTAGTGCAATTTTCTCATATACAATGAGTTCTGTGAGGGATTTTGTTACTGTGGCCAAACCCTTCGATCTCGGCGAATCAAATCTTTTGGGAAATCAAGGCCACATATAGAGCTATTAAACTATAATCACAGTTTATTCAAATTGTATTTGAGAATTTTTTTTATAAGACGCGGAAAATTGACTTAGTGCAATTTTCTCATATACAATGAGTTCTGTGAGGGATTTTGTTACTGTGGCCAAACCCTTCGATCTCGGCGAATCAAATCTTTTGGGAAATCAAGGGCACATATAAAGCTATTAAACTGTAATCACAGTTTATTCAAATTGTATTTGAGAATTTTTTTATAAGACGCGGAAAATTAACTTAGTGCAATTTTCTCATATACAATGAGTTCTGTGAGGGATTTTGTTACTGTGGCCAAACCCTTCGATCTCGGCGAATCAAATCTTTTGGGAAATCAAGGCCACATATAAAGCTATTAAGCTGTAATCACAGTTTATTCAAATTGTATTTGAGAATTTTTTTATAAGACGCGGAAAATTAACTTAGTGCAATTTTCTCATATACAATGAGTTCTGTGAGGGATTTTGTTACTGTGGCCAAACCCTTCGATCTCGGCGAATCAAATCTTTTGGGAAATCAAGGCCACATATAAAGCTATTAAACTGTAATCACAGTTTATTCAAATTGTATTTAAGAATTTTTTTATAAGACGCGGAAAATTGACTTAGTGCAATTTTCTTATATACAATGAGTTCTGTGAGGGATTTTGTTACTGTGGCCAAACCCTTCGATCTCGGCGAATCAAATCTTTTGGGAAATCAAGGCCACATATAAAGCTATTAAGCTGTAATCACAGTTTATTCAAATTGTATTTGAGAATTTTTTTATAAGACGCGGAAAATTAACTTAGTGCAATTTTCTCATATACAATGAGTTCTGTGAGGGATTTTGTTACTGTGGCCAAACCCTTCGATCTCGGCGAATCAAATCTTTTGGGAAATCAAGGCCACATATAGAGCTATTAAACTATAATCACAGTTTATTCAAATTGTATATGAGAATTTTTTTTATAAGACGCGGAAAATTGACTTAGTGCAATTTTGTCATATACAATGAGTTCTGTGAGGGATTTTGTTACTGTGGCCAAACCCTTCGATCTCGGCGAATCAAATCTTTTGGGAAATCAAGGGGACATATAGAGCTATTAAACTGTAATCACAGTTTATTCAAAATGTATTTGAGAATTTTTTTATGAGACGCGGAAAATTGAGTTAGTGCAATTTTCTCATATACAATGAGTTCTTGAGGGATTTTGTTACTGTGGCCAAACCCTTCGATCTCGGCGAATCAAATCTTTTGGGAAATCAAGGGCACATATAGAGCTATTAAACTGTTATCACAGTTTATTCAAATTGTATTTGAGAATTTTTATTATAAGACGCGGAAAATTGACGCCAAACCCTTCGATCTCGGCGAATCAAATCTTTTGGGAAATCAAGGCCACATATAAAGCTATTAAACTGTAATCACAGTTTATTCAAATTGTATTTGAGAATTTTTTATAAGACGCGGAAAATTAACTTAGTGCAATTTTCTCATATACAATGAGTTCTATGAGGGATTTTGTTACTGTGGCCAAACCCTTCGATCTCGGCGAATCAAATCTTTTGGGAAATCAAGGCCAAATATAGAGCCATTAAACTGTTATCACAGTTTATTCAAATTGTATTTGAGAATTTTTTTTATAAGACGCGGAAAATTGACTTAGTGCAATTTTCTCATATACAATGAGTTCTGTGAGGGATTTTGTTACTGTGGCCAAACCCTTCGATCTCGGCGAATCAAATCTTTTGGGAAATCAAGGGCACATATAGAGCTATTAAACTGTAATCACAGTTTATTCAAATTGTATTTGTGAATTTTTTTATAAGACGCGGAAAATTAACTAAGTGCAATTTTGTCATATTAAATGAGTTCTGTGAGGGATTTTGTTACTGTGGCCAAACCCTTCGATCTCGGCGAATCAAATCTTTTGGGAAATCAAGAGCACATATAGAGCTATTAAACTGTAATCACAGTTTATTCAAATTGTATTTGTGAATTTTTTTATAAGACGCGGAAAATTAACTAAGTGCAATTTTGTCATATTAAATGAGTTCTGTGAGGGATTTTGTTACTGTGGCCAAACCCTTCGATCTCGGCGAATCAAATCTTTTGGGAAATCAAGGCCACATATAAAGCTATTAAACTGTAATCACAGTTTATTCAAATTGTATATGAGAATTTTTTTATAAGACGCGGAAAATTGACTTAGTGCAATTTTCTCATATACAATGAGTTCTGTGAGGGATTTTGTTACTGTGGCCAAACCCTTCGATCTTGGCGAATCAAATCTTTTAGGAAATCAAGGCCACATATAGAGCTATTAAACTGTAATCACAGTTTATTCAAGTTGTATATGAGAATTTTTTTATAAGACGCGGAAAATTGACTTAGTGCAATTTTGTCATATTAAATGAGTTCTGTGAGGGATTTTGTTACTGTGGCCAAACCCTTCGATCTCGGCGAATCAAATCTTTTGGGAAATCAAGGGCACATATAGAGCCATTAAACTGTTATCACAGTTTATTCAAATTGTATTTGAGAATTTTTTTTATAAGACGCGGAAAATTGACTTAGTGCAATTTTCTCATATACAATGAGTTCTGTGAGGGATTTTGTTACTGTGGCCAAACCCTTCGATCTCGGCGAATCAAATCTTTTGGGAAATCAAGGGCACATATAGAGCTATTAAACTGTAATCACAGTTTATTCAAATTGTATTTGTGAATTTTTTTATAAGACGCGGAAAATTAACTAAGTGCAATTTTGTCATATTAAATGAGTTCTGTGAGGGATTTTGTTACTGTGGCCAAACCCTTCGATCTCGGCGAATCAAATCTTTTGGGAAATCAAGGCCACATATAAAGCTATTAAACTGTAATCACAGTTTATTCAAATTGTATTTAAGAATTTTTTTATAAGACGCGGAAAATTGACTTAGTGCAATTTTCTTATATACAATGAGTTCTGTGAGGGATTTTGTTACTGTGGCCAAACCCTTCGATCTCGGCGAATCAAATCTTTTGGGAAATCAAGGGGACATATAGAGCTATTAAACTGTAATCACAGTTTATTCAAAATGTATTTGAGAATTTTTTTATGAGACGCGGAAAATTGAGTTAGTGCAATTTTCTCATATACAATGAGTTCTGTGAGGGATTTTGTTACTGTGGCCAAACCCTTCGATCTCGGCGAATCAAATCTTTTGGGAAATCAAGGGCACATATAGAGCTATTAAACTGTAATCACAGTTTATTCAAATTGTATTTGTGAATTTTTTTATAAGACGCGGAAAATTAACTAAGTGCAATTTTGTCATATTAAATGAGTTCTGTGAGGGATTTTGTTACTGTGGCCAAACCCTTCGATCTCGGCGAATCAAATCTTTTGGGAAATCAAGGGCACATATAGAGCTATTAAACTGTAATCACAGTTTATTCAAATTGTATTTGTGAATTTTTTTATAAGACGCGGAAAATTAACTAAGTGCAATTTTGTCATATTAAATGAGTTCTGTGAGGGATTTTGTTACTGTGGCCAAACCCTTCGATCTCGGCGAATCAAATCTTTTGGGAAATCAAGGCCACATATAGAGCTATTAAACTATAATCACAGTTTATTCAAATTGTATATGAGAATTTTTTTTATAAGACGCGGAAAATTGACTTAGTGCAATTTTGTCATATACAATGAGTTCTGTGAGGGATTTTGTTACTGTGGCCAAACCCTTCGATCTCGGCGAATCAAATCTTTTGGGAAATCAAGGGCACATATAGAGCTATTAAACTGTAATCACAGTTTATTCAAATTGTATTTGTGAATTTTTTTATAAGACGCGGAAAATTAACTAAGTGCAATTTTGTCATATTAAATGAGTTCTGTGAGGGATTTTGTTACTGTGGCCAAACCCTTCGATCTCGGCGAATCAAATCTTGTGGGAAATCAAGGCCACATATAGAGCTATTAAACTGTAATCACAGTTTATTCAAATTGTATATGAGAATTTTTTTATAAGACGCGGAAAATTGACTTAGTGCAATTTTCTCATATACAATGAGTTCTGTGAGGGATTTTGTTACTGTGGCCAAACCCTTCGATCTTGGCGAATCAAATCTTTTAGGAAATCAAGGCCACATATAGAGCTATTAAACTGTAATCACAGTTTATTCAAGTTGTATATGAGAATTTTTTTATAAGACGCGGAAAATTGACTTAGTGCAATTTTGTCATATTAAATGAGTTCTGTGAGGGATTTTGTTACTGTGGCCAAACCCTTCGATCTCGGCGAATCAAATCTTTTGGGAAATCAAGGGCACATATAGAGCCATTAAACTGTTATCACAGTTTATTCAAATTGTATTTGAGAATTTTTTTATAAGACGCGGAAAATTGACTTAGTGCAATTTTCTCATATACAATGAGTTCTGTGAGGGATTTTGTTACTGTGGCCAAACCCTTCGATCTCGGCGAATCAAATCTTTTGGGAAATCAAGGGCACATATAGAGCTATTAAACTGTAATCACAGTTTATTCAAATTGTATTTGTGAATTTTTTTATAAGACGCGGAAAATTAACTAAGTGCAATTTTGTCATATTAAATGAGTTCTGTGAGGGATTTTGTTACTGTGGCCAAACCCTTCGATCTCGACGAATCAAATCTTTTGGGAAATCAAGGCCACATATAAAGCTAATTAACTGTAATCACAGTTTATTCAAATTGTATTTAAGAATTTTTTTATAAGACGCGGAAAATTGACTTAGTGCAATTTTCTTATATACAATGAGTTCTGTGAGGGATTTTGTTACTGTGGCCAAACCCTTCGATCTCGGCGAATCAAATCTTTTGGGAAATCAAGGCCACATATAAAGCTATTAAGCTGTAATCACAGTTTATTCAAATTGTATTTGAGAATTTTTTTATAAGACGCGGAAAATTAACTTAGTGCAATTTTCTCATATACAATGAGTTCTGTGAGGGATTTTGTTACTGTGGCCAAACCCTTCGATCTCGGCGAATCAAATCTTTTGGGAAATCAAGGCCACATATAAAGCTATTAAACTGTAATCACAGTTTATTCAAATTGTATTTAAGAATTTTTTTATAAGACGCGGAAAATTGACTTAGTGCAATTTTCTTATATACAATGAGTTCTGTGAGGGATTTTGTTACTGTGGCCAAACCCTTCGATCTCGGCGAATCAAATCTTTTGGGAAATCAAGGCCACATATAAAGCTATTAAGCTGTAATCACAGTTTATTCAAATTGTATTTGAGAATTTTTTTATAAGACGCGGAAAATTAACTTAGTGCAATTTTCTCATATACAATGAGTTCTGTGAGGGATTTTGTTACTGTGGCCAAACCCTTCGATCTCGGCGAATCAAATCTTTTGGGAAATCAAGGCCACATATAGAGCTATTAAACTATAATCACAGTTTATTCAAATTGTATATGAGAATTTTTTTTATAAGACGCGGAAAATTGACTTAGTGCAATTTTGTCATATACAATGAGTTCTGTGAGGGATTTTGTTACTGTGGCCAAACCCTTCGATCTCGGCGAATCAAATCTTTTGGGAAATCAAGGGGACATATAGAGCTATTAAACTGTAATCACAGTTTATTCAAAATGTATTTGAGAATTTTTTTATGAGACGCGGAAAATTGAGTTAGTGCAATTTTCTCATATACAATGAGTTCTGTGAGGGATTTTGTTACTGTGGCCAAACCCTTCGATCTCGGCGAATCAAATCTTTTGGGAAATCAAGGCCACATATAAAGCTATTAAACTGTAATCACAGTTTATTCAAATTGTATTTGTGAATTTTTTTATAAGACGCGGAAAATTAACTAAGTGCAATTTTGTCATATTAAATGAGTTCTGTGAGGGATTTTGTTACTGTGGCCAAACCCTTCGATCTCGGCGAATCAAATCTTTTGGGAAATCAAGGCCACATATAGAGCTATTAAACTATAATCACAGTTTATTCAAATTGTATTTAAGAATTTTTTTATAAGACGCGGAAAATTGACTTAGTGCAATTTTCTTATATACAATGAGTTCTGTGAGGGATTTTGTTACTGTGGCCAAACCCTTCGATCTCGGCGAATCAAATCTTTTGGGAAATCAAGGCCACATATAAAGCTATTAAGCTGTAATCACAGTTTATTCAAATTGTATTTGAGAATTTTTTTATAAGACGCGGAAAATTAACTTAGTGCAATTTTCTCATATACAATGAGTTCTGTGAGGGATTTTGTTACTGTGGCCAAACCCTTCGATCTCGGCGAATCAAATCTTTTGGGAAATCAAGGCCACATATAAAGCTATTAAACTGTAATCACAGTTTATTCAAATTGTATTTAAGAATTTTTTTATAAGACGCGGAAAATTGACTTAGTGCAATTTTCTTATATACAATGAGTTCTGTGAGGGATTTTGTTACTGTGGCCAAACCCTTCGATCTCGGCGAATCAAATCTTTTGGGAAATCAAGGGGACATATAGAGCTATTAAACTGTAATCACAGTTTATTCAAAATGTATTTGAGAATTTTTTTATGAGACGCGGAAAATTGAGTTAGTGCAATTTTCTCATATACAATGAGTTCTGTGAGGGATTTTGTTACTGTGGCCAAACCCTTCGATCTCGGCGAATCAAATCTTTTGGGAAATCAAGGGCACATATAGAGCTATTAAACTGTTATCACAGTTTATTCAAATTGTATTTGAGAATTTTTATTATAAGACGCGGAAAATTGACTTAGTGCAATTTTCTCATATACAATGAGTTCTGTGAGGGATTTTGTTACTGTGGCCAAACCCTTCGATCTCGGCGAATCAAATCTTTTGGGAAATCAAGGCCACATATAAAGCTATTAAACTGTAATCACAGTTTATTCAAATTGTATTTGAGAATTTTTTATAAGACGCGGAAAATTAACTTAGTGCAATTTTCTCATATACAATGAGTTCTATGAGGGATTTTGTTACTGTGGCCAAACCCTTCGATCTCGGCGAATCAAATCTTTTGGGAAATCAAGGCCAAATATAGAGCCATTAAACTGTTATCACAGTTTATTCAAATTGTATTTGAGAATTTTTTTTATAAGACGCGGAAAATTGACTTAGTGCAATTTTCTCATATACAATGAGTTCTGTGAGGGATTTTGTTACTGTGGCCAAACCCTTCGATCTCGGCGAATCAAATCTTTTGGGAAATCAAGGGCACATATAGAGCTATTAAACTGTAATCACAGTTTATTCAAATTGTATTTGTGAATTTTTTTATAAGACGCGGAAAATTAACTAAGTGCAATTTTGTCATATTAAATGAGTTCTGTGAGGGATTTTGTTACTGTGGCCAAACCCTTCGATCTCGGCGAATCAAATCTTTTGGGAAATCAAGAGCACATATAGAGCTATTAAACTGTAATCACAGTTTATTCAAATTGTATTTGTGAATTTTTTTATAAGACGCGGAAAATTAACTAAGTGCAATTTTGTCATATTAAATGAGTTCTGTGAGGGATTTTGTTACTGTGGCCAAACCCTTCGATCTCGGCGAATCAAATCTTTTGGGAAATCAAGGCCACATATAAAGCTATTAAACTGTAATCACAGTTTATTCAAATTGTATTTGAGAATTTTTTTATAAGACGCGGAAAATTAACTTAGTGCAATTTTCTCATATACAATGAGTTCTGTGAGGGATTTTGTTACTGTGGCCAAACCCTTCGATCTCGGCGAATCAAATCTTTTGGGAAATCAAGGCCACATATAGAGCTATTAAACTGTAATCACAGTTTATTCAAATTGTATATGAGAATTTTTTTATAAGACGCGGAAAATTGACTTAGTGCAATTTTCTCATATACAATGAGTTCTGTGAGGGATTTTGTTACTGTGGCCAAACCCTTCGATCTTGGCGAATCAAATCTTTTAGGAAATCAAGGCCACATATAGAGCTATTAAACTGTAATCACAGTTTATTCAAGTTGTGTATGAGAATTTTTTTATAAGACGCGGAAAATTGACTTAGTGCAATTTTGTCATATTAAATGAGTTCTGTGAGGGATTTTGTTACTGTGGCCAAACCCTTCGATCTCGGCGAATCAAATCTTTTGGGAAATCAAGGGCACATATAGAGCCATTAAACTGTTATCACAGTTTATTCAAATTGTATTTGAGAATTTTTTTTATAAGACGCGGAAAATTGACTTAGTGCAATTTTCTCATATACAATGAGTTCTGTGAGGGATTTTGTTACTGTGGCCAAACCCTTCGATCTCGGCGAATCAAATCTTTTGGGAAATCAAGGGCACATATAGAGCTATTAAACTGTAATCACAGTTTATTCAAATTGTATTTGTGAATTTTTTTATAAGACGCGGAAAATTAACTAAGTGCAATTTTGTCATATTAAATGAGTTCTGTGAGGGATTTTGTTACTGTGGCCAAACCCTTCGATCTCGGCGAATCAAATCTTTTGGGAAATCAAGGCCACATATAAAGCTATTAAACTGTAATCACAGTTTATTCAAATTGTATTTAAGAATTTTTTTATAAGACGCGGAAAATTGACTTAGTGCAATTTTGTCATATACAATGAGTTCTGTGAGGGATTTTGTTACTGTGGCCAAACCCTTCGATCTCGGCGAATCAAATCTTTTGGGAAATCAAGGGGACATATAGAGCTATTAAACTGTAATCACAGTTTATTCAAAATGTATTTGAGAATTTTTTTATGAGACGCGGAAAATTGAGTTAGTGCAATTTTCTCATATACAATGAGTTCTGTGAGGGATTTTGTTACTGTGGCCAAACCCTTCGATCTCGGCGAATCAAATCTTTTGGGAAATCAAGGGCACATATAGAGCTATTAAACTGTAATCACAGTTTATTCAAATTGTATTTGTGAATTTTTTTATAAGACGCGGAAAATTAACTAAGTGCAATTTTGTCATATTAAATGAGTTCTGTGAGGGATTTTGTTACTGTGGCCAAACCCTTCGATCTCGGCGAATCAAATCTTTTGGGAAATCAAGGGCACATATAGAGCTATTAAACTGTAATCACAGTTTATTCAAATTGTATTTGTGAATTTTTTTATAAGACGCGGAAAATTAACTAAGTGCAATTTTGTCATATTAAATGAGTTCTGTGAGGGATTTTGTTACTGTGGCCAAACCCTTCGATCTCGGCGAATCAAATCTTTTGGGAAATCAAGGCCACATATAGAGCTATTAAACTATAATCACAGTTTATTCAAATTGTATATGAGAATTTTTTTTATAAGACGCGGAAAATTGACTTAGTGCAATTTTGTCATATACAATGAGTTCTGTGAGGGATTTTGTTACTGTGGCCAAACCCTTCGATCTCGGCGAATCAAATCTTTTGGGAAATCAAGGGGACATATAGAGCTATTAAACTGTAATCACAGTTTATTCAAAATGTATTTGAGAATTTTTTTATGAGACGCGGAAAATTGAGTTAGTGCAATTTTCTCATATACAATGAGTTCTGTGAGGGATTTTGTTACTGTGGCCAAACCCTTCGATCTCGGCGAATCAAATCTTTTGGGAAATCAAGGGCACATATAGAGCTATTAAACTGTTATCACAGTTTATTCAAATTGTATTTGAGAATTTTTATTATAAGACGCGGAAAATTGACTTAGTGCAATTTTCTCATATACAATGAGTTCTGTGAGGGATTTTGTTACTGTGGCCAAACCCTTCGATCTCGGCGAATCAAATCTTTTGGGAAATCAAGGCCACATATAAAGCTATTAAACTGTAATCACAGTTTATTCAAATTGTATTTGAGAATTTTTTATAAGACGCGGAAAATTAACTTAGTGCAATTTTCTCATATACAATGAGTTCTATGAGGGATTTTGTTACTGTGGCCAAACCCTTCGATCTCGGCGAATCAAATCTTTTGGGAAATCAAGGCCAAATATAGAGCCATTAAACTGTTATCACAGTTTATTCAAATTGTATTTGAGAATTTTTTTTATAAGACGCGGAAAATTGACTTAGTGCAATTTTCTCATATACAATGAGTTCTGTGAGGGATTTTGTTACTGTGGCCAAACCCTTCGATCTCGGCGAATCAAATCTTTTGGGAAATCAAGGGCACATATAGAGCTATTAAACTGTAATCACAGTTTATTCAAATTGTATTTGTGAATTTTTTTATAAGACGCGGAAAATTAACTAAGTGCAATTTTGTCATATTAAATGAGTTCTGTGAGGGATTTTGTTACTGTGGCCAAACCCTTCGATCTCGGCGAATCAAATCTTTTGGGAAATCAAGAGCACATATAGAGCTATTAAACTGTAATCACAGTTTATTCAAATTGTATTTGTGAATTTTTTTATAAGACGCGGAAAATTAACTAAGTGCAATTTTGTCATATTAAATGAGTTCTGTGAGGGATTTTGTTACTGTGGCCAAACCCTTCGATCTCGGCGAATCAAATCTTTTGGGAAATCAAGGCCACATATAAAGCTATTAAACTGTAATCACAGTTTATTCAAATTGTATTTGAGAATTTTTTTATAAGACGCGGAAAATTAACTTAGTGCAATTTTCTCATATACAATGAGTTCTGTGAGGGATTTTGTTACTGTGGCCAAACCCTTCGATCTCGGCGAATCAAATCTTTTGGGAAATCAAGGCCACATATAGAGCTATTAAACTGTAATCACAGTTTATTCAAATTGTATATGAGAATTTTTTTATAAGACGCGGAAAATTGACTTAGTGCAATTTTCTCATATACAATGAGTTCTGTGAGGGATTTTGTTACTGTGGCCAAACCCTTCGATCTTGGCGAATCAAATCTTTTAGGAAATCAAGGCCACATATAGAGCTATTAAACTGTAATCACAGTTTATTCAAGTTGTATATGAGAATTTTTTTATAAGACGCGGAAAATTGACTTAGTGCAATTTTGTCATATTAAATGAGTTCTGTGAGGGATTTTGTTACTGTGGCCAAACCCTTCGATCTCGGCGAATCAAATCTTTTGGGAAATCAAGGGCACATATAGAGCCATTAAACTGTTATCACAGTTTATTCAAATTGTATTTGAGAATTTTTTTTATAAGACGCGGAAAATTGACTTAGTGCAATTTTCTCATATACAATGAGTTCTGTGAGGGATTTTGTTACTGTGGCCAAACCCTTCGATCTCGGCGAATCAAATCTTTTGGGAAATCAAGGGCACATATAGAGCTATTAAACTGTAATCACAGTTTATTCAAATTGTATTTGTGAATTTTTTTATAAGACGCGGAAAATTAACTAAGTGCAATTTTGTCATATTAAATGAGTTCTGTGAGGGATTTTGTTACTGTGGCCAAACCCTTCGATCTCGGCGAATCAAATCTTTTGGGAAATCAAGGCCACATATAAAGCTATTAAACTGTAATCACAGTTTATTCAAATTGTATTTAAGAATTTTTTTATAAGACGCGGAAAATTGACTTAGTGCAATTTTGTCATATACAATGAGTTCTGTGAGGGATTTTGTTACTGTGGCCAAACCCTTCGATCTCGGCGAATCAAATCTTTTGGGAAATCAAGGGGACATATAGAGCTATTAAACTGTAATCACAGTTTATTCAAAATGTATTTGAGAATTTTTTTATGAGACGCGGAAAATTGAGTTAGTGCAATTTTCTCATATACAATGAGTTCTGTGAGGGATTTTGTTACTGTGGCCAAACCCTTCGATCTCGGCGAATCAAATCTTTTGGGAAATCAAGGGCACATATAGAGCTATTAAACTGTAATCACAGTTTATTCAAATTGTATTTGTGAATTTTTTTATAAGACGCGGAAAATTAACTAAGTGCAATTTTGTCATATTAAATGAGTTCTGTGAGGGATTTTGTTACTGTGGCCAAACCCTTCGATCTCGGCGAATCAAATCTTTTGGGAAATCAAGGGCACATATAGAGCTATTAAACTGTAATCACAGTTTATTCAAATTGTATTTGTGAATTTTTTTATAAGACGCGGAAAATTAACTAAGTGCAATTTTGTCATATTAAATGAGTTCTGTGAGGGATTTTGTTACTGTGGCCAAACCCTTCGATCTCGGCGAATCAAATCTTTTGGGAAATCAAGGCCACATATAGAGCTATTAAACTATAATCACAGTTTATTCAAATTGTATATGAGAATTTTTTTTATAAGACGCGGAAAATTGACTTAGTGCAATTTTGTCATATACAATGAGTTCTGTGAGGGATTTTGTTACTGTGGCCAAACCCTTCGATCTCGGCGAATCAAATCTTTTGGGAAATCAAGGGGACATATAGAGCTATTAAACTGTAATCACAGTTTATTCAAAATGTATTTGAGAATTTTTTTATGAGACGCGGAAAATTGAGTTAGTGCAATTTTCTCATATACAATGAGTTCTGTGAGGGATTTTGTTACTGTGGCCAAACCCTTCGATCTCGGCGAATCAAATCTTTTGGGAAATCAAGGGCACATATAGAGCTATTAAACTGTTATCACAGTTTATTCAAATTGTATTTGAGAATTTTTATTATAAGACGCGGAAAATTGACTTAGTGCAATTTTCTCATATACAATGAGTTCTGTGAGGGATTTTGTTACTGTGGCCAAACCCTTCGATCTCGGCGAATCAAATCTTTTGGGAAATCAAGGCCACATATAAAGCTATTAAACTGTAATCACAGTTTATTCAAATTGTATTTGAGAATTTTTTATAAGACGCGGAAAATTAACTTAGTGCAATTTTCTCATATACAATGAGTTCTATGAGGGATTTTGTTACTGTGGCCAAACCCTTCGATCTCGGCGAATCAAATCTTTTGGGAAATCAAGGCCAAATATAGAGCCATTAAACTGTTATCACAGTTTATTCAAATTGTATTTGAGAATTTTTTTTATAAGACGCGGAAAATTGACTTAGTGCAATTTTCTCATATACAATGAGTTCTGTGAGGGATTTTGTTACTGTGGCCAAACCCTTCGATCTCGGCGAATCAAATCTTTTGGGAAATCAAGGGCACATATAGAGCTATTAAACTGTAATCACAGTTTATTCAAATTGTATTTGTGAATTTTTTTATAAGACGCGGAAAATTAACTAAGTGCAATTTTGTCATATTAAATGAGTTCTGTGAGGGATTTTGTTACTGTGGCCAAACCCTTCGATCTCGGCGAATCAAATCTTTTGGGAAATCAAGAGCACATATAGAGCTATTAAACTGTAATCACAGTTTATTCAAATTGTATTTGTGAATTTTTTTATAAGACGCGGAAAATTAACTAAGTGCAATTTTGTCATATTAAATGAGTTCTGTGAGGGATTTTGTTACTGTGGCCAAACCCTTCGATCTCGGCGAATCAAATCTTTTGGGAAATCAAGGCCACATATAAAGCTATTAAACTGTAATCACAGTTTATTCAAATTGTATTTGAGAATTTTTTTATAAGACGCGGAAAATTAACTTAGTGCAATTTTCTCATATACAATGAGTTCTGTGAGGGATTTTGTTACTGTGGCCAAACCCTTCGATCTCGGCGAATCAAATCTTTTGGGAAATCAAGGCCACATATAGAGCTATTAAACTGTAATCACAGTTTATTCAAATTGTATATGAGAATTTTTTTATAAGACGCGGAAAATTGACTTAGTGCAATTTTCTCATATACAATGAGTTCTGTGAGGGATTTTGTTACTGTGGCCAAACCCTTCGATCTTGGCGAATCAAATCTTTTAGGAAATCAAGGCCACATATAGAGCTATTAAACTGTAATCACAGTTTATTCAAGTTGTATATGAGAATTTTTTTATAAGACGCGGAAAATTGACTTAGTGCAATTTTGTCATATTAAATGAGTTCTGTGAGGGATTTTGTTACTGTGGCCAAACCCTTCGATCTCGGCGAATCAAATCTTTTGGGAAATCAAGGGCACATATAGAGCCATTAAACTGTTATCACAGTTTATTCAAATTGTATTTGAGAATTTTTTTTATAAGACGCGGAAAATTGACTTAGTGCAATTTTCTCATATACAATGAGTTCTGTGAGGGATTTTGTTACTGTGGCCAAACCCTTCGATCTCGGCGAATCAAATCTTTTGGGAAATCAAGGGCACATATAGAGCTATTAAACTGTAATCACAGTTTATTCAAATTGTATTTGTGAATTTTTTTATAAGACGCGGAAAATTAACTAAGTGCAATTTTGTCATATTAAATGAGTTCTGTGAGGGATTTTGTTACTGTGGCCAAACCCTTCGATCTCGGCGAATCAAATCTTTTGGGAAATCAAGGCCACATATAAAGCTATTAAACTGTAATCACAGTTTATTCAAATTGTATTTAAGAATTTTTTTATAAGACGCGGAAAATTGACTTAGTGCAATTTTCTTATATACAATGAGTTCTGTGAGGGATTTTGTTACTGTGGCCAAACCCTTCGATCTCGGCGAATCAAATCTTTTGGGAAATCAAGGCCACATATAAAGCTATTAAGCTGTAATCACAGTTTATTCAAATTGTATTTGAGAATTTTTTTATAAGACGCGGAAAATTAACTTAGTGCAATTTTCTCATATACAATGAGTTCTGTGAGGGATTTTGTTACTGTGGCCAAACCCTTCGATCTCGGCGAATCAAATCTTTTGGGAAATCAAGGCCACATATAAAGCTATTAAACTGTAATCACAGTTTATTCAAATTGTATTTAAGAATTTTTTTATAAGACGCGGAAAATTGACTTAGTGCAATTTTCTTATATACAATGAGTTCTGTGAGGGATTTTGTTACTGTGGCCAAACCCTTCGATCTCGGCGAATCAAATCTTTTGGGAAATCAAGGGGACATATAGAGCTATTAAACTGTAATCACAGTTTATTCAAAATGTATTTGAGAATTTTTTTATGAGACGCGGAAAATTGAGTTAGTGCAATTTTCTCATATACAATGAGTTCTGTGAGGGATTTTGTTACTGTGGCCAAACCCTTCGATCTCGGCGAATCAAATCTTTTGGGAAATCAAGGGCACATATAGAGCTATTAAACTGTTATCACAGTTTATTCAAATTGTATTTGAGAATTTTTATTATAAGACGCGGAAAATTGACTTAGTGCAATTTTCTCATATACAATGAGTTCTGTGAGGGATTTTGTTACTGTGGCCAAACCCTTCGATCTCGGCGAATCAAATCTTTTGGGAAATCAAGGCCACATATAAAGCTATTAAACTGTAATCACAGTTTATTCAAATTGTATTTGAGAATTTTTTATAAGACGCGGAAAATTAACTTAGTGCAATTTTCTCATATACAATGAGTTCTATGAGGGATTTTGTTACTGTGGCCAAACCCTTCGATCTCGGCGAATCAAATCTTTTGGGAAATCAAGGCCAAATATAGAGCCATTAAACTGTTATCACAGTTTATTCAAATTGTATTTGAGAATTTTTTTTATAAGACGCGGAAAATTGACTTAGTGCAATTTTCTCATATACAATGAGTTCTGTGAGGGATTTTGTTACTGTGGCCAAACCCTTCGATCTCGGCGAATCAAATCTTTTGGGAAATCAAGGGCACATATAGAGCTATTAAACTGTAATCACAGTTTATTCAAATTGTATTTGTGAATTTTTTTATAAGACGCGGAAAATTAACTAAGTGCAATTTTGTCATATTAAATGAGTTCTGTGAGGGATTTTGTTACTGTGGCCAAACCCTTCGATCTCGGCGAATCAAATCTTTTGGGAAATCAAGAGCACATATAGAGCTATTAAACTGTAATCACAGTTTATTCAAATTGTATTTGTGAATTTTTTTATAAGACGCGGAAAATTAACTAAGTGCAATTTTGTCATATTAAATGAGTTCTGTGAGGGATTTTGTTACTGTGGCCAAACCCTTCGATCTCGGCGAATCAAATCTTTTGGGAAATCAAGGCCACATATAAAGCTATTAAACTGTAATCACAGTTTATTCAAATTGTATTTGAGAATTTTTTTATAAGACGCGGAAAATTAACTTAGTGCAATTTTCTCATATACAATGAGTTCTGTGAGGGATTTTGTTACTGTGGCCAAACCCTTCGATCTCGGCGAATCAAATCTTTTGGGAAATCAAGGCCACATATAGAGCTATTAAACTGTAATCACAGTTTATTCAAATTGTATATGAGAATTTTTTTATAAGACGCGGAAAATTGACTTAGTGCAATTTTCTCATATACAATGAGTTCTGTGAGGGATTTTGTTACTGTGGCCAAACCCTTCGATCTTGGCGAATCAAATCTTTTAGGAAATCAAGGCCACATATAGAGCTATTAAACTGTAATCACAGTTTATTCAAGTTGTATATGAGAATTTTTTTATAAGACGCGGAAAATTGACTTAGTGCAATTTTGTCATATTAAATGAGTTCTGTGAGGGATTTTGTTACTGTGGCCAAACCCTTCGATCTCGGCGAATCAAATCTTTTGGGAAATCAAGGGCACATATAGAGCCATTAAACTGTTATCACAGTTTATTCAAATTGTATTTGAGAATTTTTTTTATAAGACGCGGAAAATTGACTTAGTGCAATTTTCTCATATACAATGAGTTCTGTGAGGGATTTTGTTACTGTGGCCAAACCCTTCGATCTCGGCGAATCAAATCTTTTGGGAAATCAAGGGCACATATAGAGCTATTAAACTGTAATCACAGTTTATTCAAATTGTATTTGTGAATTTTTTTATAAGACGCGGAAAATTAACTAAGTGCAATTTTGTCATATTAAATGAGTTCTGTGAGGGATTTTGTTACTGTGGCCAAACCCTTCGATCTCGGCGAATCAAATCTTTTGGGAAATCAAGGCCACATATAAAGCTATTAAACTGTAATCACAGTTTATTCAAATTGTATTTAAGAATTTTTTTATAAGACGCGGAAAATTGACTTAGTGCAATTTTGTCATATACAATGAGTTCTGTGAGGGATTTTGTTACTGTGGCCAAACCCTTCGATCTCGGCGAATCAAATCTTTTGGGAAATCAAGGGGACATATAGAGCTATTAAACTGTAATCACAGTTTATTCAAAATGTATTTGAGAATTTTTTTATGAGACGCGGAAAATTGAGTTAGTGCAATTTTCTCATATACAATGAGTTCTGTGAGGGATTTTGTTACTGTGGCCAAACCCTTCGATCTCGGCGAATCAAATCTTTTGGGAAATCAAGGGCACATATAGAGCTATTAAACTGTAATCACAGTTTATTCAAATTGTATTTGTGAATTTTTTTATAAGACGCGGAAAATTAACTAAGTGCAATTTTGTCATATTAAATGAGTTCTGTGAGGGATTTTGTTACTGTGGCCAAACCCTTCGATCTCGGCGAATCAAATCTTTTGGGAAATCAAGGGCACATATAGAGCTATTAAACTGTAATCACAGTTTATTCAAATTGTATTTGTGAATTTTTTTATAAGACGCGGAAAATTAACTAAGTGCAATTTTGTCATATTAAATGAGTTCTGTGAGGGATTTTGTTACTGTGGCCAAACCCTTCGATCTCGGCGAATCAAATCTTTTGGGAAATCAAGGCCACATATAGAGCTATTAAACTATAATCACAGTTTATTCAAATTGTATATGAGAATTTTTTTTATAAGACGCGGAAAATTGACTTAGTGCAATTTTGTCATATACAATGAGTTCTGTGAGGGATTTTGTTACTGTGGCCAAACCCTTCGATCTCGGCGAATCAAATCTTTTGGGAAATCAAGGGGACATATAGAGCTATTAAACTGTAATCACAGTTTATTCAAAATGTATTTGAGAATTTTTTTATGAGACGCGGAAAATTGAGTTAGTGCAATTTTCTCATATACAATGAGTTCTGTGAGGGATTTTGTTACTGTGGCCAAACCCTTCGATCTCGGCGAATCAAATCTTTTGGGAAATCAAGGGCACATATAGAGCTATTAAACTGTTATCACAGTTTATTCAAATTGTATTTGAGAATTTTTATTATAAGACGCGGAAAATTGACTTAGTGCAATTTTCTCATATACAATGAGTTCTGTGAGGGATTTTGTTACTGTGGCCAAACCCTTCGATCTTGGCGAATCAAATCTTTTAGGAAATCAAGGCCACATATAGAGCTATTAAACTGTAATCACAGTTTATTCAAGTTGTATATGAGAATTTTTTTATAAGACGCGGAAAATTGACTTAGTGCAATTTTGTCATATTAAATGAGTTCTGTGAGGGATTTTGTTACTGTGGCCAAACCCTTCGATCTCGGCGAATCAAATCTTTTGGGAAATCAAGGGCACATATAGAGCCATTAAACTGTTATCACAGTTTATTCAAATTGTATTTGAGAATTTTTTTTATAAGACGCGGAAAATTGACTTAGTGCAATTTTCTCATATACAATGAGTTCTGTGAGGGATTTTGTTACTGTGGCCAAACCCTTCGATCTCGGCGAATCAAATCTTTTGGGAAATCAAGGGCACATATAGAGCTATTAAACTGTAATCACAGTTTATTCAAATTGTATTTGTGAATTTTTTTATAAGACGCGGAAAATTAACTAAGTGCAATTTTGTCATATTAAATGAGTTCTGTGAGGGATTTTGTTACTGTGGCCAAACCCTTCGATCTCGGCGAATCAAATCTTTTGGGAAATCAAGGCCACATATAAAGCTATTAAACTGTAATCACAGTTTATTCAAATTGTATTTAAGAATTTTTTTATAAGACGCGGAAAATTGACTTAGTGCAATTTTGTCATATACAATGAGTTCTGTGAGGGATTTTGTTACTGTGGCCAAACCCTTCGATCTCGGCGAATCAAATCTTTTGGGAAATCAAGGGGACATATAGAGCTATTAAACTGTAATCACAGTTTATTCAAAATGTATTTGAGAATTTTTTTATGAGACGCGGAAAATTGAGTTAGTGCAATTTTCTCATATACAATGAGTTCTGTGAGGGATTTTGTTACTGTGGCCAAACCCTTCGATCTCGGCGAATCAAATCTTTTGGGAAATCAAGGGCACATATAGAGCTATTAAACTGTAATCACAGTTTATTCAAATTGTATTTGTGAATTTTTTTATAAGACGCGGAAAATTAACTAAGTGCAATTTTGTCATATTAAATGAGTTCTGTGAGGGATTTTGTTACTGTGGCCAAACCCTTCGATCTCGGCGAATCAAATCTTTTGGGAAATCAAGGCCACATATAAAGCTATTAAACTGTAATCACAGTTTATTCAAATTGTATTTAAGAATTTTTTTATAAGACGCGGAAAATTGACTTAGTGCAATTTTGTCATATACAATGAGTTCTGTGAGGGATTTTGTTACTGTGGCCAAACCCTTCGATCTCGGCGAATCAAATCTTTTGGGAAATCAAGGGGACATATAGAGCTATTAAACTGTAATCACAGTTTATTCAAAATGTATTTGAGAATTTTTTTATGAGACGCGGAAAATTGAGTTAGTGCAATTTTCTCATATACAATGAGTTCTGTGAGGGATTTTGTTACTGTGGCCAAACCCTTCGATCTCGGCGAATCAAATCTTTTGGGAAATCAAGGGCACATATAGAGCTATTAAACTGTAATCACAGTTTATTCAAATTGTATTTGTGAATTTTTTTATAAGACGCGGAAAATTAACTAAGTGCAATTTTGTCATATTAAATGAGTTCTGTGAGGGATTTTGTTACTGTGGCCAAACCCTTCGATCTCGGCGAATCAAATCTTTTGGGAAATCAAGGGCACATATAGAGCTATTAAACTGTAATCACAGTTTATTCAAATTGTATTTGTGAATTTTTTTATAAGACGCGGAAAATTAACTAAGTGCAATTTTGTCATATTAAATGAGTTCTGTGAGGGATTTTGTTACTGTGGCCAAACCCTTCGATCTCGGCGAATCAAATCTTTTGGGAAATCAAGGCCACATATAGAGCTATTAAACTATAATCACAGTTTATTCAAATTGTATATGAGAATTTTTTTTATAAGACGCGGAAAATTGACTTAGTGCAATTTTGTCATATACAATGAGTTCTGTGAGGGATTTTGTTACTGTGGCCAAACCCTTCGATCTCGGCGAATCAAATCTTTTGGGAAATCAAGGGGACATATAGAGCTATTAAACTGTAATCACAGTTTATTCAAAATGTATTTGAGAATTTTTTTATGAGACGCGGAAAATTGAGTTAGTGCAATTTTCTCATATACAATGAGTTCTGTGAGGGATTTTGTTACTGTGGCCAAACCCTTCGATCTCGGCGAATCAAATCTTTTGGGAAATCAAGGGCACATATAGAGCTATTAAACTGTTATCACAGTTTATTCAAATTGTATTTGAGAATTTTTATTATAAGACGCGGAAAATTGACTTAGTGCAATTTTCTCATATACAATGAGTTCTGTGAGGGATTTTGTTACTGTGGCCAAACCCTTCGATCTCGGCGAATCAAATCTTTTGGGAAATCAAGGCCACATATAAAGCTATTAAACTGTAATCACAGTTTATTCAAATTGTATTTGAGAATTTTTTATAAGACGCGGAAAATTAACTTAGTGCAATTTTCTCATATACAATGAGTTCTATGAGGGATTTTGTTACTGTGGCCAAACCCTTCGATCTCGGCGAATCAAATCTTTTGGGAAATCAAGGCCAAATATAGAGCCATTAAACTGTTATCACAGTTTATTCAAATTGTATTTGAGAATTTTTTTTATAAGACGCGGAAAATTGACTTAGTGCAATTTTCTCATATACAATGAGTTCTGTGAGGGATTTTGTTACTGTGGCCAAACCCTTCGATCTCGGCGAATCAAATCTTTTGGGAAATCAAGGGCACATATAGAGCTATTAAACTGTAATCACAGTTTATTCAAATTGTATTTGTGAATTTTTTTATAAGACGCGGAAAATTAACTAAGTGCAATTTTGTCATATTAAATGAGTTCTGTGAGGGATTTTGTTACTGTGGCCAAACCCTTCGATCTCGGCGAATCAAATCTTTTGGGAAATCAAGAGCACATATAGAGCTATTAAACTGTAATCACAGTTTATTCAAATTGTATTTGTGAATTTTTTTATAAGACGCGGAAAATTAACTAAGTGCAATTTTGTCATATTAAATGAGTTCTGTGAGGGATTTTGTTACTGTGGCCAAACCCTTCGATCTCGGCGAATCAAATCTTTTGGGAAATCAAGGCCACATATAAAGCTATTAAACTGTAATCACAGTTTATTCAAATTGTATTTGAGAATTTTTTTATAAGACGCGGAAAATTAACTTAGTGCAATTTTCTCATATACAATGAGTTCTGTGAGGGATTTTGTTACTGTGGCCAAACCCTTCGATCTCGGCGAATCAAATCTTTTGGGAAATCAAGGCCACATATAGAGCTATTAAACTGTAATCACAGTTTATTCAAATTGTATATGAGAATTTTTTTATAAGACGCGGAAAATTGACTTAGTGCAATTTTCTCATATACAATGAGTTCTGTGAGGGATTTTGTTACTGTGGCCAAACCCTTCGATCTTGGCGAATCAAATCTTTTAGGAAATCAAGGCCACATATAGAGCTATTAAACTGTAATCACAGTTTATTCAAGTTGTATATGAGAATTTTTTTATAAGACGCGGAAAATTGACTTAGTGCAATTTTGTCATATTAAATGAGTTCTGTGAGGGATTTTGTTACTGTGGCCAAACCCTTCGATCTCGGCGAATCAAATCTTTTGGGAAATCAAGGGCACATATAGAGCCATTAAACTGTTATCACAGTTTATTCAAATTGTATTTGAGAATTTTTTTTATAAGACGCGGAAAATTGACTTAGTGCAATTTTCTCATATACAATGAGTTCTGTGAGGGATTTTGTTACTGTGGCCAAACCCTTCGATCTCGGCGAATCAAATCTTTTGGGAAATCAAGGGCACATATAGAGCTATTAAACTGTAATCACAGTTTATTCAAATTGTATTTGTGAATTTTTTTATAAGACGCGGAAAATTAACTAAGTGCAATTTTGTCATATTAAATGAGTTCTGTGAGGGATTTTGTTACTGTGGCCAAACCCTTCGATCTCGGCGAATCAAATCTTTTGGGAAATCAAGGCCACATATAAAGCTATTAAACTGTAATCACAGTTTATTCAAATTGTATTTAAGAATTTTTTTATAAGACGCGGAAAATTGACTTAGTGCAATTTTCTTATATACAATGAGTTCTGTGAGGGATTTTGTTACTGTGGCCAAACCCTTCGATCTCGGCGAATCAAATCTTTTGGGAAATCAAGGCCACATATAAAGCTATTAAACTGTAATCACAGTTTATTCAAATTGTATTTGAGAATTTTTTTATAAGACGCGGAAAATTAACTTAGTGCAATTTTCTCATATACAATGAGTTCTGTGAGGGATTTTGTTACTGTGGCCAAACCCTTCGATCTCGGCGAATCAAATCTTTTGGGAAATCAAGGCCACATATAGAGCTATTAAACTATAATCACAGTTTATTCAAATTGTATTTGAGAATTTTTTTTATAAGACGCGGAAAATTGACTTAGTGCAATTTTCTCATATACAATGAGTTCTGTGAGGGATTTTGTTACTGTGGCCAAACCCTTCGATCTCGGCGAATCAAATCTTTTGGGAAATCAAGGGCACATATAAAGCTATTAAACTGTAATCACAGTTTATTCAAATTGTATTTGAGAATTTTTTTATAAGACGCGGAAAATTAACTTAGTGCAATTTTCTCATATACAATGAGTTCTGTGAGGGATTTTGTTACTGTGGCCAAACCCTTCGATCTCGGCGAATCAAATCTTTTGGGAAATCAAGGCCACATATAGAGCTATTAAACTGTAATCACAGTTTATTCAAATTGTATATGAGAATTTTTTTATAAGACGCGGAAAATTGACTTAGTGCAATTTTCTCATATACAATGAGTTCTGTGAGGGATTTTGTTACTGTGGCCAAACCCTTCGATCTTGGCGAATCAAATCTTTTAGGAAATCAAGGCCACATATAGAGCTATTAAACTGTAATCACAGTTTATTCAAGTTGTATATGAGAATTTTTTTATAAGACGCGGAAAATTGACTTAGTGCAATTTTGTCATATTAAATGAGTTCTGTGAGGGATTTTGTTACTGTGGCCAAACCCTTCGATCTCGGCGAATCAAATCTTTTGGGAAATCAAGGGCACATATAGAGCCATTAAACTGTTATCACAGTTTATTCAAATTGTATTTGAGAATTTTTTTATAAGACGCGGAAAATTGACTTAGTGCAATTTTCTCATATACAATGAGTTCTGTGAGGGATTTTGTTACTGTGGCCAAACCCTTCGATCTCGGCGAATCAAATCTTTTGGGAAATCAAGGGCACATATAGAGCTATTAAACTGTAATCACAGTTTATTCAAATTGTATTTGTGAATTTTTTTATAAGACGCGGAAAATTAACTAAGTGCAATTTTGTCATATTAAATGAGTTCTGTGAGGGATTTTGTTACTGTGGCCAAACCCTTCGATCTCGGCGAATCAAATCTTTTGGGAAATCAAGGCCACATATAAAGCTATTAAACTGTAATCACAGTTTATTCAAATTGTATTTAAGAATTTTTTTATAAGACGCGGAAAATTGACTTAGTGCAATTTTCTTATATACAATGAGTTCTGTGAGGGATTTTGTTACTGTGGCCAAACCCTTCGATCTCGGCGAATCAAATCTTTTGGGAAATCAAGGCCACATATAAAGCTATTAAGCTGTAATCACAGTTTATTCAAATTGTATTTGAGAATTTTTTTATAAGACGCGGAAAATTAACTTAGTGCAATTTTCTCATATACAATGAGTTCTGTGAGGGATTTTGTTACTGTGGCCAAACCCTTCGATCTCGGCGAATCAAATCTTTTGGGAAATCAAGGCCACATATAGAGCTATTAAACTATAATCACAGTTTATTCAAATTGTATATGAGAATTTTTTTTATAAGACGCGGAAAATTGACTTAGTGCAATTTTGTCATATACAATGAGTTCTGTGAGGGATTTTGTTACTGTGGCCAAACCCTTCGATCTCGGCGAATCAAATCTTTTGGGAAATCAAGGGGACATATAGAGCTATTAAACTGTAATCACAGTTTATTCAAAATGTATTTGAGAATTTTTTTATGAGACGCGGAAAATTGAGATAGTGCAATTTTCTCATATACAATGAGTTCTGTGAGGGATTTTGTTACTGTGGCCAAACCCTTCGATCTCGGCGAATCAAATCTTTTGGGAAATCAAGGGCACATATAGAGCTATTAAACTGTTATCACAGTTTATTCAAATTGTATTTGAGAATTTTTATTATAAGACGCGGAAAATTGACTTAGTGCAATTTTCTCATATACAATGAGTTCTGTGAGGGATTTTGTTACTGTGGCCAAACCCTTCGATCTCGGCGAATCAAATCTTTTGGGAAATCAAGGCCACATATAAAGCTATTAAACTGTAATCACAGTTTATTCAAATTGTATTTGAGAATTTTTTATAAGACGCGGAAAATTAACTTATTGCAATTTTCTCATATACAATGAGTTCTATGAGGGATTTTGTTACTGTGGCCAAACCCTTCGATCTCGGCGAATCAAATCTTTTGGGAAATCAAGGCCAAATATAGAGCCATTAAACTGTTATCACAGTTTATTCAAATTGTATTTGAGAATTTTTTTTATAAGACGCGGAAAATTGACTTAGTGCAATTTTCTCATATACAATGAGTTCTGTGAGGGATTTTGTTACTGTGGCCAAACCCTTCGATCTCGGCGAATCAAATCTTTTGGGAAATCAAGGGCACATATAGAGCTATTAAACTGTAATCACAGTTTATTCAAATTGTATTTGTGAATTTTTTTATAAGACGCGGAAAATTAACTAAGTGCAATTTTGTCATATTAAATGAGTTCTGTGAGGGATTTTGTTACTGTGGCCAAACCCTTCGATCTCGGCGAATCAAATCTTTTGGGAAATCAAGAGCACATATAGAGCTATTAAACTGTAATCACAGTTTATTCAAATTGTATTTGTGAATTTTTTTATAAGACGCGGAAAATTAACTAAGTGCAATTTTGTCATATTAAATGAGTTCTGTGAGGGATTTTGTTACTGTGGCCAAACCCTTCGATCTCGGCGAATCAAATCTTTTGGGAAATCAAGGCCACATATAAAGCTATTAAACTGTAATCACAGTTTATTCAAATTGTATTTGAGAATTTTTTATAAGACGCGGAAAATTAACTTAGTGCAATTTTCTCATATACAATGAGTTCTATGAGGGATTTTGTTACTGTGGCCAAACCCTTCGATCTCGGCGAATCAAATCTTTTGGGAAATCAAGGCCAAATATAGAGCCATTAAACTGTTATCACAGTTTATTCAAATTGTATTTGAGAATTTTTTTTATAAGACGCGGAAAATTGACTTAGTGCAATTTTCTCATATACAATGAGTTCTGTGAGGGATTTTGTTACTGTGGCCAAACCCTTCGATCTCGGCGAATCAAATCTTTTGGGAAATCAAGGGCACATATAAAGCTATTAAACTGTAATCACAGTTTATTCAAATTGTATTTGTGAATTTTTTTATAAGACGCGGAAAATTAACTAAGTGCAATTTTGTCATATTAAATGAGTTCTGTGAGGGATTTTGTTACTGTGGCCAAACCCTTCGATCTCGGCGAATCAAATCTTTTGGGAAATCAAGGCCACATATAAAGCTATTAAACTGTAATCACAGTTTATTCAAATTGTATTTGAGAATTTTTTATAAGACGCGGAAAATTAACTTAGTGCAATTTTCTCATATACAATGAGTTCTATGAGGGATTTTGTTACTGTGGCCAAACCCTTCGATCTCGGCGAATCAAATCTTTTGGGAAATCAAGGCCAAATATAGAGCCATTAAACTGTTATCACAGTTTATTCAAATTGTATTTGAGAATTTTTTTTATAAGACGCGGAAAATTGACTTAGTGCAATTTTCTCATATACAATGAGTTCTGTGAGGGATTTTGTTACTGTGGCCAAACCCTTCGATCTCGGCGAATCAAATCTTTTGGGAAATCAAGGGCACATATAAAGCTATTAAACTGTAATCACAGTTTATTCAAATTGTATTTGTGAATTTTTTTATAAGACGCGGAAAATTAACTAAGTGCAATTTTGTCATATTAAATGAGTTCTGTGAGGGATTTTGTTACTGTGGCCAAACCCTTCGATCTCGGCGAATCAAATCTTTTGGGAAATCAAGGCCACATATAAAGCTATTAAACTGTAATCACAGTTTATTCAAATTGTATTTAAGAATTTTTTATAAGACGCGGAAAATTGACTTAGTGCAATTTTCTTATATACAATGAGTTCTGTGAGGGATTTTGTTACTGTGGCCAAACCCTTCGATCTCGGCGAATCAAATCTTTTGGGAAATCAAGGCCACATATAAAGCTATTAAACTGTAATCACAGTTTATTCAAATTGTATTTGTGAATTTTTTTATAAGACGCGGAAAATTAACTAAGTGCAATTTTGTCATATTAAATGAGTTCTGTGAGGGATTTTGTTACTGTGGCCAAACCCTTCGATCTCGGCGAAGCAAATCTTTTGGGAAATCAAGGCCACATATAAAGCTATTAAACTGTAATCACAGTTTATTCAAATTGTATTTGAGAATTTTTTATAAGACGCGGAAAATTAACTTAGTGCAATTTTCTCATATACAATGAGTTCTATGAGGGATTTTGTTACTGTGGCCAAACCCTTCGATCTCGGCGAATCAAATCTTTTGGGAAATCAAGGCCACATATAGAGCTATTAAACTGTAATCACAGTTTATTCAAATTGTATATGAGAATTTTTTTATAAGACGCGGAAAATTGACTTAGTGCAATTTTCTCATATACAATGAGTTCTGTGAGGGATTTTCTTACTGTGGTCAAACCCTTCGATCTCGGCGAATCAAATCTTTTAGGTAATCAAGGCCACATATAGAGCTATTAAACTGTAATCACAGTTTATCCACATTGTATTTGAGAATTTTTTTATGAGACGCGGAAAATTGACTTAGTGCAATTTTCTTATATACAATGAGTTCTGTGAGGGATTTTGTTACTGTGGCCAAACCCTTCGATCTCGGCGAATCAAATCTTTTGGGAAATCAAGGGGACATATAGAGCTATTAACCTGTAATCACAGTTTATTCAAAATGTATTTGAGAATTTTTTTATGAGACGCGGAAAATTGACTTAGTGCAATTTTCTCATATTAAACGAGTTCTGTGAGGGATTTTGTTACTGTGGCCAAACCCTTCGATCCCGGCGAATCAAATCTTTTGGGAAATCAAGGGCACATATAGAGCTATTAAACTGTAATCACAGTTTATTCAAATTGTATTTGTGAATTTTTTTATAAGACGCGGAAAATTAACTTAGTGCAATTTTCTCATATACAATGATTTCTGTGAGGGATTTTGTTACTGTGGCCAAACCCTTCGATCTCGGCGAATCAAATCTTTTGGGAAATCAAGGCCACATATAGAGCTATTAAACTATAATCACAGTTTATTCAAATTGTATATGAGAATTTTTTTTATAAGACGCGAAAAATTGACTTAGTGCAATTTTCTCATATACAATGAGTTCTGTGAGGGATTTTGTTACTGTGGCCAAACCCTTCGATCTCGGCGAATCACATCTTTTGGGAAATCAAGGCCACATATAAAGCTATTAAACTGTAATCACAGTTTATTCAAATTGTATTTGAGAATTTTTTTATAAGACGGAGAAAATTGACTTAGTGCAATTTTGTCATATACAATGAGTTCTGTGAGGGATTTTGTTACTGTGGCCAAACCCTTCGATCTCGGCGAATCACATCTTTTGGGAAATCAAGGCCACATATAAAGCTATTAAACTGTGATCACATTTTATTCAAATTGTATTTGAGAATTTTTTTATAAGACGCGGAAAATTGAGTTAGTGCAATTTTCTCATATACAATGAGTTCTGATAGGGATTTTGTTACTGTGGCCAAACCCTTCGATCCCGGCGAATCAAATCTTTTGGGAAATCAAGGGCACATATAGAGCTATTAAACTGTTATCACAGTTTATTCAAATTGTATTTGAGAATTTTTATTATAAGACGCGGAAAATTGACTTAGTGCAATTTTCTCATATACAATGAGTTCTGTGAGGGATTTTGTTACTGTGGCCAAACCCTTCGATCTCGGCGAATCAAATCTTTTGGGAAATCAAGGCCACATATAAAGCTATTAAACTGTAATCACAGTTTATTCAAATTGTATTTGAGAATTTTTTATAAGACGCGGAAAATTAACTTATTGCAATTTTCTCATATACAATGAGTTCTATGAGGGATTTTGTTACTGTGGCCAAACCCTTCGATCTCGGCGAATCAAATCTTTTGGGAAATCAAGGCCAAATATAGAGCCATTAAACTGTTATCACAGTTTATTCAAATTGTATTTGAGAATTTTTTTTATAAGACGCGGAAAATTGACTTAGTGCAATTTTCTCATATACAATGAGTTCTGTGAGGGATTTTGTTACTGTGGCCAAACCCTTCGATCTCGGCGAATCAAATCTTTTGGGAAATCAAGGGCACATATAGAGCTATTAAACTGTAATCACAGTTTATTCAAATTGTATTTGTGAATTTTTTTATAAGACGCGGAAAATTAACTAAGTGCAATTTTGTCATATTAAATGAGTTCTGTGAGGGATTTTGTTACTGTGGCCAAACCCTTCGATCTCGGCGAATCAAATCTTTTGGGAAATCAAGAGCACATATAGAGCTATTAAACTGTAATCACAGTTTATTCAAATTGTATTTGTGAATTTTTTTATAAGACGCGGAAAATTAACTAAGTGCAATTTTGTCATATTAAATGAGTTCTGTGAGGGATTTTGTTACTGTGGCCAAACCCTTCGATCTCGGCGAATCAAATCTTTTGGGAAATCAAGGCCACATATAAAGCTATTAAACTGTAATCACAGTTTATTCAAATTGTATTTGAGAATTTTTTATAAGACGCGGAAAATTAACTTAGTGCAATTTTCTCATATACAATGAGTTCTATGAGGGATTTTGTTACTGTGGCCAAACCCTTCGATCTCGGCGAATCAAATCTTTTGGGAAATCAAGGCCAAATATAGAGCCATTAAACTGTTATCACAGTTTATTCAAATTGTATTTGAGAATTTTTTTTATAAGACGCGGAAAATTGACTTAGTGCAATTTTCTCATATACAATGAGTTCTGTGAGGGATTTTGTTACTGTGGCCAAACCCTTCGATCTCGGCGAATCAAATCTTTTGGGAAATCAAGGGCACATATAAAGCTATTAAACTGTAATCACAGTTTATTCAAATTGTATTTGTGAATTTTTTTATAAGACGCGGAAAATTAACTAAGTGCAATTTTGTCATATTAAATGAGTTCTGTGAGGGATTTTGTTACTGTGGCCAAACCCTTCGATCTCGGCGAATCAAATCTTTTGGGAAATCAAGGCCACATATAAAGCTATTAAACTGTAATCACAGTTTATTCAAATTGTATTTGAGAATTTTTTATAAGACGCGGAAAATTAACTTAGTGCAATTTTCTCATATACAATGAGTTCTATGAGGGATTTTGTTACTGTGGCCAAACCCTTCGATCTCGGCGAATCAAATCTTTTGGGAAATCAAGGCCAAATATAGAGCCATTAAACTGTTATCACAGTTTATTCAAATTGTATTTGAGAATTTTTTTTATAAGACGCGGAAAATTGACTTAGTGCAATTTTCTCATATACAATGAGTTCTGTGAGGGATTTTGTTACTGTGGCCAAACCCTTCGATCTCGGCGAATCAAATCTTTTGGGAAATCAAGGGCACATATAAAGCTATTAAACTGTAATCACAGTTTATTCAAATTGTATTTGTGAATTTTTTTATAAGACGCGGAAAATTAACTAAGTGCAATTTTGTCATATTAAATGAGTTCTGTGAGGGATTTTGTTACTGTGGCCAAACCCTTCGATCTCGGCGAATCAAATCTTTTGGGAAATCAAGGCCACATATAAAGCTATTAAACTGTAATCACAGTTTATTCAAATTGTATTTAAGAATTTTTTATAAGACGCGGAAAATTGACTTAGTGCAATTTTCTTATATACAATGAGTTCTGTGAGGGATTTTGTTACTGTGGCCAAACCCTTCGATCTCGGCGAATCAAATCTTTTGGGAAATCAAGGCCACATATAAAGCTATTAAACTGTAATCACAGTTTATTCAAATTGTATTTGTGAATTTTTTTATAAGACGCGGAAAATTAACTAAGTGCAATTTTGTCATATTAAATGAGTTCTGTGAGGGATTTTGTTACTGTGGCCAAACCCTTCGATCTCGGCGAAGCAAATCTTTTGGGAAATCAAGGCCACATATAAAGCTATTAAACTGTAATCACAGTTTATTCAAATTGTATTTGAGAATTTTTTATAAGACGCGGAAAATTAACTTAGTGCAATTTTCTCATATACAATGAGTTCTATGAGGGATTTTGTTACTGTGGCCAAACCCTTCGATCTCGGCGAATCAAATCTTTTGGGAAATCAAGGCCACATATAGAGCTATTAAACTGTAATCACAGTTTATTCAAATTGTATATGAGAATTTTTTTATAAGACGCGGAAAATTGACTTAGTGCAATTTTCTCATATACAATGAGTTCTGTGAGGGATTTTCTTACTGTGGTCAAACCCTTCGATCTCGGCGAATCAAATCTTTTAGGTAATCAAGGCCACATATAGAGCTATTAAACTGTAATCACAGTTTATCCACATTGTATTTGAGAATTTTTTTATGAGACGCGGAAAATTGACTTAGTGCAATTTTCTTATATACAATGAGTTCTGTGAGGGATTTTGTTACTGTGGCCAAACCCTTCGATCTCGGCGAATCAAATCTTTTGGGAAATCAAGGGGACATATAGAGCTATTAACCTGTAATCACAGTTTATTCAAAATGTATTTGAGAATTTTTTTATGAGACGCGGAAAATTGACTTAGTGCAATTTTCTCATATTAAACGAGTTCTGTGAGGGATTTTGTTACTGTGGCCAAACCCTTCGATCCCGGCGAATCAAATCTTTTGGGAAATCAAGGGCACATATAGAGCTATTAAACTGTAATCACAGTTTATTCAAATTGTATTTGTGAATTTTTTTATAAGACGCGGAAAATTAACTTAGTGCAATTTTCTCATATACAATGATTTCTGTGAGGGATTTTGTTACTGTGGCCAAACCCTTCGATCTCGGCGAATCAAATCTTTTGGGAAATCAAGGCCACATATAGAGCTATTAAACTATAATCACAGTTTATTCAAATTGTATATGAGAATTTTTTTTATAAGACGCGAAAAATTGACTTAGTGCAATTTTCTCATATACAATGAGTTCTGTGAGGGATTTTGTTACTGTGGCCAAACCCTTCGATCTCGGCGAATCACATCTTTTGGGAAATCAAGGCCACATATAAAGCTATTAAACTGTAATCACAGTTTATTCAAATTGTATTTGAGAATTTTTTTATAAGACGGAGAAAATTGACTTAGTGCAATTTTGTCATATACAATGAGTTCTGTGAGGGATTTTGTTACTGTGGCCAAACCCTTCGATCTCGGCGAATCACATCTTTTGGGAAATCAAGGCCACATATAAAGCTATTAAACTGTGATCACATTTTATTCAAATTGTATTTGAGAATTTTTTTATAAGACGCGGAAAATTGAGTTAGTGCAATTTTCTCATATACAATGAGTTCTGATAGGGATTTTGTTACTGTGGCCAAACCCTTCGATCCCGGCGAATCAAATCTTTTGGGAAATCAAGGGCACATATAGAGCTATTAAACTGTAATCACAGTTTATTCAAATTGTATTTGTGAATTTTTTTATAAGACGCGGAAAATTAACTTAGTGCAATTTTCTCATATACAATGATTTCTGTGAGGGATTTTGTTACTGTGGCCAAACCCTTCGATCTCGGCGAATCAAATCTTTTGGGAAATCAAGGGCACATATAGAGCCATTAAACTGTTATCACAGTTTATTCAAATTGTATTTGAGAATTTTTTTTATAAGACGCGGAAAATTGACTTAGTGCAATTTTCTCATATACAATGAGTTCTGTGAGGGATTTTGTTACTGTGGCCAAACCCTTCGATCTCGGCGAATCAAATCTTTTGGGAAATCAAGGGCACATATAGAGCTATTAAACTGTAATCACAGTTTATTCAAATTGTATTTGTGAATTTTTTTATAAGACGCGGAAAATTAACTAAGTGCAATTTTGTCATATTAAATGAGTTCTGTGAGGGATTTTGTTACTGTGGCCAAACCCTTCGATCTCGGCGAATCAAATCTTTTGGGAAATCAAGGGCACATATAGAGCTATTAAACTGTAATCACAGTTTATTCAAATTGTATTTGTGAATTTTTTTATAAGACGCGGAAAATTAACTAAGTGCAATTTTGTCATATTAAATGAGTTCTGTGAGGGATTTTGTTACTGTGGCCAAACCCTTCGATCTCGGCGAATCAAATCTTTTGGGAAATCAAGGCCACATATAAAGCTATTAAACTGTAATCACAGTTTATTCAAATTGTATTTGAGAATTTTTTATAAGACGCGGAAAATTAACTTAGTGCAATTTTCTCATATACAATGAGTTCTATGAGGGATTTTGTTACTGTGGCCAAACCCTTCGATCTCGGCGAATTAAATCTTTTGGGAAATCAAGGCCAAATATAGAGCCATTAAACTGTTATCACAGTTTATTCAAATTGTATTTGAGAATTTTTTTTATAAGACGCGGAAAATTGACTTAGTGCAATTTTCTCATATACAATGAGTTCTGTGAGGGATTTTGTTACTGTGGCCAAACCCTTCGATCTCGGCGAATCAAATCTTTTGGGAAATCAAGGGCACATATAGAGCTATTAAACTGTAATCACAGTTTATTCAAATTGTATTTGTGAATTTTTTTATAAGACGCGGAAAATTAACTAAGTGCAATTTTGTCATATTAAATGAGTTCTGTGAGGGATTTTGTTACTGTGGCCAAACCCTTCGATCTCGGCGAATCAAATCTTTTGGGAAATCAAGGGCACATATAGAGCTATTAAACTGTTATCACAGTTTATTCAAATTGTATTTGAGAATTTTTATTATAAGACGCGGAAAATTGACTTAGTGCAATTTTCTCATATACAATGAGTTCTGTGAGGGATTTTGTTACTGTGGCCAAACCCTTCGATCTCGGCGAATCAAATCTTTTGGGAAATCAAGGCCACATATAAAGCTATTAAACTGTAATCACAGTTTATTCAAATTGTATTTGAGAATTTTTTTATAAGACGCGGAAAATTGAGTTAGTGCAATTTTCTCATATACAATGAGTTCTGTGAGGGATTTTGTTACTGTGGCCAAACCCTTCGATCTCGGCGAATCAAATCTTTTGGGAAATCAAGGGCACATATAGAGCTATTAAACTGTAATCACAGTTTATTCAAATTGTATTTGTGAATTTTTTTATAAGACGCGGAAAATTAACTAAGTGCAATTTTGTCATATTAAATGAGTTCTGTGAGGGATTTTGTTACTGTGGCCAAACCCTTCGATCTCGGCGAATCAAATCTTTTGGGAAATCAAGGCCACATATAAAGCTATTAAACTGTAATCACAGTTTATTCAAATTATATTTGAGAATTTTTTATAAGACGCGGAAAATTAACTTAGTGCAATTTTCTCATATACAATGAGTTCTATGAGGGATTTTGTTACTGTGGCCAAACCCTTCGATCTCGGCGAATCAAATCTTTTGGGAAATCAAGGCCAAATATAGAGCCATTAAACTGTTATCACAGTTTATTCAAATTGTATTTGAGAATTTTTTTTATAAGACGCGGAAAATTGACTTAGTGCAATTTTCTCATATACAATGAGTTTTGTGAGGGATTTTGTTACTGTGGCCAAACCCTTCGATCTCGGCGAATCAAATCTTTTGGGAAATCAAGGGCACATATAGAGCTATTAAACTGTAATCACAGTTTATTCAAATTGTATTTGTGAATTTTTTTATAAGACGCGGAAAATTAACTAAGTGCAATTTTGTCATATTAAATGAGTTCTGTGAGGGATTTTGTTACTGTGGCCAAACCCTTCGATCTCGGCGAATCAAATCTTTTGGGAAATCAAGGGCACATATAGAGCTATTAAACTGTAATCACAGTTTATTCAAATTGTATTTGTGAATTTTTTTATAAGACGCGGAAAATTAACTAAGTGCAATTTTGTCATATTAAATGAGTTCTGTGAGGGATTTTGTTACTGTGGCCAAACCCTTCGATCTCGGCGAATCAAATCTTTTGGGAAATCAAGGCCACATATAAAGCTATTAAACTGTAATCACAATTTATTCAAATTGTATTTGAGAATTTTTTATAAGACGCGGAAAATTAACTTAGTGCAATTTTCTCATATACAATGAGTTCTATGAGGGATTTTGTTACTGTGGCCAAACCCTTCGATCTCGGCGAATCAAATCTTTTGGGAAATCAAGGCCAAATATAGAGCCATTAAACTGTTATCACAGTTTATTCAAATTGTATTTGAGAATTTTTTTTATAAGACGCGGAAAATTGACTTAGTGCAATTTTGTCATATTAAATGAGTTCTGTGAGGGATTTTGTTACTGTGGCCAAACCCTTCGATCTCGGCGAATCAAATCTTTTGGGAAATCAAGGGGACATATAGAGCTATTAACCTGTAATCACAGTTTATTCAAAATGTATTTGAGAATTTTTTTATGAGACGCGGAAAATTGACTTAGTGCAATTTTCTCATATTAAACGAGTTCTGTGAGGGATTTTGTTACTGTGGCCAAACCCTTCGATCTCGGCGAATCAAATCTTTTGGGAAATCAAGGCCACATATAGAGCTATTAAACTGAAATCACAGTTTATTCAAATTGTATTTGAGAATTTTTTTATAAGACGCGGAAAATTGTCTTAGTGCAATTTTGTCATATACAATGAGTTCTGTGAGGGATTTTGTCACTGTGGCCAAACCCTTCGATCTCGGCGAATCAAATCTTTTGGGAAATTAAGGCCAAACATAGAGCTATTAAACTGTGATCACATTTTATTCAAATTGTATTTGAGAATTTTTTTATAAGACGCGGAAAATTAAGTTAGTGCAATTTTCTCATATACAATGAGTTCTGTGAGGGATTTTGTTACTGTGGCCAAACCCTTCGATCTCGGCGAATCAAATCTTTTGGGAAATCAAGGCCAAATATAGAGCTATTAAACTGTGATCACATTTTATTCAAATTGTATTTGAGAATTTTTTTATAAGACGCGGAAAATTGAGTTAGTGCAATTTTCTCATATACAATGAGTTCTGATAGGGATTTTGTTACTGTGGCCAAACCCTTCGATCCCGGCGAATCAAATCTTTTGGGAAATCAAGGGCACATATAGAGCTATTAAACTGTAATCACAGTTTATTCAAATTGTATTTGTGAATTTTTTTATAAGACGCGGAAAATTAACTTAGTGCAATTTTCTCATATACAATGATTTCTGTGAGGGATTTTGTTACTGTGGCCAAACCCTTCGATCTCGGCGAATCAAATCTTTTGGGAAATCAAGGCCACATATAGAGCTATTAAACTATAATCACAGTTTATTCAAATTGTATATGAGAATTTTTTTTATAAGACGCGAAAAATTGACTTAGTGCAATTTTCTCATATACAATGAGTTCTGTGAGGGATTTTGTTACTGTGGCCAAACCCTTCGATCTCGGCGAATCACATCTTTTGGGAAATCAAGGCCACATATAAAGCTATTAAACTGTAATCACAGTTTATTCAAATTGTATTTGAGAATTTTTTTATAAGACGGAGAAAATTGACTTAGTGCAATTTTGTCATATACAATGAGTTCTGTGAGGGATTTTGTTACTGTGGCCAAACCCTTCGATCTCGGCGAATCACATCTTTTGGGAAATCAAGGCCACATATAAAGCTATTAAACTGTGATCACATTTTATTCAAATTGTATTTGAGAATTTTTTTATAAGACGCGGAAAATTGAGTTAGTGCAATTTTCTCATATACAATGAGTTCTGATAGGGATTTTGTTACTGTGGCCAAACCCTTCGATCCCGGCGAATCAAATCTTTTGGGAAATCAAGGGCACATATAGAGCTATTAAACTGTAATCACAGTTTATTCAAATTGTATTTGTGAATTTTTTTATAAGACGCGGAAAATTAACTTAGTGCAATTTTCTTATATACAATGATTTCTGTGAGGGATTTTGTTACTGTGGCCAAACCCTTCGATCTCGGCGAATCAAATCTTTTGGGAAATCAAGGGCACATATAGAGCCATTAAACTGTTATCACAGTTTATTCAAATTGTATTTGAGAATTTTTTTTATAAGACGCGGAAAATTGACTTAGTGCAATTTTCTCATATACAATGAGTTCTGTGAGGGATTTTGTTACTGTGGCCAAACCCTTCGATCTCGGCGAATCAAATCTTTTGGGAAATCAAGGGCACATATAGAGCTATTAAACTGTAATCACAGTTTATTCAAATTGTATTTGTGAATTTTTTTATAAGACGCGGAAAATTAACTAAGTGCAATTTAGTCATATTAAATGAGTTCTGTGAGGGATTTTGTTACTGTGGCCAAACCCTTCGATCTCGGCGAATCAAATCTTTTGGGAAATCAAGGGCACATATAGAGCTATTAAACTGTAATCACAGTTTATTCAAATTGTATTTGTGAATTTTTTTATAAGACGCGGAAAATTAACTAAGTGCAATTTTGTCATATTAAATGAGTTCTGTGAGGGATTTTGTTACTGTGGCCAAACCCTTCGATCTCGGCGAATCAAATCTTTTGGGAAATCAAGGCCACATATAAAGCTATTAAACTGTAATCACAGTTTATTCAAATTGTATTTGAGAATTTTTTATAAGACGCGGAAAATTAACTTAGTGCAATTTTCTCATATACAATGAGTTCTATGAGGGATTTTGTTACTGTGGCCAAACCCTTCGATCTCGGCGAATTAAATCTTTTGGGAAATCAAGGCCAAATATAGAGCCATTAAACTGTTATCACAGTTTATTCAAATTGTATTTGAGAATTTTTTTTATAAGACGCGGAAAATTGACTTAGTGCAATTTTCTCATATACAATGAGTTCTGTGAGGGATTTTGTTACTGTGGCCAAACCCTTCGATCTCGGCGAATCAAATCTTTTGGGAAATCAAGGGCACATATAGAGCTATTAAACTGTAATCACAGTTTATTCAAATTGTATTTGTGAATTTTTTTATAAGACGCGGAAAATTAACTAAGTGCAATTTTGTCATATTAAATGAGTTCTGTGAGGGATTTTGTTACTGTGGCCAAACCCTTCGATCTCGGCGAATCAAATCTTTTGGGAAATCAAGGGCACATATAGAGCTATTAAACTGTTATCACAGTTTATTCAAATTGTATTTGAGAATTTTTATTATAAGACGCGGAAAATTGACTTAGTGCAATTTTCTCATATACAATGAGTTCTGTGAGGGATTTTGTTACTGTGGCCAAACCCTTCGATCTCGGCGAATCAAATCTTTTGGGAAATCAAGGCCACATATAAAGCTATTAAACTGTAAACACAGTTTATTCAAATTGTATTTGAGAATTTTTTTATAAGACGCGGAAAATTGAGTTAGTGCAATTTTCTCATATACAATGAGTTCTGTGAGGGATTTTGTTACTGTGGCCAAACCCTTCGATCTCGGCGAATCAAATCTTTTGGGAAATCAAGGGCACATATAGAGCTATTAAACTGTAATCACAGTTTATTCAAATTGTATTTGAGAATTTTTTATAAGACGCGGAAAATTAACTTAGTGCAATTTTCTCATATACAATGAGTTCTATGAGGGATTTTGTTACTGTGGCCAAACCCTTCGATCTCGGCGAATCAAATCTTTTGGGAAATCAAGGCCACATATAAAGCTATTAAACTGTAAACACAGTTTATTCAAATTGTATTTGAGAATTTTTTTATAAGACGCGGAAAATTGAGTTAGTGCAATTTTCTCATATACAATGAGTTCTGTGAGGGATTTTGTTACTGTGGCCAAACCCTTCGATCTCGGCGAATCAAATCTTTTGGGAAATCAAGGGCACATATAGAGCTATTAAACTGTAATCACAGTTTATTCAAATTGTATTTGAGAATTTTTTATAAGACGCGGAAAATTAACTTAGTGCAATTTTCTCATATACAATGAGTTCTATGAGGGATTTTGTTACTGTGGCCAAACCCTTCGATCTCGGCGAATCAAATCTTTTGGGAAATCAAGGCCAAATATAGAGCCATTAAACTGTTATCACAGTTTATTCAAATTGTATTTGAGAATTTTTTTTTATAAGACGCGGAAAATTGACTTAGTGCAATTTTCTCATATACAATGAGTTTTGTGAGGGATTTTGTTACTGTGGCCAAACCCTTCGATCTCGGCGAATCAAATCTTTTGGGAAATCAAGGGCACATATAGAGCTATTAAACTGTAATCACAGTTTATTCAAATTGTATTTGTGAATTTTTTTATAAGACGCGGAAAATTAACTAAGTGCAATTTTGTCATATTAAATGAGTTCTGTGAGGGATTTTGTTACTGTGGCCAAACCCTTCGATCTCGGCGAATCAAATCTTTTGGGAAATCAAGGCCACATATAAAGCTATTAAACTGTAATCACAATTTATTCAAATTGTATTTGAGAATTTTTTATAAGACGCGGAAAATTAACTTAGTGCAATTTTCTCATATACAATGAGTTCTATGAGGGATTTTGTTACTGTGGCCAAACCCTTCGATCTCGGCGAATCAAATCTTTTGGGAAATCAAGGCCAAATATAGAGCCATTAAACTGTTATCACAGTTTATTCAAATTGTATTTGAGAATTTTTTTTATAAGACGCGGAAAATTGACTTAGTGCAATTTTGTCATATTAAATGAGTTCTGTGAGGGATTTTGTTACTGTGGCCAAACCCTTCGATCTCGGCGAATCAAATCTTTTGGGAAATCAAGGGGACATATAGAGCTATTAAACTGTAATCACAGTTTATTCAAATTGTATTTGTGAATTTTTTTATAAGACGCGGAAAATTAACTAAGTGCAATTTTGTCATATTAAATGAGTTCTGTGAGGGATTTTGTTACTGTGGCCAAACCCTTCGATCTCGGCGAATCAAATCTTTTGGGAAATCAAGGGCACATATAGAGCTATTAAACTGTAATCACAGTTTATTCAAATTGTATTTGTGAATTTTTTTATAAGACGCGGAAAATTAACTAAGTGCAATTTTGTCATATTAAATGAGTTCTGTGAGGGATTTTGTTACTGTGGCCAAACCCTTCGATCTCGGCGAATCAAATCTTTTGGGAAATCAAGGGCACATATAGAGCTATTAAACTGTTATCACAGTTTATTCAAATTGTATTTGAGAATTTTTATTATAAGACGCGGAAAATTGACTTAGTGCAATTTTCTCATATACAATGAGTTCTGTGAGGGATTTTGTTACTGTGGCCAAACCCTTCGATCTCGGCGAATCAAATCTTTTGGGAAATCAAGGGCACATATAGAGCTATTAAACTGTAATCACAGTTTATTCAAATTGTATTTGTGAATTTTTTTATAAGACGCGGAAAATTAACTAAGTGCAATTTTGTCATATTAAATGAGTTCTGTGAGGGATTTTGTTACTGTGGCCAAACCCTTCGATCTCGGCGAATCAAATCTTTTGGGAAATCAAGGGCACATATAGAGCTATTAAACTGTAATCACAGTTTATTCAAATTGTATTTGTGAATTTTTTTATAAGACGCGGAAAATTAACTAAGTGCAATTTTGTCATATTAAATGAGTTCTGTGAGGGATTTTGTTACTGTGGCCAAACCCTTCGATCTCGGCGAATCAAATCTTTTGGGAAATCAAGGGCACATATAGAGCTATTAAACTGTAATCACAGTTTATTCAAATTGTATTTGTGAATTTTTTTATAAGACGCGGAAAATTAACTAAGTGCAATTTTGTCATATTAAATGAGTTCTGTGAGGGATTTTGTTACTGTGGCCAAACCCTTCGATCTCGGCGAATCAAATCTTTTGGGAAATCAAGGGCACATATAGAGCTATTAAACTGTTATCACAGTTTATTCAAATTGTATTTGAGAATTTTTATTATAAGACGCGGAAAATTGACTTAGTGCAATTTTCTCATATACAATGAGTTCTGTGAGGGATTTTGTTACTGTGGCCAAACCCTTCGATCTCGGCGAATCAAATCTTTTGGGAAATCAAGGGCACATATAGAGCTATTAAACTGTAATCACAGTTTATTCAAATTGTATTTGTGAATTTTTTTATAAGACGCGGAAAATTAACTAAGTGCAATTTTGTCATATTAAATGAGTTCTGTGAGGGATTTTGTTACTGTGGCCAAACCCTTCGATCTCGGCGAATCAAATCTTTTGGGAAATCAAGGGCACATATAGAGCTATTAAACTGTTATCACAGTTTATTCAAATTGTATTTGAGAATTTTTATTATAAGACGCGGAAAATTGACTTAGTGCAATTTTCTCATATACAATGAGTTCTGTGAGGGATTTTGTTACTGTGGCCAAACCCTTCGATCTCGGCGAATCAAATCTTTTGGGAAATCAAGGGCACATATAGAGCTATTAAACTGTAATCACAGTTTATTCAAATTGTATTTGTGAATTTTTTTATAAGACGCGGAAAATTAACTAAGTGCAATTTTGTCATATTAAATGAGTTCTGTGAGGGATTTTGTTACTGTGGCCAAACCCTTCGATCTCGGCGAATCAAATCTTTTGGGAAATCAAGGGCACATATAGAGCTATTAAACTGTAATCACAGTTTATTCAAATTGTATTTGTGAATTTTTTTATAAGACGCGGAAAATTAACTAAGTGCAATTTTGTCATATTAAATGAGTTCTGTGAGGGATTTTGTTACTGTGGCCAAACCCTTCGATCTCGGCGAATCAAATCTTTTAGGAAATCAAGGGCACATATAGAGCTATTAAACTGTAATCACAGTTTATTCAAATTGTATTTGTGAATTTTTTTATAAGACGCGGAAAATTAACTAAGTGCAATTTTGTCATATTAAATGAGTTCTGTGAGGGATTTTGTTACTGTGGCCAAACCCTTCGATCTCGGCGAATCAAATCTTTTGGGAAATCAAGGGCACATATAGAGCTATTAAACTGTTATCACAGTTTATTCAAATTGTATTTGAGAATTTTTATTATAAGACGCGGAAAATTGACTTAGTGCAATTTTCTCATATACAATGAGTTCTGTGAGGGATTTTGTTACTGTGGCCAAACCCTTCGATCTCGGCGAATCAAATCTTTTGGGAAATCAAGGCCACATATAAAGCTATTAAACTGTAAACACAGTTTATTCAAATTGTATTTGAGAATTTTTTTATAAGACGCGGAAAATTGAGTTAGTGCAATTTTCTCATATACAATGAGTTCTGTGAGGGATTTTGTTACTGTGGCCAAACCCTTCGATCTCGGCGAATCAAATCTTTTGGGAAATCAAGGGCACATATAGAGCTATTAAACTGTAATCACAGTTTATTCAAATTGTATTTGAGAATTTTTTATAAGACGCGGAAAATTAACTTAGTGCAATTTTCTCATATACAATGAGTTCTATGAGGGATTTTGTTACTGTGGCCAAACCCTTCGATCTCGGCGAATCAAATCTTTTGGGAAATCAAGGCCACATATAAAGCTATTAAACTGTAAACACAGTTTATTCAAATTGTATTTGAGAATTTTTTTATAAGACGCGGAAAATTGAGTTAGTGCAATTTTCTCATATACAATGAGTTCTGTGAGGGATTTTGTTACTGTGGCCAAACCCTTCGATTTCGGCGAATCAAATCTTTTGGGAAATCAAGGGCACATATAGAGCTATTAAACTGTAATCACAGTTTATTCAAATTGTATTTGAGAATTTTTTATAAGACGCGGAAAATTAACTTAGTGCAATTTTCTCATATACAATGAGTTCTATGAGGGATTTTGTTACTGTGGCCAAACCCTTCGATCTCGGCGAATCAAATCTTTTGGGAAATCAAGGCCAAATATAGAGCCATTAAACTGTTATCACAGTTTATTCAAATTGTATTTGAGAATTTTTTTTATAAGACGCGGAAAATTGACTTAGTGCAATTTTCTCATATACAATGAGTTTTGTGAGGGATTTTGTTACTGTGGCCAAACCCTTCGATCTCGGCGAATCAAATCTTTTGGGAAATCAAGGGCACATATAGAGCTATTAAACTGTAATCACAGTTTATTCAAATTGTATTTGTGAATTTTTTTATAAGACGCGGAAAATTAACTAAGTGCAATTTTGTCATATTAAATGAGTTCTGTGAGGGATTTTGTTACTGTGGCCAAACCCTTCGATCTCGGCGAATCAAATCTTTTGGGAAATCAAGGCCACATATAAAGCTATTAAACTGTAATCACAATTTATTCAAATTGTATTTGAGAATTTTTTATAAGACGCGGAAAATTAACTTAGTGCAATTTTCTCATATACAATGAGTTCTATGAGGGATTTTGTTACTGTGGCCAAACCCTTCGATCTCGGCGAATCAAATCTTTTGGGAAATCAAGGCCAAATATAGAGCCATTAAACTGTTATCACAGTTTATTCAAATTGTATTTGAGAATTTTTTTTATAAGACGCGGAAAATTGACTTAGTGCAATTTTGTCATATTAAATGAGTTCTGTGAGGGATTTTGTTACTGTGGCCAAACCCTTCGATCTCGGCGAATCAAATCTTTTGGGAAATCAAGGGGACATATAGAGCTATTAACCTGTAATCACAGTTTATTCAAAATGTATTTGAGAATTTTTTTATGAGACGCGGAAAATTGACTTAGTGCAATTTTCTCATATTAAACGAGTTCTGTGAGGGATTTTGTTACTGTGGCCAAACCCTTCGATCTCGGCGAATCAAATCTTTTGGGAAATCAAGGCCACATATAGAGCTATTAAACTGAAATCACAGTTTATTTAAATTGTATTTGAGAATTTTTTTATAAGACGCGGAAAATTGTCTTAGTGCAATTTTGTCATATACAATGAGTTCTGTGAGGGATTTTGTTACTGTGGCCAAACCCTTCGATCTCGGCGAATCAAATCTTTTGGGAAATCAAGGCCAAATATAGAGCTATTAAACTGTGATCACATTTTATTCAAATTGTATTTGAGAATTTTTTTATAAGACGCGGAAAATTGAGTTAGTGCAATTTTCTCATATACAATGAGTTCTGATAGGGATTTTGTTACTGTGGCCAAACCCTTCGATCCCGGCGAATCAAATCTTTTGGGAAATCAAGGGCACATATAGAGCTATTAAACTGTAATCACAGTTTATTCAAATTGTATTTGTGAATTTTTTTATAAGACGCGGAAAATTAACTTAGTGCAATTTTCTCATATACAATGATTTCTGTGAGGGATTTTGTTACTGTGGCCAAACCCTTCGATCTCGGCGAATCAAATCTTTTGGGAAATCAAGGCCACATATAGAGCTATTAAACTATAATCACAGTTTATTCAAATTGTATATGAGAATTTTTTTTATAAGACGCGAAAAATTGACTTAGTGCAATTTTCTCATATACAATGAGTTCTGTGAGGGATTTTGTTACTGTGGCCAAACCCTTCGATCTCGGCGAATCACATCTTTTGGGAAATCAAGGCCACATATAAAGCTATTAAACTGTAATCACAGTTTATTCAAATTGTATTTGAGAATTTTTTTATAAGACGGAGAAAATTGACTTAGTGCAATTTTGTCATATACAATGAGTTCTGTGAGGGATTTTGTTACTGTGGCCAAACCCTTCGATCTCGGCGAATCACATCTTTTGGGAAATCAAGGCCACATATAAAGCTATTAAACTGTGATCACATTTTATTCAAATTGTATTTGAGAATTTTTTTATAAGACGCGGAAAATTGAGTTAGTGCAATTTTCTCATATACAATGAGTTCTGATAGGGATTTTGTTACTGTGGCCAAACCCTTCGATCCCGGCGAATCAAATCTTTTGGGAAATCAAGGGCACATATAGAGCTATTAAACTGTAATCACAGTTTATTCAAATTGTATTTGTGAATTTTTTTATAAGACGCGGAAAATTAACTTAGTGCAATTTTCTCATATACAATGATTTCTGTGAGGGATTTTGTTACTGTGGCCAAACCCTTCGATCTCGGCGAATCAAATCTTTTGGGAAATCAAGGGCACATATAGAGCCATTAAACTGTTATCACAGTTTATTCAAATTGTATTTGAGAATTTTTTTTATAAGACGCGGAAAATTGACTTAGTGCAATTTTCTCATATACAATGAGTTCTGTGAGGGATTTTGTTACTGTGGCCAAACCCTTCGATCTCGGCGAATCAAATCTTTTGGGAAATCAAGGGCACATATAGAGCTATTAAACTGTAATCACAGTTTATTCAAATTGTATTTGTGAATTTTTTTATAAGACGCGGAAAATTAACTAAGTGCAATTTTGTCATATTAAATGAGTTCTGTGAGGGATTTTGTTACTGTGGCCAAACCCTTCGATCTCGGCGAATCAAATCTTTTGGGAAATCAAGGCCACATATAGAGCTATTAAACTATAATCACAGTTTATTCAAATTGTATATGAGAATTTTTTTTATAAGACGCGGAAAATTGACTTAGTGTAATTTTGTCATATACAATAAGTTCTGTGAGGGATTTTGTTACTGTGGCCAAACCCTTCGATCTCGGCGAATCAAATCTTTTGGGAAATCAAGGGGACATATAGAGCTATTAAACTGTAATCACAGTTTATTCAAAATGTATTTGAGAATTTTTTTATGAGACGCGGAAAATTGACTTAGTGCAATTTTCTCATACACAATGAGTTCTGTGAGGGATTTTGTTACTGTGGCCAAACCCTTCGATCTCGGCGAATCAAATCTTTTGGGAAATCAAGGGCACATATAGAGCTATTAAACTGTTATCACAGTTTATTCAAATTGTATTTGAGAATTTTTATTATAAGACGCGGAAAATTGACTTAGTGCAATTTTCTCATATACAATGAGTTCTATGAGGGATTTTGTTACTGTGGCCAAGCCCTTCGATCTCGGCGAATCAAATCTTTTGGGAAATCAAGGCCACATATAAAGCTATTAAACTGTAATCACAGTTTATTCAAATTGTATTTGTGAATTTTTTTATAAGACGCGGAAAATTAACTAAGTGCAATTTTGTCATATTAAATGAGTTCTGTGAGGGATTTTGTTACTGTGGCCAAACCCTTCGATCTCGGCGAATCAAATCTTTTGGGAAATCAAGGCCACATATAGAGCTATTAAACTATAATCACAGTTTATTCAAATTGTATATGAGAATTTTTTTTATAAGACGCGGAAAATTGACTTAGTGTAATTTTGTCATATACAATAAGTTCTGTGAGGGATTTTGTTACTGTGGCCAAACCCTTCGATCTCGGCGAATCAAATCTTTTGGGAAATCAAGGGGACATATAGAGCTATTAAACTGTAATCACAGTTTATTCAAAATGTATTTGAGAATTTTTTTATGAGACGCGGAAAATTGACTTAGTGCAATTTTCTCATACACAATGAGTTCTGTGAGGGATTTTGTTACTGTGGCCAAACCCTTCGATCTCGGCGAATCAAATCTTTTGGGAAATCAAGGGCACATATAAAGCTATTAAACTGTAATCACAGTTTATTCAAATTGTATTTGAGAATTTTTTATAAGACGCGGAAAATTAACTTAGTGCAATTTTCTCATATACAATGAGTTCTATGAGGGATTTTGTTACTGTGGCCAAACCCTTCGATCTCGGCGAATCAAATCTTTTGGGAAATCAAGGCCAAATATAGAGCCATTAAACTGTTATCACAGTTTATTCAAATTGTATTTGAGAATTTTTTTTATAAGACGCGGAAAATTGACTTAGTGCAATTTTCTCATATACAATGAGTTTTGTGAGGGATTTTGTTACTGTGGCCAAACCCTTCGATCTCGGCGAATCAAATCTTTTGGGAAATCAAGGGCACATATAGAGCTATTAAACTGTAATCACAGTTTATTCAAATTGTATTTGTGAATTTTTTTATAAGACGCGGAAAATTAACTAAGTGCAATTTTGTCATATTAAATGAGTTCTGTGAGGGATTTTGTTACTGTGGCCAAACCCTTCGATCTCGGCGAATCAAATCTTTTGGGAAATCAAGGCCACATATAAAGCTATTAAACTGTAATCACAATTTATTCAAATTGTATTTGAGAATTTTTTATAAGACGCGGAAAATTAACTTAGTGCAATTTTCTCATATACAATGAGTTCTATGAGGGATTTTGTTACTGTGGCCAAACCCTTCGATCTCGGCGAATCAAATCTTTTGGGAAATCAAGGCCAAATATAGAGCCATTAAACTGTTATCACAGTTTATTCAAATTGTATTTGAGAATTTTTTTTATAAGACGCGGAAAATTGACTTAGTGCAATTTTGTCATATTAAATGAGTTCTGTGAGGGATTTTGTTACTGTGGCCAAACCCTTCGATCTCGGCGAATCAAATCTTTTGGGAAATCAAGGGGACATATAGAGCTATTAACCTGTAATCACAGTTTATTCAAAATGTATTTGAGAATTTTTTTATGAGACGCGGAAAATTGACTTAGTGCAATTTTCTCATATTAAACGAGTTCTGTGAGGGATTTTGTTACTGTGGCCAAACCCTTCGATCTCGGCGAATCAAATCTTTTGGGAAATCAAGGCCACATATAGAGCTATTAAACTGAAATCACAGTTTATTTAAATTGTATTTGAGAATTTTTTTATAAGACGCGGAAAATTGTCTTAGTGCAATTTTGTCATATACAATGAGTTCTGTGAGGGATTTTGTCACTGTGGCCAAACCCTTCGATCTCGGCGAATCAAATCTTTTGGGAAATTAAGGCCAAACATAGAGCTATTAAACTGTGATCACATTTTATTCAAATTGTATTTGAGAATTTTTTTATAAGACGCGGAAAATTAAGTTAGTGCAATTTTCTCATATACAATGAGTTCTGTGAGGGATTTTGTTACTGTGGCCAAACCCTTCGATCTCGGCGAATCAAATCTTTTGGGAAATCAAGGCCAAATATAGAGCTATTAAACTGTGATCACATTTTATTCAAATTGTATTTGAGAATTTTTTTATAAGACGCGAAAAATTGAGTTAGTGCAATTTTCTCATATACAATGAGTTCTGATAGGGATTTTGTTACTGTGGCCAAACCCTTCGATCCCGGCGAATCAAATCTTTTGGGAAATCAAGGGCACATATAGAGCTATTAAACTGTAATCACAGTTTATTCAAATTGTATTTGTGAATTTTTTTATAAGACGCGGAAAATTAACTTAGTGCAATTTTCTCATATACAATGATTTCTGTGAGGGATTTTGTTACTGTGGCCAAACCCTTCGATCTCGGCGAATCAAATCTTTTGGGAAATCAAGGCCACATATAGAGCTATTAAACTATAATCACAGTTTATTCAAATTGTATATGAGAATTTTTTTTATAAGACGCGAAAAATTGACTTAGTGCAATTTTCTCATATACAATGAGTTCTGTGAGGGATTTTGTTACTGTGGCCAAACCCTTCGATCTCGGCGAATCACATCTTTTGGGAAATCAAGGCCACATATAAAGCTATTAAACTGTAATCACAGTTTATTCAAATTGTATTTGAGAATTTTTTTATAAGACGGAGAAAATTGACTTAGTGCAATTTTGTCATATACAATGAGTTCTGTGAGGGATTTTGTTACTGTGGCCAAACCCTTCGATCTCGGCGAATCACATCTTTTGGGAAATCAAGGCCACATATAAAGCTATTAAACTGTGATCACATTTTATTCAAATTGTATTTGAGAATTTTTTTATAAGACGCGGAAAATTGAGTTAGTGCAATTTTCTCATATACAATGAGTTCTGATAGGGATTTTGTTACTGTGGCCAAACCCTTCGATCCCGGCGAATCAAATCTTTTGGGAAATCAAGGGCACATATAGAGCTATTAAACTGTAATCACAGTTTATTCAAATTGTATTTGTGAATTTTTTTATAAGACGCGGAAAATTAACTTAGTGCAATTTTCTCATATACAATGATTTCTGTGAGGGATTTTGTTACTGTGGCCAAACCCTTCGATCTCGGCGAATCAAATCTTTTGGGAAATCAAGGGCACATATAGAGCCATTAAACTGTTATCACAGTTTATTCAAATTGTATTTGAGAATTTTTTTTATAAGACGCGGAAAATTGACTTAGTGCAATTTTCTCATATACAATGAGTTCTGTGAGGGATTTTGTTACTGTGGCCAAACCCTTCGATCTCGGCGAATCAAATCTTTTGGGAAATCAAGGGCACATATAGAGCTATTAAACTGTAATCACAGTTTATTCAAATTGTATTTGTGAATTTTTTTATAAGACGCGGAAAATTAACTAAGTGCAATTTTGTCATATTAAATGAGTTCTGTGAGGGATTTTGTTACTGTGGCCAAACCCTTCGATCTCGGCGAATCAAATCTTTTGGGAAATCAAGGCCACATATAGAGCTATTAAACTATAATCACAGTTTATTCAAATTGTATATGAGAATTTTTTTTATAAGACGCGGAAAATTGACTTAGTGTAATTTTGTCATATACAATAAGTTCTGTGAGGGATTTTGTTACTGTGGCCAAACCCTTCGATCTCGGCGAATCAAATCTTTTGGGAAATCAAGGGGACATATAGAGCTATTAAACTGTAATCACAGTTTATTCAAAATGTATTTGAGAATTTTTTTATGAGACGCGGAAAATTGACTTAGTGCAATTTTCTCATACACAATGAGTTCTGTGAGGGATTTTGTTACTGTGGCCAAACCCTTCGATCTCGGCGAATCAAATCTTTTGGGAAATCAAGGGCACATATAGAGCTATTAAACTGTTATCACAGTTTATTCAAATTGTATTTGAGAATTTTTATTATAAGACGCGGAAAATTGACTTAGTGCAATTTTCTCATATACAATGAGTTCTATGAGGGATTTTGTTACTGTGGCCAAGCCCTTCGATCTCGGCGAATCAAATCTTTTGGGAAATCAAGGCCACATATAAAGCTATTAAACTGTAATCACAGTTTATTCAAATTGTATTTGTGAATTTTTTTATAAGACGCGGAAAATTAACTAAGTGCAATTTTGTCATATTAAATGAGTTCTGTGAGGGATTTTGTTACTGTGGCCAAACCCTTCGATCTCGGCGAATCAAATCTTTTGGGAAATCAAGGCCACATATAGAGCTATTAAACTATAATCACAGTTTATTCAAATTGTATATGAGAATTTTTTTTATAAGACGCGGAAAATTGACTTAGTGTAATTTTGTCATATACAATAAGTTCTGTGAGGGATTTTGTTACTGTGGCCAAACCCTTCGATCTCGGCGAATCAAATCTTTTGGGAAATCAAGGGGACATATAGAGCTATTAAACTGTAATCACAGTTTATTCAAAATGTATTTGAGAATTTTTTTATGAGACGCGGAAAATTGACTTAGTGCAATTTTCTCATACACAATGAGTTCTGTGAGGGATTTTGTTACTGTGGCCAAACCCTTCGATCTCGGCGAATCAAATCTTTTGGGAAATCAAGGGCACATATAGAGCTATTAAACTGTAATCACAGTTTATTCAAATTGTATTTGAGAATTTTTTTATAAGACGCGGAAAATTAACTTAGTGCAATTTTCTCATATACAATGAGTTCTGTGAGGGATTTTGTTACTGTGGCCAAGCCCTTCGATCTCGGCGAATCAAATCTTTTGGGAAATCAAGGGCACATATAGAGCTATTAAACTGTAATCACAGTTTATTCAAATTGTATTTGTGAATTTTTTTATAAGACGCGGAAAATTAACTAAGTGCAATTTTGTCATATTAAATGAGTTCTGTGAGGGATTTTGTTACTGTGGCCAAACCCTTCGATCTCGGCGAATCAAATCTTTTGGGAAATCAAGGCCACATATAAAGCTATTAAACTGTAATCACAGTTTATTCAAATTGTATTTGTGAATTTTTTTATAAGACGCGGAAAATTAACTAAGTGCAATTTTGTCATATTAAATGAGTTCTGTGAGGGATTTTGTTACTGTGGCCAAACCCTTCGATCTCGGCGAATCAAATCTTTTGGGAAATCAAGGCCACATATAGAGCTATTAAACTATAATCACAGTTTATTCAAATTGTATATGAGAATTTTTTTTATAAGACGCGGAAAATTGACTTAGTGCAATTTTGTCATATACAATAAGTTCTGTGAGGGATTTTGTTACTGTGGCCAAACCCTTCGATCTCGGCGAATCAAATCTTTTGGGAAATCAAGGGGACATATAGAGCTATTAAACTGTAATCACAGTTTATTCAAAATGTATTTGAGAATTTTTTTATGAGACGCGGAAAATTGACTTAGTGCAATTTTCTCATACACAATGAGTTCTGTGAGGGATTTTGTTACTGTGGCCAAACCCTTCGATCTCGGCGAATCAAATCTTTTGGGAAATCAAGGCCACATATAGAGCTATTAAACTATAATCACAGTTTATTCAAATTGTATATGAGAATTTTTTTTATAAGACGCGGAAAATTGACTTAGTGCAATTTTGTCATATACAATAAGTTCTGTGAGGGATTTTGTTACTGTGGCCAAACCCTTCGATCTCGGCGAATCAAATCTTTTGGGAAATCAAGGGGACATATAGAGCTATTAAACTGTAATCACAGTTTATTCAAAATGTATTTGAGAATTTTTTTATGAGACGCGGAAAATTGACTTAGTGCAATTTTCTCATACACAATGAGTTCTGTGAGGGATTTTGTTACTGTGGCCAAACCCTTCGATCTCGGCGAATCAAATCTTTTGGGAAATCAAGGGCACATATAGAGCTATTAAACTGTTATCACAGTTTATTCAAATTGTATTTGAGAATTTTTATTATAAGACGCGGAAAATTGACTTAGTGCAATTTTCTCATATACAATGAGTTCTGTGAGGGATTTTGTTACTGTGGCCAAACCTTTCGATCTCGGCGAATCAAATCTTTTGGGAAATCAAGGGCACATATAGAGCTATTAAACTGTAATCACAGTTTATTCAAATTGTATTTGTGAATTTTTTTATAAGACGCGGAAAATTAACTAAGTGCAATTTTGTCATATTAAATGAGTTCTGTGAGGGATTTTGTTACTGTGGCCAAACCCTTCGATCTCGGCGAATCAAATCTTTTGGGAAATCAAGGCCACATATAAAGCTATTAAACTGTAATCACAGTTTATTCAAATTGTATTTAAGAATTTTTTATAAGACGCGGAAAATTAACTTAGTGCAATTTTCTCATATACAATGAGTTCTATGAGGGATTTTGTTACTGTGGCCAAACCCTTCGATCTCGGCGAATCAAATCTTTTGGGAAATCAAGGCCAAATATAGAGCCATTAAACTGTTATCACAGTGTATTCAAATTGTATTTGAGAATTTTTTTTATAAGACGCGGAAAATTGACTTAGTGCAATTTTCTCATATACAATGAGTTCTGTGAGGGATTTTGTTACTGTGGCCAAACCCTTCGATCTCGGCGAATCAAATCTTTTGGGAAATCAAGGGGACATATAGAGCTATTAAACTGTAATCACAGTTTATTCAAAATGTATTTGAGAATTTTTTTATGAGACGCGGAAAATTGACTTAGTGCAATTTTCTCATACACAATGAGTTCTGTGAGGGATTTTGTTACTGTGGCCAAACCCTTCGATCTCGGCGAATCAAATCTTTTGGGAAATCAAGGGCACATATAGAGCTATTAAACTGTTATCACAGTTTATTCAAATTGTATTTGAGAATTTTTATTATAAGACGCGGAAAATTGACTTAGTGCAATTTTCTCATATACAATGAGTTCTGTGAGGGATTTTGTTACTGTGGCCAAACCCTTCGATCTCGGCGAATCAAATCTTTTGGGAAATCAAGGGCACATATAGAGCTATTAAACTGTAATCACAGTTTATTCAAATTGTATTTGTGAATTTTTTTATAAGACGCGGAAAATTAACTAAGTGCAATTTTGTCATATTAAATGAGTTCTGTGAGGGATTTTGTTACTGTGGCCAAACCCTTCGATCTCGGCGAATCAAATCTTTTGGGAAATCAAGGCCACATATAAAGCTATTAAACTGTAATCACAGTTTATTCAAATTGTATTTGAGAATTTTTTATAAGACGCGGAAAATTAACTTAGTGCAATTTTCTCATATACAATGAGTTCTATGAGGGATTTTGTTACTGTGGCCAAACCCTTCGATCTCGGCGAATCAAATCTTTTGGGAAATCAAGGCCAAATATAGAGCCATTAAACTGTTATCACAGTTTATTCAAATTGTATTTGAGAATTTTTTTTATAAGACGCGGAAAATTGACTTAGTGCAATTTTCTCATATACAATGAGTTCTGTGAGGGATTTTGTTACTGTGGCCAAACCCTTCGATCTCGGCGAATCAAATCTTTTGGGAAATCAAGGGCACATATAGAGCTATTAAACTGTAATCACAGTTTATTCAAATTGTATTTGTGAATTTTTTTATAAGACGCGGAAAATTAACTAAGTGCAATTTTGTCATATTAAATGAGTTCTGTGAGGGATTTTGTTACTGTGGCCAAACCCTTCGATCTCGGCGAATCAAATCTTTTGGGAAATCAAGGGCACATATAGAGCTATTAAACTGTAATCACAGTTTATTCAAATTGTATTTGTGAATTTTTTTATAAGACGCGGAAAATTAACTAAGTGCAATTTTGTCATATTAAATGAGTTCTGTGAGGGATTTTGTTACTGTGGCCAAACCCTTCGATCTCGGCGAATCAAATCTTTTGGGAAATCAAGGCCACATATAAAGCTATTAAACTGTAATCACAGTTTAATTAAATTGTATTTGAGAATTTTTTATAAGACGCGGAAAATTAACTTAGTGCAATTTTCTCATATACAATGAGTTCTATGAGGGATTTTGTTACTGTGGCCAAACCCTTCGATCTCGGCGAATTAAATCTTTTGGGAAATCAAGGCCAAATATAGAGCCATTAAACTGTTATCACAGTTTATTCAAATTGTATTTGAGAATTTTTTTTATAAGACGCGGAAAATTGACTTAGTGCAATTTTCTCATATACAATGAGTTCTGTGAGGGATTTTGTTACTGTGGCCAAACCCTTCGATCTCGGCGAATCAAATCTTTTGGGAAATCAAGGGCACATATAGAGCTATTAAACTGTAATCACAGTTTATTCAAATTGTATTTGTGAATTTTTTTATAAGACGCGGAAAATTAACTAAGTGCAATTTTGTCATATTAAATGAGTTCTGTGAGGGATTTTGTTACTGTGGCCAAACCCTTCGATCTCGGCGAATCAAATCTTTTGGGAAATCAAGGGCACATATAGAGCTATTAAACTGTTATCACAGTTTATTCAAATTGTATTTGAGAATTTTTATTATAAGACGCGGAAAATTGACTTAGTGCAATTTTCTCATATACAATGAGTTCTGTGAGGGATTTTGTTACTGTGGCCAAACCCTTCGATCTCGGCGAATCAAATCTTTTGGGAAATCAAGGCCACATATAAAGCTATTAAACTGTAATCACAGTTTATTCAAATTGTATTTGAGAATTTTTTTATAAGACGCGGAAAATTGAGTTAGTGCAATTTTCTCATATACAATGAGTTCTGTGAGGGATTTTGTTACTGTGGCCAAACCCTTCGATCTCGGCGAATCAAATCTTTTGGGAAATCAAGGGCACATATAGAGCTATTAAACTGTAATCACAGTTTATTCAAATTGTATTTGTGAATTTTTTTATAAGACGCGGAAAATTAACTAAGTGCAATTTTGTCATATTAAATGAGTTCTGTGAGGGATTTTGTTACTGTGGCCAAACCCTTCGATCTCGGCGAATCAAATCTTTTGGGAAATCAAGGCCACATATAAAGCTATTAAACTGTAATCACAGTTTATTCAAATTGTATTTGAGAATTTTTTATAAGACGCGGAAAATTAACTTAGTGCAATTTTCTCATATACAATGAGTTCTATGAGGGATTTTGTTACTGTGGCCAAACCCTTCGATCTCGGCGAATCAAATCTTTTGGGAAATCAAGGCCAAATATAGAGCCATTAAACTGTTATCACAGTTTATTCAAATTGTATTTGAGAATTTTTTTTATAAGACGCGGAAAATTGACTTAGTGCAATTTTCTCATATACAATGAGTTTTGTGAGGGATTTTGTTACTGTGGCCAAACCCTTCGATCTCGGCGAATCAAATCTTTTGGGAAATCAAGGGCACATATAGAGCTATTAAACTGTAATCACAGTTTATTCAAATTGTATTTGTGAATTTTTTTATAAGACGCGGAAAATTAACTAAGTGCAATTTTGTCATATTAAATGAGTTCTGTGAGGGATTTTGTTACTGTGGCCAAACCCTTCGATCTCGGCGAATCAAATCTTTTGGGAAATCAAGGCCACATATAAAGCTATTAAACTGTAATCACAGTTTATTCAAATTGTATTTGAGAATTTTTTATAAGACGCGGAAAATTAACTTAGTGCAATTTTCTCATATACAATGAGTTCTATGAGGGATTTTGTTACTGTGGCCAAACCCTTCGATCTCGGCGAATCAAATCTTTTGGGAAATCAAGGCCAAATATAGAGCCATTAAACTGTTATCACAGTTTATTCAAATTGTATTTGAGAATTTTTTTTATAAGACGCGGAAAATTGACTTAGTGCAATTTTCTCATATACAATGAGTTCTGTGAGGGATTTTGTTACTGTGGCCAAACCCTTCGATCTCGGCGAATCAAATCTTTTGGGAAATCAAGGGCACATATAGAGCTATTAAACTGTAATCACAGTTTATTCAAATTGTATTTGTGAATTTTTTTATAAGACGCGGAAAATTAACTAAGTGCAATTTTGTCATATTAAATGAGTTCTGTGAGGGATTTTGTTACTGTGGCCAAACCCTTCGATCTCGGCGAATCAAATCTTTTGGGAAATCAAGGGCACATATAGAGCTATTAAACTGTAATCACAGTTTATTCAAATTGTATTTGTGAATTTTTTTATAAGACGCGGAAAATTAACTAAGTGCAATTTTGTCATATTAAATGAGTTCTGTGAGGGATTTTGTTACTGTGGCCAAACCCTTCGATCTCGGCGAATCAAATCTTTTGGGAAATCAAGGCCACATATAAAGCTATTAAACTGTAATCACAGTTTATTCAAATTGTATTTGAGAATTTTTTATAAGACGCGGAAAATTAACTTAGTGCAATTTTCTCATATACAATGAGTTCTATGAGGGATTTTGTTACTGTGGCCAAACCCTTCGATCTCGGCGAATTAAATCTTTTGGGAAATCAAGGCCAAATATAGAGCCATTAAACTGTTATCACAGTTTATTCAAATTGTATTTGAGAATTTTTTTTATAAGACGCGGAAAATTGACTTAGTGCAATTTTCTCATATACAATGAGTTCTGTGAGGGATTTTGTTACTGTGGCCAAACCCTTCGATCTCGGCGAATCAAATCTTTTGGGAAATCAAGGGCACATATAGAGCTATTAAACTGTAATCACAGTTTATTCAAATTGTATTTGTGAATTTTTTTATAAGACGCGGAAAATTAACTAAGTGCAATTTTGTCATATTAAATGAGTTCTGTGAGGGATTTTGTTACTGTGGCCAAACCCTTCGATCTCGGCGAATCAAATCTTTTGGGAAATCAAGGGCACATATAGAGCTATTAAACTGTTATCACAGTTTATTCAAATTGTATTTGAGAATTTTTATTATAAGACGCGGAAAATTGACTTAGTGCAATTTTCTCATATACAATGAGTTCTGTGAGGGATTTTGTTACTGTGGCCAAACCCTTCGATCTCGGCGAATCAAATCTTTTGGGAAATCAAGGCCACATATAAAGCTATTAAACTGTAATCACAGTTTATTCAAATTGTATTTGAGAATTTTTTTATAAGACGCGGAAAATTGAGTTAGTGCAATTTTCTCATATACAATGAGTTCTGTGAGGGATTTTGTTACTGTGGCCAAACCCTTCGATCTCGGCGAATCAAATCTTTTGGGAAATCAAGGGCACATATAGAGCTATTAAACTGTAATCACAGTTTATTCAAATTGTATTTGTGAATTTTTTTATAAGACGCGGAAAATTAACTAAGTGCAATTTTGTCATATTAAATGAGTTCTGTGAGGGATTTTGTTACTGTGGCCAAACCCTTCGATCTCGGCGAATCAAATCTTTTGGGAAATCAAGGCCACATATAAAGCTATTAAACTGTAATCACAGTTTATTCAAATTGTATTTGAGAATTTTTTATAAGACGCGGAAAATTAACTTAGTGCAATTTTCTCATATACAATGAGTTCTATGAGGGATTTTGTTACTGTGGCCAAACCCTTCGATCTCGGCGAATCAAATCTTTTGGGAAATCAAGGCCAAATATAGAGCCATTAAACTGTTATCACAGTTTATTCAAATTGTATTTGAGAATTTTTTTTATAAGACGCGGAAAATTGACTTAGTGCAATTTTCTCATATACAATGAGTTTTGTGAGGGATTTTGTTACTGTGGCCAAACCCTTCGATCTCGGCGAATCAAATCTTTTGGGAAATCAAGGGCACATATAGAGCTATTAAACTGTAATCACAGTTTATTCAAATTGTATTTGTGAATTTTTTTATAAGACGCGGAAAATTAACTAAGTGCAATTTTGTCATATTAAATGAGTTCTGTGAGGGATTTTGTTACTGTGGCCAAACCCTTCGATCTCGGCGAATCAAATCTTTTGGGAAATCAAGGGCACATATAGAGCTATTAAACTGTAATCACAGTTTATTCAAATTGTATTTGTGAATTTTTTTATAAGACGCGGAAAATTAACTAAGTGCAATTTTGTCATATTAAATGAGTTCTGTGAGGGATTTTGTTACTGTGGCCAAACCCTTCGATCTCGGCGAATCAAATCTTTTGGGAAATCAAGGCCACATAAAAAGCTATTAAACTGTAATCACAGTTTATTCAAATTGTATTTGAGAATTTTTTATAAGACGCGGAAAATTAACTTAGTGCAATTTTCTCATATACAATGAGTTCTATGAGGGATTTTGTTACTGTGGCCAAACCCTTCGATCTCGGCGAATCAAATCTTTTGGGAAATCAAGGCCAAATATAGAGCCATTAAACTGTTATCACAGTTTATTCAAATTGTATTTGAGAATTTTTTTTATAAGACGCGGAAAATTGACTTAGTGCAATTTTGTCATATTAAATGAGTTCTGTGAGGGATTTTGTTACTGTGGCCAAACCCTTCGATCTCGGCGAATCAAATCTTTTGGGAAATCAAGGCCACATATAAAGCTATTAAACTGTAATCACAGTTTATTCAAATTGTATTTGAGAATTTTTTTATAAGACGCGGAAAATTGACTTAGTACAATTTTGTCATATACAATGAGTTCTGTGAGGGATTTTGTTACTGTGGCCAAACCCTTCGATCTCGGCGAATCAAATCTTTTGGGAAATCAAGGGCACATATAGAGCTATTAAACTGTAATCACAGTTTATTCAAATTGTATTTGTGAATTTTTTTATAAGACGCGGAAAATTAACTAAGTGCAATTTTGTCATATTAAATGAGTTCTGTGAGGGATTTTGTTACTGCGGCCAAACCCTTCGATCTCGGCGAATCAAATCTTTTGGGAAATCAAGGCCACATATAAAGCTATTAAACTGTAATCTCAGTTTATTCAAATTGTATTTAAGAATTTTTTTATAAGACGCGGAAAATTGACTTAGTGCAATTTTCTTATATACAATGAGTTCTGTGAGGGATTTTGTTACTGTGGCCAAACCCTTCGATCTCGGCGAATCAAATCTTTTGGGAAATCAAGGCCACATATAAAGCTATTAAACTGTAATCACAGTTTATTCAAATTGTATTTGTGAATTTTTTTATAAGACGCGGAAAATTAACTAAGTGCAATTTTGTCATATTAAATGAGTTCTGTGAGGGAGTTTGTTACTGTGGCCAAACCCTTCGATCTCGGCGAATCAAATCTTTTGGGAAATCAAGGCCACATATAAAGCTATTAAACTGTAATCACAGTTTATTCAAATTGTATTTGAGAATTTTTTATAAGACGCGGAAAATTAACTTAGTGCAATTTTCTCATATACAATGAGTTCTGTGAGGGATTTTCTTACTGTGGCCAAACCCTTCGATCTCGGCGAATCAAATCTTTTAGGTAATCAAGGCCACATATAGAGCTATTAAACTGTAATCACAGTTTATCCACATTGTATTTGAGAATTTTTTTATGAGACGCGGAAAATTGACTTAGTGCAATTTTCTCATATACAATGAGTTCTGTGAGGGATTTTGTTACTGTGGCCAAACCCTTCGATCTCGGCGAATCAAATCTTTTGGGAAATCAAGGGGACATATAGAGCTATTAACCTGTAATCACAGTTTATTCAAAATGTATTTGAGAATTTTTTTATGAGACGCGGAAAATTGACTTAGTGCAATTTTCTCATATTAAACGAGTTCTGTGAGGGATTTTGTTACTGTGGCCAAACCCTTCGATCTCGGCGAATCAAATCTTTTGGGAAATCAAGGCCAAATATAGAGCTATTAAACTGTGATCACATTTTATTCAAATTGTATTTGAGAATTTTTTTATAAGACGCGGAAAATTGAGTTAGTGCAATTTTCTCATATACAATGAGTTCTGATAGGGATTTTGTTACTGTGGCCAAACCCTTCGATCCCGGCGAATCAAATCTTTTGGGAAATCAAGGGCACATATAGAGCTATTAAACTGTAATCACAGTTTATTCAAATTGTATTTGTGAATTTTTTTATAAGACGCGGAAAATTAACTTAGTGCAATTTTCTCATATACAATGATTTCTGTGAGGGATTTTGTTACTGTGGCCAAACCCTTCGATCTCGGCGAATCAAATCTTTTGGGAAATCAAGGCCACATATAGAGCTATTAAACTATAATCACAGTTTATTCAAATTGTATATGAGAATTTTTTTTATAAGACGCGAAAAATTGACTTAGTGCAATTTTCTCATATACAATGAGTTCTGTGAGGGATTTTGTTACTGTGGCCAAACCCTTCGATCTCGGCGAATCACATCTTTTGGGAAATCAAGGCCACATATAAAGCTATTAAACTGTAATCACAGTTTATTCAAATTGTATTTGAGAATTTTTTTATAAGACGGAGAAAATTGACTTAGTGCAATTTTCTTATATACAATGAGTTCTGTGAGGGATTTTGTTACTGTGGCCAAACCCTTCGATCTCGGCGAATCAAATCTTTTGGGAAATCAAGGCCACATATAGAGCTATTAAACTGTAATCACAGTTTATTCAAATTGTATTTGAGAATTTTTTTATAAGACGCGGAAAATTGACTTAGTGCAATTTTCTCATATACAATGAGTTCTGTGAGGGATTTTGTTACTGTGGCCAAACCCTTCGATCTCGGCGAATCAAATCTTTTGGGAAATCAAGGGCACATATAGAGCTATTAAACTGTAATCACAGTTTATTCAAATTGTATTTGTGAATTTTTTTATAAGACGCGGAAAATTAACTAAGTGCAATTTTGTCATATTAAATGAGTTCTGTGAGGGATTTTGTTACTGTGACCAAACCCTTCGATCTCGGCGAATCAAATCCTTTGGGAAATCAAGGCCACATATAAAGCTATTAAACTGTAATCACAGTTTATTCAAATTGTATTTAAGAATTTTTTTATAAGACGCGGAAAATTGACTTAGTGCAATTTTCTTATATATAATGAGTTCTGTGAGGGATTTTGTTACTGTGGCCAAGCCCTTCGATCTCGGCGAATCAAATCTTTTGGGAAATCAAGGCCACATATAAAGCTATTAAACTGTAATCACAGTTTATTCAAATTGTATTTGAGAATTTTTTATAAGACGCGGAAAATCAACTTAGTGCAATTTTCTCATATACAATGAGTTCTGTGAGGGATTTTGTTACTGTGGCCAAACCCTTCGATCTCGGCGAATCAAATCTTTTGGGAAATCAAGGCCACATATAGAGCTATTAAACTGTAATCACAGTTTATTCAAATTGTATATGAGAATTTTTTTATAAGACGCGGAAAATTGACTTAGTGCAATTTTCTCATATACAATGAGTTCTGTGAGGGATTTTGTTACTGTGGCCAAACCCTTCGATCTCGGCGAATCAAATCTTTTGGGAAATCAAGGGGACATATAGAGCTATTAAACTGTAATCACAGTTTATTCAAAATGTATTTGAGAATTTTTTTATGGGACGCGGAAAATTGACTTAGTGCAATTTTCTCATATACAATGAGTTCTGTGAGGGATTTTGTTACTGTGGCCAAACCCTTCGATCTCGGCGAATCAAATCTTTTGGGAAATCAAGGGGACATATAGAGCTATTAAACTGTAATCACAGTTTATTCAAAATGTATTTGAGAATTTTTTTATGAGACGCGGAAAATTGACTTAGTGCAATTTTCTCATACACAATGAGTTCCGTGAGGGATTTTGTCACTGTGGCCAAACCCTTCGATCTCGGCGAATCAAATCTTTTGGGAAATCAAGGCCAAATATAGAGCTATTAAACTGTGATCACATTTTATTCAAATTGTATTTGAGAATTTTTTTATAAGACGCGGAAAATTGAGTTAGTGCAATTTTCTCATATACAATGAGTTCTGTGAGGGATTTTGTTACTGTGGCCAAACCCTTCGATCTCGGCGAATCAAATCTTTTGGGAAATCAAGGCCACATATAGAGCTATTAAACTGTAATCACAGTTTATTCAAATTGTATTTGTGAATTTTTTTATAAGACGCGGAAAATTAACTAAGTGCAATTTTGTCATATTAAATGAGTTCTGTGAGGGATTTTGTTACTGTGGCCAAACCCTTCGATCTCGGCGAATCAAATCTTTTGGGAAATCAAGGCCACATATAAAGCTATTAAACTGTAATCACAGTTTATTCAAATTGTATTTGAGAATTTTTTATAAGACGCGGAAAATTAACTTAGTGCAATTTTCTCATATACAATGAGTTCTATGAGGGATTTTGTTACTGTGGCCAAACCCTTCGATCTCGGCGAATCAAATCTTTTGGGAAATCAAGGCCACATATAGAGCTATTAAACTGTAATTACAGTTTATTCAAATTGTATATGAGAATTTTTTTATAAGACGCGGAAAATTGACTTAGTGCAATTTTCTCATATACAATGAGTTCTGTGAGGGATTTTCTTACTGTGGCCAAACCCTTCGATCTCGGCGAATCAAATCTTTTAGGTAATCAAGGCCACATATAGAGCTATTAAACTGTAATCACAGTTTATCCACATTGTATTTGAGAATTTTTTTATGAGACGCGGAAAATTGACTTAGTGCAATTTTCTCATATACAATGAGTTCTGTGAGGGATTTTGTTACTGTGGCCAAACCCTTCGATCTCGGCGAATCAAATCTTTTGGGAAATCAAGGGGACATATAGAGCTATTAACCTGTAATCACAGTTTATTCAAAATGTATTTGAGAATTTTTTTATGAGACGCGGAAAATTGACTTAGTGCAATTTTCTCATATTAAACGAGTTCTGTGAGGGATTTTGTTACTGTGGCCAAACCCTTCGATCTCGGCGAATCAAATCTTTTGGGAAATCAAGGCCACATATAGAGCTATTAAACTGAAATCACAGTTTATTCAAATTGTATTTGAAAATTTTTTTATAAGACGCGGAAAATTGTCAATCTTTTGGGAAATCAAGGGCACATATAGAGCTATTAAACTGTAATCACAGTTTATTCAAATTGTATTTGTGAATTTTTTTTTAAGACGCGGAAAATTAACTAAGTGCAATTTTGTCATATTAAATGAGTTCTGTGAGGGATTTTGTTACTGTGACCAAACCCTTCGATCTCGGCGAATCAAATCTTTTGGGAAATCAAGGCCACATATAAAGCTATTAAACTGTAATCACAGTTTATTCAAATTGTATTTAAGAATTTTTTTATAAGACGCGGAAAATTGACTTAGTGCAATTTTCTTATATACAATGAGTTCTGTGAGGGATTTTGTTACTGTGGCCAAGCCCTTCGATCTCGGCGAATCAAATCTTTTGGGAAATCAAGGCCACATATAGAGCTATTAAACTGTAATCACAGTTTATTCAAGTTGTATATAAGAATTTTTTTATAAGACGCGGAAAATTGACTTAGTGCAATTTTGTCATATTAAATGAGTTCTGTGAGGGATTTTGTTACTGTGGCCAAACCCTTCGATCTCGGCCAATCAAATCTTTTGGGAAATCAAGGCCACATATAGAGCTATTAAACTGTAATCACAGTTTATTCAAAATGTATTTGAGAATTTTTTTATGGGACGCGGAAAATTGACTTAGTGCAATTTTCTCATATACAATGAGTTCTGTGAGGGATTTTGTTACTGTGGCCAAACCCTTCGATCTCGGCGAATCAAATCTTTTGGGAAATCAAGGGGACATATAGAGCTATTAAACTGTAATCACAGTTTATTCAAAATGTATTTGAGAATTTTTTTATGAGACGCGGAAAATTGACTTAGTGCAATTTTCTCATACACAATGAGTTCCGTAAGGGATTTTGTCACTGTGGCCAAACCCTTCGATCTCGGCGAATCAAATCTTTTGGGAAATCAAGGCCAAATATAGAGCTATTAAACTGTGATCACATTTTATTCAAATTGTATTTGAGAATTTTTTTATAAGACGCGGAAAATTGAGTTAGTGCAATTTTCTCATATACAATGAGTTCTGTGAGGGATTTTGTTACTGTGGCCAAACCCTTCGATCTCGGCGAATCAAATCTTTTGGGAAATCAAGGGCACATATAGAGCTATTAAACTGTAATCACAGTTTATTCAAATTGTATTTGTGAATTTTTTTATAAGACGCGGAAAATTAACTTAGTGCAATTTTCTCATATACAATGATTTCTGTGAGGGATTTTGTTACTGTGGCCAAACCCTTCTATCTCGGCGAATCAAATCTTTTGGGAAATCAAGGCCACATATAGAGCTATTGAACTATAATCACAGTTTATTCAAATTGTATATGAGAATTTTTTTTATAAGACGCGGAAAATTGACAATTTTGTCATATACAATGAGTTCTGTGAGGGATTTTGTTACTGTGGCCAAACCCTTCGATCTCGGCGAATCAAATCTTTTGGGAAATCAAGGGGACATATAGAGCTATTAAACTGTAATCACAGTTTATTCAAAATGTATTTGAGAATTTTTTTATGAGACGCGGAAAATTGACTTAGTGCAATTTTCTCATACACAATGAGTTCTGTGAGGGATTTTGTTACTGTGGCCAAACCCTTCGATCTCGGCGAATCAAATCTTTTGGGAAATCAAGGGCACATATAGAGCTATTAAACTGTTATCACAGTTTATTCAAATTGTATTTGAGAATTTTTTTTATAAGACGCGGAAAATTGACTTAGTGCAATTTTCTCATATACAATGAGTTCTGTGAGGGATTTTGTTACTGTGGCCAAACCCTTCGATCTCGGCGAATCACATCTTTTGGGAAATCAAGGCCACATATAAAGCTATTAAACTGTAATCACAGTTTATTCAAATTGTATTTGAGAATTTTTTTATAAGACGCAGAAAATTGACTTAGTGCAATTTTCTTATATACAATGAGTTCTGTGAGGGATTTTGTTACTGTGGCCAAACCCTTCGATCTCGGCGAATCAAATCTTTTGGGAAATCAAGGCCACATATAGAGCTATTAAACTGTAATCACAGTTTATTCAAATTGTATTTGAGAATTTTTTTATAAGACGCGGAAAATTGACTTAGTGCAATTTGCTCATATACAATGAGTTCTGTGAGGGATTTTGTTACTGTGGCCAAACCCTTCGATCTCGGCGAATCAAATCTTTTGGGAAATCAAGGGCACATATAGAGCTATTAAACTGTAATCACAGTTTATTCAAATTGTATTTGTGAATTTTTTTATAAGACGTGGAAATTCGTCTGGGTGAGCCATGGAATGATCTTTGCACGTAAAAATGAAAACGCCCCTCTATTAAACATAAATAACACCACAGACATTGAATTGATATCCAATACAAACTAAAAAACAAATAAAAAATTTCCCACATTATTGAAAACATTGTAATATACATACATACATATATAAATATAAAAAAGCATAAAAAAATTTAGTGTATATTCATTTTGATTAAAACAAAAAGACACAAAATGTTTATGAATCAAACGCAAAAGCTAAGCAGTTTTAATCTAATAAAAAAAGACTTTCTAAGTTATTCCCTAACACTCATTTACATGAACATTCGTTCCTTAAGATTAAATTTCTCATCGTTTCTTGCTACCATTAATAAAATAATTAACTTAATACAGTGCATTGTTCTAGTTGAAACTAACATTTCTGATAATGAAAACATTTTTTATAATATCAAAGGTTTTAACTCTGTTTTCTTAAATAGAGAGGGAAAAGGTGGAGGCATTGTAGTTTATGTAAGAGACAATTTACCCTTTAACAAGGTAAATGTGAGAACAATTAATTTTGAAATGATCCATCTTGATATAAATATCAATAATAAAACGCTGTCTCTTTTTTCCATCCACCGACCTCCGCAGGAACGAATCCCACTCTATATAAATGAGCTTGATACTATACTAAACAACATAAAAAGTAAACAAGAGATACTTTTGATTGGAGATGTTAATATCGATATATTAAGAGAGAATTTTACAACAACCACATACCTCAATATGATAACCTGTAATGGTATGAAATGTTTAATAAATGGGAGTACACGAGAAGATGCTACAAGAAACACATGCACTTGCATTGATCACTTGTTTTTAAAAATAAATGAGAAAACAAAAAATGCATATGCAGCAATAATAACAACAACCATATCCGACCACTACGCTATATTTTGTTCTGTTTATGAAAAAGAAAAAACCCCGGGAAGTGAAAAAGAAAAATGCCAGGGGCCAATTTTTAATAATCATAAAATAAACAGACAAATACAAGAAACAAACTGGAACGCAATTATGAATGAATCAGAAAATACGAACATTTTATACAATAAAATACATGAAACGTTTAACAATATATATACAAATTCAATAAAAACATCCTGTAAAAAAAGATCAACACATACATCGATTACTAATGAAATTGTTAATTATTGTGAATATAGGGATAAACTTTTTAAAAAATGGCGAAACAATCGCAATAATAAACATTATGAAATAGAATTTAAAAACTTTCGAAATCTCTTAAATAAAAAGATATTTTATGAAAAAAACAAGTACTATAGAAATAAATTCATTCAAAGCAAAAATGACATTCGTGAAACATGGCAAGTAATAAATGAAATAATTGGAAAGAGCAAAAATACAAATATAGACAGCTTCATTAATAAAAATTTCGGGAACAGGGATCTTAATACTACTCTTAACAACTTTGCCCAAAATTTTAGTGAAAATATTAAAAAATTAATCCACTTGTGTAATGTAAAGACAATTAACATACGTCCAGCTAGATTACAAAACTCGTTGTACTTAGAATACACTAATGAAACAGAAATTTTTCAAATCATTAAATCGTTAAACACTAGAAAAGGTTCCGGAATTGATCGAATCAGAGCAAAAGATCTCAAATCAAATGCAACACTTTTAACACCAGTGGTTACTAAGTTAATTAACTTAAGTCTACAACACGCGGATGTGCCAGAAACACTAAAAACATCGATAATTAGACCAATATATAAAAGTGGCAACAAAAATGACATCCAGAACTATAGACTAATATCTATATTGCCCATTTTAGACAAAATACTCGAAGAGATAGTAGCCAGAAGGATCACGAGCTTTATGCAAAAATATAAAATTATTAATACCAATCAATTTGGGTTTCAGAAAGGAAAAAACATAAATAAACTTCTAGGGAACTTTTCTAATTATATAAATGAATGCTTAAGCAATCACATGCATGTTTTGGTACTTTTTATCGATTTTAGCAAGGCATTTGACACCCTTTCGCATAATAAGATTCTTCAAGCACTTGAAAGAAACGACATAAGAGGAATCTTGCTGCATTGGTTCAAAAATTATTTAGAAAATAGATCGTATCATGTAAAAATAAACAATAAATGTAGTGAGAAAGTATCATGCGAATGGGGAGTTCCTCAAGGATCAAAGCTTGGGCCAATTTTGTACATAATTTATGCAAATGAAATGATAAAATGCTTAGAAGAGGGAACAACTTTTGCCTATGCGGACGACACTGCAATAATAGCAGCCCACAAAGATTTAAAAACGGCAACCGAAAAAATGCAAAACCAACTAAATATTGTAACGAAATGGAGTCATGACAATGGTCTTATTATTAATGCCAACAAAACTAAAGTCATGCATATAAAGCCACGTCATTTGATCGACGCGAATATTATATTGAAGTTTCACAATCACAACTGTCTTCATAAAAATAGTACCACAACAAAGAACCAGGCTGACAAATGCACAAGCTTTATTGAAAAAGTCAACACCTATAAATACCTTGGTATATTTGTTGACAGTAATTTTAAATGGAAAACTCAAATTGAAAATGTACAAAAGAAGTTAAGAAAAGCGTCGTATATGCTGTACCACTTAAGCAACTGCTCTACGTACGAAGTTCTGCGTCAAGCATACTTCGCATTAGCAGAGTCCTATATTCGGCACGGAGTAACTGCTTGGGGAAGTGCAAAATACAGCAGTACTCTGCAAAAAACACAAGACCAAATATTAAAAATTTTACATAAAAAAAACCAATACGAAAACAAGCACAATTCTAATTATGATTATAACATAAACATACGCAACACAACAAGAAACAGCACGTATACTATCAGTAGGATAGATAATCTTATTCATCGATCTTACATAACTGAAAACAACACATTTCACAATCAAAATAACAACATCATTTTAAACACGACAAGAAACAACATTTCATTACAAAACAACAACAACTTCCAACGTATGACAAATAACATTAACAACAATGAACCAAATAGAAATTCAACAACTCCCAGTAGCCGAGCGTCGATAAGTCTTGCTAAAGACCTTCATGTTCTGAACGTTAAAAACCTCTACTACTCAACTTTAGCCAAAGAATTCTATAAGGATAGTAGACATTTAAATCCGATTAACCATGCTCATAACACACGGAGTCGAGCGGTAGGAAGATTCAAGTTGGGGCGATTCACAAACGAGTATGGTAAAAGCTCACTTCCGGTAACACTGCCAGCAATTTTTAACAGATTACCAATTGAAACCATAAACACGACGCACGAACAAAAGCGGAATAAACTTATTAAAGAATATTTGATAAATTTACAAAAATGTATGTATACATACATATATGAAATCAAAAAACAAGAATATTAAAAATAATTATTTAAAAATTCTTTAAAGTAAAAACTATTACATTATATTATTCATGAATTTAATGTTATTTGAATGAATATTTTTATTTTTTTTTTATTTTATATATTTGAATGAATATTATATTATTGAATTTATTCTTTTCTTAATGTCCTGCAGACAAGCATAAAAGCTTTGCGGGCTTAGAGAATAATGAAGAAAAATTTGTCAATAAATAAATAAAAAATAAAAAAAAAAAATAAAAAAAAAAAAAAAAAAACTAAGTGCGAGGGATTTTGTTACTGTGGCCAAACCCTTCGAGATCGGCGAATCAAATCTTTTGGGAAATCAAGGCCACATATAAAGCTATTAAACTGTAATCACAGTTTATTCAAATTGTATTTAAGAATTTTTTTATAAGACGCGGAAAATTGACTTAGTGCAATTTTCTTATATACAATGAGTTCTGTGAGGGATTTTGTTACTGTGGCCAAACCCTTCGATCTCGGCGAATCAAATCTTTTGGGAAATCAAGGCCACATATAAAGCTATTAAACTGTAATCACAGTTTATTCAAATTGTATTTGAGAATTTTTTTATAAGACGCGGAAAATTGACTTAGTACAATTTTGTCATATTAAATGAGTTCTGTGAGGGATTTTGTTACTGTGGCCAAACCCTTCGATCTCGGCGAATCAAATCTTTTGGGAAATCAAGGCCACATATAGAGCTATTAAACTGAAATCACAGTTTATTCAAATTGTATTTGAGAATTTTTTTATAAGACGCGGAAAATTGACTTAGTACAATTTTGTCATATACAATGAGTTCTGTGAGGGATTTTGTTACTGTGGCCTAACCCTTCGATCTCGGCGAATCAAATCTTTTGGGAAATCAAGGCCACATATAGAGCTATTAAACTGTAATCACAGTTTATTCAAATTGTATTTGAGAATTTTTTTATGAGACGCGGAAAATTGACTTAGTGCAATTTTCTCATATACAATGAGTTCTGTGAGGGATTTTGTTACTGTGGCCAAACCCTTCGATCTCGGCGAATCAAATCTTTTGGGAAATCAAGGCCACATATAGAGCTATTAAACTGTAATCACAGTTTATTCAAATTGTATATGAGAATTTTTTTATAAGACGCGGAAAATTGACTTAGTGCAATTTTGTCATATACAATGAGTTCTGTGAGGGATTTTGTTACTGTGGCCTAACCCTTCGATCTCGGCGAATCAAATCTTTTGGGAAATCAAGGCCACATATAAAGCTATTAAACTGTAATCACAGTTTATTCAAATTGTATTTGAGAATTTTTTTATGAGACGCGGAAAATTGACTTAGTGCAATTTTCTCATATACAATGAGTTCTGTGAGGGATTTTGTTACTGTGGCCAAACCCTTCGATCTCGGCGAATCAAATCTTTTGGGAAATCAAGGCCACATATAAAGCTATTAAACTGTAATCACAGTTTATTGAAATTGTATTTGAGAATTTTTTTATAAGACGCGGAAAATTAACTTAGTGCAATTTTCTCATATACAATGAATTCTGTGAGGGATTTTGTTACTGTGGCCAAACCCTTCGATTTCGGCGAATCAAATCTTTTGGGAAATCAAGGCCACATATAGAGCTATTAAACTGTAATCACAGTTTATTCAAATTGTATATGAGAATTTTTTTATAAGACGCGGAAAATTGACTTAGTGCAATTTTCTCATATAAAATGAGTTCTGTGAGGGATTTTGTTACTGTGGCCAAACCCTTCGATCTCGGCGATTCAAATCTTTTGGGAAATCAAGGGCACCTATAGAGCTGTTAAACTGTTATCACAGTTTATTCAAATTGTATTTAAGAATTTTTTTATAAGACGCGGAAAATTGACTTAGTGCAATTTTCTCATATACAATGAGTTCTGTGAGGGATTTTGTTACTGTGGCCAAACCCTTCGATCTCGGCGAATCAAATCTTTTGGGAAATCAAGGCCACATATAGAGCTATTAAACTGTAATCACAGTTTATTCAAATGTATTTGAGAATTTTTTTATGAGACGCGGAAAATTGACTTATTGCATTTTTCTCATATACAATGAGTTCTGTGAGGGATTTTGTTACTGTGGCCAAACCCTTCGATCTCGGCGAATCAAATCTTTTGGGAAATCAAGGGGACATATAGAGCTATTAAACTGTAATCACAGTTTATTCAAAATGTATTTGAGAATTTTTTTGTGAGACGCGGAAAATTGACTTAGTGCAATTTTCTCATACACAATGAGTTCCGTGAGGGATTTTGTCACTGTGGCCAAACCCTTCGATCTCGGCGAATCAAATCTTTTGGGAAATCAAGGCCAAATATAGAGCTATTAAACTGTGATCACATTTTATTCAAATTGTATTTGAGAATTTTTTTATAAGACGCGGAAAATTGAGTTAGTGCAATTTTCTCATATACAATGAGTTCTGTGAGGGATTTTGTTACTGTGGCCAAACCCTTCGATCTCGGCGAACAAATCTTTTGGGAAATCAAGGGCACATATAGAGCTATTAAACTGTAATCACAGTTTATTCAAATTGTATTTGTGAATTTTTTTATAAGACGCGGAAAATTAACTTAGTGCAATTTTCTCATATACAATGATTTCTGTGAGGGATTTTGTTACTGTGGCCAAACCCTTCGATCTCGGCGAATCAAATCTTTTGGGAAATCAAGGCCACATATAGAGCTATTAAACTATAATCACAGTTTATTCAAATTGTATATGAGAATTTTTTTTATAAGACGCGGAAAATTGACTTAGTGCAATTTTGTCATATACAATGAGTTCTGTGAGGGATTTTGTTACTGTGGCCAAACCCTTCGATCTCGGCGAATCAAATCTTTTGGGAAATCAAGGGGACATATAGAGCTATTAAACTGTAATCACAGTTTATTCAAATTGTATTCGAGAATTTTTTTATAAGACGCGGAAAATTAACTTAGTGCAATTTTCTCATATACAATGAGTTCTGTGAGGGATTTTGTTACTGTGGCCAAGCCCTTCGATCTCGGCGAATCAAATCTTTTGGGAAATCAAGGGCACATATAGAGCTATTAAACTGTAATCACAGTTTATTCAAATTGTATTTGAGAATTTTTTTATAAGACGCGGAAAATTGATTAAGTGCAATTTTCTCATATACAATGAGTTCTGCGAGGGATTTTGTTACTGTGGCCAAACTCTTCGATTTAGGCAAATCAAATCTTTTGGGAAATCAAGGGCACATATAGAGCTATTAAACTGTATTCACAGTTTATTCAAATTGTATTTGAGAATTTTTTTATAAGACGCGGAAAATTAACTTAGTGCAATTTTCTCATATACAATGAGTTCTGTGAGGGATTTTGTTACTGTGGCCAAGCCCCTCGATCTCGGCGAATCAAATCTTTTGGGAAATCAACGGCACATATAGAGCTATTAAACTGTAATCACAGTTTATTCAAATTGTATTTGAGAATTTTTTTATAAGACGCGGAAAATTAACTTAGTGCAATTTTCTCATATACAATGAGTTCTGTTAGGGATTTTGTTACTGTGGCCAAACCCTTAGATCTCGGCGAATCAAATATTTTGAAAAATCAAGGGCACATATAGAGCTATTAAACTGTAATCACAGTTTATTCAAATTGTATTTGAGAATTTTTTTATAAGACGCGGAAAATTAACTTAGTGCAATTTTCTCATATACAATGAGTTCTGTGAGGGATTTTGTTACTGTGGCCAAGCCCTTCGATCTCGGCGAATCAAATCTTTTGGGAAATCAAGGGCACATATAGAGCTATTAAACTGTAATCACAGTTTATTCAAATTGTATTTGAGAATTTTTTTATAAGACGCGGAAAATTGATTAAGTGCAATTTTCTCATATACAATGAGTTCTGTGAGGGATTTTGTTACTGTGGCCAAACCCTTATATCTCGGCGAATCAAATTTTTTGAAAAATCAAGGGCACATATAGAGCTATTAAACTGTAATCATAGTTTATTCAAATTGTATTTGAGAATTACAGTTTACAGTGTGATTACAGTTTAATAGCTCTATATGTGCCCTTGATTTTTCAAAAGAAATTTACGCTAATATTTCAATTGATCGTTTCACCCACTTTGTGGAAATATAATTTCACAAAATTTTGACCACATTTTTAAATCAGTTACGTAGATTCTTATTATGCATTAAAAAAATAATGATGTACATGCGTATACACTATTGGGAAATGGATATTGCAGAAATTACAAACAGTAAGACAAACTTACATATACCTTTTTCCATTTTTTGTGGTGAAGGGTATAAAAACGTAGCTCAATACGGTTAGTTGAGGCGAAACAATTACCAATGCGCAAGTGGACGTAAACCTTGCGAGAGTGAAAAAATAAAAACACTGCCAATTTAACAGATTTTACTCTTAACTGCAGTTAAGATTATGTCTCAAATTTCAATTAATAATAATCAATAGACATATAGACAAACTAAAAATTTTTGGTAAGGCTTAAGTTCATATATTTTTTATTTCTAGGTTTTTCATAAAGAAATATTATTTTAAGTAATGCAAATTCTGGATCGCTGCATTCATCATCAGCATTCCTATCATATAAAATATGTAGCAGATTTACTTCATTATCAACCGCTATTGGGATAAGAACGAAACTTAAAATCCACCTTAATCTTTTCTTCGCTTAACTCGTTCTTTATCACACGCATTTTTTTTTTTTATCATCCGTCCTTTTTACTTTACATCACAGTAAAATACTGTAAAGTAGGTAATATTTAACTTGAAAACACATGAACTTAAGCATATATATAAATAAATTATTAAATATAAAAAAAAAAATTATAAAATATAAAAAAAATTAAAAATTTTTGAATATTTACAAATTGGTTATTTTTTCACTGTCAATAATTCCTTGAATTTCGCCGGAATAAACTAAGTCGTATTTGCCAAAACTACTTCGGTGTACGCCAACCAGCATTATATTTTGATCGCATTGATTATCGATTTCAGGTGAACCGTCCGGTAAATCTAAAAGTTAATAAAAAAGGAACGTATATTATTAGAGTCAATACAAAAACATAAAAATATAATTTCCCGTGAAATATTTCTTCCCTTCATTGCAAAGAAAAATAAAAAAGGCTTTCAGTGCACATTGAATGTAAGTAAAAAGTATAAGCTTGGTTAAAATTGTTAAATTATAGTTTAAAAATAAAGAAACAAATTAACAACTTTATTACAATAACGTAACTTTAGGTAAATCCAACTTTTGGTCAGGGTTTGCAAGACGTTAAAGTTACCCGAGGAAATGCGTCAGACCCATTTCAATAAAACAAATTTTTAGTTTAATTTTTTATATCTCCAGTTCCTATATTCTGCTGTCTGTAGAAATCTTCACAAATTTACAGGCAAAATAAGTCTTTGTAGTAATAGAATACTTTTTATTTTACAAAAATGTGTCATTTTCTAGAGAAAAAGTAGAAATGTTAAAGTAGGTAATTTTCTATATCTACACATACGAGTGTAATAAAAAAGTAAATGGGTCATTTATGTACGTGAAATGTTTTTTTTTTAAATTTTGATGTTGGTGTACATAGTAATCGATATGGAACACAAACACCAATTTTTAGAATTTTTGATCTGGAGCTTGAACTTGACGGACAAGGCGGACAATAATCTTATCGACGTGGCTCGGACTACTGAAGAATATGTATAAAAAAAAACCCTCCCCTTGGACGTTGTAAGCAGCCTTTTGTTATCCTCCTTTATATGAAATACAAAACGGTTTCCAATCACTTTTCGGTTATTTGGGTGTTAAACCAAATTCGACGTTTTATTTAATAGCTGATCAACGAATTCATCCTCTATGGCCTTCACCCATGCTTCGAGACCAGTTTGCATCACTTCAACAATGGTAGTCGGTTTACCTAAAATACGAGATTGCATTCTTCAAACCCTTTAAAGTCTGATTCATTATCGTCTAATTCATGTTTTTCAATGGGCGGTGTTAAAGTCTGTGTTGGTTGCTGACAGTTAACAAAATCATTGTTGTGGACTTCGTAAATGTTCTAATACTCGTTTTTGAAATACATTTCATTCAAAATTTTAACGTCTTGGCTAATTATTATGTGGCGTTTTTGTGGAGACCATAAACGACAGGCTTTTCATTTTTCTGATTTTGAGTCAAATTTGCCACGGGAGTTATCTTTAATCATGACATATGCTTTTGCACCAACTATGCTCATGTGTTTAAGAGATGGAGTTTTTCCGGTCCATATTTTGTACGGTATTTCACCACTTAACGACTTGGAGAGGCATCGATATCTAATGCAGCAGGCTGTATTTATAGCTTTTGCTCAAAACGACGGTGGCACATTTGCGTGCTTCAACATGCATCTAGCCATCTCGACAAGCATCCTGTGTTTGCGTTCAAACATTCCTTTTTGCTGTGGTGAGTGTGGGGCACTCAAACGCCTTTGTATGCCGCATTCGTTTAAATAATTGTTGAATTCAGTGTTGCAGTATGCACGACCTTTGTCTGACTGTAATATTTTTATATATAAGACCTTGCCGATTTCGAAACCTTTATCTGTTAGTTTTGATATTGATAGCAAGTTGGCTCTTATGTCTTTAACACATATAACTTATTTTACGTTGATGTTCTCTTTATAATTTTCTTTGCCTAAGCACAGTTTCAAGTTGCCACCGCCAGTTATCTTTGTTGTTTTCTCGTTTTCTCCACTTGTCGAAAATTTAAGATATTTTCTCTGTCTGCACTCATATGTGCTGTACTACCACTATCAAGGCACCAGTAACCGTTGTCATATGTATTGATCATTGTTGTTTCTGTTGAAATGTGCAGAGCCTTTTCTGCAGCTTGAAACGTATTTCTTTTCTTTGATTGTTTTGTTTTGCAGTTTCTTGCAAAGTGCCCCGGTTCTCCACAACTAAAACACAATGTTCTTCTCAGATTTGTGTCTATTTTTGCACGATTGTTGTTGGTCTTGTTTAGTTCAAAAGTGTTGTTTTTTGGCTGGCCCCTTTGATTGAAATGTTGATTCCGATTGTTTCCACGTGTCTTCTAAGGTTTCGTAATCTGCAATGAGTCCCAACTCAGTGATATCGACAACAGTATGTCTGCACATACATTCTGGTCACTCGTGTTCAATTTAAAAAGTTAAGCTGCCTCTTTTTCTGCAGACATTTCAATGGTGCCGTTGACATTTGACATGATCATTTCTTATCAGGACAGCTTTCATCTGAAGCTTCCACAAATCGTAATTATCCGCGTTTAATAATTCATAACGAATACCGGATCCCGACATTTTATTCAATTTATTAACTAAATTCAATTTCAACGATATAGTAACCTGTTGTTAAATAAAATAGTAAGTTATAAGTTTTTCTTTTATTTACAAGAGAATGCGTACTTTATTCAGGAATGTTAAATTAGGACTGAGAATATAAAAAAGGCGGTTGTTTCAATTTAATTAAAAAAGTAAAAGATAACATGTAATAAACGCCATGTGTTGCTATCTTAGGAGAAATACTTCGCCCATTCCAGCACAAACTTTAAAGTTATAATGAAATTTGTTTAACCAATCACCAGCATAGATTCTTTCTTTTAAAAATAATCTTAGTAATTGCTTAGTAAATTTCTTATAGTTTCAAAATTATACGATCTGGCAAAGTTGTGTATTATTTTTAAGTTTTTGTTCTGGATAACTTGAAGCTTCTTTTTGTAAGTGTTAGTAGTTTGACCAGACTTGACAACCATAACTCAAGATCAGTCGGATACACATTTCGTATAACAATATTTTGTTTTTTGGGTTAAGACTTGATCTCCTGTTTTGTAAAGGATGCAGTGCGCAACCACACCTGACTTGTCACATATGTATTGTAACGGAGTACAGACTCATTGAATTTCTTTATCTATCGTCTTAGGACGGCAATAAATAAAACAATTTTTGTTTGATAACGTTATAAAGCTCAAAACCTCGAGAATTTACAACTCCTCACCAGCATCAGCCACACACTTGAGCCAACTTCAGTAGCAGTTTAACTTCTGAAATGGTGTTCTTACCAAACAATTTCATTCGTACTGTCGTAAGAAATACAATTTGAATAAACTGTGATTACAGAGTAATAGCTCTATATGTGGCCTTGATTTCCCAAAAGATTTGATTCGCCGAGATCGAAGGGTTTGGCCACAGTAACAAAATCCCTCACAGAACTCATTGTATATGAGAAAATTGCACTAAGTCAATTTTCCGCGTCTTATAAAAAAATTCTCAAATACAATTTGAATAAACTATGATTACAGTTTAATAGCTTTATATGTGCCCTTGATTTTCCAGAAAAATTGATTCGCCGAGATCGAAGGGTTTGGCCACAGTAACAAAATCCCTCACAGAACTCATTGTATATGAGAAAATTGTACTAAGTCAATTTTCCGCGTCTTATAAAAAAAATTCTCAAATACAATTTGAATAAACTGTGATTACAGTTTAATAGCTCTATATGTGGCCTTGATTTCCCAAAAGATTTGATTCGCCGAGATCGAAGGGTTTGGCCACAGTAACAAAATCCCTCACAGAACTCATTGTATATGAGAAAATTGCACTAAGTCAATTTTCCGCGTCTTATAAATAAATTCTCAAATACAATTTGAATAAACTGTGATTACAGTTTAATAGCTCTATATGTGGCCTTGATTTCCCAAATGATTTGATTCGCCGAGATCGAAGGGTTTGGCCACAGTAACAAAATCCCTCACAGAACTCATTGTATATGAGAAAATTGCACTAAGTCAATTTTCCGCGTCTTATAAAAAAATTCTCAAATACAATTTGAATAAACTGTGCTTACAGTTTAATAGCTCTATATGTGGCCTGATTTCCCAAATGATTTGATTCGCCGAGATCGAAGGGTTTGGCCACAGTAACAAAATCCCTCACAGAACTCATTGTATATGAGAAAATTGCACTAAGTCAATTTTCCGCGTCTTATAAAAAAAATTCTCAAATACAATTTGAATAAACTGTGATTACTGTTTAATAGCTCTATATGTGCCCTTGATTTCCCAAAAAATTTGATTCGCCGAGATCGAAGGGTTTTGTCGCTATAATCGTTTTTGTTAAAAAAAAACACTGAATTTACCATACAATTTGTACTGTATGTAGGGGGAAAAATTTTATCGCATGCTACATTTTTTATAAAACGTATTTAACTTGACGTATTTATCTTCACACACATTACGTTTTATATTTTTTTAAGACATCACATGCTCCCTTTGCAGAACCTTCTAGCGGTGGAAGAGTTGGAGAGAAAGTTGGAGTAGTCGCCAGGTTTCACTGAAGCAATGGTAAAGAACTTAAGTTCATGCTTAAAGTATTTTAATAATCTTACATTTATATGTTTTTTAGACATCACATTTACATGTTTTAAGGGGAAATAGCAGGATGTCAGCACTGTTATGCGCTCAATTTTTACCGACCACCTACTAGAAAAATATAATTGGGATGGAAGGTGGAATAAGCAAGCCCTCTGAAGGCTCTCTTTGGTTAATAACTCCCTGCGAGGTATGTTCTACAGATTTGTCAATCAAAAAGTTATTTGTTTAATGCGTATTAAATTATTTATACATAAATGTATATATTCTTTTACTTTAAGGTGTTTTCCAACAGCACCACCACAGACTACAACAAAAAAATATTTAAAGAGATAAGAACTAATTATTTTATTATTAATAAAGTCATTTTTTATACTGTAAAATATTATTTAGATATTAAAAAAGAAACATGTATATGTTTAGAAAATATTAAATTTTGTTTTATTAAAAAAAGTTCGATTTTTCAAATGAGGGTATATTCATCAATCGTGACGGGTATATCCATCAAGTGTGATAAGTACTTCTGTCAACACTACATAGGAAACTGCAGTAGTGTGAGCAGTGCAGATATATGTATTTCATAATGGAAAGATTCATTAGTTAGAGGAAGATGCAAAATCACATGTACACAAAAGTTTCCATCAAGTTTTTCATTTTTCCTTTAAGAATGTGATAGAAACCTCCCAGCAAGAAATGCTTGACAGAAACTAATACTAACACAATCTGTACCCTAACACATTTGCAACAATTTTATATTGAACAGCGTTGCCGTTGTAGCGTTTTTGGTACTGAATTGGGATGATTTTTTTTTTTAATAGACTAAATCTTATTTTTCGCTTGAGTTTATAGATAATAATGTAGCAAACCATAAAATACAGCTTACAAAATGTTTTGTAATTAAAATTCTGCCAAAGGTCAAACAAAACTTTTATTAAATTTGTTGTAAAAAGTTAGCCGATTTTAGGGAATTTTTGTAAATTTTGAAAGAAAAAATAAGGAAGAGAAATTTCTTGTCAGTTGCAACGTTGTTTGCCCCAAACAAACAAATCATATGCAAGAGGGAAACAACTAATATACGTTTTATTTCGTGACGTTAAGAAAATTGCGCGTTTATCAAGTAATTATAAAAGTGGTATGGTGTATTATTAAAAGCAAAAATTAAAGAAAAAATAAATAAAAAACAAAGAATTTAAAATAATTTTAAATAAATTTACTAGTTCAATGAGGAATTAGAAAGGTAAGTTGCATTTGGGATTGTAAGCAGTTGAAGTGCAGAGATTGTGTCCAAAGAACTTGACACTGGAAATCCAAAACTTCACAGGCATGCTGCGGGTATTTAAAACCGCCACAGCCTCTAAAGAGTTAGATTCGAGTTGAATAAATTTTTAAGTTATTTTTTAATGTGTAAGACTGTTCCTTATTTGCTTAATTTTATGTATTTCTCTGATTTTCAGTCAACAACAGTATTTGGTAGAAACACTCAAGATGTGTGCCCCAACATCACTGTCGTTCAAAAGTGATTGAAAATACAAAGGTTATTTATAACGTTTCAAAAATTGTATTGGTTTAAAATATATTTCCATTTAAGGCATTCCTTCTCTTTCAAGATTAGATCCAGGGTCAGAAAGAAATCTAAACCCGGCTTAGAAAACTTCAGGAAAGTATGTGAGTATAAAATTATAATTAATTTTAAGTTTTAAAATGTTTTGCAATTCGTATTGCCTAAAAGTTTTGATGGAGTGCAAGGTGGTCATCAAAAAGGTTGAGAAATCTGTCTGTCGGCTGGCTAGGGAGACTTAAAACTCAAAACTTGATGAAGTCGTCAGCATTCTGCCTTTGCAGAACCTTCTAGCGGTGGAAGAGTTAGAGAAAAGTTGGAGGAGTCGAAAGGTTTCACTGAAGCAATGGTAAAGAACTTAAGTTCATGCTTAAAGTATTTTAATAATCTCACATTTTATATTTTTTTAAGACATCACATTTACATATGATTAAGGGGACATCGCAGGATGTTAGAACTGTGATGCGCTCAATTTTTACTACTAGAAAAACATATTTGGGATGGAAGGTGGGATAATCAAGCCGTCTGAAGGCTCTCTTTGGTCAATAACTCCCTGCGAGGTATGTGCTACAGATTAGTCAATCAAAAAGTTATTTGTTTATTGCGTATTAAATTATTTATATATAAATGTATATCTTCTTTTACTTTAAGGTGTTTTCCAACAGCAAGGAGCGTTTGATTTTGAAAAAAGTGTGAAGAAGTCAGTATAGCGAAGCCACCACAGACTAAAACAAAAAAATATTTAAAGAGATAAGAACTAATTATTTTATTATTAATAAAGTCATTTTTTATGCTGTAAAATATTATTTAGATATTAAAAAAGAAACATGTATATATTTAGAAAATATTAAATTTTGTTTTATTAAAAAAAAGTTCGATTTTTCATATGAGGGTATATCCAACAAGTGTGATAAGTACTTCTGTCATCACTACATAGGAAACTGCAGTAGTGTGAGCAGTGCAGATATATGTATTTCATAATGGAAAGATTCATTAGTTAGAGGAAGATGCAAAATCACATGTACACAAAAGTTTCCATCAAGTTTTTCATTTTTCCTTTAAGAATGTGATAGAAACTTTGTTCTACGCGATGATGGATATTTCCATCATCAGTGATTGTCATTTGATGGATCAAATGATGGTCACTGTACTTGTAGGGGTGTTACCAGAGTACGTATTTGTCTCCTCTTTCATTTTCCATATTCATGACGAAACTGTTGATTTGCTTTTTGTTTACTTCATTGTCAATGAATGAAATTTCGTATTGCTTTTGTTTTTCCTCTGCACCCAAAAAAGATTCACACACACATGATTCATCTCCTTGGATGTTTGCTTTTTAAACTGCTGACGTCTCTTTTTCCATGAATTATTTTTTGTTCAGCTGCTTTTTTTCCATCGTCCATGAAATGAACAAAAATTTGTTTTAAAATTTGAACACCACCATTTTTCTTCTTGTTTTCCCAATACATTAAACATTAAGTACGATTGCTTTCGTATGTACGAAGTGTAAAACAAACAGTAAAGAAAATAAAAAAATGTGCAAAGAATATATGTACATATGTATTTTAAAGCAATAGTAAATTTTCTACTGAAAAGGGTTGTAAAATGTATGGTTTTACCAACATGTAAGTTATGTACATACATATAATTGTGAATATTTAGGATGTGTAATGCAAATGTGCATTGATCTCTTATTTTTAATGGTAAAACATGAGAGCAGGTCAATTGTATTTGCATATGCTAGAAAAATTTTGATATTTTAAGCCATAAAAAATGGATTTTATTACCTACATACATACATTCATATTATCTTCAAAAATACACATATGTAGGTATATAAATGTTGGAAAAATTTTTGAATTGTAGCAATAATTATTTTCTTATTTGCAAAAATCTAATATTAAAAACAGGTAGGTAAATTTCGTCCAAGTCAGGAGCAAATAATTTTATACCAAAGTTGTTAAAAAAGATATGCTTGGAATTTTTATTTTTTGAAATTGCAAAGAAATTTTAATACCTATGTAATAAATAGTAATTTTTAACGAATTTTCGCTGCTAAGGGTAACATATATAAAATCATTTTGACATATGTAAGATCATTTTGTACTTGACCTTTGAAGTAATTATAGCGAGTGATTAAATTAAAAAAAAGATGAATTATTATATTTTAGAAAGTGAAAATAAAGCGAAGTGTATCGAGTGTGGAAAACAGCTAAGTGCCGCAAACAAAAGTAATCTTGCCCGGCATTATAAGCTTATTCATAATAAGGAAATTGAACTTGTTAAAAAACGGCAAGATCCATATCGTTTGCCCAAGAAACCAAACATTGCAATAAAAATTAATATAGACAAAAATATGTTTTTAAAGTGTTGCGTGGGCTTAGTAACAGTTAAAAATATGCCATTCCGAATTTTTGATGACCATGAATTTTTTAAAACTTTAATTTCTCCTAATGAAGAAACATTTCACACAAACTTAAATTCGAGGAATGCTGCAAAGTTACTGGAATCTTCGAGTATTAAAATAAAATAAATTATAAAAAATAGAATATCAAATGATTTCGCTTAAAATAGATATAGCTACTAGAACGGATCGTAATATTCTGGGCGTAAATATTCAATACATACATGATTCAAAAATTTGCATTAACACATTGGGTATGTACTCACAGAAAAAATGTTTTACTTATGTTTTAAGAAAACAAAATTGCATTTTCTTATTATATATTAACACTTTTTTGTTTTCATAGGCATGATACAACTAGATAAAAAACATACGGCAAATTACTTAAAGAATGAAGTTTTAAGTTGTTTAAAAACATATGATATAGAGTTAAACCAAATTTATTCAAGCACGACAGATAATGGAGCAAATGTCATTAAATTTGGTCAACTCCTACAGGAACTGCAAGTTGAACAAAATGAAGAAACTTGTTTAATTGAAGAAAATGATAATGTTGATGAAATTGATGAAAGCGTTCAAAAATCCTTGACGCCCATATTATCAGTAGTAAGATGTGCTGCCCATACAATTCAATTAGCAGCTCATGATGTTACAAAAACCATGCAAACACCAATCGCTGATTGTAGAAAAGCTGTTAAAACTTTACGAAATTTGATACGCACTAGCGGTCTACGCAAAGAACTACCAATTCTAGATAACACTACGCGGTGGAATTTAACATTTGAAATGCTGAAGTCATTGTTAAATTTAAGGGATTTTATAGATTCACAATTTAATGATATAATGAGTACTCACAGTGTAAATTGGCATTTTGTTTTGGATTTTGTAACATCTTTTACACCTCTTTCCAAATGCACGCAGCAGTTGCAGAAAGAGCAATACATTTTAGGAGATTTTTACAGAGATTGGCTTAACTGCGAATTAGAGCTCGAAGATATCGCTACTACTACGGCATCTCTGCTACATCATGCAATGCAGACTAGAAAGAAACTTCTATTAAAGAACGATGCATTTGCTGCTGCATTGTATTTGGACCCAAGATTTAATTTTTTAAATTCCAGTATAATCACAGAGGCACAGAAATCGCAAGCATTAGTGAGTTATAAATACATATATATTTATATGTGTACGTATTTTATATATATGTATATTAATTTTTTATGTAGGAGCACTTAGTGAAAACTTTCAACATCATGCTTAAACTGGAGAATGTAAAGGATAATTTGCAACTGACCGAAAATACACCTAATTTTGCAAATAAAGAACCAGAAGAAAATATGGAGCTACCAACCACATCTCATGCAGCATATGCTAGGCTAGCACAGCACATATTGAATTCTGTAGTCAATACACCGCAAAGTACCGAAATTAAACAAACATTTAGAGAAAAACTGTTTAATCTATGATACAAAAAAATGGTTTCCCTTGATACTGATATTATTGAATACTTTAAAATAAATACTTTGGATGCAGATGTTTTGAAAGTAGTGAATGTTGCACTTGCAGTTCCAGCGAGCCAGGTCTCAGTAGAGCGATCTTTTAGTGCATTGGCATTAACCCTTACGAAATTAAGAAATAAATTAAATAATACCACTTTAAATAATTTGTTAATTACCAAGTTAAATTTTAACGAATTAAATTCTTATAACGTAAATTTAGATGTCTCTAATGAAGAAAGTACAAACTAAGATTTCTTCTCAGTTCTGCATCTTATGTAATTTTTTTTCCTTTCATCTAGTCTTAATTTAAGTTTTATTACTTGATAATTTTTTTAAATTTATGTATAATTTATATAAATAAAATTTTTAATATTCCCAAAAAATAATTTTACAAATTTTAATTTTTGGTTCCAACATTTACATACCTACATACTTACATATGTGTATTTTTGAAGATAATATGAATGTATGTATGTAGGTAATAAAATCCATTTTTTATGGTTTAAAATATCAAAATTTTTCTAGCATATGCAAATACAATTGACCTGCTCTCATGTTTTACAATTAAAAATACGAGATCAATGCAGATTTGCATTACACATCCTAAATATTTACAATTATATGTATGTACATAACATACATGTTGGTAAAACCATACATTTTACAACCCTTTTCAGTAGAAAATTTACTATTGCTTTAAAATACATATGTACATATATTCTTTGCACATTTTTTTATTTTCTTTACTGTTTGTTTTACACTTCGTACAAACAAAAGCAATCGTACTTAATGTTTAATGTATTGGGAAAACAAGAAGAATGGTGGTGTTCAAATTTTGAAACAAATTTTTGTTCATTTCATGGACGATGGAAAAAAAGCAGCTGAAAAAAAAATAATTCATGGAAAAGAGACGTCAGCAGTTTAAAAAGCAAACATCCAAGGAGATGAATTATGTGTGTGTGAATCTTTTTTGTGTGCAGAGGAAAAACAAAAGCAATACGAAATTTCATTTATGGAAATTGATAAGAGAATGAACAAAATGTACTATTCATGGTGAACAAATACGTACCCTGGGTGTTACCCAGAGTAAGTAAATGCAGCTCTTTTTTGCTCTTTTGCGCAAAGAGCAGAGCCAACTTGTTATTGCGCATTGCTCTGCGCCATGAAGGAGCAGCACATTAAAAAGAGAAATGCGCTTGGCTCTTTTTTTGCGCTGCTCCTTTTTTGTGCGCAATGCGCAAAAGAGCCAAAAAGAGCAAAAAATGCGCATGGCTCTTTTACTGTGGTACAAAACATATTTTTTTTAACGTCAAGATTATAATATAAAAATCAATTCAATATATAAATAACTTGAATTATGTGTTTGGGAAAGTGTTTGATTGTTTATCGTTTTTAAATATAGTTAATATTCAAATGAAGGTTGGAGGAACATATACATACAGTGCGTCAAACGGAAAATCGGACATGCCTTAAACATTTATATTGAGAAACATTACAAACAAAATACCATTTCTTTTTTTAAAGAAAACGTATATTTCTATTAATAAAGATAATATCTAAGTTACTGATAAGACAAAAGCAAAACATATTAATTTTTTTTAAGAAATATTAGTGATAAATAAATTGATTTAGTTTTTTTTAACTCAAACGGAAAATCGGACAAAGCGGTAAATTTGTAATAGCATAAATAAAAACGATTAATAATAAATAAATAAAATAATAATGAATAATTTTTTAGTATTTTCTAGCGTTGTCAATAAATCTTTGAAGCCTTTTTTGCATCGAATTTACTAAATTTGCACACACTTCTGGAGTTATTTTATTCCACTCTGTTTTTAAAGATATCTTTAGTTGGCTTATGTTGTTAAACGAGTTTTTGTAAACCCTACGCGCTAATTCATCCCACAAATGTTCAATGACATTCAGGTCTAGCGATTGTGGAGGAGGTTTCAACAGCTTGGGGCAGTGATGGATGAGCAAACTTCGGCGGTATGCTTTGGATCATTATCTTGATAGAAAGCAAAATTGTCTTGTATGCCCAGTTTTTCCGCGCTTTGTGTAACATTGTTCTTCAAAATATTTAGGTAGACATGCTTATTCATTTTTTCATCAATAAATACTAAATTTCCTACTCCAGCACTAGACATACAGCCCCAAACCATCACAGAACCTCCCCCATGTTTAACTGTGGCTCTAGTGTTTTTTAACTCAAACTCAGTGTTTGGTTTTCGCCAAACAAACCTTCTTCCATCTGACCCATGCAGATTGAACTTGCTTTCGTCTGTATAGAGTACCTACATACAAAGGAAACTGGAAGGTATTATCTGAAAAAATCTGATTTTAAACGGATATTACCTTATTCCAAAAATCTTGGTTTTTTAAAATATATTCTTTAGCAATCTTCAAGCTTAATGTTTTATTTTTAGGGCTTATAAAGGGTTTTTTTTTTCTCAAAACTCGACCATGAAAATCATGTTTTCTTAGGGTATTTCTAATAGTCTCGCAACAAACCGACTTTCCTATGTGGGTTTCTACATACTTTTGTAGCTTAACAGCGGATTTTAAAGGATTTTTCTTCACCTCAAGTAAAATTCGTCTTTCATCATTATCATTTAAAATCTTTCCAAGACCTTCTTTACTTTTGTTTTCTACTCTATTTTCCTTTCTGTATCTTTGAATAATATCATGAACGGTTGACCGACTTCTACCCACAATTTCAGCAATATTTCGTACAGTTTTGCCCTCTCCATATAGTCGAATAATAAGATGCCTTATTTCCACTGTTGTTTGCTTACCTCTAGGAGCCATTTTTATTGTTTGTCGCCAAAATCACTCTTAGTTCACAAATAAAACGAAACTGAATTATTTCTTTCTATTTTTGTTTGTAAAAGTGTAGAAAGTCAAAGCCTACTTTACGTGTCCGATTTACCGTTTGACTTTCAAATTTTAATATTTTTGTTTACAAAAGAATATTTTTGTAACGGTATATGAATTTTTGCACATGCTTGCCATATGTACAGAGCCGGACAAAAATATTCACACAGTAACTTATTCTGTTTTCAACCTTCTATATTATTGAAATAAATAGATGTAATAATCTGGTTTCCTACAAAATTATTTATTCACTTGTTAGTTAACTAAGTATAAATACTAGGACTAAATTCAACAAAAAGTGTAAATAAAAAACATAAGTATTTCATACTAAGGCACTAATTGAGGCGGACAAAAGTATTCACACATTATGTGAAGCTTGCATAAATATTCAAATTGAAATTAATTTAATGCTTTGTAGAGTATCCTTTATTTTTGATAACTTCTTTTAAACGTTTTGGCATGGAACGCACAAGTTTTTTCGTGACGTCGCTACCACTATTACTCCATTCTTCCATTAGGATATCCTTAAGTTGGCTTTTGCTCGTTATGTTGCGCTTTTCTACCCGTCTGCGCAATTCATCCCAAAGATGCTCAATAGGATTCATGTCCGGAGATTGCGGTGGAGTGGCTAGGATATGGTGAACATTATAAGCAATCCACATACGAACATCAAACGCAGTATGTTTCGGATCATTGTCCTGTTGAAAATAGAAATTTTCCCTTATGCCAAGCTTTTCGGCGCTTTGCAGCAAATTTTCTTTTAATATATTTAAATAAACGGTCTTGTCCATTGTACCGTCGATAAAAACTAGGTTTCCGATCCACCGCCGTATTTTACAGTAGAAACAAGGTTGTTTTTTTCCAATTCGGTATTCGGCTTCCTCCAAACTCGTGTTCTTCCGTCGGATTGAAAAATGTTAAGTTTGCTTTCGTCAGAAAACACCACGCTATCCCAGAAGCTTTCATTTTTGTTTTCGTACTCCTTCGCGAAGTTTAAACGTTTTCTTTTATTCACTGTACTAATCGCTGGTTTTTTTCTGGCGACTCTAGAGCTGTAACCGGCACGGTGCAGGGTTCGTCGCACAGTTTTTGAATGAATTTGTTTTCCTGTTTCTTCTAAACATCCGCAGCCAATTCAGTTGATGTAAGTTCAGGATTTTCTTTAATTTTTCTAACCATTTTCATTTCTTCTCTTGCTGTAAGCTTCCGTGGCCGGCCAATACGATGCATATTCTTGAAGTTAGAAGATTCCTTAAACCTTTTTACTATGCTGGCTACAGTAAATCGGCTTCTTTTTACTATTTGGCCGATTTCTGCATACGATTTGTTATCCCTATGTAGCTCTAATATATTTTTCCTTTCAGATTCTGTTGTTTCCTTTTGCTTACGGGCCATTGTCGACAAAAAATTCTTAAATAAAAACAAATAAAAACAGCAAATATTTTGTAACGGCACTTTTACATATTCCATTGCAAAAAGTATTGCCAGCACAAAAAAAAATTTGCTATGCTAGTAGATTAAACACCAAGATATGCAACTATGTTAATACTTTTGTCCACCTAAAATAAACACTTTAAATTAAAAATTAATTTATTTTTTTTTAATTTACATGGTAAGCAACCCCTTTTTTTCTACGTATAAATAGGGAAGAAATAAACAAATAGGTTTGTTGAAAACTATACCATTTTACTCCTTTATTAAAAAAATATAGAAGATTAAAAAGAAAGTTGACTGCTGTGTGAATATTTTTGTCCGGCTCTGTATGTACAAATACACAAAATAAAAAATATTTCAAGATAAGACAAGAAAAAAAAAAACACACTTAACTAACTTTTTAGACAAAACAAACACAAGAAATCCCATGTCCGATTTTCCGATTAATTCACTGTATGTATATTTATTTTATTTATATTATTGTCTATTTATGTATATGCATATAGATATGTTTATACGCATAGATAAATGTATGTATGTATGAACATATGTATGTGTGTAGTGAAGTGAAGTTCCTTGTAAATTCAAGCGAGGGTCATATGAATGGCTCACTAATAAAAATGTGCAATAAGTGGTGTTATAAAAAGTAAGGATTAAGAGCAATTATACCTAAAGAAGAAATTTTTGATGTTTACTAATATCATAAAATAATTATTTTCACTTGGTTTTTTTGGTTTGTCCAATTATTTTCCCTCTTTAAATTTCCATATGTTATTTGTTGTTGTGGCTTTTCAATACAGTAGATGTGATTTGCTTTTAATTTAGGTATGGGATGTTTAGTAGTGCACTTGTTATTGTTTTATTACTATCTTCATTACAGCTTGTGTTATTTTTTGTTGTTAAGCTGTAGATGTGCTCTCCCAGCAAGAAATGCTTGACAGAAACTTCTACTAACGCAATTTGTACACTAACACATTTGCAACTATTTTATATTGAACAGCGTTGCCGTTGTAGCGTTTTTGGTACTGAATTGGGACGAATTTTTTTTAATAGGCTAAATCTTATTTTTCGCTTGAGTTTATGGGTAATAATGCAGCAAACTATAAAATACAGCTTAAAAAATGTTTTGTAATTAAAATTGTGCCAAAGATCAAACAAAATTTTTATTAAATTTGTTGTAAAAAGTTTGCCGGTTTTAAGAAATTTTTGTAAATTTTGAAAGAAAAAATAAGGAAGAGAAATTTCTTGTCAGTTGCAACGTTGGTTGCCCCAAACAAACAAATCATATGCAAGAGTGAAACAACTAATATATATTTATTTCGTGACGTTAAGAAAATTGCGCATTTATCAAGTAATTATAAAAGTGGTATGGTGAATTAAAAAGCAAAAATTAAAGAAAAAATAAATAAAACAAAATTTAAAATAATGTGGAATTAGAAAGGTAAGTTGAATTTGGGATTGCAAGCAGTTGAAGTGCAGAGATTGTGTTCAATGAACCTGACATTGGAAACCCAAAACTTCACAGGCATGTTGCGGGTATTTAAAACCGCCACAGCCTTTAAAGAGTTAGATTCGAGATGGAAAAATTGTAAGTTGTTTTTTAATGTGTAAAACTTTTCCTTATTTCCTTAAATTTATGTATTTCTCTGATTTTCAGTCAACAACAGTATTTGGTAGAAATACTCAAGATGTGTGCCCCAACATCACTGTCGTCCAAAAGTGATCGGAAATATAAAGGTTAAAAAGGTTAAAATATTTTTCCATTTAAGGCATTCCTTCCCTTTCAAGATTAGGTCCAGGGTCAGAAGGAAATCTAAACCCGAGTGCAAGGTGGTCATCAAAAAGGTTGAGAAATCCGTCTGTCGACTGGCTGGGGAGACTTACGACTCAAAACTTGATGAAGTCGTCAGCATGCTCCCTTTGCAGAACTTTCTAGCGGTGGAAGAGTTGGAAAGGAAGTTGGAGGAGTCGAAAGGTTTTACTGAAGCAATGGTAAAGAACTTAAGTTCATGCTTAAAGTATTTTAATAATCTCACATTTATATTTTTTTAGACATCACATTTACATACGATTAAGGGGACATCGCAGGATGTCAGCACTGTGATGCGCTCAATTTTTACCGACCACCTACTAGAAAAATATAATTGGGATGGAAGGTGGGATAAGCAAGCCCTCTGAAGGCTCTCTTTGGTTAATAACTCCCTGCGAGGTATGTTCTACAGATTTGTCAATCAAAAAGTTATTTGTTTATTGTGTATTAAATTTTGTATACATAAATGTATCTTCTTTTACTTTAAGGTGTTTTCCAACAGCAAGGAGCGTTTGATTTTGAAAAAAGTGCGAAGAAGTCAGTATAGCGAAGCCACTACAGACTACAACAAAAAAAAATATTTAAAGAGATAAGAATTAATTATTTTATTATAAATAAAGTCATTTTTATGCTGTAAAATATTATTATTTAAATATTAAAAAGAAACATATATATATATATTAAAAAATGTTAAATTTCGTTTTATTAAAAAAGGTTCGATTTTTCAAATGAGGGTATATTCATCAATAGTGACGGGTATATCCATCAAGTGTGATAAGAACTTCTTGCATCACTACATAGTAAACTGCAGTAGTGTGAGCAGTGCAGATATATGTATTTCGTAATGTAAAGATGTATTAGAGGGAGATGCAAAATCACATATACACAAAAGTTTCCATAAAGTTTTTCATTTTTCCTTTAAGAATGTGATAGAAACTTTGCTCTACGCGATGATGGATATTTCCATCATCAGTGATTGTCATTTGATGGATCAAATGGTGGTCACTGTTCTTGTAGGCAGAGAAACAAGTCGTGCGGCTCACAGCCGGCTGAAAGCCGCCGCCGATTTTTTCTTAATAGTCGAGACGCCGCCGAGTGGTGCGGCTTGTTACGACTCAAAAATGTTAGCTGGCAATTTTCAATCTTTAAATTTTGTATATTTAAATTGCTTTCAGTAAAGAAATATGAATTAAAATTTAAAGCTGTTATTTTAAATTGATTGTAAATAGAAATATATTTCTATAGAAAACAATGCATAACTTATAAAATCTATGTAAATAATTTAATTTAATTAATTTTTAAATCTTGCGTCTTTATTTGTAACATATACTTCTGCTTGTAGGGTGTATAATTACCATGTTAACTTGCTTGTTTAAGTTAGCTTTACCGCTAAAAATTTTATTAAAAATCAGGCATATCTACACGAGTTGAAAGGTTTTCACTCACTGAATGAGGCCAAAAATAAGTAAAAATACCCATCTCAGTCTTTTTTAAATATTACAACGAGGGAACCCAGCAAGAAATTAGTGAGGGAAACTTATACATAAACAATTATTCACTAACACATTTGCAATAATTTTATACTGAAACAGCGTTGCCGTTGTACGTCTTTTCGTATTAAAGTTAAATGAATTTATTGCTTGTTAATTACATTTAAGTTTTTACTCAAACTTTATTAGCAAAGTTCAAAATATAGTTTATAAAGTTTTGTAGTTAAATTTGTTTCAAAAATCAAGCTAAATTTTCATTATATTTTGTGTAAAAAAAGTCACTGGTAACGCTGTTTGCTACAGACATCTCACGTATATAAATGTTTACATCAAGTTTTTCATTTTTCCTTTAAGAATGTGATAGAAACTTTGTTCTACGCAGTGATGGATATTTCCATCATCAGTGATTGTCATTTGATGGATCAAATAATGGTGACTGTTCTTGTAGGGAAGTGTACTTTTATTAAAGCTAAATCATATTTATGCATATAATCATGAATATTTTTAATTATTTAGACTTTAAATAAAAAATACCGACCTTAGTATCGTTTACCCTATGGCATATATCGAGTATTTTGTGGTGGAATGAGAATATGGGTATCATTGGAAAGGTAAGTTCAATTAAAAAGGAAAATAGAAAAAAATAATTTAAGAAAAAAAACGTAACGAACAAAAAAAATTTGTTTTCATATAAAAATAACTTGATCGGCCGGGCGAAAGGATTTTCTCCTCTACGGTATGACCAACACCGGCTTCGCTTACTAAAAATTTTGTGCGTAGCCGTCCTTCGGCCGGGCACAAGGATTTTTTCTCTATTGTATGACCAACACAGGCTTTGCTTTCTTAAGATTTTCTGCGTAGCTGGCCTTAGGCCGGGCACTAGGATTTTCTTCTCTATTGTATGACCAACACAGGCTTCGCTTACTTAAGATTATCTGCACAGACGGCATTCCGTCGGGCGCAAGGACTTTCTTCTCTATGGTATGACCAACACCGGATTCACCTATTAGACTTTTTGCATAGACGGCCTTCGGCCGGGCGCAACGGTTTTCTCCTCTATGGTATGACCAACACCGGCTTCGCTTGATAAAGATTTTCTGCTAATCTTTTTTCGTATAATATTGCCACTAAACTTAACTTATTTGATATACCTAGGTATTATGTTTGTATGAAAAAAAGCTTTTTTGTGGTCGTTACTTGTTTTTTTTTTTATTTATTTTTTTTTTTTTTAACATTTTCCTTTGCAATTGTACAGGTATTGAAATTACCATTCCAATGATACCTATACTGCCTCACTCCACCACAAAATACTTGATACATGCCATACTGTACATACAAACTTTGGAGGCCCGTAACTCCGAAACTAAGGGTCTCAGACCGTAATTTTTCACATTTTTTGCTTAAAATTAAATTTTTCACGCTGTAATACACTTTTTTAATTTTTAAACTGCGTCCGTAAACTAGATTTAAACCTTTGATTGGTTAAGCTTCACTAAACTAGATTTAATTTAAGCATTTTCACTTTCAAGTCCCAACATTTGTACCTTTCGTCTTTAATGGCTTATTTCCCTATATTTTTTATAGCTTCGACAATCCAGATTTAAGCCTAAAATATTATTATTAAACCAAAAATAAACACAAGACATACCGGCAAACAATATTTTTTCCAGAGTGGAGTGATGAGTATCAAGAGGCCTTAATTCATTTAACGAATCCTGGTGCTCTTCATGAACTATATATAAATTGTTATTATAACGCGACACTCGTGTTTTTAGTATGTCAGCGCGTTTATTGTAGTAAGATTCCATTATGTGGACTAAAGTACCACGGCGCGTAATAACTTTTGTCTTCTCCAAGTTTTGAGCACTATCGCTTTTGGCAGCAGGAGACATGTCATACTTGAGTGAAATTTCGATACCTTTCTCGTTCATAGCACGTTCTCGAGGAACAAAATTATCGAGAAATTTGTTTAAATTGATTGGATACTGATAAGGTTCAGGTTTTTTAAAGTATTTTATCCTTTTTGCATTAGTGAGGCTACCATAGTTATAATCATAGTAAGCAACTAAACAAGGTCTAGAAAAATACACACAGTTTTTTTCATATTCTCTTAATCTTTGCGGATTAACTTTAAATAGAATTTTAATTTTGGGCGAATGAAGATCCATTTTAGTCACAAATACTAGTAATATGCCCAGGGCGTCTTGAATGTGCTTTATGCTGGTACTTGTGTAAATTCCCTAATTACGTAAGAGAAGAAAACAAACTCTGAGAAATGTAAATTTTTTAACAGAGTTATAAAAAAAGGAGTATTTTTGTTGTTCAAAACAAAAATGTAAACAAAATTTGACAATAAAATAAGAGTTTTTTGAAGCGGTCACAATTCGTCAATTTTTAATGTATTGTAATGTTAAATATAAAACTGGAACCTTGCAGAATCGGATTTTCCGGTTGTCACTTTTGCCATTTAAAAATGAAGGAGCTTAACCTAAAGTATATATTCATTAATTGTGATGGTTTTTTAGTTATAAACACCAAACTAAAAGCCGTGCATCATAGCCACTGACGCCGATCGATAGAGACTAAAAATACGAATCTATTGTGGTATAGCTCGTTTTTTGAAATACTGTACGAAAAAAGTTATAAGCCAGCAAACTTTTCAATTGTAAAAAAATCGATTAAAAAAATATAAGTTTAGTTTTTCACTTATATCTCGGAAACTATTTCGCGTGCATATACGGCTATATACGAACGAAAGTGGATAAAAATACGAATCGATTATGGTATAGCTTGTTTTCTGAAAGACTATACAAAAAAAGTTATTAAGCGGCAAACTTTTAAAATTAAAAAAAATCGCTCAAATTTATAACTTTGGTTTTTCGCTTATATCTTGAAAACTATTCCGCGTGCACATATACCGCTATATACGATCGAAAGAGGATAAAAATAAGAATCGATCATGGTATAGTTTGTTTTCTGAAAGACTGTACGAAAAAAGTTATTAAGCGATAACATAGATAATGTGATAATGAGCATAGATAACATAGATAATGTCTGTGATAAAAAGTACATGCAAGGCAAATTGAATACTACCCTACAAGAACAGTGATCATCATTTGATCTAACAATCACTGATGATGGAAATATCCATCACTGCGTAGAACAAAGTTTCTTTCACATTCTTAAAGGGAAAATGATAAACTTGATGTAAACATTTGTATATGTGTGATATTTGTAGCAAAGAGCGTTACCAGTGACTTTTTTTGACAAAAAATATAATGAAAATATTGCTTGATTTTTGAAACAGATTTAATTACAAAACTTTTTATAAACTATATTTTGAACTTTGCTAATCAAGTTTGAGTAAAAACTTAGATTTAATTAACAAACAAAAAATACATTAAAATTTAATACAAATTACACGCAGAAGGAGACAACTCTTGTTTCAAAGCCTTGTACTGATTACATAAAATTTGGAAAGCTCTTCGATGAAAGTTTACGCACTGCATTTCAAAATGTTAACGATTCTGGGTATATGTGTGAGAACCTTGTTAATATTCTTTCTATGGCTACATCACAATCTACCACTTGTGAAAAGAAAAATATAAATATAAGGCAAAAAATGAGCCCATGGATGTCTAAAGAATTAATTTCATTGATAACTTTAAACATAAATTATTAAAAGCACGAGTGAAAAATAAAAAGGATAGATATATCTTAGACAGTCTAAAGAGAATTAGTAAAGTTATTAAGTATTGCAACAGAAAGCTTATGAACGATTTTTACTTAAGTAATATGGAGAAGTGTGATGGAGATCCAAAAAAAACATGGAGATTTTTAAATAAGCAGATTAGAAAAATGCCAAATATAGTGAATGAATTAGTGACCAACGAAGGAGCAATTGTAGTAAAGGAAAATGAAAAACCTTCAATTTTTAATGTTTTCTTCTCTGATGTGGTTCGAGATATACGGGGAAATTTACAACAATCTTCAATGGATGATTTCAACATGTTTAAAACTATTTCTGGAAGTTCTACACGTTTTAGCCTAGAAGAAATAGATAATTTTAAAATGAAAATCCTTTTAGAGAGTATAAAACTGAATAAAAGTCCAGGATATGATAACGTCACGGTTAAAATGCTGTTAACGCGTAAGGATACAATAACTCATCTATTAAAAACTATATTATATATATAAATATTCTAAAGATTCACAAAATTGTTCCTATACCGAAAGGTCATGTAACCAGTAATTTAGAAAACTATCGTCCAATTTCAATTTTGCCGGTAATTGATAAAATTTTTGAAAAAATTATATATGAAGAGTTAACGAAATATCTTGAAAGTAATCATATTTTGTTTAACCAACAATATGGTTTTAAAAAAGGTACGAGAACTGAAGAGGCTGTAGTAAACATTGTGGAACATATATGCAGAGGAATTGATGCTGGTCAGAAACAAGTTGCTGGAGTGTTCTATGATTTATCAAAAGCATTTGATTTGGTAGATCATGATATACTTATTAAGAAATTGAATTTTCTTGGTTTTTCTCGTAATGCAATTGAATTATTTTCGGATTACCTAAAAAGCAAACTTCATTTCGTTCAAGTCGGTGAATCGAGAAGTTGTGTGCTGCATGTTGTGTGTGGAGTCCCACAAAGTAGCGTGCTTGGCCCCTTACTGTTTAAAATCTATATTAATGATTTGAAAAATATCAAGTTTTATGGCAATATATTGATGTACGCTGACGACATATGTCTATTATATAACTATAAATATGAAAAGGTGTTACAAACTCAAATTGAATATGTGTCTGCGATACTTTCAGAATATTTCAGAGTAAACAAATTAGTTTTAAATTTTACTAGGACAAAATGTATAAGGTTTAAGCCATACAACGTCAGAGATGAACAGACTATAAACTTACACGTTGCTGGAAATTTAATACAAGAATCTTATTCTATTAAATATTTAGGAATAAACCTAAATAGCAATCTTTCGTTAGAGAACCACATAAACGAGTTAAAGAGAAAAGTATCGTCTAAATTCGGAATTTTATATAAGTTTAAAAACAGACTTAGTACTGAAACTAAAATGTTGTTATATAAATCACTAATTCATTCACACCTTACATATCTACCAATTATTTATGGGTTTAAAAGTAGCTCTGCATTAAAGTCACTGCAATCAGCACAAAACAAAGCCCTTAAGATTGTGTTTAACCTCCCCTTTAGGTTTAGCACTATAAATTTGTATAAAAATTATGCAAAAACTATACTTCCAGTTAAAGGATTATACAAACAACAATTATTAACATATGTATTTAAATGCCTAAAAGGATATGGAAGTCAAAAAATACAGTTTCATCAGAATGTAAGCTTCACTAACAGAGTAACAAGGCATGCAATGGATTTGAATGTTGTAAGATGTCGTCTTGAATTAACTAAACAAAAAATTACATATGCTGGTGCAAACGAGTTCAATCAATTACCAAACTACCTTAAAAATATTTCTGTTCTGTCTACATTTAAAACTAATATAAAGCAACATTTGCTTAACAACGTCGAAATGCTTCTTGCATCCTAAAAATAATTTAAATTTCAATAAATTACGTTAAATTAATTTTAATTATTTTCCATATATGTACATATTTTTAAATTTATTATAAAAAACACACCGAGTGTAGTCAACTTTTTGTAAGCCTCTACGAAGCTATAATAGGCGCTGAGGCCAAAATTTATCATAATGATTAATGTAATAAATTTAATAATAATAATAAAAAATCCGTACAATGGCAACGCTGTTTCAGTATAAAATTATTGCAAATGGGTTAGTAGCTAATTGTGTATGAATAAGTTTCCCTCACTCATTTCTTGTGGGGTAGGTAACCACATCAGGACAAAAACAAAAAACGCGTGTATTTTGTTTGTGTAAATTGTCGCGTAAGCTATAATAATAATAAATAATAATAATAAATAAATAATAATAATAATAATAATAATAATAATAATAATAATAAAAATAATAATAATAATAATAATAATAATAATAATAAATAAAAAATAATAATAATAAAACGCATAAGCTATAATAATTTAAAATTTTATTAAAAAATTATACGTCAAAAATAAAATTACGTATAAAATTACTTTTCATATCATGATGAATTTATAAGTCTATGAGCTCTAATGATTATATCATAACAATGATATAATACTAATAAATGAAGTCTACATAGGATGAATTATCATCATGATATAAATTTGACTTTCATCAAGATATAAATTCATCAGGTGTGGACTCCCTGTAATGACTGTCGCTATTTAAAGGTACTTTCTTTTATGTAATTTTCTTCCAAAAATTTTATCTGAAAACTGTTTATGTTTATTAATAAAATTTTGAATTTTTATTACCAGAATATTTCTTATCTTAAAATACGTTTGAAAAATATTTATCATAAGGACTAAACATATATTTCTTGCCTTAAAATAATGTTTGGAATTAAAACTAGTCATAATATTTTGTTCTGGTAAATATATATTTTTATCATAATATTTATCCCATGTATGATGATGAGTCTAAGTAACTTAACTAGCGCGTGAAACAGATAATAATACTTTGCACGCGCGTACATATTAGGTGCAATATTGGTTACATTTAACAAAACTCCATTTTTGCCGTCATAATACGGTTATTTGTCTCAATGTGCGCTTTAGAAAAAAAATGAATATTATTATTATTTTTAATCATTTCACAGAACTTACATGCGATGAAGAAAAATACGTATAGAAGCCATTATGGATGTCATTTCGCGAATAAGGAGCAGTAAAGGAATAAAATCAAGCTTCATTATAAATTTTTACACACTTTTTTATTCTATGAAAGTTTTAAATACATATACATATTTCCACGATACATGATATTACAAAAAAATCCTAGGAAAATAAAAAGTGTAAACAAAATTTGACATCTGAAAACGTAAACAAAAAATATCACCTGATCTACTAACACTACCTAGTATATTAATATGCCTTGCTATCAATTTTACCCTGTATTCAATTGGCCTTGAGTACATGCAAGTATAAAAAAATACAACATTAAAACAACAACAGCCGATTTGTTTGTGTAAAAATTTTGAATTATGTAAAAACAGATAACCAAAATCCATGTCGAATCAATTACCCGGTGACAGCGTAGGCGAATTCAGTGTTTTTGCTGGTATACACGACTGTCATATTCCATATATATAAAATTATGTGTACACCAAGGCGAATTGAAACAGGTGACTGCATCCCGCCATACGGTCAACATATGTTTTCTGTTTTCTTTTTCGAGTTGTCAAAATTGTTGCTTTTTTTTCTTATTGTATGTGGTTGCGCCAAAAAAAACGGTCAAAAAATTTTTAGAACTGATTTGTGCTTAACAAAATTAAAGTGTGCTTGACAAAAAAATCAAAAAAAAAATACTTGTGTGTGAAATTGAAAACTTTATTTAAAATAAAGAAACGTGTGTTTTTATTATAAACTTTATTTAAAATAAAATAAAATGCGTTGGTGTTCTGTGTGTCATAAGGGATATTCGAAGGGAGAAGGAAATTTATTTACCGTTCCCAAAGATGAAAACACCAGAACAAAGTGGAATATAATTTGTGGCAAGAAGTTTAAACCAAATTCTTTGGTATGTTCCGACCACTTTGCGCCAACTAGCGTTGTACGTGTTGGAAACAGAGTATCTCTCTTGCCCAATACTGAACCTATGGTTAGGCAAGTACAAGAGATGGAAGTTTCTATAAATGAAATTAGTGAGACTTCAAATTCAGAGTAAGTAGATTCTTATATAAACAATTATATGTTTGATGGTAAAAAAGGCCAATTGTCCATTAAAAAAATGTTTTTTTTACTAGCAGTGCAGAACAGGTCAACTTAATGAATATGTCTTGTCCAGTGGATGTCTCTTTTATATCTGTGGAGCAAGAAAATCCAGTTGAAGATGTTAGAAAAAATCAAGAAACTCAAACTGAGTAAGTAAAATGAAATCAAACAAATATAAAAGTGCAGCTACATACATGTATTTAAAAAATATAGCAGTAGTGGACAATTAGCTATACAATTTGCAATCATAATTTTACTTAATTTTAGTCCGTCAATTTTTGGAATGGATGGAAGTCAATACTTTCAGAAAATTCGTGCGTTGGAATCGGAAATTAGGGACTTGAAATTGCAACTAACATTGGCTAATGCGGCTGTTGACAAAATGAAGAAAATCAAGATGTTTTGGAAAATTTTTTTGGAGCCATAAGAAGTAAAGGTGGTTTAAACGATCATCCATCGCCAATGGATTTCAAATATCGTCTTCGAAAATACATCCTAGGTAAGATTCTTAAAATAAATACTCAAAGTTCTTAAATCCAAAATTTCTAACAAAAAATTTCGAGTCAATAAATGTTTTTTTTTATATTTTCAGCGAGAAATACGGAGCATTTAAATGGAAAAGGTAACGTAGAAGAAGACAACACTGATTGGCTCAATACATCCAATAGCACAAAATTGCTAAAGCAGCAAGACGCAAGCGAGATGGAAAATATTGAAGAACTGCCGTCAGAAATAAACGAAGAAGTAGAACTTGACGACTTTGGCGAATCGAATTTAGAAGATATCGGTATCCTTCAAGAGGATGCTTTAGAATATGTATCTGGGTATATTATAAGAAAGCTAAATCTTGAGGGATACGAAAGTCTAGAAAATTCGTTTACTTGGGTCGATCAAGTATCGAAATCATCGTTAAAAAAGCCAAAAGAATCTTTCGTAACGGAAATAAAAAAATTGGAAACAATATTCAATAAGGTAATTTTTAGTTCTAATAAAATATCTATTGACCCCATTTTTCCATTAGGTTAATGGCACAGAAATATCACACTGCCCGCGTCTAAAAGAAAGATTACTAGAGCACAGCCGAAATGTTAATCTAGAGGAAAACATAAAAAAATTATTTTTCAAGTGCCGAATATATTTCCGTGTACGCAATCTCAATCAACGGTTGAAGCAGCAAAAATCTAAGCAGCAGTTGATGGGATTCAGCAAGATGCTTAAACTTAAAATATAAGCAAAATTTGTTTGCCTAGTGCCGCTTGATGTTGGACAACACACTGTATATGGAACACGAAAAAAGGAAAGTATTAATAATCTCGACTTTTTAAACTTTTTGCTTGCTAAAAATTCTAATTTTCAAATATTTTCTTCTTTTTTAGCAAACTTGTGTGCCTAGTGCCGCTTGATGTTGGACAACACACTGTATATGGAACACGAAAAAAGGAAAGTATTAATAATCTCCACTTTTTAAACTTTTTGCTTGCTAAAAATTCTAATTTTCAAATATTTTCTTCTTTTTTAGCAAACTTGTGTGCCTAGTGCCGCTTGATGTTGGACAACACACTGTATATGGAACACGAAAAAAGGAAAGTATTAATAATCTCCACTTTTTAAACTTTTTGCTTCCTAAAAATTCTAATTTTCAAATATTTTCTTCTTTTTTAGCAAACTTGTGTGCCTAGTGCCGCTTGATGTTGGACAACACACTGTATATGGAACACGAAAAAAGGAAAGTATTAATAATCTCCACTTTTTAAACTTTTTGCTTGCTAAAAATTCTAATTTTCAAATATTTTCTTCTTTTTTAGCAAACTTGTGTGCCTAGTGCCGCTTGATGTTGGACAACACACTGTATATGGAACACGAAAAAAGGAAAGTATTAATAATCTCCACTTTTTAAACTTTTTGCTTGCTAAAAATTCTAATTTTCAAATATTTTCTTCTTTTTTAGCAAACTTGTTTGCCTAATGGCCTTAACTAGAGGGGATGTTATTAAGGCTCTAATACAAACTTCACACATAACAGAGATAAGAAAATATGAGCGAAAAGGAGGAACTTAAAGAAAATGATGAGGCAACAACTCCATCAAAAACGCAAACAACCACAGGTACAACGAAAAAGCCAACAGAAGCAGTCACAGATTTGCAGCCCAGAGACATTTCCACTAAGGAGGCCTATTTTGTAGAGACACCTACTCAGCCGTTGGTTTTGAGAAGACATCCAAAGCAGCAAAATCAGTAAATTAAACACGGCAATCGATTTTAGGATTTTATTGTTTATTGTTGTGGCAAAATTTTTTATTCTTTTTTATGCATTTGCCATAATCATTTTCTTTATCTCATCTTAACAATTTATTATTATAAAATAAAATAAAGGGATTTTGAACATTATTTTATGTGTGAATAGTAGTTTAATAAAGAACGTGTAATACAAATACAAAAATCTTTAATTATTCCAAAGTTGTATTGGTAGTTCGCGGCGCATGCATTAAGACTTGAAAAATAAATTTGATAAATATTTTAATATTAAAATGCAAGATAAGAATTTAAAAAAATTCTGTTTGGTCTTATCCAAAATTGACATTTAAACGCAACAATTCCAAATCGATAATGTATAATGTAATAATTCATCGGTAACTGCTTGACGGGCAGCTTGATGTTGTTAGACGATTGGAGTGACAGTCTGAAAAGAAAATGTATCAAAAATCGGATATAATCCTTATGCAGATTTTTTTTCAATTCTCTTACCTCAATTTTTTAATTTCTCCAGTTAGCATTTCACCCTTACTGTACGCTACACGTATCCTTTCTAATTCGTCATCATCCTCTAAAAAGAATCTTAATAGCTGATAAGCCACATCAATATCTGGATTGCCACCCAAGGCTCTATGTTCCTCAATAGTAGTACGACCACCAGAAAAAGCATATTTATTAATTTTATTTTTTATTTGTTTCGGTGTATCTGTTAAAAATACTGCCGAATTTTGTTCACTGGCAGACAATTTAGATTAACAAATTCATACACACGCCAGAAATTTTTGACAACTCAACAAGATGTTTACAAAAACAAAATACACGTAAAATCACGGCGAATTCTATTGCAGTCACCTGTTGTCAATTCGCCTTGGTGTACACCAGCAAAAATACTGAATTCGCCTACGCTGCCACCTGGTAAATTGTTTTGCTTTGCTACAATCCACGGTTGCATGGTGAAAAACGGCAAGGAAGAAAACAAAATTTGATTATTTTATTTTGTTTAACAGAGTTGCAAAAAACAGAGTATTTTGGTCGTTCAAACAAATATGTAAACAACACTTTACAAAAACTAAGCGTAATTAAATTCAGTCACAATTCGTCAAATTTCAATACATTGTAAAATAAAAAATTGAACTAAGATGCCTGAAGCTTGTAGAATCTGATTTTTCGGTTGTCACTTTCGCCGTTTTAGAAATAATTGAGTACACCTAAGACATTTTGTCATTTTTTAGTTATAAAATCCAAACTAATAGCCGTGCATTAAAACGACTAATGCCAATCGATAGAGCCTAAAAATACGCATTGAACGCGGTCCCAATTTTTTCTAAAAAACTTTCTGGAAAAAGTTATAAGGAAACAAAGTTTGAAAAATTAGAAGAAAAAAATTGTAAAATATATAAAATTAGTTTTTCATTCATTTCCCGAAAACCCTTTCGCGCGCACATATCGCACTACCTATATTCGATAGAGGAAAATATACGAGACAAACGTGGTGTTAGTTGTTTTCTAAGAAACTTTCAGAAAAAAGTTGTAGGGTTGCTAGTTTTGAAAATTATAAAAAAAACGTTAAATTATTAAATTAGTATTTTGTTCATTACTTTATAACGAATTCGCCCGCACATATCGCACTGCCTACAATCGATAGAGGACAAAAATACGAATCAAATGTGGACTTGATTGTTTTCTAGAAAACTTTGTGGAAAAATTTGTAGGGTAGCAAACTTTGGCAAATTATAAAAAACACTTTAAAATATATCAAATTAGTATTTTGTTCATATCTCCAAAGCGAATTCGCGCGCACAGATCGCGCTGCCTGCAATCGATAGAGGACAAAAATACGAATCATACGTGTCTTGGTTGTTTTCTAAAATACTGTCTGGAAAAAGTTGTAGCGTAGTAAACTTTGGAAAATTAGAAAAAATCGTCAAAATATATTGAATTAGTTTTTCATACGTTTTATACATTCAAACGAAAAATTTACCATATTGTTATTTGTTTAACTAGGGTGTCAGACGATCAAGTTTTAAAATTTCTCTCATTTTTTAACCAATACACTCACACTTTAAAAACTTGCTGAGAATTTGCTTTCAAGTTTTCGTTCAATTGAGTCTTTCAAATTACATTCAAGAAAACAGCTGATTGACGTTTTTCCCTCCAAATTTGTATTAAAAATTCTGCTATCAGTGTTTTCTTGACATCTTGCTTAATAACTTGCTTTGAAATTGCGTGCAGCCTACGTCACAGCTTTCAATTTTTGTGAATTTTGACAAGCAGTATGTGTAAATTTCTTGAAAGAGAATTGAACAAAAACTTGACCATGTGACTGCACCGTAAATGTGCTTATTAAAAAATGTTAATACAGTGGAAGTGAAAAAAATCTAAGTAAATAAGAGTTATTGCTTTCCATATAAAAAACCCAAAGGTATTCTTAATTTTAAATGTAATAAATCATTTATGAACAAGGGAAGCAAAGCAAAAACTAGATTTTTAACAAGAAAACATAAAGCACAAAAGGAGAGATCCGGTAACTCCACAATAGACAAGATTTATTTTTTAGCGGAGAAATTTTATAAAATTAATAATAATTAAAGTATATATTCTTCTACACAATTCATCTCGAATTTATTTGACTAAATTTTAAGGACTGTGGGCATATCAGCACAATGGAGTGCGAGGAGAGTAAGAATGACAATGCCAAAGCTATACCAAGAATGGCATCTACTGATCTAGATATTAGTAATATCAGCATACCTAAAAGAAAACGAATTGATATTATTGGACCTCCAACAAACCTGGACGTCTCCAAGTTGAATTCAGCGACTACTTCAACCTTCACCACTAAATCACAAAACAGATTTGCTTGTTGGCAGACCTACAGATTGAGAGTATTGACAATAGTGAAAACCGCAACAACAATTGTGATAGCGGTAATAACATAAATTACAGCAGTAGTGTTTTGGCAAAAAAGACCTTCTGTCCTGCAATTATTTTGTATGATATTAACGTGAAAACGCTAGTGGACCAATTAGAGGCAAAGACTCCTAAAATACACTTCAAAATTAAAAACGTAAATAGGCACAAGACAACTTTTTATTTCTGACATAAATGTTTATACTGAAATGATGTCCTCAAAAGGGCTTTTGAAAGTTTTAATTAATCTCTTTTTCAAGTAGTTCAGAGCCCTGAAAAGGGTTTTTGTTTTATATGTAAGTGCGTGTAATTAAACAATAATAAACGTTTTACTTTCAGATAATACTTACCATATTCCATATAGTTGTGCAAATTAACAACATCGAACAATTGTAACATTTTCTTCTGCCAATTATCCACCAGTTAAAAAGAATAGTTTCCATTTGTATGCAAGTTCCTGTAAAAAGAACATGTTAATAAAAAAAACTAATTCACATCCACAATTTCTAATGAATCCGCAACACATTTTGCCTATAACACCACTTTGGTTTCTTCTTTAATTTCCAACACATTTTGCATTTTATATAATTTTTTAGTTTTTGTTCAATTTTTACTTTTTTTATCTTAATGTTCTAAATATCACAGGAGTATCAATTAATCCACTTTTTTCATTTCCACACTTTAAGACACACGATTATCACGTATCCATATGCCAATTGGATAAAAGCATACATACATGCATGCTCCAGACGGATATACAATTCTACGTTTTAATGGTCAGACAAAATTTAAAGTGTTCCAAAACTGCACACAATTTAACACAATTGAAATAAACTTACCTTGTCGGATCCTTCGGGAATCGGTGAATTCTCTGCAGCCCAGGAAATCCCATAATGCACTTGTTTTACAAGACTGCCTAAATTTTTTAAGGAATACTTACATTTTTTAGCTTTGTGTTGTTGAACTTCTTTTCATTTTCTGCTAATGCTGTACACATATACTTATATTGGGAATTTGACATTAAAATTGGCGGCAAAAATGGAAAATTGCGCCAGAAAATGCAAATTTTCTTATTTTTTCCGCCAATTTTTAGTAAAATGTTTAACAAAATGTAAACAAAATAAAACGTCATTAACTCCTTAAAAGAAAAGAGACAGAACCATACAAAATAAAAATTTTCTGTCTTGTAAAAACGAAGGGGTTAACTAAGTGATGCCACCTATCCTTCCGTGTCTAATCTAGTCGTGATCTATGGTTTCAAGTGTGTCAAGCATAAATTAGACTAGATAAGACACGAAAAGATATGTGGCATCACTACGTTAACCCCTTCATTTTTACAGGACAGGAAATTTTTATTATGTATGATTCTGTCTCTTTTCTTTTTTGCGGGTAATTGACATTTTCTTTATTTACATTTTCATTAAAACAATTTACCACAAGTGACCATAAATTGGCGGAAAAAATTGGAAATTTGTATTTTCTGGCGCAATTTTCCATTTTTTCCGCCAATTTTACTATCATAGAAATAGTTCGAGCAGCAGAAGCAGAAAATAAAAGGAAGTTGACGAGAACAAAGCTGAAAAAATGTAAGTATTTTGGTGTTTCTAAAAAAAGTTAATTAGCTTTATTAATTAATTTACCTTGTTTTTCAGGAGTTGCAGATGCATTATGGGTTGCCCTGAGGTAGGAAAGATTCACCGGTTTCCGAAGGATGCTTCCAGGTAAGTTTATTTGAATTTGTTTAATATGTGTGCAATTGGGGAACATTTAAATTTTGCCCAAAGTTTTTAACTTTTTCTTATGAAAAATAAATGTAATTCCGTGTGGATCTCCAATTGGTTAATAAATTATGTTCAATTTTATTTGTTATTAGAAACCGGTGAAGTGTTTTGGTGCTATAAAAATTTATACCTTTCGATATTTTGTCTAAAATGAAGAACGTTCTTTTATGAATACAAATGCCTATGCACGTATTCTTTTATCCAATTGGCATGCGATAATCGTTATATCTCTGAAAGAGTGAAAATTAAGAAAAGTGAATGGAAATTATGCTGTAAAATTTAAAAAAAGTGAACATTTAAAAAGAATAAAAAAGTGGTGTAAAAGTGTATTGTGGACTATTTAATGCAGTGTGGTATAAAACGAAAAATGTGTTGTGGACTCTTTAATGCAGATTGTTAACTATTTTGAACGTGAAGGGGAATTAAAGCAAAATGTGCTGTGGAGGCTTTATTAGAATTTGTTATCTTATTGCCCTCAGATGGACTTTTGAAAGTTTTAATTTATCTCTTTTTTAAAGATTTTCAAAGCCCTGAAAAGGGCTTTTTTATATGTAAGAGCCCGTGAGTAAACAGATATTAATACACATTTTATTTCCAGCGCTACTTGACAATTTGTTCAGATGTCTGCCATTAATCCTTACTAAACTAATTCACTTTCTATTTCCAGCGCTACTTACCAACTAATTTACTTTCTATTTTCAGTTAGCACCAACAATTCTGGGCCGACACAGCCAATTTTTCATCAGCCAAGTAAAAATATGTAAACACTGATTTCAACGTTTCTATTTCCAGAAAACCATGGATTCGACTGCCAATTTTTCACCAGCCAAAAATATTTTAGGAAGAAGAAAATATTAAACCTTAAAAGCCCTTTTCAGGGCTCAAAATATTTTAAAATAGAGATAAAAATAAAATTTTGAACAACTCTTTTGAGGGCTTTAGGCTTATAAAAAATATTACTGAACAAAAACTTAATAAGAATACAAATTAAAAATTGCGAAAAAATATAGCACTTAAATATAGTAGAAGAAACTGTATTAATAAAAAACTATATATTTTATTTCCAGCAAAAACTTACCAATTTGTGCACAGCTTTATCAATTATTCATCCGCCAAACAACTAAATTCCACATGCAGGTAAGTGGCTGCAGAAAAAAGCACAAATTATTTTAAGTGATGGCACATTTTATTTTCAGTCATCACTTAACAAATTTGTATATAGTTGACAAATTTTCTTCAAAATAAGTAAGTGTCTGCAAGTAAAGAAACCATTTGTAATCACTTACATTTTCATTTTGTCTCTTTTAATATTATATTTTAGCCCTCAGAAGGACATTTGAAAATGTAAAATTGCTTTTATTTTTTAAGTATTCTTGGAGCCCTCAAAAGGGCTTTTTGAAGTTTCACTTTATCTCTTTTTAAAGGGTTTTGGAGCCCTAAAAAGGGCTTGTTTTATATGTAAGCGCCTGTAAGAAAACATAATAATAAATATTTTGTTTTCAAATAATACTTACCAGTTTCCGCATATTAGTAACATCAAACCAATGTTATATTCTCTTCTGTAGGTTCACAGGTCTGCCAATAATCCACCAGCCAAACAAATCGAATCCATTTGCAGGTAAGTTTCTGTAAAAACACATTCTGTTAATAAAAAACTAATTCACTTTTTATTTTCAGCAGCTACTTACCAATTTGTTCAAATGTTCGCCAATAATCCACCAGCCAAATAAATCGAATCCATTTGCAGGTAAGTTTCTGTAAAAACACATTCTGTTAATAAAAAACTAATTCACTTTTTATTTTCAGCAGCTACTTACCAATTTGTTCAAATGTTCGCCAATAATCCACCAGCCAAATAAATCGAATCCATTTGCAGGTAAGTTTCTGTAAAAACACATTCTGTTAATAAAAAAATAATTCACTTTTTATTTTCAGCAGCTACTTACCAATTTGTTCAAATGTTCGCCAATAATCCACCAGCCAAATAAATCGAATCCATTTGCAGGTAAGTTTCTGTAAAAACACATTCTGTTAATAAAAAACTAATTCACTTTTTATTTTCAGCAGCTACTTACCAATTTGTTCAGATGTCTGCCAATAACCCACCAGCCTAACAAATCGCATCCATTTGCAGGTTTCTGTAATAAGCACATTATGTTAATAAAAAACTAAATTACTTTCTATTTCCAGAAATACTTACCATTCAGGGTCCAATTGTGCCATTTATCCATCAGCCTGACAAATCGCTTCCATTCGTAGGTAAGTTCCTGTAAAAAATGTGTTAATAAAACAAACTAATTTCATCATTTTTTCAGCTAATTTAGTGCAAATTTTTCAAATTGCCCGCAGCCAACACTTACCGATGTGCCCAAAAAAAATTATATTAAATGAAATTAATTATATTATTATTAATAATTTGTTATTTTTGTATTTTTTGATAAAATTTTTCACGTTTGCCAACAGAAAGTTTTGTTTATTTTGTAGCTGTCATTGGTTTTTTGTTTGTATGTGAGGTAAGAACTGTATGTATAGTTGACTGCTTTTTTGCATTGTGTTTGAGGATGCCACTTTTTTATTTTCTTTCTCATATTTAGGGGTTAATCGCATATGATAAGTTACTTTTTAAACGTCATTGTTGAGGAGTCTGGTTATGTCTGTGGTGTCAAGTGTAACTTAGACCACGAACCCCATATTTGTTATTTGTGGACAATCAGGAAATCCGGCAAGCTGGAGAGGCTGCCTTGCCTATCAAAAATACATATCAAATAAGAAAGCTAGAATTAGAGGCTCGCGACAGAAGAGAAGAGGCAGCTACCAACGTTGGTAGACTAGTACAATCTTCAGAAGTATTACTTGGCAGATCTTATGCCAGCCACATTAGTCAAAACACTCAAACCTCATCAACTCAGCCTAGCCACATGCCCCCATTAATAGTTTTTAGAACTGACAAAAATTTTTATGGAATCTGAAAAGAAGACATTGGAACAGGAGGTTCGAGAATTTCTTGGTAGTTATTCAAAAATGCCAATGGATGTAGCCAAATCAGAATTTAAAAGGCTGCTAACAAAAGTACAGAGGACATATGACCCGTAGAAACCCTTAATTTCCTAACATTCAATGTTCGCTCACTTGTTGACTCAAGTCGACGCATAGATCTTTTAAACACACTTTTCCACAACAAAATTGATATCGCGTTTGTGCAGCAATGCAAACATTCACCTTAACAACTACAATTTTAGCTATGACCATTCTCCAATCGGAGTAGCAGTCGTGTTTAAAGATTGCTTTTCAAATAGTCAGTTTAATATAGAAGGCATTGATTTTTGTTGTTCCTTTATTGAAATAAAAATCTATGTAGATAATATTTAAAAAAAAAAATTCTTGTTGGCTCAGTTTACATCCCTTGCAACCTTAGTGGAACTAAGATCGAGAATAGCTTATCCAAAAATTTAAAAATATCAAAAAATGTTGATGGAATGATATTAGGAGGCGACTTGAATGCCAAAAATACAATATGGGCAGATTAAATTCAGAACAATAAAGACATAATTCTATTTAAATGGCTCCAAGACCACATAGTAGACGTAGCTCGTTTAACTCCAACCGCACTTTTTTAAATGGGTCATCATACCTTTATTGTTTTTTAATCGGCACAAATCTCAAAAGCCAAAATACACCAAATTATAAAATCTCCAGTTTGGCTACATTTTCGGACCACTTTTCGATAATGTCGGAAATTAAATTTAACGATTCTAACTAAGGTCCCCAAAATATTTTACATCCTTCAAGAACAATAATTGGCAGCTCTTCAGACCGATATGGAATCAGCAACGCTAAGTATAATGCCTCCAGTAGGTCGAAACCTCCAAAATGTGGAAATTGATAAACTAATAAATGAATTCAACAGGTGTTGTAATACTGTCTCGAATATTCATTCTGAAAAAGTTGAATTTGGATAATATAAAATGTTTATTTCCAAGGCGAATTCACATAAGGTGGCAGCGCGGCTACAACAATGGAAAGAAAAACAGGCACTTAAGTGTATGATAAACTTTAGGATACACATAATTTCTACACTTTTTTCTTACCCTTTTCAATAACGTTTTTACTAAGATTCGTTTTTTAAATTAATTTAAAACTCTTCTTACCATTCTTTTTTAAAGAATAATAAAAAAAGAAATTTTCTGATATTCAATGATTCACTTTTGACCGCTATTCTACACATTACAAAATTAAACAAAAAATTCTCAGCTGCCGCAACGATGCCACCTGGTAACATTAATTCGCCTTGGTTTATTTCCAATGAGGGTTTTCACACAAGACTAATTTTTAATCCGCACAACTTTTGTTCTTTCGTATTCACACAAGACTAATTATGCTGGCATAAAATTGTGCACGTATACACAGCTTTGTGTGTGTTAGTAATTTCTTTGTTTATTTCACTTTTGCCTTTCGTTCTGTTACCGCCGCCACCCTAATACTTAAAAAAAAATCTTTACTGTTTCTATTTACTTCATGTTTACTTAATAATTTCTTGTTTTCACTCAAAGCAAACATACACACAAATATGAATAATATATATATTTGTACATATTTACATGTATGTATGCTTGCTTTGCTCCTCTTTCTCGTTGCCCAATTGCTTAATAGCGGTTTTTAAAATTATTTTCATTTGCTTTATAAAGGAATTTCTTCCATTATTCAGGGCTTTTTTAATAAGAGAAACGGGCGAGTGAAACACAAATTGTTTTAAAGCGTACAAATACGGAATAAAAATTAAAAATAACAAAATTTAAATTGTGTTCTACAATAAATGAAGTTGTGGTTCTAAATAAAATAAAGATTGTTCTATTTGTCGCTCTTAAAAATTGCGTTTCATTTAACTTTGCTTCTCGAAGCCAACAATTCTTTAAAACAATTTAAAAGTTTTCAAATAAAATAACAACTAGTGTGCATGAAAAATAAAATAAATTAAAATCGAGTCTATAATAAATAAAAAGAAAATGGCTCAAACAGATTTTAATTGCAACAAGTGCGAATTAAAAGACACCGATCGTATGGTGCAGTGCGACTCGTGCGACAAGTGGTTCCATTTCGAGTGTGTTGGAGTCAATAGTGATGTGGCCGACGTGAGCTGGAATTGCTCCTGCGGTAAGGATCAGCCCGTTGCGTTAAAAAATAGTGTCCCCACGCAAACTTCGACAAGAGGAACGAATACACTGCCACTTGTAAATGTTACAGAGGAGTTCAGTGCAGGTTCACTGGCAGCCTCATCACCAACTAGCCATATTTTAAGATCCTTTCCAGTGCATGAATACTTCAACAAAGGTGCTCCAGGTAATCCAGTAGTGGCTAAAGACAAGATACTACCAGCTGCAGGTGATCAGTGTGGACAAAATATAAATAGTCAATGTGGCCCAAGTACGTCGCGTGGTTCTTTGTCAGCTCACGCACAATTACAGTTGCAGATGGTGGAAGAGGAAAAGGAATTGCAGCGGAAGTATTTGGAGAAAAAATATAGTATCCTATCCCAAGGTGATGTGTCCCAAAATTTGAATTCCTTTTGTAATCAAAGTTCCTTTCAGCCAACTGCCTCACAAATCGCAGCCAGACAGGTAATACCTAAGGAGTTACCGAATTTCGATGGTAATCCCGAAGACTGGCCCCTATTTATTAGCAACTACAAAAATAGTACTGAGATCGCTGGTTATACTGACGGTGAGAATCTAATGCGATTGCAGTCGTGCCTCAAGGGCCGAGCAAAGGAGCTGGTGAAAAGTAAACTTCTCATCCCATCTATGGTGAATGAAATCATCCAGACTCTAGAGATGTGTTTTGGTCGCCCAGAGCACATTCTTGATAGCATGATTGTAAAGGCAACCAAGATTCCACCGCTAAAGGATAGGCTCGATAGCATCATCGAATATGCTCTAACCATACGGAATATTTGCTCATCAATGGAGGCATGTAATTTGGTGGCCCATTTGAACAACCCGTTGCTGGTAAAAACGTTGGTCGATAAGTTGCCCAACAACCACAAGCTCAATTGGGCGATGCATGCTAAGGACGACAAGGTTCCAGTGGTGAAATCCTTCAGCGATTGGATCTATAATATAGCTGCTGCTGCTAGCCAAGTTGTGTCTCCTGTCGGCTCCAAGAGAAGTGCTCCGGTCAACACTCATTCAGAACAACCTGCTACCAGATACTTACTCTGCGTTTATTGTAACAGTGAGGAACACAAGGTCCAAAACTGCGGTGAGTTCCAATCATTAAGTTTAGATTCAAAGTGGAATGTGGTGAAAGAAAATAAATTGTGCCGCCAGTGTTTGAATGCTTATCGGCGCAAGTGTTTTTCGAAGAAATTGTGTGATATTGCAAATTGTAACGCAAAACACCATCCTTTGTTGCACAAATATATTACGGCGGCTTATCCAAACACAGTGCAAATGGCCACATCTGCTCCCAGTGGAAGCGTGAATGCTCACAACGACCGCAATAATAAACCGTATTTCAGAATACTCCCGATTCGAATACATTACAATGGTGGTTCTTTAGAAACATTTGCCTTTCTAGACGAAGGATCATCAATGACCTTAATGGAACAAGGTCTTTTTAACAAATTGGGGCTCTCTGGTGAGAAGGAACCCCTGGAGCTACGATGGACCGGTAATACAACACGATCTGAAAACAACTCCGTCAAAATTAATATTGAGGTATCTGGTCCAAGCAGCGATAGTAGATTTACACTTCATGATGTTCGTACTGTAAGCAATCTTGGTCTGCCCATGCAGTCAATTAATTTTGATGACATCGTGAAAGCCTATCCGTATCTCAAAGGTTTACCGGTTGAATCGTACAATAACGCTAAACCCATGGTCCTAATTGGTCTTAATAACTGGAGAGTTGCTGTTCCATTGAAAATAAGGGAAGGAGGTCGAGATCAGCCCATTGCAACAAAAACTCGATTGGGGTGGACCCTTCAGGGTAGCGGCTCCGATCCAAGCCAGGCTTCGTCCTTGAACATCCATACCTGTGAGTGCGAAAATCGATATAGGGTTCTGCACGATGAAGTCAAGGAATATTTTAACCTAGATGCCCCGAAAGAGAAATCTATTTTGTCGCTCGAAAACAACAGGGCTTTGAAGATACTTGAAACTACAGCCATCAAGAAGAATCAGCAATACGAAGTTGGACTACTGTGGAAAGATGATGTCCCTATACTGCCCGAGAGCTATCAAGTAGCAAGCCATCGCCTAAAGTGTCTCCAAAAGAAGTTTGTCTAAGACCCGCTATTACAGCAGACTACGCAAGCGGAAATAGACAAACTAGTTTCTAAAGGATACGCGAGAAAAGTGCAAGAAGCAGAAAGGTCATCATATGAGGGTCGCACATGGTACCTGCCAATATTTGTCGCTCTTAATCCAAATAAACCTGGCAAAGTTCGTCTGGTCTGGGACGCAGCAGCGAAGTCGCATAATAAGTCCCTGAATGACTTTATAATTTGTGGTCCTGATTTACTTACGTCACTTTTCAACATTTTAATAGAATTTCGTGTGGGTCAAATCGCTATATGTGGCGATATTGCAGAAATGTTTCATCGTATTAACGTTAGAGACGACGATATGCATGCTCAACGATTTTTGTGGTTCGAAAATGGCGACAACAATAAGTGCTGTGAGAACGTAATGAAGGCCTTAACATTTGGTATAAGCTGCGCACCCTGTATAGCCCATTACATTCGGAATAAGAACGCAGATGAATTTCGTGACCAGTACCCACGAGCCGTTAAAGCAATTCAACAATACCACTATATGGACGATTTTATTGACAGTGTGGATACCGAGGAAGAGCCAATGGAACTAGCGGTCCAAGTACGCACAATACATGCATCTGGTGGATTCCATATGAGGAATTGGGTAACAAACTCTGAAAGCGTACGAAAACATTTAAGCGATGATGGCTCAACAACTCAAACCTCTTTCAAGGCTATAGAAAAAATACTTGGTATGTACTGGGAATCAAATAATGACGTTTTCCAATATAATTCTAGGTTCTCGAGGCTCCGAAGGGACGTATTTCAGCCACATGTGGTCCCTACTAAGAGGGAAGTTCTGCAAGTCCTAATGTCAATTTTCGATCCTTTGGGATTCGTAGCCCATTATACGATTGGAATCAAGATGCTCCTACAAGATATTTGGCGCTCAGGAATAAAATGGGACGACGACTTATCCGAAGAACTTTTACTGAAATGGTCCTCATGGTTATCTCATCTGACTAGGATATCATCTATATTCATCCCTCGGTGCTACTCGAGGCTCCTAAAAATAACTTCCAAGGTCCAGCTGCATACGTTTGTCGATGCTGGTGAAAATGCATATGCTGCAGTAAGCTACTTCAGAATCCAGTGCAATGATGATGTCGATGTGCGAATCGTAGCTGCTAAATCGAAGGTAACTCCGCTAAAACCAATATCCATACCAAGACTAGAGCTTCAAGCTGCTTTAATTGGTTCAAGGCTAGCGTCAAAAATTCGAAGCACCACGCGTGTCAGCTGTGAAGAGAGCTTCTTTTGGTCCGATTCGAAAACCGTTCTAAAGTGGCTCTCCATGGATCCCAAAAATTTTAAGGCGTTCGTCATGTACAGAGTTGGCGAAATCTTAGAAACTACCAACGTGACGCAATGGAATTGGGTAGCATCCAAATTAAACCCTGCAGACCGTGCAACGAAAATTCATAGTTCAGACGACGGTATATGGCTCAATGGTCCTGCATTTCTGAAAGATGAGAAGCATACGTGGCCCAAATGTCCAGAACTCAACGTCGTCAATAATGAAGAAATACGAAATTATCTTCTTACTATCGATAAGACGAGTGGTTTCACAATCAGTACTAAATATTTTTCGTCCTGGAAACGACTATACTTGGCTCTTTCTCACTTCGTCCTTTACATTGAAAAATTGAAGTCCAGAATTCGAGGTGAAAAGCCGCAGCTCATGTGTTTTGAGTACATACAAAGGGCTAAGAACATTTTGTTTAAATATGCCCAAGCCAGCGAGTTTGACGAAGAAATATGGTGCCTCAAAAATAGTAAGAAGCTGCCTACCGGAAGTAAACTTAAGCAGCTTAATATTTTTCTCGATGAAGACGGAGTAATACGTGCCTATGGCAGAGTCGAGTCCCTGAATTGCAACAACGCCATAACTTTGCCTCATGGTCACTACATTACCTTTTTGTTGGTCCAAAGTTACCATGAAGATTATCATCATTGTCTTCATGAAGCTACGATGTCCAAAATAAAGTCAAGATTTTACATCCCAAAGCTAAGAGCACTTTATAAAAGTATGCGAAGAAAATGTCAACGCTGTAAAAACGAGTCAGCAGTTCCACATCCTCCATTAATGGCATCTCTACCTGCAGCAGGATTGGGTTCCTTTGAGCGTCCATTTACTTATGTCGGTATCGACTTTTTTGGCCCTTTACAAGACGTAGTGAAAAAAGATGGGGCGTTGTTTTTACATGTTTGACAGTTCGCGCTATACATATTGAAGGCGCCCACAGCCTAGATACCAGCTCGTGTATCATGTGCATTTAAAATTTTATAAGTCGACGTGGTTCCCCGAAGGAGATATACTCCGACAACGGTACTAACTTCAAATCAGTCGAAAGGGTCCTACGAGAGGAAAAGCAAAACATCGACTTACATCAAGTCTTCAAAAAACATCACGAAATCAAATGGAGGTTCAATCCACCTGCGGCCCCACATATGGGTGGTGCTTGGGAAAGGCTAGTACGTACAGTGAAAACAATCCTCTACGCCATGTGTCCTGCTTTCAAATTTAATGATGAGACCTTAAGAAGCGCCTTGTGTGAAATCGAGTTCATAATAAATTCCCGTCCTTTAACATTTGTGGCTTTCGATTCAACTGAAGACGACGCATTAACACCAAACCATCTTCTACTTGGCTCTGCTGATGGGCACAAGCCCCTATGTGAAACCAATTATGATCTCCGTCAGCGATGGCACCAGACGAAAAAATTTGCCAATCACTTCTGGAGCAGATGGGTTCGTGAGTACGGTCCGATTTTAATCCGCCGTAGCAAGTTGCTCGAGAAGGTGAAACCCCCATCCGTCGGTGATATAGTCGTTATTGTGGACGATACACTTCCCAGAAATTGTTGGCCCAGGGGTGTCATTATCGAGACAACTACTGCTAATGATGGCCAAGTTCGGCGGGTTAAAGTCAAAACCAGTACAAGCACATTGGATAGGCCCGTGACTAAGGTAGCTGTTCTAGACGTCGGTAATATTTAGGATTGCAAGCTCATGGCCCCACAATTCGCTTACGAAGGGGGGAATGTTACCGCCGCCACCCTAATACTTTTAAAAAATCTTTACTGTTTCTATTTACTTCATGTTTACTTAATAATTTCTTGTTTTCACTCAAAGCAAACATACACACAAATATGAATAATATATATTTGTACATATTTACATGTATGTATGCTTGCTTTGCTCCTCTTTCTCGTTGCCCAATTGCTTAATAGCGGTTTTTAAAATTATTTTCATTTGCTTTATAAAGGAATTTCTTCCATTATTCAGGGCTTTTTTAATAAAAGAAACGGGCGAGTGAAACACAAATTGTTTTAAAGCGTACAAATACGGAATAAAAATTAAAAATAATAAAATTTAAATTGTGTTCTACAATAAATGAAGTTGTGGTTCTAAATAAAATAAAGATTGTTCTATTTGTCGCTCTTAAAAGTTGCGTTTCATTTAACTTTGCTTCTCGAAGCCAACACGTTCGTTAAACACATACATAAAATACGGAAATATGGCTGAAATAATTGATGATGAATTGGCAATAATTTTAGGAGGAATTTCTAGTGGCTGTAACTTGCAAGCTGCATCATCACTCCTAGAAGCTAAAGATTTTAATTAATATTTTATTCATAAGAAGATGAAGAAGATTTCAATTAATATTATATTCATATTTGACAAAAAGTTCGTTTTCAATTTTTTCCCTGTAAAATACATATAAAAATTAACTCAAATTAACTTAAAACTTAATTTCCCTTGATAAAATATTATAAGAAAATTGAATTCAATCATAATAAAATTCATCATTGATGTATTCAATTTTACGCGTCGATGGACGACTAAACACTAAAAATCGCTCTGCAAAAAAAAAAAAAACGCAGAACCTGTGTTTTTATAAGTGTGTATGTGTTAGTTTTGTTCTGCGTGTGCGGGGTTGCAGCTGGTTGAAAAACTGTGCCAACCAAAAACCACTCTCCTCACCAAAAAAGCCTACAAACTGCGATTTTATGCCAGCACAATTAGTCTTGTGTGAAAACCCTCAATAAAATAAAAAAATGTTTCCGTATAAAATATAGATGGCAGAAAGACTTCAAAAGAATATACCATAGGGATGCAAACAGGTTAGGTAGAGATTTTATTTTGCTCTCAAAACAAATTCAACTATAAAAAATATTATTAAAGGAGCTGGTCAACATGGAACAGGCTGACAAATTGAATCATCGACTGGAGAAGATAAAACCAGGTCCTTCAGCTTTTAGAAAAATCTACAGTATCACTCACAACAAAAACAAACCCTTTTATGATAAACTTTACGTTGGCAATAGAACTATTATAAATGACAATGAAAAATGAGAATTGTTCCGAGAGCATTACGATAATGTGTACACTGAAAATATACCTGAAAATCATATTCCTTACCTCAGCAGTCGTATTTTTACTATATCTCTAACGTACCTAAGTCCATTTATTCTTTCAATGATGAATTCAAATCAATAGGACACGAGGACTATTTTCATTTGCAAACCAAACACCTTTAAGAAAATTATATAATATATTAATAACAAAAAATCGAGTGGCATCGATGGCACTTCAAATTTCATAATTAAAAGACTTCCAGATGTGTCAGTAAAATTTTTGGTAATTATATTTAATAATTGTATCAATAATGGATACTTTCCAACACCTTGAAAAATTGGAAAAATTATGCCACTAAAGAAAAAAGACAATAGTAGTCAGGTTAAGGACTTTCGCCCAAATTCTCTTTTGACAAGGCCATTCGACCCAACATGCCCTTTTAAAGTTCCATGTAATCCAGAACTTGAGAAATCAAAACTGCACTTTTGCTGTGTCATTGGACAACCAGAAGGCGTTTGATACCGCCTGTCAAAAAGGCATTATGTTCAAATTGGTGGAGTTGGGTGTTGATCCCTGTCTCGTAAAATTGTTTCTCTCATATTTTTCGGAACGAAAATTTTATATACATATAAATGACTCAATTTCCGAGTTTGGCCGAGTAAACAGTGGTGTCCCACAAGGAAGCGCCTTGGCGCCTTTTCTTTTTAATATATACCTTTATAACTTCCCTCATGAAGTAGGTGGCTTAAAGGCATAACTCTATACAGATGATTGTTTAATCTTCTCAAACGATGTATCCTCTATTAGTGCTCTTCATAAAGCTGCAAGCCATATGACATCAATTCGAGACTTTTACAATAAATGGGGTATTAAAATAAATGCCAAGAAATCGGAAGCAATCTGCATAAAAAAGCCGCCTGGAAAATGTCCAAGGTTCGTGGTTTCTGAAAGTAAAACAATTCGTCTCGTGCTGGATGCCGTTGAAATACCATTTAAACAAAATTTTAGATATTTGGGTGTCAACTTCGATAAACTGTTAAAATTTAACAATCATGCATGCTCTGTCCTATACAAATGCAGAAGAGTTCTAGGAATGTTTTCCAGACTTCTGAATAACTTTTATCTTCCATCAAGTACAAAACTACTCCTATATAAAATGGCAATTAGATCTATCCTAGTGTATGCATTCTCCATTTGGTTTACGATCTCGCCAACAGTTGCCAAAGGATTGGGGGCTTTTGAGCGCAAAGTTCTAAGGAAATGTATTAATAAAAACTATAAAACTCACCCCAAACGCTATTCCAACAACTCTATTTACACAAACTGTGCAGTGGTACCACTTTGCCAATATGCCCTATCATTACAAAGGAAGTTTATTGAAAAGCTAAATTTCCATGAAAATATTTTTATAAAAGAAATATATAGCCGGGAATGTAATATTAGCTGGTCCCAAACAAATTACCTTTTCCGGTTGGTATTTTATCTTACAAAAACTTACCTGAGGGTCAAAACTCTTGCCAACTCCAAAATTTTTACCAAAAAGTCAACCCAGGAACCCACAGGGGATGAGTTCCAAATAAAATATTTATTATATATTGAGCTATATAATAAAATATTATAATTTATAATGACAATTATCAAAAAGAAATTTATTTCTTTAGCGATATACATAAATTATATAAAACTAAAAAGATATCGTATATAAATATATTTAAATTTACTTTGTTTTACACTGTATTAGATGTTTCCGATTTTATTAATAATCATTATATACTGTGATAACAATAAAAAAGAAATTGTTAACTATTTACAAATTAAAGGAAATATATGTACACATGTATCTGTATATATTTTTATTTATGTATATACATTTTATATGACTAGTTCAAGTCAAGAAAAAAAACGAGAAGAATATTTACTTTACCTAACTTTGTGTCTGTGCACACTATATTAGGTCTTTTCGACTTAACAAAAATTTTTACAAGCTGTAATTAAATGTTATGTTCTTAAATGAAATACTCTGTTAACCATTGTATGTAATTTAGTGTTAAGTGTTATTGAGTCTTATTTCCTTTTTAGTAGATTTGCTCTGCGAGTAACCCTTAATGCCGGGTGTAAGTATTTTTAACTTACCAAAAGTACAAATATCTAATACATTCGATTATTTTGCAAGCCGTATTTTCACATCAAAATTTTAGAGTAAGTCATACATAGCTCTATAAGTACAATATGTATTTTTTATTTAAATTGTTTCTATTTATTGTTCTCGAAAGGCTCAATAAATAGTATTATTATATATACGAGGGCTGCTATATATATTTCTGGCCTGGCAACACTGAGTGCTGCCAAGTGCAATCTGACATTTCCATTGGAAAGTTTGTCATTTTTAAGCATAATCGTACTCAAAATGTTTTGACGTACGACCATTATTTGTGTTGTTTACAGTGACTTGAAAAAATTAATATAGAAAAAAATGGAATTAACTCGTGAACATTTTCGTGCCATCATTTTTCATTATCACGACAAGAGTGCATTGATGAACTTAAATCTTTATATGGCGATGAAGCACCGTCCTATATCACTGTTAAAAATTGGTATAATGAATTAAATCGTGGGCGAAGCTCGCTCAAAGACGAATTCCGTGAAGGTCGTCTAAAAACGGCTGTTGTGCCAGAGAACATTGATGCCGTGCGTGAACGCATAATGCAAGATCGACATGCGACATACCGAGACATTTCTTCCACCAGCATACATTCGATACTGCATGAACACCTGGCCGTAAAAAAGGTTTGTTCTCGTTGGATCCCGCACAATTTGAAAGTCGCTCAAAAAAAGGCTCGTGTCGATTGGTGCAAAGAAATGTTCCAAAAATACGATTGCGGTGCTTCAAAAGACGTTTATAAGATCGTCACATGTGACGAATCATGGATCTATCCGTATGAGCCCGAAACGAAACAACAATTGACCGTGTGGGTCTTCAAAGACGAGCAAAATCCAACGAAAGTTGTTCGTGGAAGATGCACTTCGAAGCAAATGGTCACCTGTTTTTTCGGCAAAACTGGTCATGTGGCGACTGTTCCGCTTGAGCAACGTAGGACGGTCACTTCTGAGTGGTACACTACAATTTGTTTGCCTGAAGTTATCGGAGAAATTCGAAAAACCAACAAGAGAAGACGAATCATTGTTCACCATGACAATGCGAGCTCTCACACATCGGCTCAAATCAGAGCGTTTTTGACCGGCCAAAACGTCGAATTAATGGGTCATCCGCCCTACAGCCCTGACTTGGCACCTAATGACTTCTTCTTGTTTCCGCACATCAAGAAAAAAATGCGTGGTCAACGATTTTCGTCGCCAGAAGAAGCTGTTGAAGAGTTCAAAAACCATGTTTTAAAGGTGTCTCAATCGGGCTGGAAAAAGTGCTTCGACAACTGGTTTGAGCGCATGCAAAAGTGTATAGATCATGCTGGAGAATAGTTTGAAAAATAATAATTTTATTATAAATATTCGCATTTTCACTATTAGGCCAGAAATATATAGAGCAGCCCTCGTATAAAGCACAAAAAGTTTTGCCACAATAAAAGTAATTTTTGTTTGTGAAAATAAAAAAAAAAATTATTAAATTTTTAAAAAATGTGATATGCCATGGTTTTACAAGAAAGTGCCAGCGTATAGAAGTGAAATGTTGTTATTTGCCTCGAGTGTCGCTGCAGTTTCGTCGCCGACTAGCTCAATACGTGACATCATGGAAGCACAATAAAAAAATCATACTAGACAAGCAAAAATAATAACACAAAAAATGTCAAACAACCAGAAACACTTTTAAGAGGAAGCCAGATGTTTTGCTCCCCACTCGCCCACCTAACCTGGGAGCCAAAGCGATCATTATTGCATCCCCCAATTTCCACACACACACTTACATTACTACACTTACCTCACATCCAACCGAACTTCAACTAAAATTTACCACAAACTCATATTTGCTTAATTTAAATATTTATTATATTAAAAATAAAACTAAACCTAAGGTCACAAAATTTTGTAACAAAAAGAGTTATTTAATTAGATTGATTAAAATTAAGACATTATAAAGTTAAGGAATTATAAACAAAAATTATGTAATCAATAATATCGTTAATACTAAAAAGATAAGGTGCCTAAATAAAAAAATCTGAAATTAGTTCACTTCTAAAACAAAAAATAAGAAGAAATTAATTACAACAAATGCCCACAAATAGGACTGATTTTATTCGTTTGGCTAGGAAAATAATCTGGACATTAAAGAAATAAAATATACTATATCCTGCCCAAATGAGCTCCTTTAGGTGGTTCAGTAACACTTTCGTAGCGAAGCTTTTTTAACTTATTTAATCACAACTAATTATCTACCGGTTACACGAAATAAATTCTACCTGGTACACAAGACAAAAAAAAAACAAAACTAGATTATTTTAGATTTAGGCACTAACAAACTTATTTTCTTTTTGTTTTTTGTTTTTTTTTATATGTATGTAAACTACGATCCTATTACTTTAAATATATAAAAGAAATGAAACAACTAAAAACAATTAAATATTTATGTGAACAATTCTTAACTTGTATAATTTCTTAAATACGTTGAACCATTTTCTTTTTATACTACAATTAATTTTCTCCTTTTTAATTTCCAGGCATGATTAAATTTTTTTTCGCCTGGACGAAAAGAAAACTATAATGGCTGACTGAGCCGAAGTTTGATACTTCGAGGCAGGGCCTACTGCTGCCCTTATTTTCAGGACGGCTGCCCCTTCTAAAATCACAGAAAGTGTGTTATTAATAATGGTCGCTTCAATTTTAATATATGTTGCCTGAGATCTATTTTTGTCTTCTTCTTTGCAGCACAACCCAGGATCAAACCTTTGAAAACTGCCCGATCATCCCCAACACAAAAAAATCCGCTAGGGAATGCAAGGATATTTTACTTCAGGCAACTGTTCTCCCTGTGATACACTATATTATATTTTTTGCTATATCTTGCCATAGATCAAATTAAAACCTACCCTAATAAATCTGATTTTACACACACGCACAAATATTAAATTTAACGGTTTTTTCTTTACCAAAACTTGCAGAATATTCTTCCCTTTTTATTTGCCTTTTAGTACAAATTGGTTTAATTTTGGTAAAATACTTACAGACATGTAATACAATCGTCCTTTTTTATGGCAATTGTCCTTTTAATTAGCCTTTAAAAATTTCACAATCACTATCACAATCACTTTTATTTTATTTTCTTACAACCATTTGTTTGGACTGCTGAAACTATAATAGTTAAACTTTCTTTACCCAATATTCAATATACCTACTTTAATTCCAAACTTTCTCTATTTTTAAAATTTATTCCATTTTTAATTTTTTAAAAATGTAGTTTTCCATTTGTCATAAAAAGTAAAACAGACATGTATGGTGCTATTAATTTCAGCTTTTAATGAATGAACCAGTCTGCTTTTTTAGGGTTGATTGTATTTTAAAAATACAACCCTCCTGTGCTACTACACTATTTTGACATATTATACTACGAATCAAAATCAATTAACAGCAGACAAACAGCCATCGCATAAAAAAAATTAAGTTGTTTCTTTTTACAATAAGTTTTTATTTGTTTTATACAATCATTTTATTCATAAAGAACGGATTATCATCCCATCAATTCTACCTGCCCTACGTTGGTTATTATTTTCATCAACCAGTCTGCTGTATGTGCCATTACCCCTGCAACAATGTCTCTAAATCTGTAGTGTTTTCTCAACGCGAAATTGTGATCTGTTGCAGAAATGCAGTATCATTGTTGCGGGCGAGAAGATAACAAACTAAAATTTTGACTCAATATGAAGAGAGAACTTCTCTGTCTCTCTCTTTATATTGAGAAGCAAAATGAGTGATTACTCATTTTTTAATGTAGGCTGCCAGACACACTTTTTTATTCAAGTGTGACCATAATTTTTAAAGTTAATAATGAGAAACACTCTAACATTAGTATATCTCAAAATATAACTCATCAATCTTTTTTATAAACAATAAATTCTTGCACATATTTTTTACAAATACGCAAATAAAATTTATTGCTTTGTGCTCCATATCAAATTTAATAAATAAATAATAAAATTGAAATATTATTAATTTCTAAAATTATAACTAAAACGAAATGTTAATGTTTCGAATAGAAAACGCGGTGTCTGTCACAACATCCGCAAAGCATTAACTTTGTTTATTTTTACGTTTTTTTAGTTTTTTTACAATATTGCCTCATACTCTAAACGTTACTGTTAGGGGCACAACAATATTAAATAAACCTAAACAGAAATAGAATAATTCAAGTATATTCAAGTATATATTCAATACCTAATTAATTTTTTTAAATGGCTATTAAAGCACAACAATTCTAAGGTGCCCATATTAAATCGAATGCTGCCAAGTTTAAATTCACGAATATGTAGCTAGGTTTTATAAATTATATGGCAACTTCTATTAAATTACTATCAGTCCACCCTAAATACGAGCGTAAGACGTTATTTAACTGTCAAAAATTCTCATGCCCATACAAAATATATGAGACCAACCCAAATAGCGCGACGCTAACGTTGAACAATTGAAAAATCCAATTTTGACGCGCGTAAAAAGTGAAGTTGGCTGCAAAAGAAGTGTTGTTATTGTTTTTTGTTTTTGTGGTATATACAAAAGTATTTCCAACAGTAATGACATTACAGCTACTTTAAGGTCAATTTCGCGATTTTATCTCTCTTAATTGTTTTAATTTTGTGGTTTTTAGCAAATAAGAGAAGTAAACAATACTGTTCGTTTCACAACGTTGGCGCTCGTATTTAAGTTACTCATTACAGCGTAAAAACTAGACGCTAAATTACGTCGTGCCTAACGCCCGTATTTAGGGTGGACTGTATGTCAACAGTGAATATCAGCTCTTCTTCTTCTTTTATTTTGAGAGAGGATTTTCAAGTTAACAAACTAACTTAACAAACCGGAATGAAAAGTTTTAAAAAATTAAGCAAATTTAACAAACTATTCAAAAGTTAAAAAACTATATTTTATGAACAAAAAAAAAAGAAAAAGACTAAGAATACGTTAAAACTACTACATAGGCTTATATCTCGAAAACTAAGAGCGGTTTCTGAATGGGACCAATTGTGGATGAAAGCACCATATATTGTCTCTAATCTGGCATATAGCTTATATTTGTTGAGCATATTTTCTTGAACAAAGTATTAAAAAAAAGAAATTTTTAACTTTCACTCATACTACATATGGGCTTATATCTCGAAAACTAAGAGCTTTTCCTGGATGGGATTTATTGTGTGGCTCTAATGCGGAATATAGCTTATATTTGTGGAGCATACTTGCTTGAACAAAATATTAAAAAAATAAATTTCACCATATTACATATGGGCTTATATCTCGAAAACTAAAATGGGATCAATTCCGGATGAGAGCCACATATATTTGGTATATATGTGTTATTCGTTGAGCATATTTTCTTGAATTAGCATATTTTCTTGGAATTAGTTTTTAAACAGATATGTATTTCTCAGTAATTAATGAAAAATTAAAAATGTTAATTTTCTTTAATGTGAAACGAGATGTTTAATTTACTAACCGATGTGTTTATTCTAAAATTTTCATTTCAGATATGTCGGTGCAGGTATTTCAATTGTTGTGCGTGATGCCTTAATAGAAACTGTACGTAAAGTGCAAACTGCTGCACATTTTAAAGTGTGTCTTATTTATAGTTTTCTGACTGAGAAAAAATAATAAGTTTAAATTTATAAATACAGCGTGTTACTGGTTCCTCGCCCGTTAATAAGGATGAAATTGTTAACGATTTATTAGTACCATGTTCCCTTGGTGATAAAGAGGCCATTGAAATGTCTTGGATGGACGTTCAAGAGGATAAACTATTTTAGCCACCTGTTTCAATGGTAAAATATTTTTATAAATCATTATCAGGCATGTTCTGACACTCGCATGTGTTTTCAAAAACGCCAACTTTTGTTTTACATGTTCTGAAACTCACGCGTTTAGCTTGCGATTTTCCTATTTTCGAATTTATGTTCGAAAAACAAAAAAATATGATTTGACGGTGATAAACATAAAAATCAAAATAAAATTTAAAAAATATCAGCAGCCTTCTTGCTAAGTTTAATATCTTCAAATAAACTTTAAATTAAAAAAGAAGAAATTAACAAATGGATGATTAGAGATAATTTCAATCTATTGGATATTCCAATCCAATAAATATTTATTAATTTAAAAATTTTACACAAAGCAAGAAATATATTGGGGACAAATGGAATTTCTATTATTGATGTTGCATTTAGCAACTTTGAAGAAAAAGATTACTTAGGTCGTGAGTAATCAGTACTTAAAAATTATTTTTGCTTATTTTGTTAGTTTTAACATTTATGTTCAAAACGCAGATCGTCCTAAAAGTAATTGAGATATATTTATTTACGTACCTTAACACTTAAATCGCCTATTTAATAAGCACCGAATGTTTGTTTAAAATTTTAAAATGTAAATAACCGCATTTTTATTTGACTACCGACTAAACATTTAACCGCAATAATACTAATATATTTTCGAACTTCAATGAGGGTCTTACCACAAGACTAATTTTTAATCCGCACAAATTTTGTTCTTTCGTATTTACACTAGACTTATTATGCTGGCATAAAATTGTGCACGTATACACAGCTTTGTGTGGGTTACTGTTTTCTTTGTTTATTTCACGTTTGCCTTTCGTTCGTCAAACACATACATAAATTGCGGATCATACTTGGCGGAAATATGGCTGAAATAATTGATGATGAATTGGCAATAATTTTAGGAGGAATTTCTAGTGCCTGTAACTTGCAAGCTGCATCATTTCTCCTAGAAGCTGAAGATTTCAATTATTATTTTATTCATAAGAAGAAAATGAAGAAGATTTCAATTAATATTTTATTCATATTTGGCAAAAAGTTCGTTTTCAAATTTTCCTTGCAAAATACATATAAAAATTAACTCAAATAAACTTTAAACTTAATTTCCCTTGATAAAATATTATAAGATAATTGAATTCAATCATAACAAAATTCATCATTCATGTATTCATCTTTTCGCGTCGATGGAACATAGCGATGGACGACTAAACACTAAACATCGCTCTGCAAAAAAAAAAAAACGTCGGACCTGTGTTTTCATAAGTGTGTATGTGCTAGTTTTGTGCTGCTTGTGCGGGGTTGAAGCTGGTTGAAAAATTGTGCCAACCAAAAACCACTCTCTTCACCGAAAAAGCCAATAAACTGCAATTTCATGCCAGCATAATTAGTCTAGTGTGAAAACCCCCAATAATAACAGTTGTTTTTATGAAATCGCAAGTACTCAAGAAGAAACCAACACAAACAATTGATTAAACAAAGGACATATTTTAAAGTAATTATTTAATACTTTAGTTGTGTAAAAATAAAAGAAAACATATTAGTTTTTATTTGTGTATAATTTTAGTGTTGTTTTTAAATTTATTTTAAGTGAACTTTATAACTGCACTTCAGTATGCGCTTGCGATTTGAAGTCGCCAAATTTCTTGCGATTATGAACTACAGAACACCTTTCATGCGATTTCAATTCGCATCGCAAGTTTTAGGCGATTTGCGATTGTCAGAACATGCCTGTATAATAGATTTGCCTGTTTTATCAAACTTTTTCAGCGTGATATGTTAAAGTCGTTGTCACGAACAAAACCCACAGTAAATGATGGTGACTTAAACTGCGTTAATATACAGAAATAAAAGAAAGAAATTTGAATGTTAAGAGCTGCTACTATTTTATGTTGACCGAAGTTTTTATTGGGGAATAAGTATCCTAAGGTAGAAGTGCAAGCAAATCTTTTCGAGATTTAGCCTCAATACTTTTAAAACCTTTTAAACACAACCCTTTAGCATGAAAGCAAAGTGACTTATGCAACTTTCAAAATAAACGGCTCATATGTATAGATTTCTTTTTTAATTAAAAACTTATGTAAATAAGCTTAGTTTTAACTGTTGAGTGTTTTGCTTAAGATTGCCACAGAAAAAAAAAAAAAAAAACAAACAAATGTAATGTATTTCATTTAGCGATCAATATTAAAATAAGACAAAAATTCCTAGTGTTTACTTTTATTGGTTATTAGGAACTAAGTAACTGCTATCCCTAAATTAGTGCGTAAAGCGCAAGATATCTGTCAAAATTTCTCATGTACATACAAAATGTATGAAGCAACCTAAATAGCACAGCGTCAACGCTTAGCAGTTGGAAAATCCAATTTTGACAGCGCGTAAAGTAAGCAGTTGCTTGCAAGCTACTATTAGCTCCGTTCCAGTACTTTTTTTTGTAAAGTTCGGTAAAATGAGAGAAAACATAAATTATTCTCAATTAAAGAGAAAAATGCCCGAAAGTACGGGAACCCAAAAAACCAAATTTCTATCCCAAAACAAGATGTCGAGCAAAATATACATGCAGTTGTTTATATGAAACATAAGAACACAAATATTTTGTATGTTCTTGAATTTATTTTAATAGTTATAGGAATAAAACTTGCAAATAACAGTTTTGCGAAACATTTGCGTGTATGAAACATAGAATTTTTGTATTTGCTACTGTTTACTTTTCAATCAGCTGATTGTTTTTTAGTTTACACAAACTTACCCAAAGAAAAAGTCTGGGCTGTTTCGTGCAGAAAGAAGAAGAATTTTATTCTCTCAAAAGCTCTCTCTTCTACCCAAACTTGTAGTACGGGAACAGTTTTCGGTAACATTGGGATCCCGCGGGATCCCAAAATTGAGTACGGGAACGCACCTATTGTTTACATATTTTTTGTAGAATTTAGAGAGCGTTACAAAACAGTAATGACATTTTAGCTTTTTTCGGGTTTATCTAGCGTTTTTATCACTGTTTTGCATTTCATTTTATAGGGTTTTATTGAAAATGATAAGATAACATTACTACTCACAACAAAACGTTGCGCTTTTATTTAGGCATGTCACATCAGCGTAAAAGCCATGCGTTATTTTGCGTCGCGTCTTACGCGCTAATTTAGCTATGGCTGTAAGTGATAAATAAATAAAAATTACAAACTCAACATTAAAACAATTAAATATTGTAAATACTCGACAAATAAAAATGTGAATATCGTAATTTTTTTGATGATCTCAAATAACATTATTTTGCGTACTTTCTTGTTCTTCAATATCCGGAGGTACTAAAGCAATGGTTCTGCAATTTCATAAAATTCTTCCATATTCTTAAAAAGGAAAAAAGTTAACGAAAACTTTCTTTATTCCATAATATACACATATTGTGAACAAATAGCTTGGTGTGATGTTCCAGGAATCTTTTCAATTTCATCTTGAGGATAACCACCGTCGCCCTCTTCTATAGCTATATTTCCATCACGAGCCAAAAATGCCATCTGAAATGCATTTTTTACCGTATTCATAAAATTATTTGCACGAAACAGGTCACTTACTTGTTTAAGAATAATATTGACCTTTTCTGCTTTATAGTTTCGATCCGTTTTTATTGTGACAATACCGACGGCGTTGTTGCCTTTCTTTGACTGCGCGTTTTTTTGGCTTAATATCAATAGCTCCCAACATACTGGATTTGTGCAAGTAAGGAATGCAACACTTAAGACAATGTTAGTTATAATCTGCCACTTGTCCACTTCGTTTTGAGATACCTTTTAAATCATTCTTTAAAATAAAAGGAAATGATTTAATACATTAAAGATAATTTTTTTTCTCATATGTACTTACTATCGCATTTCTGTAGGTGCCATCGTTGAATTCTGCGTTTGCTAACAACATAATTGATACCGGCTGATAGACTCTTTTCATAACTGCCCATCCATTGCAATTCCGTTATCAGCGTTTCTTTATGTATTTGGTCGCAATGTTGTACAATATTCTGAACTGCCCGAACTGTCTTACTTGGTGGCCAATACCCTGATCTAAATTGATCAAGCTTTCAAGTTTTTATGACTCTATTTTGTGCAACTGTGAAAAACTTTCCCAGATGATTTGTTTCATCCAATAATAACTTATATCGCTGTTTTCTATCTCCATATTGAGTACAATTATTCATTTTATTCTAAAATTACTTTGTGCAAACAAAAATAAAGACAAACTAGTAATAATATTTAATATTTTTATGTTACATAAAAGTGCTGCCAGATACTTAATATTTAATCGTCTAAAAAATTTAGTAACTTTTAAATTAAGGCCGGGGAACATAGAATCCGTCATAAGTTGTACTTTGACATATTCGTCTGAAGTCAAAGTAACGACGGATAAGGTTGGCATAATGAGTACCTTGCTGACGGATTTTAAATCAGCTGTTTTTCTTTTCATCTATTTGTAAAAAAATTATTTAGGTACACATTCAAAATGAAATTGGACGATATTTTAGACTTTCTTGTAATTATAACTTTAAATGTATAAAGCTCGGGAGTTTCTTGATTTAATAAACAGAGGTCGAAGATTTTGGGTCAGGCCGCTTTATCAAGACCAAGACATTAATGGATTTTTTGCGGTAAATTTTGAAAAAAACTGTAAGAATGGAGAGGGATGTATTCGAGACGCTTTTTAATTTAGTGAAGGAAGCTCTTACTAACAACTCCAATAGACTTGCAATACCTGCAAAGTGTATGCTTTTTCTTACGCTGGTGTAAGGATCATTTTTTTATATTTTTATTCTTATGTAGTCACATATTTTTTCATTTTTATAGTTACATGGCTCATGGAGGCAGTAATAAGTTATTTTCATCAGCGTTTAAGATGGGGCGTACTTCAGTAAAAAAGATTGTTTTAGAAACATGTTATGTGCTTTGGGACACGCTTGCCTTTGTTTATTTGTCAGTGCCCCAAAAAGACGAGTTGAAACGCATCGCGAATGATTTCAACGCTATGTGGAATTTTCCAAACTGTGTAGGAGCAATTGACGGCAAACACATTACATTGACATGTTCGCCAAACTCCGGCTCGCAATTTTTTAATTATAAAGGCACATATACTATAGTGCTTTTAGCAGCTTGCGATGCCGATTATACTTTTACAGCTGTCGATATTGGCGCATATGGCTCCCAGAGTTATGGAGGTGTGTTGTCTCACCCAAGCTTTGGGCAGAAGCTTTTTAGTAGGCAATTGGATTTGCCTGAAGATGATTTTTTGCCGGGATCAAATTTAAAATTCCCTTATTTTATGGTTGGAGGTGCAGCGTTTCCTTTAAAAAGATGATTAATACGACCATATCCAGGTTTGTGAATAGAAATTAGCTCCCAACTCTTATTATAAAACTTTTTGATCTTAGGTGCAAGTCTGCCACTTGAGCGCGAAATATTCAATAAACGTTTATCACGAGCTCGCCGTGTTATTTAAAATGCTTTTGGGATATTGGTAGCCCGCTGGAGAATTCTTTTGTCACCTTTACAAATGCATGAATCATCCGCAGAAAAAGTAGTAAAAGTACTTTTGCATAACTTTTTGAAAATGAACGATGACACCTATTGTCCGCCTGACTATGTTGACCAATACGAGGGTGATTTGATAGAGAAATTTCCGCTACGTTACAAAAACATGGGCGAATATTGTCTAACAACTCATCGAGAGCTGCATTTAGAGTTAGAGATGAGTTAATGAGATATATAACGTCACATCCAATTTAATTTGCTTTTCAAGTGTATAATTTATTATATTGAACTTGTTCCTATATTTTTCGTAAAAGTTGAATAAAAAATATAAAAAGTTTAGCTCTAAATGAAACTAATAAGAGTATGTATAAAAATTCATTTTATTAGTTATTATCAAGTAATTATAAAAAATAAGAAATTCATTTTAAAATAAAATGAAAAAAATAAAAATAAAATAAAGTAACAGAAATAAAAAATCAACTCATGACTAGATTAAACAACACCTAGATTCTTATCGAAATGCTTTCATAAAAGCTTATTTTGTTTTACAAAAATTCAATGGCACTTATGGTAAGTTAAATAATAAAAAATAAAAAAATATAATTAATTTCTTTTATACACTAAAGATAAAATTTCCATTTTCAGGCGATCCTGTCCCTCTTCTGAATGCTTCTGCAAGTAGGAATCCAAAACCTTTAAATAATCTGCATTCCGGCTTTTTTCGCAATCTTTTCTTGCGGCAATTAAGTCCGTGACAGCTCCACAAAGCTGATCAAATTTTTGATGCGCTTCTTGAATTTTGCGCCGCTTTTCCGCTCGCGTTGAGTTGCTGCAAGGTAGTTCTTCCTCTGTTGAAGCAGTGGCGCTTTCGTCAAAATTAAAAGTCATACTCGAAGTATCAATTACTTCTGAGTCTTTAACTTCAACTAAATTTAGGAGCTCTGACGATGCCCACTGCATATTTGAAAACGTTCTGTAAGATAAATATAATTTTTAAAAAACATACTCTTAAACAAGGCGAATAAATTACCAGGTGGCAGCGTAGGCGAATTCAGTATTTTTTGCTGGTATACACGACTGTCAAATTCCATATATAAAAAATATACACAAATTTTTTATATGTGGGGTTTGACAGTGGTGTACGCCAGCAAAAAATAATGAATTCGCCTACGCTGCCACCTGGTAATCGATTCGCCTTGCTCTTAAATAATTGTGTATAGTTTTTCTGTCATATTCCAAAAAATAAAATACATTTCAAATGTATTTTATAAGAAAATTTTCATACAAACGTTTTCTAAATTATGTAGAGTGGCTCGCAGCTTATTTTATGCACTGATTACTTTTATCTTTTGAGTCCTGTAACAATAATACCAGTAGGAATTAAAAAAAAACAAATTGGTATCATTAAATAGAGAAGAGGGTCTAGTGTAACAAGAAAACTTTATTTATTTAAAAAATTAATATTAAAAAACTGAATTATGCAGTGCATAAAATAAGCTGTGAGCCACTGTATATTTTAGATCTTTTTTAATATTTTATAAATATTTAATATTTTATAAGTATTTATAAGTAAACTTCATAGCACAGACATTTATTATTTGCTTTTGTTGATCTTTTTCTTCTCGTTAGTTTTTTATTTCAGTTTTAATAAAGTTATTCAAAGCACAGATAACTAACCAGATCCGAAACGAAAAATTCAGTGTGGCCAGATTCCAGCTTTCGTTAGAGAGGGATAGTAACAGTTTTTGCTTTTTTGATATTACTACCTCTTTCTGATTATAGCTGGAATTTGACATTTTATTTATTTACAAAAATTGTAAAATATTGTGATTTTGTGCACAGATAAATATTGTGTCTAAAGTGTTATAATTTATCAATAATTAAAGTGATTAAATCATTTTAATGTTGATAATAAATCTAAAATTAAAGTTATTAATTTTATTTAAAGATTTTTTTGTGTGTTTTTTTTTGTCTCAAAATCATAAAAAATAAGGGTTGAAAAATCAACCACAACAACAAAGCAAAAAATCTAACAAAAGATGTAAGTTGAACAAAGTTGTTTTTAATGTAAATTACATTTTAATGAAATTATCTGGTTTCTTTCAGGAGTCGCCGCTGCATAATGGGTTGTGCCGAAGGAGAGAAGCTGCACCAGTTCCCGAAAAATCCGGCCAAGTAAGTTTGTATATAAGTTTCATTAGTGAAATGCTTGCGGCAGGTTTTGTACATTAGAGGAACTGTGTTCCTTTTCAATGTACAAAATCTTATTTAATTTAGTTTGATTCCTAGATAATTGGAATTGTATGTTTGATAAGATTTTATCTTAGCAAACATATACATATTACAACAGTGTTTCTCCCAATCAGAAAAATTTAAGGGATTTTAAAATAAAAAAGTGCGTGTGTTGATAAGTGTTTTAAACAGACAAGAAAACAAGTGCAAAATGACTAAAAAAAGATTTAACAAAATAGTGAAAGTATAAATTTAATTGAAAATACAGAAAGAATATTAATTGTTGTACAAGTTACATTTTAACGTTTTTTGCTGGGATGGCATCTAGGATAGTTTGAAAAAGTCAAACAAAAATCCAGGAGTAAGTGTAGCGAAAATTTAGAGCTTCCCCTTACTCAAGACCGTCATGCGTGGTGAAGAGCCACACCCTTCACAAGGTGATGCTGTTTTTAACAAAACATGACGGATCTAGACCAGATAAGGTCGAAAAAAATCAACTGCTGAAATTCAGTAGTCTAAAAGAGAAATAAGATCGTACTCTTCCAGTCTTCAAATATTTTTAATTTTTGTTTTTAATTACTGAAAACTAGAAGTAGATCGAAGAAATTATGTTTATTAAAATAAAGGTATATTAAAATCTTCTCTTTTATATTTTAACACAGATTGTAGGGATGCATTGCTAATTGCCCTGAGATGGAAATCAATAATTGCTGGAATTATTTTAAAACTGCTGAAATAAAACATAAAATTTTGCTTATTATAAATTGTTTCTTTTTTTTATTAAATACTTAAATAAAAACCGTAAAAGTTATCATTAAAGTTCAAAAATATTACAACAAAAATTGTATGTTTTTTATATAAGATTTTTGAAATACAAAAGTAAGTATTATTATTATTGATTAGAACTTTCACTTTTATTCACATCTTTGGAATCTGTTAATTTAGTGGCTAAGGCACATGTATATGTTGTGGGGGAAAGTATGGTTTGAAATTGATTTCTCACAAAAAATTGTTGTATTTTGGATTAATAGTGCATCCTCTTGTTCAATAATTTCACTAGTAAATCGCTCCTTGGCCTCACGATGTATTTTTGATCTGGAAGGATTGATTACAATACGTTCTCTAACTGCATCAATTTTAATAGAACCCATTTTTGGCTTTTGATAGTATAATTTAATACCGATACATTTAGACGGTGGAATAAAGGCCAACAGCAGATTGTTTTGGGTGTAACGGGCGCCATCGGTTTTATATTGGCATTGTTCTAGATTTTCTTGGCCGTTTTTGTTTTAGGTTTTGGAGTTGATATACCTTAAAAAATATTAAAACACAAATATTAGTTTTGCTGCAGTAACCTTGAATATTATAACTAACTTACCTTCTGGAGTATCATTTTTCTTTGCTGGTGGGGCAGTCATCGAGTTTGACGAATCACCAACATCACTACATCTTTCCCCTATAGCTTCGTTAACCTCTTTAACACTTTCTTCCTTTACATCCATTACCCTTGGTTCGTAAACCGTAGTATTATTGATGACACTTTCATCCAAAGCTTCTTCAGCTTGAGATATATCTATACCTTCAGGCGCTACATTTGGCAAATCAAAAGGTGCTGTTTCTTCGCCATTGGCTGCAGCATCTATTTAATCAATGGCCTCTAGCAAATTATTCCGTTTCATATTTTTGTCTGTGGCAAATTTTTCTTTGTTTTCAACATAAGGAAAGAGGTATTCCTTCCACCTTAATATTGGCAGTCTCACCGGTAGCTGGCCATGCTGGATAGCCTATTACTCTGGCAGAAACCAAATCCTAAAATACAATAAATTTGGCATAAACACGTATAATGGCCAATTTTTTTACTTACCAATAAAACCACGCAAACTGTTTTGATTTTTGTTTGCGAAGCCTCCAATTGTAGTACAACCTGAAATTATATGAGAAAACTTTATTTTTTTAGTTGTTCTTATACACCGTAACATTATTAAAACATTTTATAATAATTTTTATAAATTTCTTTCACTGATATTTATACTTTTTTTAATTTTTCTTAAAAAACTAAATTTTTACCCCAACTTTGTTATACATTTTTTGTTTGATTAAATAAAAACATATGTTTGCAATAGGTATGTGTAGCGGTTTCTTCCAACTCATTGCTTTCAGCGTTTTTGAATATTTTTTTATTCACTTAAACGAAAGCTGGAAGAAAATATGATAACACACTTTTTTAAACGTCACTAGTGAGTTATCTGGTTATTTATCTGTGATTCAAAGCAAGCAGTGATTGAAAAGAAGAGACATTTTTTTATGTATACTTAGAAGTAGGGCCAAAGATGGCGTTAAAGAGGATGAAATCTGACATCATATTTAAATAATCTATGAATTCAATGATTTCAATCCTAAAGATTCGATGCACCTATTGTGCCTTGGAGCTGATAAGCTTTTGGTCAGAACGTCAGCTGGCATGTCATCCGTCCTCATATACTTCATTTCGATTTCACCTTTCTTTATAGAATCACGTATGAAGTGGTGGCGGATGTCTACGTGTTTAGTCCGATTGTGGAATATTGGGTTACGGCATAGCTTCTCTGCGCTCTGACTATCATTAAAGATACAAACTGGATTGTTATTACCAAGTATTTCATTAGAAAATCTTCTGAGGTAAATGGCTTCCTTTGTTGAATCCGAAAGATCCATATACTCTGCTTCTGTGCTAGACACAGCAACGGTTTTCTGTTTCTTGGATTTCCAGCTGATGCCACTATTTGCATAAGCGAAATCGTAGCCTGTGTACGACTTTCTATTGTCCACATTCGAGCCCGAGTCCGCATCCGCGTATCCTTGTACTGACTTGTTGGTGGGAGAATATACGAGTCCGATATTTTATGTATGCTTTAAATAGCGTAAGACTCTTTTAGCTGCAGTCCAGTGTGATGTACCGTAATTCACGTTGAATTGGCTTAAAACGCTTACAGCGTGCGCAATGTCGGGTCTTGTTGAAAGGGCTAAATACAATAAGGATCCGACCAAGCCTTGATACGGTATTTTTTCCGCTTCACGTTTTTCGTCTTCGTCTTTTGGGCACATTTCTTTGCAAAGTTTCTCACTAATGTTCATTAGAGTGCTAACGGATTTACATTTTGCCATGCCAAATCTGTCAAGTAGATGTTGGATGTACTTCGACTGCGACATCGAGATCGTACCTGATTTTAGATCTTAGTTAAATTCTATTCCAAGGCAAAATTTAATGGTTCCTAAGTCGTTCATTTCAAAAGTATTTGCCAGCTCTCCTTTCAGCCTCTTTAACATATTATGATCACTTGACGTTACCACGAGATCATCGACGTAAATTGCAATGAGCGTAATGTTGTGTCATGCCCATTTCTCTTAACTTTTCGTCCAACTTTTCATACCATAGCCTTCCCGACTGTTTGAGACCATACATGGCCTTTTGGAGAAGGCATTCTTTATTCTTATATTTTGAGGCTTCATTTTTGTTCAAAACTCTGTCCAGGTCCTTGGGAATTTCCATGTAGATTTCTTTTTCGATGACACCATTCAAATAGGCCTCAACATACTCTAGTTGTTGTACATCTAAGCCGAATTGTGCAGCGATTGCCATCACGAAATGTATCGAGCTAATTCTGGCTACTGGTGCAAAAGTTTCGTTACAGTCGATACCAGGATGTTGGGTGAAACCTTTTGCGACTAGTCTGGCTTTTCTACATTCTACTAAGCCATCAATTTTGTATTTTCTTCGGAGTGCCCACTTTGATTCGATCACTTTTCTGCCGATTGGTTTTTCAACTATTTTTCAAGTTTCATTTTTTAGTAAGGTGTTGCATTCTTTTAGCATTGCATTACGCCATTCATCTGCTTCGGGGCAATTAAGTGCGTCAGTACTGGTTTTTGGATCAGTTAGCTGGATCAAATTTGCCGATTGACATTCTTCATCGTCTGCGCTGCTAAAACCTAGCAAGTCTTCTAAATCGTCCGCGCTGTCATCTGATGTAGTCGCATTTGGTATTTTCTTTGGTCTGTCCCTTTTTCCGGTAATAATTTCTTAGGACGGCTATGTTTCGGTTGCTTGGTAATTACGCATTTACTTTCAATCTTTTCGTTGTTGCTGACTGCCTCGATATCTTTCTCGTTCTTTATGGGGTGTTGGTTCGATGTGCTGAGTGGCGCTGAATCTTCTCTTGACTTTCGCTGGAGTAAAACTCAATGTCATCAGATATAAATTCTTCAAATTGGTTCGTGTTGTTTAATAGTGTAAATACTACGTCACGACTTCTACGAATTTTTCTAGCCCGAGGGTACCACAATCTATAGGCCTTAGATACCTCAGAATACCCTATAAATATACACTTAATAGATTTCGGTTCAAATTTGCTTTTACCTAGTGATTTGTCAAGCATGAATGTCGAACAGCCGAATTTTTGAAAATGTTTAACATCAGAACCTTATTCATCCATATCCTGTAAGGAATTTGGCCATTTATGCTCTGGGATGGACATCGATTTCTTACATAATTGGCAGTGTTTATAGCCTCTGCCCAAAAAATCGGTGGTAGACCAGATTGAATTAACATGCACCTTGCAATGTCTAGTAGAGTTCTATTTTTCCTTTCGGAGACTCCATTCTGTTGAGGAGTGTAATTGATGGACAGCTCGTGTCGAATCCCATGGTTCTTCAAAAACATTTTATTATTGGTATATTCGGTACCATTATCACTACGTAGGCATTTTATTTTTATTCCAGTTTTTCTTTCTGCCATATTTTTAAATTCAATAAATTTATCGGTTGCCTCGCTTTTATTTTTCATGAAATAAACTTCGCACCAACGGCTCTTATTACTTATGAATGTAATGAAGTATCGACTGCCACCAAATGACTGTACTCTCATTGGACCACAAACATCACTGTGAATTAGTGATAACAATTCCCCACTTTTGCTGTGAGATGTCTTAGACGGGGTTTGTGATTGCTTCCCCTGAATACAAACTTTACAAGGTGGTAACACAGCTTTAATGTTTGTATTAATACCAATAACTTTTTCTTTCTTTATTATTTCCTTTAGATCGCTTTCGTTTAGGTGTCCAAATATTTCGTGCCAATCTTGCAATGATTTTTGTTTTGTTTGTGAAATTGAAGTCACTTCTAGGTTGTCGTTCACATAGTACAAGTCATTTTCTCGTTTCGCCACAAATAAGTCCTTGTTGTTGTTCGAATTACGAACATGGCCTCATTTCGTTTGAAGGTTACCTCCAGACCATTTTGGGTGATTTTTGACACGGACAATAGATTTGTTCTTAAATCGGGTACGTATAATGTTTTCTTTAAATTTATCTTACAGTCGGAGCTTTCAATTTGTACGTTTCCCAAACCGTGTATTTCGGTTGTGTTGTTGTTGGCTAAATCTAGTTTTTTGCTCTGAGTGTTTGCGATTTTTGGAGCACATATGGGACGAGGCGCCGGAATCTAGACACCACTTACCATAATATTCTTGTATGTTGTTGGCTTCTTCTTTTACGTGACAGGAAACTTCTGTTTTGTTGTTCTGCTTCTTCTTGTTGAAATTTTTCGATTTGCAGTCTCTTGCCATATGACCTATTTTTCCGCATGTGTGACAAGCGTATTTAAATTTAACTTTTTCGCTGTTATTTTTACTGCTTCTGTCACCCAAAGTGTTGTTGTTGTGGTTGGTCTTCCTTTGGTATACATGCCTCCTTCGACGTGTCCGACAGTGTTCCGTTTGCGCGCTTTGAATACCACAAGTAATTTAACTTTTGATATCTCCGTCTTTGGCAATTTTTCTTGCGACTCAAGGGCAATTCTAAATGTCTCGTAATCGTTTGGGATGCTATACAGCAAAAGTATGGCTAACAGTTCGTCTGTTATTACCAACTGCATTTCGTGCAGTTTGTCAACCATTTCAAAAAATTTCTGCACGTGATCGCGCATGTCGTCGCCGCTTTGCATTTTCGTCAAAATTAGAGATTTAAGTAACATTGCCTGCCGGGCAGGTCCGCGTGACTGGTAGACTGAATGCAATTTGTCCCAAACACCCTTCGATGTAGCGCAATTCTTAATTTGTTGGAGCTCGAATGGGTTGATCGATAGTATGAGGTCAGATTTTTCTTTTTCATCATTTTCGGTCCATAGGATCGCCTGTTGAGCATCTTCTGGCTTTAAAGCTTTGCCACTGACATATTTCCATGTTTAAATAACAGTGCCTGCACTTGGATTTTCCAAGTATCGAAATTCTCTTTGTTTAAAGGTTCTATTTTGACCGCACCGAAACTCATTGTATGCTTCTTACGTTTGAAGTTTTTACAAATGACGCCGTAGATTTTTTTCTTTTAATACCACAACCTTCTAAGAAAAAGAATTTCCCTTATTTTTCTTTTTTTTCTTGCAGCATTTTGGGACCATAACCTGTTGATCTTTTTCTTCTCGTTATTTATTTATTTCAGTTTTAATAAAGTTATTCAAAGCAAGCAGTGATTGAAAAGAAGACACATTTTTAAATGTATACTTAAAAGTAATCCCAAAGATGGCGTTAAAGAGGATGGTGCCAGATTTGGAATAATTTGCCGTGCAATTTCTAACAGCTTTTACTTGACACAAATTTTTAACTAACCTGCGTGATGTAACGTGCTTTTGCAGGAATGACAATGCACCCATATAGCACCATTTTTTCTTTTCCGCAGCAGCTCTAGATTTTGGATTCGCCGACACCATTTCGCGGACATATCTATCGCATAGCGACAAAGTTCAACTGAAAATTTGTTAAATTTAAAAGCAGCAATTTAATTTACATATATACACATAAAAACATTGGCTTAAATCTAGTTTACGAACGCAGCTCAAAAATGAAAAAAGTTGTCCACAGGGTATAAAATACAACCTTAAACAAAAAACGTAAAGTGAAAAATTTGGGGGACCGGTGTTGGTTATACCACATAGGAGAAAATTCTTGCGCCCGGCCGAAAGCCGGCTTGCAGAAAATCTTTAGTAATCGAAAGATAAAATCCTTGCACGCGGCCCGGAAAACTTTCATTTAGTAATTTTTTCTTAAAATAACATTTTACATCCACTGAAAAACTTTTTTTGTGTTGTATTGCCACTAAACCTTATTTATTTGATCAAGTTATGCTTATATTAAAAAAACTTTCGTAGTAAACTGATTTTATTTTTTTACTCTTTTCTTTTTAGTTAAATAGGTATTAATATTACCTTCTCCGTAGACAACTTCTTTTTAATTTTTAAGCTGCGTCCGTAAACTAGATTTGTTCCAAAACATTTCTTACCTGTTGTGCCTGTTGCAGCAGCTACAGCTGCCTAAGACTTTTTTTTAATTTGTTTCTATATTCTTGCTTACTTTTATTGTATAAGCAAGGAAACATTTGCTCGGCTTCTATTAATTTTTCTTCCATTTTTGTTGAACAATTTATTTATTTAATGTTTATTATAACGACGGATGAGGTTGGCACAATGAATACTTTGCTAATGGATGTTAAATCAAAGAGTGCTCTATTTTTATGCACTTTATATTTAATTTGTATTTTATTCACTTGTTAATTGAATTAAATTTATATTTTATTGTTTGCCACCAAAATTGTTTATTAAAATCACAAAACACAATTGAAACACAGCAAGAGTAAAAAGCAAACAGAGAAGTAGAAGCAGTTGATAGTTGTCAAAGTATTCAACATACGTCAAAAGTTAAAAGTTGACCAACTTTCGTACTTTGCGTTGACGGACACGTATTGAGACGCTCATAAGAAAACATGTATTTTAACTGACTTGTCAGTTGAATTTGTCAAAGTTTAACGTATAACGGATTCTATGTGCCCCGGCCTTTAGACTCAACGGATTATCAGTTTTTGCAATACTTTATAACGATTTCTTTTAAGATAAGAATAAATATATTCTCAATAACATAAATTCTTAATTATAAATATATATATATATATACAGTGAAGGACTTAAGTATAGGCACAAGGTGCAAAATGAAGCAAACAGTAATTTTTTTTGATATTGATTATCATCAAATGTTTATTTTTAGAACGTAAAATGGTTCTTACAAGGCTTCATATAAGAAGTAATCAAAAAATTTGAACAGATTTCATTCGCCGACAGAATAATAACAAAAAATTTAAAAATATCGATTTTTTATGAGACAAAAGTATGGGCACATTCATTGTTAACGGAAATAAAAGACGATTATAAATTCGCCAATCTGGCAATACTGTATTTTTTGACAGAATGGAATGTTCCGTTATTATTTTCAATTTGTTTCAGTTGGTGAAAAGTAAGAAAAATTTGTTTGCTGAGATCGGCGAATTAATGGATCGAAGCCGTTTTACTATTCGGACAATAATTAATCGTTTTAACGGTAAAACTAACTTTGAAAGTGCTAAACGCTGTGGTCGTCCCAGAAAATTAACTGAGAGAGAACGTGCCCAAATAATACGGAAAGTTAAAATTGATCCGAAAACAACATCTACACAGCTGGCAGCGGACGTCAAGGAAAATTTCGGTAAGGACGTGCACTCTAAAACTGTTCAGAGATTACTACAAAAATATCAGAGGCAAATAAATCGGAAAACATGGGTGAGCTCCTATTTCTTCACTTGATATGTTTTTCTTATTTTTAACTCCCTATCGCCGCATACAGTTTTTTTTTTTCGATTGGAGTTTATTCACTAAAATGGATAACATGATAACTTGTTTCTAAAACGGACATAAAAATACTTATACTTAACGTGTCTGCTTTTTGTATTTTAAAAACAAGGCCACATGCAAAGCCTTATTTTTTCTACTTGTTTCTAAAGCGCTAAATTAAAAAATTATATTTCACACGAATATGCAGAGTAACATATAATATAGCAGCAAGTAGAAAAAATAAAATGTTTTTTTATTCTCATAACTATAGTTTCTAGAAAAAAAATGCAAAACTAAAGCACAGATAACTAACCAGATTACTCACTTATGACGTTTTAAAAAGTGTGTTAACATATTTTCTTCCAGCTTTCGTTTAAGCGAATAAACAAATATTCAAAAACGCTAAAAGCAATGTGTTAGAAGAAAACGCTACATATACCTATTGTAGACATATGTTTTCATATAAAAAATATAAACAAGTTCAACCAGCAAGTGCTTAAATACTTTTTTGTTAACAAAAGAATTGATTTTTATAGAACAAGGTAAAAAGTCACTTTTTTTTGCATAAATGTGCAGATTTGCCTAATATGTTGCTTTATGAACCCCCGGGCACAGGGAAAACAAGTGTTATTCTTGCAGCAGCTAGACAAACTTTTTTGGTTACATGTATCGAGAAAGAACTTTAGAACTAAGTGCTTCTGATGAAAGCGGCATGAATTCGGTAAGATCGAAAAAAAAAAACTGAGTGGTACAAGACCAGAGGGTCGTCCTTATCCCCCGTTCCAATTTATCATTCTTGATGAGGCCTTTTCTATGACCATGCAGCGGCTTTCAGAAGAACGATGAAAAACGTCGTAAAAGATTTTGTTTCATATAAGAATGTCGATACGGTATTTGCACCAAATTGGAAGACTATGTGCTATAAGGCTTATAGTATATATTGGCCATATGCTGGATCAATTTAATGAGTATATATTTAATAAGATATTACTTTTTGATAAACATGTAGAAGGCTCGCATATGTTATAAACTCGGAGTGAGTTATGTTGCATAGAAATATTTAGCTTTCATTAATAATAAAATTATTTTCCAGGAATGCTCCTTTCGATTGTAAGAATACTTGCAAATTATGGGTTTATGCTGTGATATTATATTGGCTCTGTAGTTTTCTTAATTCCGAGAAGTAACTGATGTTAATATATTTAAAAAGAATAAAATGTGCTTTCAACCTTAATGCATCTTATTGACATGTATGTATGCCAATTTCATTAATTTAATTATTTTTAACAATAAAATATAAAATAAATCATTACAAGAGTTTTTTTTAAATCAATTGCTTTATTGTATTTATTAATTATTTTTGTGCATATTTATTTAAAAAACTTACTTTATGATAATCTATATATAAATAGGCAAAGACAAAACTTCGGAATAATTTTTCTCCTCTGTTTGTCAACCCATTTTCTTTATTCTTTCACATATTTGTAGATATTGTCGAGCTTTAGTGCACCGTCTTTATCTAATTTAATTCGGTTCAGTATTAAAGAAATAAATGACTCCTTAAGTTGCTACTTGCACATTGCGTTGCGTTCTTCGGCTAATTTGGACATTACCTTTGGAAGAAAACTATGTTTATTATCACGACTATTTGATTAGTGTATTTTTACACTTACATGCCTTGGTGGCGGGTAGGTGAAAGCCTATTACAATACTTTTTCAGTAGCCAATTTAACATTATATAAATCGATGGTTTTCTTGCGCGCATGGCTTACAAACACTTTGGCATTTTCCAATATACAAGTCGCATAACCTTTTTAAAGAATCAGATAACTAAAGTGATATTTGTTTATAATAATAAAGGACGTACGGTATGTGAATTCCAATAATTGATTGATCGATTGATTAAAAGCACCATTCATAGGCAAACTTTTAATGCGTCATATTTTTTAAATCTTTGTATTCTTTTCTTAAAACTCAATAGCTTCAACGTTGCCGGCAATAACTTTACTATGTGGAGTATATAAAACCATGGCTATAGTACCAAATGCTTTACCACAACCCATTTGCACTGCACTGGCCCTTATCAAACGGTAGGACAAAGAAGATACCACTACAGTCGGTTGAGCATATTACGCACAATTTTTAATTAACAGCATTGGCCATTTCAAATATTCTTCTAGCTTCCTTGGCCAGAAAATAATATAATTGATGTTTCGTTAGGATTTATTTCTGGCTTTATAACTTCTTTAGTTGATAAGATATTTTTTAAATTTATCGCTTGATTTGTTGAAGTTGCTGTCTCAAGTGGATTTTCTGCAGCTTTGCTACATTTCATTTGTTAAAACGTAAATTGTTTTATACTATAATCGGTGTTTTATACTTAGGCGACAGCTTAAACTTAACATTTTTATTTCAAAAAACAGATATAACTAAATTCCAGCTATAACCAGAAAGAGGTACCCTACAAGAACAGTGACCATCATTTGATCCATCAAATGACAATCACTGATGATGGAAATATCCATCATCGCGTAGAACAAAGTTTCTATCACATTCTTAAAGGAAAAATGAAAAACTTGATGGAAACTTTTGTGTACATGTGATTTTGCATCTCCCTCTAACTAATGAATCTTTCCATTATGAAATACATATATCTGCACTGCTCACACTACTGCAGTTTCCTATGTAGTGTTGACAGAAGTACTTATCACAATTGATGGATATACCCGTCACGATTGATGGATATACCCTCATTTGAAAAATCGAACTTTTTTTAATAAAACAAAATTTAATATTTTCTAAATATATACATGTTTCTTTTTTAATATCTAAATAATATTTTACAGTATAAAAAATTACTTTATTTATAATAAAATAATTAATTCTTATCTCTTTAATTATTTTTTTTTTTTTGAGTCTGTAGTGGCTTCGCTATACTGACTTCTTCACACTTTTTTCAAAATCAAACGCTCCTTGCTGTTGGAAAAAACCTTAAAGTAAAAAAAGATATACATTTATATATAAATAATTTAACACGCAATAAACAAATAACTTTTTGATTGACTAATCTGTAGTACATACCTCGCAGGGAGTTATTAACCAAAGAGAGCCTTCAGAGGGCTTGCTTATCCCACCTTCAATCCCAATTATATTTTTCTAGTAGGTGGTCGGTAAAAATTGAGCGCATCACAGTGCTGACATCCTGCGATGTCCCCTTAATCGTATGTTAATGTGATGTCTAAGAAAAGATAAATGTAAGATTATTAAAATACTTTAAGCATGAACTTAAGTTCTTTACCATTGCTTCAGTGAAACCTTTCGACTCCTCCAACTTCCTCTCCAACTCTTCCACCGCTAGAAGGTTCTGCAAAGGGAGCATGCTGACGACTTCTTCAAGTTTTGAGTCGCAAGTCTCCCCAGCCAGCCGACAGACGGATTTCTCAACCTTTTTGATGACCACCTTGCACTCCATCAAAACTTTTAGGCAATACGAATTGCAAAACTTCTTAAAATTTAAAATTTAAAATTAATTATAATTTTATACTCACATATTTTCCTGAAGTTTTCTAAGCCGGGTTTAGATTTCTTTCTGATCCTGGATCTAATCTTGAAAGGGAAGGAATGCCTTAAATTGAAAAATATTTTAAACCATTATAATTTTTGAAACGTTATAAATAACCTTTGTATTTTCGATCACTTTTGGTTCTTCCAACTCGGATCTAACTCTTTAAAGGCTGTGGCGGTTTTAAATACCCGCAACATGCCTGTCAGTGTCAGGTTCATTGCACACAATCTCTGCACTTCAACTGCTTGCAATCCCAAATGCAACTTCCTTTCTAATTCCACATTGAACTATTATATATATTTTCTTTGCTTTTCAATAATTTTTTTTTTTTAATTTGCTTTAAATAATTCAACATATCACTTTTATAACTATTTGATAAATGCGCAATTTTCTTAGCGTCACGAAATAAAACATATATTAGTTGTTTCACTTTTGCATATGATTTGTTTGTTTGGGGCAAACAATGTTGCAACTGATAAGAAATTTCTCTTCCTTATTTTTTCTTTCAAAAATTACAAAAATTCCTTAAAACCGGCTAACTTTTTGCAACAAATTTAATAAAAATTTTGTTTGACCTTTGGCACAATTGTAATTGAAAAACATTTTGTAAGCTGTATTTAATAGTTTGCTGCACTATTATCTATAAACTCAAGCGAAAAATAAAATTTAGTCTATTAAAAAAAAATCATCCCAATTCAGTACCAAAAACGCAACAACGGCAACGCTGTTCAATATAAAATTGTTGCAAATGTGTTAGTGTACAAATTGCGTTAGTATTAGTTTCTGTCAAATATTTCTTGCTGGGTAGTAATGTAAAAAATCAAAGTAATATTACTATCCCTCTCCAACTATAGCTGGAATTTGGCTACACTGAATTTGTCGTGTCAAATATTGGTAGTTATCTGTGACTTAAGGCAGAATTAGTCTTTACTTTCCGTTCCGTGACGAATCAGCTGATCAATTTCTGTTAAATGGAAAATATGTATTTGTGGTTTGTTATTACTTTGTTATTAGAAAATAGAATTCAACGTTAAGTTACTTGAAAGTAGTTTGGTAGTGTGGGTGCAAAATTTTAAACAAAGCATTTTTGTCATAGTGATTGTAGTTGTTTTTGTTGTGTATTGTGTTTTCTTTGTTTATTATAAACGGCTGATTTGTTGTTACAGAAAAACTAATTACAATAATTTAAAAAGCAGAACGGCACGGCACAGAACAGCAAATGAAAGTAAAGACTAATGAGGCCTTTAAGTATGACTATAAGTTTAGTACAAATATCAACTTGGCATTATTTTTTCAATTTAAAAAAAAATACTAAAACCATTTTTCAATATTTTTTATCTCTTTTTTGCAGGTTTGGACCAAAATTATATATAGAAAAAGACGTCGATAAGGGATTCCAGCAACGGTAAGTATAAGTGAAATAGTAGTTTTTAAGTTATATATTAAAATGTTTAAAAAAAACCTGCTCATAATCGGTGTTGCCGGATGGTTTTTCCATAAATAAAGTTAAAAATCGCCAAAGTGTCCTTTCTTAGATTTTGCTAAAAAAAAGTAATTTAATAAAAAACATTAACTAATCACAAAAAAGTAATATTTAGGCTCTGTTTCCTAAGCGCGTGTGTATAAACATTAATAAAGATATTTTTTACCGTATTTCTTAATCATGTATAGGAAGGTTTGTTGCGTGCGGCCTACATCCTTTATAATAATAAAAATTTTATACAATAGTTTTTTATTTAATTCCGCGTCCACAAATTTTATTGCCAAGTCAATGGCAAAAAAAATTTTTGCGTGGCGGATCCTAGGAAGAGCGTCGGGAGGGGGCCAAATATGCCTAGAACCTCGAGTCCCTTATTCACTTAAAAGAGGAGTGGTCTCTTGTAATTTGAAGGAACCACCTCCGACCCAAGTCCCGGTTTAAGTATAATTTTTGTGTTTTTTTTTTTTTTTAATTTTCTTCCATCTTTGTGTGTTTGCGGATGACCAACCGCGATGGAAACATTAGCCATTCACTAGTGCTGGCGGCTGAGCAAAACCACAAATATACATTACAATGCTCATTTGAAAGTAACCTAAAAGAAAATAAAGAAAAAAGTTTAAAGTTTTGGTTGTTAACAGAGAGAAACGATACATCACCTTCTACTAATACACCAGTTGTCCACATAGCAAGGCTGAAAAAGAAAAAAAAAAGAAAAAGGTATCATTAGACAAATTTTAAATAATTTTAATTTAATTTTGCTGCTTTACTTCCCCCGTGTGTTAATTTTGTGTTAATAAAATCTCCTGTCATTGTTTGTTTACATTGCATGAGTTTTGTAAAAGTATGAGTGTCAGATTTATCAATGAAAATAGAGAGAAGCATTGTGCCGTAGAATACTGGGTAATGCAGTATATGTTTTAATTTGCTTGACATTTTCAATCATAAAAGCTCATAGTATCAATGGTCGTCTGTAAAACTTCACCCACCTGATGAAAGCTTTATGAACTTTTAAAAAAGCTCAGCGGTTCTATGTTCAGAGAATATGATAGAAATTAGGAAAAAAAAGCTGGCAGAAAGAGATCGAACGATTTTCTTAGAAATTTCTAGAATTATGGAAAAGTAACGGGTTGTAACTAAAATTGAAAAAGGGTATAAAATCAAAAGATGAGTAGGAAAAAAGGATTTTTGTGGTGTTTCGTTTGAAAAGATTGTTTTGGTGGAACGAAAATCGTCTTAAGTGTTTAACGAAGTTTTTTTATGTGGTGATTATCAAAAGTAAAAAGGCGTTTTTTTTTTTAATTATTGTTTGTGGTGGACTTGGCCAAAAGAAAAAAGTAATAAAAGCTAAGAAACTTAAAATTTTTGAACTTAGAAAAAAAACTAATTATTTTATGAAAGAGCAAAACTGCATTTGAAGTGCCGAAATAAAAAACAGATTGATAAAAGAAATAATTTAAACTACATACCTACCTGATATTGAACAGTTTAAGAAAGTGCACAATATTAGTGTCAACATTTTTTAAAATATAAAATGCATTGACTGTGCAAACTTATAGACAGTTAATAATATAATATACTTTGGCATAGAAGAGTCAAGCCGTATATAAAGAAATAATCAAAACATAAATCACCAGAACTTTTTTTTATTGGAAAAACAAAAATTCAACAAATACCAGAGATTTTTCCAAGCTTTATGTGTGGGGTCATCAAATCATCGAGTTGCAGAACTGTCCGGAGAGTATCTCGGGGAGAATCCGTCTTAAAACCCAGAGGCAGATGTATGGTGTCCAACGGAGCTTTTGAGGAGTTTGCTGAAAGAAAAACCTAAGTTGTTATTAAAAACTGAATATTTGTATTTATTATTAGTGTTGTTAGTTAGTATTCTTATTGTTAATTGTTATACATAATTAATTGCATTCGTTGTTATTAAAGATAAGTTTATATAAAATCAAGTTTTTTTTGTCAAAGAACAATTTTTGTTTAGAAAGATAAAATAAAGCATTAAATTAAAGGGATTCATTATCAGAAAAAAGGATTATAAAGTATAGAATTTACCGAGGTTTCTAAGAGACGGAGTTTTAGGGTTGTTTTTTTAAAGGTGATGAATAGCCGTCATACAGACCTTAGGGAGCTCCTTCAGGCAGGAAAAGTAGGGCTGAAAGAAAATTAAATTTTAATTGAAGTTTTACCCTAAAATTTTGCGTCCCGAAGAAATAAATAAACGTTTTTTTTGTAAATTTTTGTAGTATTCGGTTTGAAAATAAGTGAAAGCCGAGTTTGTCCCTTTCTATAGAAAAACACTAGGATGTTTTGTTTAATTTAAGAAAATAATTCAGAATATTTATGTATGATCTTATAGTTTATATAAGCAAAAACGGAAGAAGAAGAAATAAAGAGAATGTCAAATTACATTGTAAAACAGTTGAAGAAAAAATGTGTTGTCAACATAGCGATTTGAATGTGCGTTTAAATGTAGTGTACTACATAAATACTTCAACACCCCTTCTCATTCCAAATTGTCTACAATCTTTAGTACCGATCTTAAGTCTTTAATTCTTTGTGGTGGAAGTGGCTTCGTTAACAAATCAGCTTGCATTTCGCTCGTGGGACAATATATACATTTGATGACATTTTTTGAAATATAATCTCTTACAAAATGATACTTAATGTCTATATGTTTTGTCCTGTTATTCAGCTTAAATCTTTCCATAATCTTTATGCAACTCTGGTTATCTTCGTTTATGATGATTGGTTGGTTGATCTGCTCTCCAAAATCTATTTAAAGTTCCTTTAGCCACAGCGCCTCCTTTGACGCTTCAGCAAGCGCAATGAACTCAGCCTCAGTAGAGGAAAGTGCCACACAAGTTTGTTTACGGCAGACCCACGAAACTACAGCTCCATAAATTTTAAATAAATAGCCACTATTTGATTTTCTAGAAACTCTGTCTTCACCCCAATTAGCGTCAGAATAACCAAGCAGAATTTCATTACATTAAAGTGTAATTTCAAATGAATGATTCCTTTTAAATACCTTAAAACTCTCTTCAATTCTGTCCAGTCTTCTACGTTAGATTTGCTAGCTTTCTGGCTCAATATGTTAACTGCCGCTGTTACATCTGGTCTTGAATTTAAAGTTATGTACAAACAATAAGCATCCTATAAATTTTTGATATTTTTTGTTGTTATTTAAAGGCGTTTGTTCTATACCGGACTCTCCATATGAAACTACTATAGGAACTGATGATACTTTTGAGTCTTGGAGACCATTCTCCTTTAATACTTTCTCAATGTATTTCGACTGTGAAATTGAATAAAACCCATCTTTTGATCTGTATACTTGTAAACCAAGGTAATTTTTAATTGGCCCCAAATCGGATTTTAAACGAAGTTTTAAAGATGTCTTTTATTTTAAATATTGTTGATTCATGCTTTGAACAAATTAGTATGTCGTCAACGTAGATTAACACGAATGTCAATTCAACCCCTTCTAAACGTGTATATAAGCATTGATCCATTCTGCTTTGCTGAAAATTTGATTTTACTAAAACATTATGAATTGTCTAGTTCCACGACTTGGCAGCTTGTTTTAGTCCATATATCGATTTTTTTAAAAGACATACTTTATTTTCACAATTCTTAGCCATAAACCCTTTTGGCTGTTCCATAAAAATTTCCTCATTTAAATGACTGTTTAGGAAAGCTGTTTTGCAATCAATATGATGTATTTGTAAATTTCTCTTACCAGCAATTCCAAAGAGTGTTCTTAATGTTATGTGTGAAACGACCGGTGCAAAAACATCTTCATAGTCTATGCCATATTGTTGTAAAAAACCTCGCGCGACTAGTCTTGCTTTGTATTTAACTTCTTCGTTGTATTGTTTTTTCTTGAATACCCATCTGCAGTCTATTACGTTACAATTTTTTGGTCTATTTACTAGCACCCAAGTATTATTTGCCTTCATGGATTTTATTTCGCTTTTCATGGCCTCAATCCAATTTTGACGAGCATCACATGTTATTGCTTTTTCATAAGTTACAGGAGTGTCACCTTTTGTCAGATTTAAATATCTTTGTGGTATATTACCCTTTGTTGTACGTTGTGATTTTCTCAAAATTTTATCATCTGAATTGCATTCCATATTTTCTTCAAAACCCTTAAAATCTGGTTCGCTATCGAGATCTACAGTGTCATAAAACTCATCGTCAACATCGTTCACTTCGTATTGCTTTTTCGGTCCTTTAAATATTATTTTATTTTCATTGTCCAATTCTGAAGAGTTTTCGTTTTCCTTAACGCCTTTAGTTTTTCCTGTAAATTTAACATCTCTCGATACGTGGATCTTATAATCTTTATCAAGCATACGGTATGCCTTGGAGTTTTGGTCGTAACCAACAAATATCATCTTAATAGACTTTTCGCACAATTTTTGACGTTTTGTTTTAGGGATGTGGACGAAACCTGCTTCACCAAATATACGCAAATGTTTTAAACTGAAATTTTATTAAAAACTCTTTCATATGGTGTGACACCTGTAGTTCTAGTTACAATTCGGCTCTAAAGACAGCGGTACAGACAGCTTCGCCCCAAAGTTCTTTTGGTAATTTAGACTCCGCGAGCATACACCTAACCATTTCAATAAGTGAACGATTTTTTCTTTCGGCAACGCCGTTCTGTTCCAGACTGTATCTCTAAATAGGCTCTAAATAGGTTGCTATATCTTTGTTCACGTATTCTTTGCCTCGATCTGACCTGATTATTTTGGGATTCTTTTCAAAATCGTTAATTATCAATGAAACATAACTTTTTAATTTTTGTGCAACTTCAGATTTGTTCTTTATTAAATGAATATAGCAATATCGACTGTAGTCGTCAATGAAGATGAGTATATATCGGTTGCCACTGGGTGTTGGAGTTTCCATAGGTCCACATAAATCCGTGTGAATCAGATCGAACGGTTTTTCTGCACTTACACCAGTTTTGTTAGGGAAAGGCAATCGGGATGACTTTCCGACAGGACAAATTTCACAGTTATCACTATTGACACATAACTTTATGTTCAGATCAGATGCCAGTTGTTTTAATTCCATAACTTTAATAGCTTCTGCCTGGCGATGGCCTAACACTTTATGCCAATAATGAATACAGTTATTTCCGCACAGATTTAAAACATTTAAGCGCTCATTAATTTTGCAAACATATAAACCTGATTCACTTTGGGCAATAAATACTGTGTTGCCATCTTTGTACACCAAACATTTTTCTTTATGAAAATCAACCCCGCAATCCTTATCCGTTAGTTGTTTCACAGATATTATATTGGTGTTAACTGCAGGGGCAAATAAAACATTTTTAAGTGTTATGTCCTTATATTCTTTATCATCTCTCAACAGTCTAACTTTTATTGTGCCTTCTCCACTCGACGCCACCATTTCATTGTTTGCAAGAATTATTGCATTTTTTATCGTTGTGTCTAAATTTACAAAAACTTTTTTATCATTGCAAATATGGCATGAGGCACCAGAGTCAACGATCCACTTCTTAATGCCGTCTGTTGTTACGAAACAGTGATCACCTTTTGTAGCGATAAAACAGAAATTACCATTTGACACTGCATTAAAATTTTGTTGTGGTTGTTTCTTTTTCTACTCAATATAGCGGGTGCAATTTTGCTTTATATGCCCCTTTTTGAGGCAGAAAAAACATTCAACGTTTGACTTGTGTCTCTTATTTGTGATCATCATCGCCTTTTGCGTATCAACTTTATCACATTTACGTCTAGTGTATTCTTCGATCAGTTTCGACTCTACATATGGAATAGTTAATTGTTCCTCAGTGAGTGATTCAAACGCGGTAATTAAATTATTGTAACTTGTTGGCAGGCTGCTTAAAAGCATTGCTATATTCCATTTTTCATTAAATGCGTTTTCACCTAAGTTTTGCAGTTTTAAAAATAAATCTCGCATTAAACCGATGTGAGCCTTAACATCATCATTTTCATCCAGTTTCATACTGCAAATCTGCCTCATCACGTTTACTTTGTTGCTCAGTGTCTTTCTTTCATGGTAGTTTTGCAAATCTTGCCACATTTTCGCCGCCGTATCACATTGCCTTATAAGGTGTAACTGGTCATCCTCAACCTATAATGATATTGTTGCTCTTGCTATATTGTCACTTCTTACCCAAGCGTCTGCATCTTTCTCTGTTTTTGCTTACTTAAAACATCCCATACGCCCTTTTTAATCAACAGCATCTCCATCTTGAATTTCCACGTGAAAAAATTTTCGCCATTTAATTTGGCCATTGATGTTTTCATTTCAGTCGACATTTTCCTTAAATTTTATTTGATGACAACTTCAATAAACTTTAATTGCTGTGCCTGGGCCCATAACCTATAGAAAAACACTAGGATGTTTTGTTTAATTTAAGAAAATAATTCAGAATATTTATTTATGATCTTATAGTTTATATAAGCAAAAACGGAAGAAGAAGAAATAAAGAGAATGTCAAATTACATTGTAAAACAGTTGAAGAAAAAATGTGTTGTCAACATAGCAATTTGAATGTGCGTTTAAATGTAGTGTACTACATAAATACTTCAACACTTTCTTTTTGTATTTTTGTTTTATCTGCTAAATTAAAGTTTTGTTAAATATTGTATAAAGAAAATAAAATTTGTAACGTTAATTTAAGTTTTATATATTAATAAAAGTTTACAACCAACTTTGAAAGGAAAAGAAATATGAACCGTTAGAATTTATAATTTTGAGGGGGATGTGTTAAGACGGTAAGTGTGTACATACCCGGTTTTGTGGGGTTATTAAAATTTTTAACGGAAATGGAGATGGTCGTGGATGGGATTTGGGCGGCTGGAAGAAAGACCTAACTTCCCTAGGTAAAGTGTTCAGTTTTAGTAGTGTTATCAGTTTTTTTATTTAGTATGTAATAATTGCTGCTTGTCCTAGGCCTGAACGAGGGTTGAGATCACACGTCCCGTAAGTCTCCGAGTAATTTGAGCTAACCGAAATAAATCGTTTAGGTGCGTTAGGGCATTTAACAATATGGCGCCCAAAGTGAAAAAAAAGGATTTAACATTTTTCTCGCATTAAAAGGTGAGAATTATAAAATGGTTGCGTAGAAGATTAAAACGCAGTACAATAGCCCAATTAAAGTAAACCCATAGACCAAAGCATATCCAACAGCAACCTGATAGAAGTTTTCGGGATAACTTGTAGCCGTTTTATTCCCTAAAATTAAAGTCAGTTGTACAAGGGAAACCGCAATTTCTTTAGAGAACAGTAGGATAGTGCTACCGGTTCATAATGAGGTGAAGGGATTGTCCTTAGGAGTACTGTGGATTTCCTAATGGAAAGCCCCAGCCCTCTAATAGAATATTATGGAAGATTAATGTTGTTTGAATATGTTTGTGGAGCAATAATGAGTCGTATCAGCTGCCTCACGGGTGAAAGACTGTGTCAGTGAAAGCCGAAAAATCTCTCTTTGCCTCTAGTGATTCAGTAGATGACTGCTGGATGAAAATGGAGCACAAATATATTTATTAACGTCAATAGTTTTTTTTTTTGGTATTTTGATTTTGAACACATCAACTTAGCTCGGCATAGAGAGTCGATTGAGTATTAGTTTTGATATGCACACACACCTGTAGTAACAAAACCCCTTAAATTGCACGGAAAATAATTGAACAAAGAAACTCATTATATAAAAATTAAAATTAGTAAATTTTCTAAAAACATTGTATACTTTAAAGATTAATTAAATTTCAATGAATTTATAAACAAAGTAGCGTGTTGAATTAGTAATTAGTTCAAGAAAAGTAAAATATATTACATTTTTCTATTCCTAACTTTATTGATTTTTTTTATTTATAGTTTATGAAATTATTATTATTAACATTTTTTGGCTTAAATTTTTTTTAGTCGTTTAAGTTATTTACCGTATAAATACATCAATTTAATAATATTTTTTTATAATTAATTTATAGACATCTTTCACTTAATATATTTATTTTGATTTATTTCAACTTAACTCCTTTGCCATAATTGTTTTATATTTACATTTTAAATTTTTATTGTTTTGGTTATACCCAAGGCATATTAATTTAACAGGTAGTGTTAGTAGATCAGGTGATGTTTTTTGTTTACGTTTTCAGGTGTCAAATTTTGTTTACACTTTTTATTTTCCTAAGATTTTTTTTCTAATATCATGTGTCGGGGAAATTTGTGTTTGTGTTTAAAACTTCCATAGAACAAAAAAGTGTGTAAAAATTTATCATGAAGCTTGATTTTATCCCTTTACTGCTCCTTATCCGCGAAATGACATCCATAACGGCTTCTATACGTATTTTTCTTCATCGCATGTAAGTCTTGTGAAATGATTGAAAATAATAATAACATTAATTTTTTTTCTAAAGCGCACATTGGGACAAATAACCGAATTATGAATGAAATTTTGTTAAATGTAACCAATAATGCACTTAATTTGTTCTATATGGTAGTGCGCAATCAAACAATAAGTATTTATTTTTTAAGCATTACATTAGTCTGTACGTGCGTGCAAATTATCTGTTTTACGGGCTAGTTTAGTTACTTAAACTCATCATCATACATGGAATAAATATTATGATAAAAAATATGTATTTACCAAAACAAAAGATTATGACTAGCTTTAATTCCAAACATTATTTTAGGACAAGAAATATATGTTTAGTCCTTATGATAAATTTTTTGTAAACAAATTTTAAGACAAGAAATATTCTGGTAATAACGAAATTCAAAATTTTACTAATTATACTTTTCGGAAGAAAATTACATAAAAGAAAGTAACTTTAAATAGCGACAGTCATTAAGAGGATGCCTATGTAAAAACATACATATATAATGTTAAGTGTACTATTAAATAAAAAAATAAAAATACTAAAGCAATGCTTTACATACTTTGCACGTAAAGACTTATGTGATGCGTTAAAAAATAAATACTTATAAGTTTACTGGGTGCTAGGAAAAAGAACATATAAGGGCAATAGTGGTTACATTTAACGAAATAAGAAACTCCATTTTTGTCGTCGTAATTCGGTTATTTGTCCCTATGTGCAGAGTTAGTTGATTTTGACATCTGAAAACATCTTTTACAAACATAAAATACATTGTTGTAGTTGTTTTAGAACTGCTTTTACCTCTTAAATTAATATTCCTTGGGTTATACCTTTAATATTCTATTGTTAATTTCTTAAACTGTTCATCTACTTGGTTAGACAGGCAATGTAAGTTTTCCGTCGTGCTGAAATATTTTCATGCTTATGTTAGAATAATATCGGTTGCAAAATTAACCGTGAATAAATCGACCATAGGTAGGGCCAGAGAGGTATGAATAGAACTACTAGGTCGCAAAGTGTTAGCAGAAGAAGACCTGTACCCTCTAGTTTGAATAGCTCACACCAGCAAAGAAAAATAGGCGAGGTTGAAATGGCTAACAATAATGAAAACTCTAATATCATAGATATGTCTGACACAATAAATGCTAGGACGCAGAGAGTAGGTATTTCTGAGTCAGGAACACCGGCTATTTCCAATTTTACACAGGGAACAGCTAGTGCTGCTACCACGAGTAATGAGCAGAATGTCAGAGATGTCGCTCTAGGCGGGAATGTGATAGATCAAAGGGCATTAGAAGATAATATGAAAAGAATGATGAAAGATGAATTGACAGAAATAAGAAAAGCAGTGAGTGATCTGTCTAGAGTCGTGCGAGAATTGTCGGTTGGAAGAGCTCAAAATATGGAGGTTGCTCATGAGGGTAATCGATCGGTGCAGAACATCAATCACAACCCTTCAATTCACCTGTCGGGTTCGGAAATTAATAGAAATCAAAATTTAGGGAGTAATAATCCTGGAATAATATTGGATCGTTCGTCTGAGCCTGTTGTCTTCGCCAAGTCCGGCGATACACACTGTCGATACATCAGGGACAGAAAACCAACGCGGGGCTCACTCAAATAGCCATGTGGGAACTGCTGACAAAATACTGATAAGGATTGATAAATGGGGCTTAACATTCGACGCAAATAATAATCACATGACCGTAGAAGATTTTATCTTTCGATTAGAGACATTACAAGCCCATTAAGATTTTCTGTGGGAAGAAATTCTAAGGGACTCCTACCTATTAGTAACGGGTCCGGTAAAAGATTGGTACTGGCTTCGTATCTGCACACATGGGATGATGAAGTGGACAACCTTGCGATGCGAGCTCCTGAACCAGTATATAAATCATACTTCAAACTTTGAAATTATGCGTGATCTTGTAGAGAGAAAGCAGCAAGTAAATGAATCCATTGATAAGTTCTTTCATGAAATGAACAAATTACGTTCTAGATTAATGCAACCGATACCGGAATTCGACATGATAAAAATAATGAAAAGAAATATATCCAGAATCGTTTACCCGATTGCAGTTTCTTCAGTGGAACAATTACGCATAGAATGCATAGAAGCTGAATTTTCTAAGAAGGGAGATGAGAAAACCCACCTATACTCAACGCTCTGTGAGAACTGTCAATGAAGTCTGTTTCGATATGGCGGATAGCCATGAAGTATAAGATGATCAACAATCATATGAAGAAATCGCAGTAATTAGAGAAAATTTGCAAAAGAAAACTCTAATTTGTTGGGACTGCCAAACTGAGGGGCACGGGTTCAGAGATTGCGAATCGATGGAGCGAAAAATATTTTGTTATCGTTGTGGAAGAGCAAATGTCGTAGCTCCAAAGTGTCCTGACTGTAAACAGGAAAACCGCAAGATAGGCGTGGGAACTGCAGGGGGCTCACGTCAGTCGCAAAACCCCAGGACATAAAAATGTTTAATAAACAAAACGTTATAAAAACCCTAAAAATTTTAAACAATAACTTTTCACAAATAAGAGATTACCTTCCAATAGATGTTAGAGAGCTAAACAATGAAAAAATTAGGTCTAGCATTTTTAGTTCAAATAATCGAGCCAAAAACATACCTAAGCATATTTTGCAACTGAGAAAGAAATTTGCCGAACGCCGAAAAAGGAAAAGATGCATTTTAGAATCTATCAACAGAGCAAAGAACAATAAGAATGATCCTAGAATCTTTATAAAAATTAAAGTCCATGATAAAGAAATTACCAGCTTGTTAGATACTGGAGCGACAGTAAGCATATTAGGCAAAAATTGTATGATATTTTTTTCGGACACAGATCTTGAAATAATGCCAATGTGGACCAGTTTAAATACAGCCGGGGGTCAATAACACAGAATTTTGGGCAAACTAAAAGTCTCTGTATAATTTAAAAAGCAAAAACAACAAATATGTCTGTATTTATGTCCGGATTTAGAGCAAGAGATATATCTGGGCATGGATTTTTTCAGATGTTTAATTTAGCTCCGGAATTGTTTGATCTGGCAGAAATAAATGTAGACAAATTGCAACAGGATTTTGTTCATAAGGATAAGGAATATGCTATGAAACCTCACATTCTCAGCGAAACACAACAAAGGCAACTAGAGGACGTAATAAAATGCTTTGATTCATTCGAAGAAAAAGGCTTAGGGAGGACCCATTTAGAAAAGCATGTAATAAAATTGGTAAAAGATGCGGTCCCAGTGAAAGATAGGTATTATCCTTTATCTCCAGCAATACAGGAAATAACATATAAAGAGTTAGATAACATGATAAAACTAGGAGTAATAGAAGAAAGCGAAAGCCCTTGGAGCAATCGTACAACTGTTGTACGTAAACTAGGAAAAAACCGGATCTGTCTAGATGCTCGAAAATTAAATGCACTTACAATCAAGGATGCCTACCCGTTGCAAAATATAAATAGTATTTTAAGTCGGATTGATGATACCAACTTTATCAGTAGTGTAGACTTAAAATATGCATTCTGGCAAATCGAGCTAGACGAGGTGAGCAAGCCGTATCAATTTAAAGTTATGCCATTCGGTCTTTGCAATGCGGCGCAAAGATTATGTAGACTAATAGATAAGGTAATCCCAAGTAAGCTGAAGAACAACGTATTTGTGTATTTAGATGATTTATTGGTAATATCAAAAGATTTTGATGAGCATTTGATCATACTACGAGAAGTTGCAAAATGTCTAAGTGAGGCTCGATTAACTATAGGACTAAAGAAATCACAGTTTCGTTTTCAAGAACTCAAATATTTAGGGTTTATAATAGGTGGTGGCGTTTTAAAAACTGATCCAGAAAAGGTGTTAGCTATACAAAGCATTAAATTGCCCAAAAATATTAGGGAGGTTCGAAGTTTTTTAGAGGCCGCAGGCTGGTCAGGTGGTTCGTTAAGGACTTTGCCACAATTTCAGCTCCGCTGACCGAAACCTTAAAAAAATCGCAAAAGTTTAGTATGACCCCAGAAGCTATACAAGCTTTCGAAAACCTTAAAAAGGCCTTAACTTCTTCACCTGTTTTAAAACACGCAGACTTTTCAAAACATTTTTTTTATTCAGTGCGACGCCTCTGATTATGGTATAGGTGCAACTTTGTTTCAATATAATGATGAGCGAGTAGAAAACCCTATAGCTTATTATTCTCAAAAGTTGAATGCGCATCATAGAAATTACAGCGTTACGGAGAAGGAATGCTTCGCTGCTGTAATGGCCATAAAAAAGTTTACACCTTATGTCGAGGTAATGCCATTTACAGTTATAACAGATCACGCCAGCCTTAAGTGGCTGATGAATCTGAAGGATCTCAGCGGGAGACTTGCACGATGATCATTACAACTGCAGGCATATAATTTTAACATTGAACATCGTAAAGGTTCGCAAAATGTCGTCGCAGACATGCTGTCAAGATTTCCAACAGAAGCCTCAATAAACGAAATAACCATAGAACAACTTCTCGATATTGAAACCGACGAATTTGAAAATAGTAAGTACACAGACTTAAAAAAACAAATCATGGAAAATCAATCGAAATTGCCTAATATACAGATCAAAGATGGGCTGATTTTTAAAAGATTAAATTTTCAATCTGATTTTGACGATCAAGTAAAATGGAAGTTGTGGATCCCATCAAAACTAACAACAAAAGTAATAGAAAAAGCACACGATACTCATTGTGGTACGGCATAGACCATCGAGAAAGTTAAGCGTTTTTTTTACTGGCCAAGGATGACAATTCAAATTTGAGAATTTGTCAAATCATGTAGAGTCTGCAAGGAAACAAAATCCTCTAACCAGAATCTTATGCCTGAAATTGGTCAAGAGGTAGTTACAGAAAGACTATTTCAAAAGCTTTATATCGATTTCCTAGGAAAATATCCGAGTTCAAAAGTCGGAAACTGTTACATTTTTATAGTGGTGGATCACTTCACCAAATTTACTTTTTTAAAGGCTATGCGCGAAGCAACTACAAACAACGTAATACAATTCTTGATACAAGAAATTTTTCACAAATTCGGAGTCCCTGAAACAATTCATAGCGACAACGATGCACAGTTCGTCTCAGCAAGTTTCGCAAAAATGATTCAAACCTACAAGATCACACATATTAAAACTGCTTTTTACTCTCCGCAAGCCAACGCGGCCGAAAGGCTCAATCAGTCAGTCCTGTCGGCAATTAGAGCATATCTTGAGGAGGATCACAGAGATTGGAACTTATATATTTCTGAGATAGAATGCGCTCTAAGAAATTCGGTACACTCGGCAACTGGAGTTACCCCATTTTTCGCTATATTTGGGTATCATATGTACACCAGTGGAAATGATTACAAGATAGCTAGAAAATTATTATCATTAGAAGATCACGAAGTCAATAGTCTACAAAATAGTGACAATATGCATGAGGCTTATAATCGCTCAGCACAACGCTAGAAAAATCAAGTTTATACCTGGTCAAGAAGTGTATCGAAGAAATGTGGTACGTAGTGATTTTGAAAAAACAAGAATGCAAAGTTTTTAAAAAAATTTTTAAAATGTCGGATATTGCGGCCTGTGGGAAATAATATGATAGAACTAGAGGACCTTCAAGGGAAACCAATTGGGATTTACCATGCCAAAGATATAAAAATGTAAAGCGTGCAATACTCAAAATTTTTCTTACCTGTGATACAATCAGATTGAAGTGCAATATTAGGATTAGGAACCGTATTGTGTTAGAACATAAGGGATACAAGTTTTACATACATTATGTTTCATTTTATATGTGTTGTCCGGATATTTCATGTAGTACCTGATTGTATAGCAATAAATAAAAATAGGTGTATATATGTATAGCTGCAAAATGCTAGAAATTGGCATGGAATAGTTACCTGTCTTTCAGTGTAATATCTCAAAAATCCAAGTGGAGAGAGCGTAAGTGAAGGCAAACATTTTTAAAGCATGCCCGGCTTATGTCTCAGGGTGTGGGAGTTCCCCACGTTGGGTATCAGTTACGCTCAGATCGTCGAAATTGGAAATAAAACTCACGCACTCCATGCATGTCTCCAATCGTCTTCATACCTGGTGTTTTGTTGCGTGCGGCCTACATCCTTTATAATAATAAAAATTTTATACAATAGTTTTTTATTTAATTCCGCGTTCAAAAATTTTATTGCCAAGTCAATGGCAAAAAAATTTTTTGCGTGGCGGATCCTAGGAGGAGCGTTGGGAGGGGGCCAAATATGCCTAGAACCTCGAGTCCCTTATTCACTTAAAAGAGGGGGGGTCTCTTGTAATTTGGAGGAACCACCTCCGACCCAAGTCCCGGTTTAAGTATAATTTTTGTGTTTTTTTTTTGTCGATAATTTTCTTCCATCTTTGCGTATTTGCGGATGGCCAACCGCGATGGAAACATTAGCCATTCACTAGTGCTGGCGGCTGAGCAAAGCCACAAATATGCATTACAATGCTCATTTGAAAGTAACCTGAAAGAAAATAAAGAAAAAAGTTTAAAGTTTTGGTTGTTAACAGAGAGAAACGATACATCACCTTCTACCAATACACCAGTTGTCCACATAGCAAGGATGAAAAGAAAAAAAAAAAGAAAAAGGTATCATTAGACAAATTTTAAATAATTTTAATTTAATTTTGCTGCTTTACTTCCTTCGTGTGTTAATTTTGTGTTAATAAAATCTCCTGTCATTGTTTGTTTACATTGCATGAGTTTTGTAAAAGTATGAGTGTCAGATTTATCAATGAAAATAGAGAGAAGCATTGTGCCGTAGAATACTGGGTAAGGCAGTATATGTTTTGATTTGCTTGACATTTTCAATCATAAATGCTCATAGTATCAATGGTCGTCTGTAGAACTTTACCCACCTGATGAAGTGTTTATGAACTTTTAAAAAAGCTCAGCGGTTCTATGTACAGAGAATATGATAGAAATTAGAAAAAAAATCTGGCAGAAAGAGATCGAATGATTTTCTTAGAAATTTCTAGAATTATGGAAAAGTAACGGGTTGTAACTAAAATTGAAAAAGGGTATAAAAGCAAAAGATGAGTAGGAAAAAGTAGGTGTTTCGTTTGAAAAGATTGTTTTGGTGGAACGAAAATCGTCTTAAGTGTTTAACGAAGTTTTTTTATGTGGTGATTATTAAAAGTAAAAAGGCATTTTTTTTAATTATTGTTTGTGGTGGACTTGGCCAAAAGAAAATTAGTAAAAGTAATAAAAGCTAAGAAACTTACAATTTTTAAACTTAGAAAAAAAACTAATTATTTTATGAAAGAGCAAAACTGCATTTGAAGTGCCGAAATAAAAAAAACAGATTGATAAAAGAAATAATTTCAACCACATACCTACCTGATATTGAACAGTTTAAGAAAGTGCACAATATTAGTGTCAAAATTTTTTAAAATATAAAATGCATTGACTGTGCAAACTTATAGACAGTTAATAATATAATATACTTTGGCATAGAAGATTCAAGCCGTATATAAATAAATAATCGAAACATAAATCACCAGAACTTTTTTATTGGAAAAACAAAAATTCAACAAATACCAGAGATTTTTCCAAGCTTTATGTGTGGGGTCATCAAATCATCGAGTTGCAGAACTGTCCGGAAGAGCATCTCGGGGAGAATCCGTCTTAAAACCCAGAGGAAGATGTATGGTGTCCAACGGAGCTTTTGAGGAGTTTGCTGAAAGAAAAGCTAAGTTGTTATTAAAAACTGAATATTTGTATTTATTATTAGTGTTGTTAGTTAGTATTCTTATTGTTAATTGTTATACATAATTAATTGCATTCGTTGTTATTAAAGATAAGTTTATATAAAATCAAGTTTTTTTTTTGTCAAAGAACAATTTTTGTTTAGAAAGATAAAATAAAGCATTAAATTAAGGGATTCATTATCAGAAAAAAGGATTATAAGGTATAGAATTTACCGAGGTTTCTAAGAGACGGAGTTTTAGGGTTGTTTTTTTAAAGGTGATGAACAGCCGTCATACCGACCTTAGGGAGCTCCTTCAGGCAGGAAAAGTAGGGCTGAAAGAAAATTAAATTTTAATTGAAGTTTTACCCTGAAATTTTGCGTCCCGAAGAAATAAATAAATAACGTTTTTTTTGTAAATTTTTTGTAGTATTCGGTTTGAAAATAAGTGAAAGCCGAGTTTGTCCTTTTCTTTTTGTATTTTTGTTTTATCTGCTAAATTAAAGTTTTGTTAAATATTGTATAAAGAAAATAAAATTTGTAACGTTAATTTAAGTTTTATATATTAATAAAAGGAAATGGTTGTAAACTTTGAAAGGAAAAGAAATAAGAACCGTTAGAATTTATAATTTTGAGGGGGATGTGTTAAGACGGTAAGTGTGTGCATATCCGGTTTTGTGGGGTCATTAAAATTTATAACGGAAATGGAGATGGCCATGGTTGGGATTTGGGCGGCTGGAAGAAATACCTAACTTCCCTAGGTAAAGTGTTCAGTTTTAGTAGTGTTATCAGTTTTTTATTTAGTATGTAATAATTGTTGCTTGTCCTAGGCCTGAACGAGGGTTGAGATCACACGTCCCGTAAGTCTCCGAGTAATTTGAGCTAACCGAAATAAATCGTTTAGGTGCGTTAGGGCATGTAACAGGTTCTAGTGGATTATTTTAAAAACATTATGTCTGTTCGTCAATACAACACGGTAGAAAATAACTTTTTTTGCTTCATAAAGATTTTTTGTGTAAAAAATTTTGACGATTTCTCACTTTTTTTTACTGCTTTTTAACAGACTTTTTTTAATTTTTATAGAAGGATTCTTTTAAAAAAAGGAAGACTTGACGGTGAGTTATGTTTTTAATGTTCATTTTATTTATTAACTAAAATGGTAACATAGTTTATTAACCAATTGTCAGCTTATATTAGACCAAATAAAAAACATGAAACAATTTAAAAACCTCTTTTTTCTTTATACAGAGCAAGGAAAAGCGTAAGCATAATGGGAGTAAAGCGAAAGTCGAATTTTAATTCTACTGATTTAAAGTCTATACTGAAAAAATGCTTTTTTTTGAAAGAGTTGCAGTGCATTTCTTCAAAAAATTGTGAATTATATAAAATTATAATAAAATCTTTAAATTATTTTAAAAGAAAAGAAAATTATAATAAACAAAATAATTTGCCCAATAGAAGAAGAATCTGTAGTATGTTTTCGAGACATAAACCCATATGTAGTATGAGTAAAAGTTGAACATTTTCTTTTTTTAATACTTTGTTCAAGAAAATATGCTCAAAAAATATTAGCTATATGCCAGATAAGAGCAAGTGTATGTGGCTTTCATACACAGTTGGTCCCATCCAGGAAAAACTCTTAGTTTTCGAGATATAAGCCTATATGTAGTATGAGTGAAAGTAGAAAATTTCCATTTTTCAATACCTTGTTCAAGAAAATATGCTCAACAAATATAAGCTATATGGCAGCTTAGAGCCTATATGTATCTTTCATCTACAATTGGTCCCATCAAGGAACAACTCTTAATTTTCGAGATATAAGGCCATATGTAGTATGAGTGAAAGTTGAAAATTTCCTTTTTTTTAATACTTTGTTCAAGAAAACATATTCAACAAACATAAGCTATATGCCAGATTAGAGCCAATATATGTGGCTTGCATCGGCAATTAGTCGCATCCAGGAACAACTCTTAGTTTTTGAGATATAAGCCCATATGTTGTATGAGTGAAAGCTGAAAATTTCCTTTTTTAAATACTTTGTTCAAGAAAATATGCTCAACAAATATAAGCTATATGCCAGATTAGAGCCAATATATGTAGCTTTGATCCACAATTAGTCCCATCCAGAAACAGCTCTTAGTTTTCGAGATATAAGTCCATATGTAGTTTGAATGAAAGTTGAAAATTTCCTTTTTTTTAATACTATGTTCAAGAAAACATGCTCAACAAATATAAACCATATGCCAGATTAGAGCCAATATATGTCGCTTGTATCGACAATTAGCCGCATCCAGGAACAACTCTAAGTTTTTGAGATATAAGCCCATATGTAGTATGAGTGAAAGCTGAAAATTTCCATTTTTTAATACTTTATTCAAGAAAATATGCTCAACATATATAAGCTATATGCCAGATTAGAGCCAATATATGTAGCTCTCATCTACAATTGGTCCCATCCAAAAACAACTCTTAGTTTTCGAGATATAAGCCCATATGTAGTTTGAGTGAAAGTTGAAAATTTCCTTTTTTTTTAATAATTTGTTCAAGAAAATATGCTCAAAAAATATAAGCTATACACCAGATTAGAGCCAGCATGTGTGGCTTTCATCCACAGTTGGTCTCATTCAGAAACAACTCTTAGTTTCCAAGATGTAAGCCCATATGTAGTATGAGTAGAGTTGAAAATTTCCTTTTTTTAAATTTTTTTAATTTCCTTTTATTTTTATACTTTGTTCAAGAAAACATACTCAACAAATATAAACTATATGCCAGATTAGAGCCAATATATGTAGCTCTCATCGACAAGTGGTCGCATCCAGGAAGAACTCTTAGTTTTTGAGATATAAGCCCATATGTTGTATGAGTGAAAGCTGAAAATTTCCTTTTTTTAATACTTTGTTCAAGAAAATATGCTCAACAAATGTAGACTATATACCAGATTAGAGCCAATATATGTAGCTTGCATCCACAATTGGTCACATTCAAGAACAACTCTTAGTTTTCGAGATATAAGCCTAGATATAGTATGAAGGAAAGCCCAAATGTAATAGTTGTAACGTATTTTTTACAAACGATTTTTTTTATAAAATATAGATTTTTATTTAATTTATTACTTTATTTTTTGAATAATTTATCAAATTTGTTTAGTTTTATAAAGATTTTCATTTCCGGTTTGTTAAGTTACTTTGTTATCTTAAAAATCCTCTCCCATGTAAACGAAAAATAATCACTAAAATATGAAAATGATGCCATATAATTTATAAAATCTGAGTACATTTCGGTGAATTTAAACTTGGCAGTACTCAATTTTATTCAAAGCACTAATTTTTTTAAAGCGTGTGAGAGGCTAAGGAAGTCATTTTTAATTTTGCTCTCTTTGATTTGAGTGAAACAAGTTTAATTTGTTATTTTAGTTTGTTATCTTCACGGAGATATTGTTTGTGTCCCAGCAAGAAATAATTGACAGAAACTAATACTAACACAATTTTAATTATTAATTAAATAATTTAATTTAAATAATTTTAAAACACGCAAGGCACAGCGCATTAACATTTATACCTAACAGTTGATATGATACTGGAACAGCATCTATAATGTTGTAAGAAAAACAAATATGAATGATTAAAAAATAAAATTTGCATTTCGTGACTATACCGACGGTGTGGTACAAAATTGCAACAAATGTACAAGACGTGTTGTAGAGAAGACAACAAAGAAATACTTTGAGTTGTGTGTGAATTTCGTCCAACCAAATTAATATTGATTAGTTGGTTAAATGGATAATATTTACCATATACGCAAATCAAGGTGTTGGATGCAAAGAATGCTGAAGATGGATTTGGCGATCCTGAAAATGCAGCATTACACCCTGCCAGTATCTAATTTTTCTTGTTTTCTTTGGAAAACGTCCGCGTACATTTGACAATAATTTTTCTTAATAAAAGTTTAATTAAAAATGAACCAAAGCTGAAAAATAAAATTTTAATTGATTTATGAAGATCACTGGTTCAACCCCTGGCTGGGACTAAAATTAAAAAAAATTAATTGCTTAATTTTATGTATATCTTTGATTTTCAGCCAACAACAGTAATTGGTAGAAATACGCCAGATGTCTGCCTGACGACTACTCCAACTTTCTCTCCAACTCTTCCACCGCTAGAAGGTTCTGCAAAGGGAGAATGCTGATGACTTTATCAGGTTTTGAGTCGTAAGTCTTCCCAGGCAGCCGACAGACGGATTTCTCAACCTTTTTGATGACCACCTTGCACTCCACCAAAATTTTTAGGCAATACTAATTGCAAAACTTCTTAAAATTGAAAAAAAAATTATAATTTTATACTCACATATACTTTCCTCAAGTTTTCCAGGCCGGAATGCCTTAAATGGAAAAATATTTCAAACCAATAAAATTTTAGAAACGTTTTAAATAACCTTTATATTTCCCATCACTGCTCCTAACGCATAGTTTGATGCGTCGGTTGTTAAAATAAATAGTTTTTCAAAATCTGGATATTGCAATACCGGTGGGTTGATTAATTTGTCTTTTAATTCTTTAAAAGCATGTTGGCATTGTTCCGTCCATATGAATTTTGTTGATTTCTTGATTAGTGCGTTCAAATTTTTGGCAATTTCCGCAAAGTTTGGTATGAATTTTCTGTAGTAGTTTCAGAATGCAACGAATCGTCTAAATTCGTCCGCGTTCTTCGGTATTGGATAGTTTTTTATAACATCGTATTTGGGTGGGTCTGTTTTCACACCGTCTTTGGTTATTAAATGTCCTAAGTAAACTACTTCTGGTCTTAAAAAACAACATTTCTTTGGATACATTTTAGATTGTATTTTAGTAATCTGTCTAGTACTTTTATTAAATTTTGATTATGGTGGTTTAAACTACAGCCATATACAATTATGTCATCTACGTAAAGAAATGCTTCGGATTCTAATCCGGAGAGTGCTATTGTAAGCATTCTTTGAAAACTATTTGAAGAAATTTTTAATCTGAATGGCAGTCTTTTAAATTGAAAATGGGCTTGTGGTGAAGTATAAGCAGTTAGTGGTCTTGAACTGGTCATATCAAGTGTAGAAAACCATTTTGCTCTACCTAATTTGTCTAAAATGTCTTCTAATCTAGTCAGAGGAAATTTGTCATTGACAATTTTATCATTAAGCTTTCTAAAATCTACAACAAGTCTCCATTTCTTTTTGTCTTCTATATTTTTCTTTGGTACCAAAAGGAGTGGAGCATTATATGGGCTATTTGATTCTTCTATTATGTCGTCATCAAGCATTTTTTGTACTTGTTTATTTATTACGTCAGTATGTAAGTGTGGTAATCTATAAATTTTCATGTAAACTGGTGTTTTGTCTGAGGTCGTTTGTTTGTTTATAAAAATTGTTGACGGTTAATTTTTCGTCTTCTAAGTGAAAAACATTTTGATATTGTTTAAAGTCATCATTATGGTCTCACTGCAATTCATTCGCTATTCTTTCAAAACGTTTGTTGTTGCTCACTTTATTGTAACTTAATATCTCATAATTTTTAAGTGGGTCAGTCTGAAGTTGAATGCTTTTATTGTCACTGTTTCGTTAGTTGTGTTTAAAATTTTTATGTGTCATGCCGCTTTTTGGTGTTATTGAATTACTTAAAAATATTCCCTCTTGTAATTGTTTATTAAATATGACGCAATCTTCTTTTAGATCTAATTTTATAGCTTGAATAATTTCTGTTCTGGGTGGAATTATTATTTGCAGTGAAGAAATTGGTTTCGACTGCATGGGCAAAAGTATGGTGCAATCATTTATAAATAAAGAGATTGTAAAAGTTTCGTAATCTATTTTATAAAGATATTTCTTTAAAAAGTCTTCCCATTATCCTGTCTGTTTCGATGGGGAAGTTGTCATTTACCATGTGAAAATCGTGTTTGCAATTCTGTTCCGTAAATTCTAGATCGAGTTCTATTGTTCCTAATGACTGTATTTCCTCTTTGCTTATGCCTGTTAATTTGCATTTGTTCTCATCAATTAATTGTTCATTATTGAAATACCCTCGCTTGCGGCAAAGTGAAATGTCCGCGCCTGCGTCGACTAAAAATGTTAGTTGTTTATTCTTGTAGTATGCGGTTATGAAATTAGTGTTATTATTTGAAATTTTGTAAACTCTTAATTGTGGCTGTCAGGAACATCTATATGTTCCGAGCCTTGTAAGTTTCCCTCATTTTGTATTGTATGAATACGTCTCCTGTAGTTATTATAGTTGTTATTTTTACTTGTGTTCCTGTTTGTATAATTTTGGTTTTGTCTATTGTAGTTATTATTTGCTTGGTTATTTCTGTTGTGGTTTGAATTGTTGTTTTTGTTATATCTGTTAGGTAAGTTATTGTGTCTATTATTGTTGAAATTGTTATTGTTATTTCTATTGGAATTTGTGTTGTTATTATTGTAATTTTGGCGAAAAGAATTGTTTCTATTTTGAAAATTGTTGTTTATATTATTGTTGTTGTAATGAATGCTGTCGTTATTTAAAGGTCGTCTTCTCTGAATGTGCATTATTGAGTTTACATTTAACTTGGTTTCATTTTCTAATTCTATAGCTAGTTCCACTGCGTCTAGCAGAGTTTTGGGACGAGCCGCAAATATAGTCGTTTTTAAAATTTCATTGATGCCTTTTTTAAATGCATCCAATGCTAGTTTAGCGTTTAATCTAATGATGACACTCTTTTCTGCCTCAGTTTGGTCATTTCCTAATTCTTCTATTTCTAGTTTGTTTAGGTTATCTATTATTATCGTTATTCTGTCATTGTACATATTGACCGATTGCTTTCCTTGGTGAATGTTTGCTAATTTTGTCTGTAGTTCTGATATTGCCAAAGTTGATTTGTATCTTTTTTGAAGGTTATTTTTTAGTGTATTAAAGTTTTCTGGTTTTGTATAACAACCTATCGCTGTTCTTACCCCTGAAGTCAATTTGGCATGGTAGACATATTTTAAGAAATCCTGTTTAGCTGTTTCTGCTAGAGTCGTCTCAATTAATTCCGCTGTTATAATGAAACTTTCTAGCTCTTCGTATTTGCCATAGAAGAGTGGTAAAGCTTTGGAAACTGTGTCTAAATTAAATGCTCTCATTTCTGTTATTAATTATTTTTTTGTCTGTTTTAGATATTGAGTAATAATTTTAAAAATGATATTAAATTCTGTTTTCAGTGCTATTATTTTTTCGTCATCTTCTTTCTCAGTTTCTGCTATCAGAAATTCCTTTCTTATATTACGTATTAGATCTAGTTTTATCTGTATAGTTTTAGATGAATATGTTCTTTTTGGACTTTTCTTTAAATTTTTCAGTATTTCTTTAAGTTCAAATAATTTTTCTTCCATTTAGACCTCTGTTATTTGTGGTATTTTATTCTTGTTAATGTTTCTTAGATTATACAAATAATTGAAGATTTTAAATAATGAGGAAAAGATTATGAATAGTATTATGCTCAATTTTGTGTACATTATTTATCTATATACATATATATATATATATATATATATATATATATATATATATATAAAATTTGATTTAATGATAAAATATTACAATTTTATTCCTTTTTGATAGTATTGATTTTATAATATAGGCAATAGCCATTAGAATTAACATAACAATTATGATGATTTCAAATGTGTCTATATCATCCTCTTTTTCTAAATGCTGTATGTCTGGTTTCATGTATTCTATAATTTTGTTGTTTTTGTCTTCTTCATTTTCGTGTTTGCCTATTTCGTATGCCGCAAACAACGCTGGGATGGCTTTTAAAATGTTTTTCCACCACGACATTTTTCTAGATTAAGTCTATTGTTTTAATATTAAGTTAATTTAGTTTCCTTTATTTTTCTTTTTAGCTTTATTTTTTTTAGTGGTATCTGCTATAGTTAACTCATAGTATAGTATTGCTAGTTTCCTTTTCTTCTGGAACTTTTTTCCAGCGCGTTTCTTCTTTTTTGTGGTAATTTGTTGGTACTGGTCCTTTTTTCTTACCGTCCTTCTTTTGTATTCCTCTATACTGATAGCTTTAGAGCCTGCTGTTAATGGGGTGGGCTCATATACTGGTGTTGACTCCGGAACTTGTTCTGAATGGTATTGCTCCAAGTATTTCTTCCAGCGGGATACAATTTCGTCTATTTCTGCGGACATGTATTGTTGATTTCTCAGAAATGGTCCGGGTTGGCCATGAGGTCAAAAATGTAAAATAAGTGCCTATAACCCGGTTCTATTTTTATACAGCTGTACGGGGATCAGCTTGATGTTGAGGCGTTCAAAGGAACTGCCAGATATGTTATTTTGAATTTAAACAAGGTAGTTATGCCAATTCTGTTCAATCAGTTTTTCCTTATTTTATTTAAATTTACAAGGTCTTATATACTACTTATGAGAATAAAACTTAGTGTCTCTAACTTATTTTAGCTTATTCCAATATTACATTTGTCTCTGTCGGCACTATGGAAATCCAAAGGAGTTGAATTACAAATTGATCCCAACCAATCGTAGTGCAACTACAATAGAATGCACTCAATACAAAGTGTGTCACTCAATTACTGATAACTCAGCACAATGCATATGACGATAAGTGTTTGTTATCCAATACCCTGTTATTGGCTTGTTTTATGTACTTGCGTCAATGACCAGTGAGACACACTACACTGTGTATGCACCAGTGACTGAGAGGATACACTACACTGGAACTAAAAAATCGTGAAACGCCAAACATACCTTGGTATAAAGTAGGTTGTGATTTGTTTGAATTTAGTTGTCGTTGATAACTATTCAAAGTATTTCGAAGTCGAAGTTTTAAATTCAAGTTATTCATCTTTATATGTTGTTTTAAAGCTAAAGCTCATTTAATTGCATACGAGTACCTGCAGTTTTAATATCCGATAATGGACCACCTTTTAATTCTAAGAAGTTTTGTAATTTTTGTATCGATTGGGGCATTAATAAGCCCATATTTGTAACATTATAATGGTCTTGCTGAGAAATCGAGTCAAACAATCAAAAGGAAGGGGTCAGATCCTTATATTGCTTTTCTGCAGTTTCGTACAACAGCTAAAAATGATTCACTAAGCTCATCGGAGGTATTGATGAGTAGAAAATTACGGACAAAAATCCCATTTAGTTCACAAGATCTTAAGCCAAGAATTTATGACTCCAAAAAACTAATAAACATTACTTAGCCAAAACATGTCAAAATTACAACAGAAATTCGACCCCATTAAAAGAAGTAGAGATAGGTGAACAAATTTGTTTTAAAAAGAATCCAAAATTAGTTTGGTATCCAGGTATAGTAGTAGAGAAATGTTCATAACCTAGATCTTATGTATAATAGATGAAAAAAGAACAAAATTCAGAAGAAATATGAAATGAAAAAGTCAGAAAAAAAAAATTATAAGAACAAAAATAATAAAAGAACCCACAAAGCCAATTGTTTTAAAATGATTTTGTTTATTATGATATAAGTAATGAAAAGCAATAAAATGTAAATAATGAAAAAGAAAATGTAAATAATAAAAAACAAAATGTAAATAATGAAAAAGATAATGCAAATGTAACCAATCCTGATAATCAGAACGTCAATACTAAAAATAGAAAAGATGAAAACGATAAGATGTATATTTCCAGATTTGGAAGAATAGTTCCACCTGAAAAACTTAATTTGATAAATAATGCATAACATTTTTTTTGTATATTTATATATGTATACATATGTACTTATTTTATTAGTTTTAAGCATATGAGAGAATTAAAATCTATTAGTATTTTTCGAACATAAAATCTTAAATCAATCCTTAAAGTAAAAAGAAAGCTAATTTTTTAAAACTTACAGCCTGTTCGTAGAACACAATTTTCTGTTTAGACGCACAAAAACGTTACTGTTTTTCATTTTTGGGTTTTTGAAACACCAATGTCATATTTTTTTATAAAAACGTAACAAATGAAAATTTTTTTTTGGTTTATGTATCTCGCATTATAATGTCAGAAACGTCAAAGCTATGCGAAAAAAATACCATTCGTTTAAAAAATTAACTTATATTTATTTTAACTTCCCAAATTTTTTTTTAAATAAAAAAAAATAAATTACAATCAGTGATTAAGGAGTTGGCATTGTAGGACATCATAACACTTTCATGAATGAAACTATTGACTAAATTTTTTATTTGTACCAATTTTTATTTAACAGATATAATTTTATACTCTGCTTGTAAATATTTTCTATGCGAATTAATTTTATCAAGTGGTATCAAGGCGAATAAATACACGGTGGAAGCGATGGTTAATTCATCGATTTTCGCCGGTAGGATAACCGTCAAACTCCATATATAAAAAATCGGGTTACTATTTTCTTATATGTAGTTTGATCGTTGCGGCAGCTACTATTTTTTGCTAAATTTTGTTAAGTGTAGAGTAGCTGTCGAAAGTGTATTATTTTATATTACAAAAGTTCTTTATTTAATATTTTTTAAATATATTACAACAAGGGTTTTAAATCAATTTAAAAAACAAAGCTTACTAAAAATGTTAACTAAAAGAGTGAGAAAAAAATTGCAGTTTTGAAGAAATGTGTTTTGAAGCTTATCTACACTTAAGTGCCAGTTTTTTTTTCTTATTGTTGTAGCGGCGCTCCTACCTTATATGAATTCGTCTTGACAATTTTGTTTTGTTTATTAAACTCAGCTGTTACCTTTAAGGCGCCAAAGCAGGGTTGGCACCAAATATGGCAAAAACAAAAAATGTATATGAAAAAAAGTAAATAAAAAATATTAATTAATACATTGGCAATATTTCAATTTGACGCAACAAAAATTCATATAAAACACAACGTAAGTTAAACGAAAAAACCGGAACGTGTTAAACGGACGCTAATTATTACGTATTCGTCTATATATCATCCGGTATCGTTTCGCTTTTGATGTGTTCTATAAACAGGCTGTTAACTTTTATATCAATGAGGGTTTTCACATTAGACTAATTGTGCTGGCATAAAATCGCAGTTTGTAGGCTTTTTCGGTGAGGAGAGTGGTTTTTGGTTGGCACAATTTTTCAACCAGCTTCAACCCCGCACAAGCAGAACAAAACGAACACATACACACTTATGAAAACACAGGTTCTACCAAGGCATATTAAACCAGGTGGCAGCGCTACGGCAGGTGACTTTTTTTTGCTACACTTTCCGTTTATGTATATAAACGTCAAAAATATTTGTTTTACAACAATAAAAAAACGTGTATAGTTTATAGTGGCGTTTTTGTGAAAAAGTTTTTCAATAATAATAATAAAAATAATTTGTGTTGAACGTGCGGAAAAGTGTATATATTTAAAAATGCGTTGTGTTTTATGTCTTAAAAAGTGTGTTCGCGGAAGTGGTACTTTCTTTGGCATTCCTCAAGATCAAAAACAAAGAGAAAAGTGGAGTGAGATTTGCCAAAAAGAGTTGAAGAAAAGAAGCCGTATATGTATTGACCATTTTTTGGAAGCCGAAATTATAACTGCGGGAAGACGCTTGTTTTTAATGCCCAAGGCTCTTCCAATAGTACCAGAACCACAAAAAAGTGAAACACAAATAAACATGAGTTATAGTGAAGTGCCAATGCATTGTAATGAAATTCAAATAGATATGAATTGTAATGAAGTGCCAATGCATTGAAGTGAAGTGCCTTTAAGCAACTTGTATCCAGTTGAAAATCCTGCGACATTAACATTTGTGACATTTCAAATAATTAAATTAAATCAATCCGTCCTTTTCAGGACCACCAATAATATTTGAAAAAGAGAAGAAATATTTTTAATATTTAATATAATATATTATTATAATATATAATAATTGTATATAATATATTAATAATACTTAGCAACAAATATACATATATTTTATTTCACAAATAGATTATAACCTGTATTACTAACTCCTCTATAACAACAAGTATAAAATTTGGATAGTTGATATAATATGGTGTATTTGGCCGGATTTTCGAACCGTTATATACAGACAGCTGAAATTTACGAGGAATATGTTTTGCTTAGTTCGCTATAATAAGAAGCTTAAATTTTGAATTTAGAAATTAAAGATTGTTCCCAAAATTAATGTACTCGACGCAGACCTCTAATAACGAATGCCGTAATTTCCCCCCAGCGCTAAAAAAAAATTAAAAAGCATGCGTTTTGCGCATTTAATTGCTCCACTCTTTGCTCATACGCTTAAAATAAAGGAGCAATGAAAGAGTGCGCAATGGCCAAATACTTACTTTGGATGTAACTAACTTTTAGCTTTGTCATCACAAAAAATGAACACACCATGATATTTGTTCATACTACATACATATATTGGAAATGAAGAATTAACTTTAATATTTAGTTAATAAACTCTGTTTAAAATCAAATGTTTACAGAAAAAACTTCTAGATAAAAGATTGTTTTTAATAAATTTGTTGAAAAAAATCGTTGCTTTTTTTTTTTATCAGTAAAAGTCATTCACAATCCCGCTGATTCGCGACGGTTTCATTGTGATCCGTAGGTTGTCATCTGTTAATTTTTTTTAAGTAGTTTTAAGACTTTTTCAGGAGCAAGGACTCCTTCTATTCCTCCTTCTACTGAATATTTACAAAACACCTCATATTTGGCTTTGTCAAATACTTTTTTACATTCAGTGTACGCTCTCACCGTTTTTCCAACATTTTCACGAAGTCGGTTTGGATCATTAATCGGTTTAGATGTCGCTATAGCAAAAACAACCGCAATATGGCACTCCGAGTATGGTAGATATTGACCTTTTCTTTCGCAGCTTTGATTAATACTCGCCAATACTTTTGCCTTATTTTCATCAGTGGGTTCGATGTGACAGTCAATACATATGTTGTTTAAATCATCTTTTTTAAAACAAGCCATTGCTATTGGCGTCATTAAAATTACACCATCAGCTAAAGCTGGTTCTAATATATCCACCAACTTATAGTTTATAGTTCCGCTTTAATTATTCAAAAGACTTCTAGAAAAAACTAAAAAGAGATCTATCAATTTACACAAAATATTCAGCTTATAAAATAAATAGTTTTTTTTTACCGTATTCAGTAGATCATGCAACTGACGAACTAAATGCTTCCAGACACCGAGAAGTGCTTAGTGCTTCCAGATATAATGTGCTATTTGAGCAAAGTACTGAAACAAGGCATATTAACATCGGCTTCGATTACTAAAGGTTTTCTGCGTAGATATTTAAATTACCTTTTCAATTATATCCATATTGCCCCATTCCACCAAAAAATACTCGATATATTCCATATTGTATTTACAATCTTTTTTCAATTTAAGCCAAAGAAATTTCCCGTCGCCTTTAATTCTCAGATGTTTTTGACAGGCATATACATTTTACACAAACAAAAATGCCTGGTGTTGTTGTATTGTTGTTTTAATTTTTCTAACGCTGCCACCTGGTTTAATATGCCTTGGGTTCTACGTTTTTTTTTTTTTTTTTTTTTTGCAGAGCGATTTTTAGTGTTTAGTCGTCCATCGACGCGTAAACATGAACACATCAATGATGAATTTTATTATGATTGAATTCAATTTTCTTATAATATTTTATCAAGGGAAATTAAGTTTAAAGTTAATTTAAGTTAATTTTTATATGTAATTTACAGGAAAAAAATTGAAAACGAACTTTTTGTCATATATGAATAAAATATTAATTGAAATCTTCTTCATCTTCTTTTTATGAATATAATATTAATTGAAATCTTCAGCTTCTAGGAGTGATGATGCAGATTGCAAATTACAGCCACTAGAAATTCCTCCTAAAATTATTGCCAATTCATCATCAATTATTTCAGCCACATTTCCGCATTTTATGTATGTGTTTAACGAACGAAAGGCATACATGAAATAAACAAAAAAATTACTAACACACACAAAGCTGTGTATACGTGCACAATTTTATGCCAGCATAATTAGTCTTGTGTGAATACGAAAGAACAAAAGTTGTGCGGATTAAAAATTAGTCTAGTGTGAAAACCCTCAATGTTTTTAATATATATACATGTGTATACAATTATTAAAATTTAATGGAAAAAAATGTAGTTCTATAGAAAATAATATGGTAAATAAAAAATAGCAGGCAAAACATATAGATTAATGAAAAATAGATTAAAAAGAAAAAAAAGTAAAAAAAAAATCTTTCAACTATTGTATTTAACTAAAAAGAATTGATTTAACAAAAGGAGCTCACATTTGATTATTTACATACATACGTATTTATATATTGCTGGAAAGGAGTCATAACAAAAAAATAAAAAACTACGTCAGTCGAGTAGTCGTCAAATTTAACCGCCGGAAAATTTATTCATGTGTCAAAGCCGTTAATACACAATAATTTTACATTTTATACAATTTGCTTCTAGTAATTAAAAACTGACATCTTATATTGGAACAAATTAAAGCTAATAAATATATTTTCACATTTATATACACGAGTACATATGTAATAATAACCATAATTATAAAAGTTTACAGGCGGCGAAATTTGGATGGTGCATTTTGTATTTCACAGTCGCCGTCATCCCGTTTTTATTGACTTTGTTGTTAGTAGCCTTTTTTGTCGATAGTATCACTCGATAGTCGATCGATATTGATAGTACGCTTAAAACAAAACTATCGATAGTGCCATCGATAGTTTTGCAGCTCTACCCTACACTTGCCGCTACAGACGGATTTTGTTTACAACAAAGTACAAATTTTTTATAACTTTTTTTATTTTGTATTTTTATTTACCAAGAAGCTAAACGGTCAAAAATTGTCATGAGGCGGCACTTCCGCACCATACATAATATTCTTAAGTCGGCGTTGCTTAAATTTTATTCCAGCTTGTTAATGTTAATTTTATTTGAAGTGTGATAGTGTGAAAACAAAATGTTACGTTAAATTTCTTGACAATCACAACAATTCTCATTTGATTTCCTCCTTACAAATTCTAATGAAAATCTTAATAATCGATATTATAGTGTGAAAGGGGCTTAAACAGCATTATTATTGACCAACAGTTTGAATTCTGTAAGGAACACTCTCTATTTATCATTTGAAAAGGGTAGTTAAGTTTATTGAAAATAGTTAAAGTCAACGCAAAAGTACTCAAGTTATATTCCTTGATATTGAAAAGGATTTGATTCTATTTGCTTTTCAAACTAAATATTTTTAAGAAGTAGCTTTTCATGCTGACGACAGAGCTTTTATATGTTGTGGAAAGTCATCAAACGCAATAGTCACGAGTATGCAATAGGCTCTAAACTCAAGCCAAGAATACTTCAATAGATGGAAAATTAATGTTAATTACAACAAAGCACAATCTATCATATTTCTATACAATAAGTCGCCAAAACGTATTCCTTCACAAAACTTGTATTCTCAAGGTAATATCATTTCTATTAGTAAAAATAATAAGTACTTAGGTATTATCCTTGATAAAAAGCTTTTGTTTGAATAACATATTAAATAGGTCCTCTACTAAACAGGAGGTCCACCTGAAATTGACTTACGGCTGCAAATTCTGTTGTAGCAAAACTACTAAAACTTACACAAAGAAGCTTCAAATATCAAGAACAAAAACTTGAAAATAATACACAAGCTTTCCCATAGATTCCCCACTAACTGCATGTAGTGTGTCTTATTAATCGGCAATGCCGCACCAGCAGAGGTTTATAATCCTTACTTATAAAATATTTGTAAACTGAAACCTCTGTCTGGATTCTAGCTGTATCAGCTAACTCCCAGCTATACAGTTATAACAAACACAACTCACACTGTGTATTCTGCCTTTGTATTGTATTGTAGAAATCATTTTAAGTTACTTGCGTAAGATTTTCATTATATTAATTCAATAAATAAAGCACAAGCTCTGTTCTTAAAACTACAAAAAGGTCTTATTAATACATGGCGATCCTGCCGAACAAAATAATAAAATAATGAAATAATAAATAAACAAAATTTTTTCTAAATAAATTTTATTAAAAAAAATATTTTTTTTTTTGTTAAATCTTAAATTTTGTTAACGAGTAACAAGTGTAAACAATTGTAATATCTGCTTAATAAAGCTACAAGCTTTTTGAATACGAATTTTACATAAAATTGTAATAAATTAAACACAGTGAATTAAAACAATAATGAGAAATTTGTAAAAGAACTTAAAGCTTATTAACAAATTTAAATGGTAACCTTGTAAATTACAAAACAAAAAATACTTGAACGAAAGAAAGAAATTCAAAATTTAACAAAAACTATACGAAAAGCAAATTCAACAAAAATAATATAGTAAATCACAGTGAATTTGGTCCACCTGCCATCATTTGCTTATATTGATAACTATGACCCCGATTCTCATGAAAAAAAAATCTACCCACCTCATTGCCATCATAATCACAGAAAACAGAATGTCAGCCACGAAGTAAGAAATGCCACTACTAAAAGCAGCACCTAAGTAGCAAGACCAGCAATGTAACATGTAAAATTTATCTATATTACAGACAAAAAAAAAACACATATATTTTGTTAAAGCTTAAACTCAGACACTAAAAACATATTATGTAATTATTGTTCATCATTTTGTTTTAAGTTGATAACTTTGTCAATTATGTAATCTATAAAAAAATTTTTTTCACTATTTAATTTGTTCAACATTTTCTTTTACCACAAACAAAATATGTTGTAATAAAACAGTTCATATTTATAAAAAGAAAAATTATCAATAGCCAGCTTTTCTCAAAAAAGTACATGTATGTACTATATAAGTATGTACACTATTATATTATCTCAATAAACCGAATATTGAATCAATAAAAAATGAAAGTCTGAATAAGCTATAAGCTTCTTCAATATAAATTATTTACTTGCGTATTAAATTGAGTTTTAGTTAAAAAAAAGGTTGACGGAATTCGCAATACCTTTAATAGATTAAGGATATAACCCAGTTCGGTCTCTAATTGGTAGTGACCGATATATGCCTTCCTGATAGGTCCATGTACATGAGTACCTCGTTTAAGACATATATCCCATTTTTTTAACTTTTTCTAAGACCCAATATTAATCAAGTAGTGTAGGAATATAATTTAAATTATCACCATACCTGTGTTTATGAGAACATTTTAATGTTTGTTAATTTTTGATGTTTGGGACATTTCTTTTTTTTCATAAAGAGAAATAAAAATTGGAATAGTTTTGTCCTTTATGAAGTTACATTAATTCATCTGATGTCCTGTCATCTATTTTCCTCAATGTTTTGTTTTGTTTGCTTTTATTCCTGAAAATATATTTGTCTATTTCCATAAAAACACAAATATCCTTAGAAACTCGTCAATTCATAACGGCCAGCTATTTTAATTGCCTATGGCAATTAGGCCTTTGTATTAAAAAAAAACAGCAATTTATTCCTATTTTCTTTGAATTTTGTTTCTACTTTTCATCACTATTTCATATACAAGATTTTTTTTTTAATATATTTTTCTTGTGCTGTTTTCTTAATTTTTCCGATTCAAATTTTATTTAAAATGGTGAGTGCCCATTTTAAATAATTTTTTAGATTAATTACCCAAATGCCAATGTGATCAATGAAGTCACAGTAAAAATTGAATATCCAACTGTCTACTTAATAATTATAATTGCTGTCTTGATCTTGGAATTGTTCGTTACTTTATATCAATTGCACAAAAGATCTATAAGAAAAATCTACTTGAGACGCTCACTAGGCAATGACCTAGACAAAGTCTAAATCTCCAATTGAACAAACGGAATAGGAAAATATACTCTACAAAGCAAGACTAATTAAAAACGGATTTCCTAAAATCCTACAAATGCAATAATACAGACCGGGATACAAGACCAGAAACTGAACATAAGCATATAAACAATCTTGTCACTAAATTAGAAAAAATTACAGTGCTATTTAATGTAAACTATAACAGATTAGCAGCATATCATAAAACAGCAGCAAAATCCTTCTTCCTTGATATACGGGGTAAACTAGTAACCGTATGTGTAAGAAGAGGAATTAAAATAAAAATACCAGACAATTTCTACGAAGAGATAACATTTGAACCTGTACCCGAAACAGTCCCTGACGCAAAATTAACAATGCCTCAAACTGTCATCGAATTTTTAAATACAGCCTCTGGGCTAATACCAGAATTTGATAGAATAGCAGAAAATCTGCAAAGTTTCTTAGATTCCTTAAATTTGGTGGACTCTATAACATAACTCATACTGCAGTCGCAGAAAATTTAGTTAAAACTAAATTAAAAGGTTTCGCTCACAACCTTATCTCAACAGAGAGTACACTTCAAGAGATTATTACTAAGTTAAGATCTTCCATCAAAGGAGAGTCTGTTGACGTTGTCACAGCCAAGCTAATGAAAATACGTCAACAGGGTAAAATGGCAAATATTTTGAAGAACTAGAAAAATTTTGTTCCGAATATATCGATGTCCTTTCACTGGAATCTGAGAAAATAACCGCTAATAATTTTTATAAGCAAAAATTCAGACTCCAAGACAAACAGTCTGTATATATCAAAAATTACAGAATACCTCACTTCCATAAAGAGGAAGTAAAGAAACAGGTTGACAATCTTTTTAAAGATTAAATCATAGAGCCATCAGTCTCAGACTATAATAGTCCAATCCTTTTAATTCCGAAGAAAACCAGGAACTACCCAGAAAAAGTGGAGACTCATTGCTGATTATAGAGGAAACAATAAAAAATTAATAGCTGACAAATTTCCTTTACCTCGAATGGATGATATATTACACGAATTAGGAAGAGCAAAATTCGTTTCATGCTTGGATCTAATTTCGGGTTTTTATCAAATTGAGTTGGAAGAAAATTCGAGAGATATAATCTCATTTTCAACGGACAAAGGTTCCTTCCAATTTAAAAGATTATTAAGGGTATTAAAATTGCTCCAAACTAATTCTAAAGAATGATGTCATTAGCTTTTTCTGGATTGTCTCCAGTACAGGCTTTTGTATACATGAATGATTAAATTGTGATTGGGTGTTCTATTAATCATATGTTGCAAAATCTAAACGATGTTTTCAGTATAATCTTAAGCTACATCCGGATAAGTGCTCATTTTTCTGTCAAGAAGTAACCTTCCTAGGGCACAAATGCACTGAAAAAAGGTATATTACCAGATGACAGCATATTTTCGATAATTAAAAATTATCCAACACCTAAAAACGGTGCTGAAGCAAAACGCTTCGTTGCATTTTGCAACAACTATTGGAGGTTTATACCAAATTTTGCTGAATCATCTCGTCACATTACTAGACTATCTAGGAAAAATGTACCTTTTGTATGGACTCCAGAATGTGAAAACGTATTCAGTTACTTAAAAATGTTTTATATCACTACAGACTCAAGCAAATTCGCTTGTGAAGCTGTTTTAAGTCAAGAAAAACATGGGATCCAATTGCCAATTGCATACGCATCCAAATCATTTACGAAGGGTGAGATTAATAAATCAACCATAGAACAGAAACTTACCGCTATTCATTGGGCGATCCAATATTTCAGACTATACATATTCGAATGAAGTTAGATATTTTATTTATTATTTTTTTTTATATTTTTGAAAGCCGGCTCTTAAAAAAGCCACTGGCCTGAATAAAATATTGCTGGCAAAATTACAAAGCCTGGTATAAAAAGAAAAATAAAACTCTTTTTTTTTCTGTTAAGCCAATTCTGTTCGGCTGAGTAATGCCCTTTATTTTCATTTTTTCGTCCTTTTATATCTTATAATCAATCTAACGGTACTTATTCTAAATTTGTTTTTATAAAAGATTTCATTTAAATTTGTTTTTGTAAAAGATCTTACATTTGTTACAATTCTAGTGTTGTAAAATGATCTTAAATTTAATACAGGGTCGGTATGAGGGTTACCATTGTACAACCATTACACCCCCACCGTAAAAGAAAAAATTATTATCGTCATATGTACATTCGTAAAATAAATAAATTATTTTTTTTTCTTTCAGCCAACGTCTCCTCTATTCGGTCAATGCGCCTCCAATATTCACTGCTCACTTCCCATGGAAGGACATTCTTCTCGTCAAACACCTTACGCTTCAGGTCGGCTAGCACCCTCCTTAGCGCTACCAATTTGCCCGCTCGCCTGTGCTTTGGCTTTAAATTTGTTTTTGTAAAAGATCTTACATTTGTTACAATTCTAACCCACTCACATTTCTGTTCTCATTAAAAAATCCTTCTTCAAAATTAACCCGCATGAGGTTAGACTTAGAGAAATACAATTTTATCGTAGAGTATCTTTGAGGATCAGATAACCATGTAGCAGACGCTTTGTCTCGATTACAATTTGCGGAGATCCAAAATATAGAAGTGAACAATATACTGAAGGTAACAATGAGACTTCAGGCTTAACTAAAAAGGGATTGTAAAGAAAACAATAAAACACAATATCGTAAAATGCCACAATTGCAGTTTAAGGTACCTTTATACGACGTGTTTTTTACATATGACTTGTCACTTTAAAAATCCATATGTAATTCCACATGTATGTCAAAGTTGTCATTTTTACATATGGATTATAATTTTTGCCTTTAAACGTATATGTACATTACTTCTGACATAACCTACGAAGGCATTTTTCACAGCTGTTTATTTTAGTTCGTGTTTATGTTCACAAACAATTTAAATAAAAGAAAATTGTGTTAAAGTTATAAAAAATGGAAACAAAAAACTATGCAACTGTATTATGCAGCATTATGACAATAATAGCTGCAATGAAAAAAAAAGAAAAAGAAAACAACAAGAAAAAATCAAAAAAGAGTTCGATCTATTTGGAGCCAGCAGTGGTTGCTTCGAAGAGACACTGGGTTGGGTATGGCTTCCATGGTGATAAACGAACTTAATTTGGAGGACCCTAAGGCATTCCAGAATTTTTCAAGAATGTCGTACTCCACTTTTTGCGAACTACTGGAGAAAGTATCTCCCTTAATTTCAAAGGAAAACACGGAAATGCGTGAATGTATATCTTCTACTGCACGGTAATATTGACAAAATACTTGTAGTATAAAAATACATATAATTTTTATATTTTTAGATTACTTTTGACTTTACGGTTTTTAGCAACTGGTGAGAAATACGTAAATTTGTCATATGCATTTAGGATTTCTGTACCATCCATAAGCCAAATTGTACCGGAAACAATCGAAGCTATTTATTTTGTCTTGAAAGACGACTTTCTGAAAGTATGCATTTCTTTTAATAGTGTTCACGTACACTTAACAAATACGTACATATATGTATGTTTTTTCTAGGTTCCGCAGAATCAAAATGATTGGAAGAAAGTTGCTGATGAATTCGAGCGGAAATGGAATTTTCCCTTTTGTTTAGGAGCAATAGGTAATAATCCTTTAGTTATGTATTTTTATTGAATAGATTTGTAATTTGCTTATTTATAAAGACGGAAAACACATCGCTATAAGAAGTAGGAAGGAATATGGATCCTTCTATTATAATTACAAAGGGTTTCACAGCGTGATACTTTTGGCCGTTGTAGATGCAGACTACAACTTTCTTTATGTGAACGTCGGTTCTAATGGCAGGGCGAATGATGCAGCTGTATTTAATGAATCATCACTATGCACAGGTATAAAATATAATATGTTTGATTTTCCGCCCAAAGCTGAATTGCCTGGTACTAATACAAAAGTACCATTTGTCTTTGTGACTGACGATGCCTTTCGATTATGTACCAGAATATTAAAACCTTACGGGGAGAGGTCAATAAACCCAAATAAAGTTTTTAATTACCGATTAAGCAGATCACGTCGAGTGGTCGAAAATGCCTTTGGCATTTTAGCAAATAAGTTTCAAATCTTTCAGAGGGAAATAGACTTGTCAATAGAAAAAGTGGAAAAAATAACTATGGCTGCATGCGCGCTGCACAATTTTATAAGAAAGCGAGATGGCTTTGATATACACTTATTGGATTCTGAAAACACTAAAGCTGTAAGCCTACAAAAGGGATCATGGCGGAGTGAAGTTACTCTAACCGGCCTTCAAAAGTGTCAAGGTAACCGAGCTGGAGAAGAGGCTAGGAAGGTGCGAGATGCATATTCCGCTTATTTTAATACCACTGGATCAGTCCCTTGGCAACGTGAAGCTATAAAGAATTTCAATTTCTAATTTGGACTGTTTTTCCTTAAGTTCCTTTATATTATACAAATACTTACATAAAAATAACATGAGCATTAACAAGCGAAATTTTTCATTGTTTAATAATATCGTAAAAAATAAAAAAAGTTAATTTTAAGGAACATTTCACCTTTATTAAAAAAATTGTAATTACAAAAAAAAATTTAAAATTCATTTAATTAAAAAATAACAATAAATAAAAACTATTAGTTAAAATAAAAATACTAAAATTTAATTTATTTTTAACTTGAAAAAACAAAACTTTTTTCTTTTTAAAAACGACTGTACATATGTAAATTATTTTTATTCTAATAATTTATTAAAAAAAAAATGAAAAATAGCAATAAGATTGCATTTCAGCCTTTTTTGTATTTCATTTGGTCACTTAAAGAAAAACCAAACAACAATGAATAAAATATTAAATTGGCATCAAAAATGCATAAAGTTATGCTTTCTATAAGGTCTTCCTTAATATTTTCATCTTTTTTTTTTCCTAGACCGGACCTTATAAAATTGCAAAATGCCTCATCGCTTTCGTTGATTGCTGGTTTTTTGGCAATGTTTTGGAGTGCGCTAGCCGCTGCTGCTAGCACTAAATCTTCTTGGCAGCTCTTAGAACTAAAAGCGTCGCTTGTTATTCGTTTCGGTTGAGGAGAATCATTTTCTAATGCCGGCAGCGAATCAGAAGACTCATCTATCTGCACAGAGATTGAATCCTAAAAATTTTCAACGACAATATTTAGTTTTTCGGTTCGCGTTTTTCACAAAAAAGGTAAATTAATTAAGTAAAAAATACTTACCAAAAAATTGCATCCTCCTCCTTTTTTAATTTTAACAAAGTCCTCCAAAAAGGACAATTCGTTATACCACCAAGCAGATGGAACATATGCATCATCCGCGCCAAGCCCACTTTTCCTTTCTTTTGTTTTTGCCACTTCGCGAGTATACTGGCCCCGTAAATATGTTATTTTGTTCTGAAAATATTTCATTATGCAAATGTTCGAAATAGAAAAAATTTTACTTACCTTCACCTCGTTAGGTCCAATGGCGGAGTTAAAACCCTTCAAAGCTGCTGCCATCTCATTCAGCGCAGCATACCGGGCATGCTTGTTGTGGTAGAATTTATTTTTTGGGTTGAACAAACATTCGTGCTTCTGCCACAAACTAATTAATTGCCCTACGGCTTCTTTTGGCCAATCATACTAATATAATTAAAACACACATTATTTGCTTTTATTTTCAATTAAATAAAACCACTTACCTTATCCATTTTTTATTACTAAAGCTAATTTTATTTAATTAAATTCTATTTTGGCACTTTTTATTTATTTAAAAAACTTTCTACAGCTGATGCTAAAAGAGTTGACAACTTTGTTTTTTTTTCAAGAATTTGAGTGCTTTCCGCGTTTGTTGGTGATTTAATAACGCTGAAAGTTAACAAAGAGTAAGTTGCACCACTTAAAGTCAGATGCTTTGTCATATAAAAATAGAACACGCTCTAATTGAAAATTTGTCATATGACTTTTACATATGTATTTAACATAAGAAGTGTTTTAAATCGTTTACACGTTACATATGTATTTTGCAATGTGAAATCTGACAAGTCATATGTAAAAAACACGTCGTATAAAGGTACCTTTACTAAGGATAAGTTAATTATCCTCAATGGAAAGAATCAGCTTTCCGATATTAAGTTTCAGAACCCTTTTATTAATGGAAAAGTCGATTTAGGTCACCTCATTCCAAAGCTTGAAAAAATAGCTGATAAAATAGGCTACTCAACCATACGACTTTTACTAGGTGATTGTCTTTTTGATGAAACCGGTATAGAAACCTTTGAAAATAAAGGTAACGGTCTCTTAGATAAATTGACCATTGTGCTCATTCCTTAATTAAAGAAAATAATAATAAATAATAATAAAACCGAAAGAACAAACATATTGCAGAGATATCACGATTACCCCATTAGTGGAGGTCACATTGGAATTACTCATATGTTGAAAAAAATAAGACTTCTCTATTTTTGAAAAGGCATGACAAGAGACATCGCTAAATATGTCAAACACTGTCAAATATGCCAAATAAATAAACCCGCGAAGGCATATTAATTTAACAGGTAAAAGCAGTTATAAAACAACTACAACAATGATAATAAAATATGTTTTCAGATGTCAAAATCAACTAACGCTGCACATAGGGACTAATTACCGAATTACGACGACAAAAATGGAAATTTGTAATTAGTTAAATGTAACCACTGTTGCACTTAATATGTTCTATATACTAGTACACAGTAAACTTATATTAGTCTGTACATGCAAGTTATAGTGCTGCTGAGAGATAAGCGAATTAAAAGACTTATTGCGTACTTGTTGCAAAAAATACTGAATTTGCCATCGCTGCCGCCTGGTAATTGATTCGCCTTGTTTGTAATGAAAAAACAATGTTTCTTTATAATACTTTACAAATTACTTTAGTATTTTTGTTTCTTGAGTATTATTAGTACACTTAACATAATATATGTATGTTTTTACATGGGCATCCTCCTAATGACTTTCGTTATTTTAAGGAAACATCCTTTTTTTAATTTCCTTCCAAAAATTTTATCTCAAAACCGTTTATGTTTATTAGTTAAAATTGGAATTTTGGTTTTACCAGAGTTTTTCTTATCCTAAAATATATTTACAAAATATTTATAATAAGGACAAAACAAATATTTCTTGTCCTAAAATAATGTTTGGGATTAAAACTAGTCATTGACTTTTGGTCTGGTAAATATATATTTTTATTTATAAATTTTTTCCAATCAGGATTGGAGCCGTGGATATTATAAATGAGTTAAAATTTATACTTTTTTCGGCTTAGATAAATAATTTATTAATTTAATTTCCAAAGATTTTTAGAAAGAAAAATTATTTACAAATGTATGCAGATGTTTTTCAAAGAAAACAAGAAATACTATACACTAGAAGAAAGAAATGCAGCTTTTTCTGTATCGCTACGACCTTCATCAGCATTATTCGCATCGATCTACTTAGGTTGTTTATATTGTATACATCATCTATTTAACCAACTAATAAGTATTAATTTATTTAGACGAAGTCAAACATTCATACGTGTTTTCTTACAACATTATAGATGCATTTCTAGTATCATATTATCTGTTGTTTGGTTTGCCGAAGTCTGTTACAATATATACATTTTCATTATAATATTCATCCCATGTATGATGATGGATCTAAGTAACTTAACTAGCGCGTGTAACAGATAACAATACTTTGCACGCACGTACAAACTAATGTGACGCGTTAAAAAATAAATACTTATAGATTGATTGCCTACTAGCATATAAAACAAATTACATTTAACAAAATTCTATTTTTTTATTTATTTTTTTTATTAATTTTTTTTATTTATTTATTTATTCAATATAGATTGTAAGCCTTTAGGGCCAAATTAATCCAGTGAAATTATGTGGCAAATGTATAAAAGGTATTTAAATAGCAAAGGAAAGAAAAAAAATCAATATGACAATTTAATGCGGTACGGTTGCAGCTAATTAAACACGATCAATTATTATAAATTTTGTATTAATAAAATTCTAAACATTGAGGCGGAACTTGAAAACAATTAATACATAAGTCCATATAGAGTGGCCAAAAATAAATCTATTCAAAAGTTACTCAGGCTTTCCATATTTTACAACCTTATAAATTTGAAGCATCAGTCTTAGGTTAATGAAGCTCTCAAAGTCACATTGCAGAAGTTTAATAGTGAACGAAGTCATATGCGTATATGATCTATACTTAAGTCCAAAGATGTAGCGAGCTATTCTGTTGAAGCACTGTTTTAATCTATTAAGAATGGCATGTGCTGTCCCTGAATAAATTTCCATGCCGTACAATAAATAAGGAAGACAAAAAGATATAGCAACCGATGTCTTAACTTTTCCCGGTAAAAACAATCCTATACTGTACAATTTTCTCAAAACAAAACAAATCTTAGATATAACATAATTTACATGGAAATCAAAACTCAAGTTGTTATCCAAGTTAATCCCTAAGACCTTATAATGTAATACAAATTCAATATTCCTACTACCTGAAATCAAGTTTGGTAGAACATTTATGTGAAAAACCAGATACATCGAGTCTTTAGGGGGTTTAAGTTAAGAAAATTATCCTCTGACCATTTCATAATAAGTTTCAAGTCGCTGTTAACCCTATACTCTAAAAATCTAAGCCATGCCCCTTATCATCAGCTAATAATTGGACATCATCTGCATATGTATAACACCTACAAAATTTAAATCATAAATAGAAGCGGTCCCAAAATAGAACCCAAGATGTACATATTGGCATCTGTTATTGAGACAAGACCAAAGTAAGTTGCAGGCAGATGATCCCAAGTCAAATTGTGACATCAATTTATGACAAAGTCTACGATGGGATAAAGAATCGAAAGCCTTGCTCAAGTCATGAAATATGAGCACTGAATTTACTTTTTAGTCAAGATTTCTTCTTACATTTTCAACACAATCTAACATTAGACTAGTGGCACTGTGACGCTTTGTAAAACCCGATTGAAATTGACTGAAGTAAATGCGTGATGAAAGATGCTCCAATAGTTTATCTTTTAACAACATCTCTAGAATTTTTGAACTGGCGTTTAAAATTGTAATAGGACGATAATCAGTAAGACAACGAGGTGACTTAACTTTGGGGATAGGAATTATTCTGCCAACTTTCCAGTTTTCAGGAAATTTAGAGGATGTTATAATTGTATTAAAAATAAAACACAATTCCCGGGATATAATGGGAAAAATTATTTGAAAAAATTTTAAAGGAATTCCGTTAGGTCCACTAGAATTTGTTTTAATGCTCACCATAGCGTTATAAATAATAAATTCAGTTACGTTTCGATAAGTAAAATTAAGACTATTACCTAAAGTTACTGGAGGAATAAGCGAATTGATATCTACAGGAGGAAGAATCGAAAATTTATTAAATTCCTCTACATCAATTTCATTATCACTAGGTGTTTCACTTGTAACTCCTTCAGATCGCGATAATTCTCTAAGCACTCGTATCTTCTTATACGCCTTATTACAAATTGAACCTTATTACGATATTTGCAAAAAATTCTACGTGTTTCAGCCGATACATTTTCACAATAATGACGCCAAGCAAAATTTCTACGAGCCCTAGCAGCCTTTATTCTGAATTATTCATCCAAATAGAATTTTTATTGTGAGAATACTTTCGTAATGGAACTTTGCTTTCAAAAACACTTGTAACGCATGCCTTAAAAATTCGTGTTTATTCATTTACACATGATTTATTAAAATTTTCCGGAAATCCCATTGAATAAAGCTGATGAAGGCAAGATTCTATATTTACATTGTTATAATCTTTACAAATATAGTCTTTTGAAATCTTTTCCATGACAACACGATGAGAGAATTTGGTATTGTACCTTTTGGGAAACGCGGTTTGAATCTGAAAATCATAGTGAGTGAGTAAGCAGTTATGTTTAACTAATAAACAAGACCGACAACAGAAGTTTCTAATAAAAGTAGAGCATGTAAATAAATCATTATTTAAATCACCCATTATAATTGTATTTGCATATTTACTAGACTGGACAATTAAAAGATCCTCACAATCCCTAAAATTACCAAATAATATTCCAAAATTCCAAATAATATGTTTTCCGTATTACTTATGGAAATTCCAACAAATAAAGATTCAACATTACCTTCGTCCATATAGTCACACACTATTCTACTCTTAAGTTTATAGGAAACATATAGGCAGACATCCCCACCTCTCATCCAGCATCTACCATTTCTGTAAATTTTATAACCATTTATTAACACAGCATTATCAGATACATATTTTGTCAAGCACGTTTCCGTCACGCCAACAACATGAAAAAAGCTATCATCAAAAAGATCTTTGATCTCATCAAACTTAATTGATAGTTCTCTAGGAACCAAACTTTGACCATAGAAGTGACAAACATTTAGGTCATTCATGCTTAACTTAGAGTTAAGATATGTGCTTTCAACAGCTACCTGTCCTAAATTGTCAAACATGGTCGTAAAGAATAAATTACCTTCAACATTTGTGCAAAATATAACCCCATTATAGATACAATATATATATAAATAATTCATCCTTAAAAACTCTGCGTAAAAATAGTAAAAATAATTACTTAGTAAAATACTGCATATAGCACATTAAAAAGTAACAAGTTACTCAACAGCATTAAATTTCTAACATGGGTAACTATGTATCATGAAATAACATTATTCACAAAATCAAGTTATATAAGTAGATGTGTTAAAAGGAAAATAGCAGTCTTTACTTTTCATGGTAAATAACTGAGTTAAGTACGTATTATTGCAAATAAGTTTGTATACTAGTCTTTCTGTTCCGTTCTGCTCTTATGAATAAGTGTAAAACAGAATTGTACAAAAGCAAAAAAAAATTGCATATTTAAATTTTTGAAATCAAGGCCACACGGCCATATCATAATAACACGATGTCAAAAATAGCTGACTGAATAAATGGAAGGCGATTTCAATTTTTCCTTTTATTATCATTTGATACTTTAAATGAAGTTGTACCAGTTGGTTTCTTTCTACTGCATTAGCAGCAATACCTTATATCTAAATTTGTTTTAGATTTGAAATGTAATTATAAAAACTATTAACTTTTAATACTTTTTTAATTATTTGATAATTTTTATTAGTCTTAAAATTAATCAAAAGATTGAACAGAAACAAATATAAACGCTACCTATAAATCAATTCGCCTTGATTCAAATATAAATATTTTGGTTATAAACTCAAATACGTACAACATTCATACGAAAACGATAACTGCAGAAATTGTGTAACAGCAAGAATCCTCACAGATTTGCAAATGAACTGAAAGACTAATGAAGCCTTAATATAAGAAAACAACTAATATAAGGCTTGACACATAACAGCATTATGTAGATATATGTATTATTAAAGGCCAGGATTCACTATCATACACAATCGTACGATTTAAGCACACAAAAATCTAACAGAATTCTGTCCTACCTTAAAAATACAAAAAAGATGCAAACACATATGCTTTTAATATTTTGTTGTTGCTTTCTCCTCATCTTCAAAAAAATCAACTCTGATCGCATAGAAAAAATCATTTTATGAATTATTAAAAAAGATTATAAAATCGTACAGACCTGTCAAAAGTCTGTCACACATACACTTTTAATCCACACTATCATACTTTTTGAGCACACATGCAATTTTTGACAGATCATACGACTGAGTATGATAGTCAATCCTGGCCTTAATGAACATTTTCCACTTTACCTCCATCACTTGGATAAAAAGAAAATTAAGTTTCATTTACATATTCTTTTATTCAATTATTATTTGGATCATACATTGGAACAGTTATTTGATACTAGACAGATACATTTATTACGCTAGGCAGCAGTGTCACTAAAACAAATAATAACAGTTCTGATATTCGAAATGTCCAAAAATAAAAAAACCGAAAAAAAAATACAAAATCAACATAATTTAAATGCAATTTTGATATCTTCAAGTTTGAGTTGTTGCGGGTGGGTCACAACTTAAATAAAACACCAAAGTCTTCCAGGAATGTTTGCTATGATACTTGGCTCGGTTTTTTTACTTTGATGTTGTTTTTTTAGTATTAACGCTTGCTACGTTTTATAGTTGACCATTGTTGTGATGAGTTTTTTTTTTTTTTTTTGTTTCTGTTATGCCCTTTTTGATTCGCTTCTTTTAAATAGAAGATAAATATTGTTTCGTTTTGGCGTAGTCTTTTTTGTTTTCTTCATTGATTACTGTCAAATGTTTGTGTTTGTGTGTTAGTGCATGTCATTCTGTCTTGATTATTACAAAAGATTTAAGGCAGATTTGGCAGCACAAGTATAGTAAAACGGTTACAGAGTTGTAGTTTCATTTAGGAAATTTAAGAATTTGAAAACGATATAAATTTGATAAAATTATTGAAATAACGAATGAAATAACGTAAAAAAAGATGGCTTTTGGCGGGAAAATAAGTGTATATGTCTTCCTGGAAATATTGGAAGCCGATAAAAAGTCAAAAAGAAGGCAAGAAATCGAAAGCTAAGAGTTCAGTTGTTAAAACAAATTTAGTAGGAAAAGAACACCAAGAAAAAAATATCTGTTTATAAATACAAAAACTAGTGTACAAAATTAGTATAATCCAAGATTTTATTTACATTTACCAAAAAAAAAAAAAAAACGTAAGCAATTGTTTAAACTCATTTGTAGAAATTCCGTTTAGTTTTAAATATTGTGTTTTTTCAGCTGGCTATTTTCTAGGGAGTTCTACCCAAGATGGTGCCCCAAAAAGCCCGAAGGAAAATAGCCAGGTAAGATTATTATAAATTTAATTTGTATACATGATGAAGCCTATGAAGAGTGCAAATAATTAACAAAAAAGAAAGAAAACGGTATTGCTTAAAACAAATAAAAGAAAACGGAAAAAAGTTTCTGGTCATTGTTTTTCCAATCAGGAGATATATTTTTATTCGAAGTGAAGAAAAAGAAATTTTAACAAAAGTGGAGGTTTCTGTACCGGAAATACAAAAAGAAAATTTATATAAAAATGTGCATGTATAAATAACAATTTGTTGTAGAAAGTAGTTGTGATTTGTGTGAATATTGTAAGAATTACGTTAGTGTTTAGTTTATTCAAGTGTTAATCTTAATTTTTGGCCATAAAGGAATTATATGTTAGAACAAGAATGAAACAAAACTATAATTCTGACTTTTTTTTGTTGTTGTGTGTTCAGTGGAGCTTAAGTTAATTTTGTTATTGTTAGGAAACATCTGTACAGTGGCAGACATTAGTGTGACCTCAGGGAGCTCTTTTAGGCATAGTTAGTAATATAACAGGAATTTAATTAAAATTTAAATATTAACTTAAGCCCTAACCTAATAATAAAAAAATGAATTTAAATAGGTATTTAAAAAGAAAAGAGTCAGGAATATATATTGTGTTAAAAAAACTTAAAATTTATTAAATTCTATACAAATATTCAATAATTAAGCATTTATTATTCCACTTTTAATTTGTAAATTATGTTTGTTATGTATTTACTTAATAATTATTATGTATTTATTTATTTATATTTTGTGTCTACTATGTTAAAAATTAATGCTAGAATTGAAAGAGAAAATAATGAATAATTAAATTGAACAAGGTACAGGCAATGATGGAGTGGTAAGTGAGGAAGTGATACAGTGTTTTGTGGGTCGTAGGAAAACGTTTTAATGGAAGCTTCTACGACCTGGTTGGGAGGGCTAATGAGACGACCATCTGTCTCAAAATTCTTTGTGTGGTATACTGTGTGTGTAGTTCCGTCAGTTTTGTGTTTTTGTTCAATTTTAAGTGGTGAGAAGGGTTGGAACCTCCTGAGAAAAAATAAAACAAAGAGCTGGGCCGAAACCTCGCCAGTTCAACCGGTCCGTAACAATATGGCGCCCAAACAAATGTAGTAGCTCAAGATAATTATTAATTTAATTAAAAGTTATCTGACTCAAGATAATTAATAATTTTTGCATGTGAGAACATCAACACATGTAGTAATAGCCAACTAATTTTTTTTAATTGCAGCCCTAACCACATTGCAGGAGTTGGTCCATGTAGCCGCTCTAGGACGAAATGGAGTGTTGTATGTGGATGGAACTCCTGGATGTGAAGTAAGGCGAAGAAGTAGCAGTGTTGAAACGAATATCAGTAGCTTGAGAGTGACTCAAGTTGACAGTGTTGAATGTTATATAATGTCTGATAGCCTGTCGGATCATGCGTATCGCGAAGTGTGTTGTATCAGCGTTATATATGTTCAGTTCTGAAAGTGATTACGTTAAATTTTGTTATAGTTTTATTTTTATACCACACAAAGAACTAGAATTTTTCTTTTAGCTGGATCACTTCACATCCGTTCGTCATTGCCTTGACCAAATTCGTTGAATGATTGTTTGTTCAGTTTGTTTTGTTCGCATGATTATTAATTAGATTATTAATTTTTTTGATATTACTTAATTTGTTTTCATTATTTTATTATTTGTTATAGTTATTTAATTTTTTAATTTATTTAAATTGCTGATCATTTAAATTGATGATTATTATGTTAATTATTTATTTATTTGTTTATATTTTTATTTATATTTATATATTTTTTTATTTATATTTTTATGTATGACTGTTTTATTATTTCAAAATTTGTTAGTTTATGTATACATATTTATTTGATTATCTATTTGTTTATTTATATATTTGATTTTTTATTTTAAATACTTGTTTTTTTCTTTGCTTCATTATATTTTTTATTATTGACTTTGTATTTAATAAATTTAAACTTGAAATTCTTTTTTATGTCTTATTTATTTAGTTTATTTTACATAATATTATTATTTTGTACATGTGCATGACTGTTTAGCTTTAATACTATGTGATTTATTTATTTATTTTGCGTTAATTATTTAGTGATGCATCATTTATTTATTAAATCATTTATTATTATTTATTTATGTATTTTTATGTTTATTATTTTGATCTATTTTTATGTTTTTATATATTTTTTATCATTAAGTTTTCTACGTTGTTTAGTAAATGTTTTTATTCTTTTTAATTATTTTTATATTATAATCAACTTTTTTTTTTATTTATTAAATCGTTCTGTGTATTACATTTTTTAATTGGCATGTGCGTATTATCACTAACTATTTGTTTTTCTATTTATTTCTCTCAGTTTGACATACAAATCTATAAGTTACTGTCGTGCTAATTGTTTATGTAATAAATATTAATCCTTTAATCGTTCATTTGCAATGTGTAAATAAAAAAAGGGGTTTCTTTTGTTTTGAATTATCGGTAGCTCGCCTTCTCTGCACACACAATTATTTTAATAACAGAAACTATAAGAATAAATATTATTTGTTTTCTTTAATAAAAGAGCAGTAAAACTTTCAACTTCGATATCTTGCCTCTTTTTTATGCTTACAAAATTTCCAAAAAAAAATGTAACCACGAATTACAATGTATGTTACATTATGTTGCCATTTTTTATAATAGTTAGAATTTGTCGCATGCAATAGAAATAATCTGTGATTTTAGAATTAGTTTAACAATTTACTTATATTTAATCGGTTAGTGCAATAATAGTAATAGGAGACTGCAATATTAGTGATAAGGTAATATGTGAAGTATGTCTGTGATGTAAATAGTAAGGTTGTGATATACTGCAGATTGTTTGTATAGGTGAAGTGCAATATAGATTAAGACCCTGTGTTGTGCTCGTCCCGTATACCCATATCTGTAAAACAGCAGACACCTGAAAAAAAACACAAAGTAAATATTCATTTACAGACAATTATGTAAAATACTTCCCGTAAATGTAAGTGCACTGAGAGCTTTTGGAGACAGCAATTTCTAAATCCTTTAATATGAAAGGATTTTAGAGATTTATAGCCAATACTGGATTATAGGTATGAAAATAAATTAGAGACGTGACGCAATTATATGAAGATTTATAGTTAATTAGGTATATATAAGTCCTTTACTTCGATGAAATTTAATTTTTGTTTGCCTCAATGTTGAGATGTTGCAGGCCTTCGATTTAAATGTAATATGAACACACGATAGTGTCCTACCAGTTAATCGACTGGTAACAAGAAATATTTTTTTTTACGTAATAAAATTAGTTAAGGGTCGCCTCTACATTATTTTTTTGTACCATAAAAATAATTGGAAGAGAGCTTTTATTCCAGTATTGCTATGAGAATAAATCCGCTAACATCTTTACTGTGGGAGTAGTCACATACGTAGTTTTCTAAAAAAAACAAATACAAAGTTTCAGCGATGATATACAAACTTTAAGTGCCCGGCTAACTCTTTGTCAAAGTTGTGAGACTTTTTCTAGGGTCATGGAAGTTCCCCACGTTGTGCTTCTAACGATAGTCTACCCCCGCACACCGTTTCCTCTGGCTTTTACCAGCGAAACCGGAGTTTTGTTGCGGGTGGGTCACAACTTAAATAAAACACCAAAGTCTTCCAGGAATGTTTGCTGTGATACTTGGCTCGGTTTTTTTACTTTGATGTTGTTTTTTTAGTATTAACGCTTGCTACGTTTTATAGTTGACCATTGTTGTGATGAGTTTTTTTTTTTTTTTGTTTGTTTGTTTCTGTTATGCCCTTTTTGATTCGCTTCTTTTAAATAGAAGATAAATATTCGGCCCTATTCCCGTTGTCGTTCTCGTTTAAAAACAAAATAAAAACGACAGTTTGGCATTACCGTTGCCGTTATCGACATTTATCAAAAATGTATTGGTATTCTCCATTTTTCAACGAAAATAGTAACGACAAAGAAACATTGTTTTTCTGTCGTCAATATTTTTAGCAACGAAGTTGAAAACGTTAAAACAAAAATGAAAATAACTAGTGTTAAACAATTTGAAATTTTAGTCTCAGAAATGGAAAAAAATCCCGCGTATGCTAAGGGGTTTCGGAAGGGAATAAAACCTTTGAATTTTGACTGTTTTTGGAGAGAAATTGCAGCAAAGGTTAATCCATTTGGACCGCCAGTTCGTGACGGAGATGGTTGGCATAAAGTAAGTACATAAAGCAAAATTACCATTTAAGATTTATAAAAATTTTACTTTGTATGTAATTTAAAAAAAAGGTGTGGAAAGACTTGAAATTTAAAGTAAAAAAGAAGCTTGTGAGCAACAAAGCAGAAGCCAGAGCAACAGGAGGAGGAGCTTATAAACAAGTTCCTTTGTCACCACTGGAGGAAGCGGTGGCAAATTTAATGAAATTTGAAGAGCAAGTGAACCCAAAAGGACAAGTGGCAGGATTCGGCGAAGAAGTTGAGGCAGTGTTAATCGAGGAAAATGAAACATGCAACATTTATTTATTATTTATTGATTAAATTTTAACTTTACATTAATTAACGAATTGTTAGTAAAGGACAAAGTTATTATTCTAACCCGCAAAGCTCATTAGCTTGTCTGCAGGATAATAATATTTTGAAAGTTTTACATTTATTGCTTGTTAATTAAATGTCTTTTAATCAATTTAATCAGTTTAAATTTATTTTTTGTGTTAGTTATGCTAGTTGGTATTTTGTTGATAATTGTTGGCAAGGTTACAGCTAGCGTGCTCCTGCCATATTCATTTGTGAAGCGTTCTACTTTAAATCTTTTTTCTGCTCTTCTTCTTGTGTTTTGGGCGTGATCAATGATATTTAAAAATCTGTTGTCTCCATGAAATTCTTTTACTAGTGTTGTATGGTAGATGTTTTTTATGTTAAGAACTTGTAGTTCTTTAGCAAGGTTGTTGTATTCTGGTTTTGTTGATTGTGTCCGTCGATCTTGTGTTGATGTACTACTATATATTTGGAGTTCTGTTCTGCTAATGTTTGTTTCTGGGATGCCGCTATTGCTTGTGTTACCACAATCTGTGATGTTGTTGTTATTATTTACATTGTTATTTTCTGTTGAAGTACTACTACTTGATGCAAGGATATTAGTTGTGTTGGTTTGTATTATGTTGTTGTTGTGTGCGTTGTCGGTGTATGTGTAGGCGGTTGCATTTGTGTTGTTTATGTTCTTGTTATTGTGTTGCTTTTTCCACAGTATTTTTAGTAATTGGTTCTGATTTTTTTGTAAGGTACTGCTATATTTTGCGTTTCCCCAGGCAGTTATTCCATGCCGAAGGTATGTTTCAGCTAGGGCGAAGTATGCTTGATGCAATACTTTATAATTGCAACAGCTACTTAAGTGGTATAACATGAACGAAGCTTTTCTTAATTTTTTTGAGACATTTTGAAGTTGAGGTTTCCATTTAAAGTTGTTGTCAATAATAACTCCAAGATATTTGTAGGTGTAGACTTCTTCTATTAACGTGTTGCAATGTTCATTTTGGTTGTTGTTGTTTGTTTTATTGTGCAGGCATTCTTTGTCATGAAATCTTAGTTCAACTTGTGAGCTTTCAAGGTGGCGAGGTTTTATGTGCATTACTTTTGTTTTGTTTGCGTTGATGACAAGGCCGTTATCGTGGCACCATTTATTTGCTATATCCAATTTGCTTTGCATTTTTTCTGTTGCGTGTTTTATGTTTTTATCAGCTACAATTATGGCCGTATCATCTGCATAAGCAAAAGTTGAATTTTCTTCTAAGTGCCTTATCAGATCATTGGTGTATATTATATAAAGAATTGGCCCAAGTTTTGAACCCTGAGGTACTCCGTATTCACATGTTTCTGTTGTGCTAAGAGTATTGTTTATCTTAACATTATAGGATCGGGATTCTAAGTAGTTCTTAAACCATTGTAGGATTCTACCTCTTATTCCATTTCTTTCTAGAGTCTGTAGTATATTGCCGTGTGCCAAAGTGTCGAATGCCTTACTGAAGTCTAGGAACAAAACTAACACATGCATCTGTTTACTTAAACGGTCGTTAATGAGATTTGCGAAGTTTCCTAGTAGTTGGTTTATGGGAAGTGAAAAAAACACAGAAGTAGTGACACCTGCCGAAATTATCATGAGTGATGATGTACCTACAGCCTCAACAAGGGTCACGTCTTCAAAAAATAATAAATCCGATGAAAAAGAAAGGATAAAGTTATTGAGGGAGCAAACCAAAATGCAGCAAGAGCAATGCAGACATTTGGAATCTGTAAAAACATGTTTAAAAGACATATCTCGTAATCAGAGAAAGAGGTTCGAAGTCGAAAAAGAACACCTAAAAATATTCAAGAGAAAAACACGCAGAGAAGAAGAGTTAATGGAACTTGATGTCTTAATAAAGAGGAAAAAGCTAGAACTCTTAGAGAAACAGTTGAATTCTCATTAGTTTTATTTCGTTTTTTTATTTTTATCTAAGAATTATTTAATGAACTATTCTTTTTATTATTATTTTTTTATTTTATTTAACTACATATTACTTAGTGAATTATTCATTTCATTTCATTTATTTATTTCATATTTTTCTTACTTGTTCTTTCTAGTTTTTTTACATACATTGAATAAAAATATAAAACTTATAACAATAAAGTGTCTTTAATTCTATCTCTAATTATGGCAGCCTCTCTACAATCTTCTCTGTCATAACTTTCATTGCTTATATTAAAATTTACAGTTTCTTCAGAAGACATTTCTAGATTATTATCGGAAGAAGAGGCATTGTAATGAATGCAAATATTGTGCAGAGCTGCGCAAGCATTAACTATTTGTGTAGTTTTTTGGGAATCATAGTGCAGTTCAAGGAGACATCTAAACCGAGATTTGAGCACACCCATTGCTCGCTCTATGATATTTCGGGCTTTTGAATGCACAGTTTTATAAGAGCTTTCTGCACTGTGTTCCGCAGCTGATCGATATGGTGTCATTAAAAAAGGTTCCAACGGATAACCAGCATCTCCTAAATATTTAAATGTCAAACTGATTTTAATATATTTAAAATTTCATACCAAGAATCCATGAATTACGTCGGCCAGCTTCATACTTTTCTCTTTGAAATCTTCTTACTCGGCTGGTATTCCAAATTAAAGAATCATGGGCAGAGCCTGGATGCCTAGCATCTACGTATCTTATGCGCATCTTATGATCACAAATCTAAGACAATAAGAAATAAAACTTTTATAATTAAATTCAGTGTTTCTACTTATATTCATTGCTAGTACTTACAATCATTGCATTTATGCTGAAGAAGCCTTTCCTGTTAAAGTATAAATGTTGAGAACTTTTGCACGGACCAATTATTTTTATATGGGTTCCGTCTACGCATCCTATGATTCCAGGGAAACCAGTTCGCTCATAAAAAAATCGTTTGCATTCTATTTCTTCATCTTCCGGCATTTCAAATTTTATCCAACTAATACAAATCGTGGTACTCATCGCGTCCAAAACTTCAGATAAAATTTTACTGACCGTGGGCTGAGCCAAGGACAAATTGAAGTCATTCCCAACGTTTAGTTGATACGACCCTTGCGCGAAAAACCGCAAAGCTGTTGCCAGTTTTATTGTTGGAGTAATTGCAGACTTTCGGGTGCTGTTTTTTAGTTTCGGACGGATTTGCTCCAGGACGTATTGAAATGCAATTTTATTAAGCCTAAATGTGTTCACAAATCTTAAGAAAAATGCACATATTTACACAAATATATTTGGAAATGATTATTAAAAATTTAGTTTCTTACATGGTATCAGACATGATAAAGATATTTATGTTCTGTCGTAAAGTGTGTCGATGTATATTTATCTTTGTTATTTCATCATCATCACTCAAACTAGAAAAATAAAACTCGGTAGTCGCCATTCTTTAATTTTTTTTTTTAAATAATTAAAATTGTAAAAAAAGACATCAAATATTGTCAGTGCTACCAAGTTCACAATATTATTTTTGTTTGTTTTCGATAACTTCTCGTCTTCGTTTCAATGTATATCAGGAATACCAATATAGGAACGAAACGACACTTAAACGACAACTACATAGAAACGACTTTTAAAACAAGAACGACAACGAGAATAGGGCCGATTGTTTCGTTTTGGCGTAGTCTTTTTTGTTTTCTTCATTGATTACTGTCAAATGTTTGTGTTTGTGTGTTAGTGCATGTCATTCTGTTTTGATTATTACAAAAGATTTAAGGCAGATTTGGCAGCACAAGTATAGTAAAACGGTTACAGAGTTGTAGTTTCATTCAGGAAATTTAAGAATTTAAAAACGATATAAATTTGATAAAATTATTGAAATAACGAATGAAATAATGTAAAAAAAGGATGGCTTTTGGCGGGAAAATAAGTGTATATGTCTTCCTAGAAATATTGGAAGCCGATAAAAAGTCAAAAAGAAGGCAAGAAATCGAAAGCTAAGAGTTCAGTTGTTAAAACAAATTTAGTAGGAAAAGAACACCAAGCAAAAAATATCTGTTTATAAGAACAAAAACTAGTGTACAAAATTAGTATAATCCAAAATTTTATTTACATTTACCAAAAAAAAAAAAACGTAAGCAATTGTTTAAACTAATTTGTAGAAACTGCGTTTAGTTTTAAATATTGTGTTTTTTCAGCTGGCTATTTTCTAGGGAGTTCTACCCAAGATGGTGCCCCAAAAAGCCCGAAGGAAAAGAGCCAGGTAAGATTATTATAAATTTAATTTGTATACATTATGAAGCCTATGAAGAGTGCAAATAATTAACAAACAAGAAAGAAAACGGTGTTGCTTAAAAAAAATAAAAGAAAACGGAAAAAAGTTTCTGGTCATTGTCTTTTCAATCAGGAGATATATTTTTATTCGAAATGAAGAAAAAGAAATTTTAATAAAAGTGGAGGTTTCTGTACCGGAAATACAAAAAGAAAATTTATATAAAAATGTATATATATGAATAATAATTTGTTGTAGAAAGTAGTTGTGATTTGTGTGAATATTGTAAGAATTACGTTAGTGTTTAGTTTATTCAAGTGTTAATCTTAATTTTTGGCCATAAAGGAATTATATGTTAGAACAAGAATGAAACAAAACTATAATTCTGACTTTTTTTTGTTGTTGTGTGTTCAGTAGAGCTTAAGTTAATTTTGTTATTGTTAGGAAACATCTGTACAGTGGCAGACATTAGTGTGACCTCAGGGAGCTCTTTTAGGCATAGTTAGTAATATAACAGTAATTTAATTAAAATTTAAATATTAACTTAAGCCCTAACCTAATAATAAAAAATGAATTTAAGTAGGTATTTAAAAAGAAAAGAGTCAGGAATATATATTGTATTAAAAAAACTTAAAATTTATTAAATTCTATGCAAATATTCAATAATTAAGCATTTATTATTCCACTTTTAATTTGTTAATTATGTTTGTTATGTTTTTACTTAATAATTATTATGTATTTATTTATTTATTTTTTGTGTCTACTATGTTAAAAATAAATGCTAGAATTGAAAGAGAAAATAATGAATAATTAAATTGAACAAGGTACAGGCAATGATGGAGTGGTAAGTGAGGAAGTGATACAGTGTTTTGTGGGTCGTAGGAAAACGTTTTAATGGAAGCTTCTACGACATGGTTGGGAGGGCAAATGAGACGACCATCTATCTCAAAATTCTTTGTGTGGTATACTGTGTGTGTAGTTCAGTCAGTTTTGTGTTTTTGTTCAATTTTAAGTGTTCGGATACGCGGCTGGTGGGAAGGGTTGGAACCTCCTGAGAAAAAATAAAACAAAGAGCTAGGTTGGTATTTCAAAGCAAAAAATTGCTACGAAAAAGAAAGTAATAAGCTGGACCCAGCAAAATAAATGAACTTTGAATATTATTATAAGAAATAATGAAAAACCCAAATGAATAGATGATTAAAATAAAATACTAAGAAATAATTAGCAAAAGAGGTTAAAGGAGAAAAAAAGAGTTTACTCAAAAATATCATTATCAAACCTCATAAAAGAAGACTACAAAACTTATATTTAGATATAAGTACATACGTAAATGCATCATGCAAAAACATCATGGCTTTTTATTGTTGCTTTGTCCGTTAAAAATGACAAAAATAAAAAGAGAGATAAAATATAATTGCTCTAAGTACAAACTTTTTCCCTGTTCTGGAAATGCTTGTTGCTGTTATTTTTTTTTTAATTCACAAGCAAACGTAGTAAAACACAAACAACTTTAGACATTTTAAAGTAATAATCAGCTGGACAGTCAACACTACCTAATAAAATGAATGTACCTTGAAACCATAATATAAAAAGTAATTAAAAAATGATAATGGCAATCACATTTGTATCTACTTATGTATGTACTAAGGCATGTTAATAAACTAGGTAGTGTTAGTAGATCAGGTGACATGTTTTGTTTATGTTTTCAGGTGTCAAATTTTGTTTACACTTTTTATTTTCTTTCCTACAAAAAAAAAATTTCCAATACCGTGTGCAAATATTTTCAGATAAATTTATACAATAAATGTATTTAAATAAATCAATTAAAATTTTACTTTTTCGGCTTTGGTTCATTTTTAATTTAACTTTTATTAAGAAAAATTATTTTTCAAATGTACGCGGACGTTCTCCAAAGAAAACAAGAAAAATTAGACAGTGGCAGAATGTAATGCTGCATTTTCAGGACCGCCAAATCCATCTTCAGCATTCTTTGCATCCAACACCTTTATTTGCGTATATTGTAAATATCATCCATTAAACCAACTAATCAATGTTAATTTGGTTGGACGAAATTCACACACAACTCAAAGCATTTCCTTTGTTGTCTTCTCTACAACACGTCTTATACATTTGTTGCAATTTTGTACTTCACATTCGGTATAGTCACGAAATGCAAATTTTATTTGTAACCATTCATACTTGTTTTTCTCACAACATTATAGATGCTGTTCCAGTATCATATCAACTGTTGATGAGTTAGGTATGAATGTTAATGCGCTGTGCCTTGCGTGTTTTTAAATTATTTTTTAATTTTTGTCCCAGCCAGGGGTTGAACCAGTGATTTTCATAAATCAATTAAAATTTTATTTTTTCGGCTTTGGTTCCTTATCCAAGTACAAAAGTTAACACCGTATTCGGAAAGCAATACATTACAGGCCTCTCACACAGCAATAACAATTTTATATAAACCTTCAGTTTGAACATTATTAGTTGGAAGCCAAGTCATAATTATATTCTGACGATTTAACTGCTTCTAAAGAATGTTGTTTTCGTTTTCCAATTTGCTAATTTTAGATACAGTTTCTTTCTCAAAATTATTGGTTCGAACTAAGGATTTTAATATTACTTAATTGTGATGCAATGCCATCTTTAATGTAACTAGTAAGGTCTTAAAGCTGTTTTTCAACCAAATCAAATTTGTTTATAAATGGATTTATTTGTGAATTTTCTACACATACGACATATCCATACGTTATTCCAGGCTTTGTTTTCATTATGTGTCAATTGTAATTTGATTTATTGCTGGATTTTGTTTAATGAGACAATTGAAGTGATGGTACGTATTACACAAACCACACATAATGGAATCCGTTTCTTTACATTCCGCTTTGCAGAAGCCACAATTGATTGTCATTGTGTTAGCGCTTTTACTTGAGTTTTCTTTATTTAAGAACACAAAAATGTGTTTTTAAGGTTATACACATCCACACAGTAATTCAAAATTAATTATATTATCAATTAAGGATCAAACGTAAATGTTAATGTATAGTCTTATGCTAATTTATAGTTTGTGCAGTATTTTAGCTTTTAATAAATTTATCTCGATAGAATTCTTATAAAAAATAGAAAATTCGGCGCACAGCTTTTTATTTTATTTACTTGCTTCCAATGGCGTTGCCAGATGTTTTTTAAATTTTTGTCGTCGTTATTTGGTTATTTGACCCAATGTGCGCTGTAGGGAAAAAAATTATTATAATTATTTTTAATCATTTCTCAGAACTTACATGCGATAAAGAAATATACGTATGGAAGCCATTATGGGTGTGATTACGCGGATGAGGTGCGGTAAAGAGATAAAATGCAGCTTAATAACAAATTTTTACACACTTTTTTGTTCTATAGAAGTTTAAAATATATATCCACGACACATGATATTACAAACAAAAAAATTCTAGGAAAAAAAAAAGTGTAAACAAATTTAGACATCTGAAAACGTAAACAAAAGAGTCAGCTGATCTACTACTACTACCCAGTACATAAATATGCCTTGAAACCCGCAATCAAATTTAAAGAAAAATTTATACTCACACCAACCCTAATCAAACCTTTTGAAATTGTCATAGGACCCTTCACGAAGTCGGAATCCGATAATGAGTACGTAGTCACCATCATGTGTGACTTTACTAAATATCTTGTTGCCATACCAACCCCGGATAAATCAGCCCGAAATGTTGCTAAGGCAATTATGGAAGGCTTAATATTGATATAGGGAACAATGAAACGAATGATTACTGACATGTGTCCTTCAAGAGTTGTTCATTCTTTTAAAAGTAGAAAAAATCAATTCAACACCTTATCACCATGAAAAGCTTGATGGAAAGATCTCATAGAACTTTCAATGAATATTTGCGATCGTATGTGTGAACTGATAGATCAGACTGGGATACATGGCTAAAATTTTTTGTGTATTGTTACAATACAACTCCTTCAACAGCCCATGATTATTGCCAATTCGAACTTATTTTAGGCAAAATACCAACATGCCTAGAATTCACAAAGGACACAGATTTAGCTCCACTGTACAATGTCGATTCATATAAAAAGGAAATCGAGTTCAGACTTCAAATAGCGTGCCGGAGAGCCGCCAGCTTTTTAGAAACAGCAAAATTGGCACAACAACAATACTCAAGGGAAAAGGCAAATCCTGCCAACATAACCCCCAATGAATTGGTTCTCGTTCGCAATGAAGCTGGACATAAACTAGATTAGGCCTATAAAGGACCATATACCGTCGTCTCAATTGACGAAAAACACAATGTTGAATTAATTGACGGGAAGGGAAAAAAGATAACCGTCCATAAAAACAGAATTAGAAAATTTAACTCATGAAGGTTATAGTTTTTCCTCACCAACTAATTAAAAAAAAAGGTTGGTTAAAATTAGAAATTATCAACCCATTTCAACAAGCATACCTGTAGTGCAATTCAATACGACGATTGTTATATTAGTCGTCATTTTCTGTTTTTTGCAGTAACGATTTTGTAATTCACTAACTTCGTTTTAACGATATAAGACATTATTAATTTTCTTATAAGACAAATTAATATTGAGTGGCATCTCCGTCAGCAAATATACGAATAACACGAAAGAGAAGAATAAAAACATGTGAATTCAAGAAAGGCGTATGGATGTGTTTATTTCTTCAATGCCAATTTTCACACATGAATACGTGTTATCTTATATGCATGTATGGAATTTGACATTAAGAAAAGCATTATAACTGTTTTAGTTAAAGAGTTGTGGTTACCTCTTTTTGAATACAGTCAAAACATATGCTTATCTGTAAATTTTTTAGCACGAAATTTATTTAAAAAAAATGCTCTTAGTGAAAGTTAATAAAACAATAATGTTAATTTAATTAAATTAAAAGCAAACTATATTTATTTTATTTACATATTTATTTTGTATTCGAATATGTATAAATTTTCTACGTTTACGCTTAAGTGCATGTATGTATGTATGTATAAATGTACATACAAATGTTGTAGGTTGTTTGTTTCGTCGACAAATTTAACAACGCAAAAATTATAGTCGCTTTTTAAACTATGAGCAACTTGCTAACTATAACCAATGGTTTTAAGCAACAACGAGCATCGTTAAAAGTATTACTGAATAGCAAAATCGTAAATTTTGTTGTTAAGTCAATTAATCCAAGCAATAGTCGTTAAAAAAGAGTAGTGAATCGCACTACTGGTAACGGGTAATTTTTTTTTGTCTACAAAGAAATTAATAAATCCTCAAGGCGCAAGCAATCCTACATAAAATATTGTTTCGCCAGTATCTGCAATTTCCCTGAATTTCTGTTCAGCAAATACCTCTACCATCCATCGATTAGTTAATCATTTCACACAATATTCCTATGAAATTTGTACGCTGAAATGGTTGTGATAACTAATAATATTCAGATTTTAAATCCATCCAATTCACATCCTTTATTGGTGTTTCTGGGATACGATCTACCTAGAGCTGTTGATTTCCCTATTAACTTCTCAGCTTGTTAAAGATCGTCGTCACGTTGTTAACTCCTTCAACTTAAAGATTTTTGCTAAGCTTCCATATAAACAATCTTTGGATTCTTTTTCTCACTGACAACACCTTTCGATGATGTTTTTGGCTCTTTCGCCATCAATTCGCCTTGCTTAACGACATTGTCTTAAGCATAACAACATCAGCTAATTGCTAAAATCTAAATATTCGAAAAACTAGCTCTCATATACACTGTATTGTCCAAGGCATATTAATTTAACAGGTAGTGTTAGTAGATCAGGTGATGTTTTTTGTTTACGTTTTTAGGTGTCAAATTTTGTTTACACTTTTTATTTTCCTAGAATTTTTTTTTTTTTCTAATATCATGTGTCGGGGAAATTTGTGTTTGTGTTTAAAACTTCCATAGAACAAAAAAGAGTGTAAAAATTTATCATGAAGCTTGATTTTATCCCTTTACTGCTCCTTATCCGCGAAATGACATCCATAACGGCTTCTATACGTATTTTTCTTCATCGCATGTAAGTCTTGTGAAATGATTGAAAATAACAATAACATTAATTTTTTTTCTAAAGCGCACATTGGGACAAATAACCGAATTATGAAAGGAATTTTGTTAAATGTAACCAATAATGCACTTAATTTGTTCTATATGGTAGTGCGCAATCAAACAATAAGTATTTATTTTTTAAGCATTACATTAGTCTGTACGTGCGTGCAAAGTATTATTATCTGTTTTACGGGCTAGTTTAGTTACTTAAACTCATTATCATACATGGAATAAATATTATGATAAAAAATATGTATTTACCAAAACAAAAGATTATGACTAGCTTTAATTCCAAACATTATTTTAGGACAAGAAATATATGTTTAGTCCTTATGATAAATTTTTTGTAAACAAATTTTTAGACAAGAAATATTCTGGTAATAACGAAATTCGAAATTTTACTAATTATACTTTTTGGAAGAAAATTACATAAAAGAAAGTAACTTTAAATAGCGACAGTCATTAAGAGGATGCCTATGTAAAAACATACATATATAATGTTAAGTGTACTATTAATAGGTACTAAAAAAATAAAAATACTAAAGCAATAAAAAATAAATACTTATAAGTTTACTGGGTGCTAGGAAAAAGAACATATAAGGGCAATAATGGTTATATTTAACGAAATAAGGAACTCCATTTTTGTCGTCGTAATTCGGTTATTTGTCCCTATGTGCAGCGTTAGTTGATTTTGACATCTGAAAACATATTTTACAAACATAAAATACATTGTTGTAGTTGTTTTAGAACTGCTTTTACCTGTTAAATTAATATGCCTTGGTATTGTCTTTATTCAGTAAACGCGTTATCAGTGTGTTTCCTCACTAAGACCTCGCCCTGTCATCCAAACTTATCTTACGCTAACAAATTCTCATAAATCTTTAGTGAAACTAAAGTTTTATTTTTAATAAATAAAAAAAGAGAAAAATGCGATATTTTGACAACCTGGCGGTAGAATTATGAATTTTTTCAATATTATAATTTTTTTTCTTAATTTAATGCTAATTGAAAATATTATTTAATGTTATGCTAAAACTACTATTCAATTCATATAGTGTAAACAAATTAATTATAATTTTATAAAATAGAAAAAAACAATGTTTAAATAAACATTTTTTATTAATATTATTATCAAGACAAATGTATTGTATTTGTGTATTCTTGTAATTATTTAAAAGGGAAAGGAAGGCATGTGCCAACACCCATTATAATTAAGTTTAAATTTTTTTAACAATGAAGAATGGTCAACCAAGTATTGATCATTCTTCCCATAAAAGAGGGGTGTAGTGTGTCTTATTAATCGGCAACGCCGCACCAGCAGAGGTTTATAATGTTTACTTATAAAATATTTGTAAACGCGAAACCTCTATCTGAAATGTGTAAATAAGAAGCACTGCACAACAATGTATTCTAGCTGTATCAGCGAACTCCCATAGAACAGAGCACAAGCTCTCTCTTATTAATACATACATTCAAATTTTAAACATAAAATGATTAGTTCGTTTGTAGGGGACTTGACGCTGACATTTAATGAAAAATGCAGATCGTCTAACTTTGAAACTATAAGAAAATTACTAAACAATCACTAAGATTCTTGTGAAAAAAAGAAATATATGCTGGTGATTGGTAAAACAGGTTTCATTATGAATTTTAAGTTTGTATAAGGTTTTTTCAAGTAAACTTTTCCTAAACACTGTCTTTTTAAAAGTTTTTTATATTTAATGATATAGTTTATAATTGTTGTAGTAAGTAAATTCTCATACTATTGTACCTTATATATTTTAAGATGATTTTCAATAAATTTTTATAATAATAAACTAAATTAAATAATAAAAGTATAAAATATATATAATAAAAATAATATTAAATGTAAGTCCTCGATGAATCTCTTATTAAAAACTTACAGCGTTCTATCAACGATCAAAATATTCGTGCAGCATTATGGTAGAATTTGTGAAAATGTATTAGTATATTTTTTTATTTTATGTATATTTTCAATATTTTGAATTCAGTACAATTAATAGGGCCTCAGCGCCTTAAAGGCTTTGTTGAGGCAAGTTGGCAAATTTATAAAGTAACTTAAATTACATATGTACAGTACATATAAATTATTAATATATAAAAAAACAATAAAAAAGAAAATTTATTAATCATATTTACATTATCAATTACATTAGATCATCATTAATGTGTTGCAATAAAAATTCCTTTGTATCTTTTTTAAATGTTGATATTCTACTAATATTTTTTAAACGCTGTGGCAAGTTGTTGTATGTACGACTAACCATAAAAAAAACGCGCTGTTTTGTTATTTCCAATCGACACCAGGCTATTTTTAAATTCCCATTGCTTCTTGTATTTATGATATGATCGTTTCTCGAAAATGTTATAGTGTGATGTCCAATATTATTCAAACATTTGAAAACATAAATCAACAGTTTAAGTTTGTAGAGGCTGTGTATTGGCAACATGTTTTTGCATTTATCAATATATAATGAAAGCGTCGGATATAATAATGGAAGATTATAGATTGTTTTAAGGGCTTTATTTTGCATAGTCTGGAGTGACTTTAACTCTTGTAAGCATAAAGAATAGTTAAGTAATTCAAATTACTTTGATTCAGGGCATTGTAAAGCAATAATTTTGTTTCTTGGTCAATTTTTTTTTAATTTGTTTAAAATTACAATAATTTGTGCAATTTTGGTTTTAAGGACTTGCATATGCATATTCCATCCAATATTATGCTTTCTTTTCCATCAACCATCACAGAAAAGATATTATTACTAGATCTTGGCCTAAATCTGAGCAGCTTCGTTTTAATAGCATTTAACACCAATTTATTAATACGAGCAAATTCAGATATTAAGGCAGCATCACGTTCTATATATGCTTTCACCACAGTTTCATGTTTGTATGGATAAAACAAACATATGTATATCGTCTGCATACATAAATATTTTTCGTGCAAGTCCAAGATTTTGCAAATCGTTAATAAAAATTGTAAAAAATAATGGGCCAAGTACACTTCCTTGAGGCACTTTGTTAAGCACAGGGCGCATGGAGCTTTTTTGATCTCCAATCTGTACAAATTGCTTTCTGTTTGAGAAATAGCTTTTCAAAAGAATAATGTCTTTGTCTTGCAGTCCATATAACTTTAGTTTCTCAATAAAAATATTATGATTATAAGATCAAAAGCTTTACTAAAATCATAAAAAATGCCAGCAACAGCAGCATGTCCTTCATTCAAGCTTTTGCAAATAAAGTGCACAACATTTAAAACTGCTTCCTCAGTTCCACATCCATTTCTAAAACCGTATGAAAAGTCATTAAGCAATTTGTTATAATTTATATAGGTCGAAATTTGATTATATAATAATCTTTCAAACAATTATTAATTATTGATAATATAGCTATAGGCCTATACAAAACTAATGTTGATGCATTTTTATCTTTAGGAATTGGAACTACCTTATGGATTTTTAGAATATCTGGATAGACGCTTTTATTTATAATGTTATTAAAAATTTCAACAAAATAAGGTGCTAATTCATTTACACACTTTAAGATAAATTTACAGGAGACATTATCATGACCGCAACTTTTGCTTACTGATAATTTTAATATTGTTTTTATTACTTCTTCACAAGTTACATAATAAAAACTAAATCTTGTGTAACATTGATTTAAAGTTACAAAATAATTGAAGGAATCTGTAGGCGAATATGGAATTTGCGAACGTAAAGCTGCTATTGATTGAATAAAATATCGTTTTAGGAATTTTCCAACGTAAAGCTGCTATTGATTGAACAAAATATCGTTTTAATAATTCAGTTTTTTGTAAATCATCAGAAACCACATTTCCATTTGAATCTTTGATTTGAATGCTTTGCTTAGACCTTCGTCCTAAGGTGTCATTTATAAAACTCCATGTTTTTTTAGGATCTTGTTTTATGCATTCCAGTTTATTTTTGAAAGAATCATTCATAGATCGTTTACTCGCTATTTTAATAACAGGACTGATTCCTTTTAGCCTTTCCCTAATATCTGTGCTTTTTCTTCCTTAGGCTTAGTAAGCTCTTTTTGTAATTAATTAATTTTTGCAAATTTTTATTTACCCAGGGAGTTATTTCATATCTACAAAGCTTTTTAATATTTTTTGTGGTAATAGAGATTTAACAGCATTATCTAAACATGATATTACAGCAGATGTATCAACACATGGATCGCCAGACTGTTGTATATTAGGCAATTGAGCTTGAACATAACTTCTAGCTCGATCATAATCAACATAGTATCAGGTTTCTTCTATGAAGTCTTGGTTGTGTGTGTCAATTTTAATGCGACTATATACGAGCGCTGCTCTATATATTTCTGGCCTAATAGTGAAAATGCAAATACTTATAATCAAAAATGGTTTTATTGTTTTTCAAAGTGTTCCCCAGCATGATTTATACACTTTTGCATGCGCTCAAACCCTTTGTCAAGGCACTTTTTCCACTCCGATTGAGACACCACAAAAACATGGTTTTTGAACACTTCAACAGCTTCTTCTGGCGACGAAAATCGGTGACCACGCATTTTTTTTTTTTTTGATGTGCGGAAACAAGAAGAAGTCATTAGGTGCCAAGTCAGGGCTGTACGGCGGATGACCCATTAATTCGACGTTTTGGCCGGTCAAAAAACGCTCTGGTTTGAGCCGATGTGTGAGAGCTCGCATTGTCATGGTGAACAATGATTCGTCTTCTCTTGTTGGTTTTTCGAATTTCTCCGATGAATTCAGGCAAACAAATTGTAGTGTACCACTCAGAAGTGACCGACCTACGTTGCTCAAGCGGAACAGTCGCCACATGACCAGTTTTGCCGAAGAAACAGGCGACCATTTGCTTCGAAGTGCTTCTTCCACGAACAACTTTCGTTGAATTTTGCTCGTCTTTGAAGACCCACACGGTCGATTGTTGTTTTGTTTCGGGCTCATACGCATAGATCCATGGTTCATCACCTGTGACGATCTTATAAACGTCTTTTGAAGCACCGCAATCGTATTTTTGCAACATTTCTTTGCACCAATCGACACGAGCCTTTTTTTGAGCGACTTTCAAATTGTGCGGGATCCAACGAGAACAAACCTTTTTTATGGCAGGTGTTCATGCAGTATCGAATGTATGTTGGTGGAAGAAATGTCCAAGGATGTCACTATCTCTCGGTTTGTCGCATGCCGATCTTGCATTATGAGTTCACGCACGGCATCAATGGTCTCCGGCACAACAGCCGTTTTTGGACGACCTTCACGGAATTCGTCTTTGAGCGAGCTTCGGCCACGATTAAATTCATTACACCAATTTTTCACAGTGTTATAGGATGGTGCTTCATCGCCATACAAAAATTTAAGTTCATCAATGCACTCTTGTCGTGATAATCCATGTCGAAAGTTGTGAAAAATGATGACACGAAAATGTTCACGAGTTAATTCCATGTTTTTCTATATTAATTTACAAGTCACTGTAAACAACACAAATAATGGTCGTACGTCAAAACGTTTTGAGTATGATTAGGCTTAAAAATGACAAACTTTCCAATGGAAATGTCAGATTGCACTTGGCACCACTCAGTGTTGCCAGGCCAGAAATACATATAGCAGCCCTCGTATTAGGTTGTGATCTGACATTTTGCATTCAACGGATTCTATAAGTATATCACAAGATATATTGGTGTATATATAATAAATAGATGTGCCACTATTAGGACGTGTTACCATATTGTGACAGTTTAAAAAACTATAGTTTGAAAGTAAATTTAGTTCGTCTGATGCTTGATTGCTTAAAACATCAATATTAGAATCTCCCATAAGAACACATAGATAACGACCATAACATCGAATCATATTTTCAATAAACACCAAGAAACTGTTCACATCACATTTTTGTGATCTATAAAATGTTAATATTTTACAACACTTGCCATTGAGTTTCAGATCGTCATCGAGTTTCACAATCGTATCCACATAGTTGCAACTATCGCATAATTCAATTTAATATTTCAAGTGAGGTGCCACCATAACCATCCATTCTGCAACAATGTATTGCGGTGTAGCCAGTTATGTTGTATATTCGAATCAATTATTTTTGAAACCACGTTTCTTGAACGGCGATAATACTGGATAGTCGAGGTAATTTTGCTATCAAGCTTCTAAATTGATTGAATTTTTCAATTGATAATATACTTCGCATATTTATAGATACAATGTTTAAAAATGAACACGTGTTATTATTAAAATAGTTTTCAAAAGATATTAAATTGTAAAAATGTTGTGATTTAGTCATAATAAGAGTATAAGAAAATTTATAACAAGGGAAAAAATATTTAATAAATTCGTTATGGGGATAGATATTCTTCATCACTAGCATCTGCTGCTATATTTTGTGTAGTGCGATTCCTAGGCTTGTTATTTGTAGCTTCAAATAAGAATTCATCAACATCTTCTCGGCTTCTAATTAGTTTAGGCTTAGCTAATTCACTTCTCTTACAAAAAATTTTTCCACCAGCAGTATAGACGGCACGATAACCAACACTCTTAAGGCTTTTAGCATAATTTAACAAGCTTAACGTCTCCCGACTTAAAAAATCATTCGCAAGCACTGAAGATTTAATATCACTTAATTTTGTTTTTATTGACATAAGTGTTTGTTTAGGTTTTTAGAGTTTAATTTACGGTGCAGTCACACGGTCAAGTTTTTGTTCAATTCTCTTTCAAGAAATTTACACATACTGCTTGTCAAAATACACAAAAATTGAAAGCTGTGACGTAGGCTGCACGCAATTTCAAAGCAAGTTTTTAAGCAAGATGTCAAGAAAACACTGATAGGAGAATTTTTAATACAAATTTGGAGGGAAAAACGTCAATCAGCTGTTTTCTTGAATGTAATTTGAAAGACTCAATTGAACGAAAACTTGAAAGCAAATTCTCAGCAAGTTTTTAAAGCGTGAGTGTATTGGTTAAAAATGAGAGAAATTTTAAAACTTGAATGAAGCTTGAATGAAAACTTGATCGTCTGACACCCTAGTTAACCACCAAAAAAATTTTTTTTCATCCTTCCTCTCAGCAGGATTTTTCCTCTTATTGATAAAACAAACATCATCAATGCATTCAGCTTGCAAGTTACCACCAACATCTTTTGTTAGCTTTAAAACAGTTACAAAAGCAGTTTGTTCTTTAAGAGCGATAACACCACTTATCAAACAGTCATTTTTTTTACCATTTGATCGTTCAAAAATTTTATAGAATTTTTTAAAGTTTGAACTTCTGTTTTTAACGCTTTGTTTTCTTTTTGAACAATTTCTAGCTTTGTTTTGACATAAAACTTAACGATTCTGTCAACACAGATAGTTGATCAAGTTTCTTCAATTCTGTTTTTATTTCATTTAACTCCCTTTTTATGGTACCACTATTGTTGTTGTTACTAACATCACACAGATAACATGCAAATTCCGCGTTTTTATGCTTTAACAGATATTCGTATTTTGGTTTATCTAATTGTGTAAAAGCTACGTGAAAGTCTTTTTCACATTTGTCACATTGAATGCATTCTTCTTCTTCCTCTAATTCCAAATTGCATTGAACACAAAGAATTGTGTTACTTTTTACACTGCGGCGGCCTTTTTCAGACATTCTTCACAAATTACGTATTTAATAGATATTGTAATATGCAATGCACTATAATACAAAAGTTTTTATTACCAATTTATTTTATATTATAAAAAATGTTCGTTAACGAATAAGAAATAAAAAACTTTGGAAGAGTAGGGTTGCCAACTTTTTTTTTATTCTACACAGACGATGTTGGATGGAAAATCAACAAATTTTGTTTTTGGCTTGGTGAATGTCATATTTTGATGTGTATATGGTGTTTGTTTTTCACACACGTAAAATTTTTTCATTTTAAAAGAGATTTGAAGTTATGCGGTTATCTAAAATGTCGGAAATGTCATTGCATGCAATTTAGTACGAAAGCAGGGGGTTATTGTGTATTTCTATTCGAAAAGAAAAGAATTTCCGAATCGAAACGAAAATCTTATTATGTAGTACGTTCAAAAGGCCTGCATAGCTGTGTTTGCAATTTTAAGGAAAATTTTAAGTAATTGCAGTTTTTCCTATGTACTTTGCATTGTTTTATACAAACGTCAAATTTGTAATAAAAAACATTAAATTGAAAATTAAGAAATTTACAAGTAACTAAAATTGAAAGTGTTATATTGCGGGTGTTGGTGAACATCTTTAATTAATATCATTTTTATATTTTATTTTTATAAATTTAATATATTTTTTTATTTAAATACTTTTTCTTTATTTTTAATTTCATTGCTAGTGTAAACAGTACACGATAACTCACGCACATTACAATGTTGTTGTTGTTTGCTTATTTATTTGCTTTTACTTATTCTTATCAGAATTGATATATTTTTACATTTTATAAAAAATACTGTTTTTTTATATTATGTTTATGCACATATATGAATGTATATACATACGTTAATACGTATGTTAGTACGTATGTTAAATGCGTGTGCTATCCAATTGGAAAGTACTGTTACACATTTTTTTATTCTTTTTAATACTTTTTTATTTGAAATTAATATTTTAAAATCACTTACTTTTACTGCCTTGCTGCGAACAGTAGTCTTTACTTAAATAATAAATTGTAATAAGGGTTAAGGTGTACTAAAGTACAACATATGTATTGAAATAAACTGTCTTTTTATTTAAAATAAAAAGGTGGTTATTTGATTAACTAACAGTGCAGTCACACGGTCAAGTTTTTGTTCAATTCTCTTTCAAGAAATTTACACATACTGCTTGTCAAAATTCACAAAAATTGAAAGCTGTGACGTAGGCTGCACGCAATTTCAAAGCAAGTTTTTAAGCAAGATGTCAAGAAAACACTGACAGCAGAATTTGTATTGCAAATTTGGAGGGAAAAACTTCAATTAGCTGTTTTCTTGAATGTAATTTGAAAGACTCAATTGAACGAAAACTTGAAAGCAAGTTCTCAGCAAGTTCTTAAAGTGTGAGTGTATTGGTTAAAAAATGAGAGAAATTTTAAAACTTGAATGAAAACTTGATCGTCTGGCACCCTAGTAAGCAAAAGGTTAAACACTCATACAGCGGGAAAGTGGTGAAGATGATTTTGTTACAGAGAGAGTTCAAAGAAAGAGATAAATTAAACATTATGAATATCAGTAAAAATTCGTAAGTAATATATTTTTCATAAATGATTCGTACATATGGTTGAATTAACGCAAAAATATTTCATGGATTTATTTAAAATTTTTGTCTCGATAAAGATTCATTTATGTACCTGTTAACCTCCATTAAAAATGATTTAAAAGCTCCGCAAAGATCTAGCATTGTCCCTCCTATGGTGAAATTTTTTTGGACAGGCTGGGACTGTCACAGACATATTTCTATTTGTTCATTGGAGGTATTTGAATCAATAGAAAAAATCTTTGTCCTTAACATATTGTTTTCGTAATGAGCGAATAGAAAAAATAAAGGCAAAACGATTTTGTTACAGCAAATGTGCAATACCTGGAGTTAGGTGTCCTCTTGCATGCAATGTCATGAATTCCATTATTATTCCATATTGCCTTGGCTTCGTATAAAACTCTTTTTAGACGTTTCCCTTGAAATAATTTTAAAATCAAAACTTTTTTTATTAATTAAATTAATTTCCTTAATGAGTGTAAAAAAAAAATATAAAATTTGTGCAATCAAGATGAAATTCGAAAAATCTATATACGTTGATAACACATTTGACATTTACTTTCGTACTACATAGTTGCAATTTCGAAGAGAATTTTTTTGGTTTCCGAATTGGATTAAAAAATCTCCTCAATTTACGAACGTTCAAAAATAAATTTCCGGAAATCGCACTACGTAATCCTATTGTTACGAATTCGTTAATTTTCCGATTCGAATAGAAATACATAATAGCCCCCCAGAGTAGAGTTTAGTGCAGAGAAGCAAGCCGACTGAAACATTTCGGCTGAACCGAAATGATACTCTAAACATTTAAATGTACATATAATATCTATTTCAATTATATTTGTTTCATTTAACATTTTTATTTTAAAGTAACCAAAACCCTAAATGGAACAACAATTTATTATTATTTATTCATTTAGCTAATAAATAACTTAGAAATAATTATTAATCTTACAAAAGTACAAGCGCTAGCTGCTAGGACCATGGGCTTTTAATTAAAGGAATTAATAAACAATTTTATATTTATTTAACAAAAACAGATAAAATAGATGTTTTATATGCAATTATACAGTGTGACCAAAATTGGTTATTAGTATACTACATGTATTGGTTTTATTTATTACACAGTAACCAAAATTTTGTAGAATAATGGAAATTGATTTAAAAAAACGAGAATATAATTGATTATACAATTAAAAAAATGGAAATAGAAGTTAATGTATATAATAATATAATAAAATATGTTCTATAATTTATGAACGAAGTTTTAATTGTACTTTCCTACTGGGAGTTTAATACTGAATCTACGGGTTTATGTGAATAGCCGGGTTAAACGGTTGACAATTGAGCCGCCGACAAGCCAACAAATTCGGCGGTAGCGTGGCTCATGAAATCTTATCGGCGGCGCAGCTCGCCGCTAGTCGTGCACAAGGCGCATTGAACAGGTGATTGCATTAGATCATGCGTTCAATATATGTTTTCGCATTTACGTGTATTTTGTTTTTGTAAAAACTTTTGAGCTGTCAAAAACGTCTGGTAATATGTGTGTACGTATTTGTGTAAAATGTAATATGTTCGAAATATACATAGAGGAAATAAAACACAATAATCTTTGGTGTTTGTGTCGCGACAACTTTTTTACAACTGCACACATATCTTTTATTCAACTTCTTTTTATATTATTTATTAATAATAATTTCTTACATATTAATGTGGTGTCATGAAAGTAATGGTAATACGAGATGCAAATGCAATAATTAAAGAATGCCAAAATATATTTAAAGTCACACGGTATTGCAATAATTTAAAGTCACACGATATTGAAATAATTTAGAGTCACACGGTAATTTGATATCGATATAATTTGGAAATGGAATGTTATATTAAAAGTTTATTGGACATTATACCTTCATAACACCACCCCTCTTAAATAGAAAGGTCTTATAGCGAACATTGATCAGATGGCAGCCATAAGAGCTTTCTTTACAAATGCAATATAATATGCATTTCTTGAAGAGAAATAATTATAATTTATATTTATTTACCAAAAAAAATATTTAAATAATTAATAAAAAATAAGAGTATTTGCATATGTATATACATATATATGTATATATTTTTGCTTAATTCATAAAATTTTGTTTATATAAATTCTTGTAGTTTAATTTGATATCTTAAAAATAAATTATTATTCTACCTTTTTTTTCTTATTTTATAGTTTTTTTTTTTTTGTTATTTACTGTGTTATTTTATTAACATACTTGTTACTATGTATTTCTCTTTAGAGTATTTAGTTTTCTTTTTTTTTTTCATATATGTTTATATAGTTGCTAATTTAAGCCTATTTTTATGAACTATTATTTCTTTCTTTTTATCAATTTGTAAAGTGCAATTGTTTTTGTTATCGACTTTTATTACCTTATATGGACCTTTATAAACGTTTTCTAATTTATGACCTTGCTCATTTTTTTATAAAAACTTGATCATTAATTTTAATTTGTAATGCCTTTGTATTTTTATCATAGTTTAGTTTTTGTAAATGTTTTGAGTTTTGCAATGCAGATCTTGCATTTTCATTGGCAATTTTGAGTCGGTATCTAACTTCTTTAACATAATCATCAAAATTATATAAAGGTTCTATGATTTTTGAATTCAATAAAGAAAAAATTTCTGGAGTTTTACCAAATATCAATTCAAAAGGGCAATAACTGTGTGTTGTTGATGGGGTTGTGTTGTAACAATAAGTGAAATAGGGTAACCATTGATCCCAATCATTAAGAGACTTAGATACATATGATCTGATAAATTCATTGAAGGTTCGATGTGAACGTTCAACTGTACCCAACGTTTCATGATGATATGGTGTTGAATTTACTAAGTTTATGTTAAGTAGTTTTAATAATTCCTGTAGTACTTCATTTTTAAATTCAGTACCCATATCAGTTAAAATTTTATGGACGGGTCCATAAAAAAGAAATAAATTTTCAAAAATTGCTCTTGCTACAGTTTTAGCAGTTTTGTTTGGAACTGGGATGCTTATTAAACATTTTGTTAGATCACACACTATTGTTATTATGTATTGTTGTCCATGTTCGGTAATAGGTAATGGTCCTATCGTGTCAATCACTACTGTATCAAAAGGTCTCATTGGTGTTGGTGTTATAATTAGGGGTTGTTTAATATTCCTATTTGTTTTGTTCCGTTAACATGTTTCACAGGCCTTTACATACTTTGCGACATATTTAGTAATATTTTTCCAATAAAAATACCTTCTAATTTTGTTAATCATTCGAGTTATCCCTGGGTGGCCACCTAGCAGGGGGTCCTCGTGGAATTTTCTTAATATTTCTTGCTTCTCTGTTTCATCTGTAATTTCTGTAACCGATGGTGTAAGCGCTATTTTAATGTGTTTTAAAAACTTATTGCCCAATTCTTTAAAATCTTTTATAGGTACCTTTTCAAACATCTTATCATTTAATCTCATTTGCAATTTTTTAATGTGAATATTATTGGCTTGCAACTCAAGCTCTTGGAAAAATTTACCTAAGTCTATTTTTCCATTAATAACATAAACATTAGCTTTAAATTTAAATATAATTTTACTTCCTCTTTTAACATCACATCCTTGGATGTGGGTTATTATATTGGGAAGCTTTCTAAATTGGCGCGCCGATATATTTTCATAAATTTTTGGTTGGGCTTGTTCTCTATCTTTCTCTCTTTTCTGCACTTGTTGCTTGGGCCTAGTTGTTACCATCATTACATTACAGGCTTTTATATCTTCAAAGGTAATTCTTGACAATGCGTCAGCTGCGTAATTTTCTCTCCCCTTAATATATTCTATATCGAAATTGTATTCCTCCAGATCCAAACGCACTCTCATCAACTTAGAAGATGGGTTTTTCATCGAAAATAAATATGTTAGAGGTCTGTGGTCTGTTTTAATTATGAATTTTCGTCCATAGACGTAAGGTCTAAAGTGATTAATAGCCCAATGAATGGCCAGAAGTTCTTGTTCAATAGTTGCCTTATTACTTTCGCCTTTTGTGAATGTTCTTGATGCATATGCTATGGGCAACAATGTCCCCTCGTGTTGCTGACTCAACACGGCACCACATGCCAACTTACTTGCGTCTGTGGTAATGTAGAATGTTTTTGTGAAGTCCGGATACTGTAGGATTGGTGGAGATATTAAGGTGTTTTTCAAATAATTAAATGAATCTTCGCATTTATCCGACCAATGGAATGTTGCGTTTTTTTTTTGTTAGATTTGTTAATGGTTTACTGAAATGTGCGAAATTTGGAATGAACTTTCTATAGTAGTTAGCAAAGGCCACAAAACGTTTAGTTTCATTACCATCCTTAGGCCTAGGATAATTTTTAATAGTATCGTATTTATTACTGTCCGGTAAAATTCCCTGGGACGTACATTTATGACCCAAAAATGTGACCTCATGACAAAAGAACCTGCATTTATCAGGATGCAATGTAAGATTATACTTTCTGCAAGTATGAAAAACTTCTCTTAAATTTTTAATCATATGAGCTTTAGAGCATCCGATTACTATAATATCGTCCATATACAAAAATGCAGTTGACGGTTTTAAACCAGCAAATGCTAGTGACATCATTCGTTGAAATGAGCTAGGTGAGATTTTGAGTCCAAAAGGTAACCTCTTAAACCTAAATGAACCTTTGGGTGTTGAAAAGGAGGTAATATCCCTTGAACCATCTTCCAATTCGATTTGGTGAAATCCAGACATTAGATCCAATGTTGAGAAGTATTTAGCTCTTCCAAGCTGATCGAGTATATCGTCTATTCTTGGGAGAGGAAATTTGTCGCACAAAAGTTTTTTGTTTACCTGTCGATAATCAATTACCAGACGCCACCTCTTATCACCGCTACCTTCCAAAGATTTCTTTGGAACCAATAACACTGGACTGTTATAAGGCGAAACAGAGGGCTCAACTAAATCACCTTTAATTAACTTATCAACTTGCCTCTCAATCTCTTCTTTCTGTGTTTCCGGAATTCTATAGTTTTTTATATATATCGGTGTTTCATCCACTATACGCAATTTTTGTTTATAAAAATTGTTTGTAGATACCGGTTCGGTTTCCAACCCAAACACGTCAGTAAATTCGGCACACAGAGCCAAAAGGTCATTCTTTGCAATTCGCGGGCAATTTACCATCAGTCTTTCTAAAATCTCATTAGACCTAGAATTTTTTATAGTTGTGTCTATTGTTTTAGTCTCGTATTGAGACAGAGGCTCATATTTTATATTTTTTAAGGATATTATTTTCGAAGAATTAGATACATTCATTACGCATACCACCGGGCTGTTGAGGTTTGTAATAGTATTTGGGATAAAGACTTCCTTTTCTACTGTTTGATGTGGAATAAATATATCGTCTATTCCCTGTTGTAATTTTATTTTCCGTACCACCTCTGATCTTGGTGGTATAACAATAGTGTCTTGAATCGGACCTGTTACTATGGGGATTTCCATTTGAATGGTGCTATTTATGGGACAGATTACCAAGAAGATATCCCTTGAATGGAAGTCAATTATACAATTGTGCGCCCTAATGAAGTCAAGTCCCAAAACTCCATCGCATGGGATTGAGAAATCATCAGGTACAACGTGAAATTCATGTTTTAGTTTAAAGTTGTTGAGGCACAACCAACCTTGAGTTACGCCGATCGTGAATTGACTACCCTCGCCTATGCCTTTTAATTCATTAACTATATTACCATCAATTGGTCCTTTAACACTCCCATGTTTTAATAAGGAGATATCTGCGCCAGTATCTATTAAGAATGTTAGTGCCTGTATACTTCCCGTAAGGGAGAGGTTAACAAAAGCACTGAGGTTCAGATTCAAAGTCAAGATATGTCCTATTCTTCCCCCAGTGTTATCTGGGGGTCCTCGGGGTTTCCCGAGACCCTATTCATAACCCTCATGTCCGCATACTGTCTGGAATTAGTATGTTGCCTACTAGTTCTACTGTGGTTGTTATTTGAGTTTGGCCGGTAATTGTTTTGTCTATTAACTCTTCGGGGGTTTCCCCTGTTAGTTTGCTGGTAATGACGATCTCCACGGTATGTATGAGATCCTTGATTGTTATAATTCAGGCGCCCATTTGGGTATCTTTGCCTGCCCCATCGGTATCTACCACGCAGTTGTAAGACATTTGATACACTTGATTGGTGTATATCTGTGCTCATAATTTTTTCTGTTATTTGGTCTATTGTATCAAAGGTAGCTGCTTCAATGATGATTCTTGTTCTATCATTATTTAGATTCTTCGCGAGGGCTTTTACAGTTGCCTGTACGGCATACTTGTTTGCTATTTGTGGTGGTAAGCCATCTGAAATATATGCGTTTGATAACATTTTCGAGAGCTCGTCTATTTCTTGGGCATATACGCTGTTTGGTTTACTTCCCTGGCGTGCGGTCATTAATTTGGATACTAATATGTCAATGGAGTCTCCCTTTATTACCGTTTTCAATTTGTCTGCAATGGCTGCAATGGACGTTAAATCGTTGATTGATATGCGAGCTGTCCCGCTGATTTTTGTCTGTATTATTTGTACTGCAAGATTTTCATGGGTTTCTTTCAGTGATTCTAACAGGTTCAAAGCATCAAGAAATTTTTGAAGGTTCTTAAATTTACCATCAAATTCCGGTAGGATTTTAGTGGCTAATTCTATGAATTTAATGGGTTCCATTTTTGAGTCCGCTAGGTCATGGTCAATGTCTTCAAACTGTTCCCAGATATTCGAGTTTTCCAATATGCTCCCATAATCTATCTCCTCCAATGTTATAGTTACGCATCCATTCTCCCTGAATATTATTACTAGTTCTTTTTGTAACCGTTTCTCTATTGACTGAACCTTTGTCTTCAATTTGGTTATTAATTCAAAAATCTCTTGTCTGTGTTCGGGTGTAAGGTAATAAGCAGTGTTATTAAAAGTATTTACTATTGTATTAAAGTGGATTTCTATTAAATGCAGATGATATTCTATTACTGCTCTGCTAGGCAGTTTCTGTTTGTTTAAACATTTGAAGGACCGGAGGAATTTGCTTTGATTTTCATGAAATTGTTGAGATAACTGTTCCCAATTAGGGCATTTTGCGTTTTGCATTTGCAATGGGTCAGGTTTTGATAATGTCAGCTGTTATAGTCAGACATATGACTGGAATAATTTTCCCATATTTATATTTCCTTCTTAATATTTTGCCAAATCGTACTCTTAATAATTTATTGTTAAATAATTAATATTGTCATATAAAGGTTAATTATAACAAGTTAGATGTTTATTTTGTTTTCAATAAAAATATTTCAAAAAAAAAATTCTGCATTTGACACTATTGCCTATCTTAAATAATTATACTATAATAAATTTTTCTTTTGTTACTTATCCATTTTTTTTTTTTGTTGGTGTTTGATATTGGTGTTGTTGTTCCTGGAGTACAACATTGGCTTCTCCTCGGCGTGGAGAGCATACATCCCATGGCGTGGGGATGCTTCTTCCTTCTCTTTTTTTTTATATTGTTATTAAAACTTTGTTGCAATGTTGAAACTGTTTTCTACTAAATTTATTTCTTATATAGTTATATTTTTTTTTTTTTTTTTTTAGCTTTATTATTTTTTCTCTTTTTTTTTTATAAATTAAACACGTTTTAAAGCTCTAAAGCTGGTTTTATATTTTTGCAGAGTTCTTCTTTTGTTCTTGTTTTTTTTTTTTTATATATATTATTATTTTTATTTTCTGCTGTTTATGCAATATTTATACAATTCACTGTCTGTATAAGTTCACTTTATTTGTAATATATTAATTTATGAAATAGAATTATTAATTATTAATTATTTGATTTATAAAAGATATTTTAATTTATTTTATTTATTACTGCACTGTTAAAAGTTTTTTTTTCTTTTATAATACATTTGCTGTGGTTCACTTATACTTGGGGCTGTCGGTGTTGTCCCCTTTGCATATCTTTGATTGTTTTGCATACTAATTTAACCAGGTAGATAATTACCATTGCTACTGCTAGCAACAGAGCCATAATTTCGATGTGACTCATGCCCTCGGTTGTCTTATCAACGTTGTCCTCCTTCATAGTTTCCAATATTTTTTCTAATTGTTTATTGTCGTTTTCTTCCTGATTTTTCCCTACCTCGTAGCCTGCTACTAGCAATGGGATGGTTGACAGTATTTTTTTCCACCAAGTCATTTTAGCTTAGTTTAAGTATATATTTTTTAAAAGGTTTTGTTTTTAATTTATCATTTTTAACAGAAACTTTATATGCATACTTCTTGAATCACTTCGTCATTCTTTTAAATTTTTCATTTATCTTTAACAAAAAGACAAATTATTTTGTTCTTTTTTTTTTTTTTAGAGTTTAAAAAAAATTTTTTTTTTAATTTTTATATATTATTTTTTTTCCTTTTTTTTTCTAATACATTTTTAATCACTTGCACTTTTACACAATAACAACCCACTTAGTTCACGTCTTAATTAACACTTTTCACTTGTCACGGTCGCCATGTAATATGTTCGAAATATACATAGAGGAAATAAAACACAATAATCTTTGGTGTTTGTGTCGCGACAACGTTTTTACAACTCCACCCATATCTTTTATTCAACTTCTTTTTATATTATTTATTAATAATAATTTCTTACATATTAATGTGGTGTCATGAAAGTAATGGTAATACGAGATGCAAATGCAATAATTAAAGAATGCCAAAATATATTTAAAGTCACACGGTATTGCAATAATTTAAAGTCACACGATATTAAAATAATTTAGAGTCACACGATATTGAAATAATTTAGAGTCACACGGTAATTTGATATCGATATAATTTGGAAATGGAATGTTATATTAAAAGTTTATTGGACATTATACCTTCATAACAAAAAGAAGATAGCCACTAAAAATATATTGAAATACATACACATATATTGCCAGACGTTTTTAACAGCACAAAAGTTTTTAAAAATACAAAATAAACTAAAAGCTAATGCATTCACCTAGTATTATTGTGCCATGGTCGGCCTTTTACGACTCTCTTCACTAGCTTAGTGACCGTAATTTAAAAAAACAATAAGGAATTTTATTGAAATGCTACAAGTAAAAAACAAAATGCGGGGGGAAACTTCAATATTTAAACAAAAAAATAAATGTGCAACCACTTTTTATTATCTTTCTGTTTATTTTGTATAAAATAGCTGAGTTTGCTTGTATGTATATATGTATGACTTTTGCTGCCATTTTCGCGAAACTGAAAGCATGAAATTAACAGGACAACAAAACTAAAAATTAATTACTGACTGGTCTTAAAGCATGTGTACATCAAAATGTCTAGAACACGTACACGACTCTGATAGCCAGCATTTTGATAGTGGATAGACCCCTTAAGAGTTCTCCAAAAATTCCTATTCCATAATAGCCTTTTTACACTTGCTCACATCTTTCATCAAATTGCCAGTATGTAAGATAATACAGGGCTAAAAATCAACATCTTTGCAATATGGTCCTACCTCATTTTGTTTCACTCAACATCTTTCTATTATTTGAGTGTTATCACTAGAAAAATGACATGAAAACAAACAAAAATGAATATCTAAATTTCAAAAAGTACATCTGCGGGGCGGACAAATATAACATTTAAATTATTTAAAAAAATGTTATTATTTGTTTTGAGGCGTGCGTGTTGTATAGTCCATTCTAGTATTGTAGCTCTTTTCAATTTCTTCGTCCTTCAGTATTACTTCTGCATAATGCAATATTAATTGTACTTGGACTTCAATTGCAATTATTAACCCAGTTATTTATTTATTTATTATATAATTAAATTACAATTACAAGTTATAAATTAATGGGATTGGAGCAACAGCAATGGACTTTTCTTGATATATTTTATTGAATTCCTTAATTTCTAAATATACGCGTAACAACATTTTTGCCAAAGTTGAAGGTTGTTGCAAATGTAAACAAACTTTTTTTATATTCAACATTTTCCACTTGTTCCTTATAGATGTATGCAAGTGCAAAAAGCCTATAAACATGATTCTTGATCTACATTTTAACACAAAAATCCCTGTTTCGGGACATAAATCCCCAAATTTACAACAGTGCAATAAATTTGATGCCATCTACATTTCATATCCTAAAGTAAAAGTATAAATTAAAGACATAAACAGTAATAGCCACTAGACTTGTGCCATATAGTTCAATTTAGTGATCGCTCTTTTTAGTTAAATGTTTGAAAATGAACTAGTTCAAAATTTAGTTCTAAGGTCTCTTTAGTTCAAAATCTCTCTTAGTTCAACTTCCAACTTCTAGTTCAAACGCTTTTTTTAGTTCAAGCTCTTTTAGTAGCATTGCCATAACGAATGTTAAATTAAATGCGTGGCAGCACTAATTTCATCTCGAAAATAGTCACCAAGAAAAAAAAGATGGATTCTAGTTATCTTGTCTGGTAGTTCAAATACAAAGTCCCAATTCGCACGATGCAAGAAAATAAGACTGCTTATTATCATTTTCTTCTTTGAACTTTCATTATTGTTCGCACAGTACAATTCTTATTGCTTAAATTGTCAAATTTTTTCATGAATGTACACACACACATCTGTGTTTTTTGTTTTACGAATATGGAAGCAAAGCGAATTGCATGTACAAGCAAGTCTGTACTCATTTAATTTTACCTCACCCCGTTGCCTACAACCTAATCAGCTCAGCTTAAATACTTGCATCGTGCGAATTGGGACAAAGTAAAGTTCAAAAGTGAACTAGGTTTACTTAAAAATAGGAACTAGTTTACTTAGTTCAATCGATGGAGTCGTTAAAATAAACTAGTCGTTTATGAACGAAATAAATCTAATAGCCACAGAGTATATAATATCATTTAATCTTGTACTAAAAATTTTGCGAAAACTTTAATTTTCACAAAACCTTATTTAAATATTTAAAAAATATATTTTTTTTATACGTTACCCCAGCAGTGAATATAAATTTATTTTGTTAAGATAACAAACGACGGGTAAGTATTATATATATAGTTTTGACAGCTGCACTCCACATTTTTATCGCTGGCGGAATTACATGGAAAATTCTGGTACAATTTTCCAATTGCTTAACCTGTATACTACGTACATACATATAACCTGAAGCATTTATTATTTTAAGTTAATAACTTTTTTCATATAGTATTGTTAATCAGCTTGGCGTTCCAGAAGAATATTTGCGTAAGATGGTAGACTACAGCAAATGGAAAAATATTGAGGTAAATTATATACATAAAAACCGCATTACCATTGATCAACAGAATAGAAATTTGTTTTTAAAGATATCCGACGATGAGGATGATACACACCCAAACATTGACACACCTTCATTGTTTCGTTGGCGTCATCAAGCGCGTGTTGAACGGATGGCGGAAATGGAGCGAGAAAAAGAAGATTTAAGGAAGGCAAAGCAATCGCTGCAAGCCCGATTGATTGACTGCAAAGAAAGTATTAAAAATAAAGGTGAAAGTGAAGAATTGATGAAACGGTTGCAGAAATTAGAAGAAGAAAGCAAGGAATTAGATCGCAAGGAGGAAGAATTCTTAAAAAAAGAAAGGAAAATGCCATGGAACGTGGATACTATAAGTAAACCTGGTTTCGCAAAGACCGTTCTTAACAAGCAACCGATGCGAAAACCTGATGAAAATCTTACCGAAGAGCAGAAGGAGAAAAAAATGAAAAAATTTGTAAAGGAGAATGAAAAGTTGTGCAAACAGTATGGAATGATGCGTAAATATGATGATTCCAGAAGATTTCTTCAGGAGCATTTAGATTTGGTGTGCGAAGAAACTGCAAATTATTTGGTAATCTGGTCTATTAATTTGGAGATGGAAGAAAAACATGAACTGATGGCACACGTAGCTCATCAGTGCATTTGCATGCAGTATATTTTGGAGTTAGCCAAACAGTTAGATGTTGATCCAAGGGCTTGTGTAGGTTCATTTTTTTCTAAAATTCAAAACTGTGTGCCTGAATACCGTCAACAGTTTGAAAATGAAATTAAAGCTTTTAAAGAACGCATTAAGAAGAGAGCTCAAGAAAAAATTAAAGAAGCTATTGCAGAGGCGGAGGAAGAAGAACGTAAAGAACGTTTGGGTCCTGGTGGTCTAGACCCTGTTGAAGTTTTTGATTCACTTCCAGATGTAGGTAGGAAAATATCGTTAGGATTAAAATTTAACAAACATTATTTTTAGGAATTAAAAAAATGCTTTGAAAGTCGTGATACTGAATTGTTGCAAAAAACTATAGCTGAGATGCCAGTAGAAGATGCTAAATATCACATGAAGCGATGTGTAGATTCCGGTTTATGGGTTCCGAATGCTGCGGATTTAAATGAAGGTTCTGCAGAAGAATCGAGTGATTTGAATTCCCGAAATACAGATAAAATAAATACCGACAGTGTGAAGACTGACCAGAATAGTGAATCAATATATACCGGAGTTAGTTCAGATGATTTAGATTGAGTTTTAAATCCTGCGATAGTAATTTTGAAGTCTAAAATATACCTTGATACTGCAATCATTTCATTTTAATTGCCGCCATTCTTATGGATTTAGTTAATAAATATATATATTTTTTTGGAATATTGTTGAAATTTAAGTCACCCGTATTATGTATATTAATTGTTTGCATATATTAAAAGCCATTTTTGCGTTATTTTAATGGAAATCATATGTTAAACAAAAATTTAAGAAAACTATGTGGCAAGAAGTATTTAAACCATCTATAAACTCTTCTAAAAATAAAAGTGGATGATAAATCAATTAAAATTTTACTTTTTCGGCTTTGGTTCATTTTTAATTTAACTTTTTAATAAGAAAAATTATTTTTCAAATGTACGCGGACGTTTTCCAAAGAAAACAAGAAAAATTAGACGCTGGCAGAATGTAATGCTGCATTTTCAGGACCGCCAAATCCATCTTCAGCATTCTTTGCATCCAACACCTTGATTTTGCGTATACTGTAAATATCATCCATTTAACCAACTAATCAATATTAATTTGGTTGGACGAAATTCACACACAACTCAAAGCATTTTTTTGTTGTCTTCTCTACAACACGTCTTGTACATTTGTTGCAATTTTGTACTACACCGTCGGTATAGTCACGAAATGCAAATTCTATTTTTAATCATTCATACTTGTTTTTCTCACAACATTATAGATGCTGTTCCAGTATCATATCAACTGTTGATGAGTTAGGTATGAATGTTAATGCGCTGTGCCTTGCGTATTTTTAAAATTATTTTTAATTTTAGTCCCAGCCAGGGGTTGAACCGGTGATTATCATAAATCAATTAAAATTTTACTTTTTCGGCTTTGGTTCATTTTTAATTTAACTTTTTAATAAGAATAATTATTTTTCAAATGTACGCGGACGTTTTCCAAAGAAAACAAGAAAAATTAGACGCTGGCAGAATGTAATGCTGCATTTTCAGGACCGCCAAATCCATCTTCAGCATTCTTTGCATCCAACACCTTGATTTTGCGTATACTGTAAATATCATCCATTTAACCAACTAATCAATATTAATTTGGTTGGACGAAATTCACACACAACTCAAAGCATTTTTTTGTTGTCTTCTCTACAACACGTCTTGTACATTTGTTGCAATTTTGTACTACACCGTCGGTATAGTCACGAAATGCAAATTCTATTTTTAATCATTCATACTTGTTTTTCTCACAACATTATAGATGCTGTTCCAGTATCATATCAACTGTTGATGAGTTAGGTATGAATGTTAATGCGCTGTGCCTTGCGTATTTTTAAAATTATTTTTAATTTTAGTCCCAGCCAGGGGTTGAACCGGTGATTATCATAAATCAATTAAAATTTTACTTTTTCGGCTTTGGTTCATTTTTAATTTAACTTTTTAATAAGAAAAATTATTTTTCAAATGTACGCGGACGTTTTCCAAGAAAACTATACCGACGGTGTAGTACAAAATTGCAACAAATGTACAAGACGTGTTGTAGAGAAGACAACAAAAAAATGCTTTGAGTTGTGTGTGAATTTCGTCCAACCAAATTAATATTGATTAGTTGGTTAAATGGATGATATTTACAGTATACGCAAAATCAAGGTGTTGGATGCAAAGAATGCTGAAGATGGATTTGGCGGTCCTGAAAATGCAGCATTACATTCTGCCAGCGTCTAATTGTTCTTGTTTTCTTTGGAAAACGTCCGCGTACATTTGAAAAATAATTTTTCTTATTAAAAAGTTAAATTAAAAATGAACCAAAGCCGAAAAAGTAAAATTTTAATTGATTTATGATAATCACCGGTTCAACCCCTGGCTGGGACTAAAATTAAAAATAATTTTAAAAATACGCAAGGCACAGCGCATTAACATTCATACCTAACTCATCAACAGTTGATATGATACTGGAACAGCATCTATAATGTTGTGAGAAAAACAAGTATGAATGATTAAAAATAGAATTTGCATTTCGTGACTATACCGACGGTGTAGTACAAAATTGCAACAAATGTACAAGACGTGTTGTAGAGAAGACAACAAAAAAATGCTTTGAGTTGTGTGTGAATTTCGTCCAACCAAATTAATATTGATTAGTTGGTTAAATGGATGATATTTACAGTATACGCAAAATCAAGGTGTTGGATGCAAAGAATGCTGAAGATGGATTTGGCGGTCCTGAAAATGCAGCATTACATTCTGCCAGCGTCTAATTTTTCTTGTTTTCTTTGGAAAACGTCCGCGTACATTTGAAAAATAATTTTTCTTATTAAAAAGTTAAATTAAAAATGAACCAAAGCCGAAAAAGTAAAATTTTAATTGATTTATGATAATCACTGGTTCAACCCCTGGCTGGGACTAAAATTAAAAATAATTATAAAAGTGGATGACTTGAACAAAAAAGTAAAATTTAAAGCGTTTTTTTATTTATAAACAAAGTTCATATTTCGCAATAATAATTAGTAATTATTTCGTGTGCATCTGTTGTAGCTATCCGACGCCTTCGCCTTCTAAATTTTGTTTATGGAGTGTAAATGAAATGAAAATTGTTGTCAAAAAAAAAAAAAAAAAACAAGAGAGCTATATTCGGCTATGCAGAATCTTACATACCCTTCACCATCTAACTCCAATTAAAAGAGCAAATATTGGGATGACAGAGAATTAAAAAAAAAAAAATAAGAATAAAATTTAGTACTACATATACACAATTTTACATACAAATGCCATTTGCTCTTAATGGGTTAAGATCTCTTCAAAAGCTTTAAAATGATACCCATATTGTTATTTAAAAAAAAATTGATAGTTCAGAGGCTCGAGGCTTGGCTAATATTCAATTTTCACTTGATTTTTTCTTATTTTTTAATTCTCTTTCGCCCCATATATTCGTTTCTTTGATTGGAGTTACTTTATAGTTTCATATGATATAGAAAAATAAGAGGTGGCTATACAACATTGCAAAAAAATATAAACAACTTTTGACATAAAAAAACTACAAGCCTGCTGGGCGGACGACTCTACCTAGTAAAATAAATGTACCTTGGCATGCGATTTGTTTTTATTCAAACTTATGTTCCAAAAACATGATTATACAGCACAAAACATTAAGCAACAAAAGAAAGTTTAAAACGGACGCTTACAGATTGTTTCGATCCAATGGATATTCATTAATTAAAAAAATAAAGCAAATCAAGAAATATTTTGTGCAACAAAAGGATTTTCTATTAATGATATTGCATTTAGCATCTTTGAGGGAAAAGATTACGACGTTACAGTACTTTTCGTTTATAGTCCATTCCGCTTAAAGGCCAAAAGCGGATGTAAGCCAAAAGTGAAACCCTTGGCACTTGAAAAACAATATAATCAGGTTTTCTGTAGGTTCTCAAGAAAGAGACAAATATAGTGCTATTTTATTACGAACAAGTGATAATAAACAAAACAAAAACTAGATATTTTACAAGAAAACATAAAGCACAAAAAGTTTTAGCTACAAAAAAGTAATAAATTTCAGTGAAAATAAATAAATAAATGATTAAATTGTTAAAAAATATGATATAATGTAGTTTAACGAGAAAATTGCAGCATTTAAAAGTGAAAACGTCTTTAAATCTGCAGTGTTTTTTGAACGCAGAAACTGTGACCTCTTGCAAAAATGCACCATCATTATTGGTGTGTTAACACACAAAATTAATCAAAAGTTGGAGAAAATTGAATTAACAAAAACATGAATTGATTTTGGAACAATGTATTTACACCATTTGCATAAAGATTTTGATAAAAAATTGTTCGAAGTTTTCAAGATGTTGGCTGAGGTAATAGAAAACATATATGACGATTATCAACTAATTGTTACACAAAATCAATCAATCAATTTGTTACACAAAAGGAATTAGAAGAATGGAATATGTATTAGGCAGCAATTTATTAAAAGCTAACTTGCATGGGTATGTAAAAATTTTTTTTGACCAAAAGGCAGATATAATTTTATCTCCTGATTTCTTTAACAGTTTCTTTATTGATGTTTCACGATCTAATTTAAGCTTAACAATGTTTTCTTCTGAACCCATGAAATACATACAATATATTATCTGAATACTTGTATTATTAAAATTAAAATATGCAAAATATTATTAACTTTAGTTAACCTTCAGCCAAAAATTATATTAAACACAATTTAGCATTTGAGTTAATGTTTTTATTGTAATGTTATTTTTATTTTTATTACAAAGTTATATATTTTATTTAACAATTATACAGTATTTTTACAATAAAGACTGAGGTTTTACAATATTGGTGTTTTTTTTATTTTACATTTTCTACATTACAATTTACATATTTTATTTACAGCTAGCATTAAAATGTGTTTTTAAATATTTATTGTAGAGTTCTTTAAACAGTGTTAAAAAATTTCCATCTATAAAAATAAAATGTGCTGACAACTGTTTTAGTACCATTTTGCCGATAAAATTGAGTGACTTCACATTTGTATCTCCATTTTCTCTACGAACCATTGATGACCATAATCACTATCCTATGGAACCTTATCTGATTCCAATACACACATGCGTATCAGAGCGATTAATTATAACGAAAAGCTTTACTTACTCTAAGAACCCCATGGGGAACAAATATAGCTTACGGAACCAGCTTAAAAATTAAAAAAAGTTATCTACAGGGTATAAAATTAAATTTTAAGCAAAAAATGTTAAATGGAAAATTTGGGGCTGACCCTTAGTTTCGGAGTTACGGGCTTCCAAAGTTTGTACGTACAGAATGGCATATATCGAGTATTTGGTGGTGATATTAGGTAATATGGGTATCATTGAAAAGGTAAATTTAATATATATTCAATTAAAAAGGAAAATAACAAAAAATAGAAAAAAACATGTAACGACCAAAAAAGACTATTTTTTCATATAAACATATTTTGATGGCCTGGCGCAAGGATTTTCTCCCCTTTAGTATGACCAATACCGTCTTCGTTTACTAAAGATTTTTTGAGCAGGCGGCCTTTGGCCGGACGGAACGGTATGACCAAACCATTAAGGGAACCCCTTAATAAAGATTTTTTACTAAATCATTTTTCGTATAATATTGTCACTTAATAATTTGGCACTGCCGACTCGGCAGACCTTGCCCCAAATTTTCTATTTTACACTTTTGCTTAAAATTATTTACGCCCTGTAGACAACTTTTTTTAATTTTTTAGCTTCGTCCGTAAACTAGATTTTAGCCTCCCTTGGGAACATAAGAAAGATCTCTTCTGGTCGACATCCTTTTATCTTAAGCTCCTGAAATTTAAAAAGAAAATGTTGACTTAATTAAAAATTTCAATTTTTGTATGTTGCATACTTACATGATGTTTGCCAATTGTAGTTAGCTTCCTTCCTGCACAATTAAAAAAATAGAATTAAACACACACTTAAATTGTTATATCAAAATGTACTTACGTTAACAATAAACACATTTGCTTTCTTCTACAAAAAAAAAACATTAATTTTACTTATTTTTGATATTTTTATTAATTTAACAAAAAACTTACCCTTATTTTTGCCTGTAATTAAACGTTTAATATTTTCTTGCGCTAGAAAAACAAATCAAAACAAAATTAAAGTCGATAGGATGTCAAAAAAGAGATGCACAGAGAAACACAATTATAGCCGTCTCGTGACATCTCTGTATACCCTGTGACAGTGCTATTCACTTGCAGGTTTTTTAGAATTTTATACAAATTATTTGTTCTTAAGTCCACTTCGCCTATAGTCCATTTTCGTTTAAAGGCCAACTTTTCTTTGCATGCATAGCTAATATTGTATAGAAAAAAACTCATATAGTCCACCCTGTTTTTAATACCTTTTTTAAACAAGCTGGCAACCTTTTTTATTTAGATTTCCAGCAACTTTTTATTACAATAAGCTTTTAAAGCATATGAATTACAATAAATAATAATATGTTAAGGTTTTTGTTTACACTATTAATTTTATTTAAATCAATATTTGCTTATATTTTAAATAAAATTTTATTTTGTTAAAAAAAAGTGGTTTTATTGAAGAAATTGCATACTTTGTATATAGTCCAAAAAGTGTATTATATCTGGATTCAGTTATAGTCCATAAAGTGGCTTAAAAAGAAATTCGGTTATAGTCCTAATTCGCTTATATTCCACAACAATTGTGCAACTTTAGTTGTGGACTATAAGCGAAAACTACTGTAGTAATAAGTACTTGAAAAGTATTTTTGTTTATCTTGCTAGTTATAACATATACACTCGAAACTCAGATCGTCCTAAAGGTAAATCTTTTAAGGTACCTTAACACTTAAATCGCCAATTTTATAAGCACAATTTTTTTTTAAATTAAAACTAAAATAGCCTCATATACTAGGTCCGTTCCAGAGGCATAACAAAATAGTCCGGACTTTCAAGAGTAAAAAGGAAATTACTCTCAGAATATTACAAAGTAGTCCGAAATTGCTGGAACGCAAAATCTACAATTGATCATTTTAAAATGCCAATGGTGCTGACTTAATGAAATAAATAATATTTTAGTGATTTTAGACGCTTGAAATTAAAAATATTTTAAAAACAAAGCATTTGCAGCATTGCCAACAGCTGTAAAAAGTAATTAAATATAAACTGAAAAAGGTATAAGCCAATTATTAAAAAAATTATTTTTCCATGACTTCTTCTATGATCTATAAAAGCATATTTTATTAAAGAAAGTGATAAACATTCAAAATATATGCACAAGTTTTTGCAACTTCAAGTTTATTTGAAAACTCTTCCATTTTGGTTTTAAGTAACAATTTTACGTATTTATTTAAAAATTATTTGATTTTTAAATGTTAATAAAAAACAGCTGATAATTTAATTCTAGCCCGAACTTAACCAAAGAAAAAGTTCCTACAACTTTGTACAGGAAATGAAAAATTTTACTCTCTCATTTTCTCTCAAAATTGTACAAAAATTGTTATCTGGAACGGGTTTGGACTAATTTGTACTAGTTCGAACTGTTTTGTTATGCATCTGGAACAGACCTACTATTTGATTACCTACTATAGGTTCAACCGCACTTATACTAATATATTTTTCGAATTTCAATTAAAACAGCTGTTTTCATAAAATTGGAACAAATCAAGTTTACGGACACCGCTCTCAAATAAAAAAGTTGCCTTCTGGATGCAAAATACAATTCTAAGCAAAAAATGTTAGGTGAAAAAATTAGCGGCAACCCTTAGCTTCGGTCAATAGGTCATTTCGTTTTACTTTCTTGATGACAATTATTTTTATTTCTTTTTATGACCTAAATAAAGCATCTTCGCAACACTGCCGCCCACTTAAGCCTTTTCGTCCCGAATAGGCTCAACATTACCTTTGCCATATTTGGCCAGCCGTTCCAAGTGAACAACCTTCATTTTTGACCTCGGATTATGGTATCTCTGTATCCGGTAAACCACATCATTCAATTTCTTGATCACCTTGTATGGTCCCTCCCAGTGAGTTTGCAGTTTAGGAGACAGACCTTTCTTGCGTTGTGGGTTATATAGTAGAACCATTTGCCCTTCAGTAAATCCCTCCGTGTTTGCTGCTCGATCATATCTGGCTTTCATTTTATCGCTAGACATTTTAATGCGATTACGGACAAACTCATGAAGCTCATGCAGGTCTTCTTGTGCTTGAGGAACATTTCCATTGTCTTCGTCTGCAGGTCCTGGTTTAATACCAAATTCTAAATCTGCTGGCAGTTTTAGTTCTGTTCCGAACAAGATTTTTGCTGGACTACGTGAGGTTGAATCATGTACAGCTGACCGATAAGCTAGTAAGAACTTTGGTATATGCTCATCCCAATCTTTCTGGTGTGCACTGACCACTTTTCTGAGATATTCCTCTAGGGTACGATTAAATCTTTCTACCATGCCATCAGACTGTGGATGCAGCGGTGTCGTTCTCGTCTTTTTGATACCATACACGTCACACATCTCTTTGAATATGGCCGATTCAAAATTTCGTCCCTGATCTGAATGCAGTTCTAGTGGAACACCGTATCGACACACCCAATTGTTAACAAGAGCGTCCACTACTGTTTTGGACTCTTGGTTTGGAATGGCATACACTTCAGGCCACTTGCTAAAGTAATCTATAACCACTAGTACATATCGGTTTCCAGCATTACTAACAGGAAATGGACCTGCTATGTCAATAGCTATCCGCTCAAAGGGTTCACCTGCGTTGTATTGCTGAAGCTTGCCACGACTCTTTCTTGTAGGACCCTTGGCCGCAATGCACTGTTCGCAATTTGCTATCCAATCAGCTACGAGTTGTCGGCAGCCTACCCAGTAAAATCGTTGCTTTATCTTTTCCAGCGTTTTTGTTATCCCCATATGACCCCCGCTGGAACCATTATGAAACTGCTTCATTACCTCACTCCTTTTAGAAGTTGGCACGACAATTAAGTCTGTTGTGGTTTTGCCATCTGTGCTTTCCCAAGATCGGTATAAGCAGCCATCTACCACTTTCAGGCTATTCCACTCAGCCCAGTACGATTTTGCTAGGCGGCTTTCTGCCGATATTTCATTATGGTTCGGTCTTCTATTATTTTGTTTAGCCAATATAATTTTTGCCAAAATTGGGTCCTCATTCTGTGCCTTTGACCAATCTTCGCTTGAACCAATTTGGGTAAGCCGCACGTCAATGACGCACTCCTTTTTTTCGACATTTGTGCAGTGCTTGCACTCTACATTGCATGGCCGTCTTGAAAGGGCATCAGCGTTGTTGTGTTTTCCGCCTTTTCTATGTACAATACTAAAGTCATAGCTTTGCAAGCGTTCAACCCAGCGTGCGAGCTGCCCTTCGGGGTTCTTAAATTGCATCAACCAACGTAGTGCGGAGTGGTCCGTCCTTAAGATGAAATGTTGACCATATAAGTACTTGTGGTAATGTTTAACACACTCCAGCACTGCCAAAAGCTCCCGTCGTGTAACGCAGTAATTTCTTTCGGGCTTCGAGAGTACCCTGCTATAGTAGCCAATGACCTTTTCTGTTCCATCAATCTCCTGAGAAAGTACTCCTCTTATTCCATAACCGCTTGCATCCGTGTCCAATATAAATTTCTGTCCAGCTATTGGATAGGCAAGGACTGGTGCCGTACACAAAAGTTTCTTGAGCTTCTGGAATGCTTCTTCCGCTGCCTCATTCCAGTGGTACGTTTGCGACTTTCTGGTCAACTCATGCAAGCTAGCAGCCACTTGAGCAAAATTCGGCACAAATCTCCTGTAGTATGTGCAAAGCCCCAGGAAACTACGCAGCTCATGAAGATTTTGTGGGCGAGGGCAGGTCTTTACTGCCAGTACTTTGTCTTCATCAGTTGATATGCCCTCAGCTGTAACACGATGCCCCAGGTATTTTACCTCGTTTTGAAACAAGGCACATTTTTTAACACTTAATTTTAATCCTGCAGCTGTTATACGCTTAAATACTTCATCCAGGTTTTTGAGGTGTTCGTCAAAAGTTTTCCCCATCACGATTATGTCATCCAGATACACTAAGCACGTTTTCCAATTGAGACCCTTAAGCACACGTTCCATTAAACGCTCGAAAGTAGCTGGAGCGTTGCAAAGCCCAAATGGCATCACCTTGAACTGCCATAAACCACCACTCGCGCTAAAGGCAGTTTTCTCCTTGTCTTTATCGGCTATCTCTACTTGCCAATAGCCGCTCTGCAAGTGCAAGGTAGAGAACCATTTTGTTCCGGCCAACGTGTCTAAGGTATCGTCAATTCTAGGCAACGGATAACTGTCTTTCTTGGTGACGTCATTGAGCTTCTTCTTCTTTCTTCTTTACTAAAACTACTGGCGAACTCCACGGACTCGAGGATGGCTCAATGACTCCGTTACGTTCCATTTCGCTGACAAGTTCCTTGACCTCGTTTCGCTTTGCTAGGGGAACACTTCTCGGTGCTTGTTTTATAGGCCTCGCTTCGCCAGTATTAATTTCATGTTTTACAACTGCCGTTCTACCTTGGCTTTTATTACTTAGGGCGAAGACGGAGGCATGTTTTCTCAACAACTGCTTTGCTTTGTTTTTTTCAGAAGGTGTTAGTTCTGCCACCCATTTTTGCACCTGTTCTGCTAGTCAATCTCTTTCTCTGGCTTGTAATTTGGGGCATACTGTATTCGCCGCACAATTTATTATGGCTTCAGCTGGCTCACATCGACCTATCTCAAAATTTCTGTTTATGGTCTTTTCGTTATTGGACAGATTGAGTACTCTAATAGGAACTCTTCCATCGTCGCAGATTTTTACAAGGGCTTTAGCTGTTAAAATGTCCTCTTTTACTTCTGTTGGTTCTACCACCCACAACCGGTTATCCACACAATCTGCCTCCACACGTGCCCATACTATAGTTTCCGCCTGAGGTGGTAGTTTCTGGCGTTCAACGGCAAATAGCTTCCTTACTGCGGTCCTGCTCTCATAACCAACATCCAGGGGTATCTCCACATTACGCCAGATCATTATTTGCTCGCCCATGTGCAGATTAATACCGTTGGCTATCATAAAGTCTGCACCAATGATAACTTCATCCACTATATCGGCGACAACAAATACATGGTCAACGCTGATGTCTGCTATAGTCAGTCTTACCCTGGCTCGTCCATAGACAGTGGCAAAGTCCCCAGTAGCCATGCGCAGTCGTACATTGTTTAACGGTTCCACAGCGCCTTTTACTAAATCGGGCCTTATTATCGACTGAGACGCTCCTGTGTCTATGGTGAGGACTTGCTTTCTTCCGTTTATAAGGCCACAAGCAGTTAGGTTGCTATTCTTCTGCTGCACAATTGAAATCGAGATTGTGGGGCCATCGGTTGTGGGAGCTAGCACTTGCCCCTTAGCGCTAGCTCGATTTAGTTTAACGATGACTCGAGCGATTTGGTGTTATTCGCCAGCTTGTTGTCTCTCGTTGGCGAAGCAGATCTTGATCTTTTCTGTATGGATCTGCAGTTGCGCTGGAAGTGGCCAACTTTTCCGCAGTTGAAGCATTTGGCGCGAGACTTACCCCTTTCCTCCTCCATTATTTGTTTGACAATATCTTTTATCTCGCTTCTTTTGTCGCCGTGGTTATAATCATCAGTCTCAAGACATCGCACCTTGTACACCTGTGGCTTCGAGATGACTTTTGCGGTCTCCTGTGCTAGCGCGTACGAGATAGTTTCTGCAAAGGTTGATTTTTGCGTAGCACAAACCGCATATTTAACATCTGGATCTCGTATACCATTCACAAATGCTTCAATTTTAAACTGGTCGAGAAACGGGTGATGTTCGCCTGGGTAAGTCAGCTGCACCAAACGTTCAATTTCCATGGCGAAGTCTTGAAGCGTCTCGTTTGCCTTTTGAACCCTGCCTCGTAACTCCATTCTATAAAGCTCTCTTTTATGCTCACCTCCGTACTTACGTTGTAAGGCATCCATTATGTTCTCATAATTATTTCTACATCCGGCTGGTAAGCTTTCGAGTATCTCTGCTGCTGGTCCCTTTAAGGCCAAAATAAGCTCTATAGCTTTTTCATCATTGTCCCATCTATTCTTGTTGGCCACTGTTTCGAACTGGAACTTAAAAACATTAAAAGGTGCGCTGCCGTCAAAGCTCGGACTATTTATCTTGCTAGCATGCTCAGAGATAACTCTTACTGGTCCTTCTCGAATTTGTAGATCGCCCATTTGCACTTTTAATTTATGCAATTCATCGTTCACTTTTCTATCTAAACCGGGCAATTTTTCATCAAACTCGCTGACTCTCATTTCCACGACGTCCACTCTTTTGCCGAAGGCTTCTGATATTTCTTGAAATTTCTCATTAACCTCTGCTAAAAGCCGTTCTCCGTTTATAGAAGAGCTTTCTAGTATTGCTGTTTGAAGCTTCTGGTTATTTTCTTCCATTTTCTTTATTTGGTTGTCCTGCTTCTGATTATTTTCCTCTATTTTCTTCATCATAGCTGCAAACATAGAATTAAAGTCCATAGCGCTGATTGTTGCTGGGGCACATACTTCAATCTCTTCTTGTTTTTCTTTTTCTCCGAATTCGTATGTCCCAATATCAATACCTCGCTGCTTGAATTCGTCTATCAATCTCTTTTGCAACTCCGCTTTATTGCCCGCTGTCGGCAAATCCAACTTACTTAGCTCCATTTTTAGTTGCTCTACTTTAAGCTCGTCAAATTTCATCGTGATTTATTTATTATTTGCAATCCCACTTCTGACACCAATTGTTACGTTTATTTAAATTTATAAACGTTTATTTTACTGAGTTCTTTTATTGCAAAATAAATAAACACAATTTATTTACTACTTTAATTAAATTACACTTTTATTTGACGATTATTCACTTATTCGCGATTAGTACACAAAACTAACAACTTCACCACAGTTTATCCGTTTTACCACAAGATCTTTACTGGTTGACGTTTTCACTAAGAATGATTCAGCATGTATGGCCGTTGCTTTTATATAGCCAATGTTAAGGCTCTTGAATATACTAGAATTTGACTCCATCTGTTGGTAGAATATTTCTCTACTACGCATTTATCATTTGAGATACATGATTGTTATTTGGTTCCAGAACCTTCCATTATTAATTTGAATTTATTTATACATGCTGTCTATTTTTATTAATCGTTATGTAGGTGTGTGTGTGTAGTTGTGTGTTGCGTTTATTTTTATAGCTTTATGTTAGTTGTTTTTGTTTTATGATTAAGAAGTTTTTGTAGAAACTTCTGGCGTTGTAAACATACACAATAGGTCATTTCGTTTTACTTTCTTGATGACAATTATTTTTATTTCTTTTTATGACCTAAATAAAGCATCTTCGCAACAATATGTAATAATTTTCGTAGAAAGCCTTAGTTTAGTAGTTACCTTTATGATATGACCAACAGGTGCTTCGCTTTCTAAAGATTTCCTGCGTAGACGGCCTTCGGCCGGGCACAATGGATTTCTCTATAGTATTACCAACAGCGGTTTCGCTTTTAAAAAATTTCCTTAGTAACCGGACTTCACGCGGGCAGAGATAGTTTCTCCTCTTTGGTATGATTAACAGCGGCTTCATTTATAAAGATATCCTGTATAGACGGCCATCCGCCGGGTGCAAAGATTTTTTCATCTATGGTATGACCAAGAGCGGCTTCGCTTTCTAAAACTTTCCTGTGTAACCGGCCTTCGGAGTCATTTTCTCCTCTATGGTATGCCCAGCAGCGGCTTTGCTGTATAAAGATTTCCTGCATAGACGGCCTTCAGCCGGGCGCAAAGATTTTCTCCTCTATGGTATAACCAACAGTGGTTTCAATTTGCAAATATTTTCTGCATTACAAACAACAATTTTTTTAAATGTTTTCAAAAAAAACGCACTATAGCTCCCAACGTATCAAAATCACGGCGAGACAGACATAGAAATAAAAAAAGAATGTCATAATTTCTCCAAGGATACCTATATTGTCTCCTTTCACTATAAAATACATAATACATGAAACTTTAGAGGTCCGTAACTCGGAAACGAAGGACTTCCCAAAAATTAAATGCTTATACTTTTTTATTTTACGCCCTTTATATGACTTTTTTTTTTACAGATTTTGTTTATTTTTTTAGTTTTTCCTCCTTTTAAATACCCTTCCCAATGATACCCATATTGTCTCATTCCACAATCAAATACTTGATATATGTGTCATATTATATTAAAAACTTTGGAAGTCCGTAACTCCGAAACTAAGGATTGCCGTCATTTTTTTTAAATGAAAGCAAGCACCGCATGTTGTTGAAAAAAACATTTACATATATTGTATTTAAATAAACAAGGATATATAAAAACCAATATAATGTTAATACCAATGAAGTTAAATGTATTTAAACAAAAAATCAAACAAATGCACACTAGAAGGGGATTCACTTTTAATTTATATTATACTGATTTAATGTCGTCCTTCTGATTTAATGACAGCTTCTAAACTCCTTCGTATCGATTCATTAAGATTTTGGTAAAATCAGGTGGAATTTTGCTCCACTCATCCTGTGATGCAGCCTTTAGGTCGTCCTTGCAGGAAATATTCTATTCCTTATTTTAATGTCAACTTTTTCTCACAATGGGTTAAGGTCTGGGAATTGTAGTGGATGATCAATTAGAAAACAGCGCGTGAATATTAGATATTTTATTATTATCAGATTAAAAAAAAATTGGCTTTTAATTTTTATACCCTTCACCACAAAATGTGTATAATTAATTTTGTCATTCCGTTTATAATTTTTCCAATATCCATTTCTGACCCCATAGAGTATACATTTGTATATGCTCTGACTTCTTATGCATAGCGAAAACGATTGAGCGATGTCCGTCTGTCCGGCTATGTTCGTGTTGAAATAAAGTTTGCCGAGGCATTAGATCAGCTAGAAAAGAAAAAAGTGTCGAGAGTTGGAAATCAGCAAGATCGGTCCATGTCCTTCGACGCAGCGGGCAAAACACCACGCCTATCGCTAATTTTTCACATGATTTGGATCAATGAAGTAACTCCAACCGAAAAAAATGTATGGGGCGATAGAGCATTAAAAAACAAGCAATTGGAAAAAAAGAAAAAACACCGATTGAAAAAATTGGCGCTCGCCCATATTTTCGGAGTTACGGGCCTCTGAAAAGATCAAAATATTTTAAAATATTATTGCGAAGATGCGTTATTAAGGTCATAAAAAGAAATAAAATTAATTGTCACCAACAAAGTAAAACGAAATGACCTATTGTGCATGTTTACAACGCCAGAAGTTTCTACAAAAACTTCCTAATCACAGAACAAAAACAACTAACATAAAGCAATGAAAATAAACGCAATACTCAACTACACAAACACCTACATAACAACTAATAAAAATAGACAGTATGTATAGATAAATTCAAAACAATAATTGAAGGTTCTGGAATCAAATAACAATCATCATGTGTCTCAAATGATAAATGCGCAATAAAGAAATATTCTACCAACAGATGGAGCAAGTTCTAGTATATTCAAGAGCCTTAAGGCCGGGGCACATAGAATCCGTCATACGTCAAACTTTGACGTCTTTAACTAAAGTCAAATCATTGGGGGATGAGATTGGCACAATGAGTACTTTGCTGACGGAGGACAGGGAGAGTTATTTCTGAGCATGCTAGCAAGATAAATAGTCCGAGCTTTGACGGCAGCGCACCTTTTAATGTTTTTAAGTTCCAGTTGGAAACAGTGGCCAACAAGAATGGATTGGACAATGATGAAAAAGCTATAGAGCTTATTTTTGCCTAAAAGGGAGCAGCAGCAGAGATACTCCAAAGCTTACCAGCCGGAAGTAGAAATAATAATGAAGACATAATGGATGTCTTACAACGTAAGTACGGAGGTGAGCATAAAATAGAACTTTATAGAATGGAGTTACGAGGCAGGGTTCAAAAGGCGAACGAGACGCTTCAAGACTTCGCTATGGAAATTAAACGTTTGGTGCAGGTGACTTATCCAGGCGAACATCATTCGTTTCTCGGTCAGTTTAATATTGAAGCATTTGTGAATGGTATACGAGATCTAGATGTTAAATATGCGGTTTGTTCTATGCAAAAATCAACCTTTGCAGAAACTATCTCGTACGCGCTAGCACAGGAGACCGCAAAAGTCATCTCGAAGCCACAGGTGTACAAGGTGCGATGTCTTGAGACTGATGATTATAACCACGGCGACAAAAGGAGCGGGATAAAAGATATTGTCAAACAAATAACGGAGGAGGAAAGGGAAAAGTCTCGCGCCAAAGGCTTCAACTGCGGAAAAGTTGGACACTTCCAGCGCAACTGCAGATCTTTAAGGAAAAGATCAAGATCTGCTTCGCCAAAGAAGGCGGGCGAATAACACCAAATCGCTCGAGTCACCGTTAAACTAAATCGAGCTAGCGCTAAGGGGCAAGTGCTAGCTCCCACAACCGATCGCCCCACAATCTCGATTTCAATTGTGCAACAGAAGAATAGCAACCTAACTGCTTACGGTCATATCAACGGAAGAAAGCAAGTTCTCACCATAGACACAGGAGCGTCTCAGTCCATAATAAATCCCGATTTAGTAATAGGCGCTGTAGAACCGTTAAATAATGTACGACTGCGCACGCTACTGGGGACTTAGCCACTGTCTATGGAAGAGCCAGGGTAAGACTGACTATAGCAGACATCAGCGTTGACTATGTATTTGTTGTCGCCAACATAGTGGATGCAGTTATCATTGGTGCAGACTTCATGGTAGCCAACAGTATTAATCTGCACATGGGCGAGCAAATAATGATCTGGCGTAATGTGGAAATACCCCTGGATGTTGGTTATGAGAGCAGGACCGCAGTAAGGAAGCTATTTGCCGTTGAACGCCAGAAATTTCCACCTAAGGCGGAAACTATAGTATGGGCACGTGTGGAGGCAGATTGTGTGGATAACCAGTTGTGGGTGGTAGAACCAGCAGAAGTAAAAGACGACATTTAAACAGCTAAGGCCCTTGTGAAAACTTGCGACGATGGAAGAGTTCCTGTGAGAGTACTTAATCTGTCCAATAGCGAAAAGACTATTAACAGAAATTTTGAGATAAGTCGATGTGAGCCAGCTGAAGCCATTATCAATTGTGCAGTGAATACAGTATGCCCCAAATTACCAGCCAGAGAAAGAGATTTACTAGCAGAACAGGTGCAAAAATGGGTGGCAGAACTAACATCTTCTGACAGAAACAAAGCAAAGCAGTTATTGAGAAAACATGCCTCCATAAAGCCAAGGTAGAACGGCAGTTGTGAAACATGAAATTAATACTGCAGAAGCGAGGCCTATAAAACAAGCACCGAGAAGTGTTCCCCTAGCAAAGCGAAACGAGGTCAAGGAACTTGTTAGCGAAATGGAACGGAACGGAGTAATTGAGCCATCCTCGAGTCCGTGGAGTTCGCCCGTAGTTTTAGTAGAGAAGAAAGACGTCAGTACCAGGTTTTGCGTTGACTACAGGAAGCTCAATGACGTCACCAAGAAAGGCACGTTGGCCGGAACAAAATCGTTCTCTACCTTGGACTTGCAGAGCGGCTATATACAAGTAGAAATAGCGGATAAAGACAAGGAGAAAGAGAAAACTGCCTTTAGCACGAGTGGTAGTTTATGGCAGTTCAAGGTGATTCATTTGGTCTCTGCAATGCTCCAGCTACTTTCGAGCGGTTAATGGAACGGTTCTTAAGGGTCTCAATTGGAAAACGTGCTAAGTGCATCTGGAATACAAAATCGTAATGGGGAAAACTTTTGACGAACACCTCAAAAACCTGGATGATATATTTAAGCGTATAACAGCTGCAGGTTTTAAATTAAGTGTTAAAAAATGTGCTTTTTTTCAACAGGAGGTCAAATACCTGTGGCATCGTGTAACAGCTGAGGGCATATCAACTGATGAAGACAAAGTACTGGCAGTAAAAACCTGGCCTCAGCCACAAAATCTTCATGAGCTGCGTAGTTTCCTTGGGCTTTGCACATACTACAGGAGATTTGTGCCGAACTTTGCTCAAGTGGCTGCTAGCTTGCATGAGTTGACTACTGGAGTGAGGCAGCAGAAGAAGCGTTCAAAAAGCTCAAGAAACTTTTGTGTACGACACCAGTCCCTGTCCAATAGCTGGACAGAAATTTATGTTGGACACAGATGCAAGCGGCGATAAAATAAGAGAAGTACTTTCTCAGGAGATTAATGAAACAGAAAAGGTCATTGGCTACTACAGCAGGGTACTCTCGAAGCCCGAAAGAAATTACTGCGTTACACGACGGGAGATTTTGGCAGTGCTGGAGTGTGTTAAACATTACAACAAGTACTTATATGGTCAACATTTCACCACTCCGCACTACGTTGGTTGATGCAATTTAAGAACCCCGAAAGGCAGCTCGCAGGCTGGGTTGAACGTTTGCAAAGCTATGACTTTAGTATTGTACATAGAAAAGGCGGAAAACACAGCAATGCTGATGCCCTTTCAAGACGGCCATGCAATGTAGAGTGCAAGCACTGCACAAATGTCGAAAAAAGGAGTGCATTATTGACGTGCGCCTTACCCAAATTGGTTCAAGCGAAGACTGGTCGAAGGCACAGAATGAGGACCCAATTTTGGCAAAAATTATATTGGCTAAGCAAACAGAAGACAGAACCATAACGAAATATCGGTAGAAAGCCACCTAGCAAAATCGTACTGGGCTGAGTGGAATAGCCTGAAAGTGGTAGATGGCTGCTTATACCGATCTTGGGAAAGTATAGATGGCAAAACCACAACAGACTTAATTGTTGTGCCAACTTCTAAAAGGAGTGAGGTAATAAAGCAGTTTCATAATGGTCCCAGCGGGGGTCATATGGGGATACCGAAAACGCTGGAAAAGATAAAGCAACGATTTTACTTGGTAGGCTGCCGACAACTCGTAGCCGATTGGATAGCAAATTGCGAACAGTGCATTGCGGCCAAGGGTCCTACAAGAAAAAGTCGTGGCAAGCTTCAGCAATATAACGCAGGTGCCCCCTTTGAGCGGATAGCTATTGATATAGCAGGTCCATTCCCTGTTAGTAATGCTGGAAACCGATATGTACTAGTGGTTATAGATTATTTTAGCAAATGGCCTGAAGTGTATGCCTTGCCAAACCAAGAGTCTAAAACAGTAGTGAACCCTCTTGTGAACAATTGGGTGGTCGATACGGTGTTCCACTAGAACTGCATTCAGACCAGGGACAAAATTTTTAATCGGCCATATTCAAAGAGATGTGTGACGTATATGATATCAAAAAGACGAGAACGACACTGCTGCATCCACAGTCTGATGGCATGGTAAAAAGAATTAATCGTACCCTAGAGGAATATCTTAGAAAAGTGGTCAGTGCACACCAGAAGGATTAAGATGAGCATATACCAAAGTTCTTACTAGCTTATCGGTCAGCTGTACATGACTTAACCTCACGTAGTCCAGCAAAAATCTTGTTCGGGACAGAACTAAAACTGACAGCAGATTTAGAATTTGGTATTAAACCGGGACCTGCAGACGAAGGCAATGGAAATGTTCCTCAAGCACAAGAAGACCTGCATGAGCTTCATGAGTTTGTCCGTAACCGCATTAAAATGTTTAGCGATAAAATGAAAGCCAGGTATGATCGAGCAGCAAAGACGGAGGGTTTACTAAAGGACAAATGGTTCTACTATATAACCCACAACGCAAGAAAGTACTGTCTCCTAAACTGCAAACTCACTGGGAGGGACCATACAAGGTGATCAAGATATTGAATGATGTGGTTTACCGGATACAGAGACATCATAAGCCGAGGTCAAAAATTAAAGTTTTTCACCTGGAACGGCTGGCCAAATATGGCAAAGGCAATGTTGAGCCTATTCGGGACGAAAAGGCTTTAGTGGGCGGCAGTATTGTGAAGATGCTTTATTTAGGTCATAAAAAAATAAAATTAATTGTCACCAACAAAGTAAAACGAAATGACCTATTGTGTATGTTTACAACGCCAGATGTTTCTACAAAAACTTCCTGATCACAAAACAACTAACATAAAGCAATAAAAATAAACGCAGCACACAAATACACAAACGCCTACATAACAACTAATAAAAATAGACAGCATTTAAAAATAAATTCAAAAGGTTCTGGAATCAAATAACAATCATCATGTGTCTCAAATGATAAATGCGTAGTAAAGAAATATTCTACCAACAGATGGAGCAAGTTCTAGTATATTCAAGAGCCTTAACATTGGGTATGTGATCAAGATTCGAGTCAGTACCTGGCTGTGGGCCCTAACCTGAGTCTTACCACTGAGTGAAATACAAAACGTCTACTAGCGCCCCCTGCTAGGCGTAGCCAACAGAGTTGCAATTTCAAGAACATGGCTTGCAGGACCATGTCCTTCCCCTTGCTTGAGGGTTGGAGACTTTCCAACCCCTCTGTTGAATATGCAACAGCACATTCGTTTAGCACCGCGCCCTCCCCGCGGACACTAAACTTTAACCGACAGCCACCACGTGTACCCCGTAGGGACCTCACTAATAATCGGCTACAGATATGGGCGGCTGGTCATCATGTGTCTCAAATGATAAATGCGTAGTAAAGAAATATTCTACCAACAGATGAAGGAAAGTCTGGTACATTCAAGAGCCATAAATAACATTGGGTATATAAAAGCAACAGCCATACATGCTGATTCATTCTTAGTAAAAACATCAACCAGTGAAAATCTCGTGTTAAACAGTGGTGAAGTTGCCATCGCGTATTTTTGTGTACTAATCGCGAATAAGTGAATAATCGTGTAATAAAAGTGTAATTTAATTAAAGTGGTAAATAAATTGTGTTTATTTATTTTGCAATAAAAGAACTCAATAAAATAAATGTTTATAAATTTAAATAAACGTAACAATATCAATATTGGTATCATTTTGAAGCTTTTAAGAGCGATTGCATTTTTATGTAAAATTATATAGATATAATTATATAAATTATATACTTATACAGTATGTCAATAATGTCTTTAAACACAAAACAAAATCTAGTTTTTTCATATTTCGTATAAACAAAACGCTTTTTACTTTATGAAATATATTTTTTTTTTATATTTATTATAATTATTTGCTAGTTCTGTTCAGTAACTTTACTAGGAAAAACAGAAATTTACAAAATTATTCTCCCAAATAAAAAAAGTAAATGAACGCTTTACTAGCAAAAATTAGCAAGGAAAATTGTTGTGGCTTCGGGAATGATATGTAAGACTTAAAAACTGTACGGTATGCGCACTAAATAGTACTATTTTTAAAGCAAATGTAACCACACGAAAAAATTGATAATAATTCTCCAAGTAACTAAATAGCAAAATGTAAAATGTTTTAAATATTCTTTTAAATATTTAGTAATTTTCAAATGCGCTTATGATGTTTAACACTAGGTTTACAGGATCCGTCAATTTGACGGATTTTAAACTTTGAAATGAAACACGCAAAGCATAGGATTAATTTTAACAATTTTGCTTCGTAAATTAGTTATTTTATCAAAAGAATTTATATATACATTTATTATGTTCCTAAGCTTCCGAAATTTTGAAATTTTTATGTAGTATACCTATCTGTACGAAACCCGTCAAATTGACGTGTTAGCTTATTTCATAAACAATCCTTATATATTTGCTTCGTTCGTAAAATCATTCTTCGAATAATATCTTCGAATATCGTATTTAGCATTCAATGAAATCGCTTATACCTATCGCCGAAAAAAACCTCTAAAACAAGAGACGATCTTCAGTACGGTTGCTGCAGTGCCAGTTGTAAGAACATTTTTCAAAAACATTGTGCAAAGGTTTCAGTTATTTTAGACAGCCTATATCAGCCAAAAATCACATTGCAGAGAGTCTCCGCTTATTGTAAGTATTTACAATAGGGTAATTGAATTTAGGTACAGTATTTTTTACTTTCACCGACCACCCTTTTCTAGCAGTCATGAGTAGAAATACGAGATATAATAAGAAATTGTCCAAAATTACCAACATCAATGAGGATTGTTCTGAGGTGGCCTCCGAAGAAGATCAATATGAATTAGACGAAAGTGATGATTACAGTGAATATTCTGAATCCACTGAAACTGGAGAAATAGAAGGATCTTCGGATAGTGAAGAGGAAAACTTCAATTTGCGTCGTAACAAAAAAAGGGCGCGGATTATTTCTAGTTCTGACACCGAGGATAAGAGGACGAGTATTCCAAGTACATCCCGAGATGTAATAGAAGAACTTGAAATTGCCGGTGACGGGACATGGTGGGTGAAACTGAAAGCAGGGAACTCTAGGGGTCGGCCGTCCGTTCATACTATATTTAAGGATATCGCAAAAATAAATATTATGTCGGGTTGTGTAACCAGTGCTTTTGATTTGATAATTGACGCTAAGATTATGAAACATATAAAACACTGCACCGAAACCGAGGCACGTCGAGTTTTGAAGAACGACTGGAGAATTACAGTTTCCGAATTACGTAGTTTTCTAGCAATACTATATTGCCGGGGCGCATACACACAGACACGTTTCAGATCCGTCACCTTCAACATCAGGAGTGCGAAAAAGTTGCCAAGTGGGCTATTGTAATAAAAATAGAAACAGTAATGCATGTATTGTAAAAAGATCGTATGTGGAAAGTACACAAAAGAAATTCAATACGTATGTAAAAAATGTCCTCGATAAATATAATTATGTAGCGGTTATATTATTGCTATCATTTTCATAATAACTTCAATAAAAGATGTTGAATTATAATATTTTATTTTTATGTGAAGCTTTATATTGGTAAACTCAGATTTAATTTGAATAAATTGATTTTTTAATGTAAATACGTATTTTTATCCACCCGTCAATTTGACTGATGCTCGTAGAGATAGGTATATAAGAAACGCCCGTAAACCCAGTGTTAAGCTCATTATGTATAGATTTTTTTCTACAGTTAGTTCTAATAAATATTCTTATTGTAATTTAGATGTCAAAATATTTATAATAAAAATAGTTTTAGCATGTTTATAACTTATTTATAATTGTATTATAATTGTACAACTATTCCTTAAATTGTACCGAAAAAAGTACATTGCATTGAATGTTTCATCACTGGCTTGTTTACTTTTAATTCTAAAAACAATACAAACACTTGCAAAGCTCGGAGATTCTAAGCCTGATTTATGTTGTTTTACACTACTTTGATTTGTACTTCCATGGCTAAATTAAAAAAAATTACAAAATACTATTATTTTTATATTCTTTTAACTGTCAAAAAATTGCATTTTCTTAAATGTTACAAAAATTTCTTTTGTCAGGCATTTTTAAAGTAAATTATTTTGTAAATAAAAGAAAGAAACAGCTGTCTAGCTAATTCTTGCAAGTAAAAATTTTACCAGTAAGAATTTGCAACATATTCTTGTATCTCATTTTTTTACTCCCTGTTTACACTCTCTCGTTGCAAATTTTGTGGGTTAATGAACACTTTCTAGTAACAATTGTTACAAATTCGTAACAATTTTTACTAAATGAACAGACCTACTATTTGTAAAAGATTTTCCGCTAGTAGACGTATATTCCCCTAAGTAAAGGGTTGCCAATCCATTCATTCCACAACCATTTTTACGGCTGTGTCTTCATCTTGTATAACTAATATTTTTATGTTTACTTACTAGAGTAATTGGATTAGTGTTTTTGTTAATAACAAAATAAATTTAAAAATTTCGATTTTCCAATTTATTTTTTTTTCGAATTTCGTGAACAAAAAAGCGTTTTGGTAGATTTTTTGAACAAACTTGGTGGGAAAAGAATTGCTTGCGCGGCAATGCTGCTTTTAAATTTTGCCAATAGTTTGACTTTGTGCAAGCGTTAAACAATTTAAAGCAAGTGTTTTTAAAGGGTTTTCTTATCTTTGTAAACGAAATGTCTTAAAAAAATTGTTTGTAAACGGTTTTTAAAATATATTAAGCAGTATTTGCCCATAATGTTTTATAATTTATATGTGAACTTCGATAATGAATTATAAGAGAGTGACTTAATTAACTTTATTTGGTTTTAATGTTTCACAATTTGATTTGTGTGGTCTTATAAAGTATATCAATTACTTCTCTAGTTGACCTGTAAGCCTTAAAAATATTAAAAATAATATAAAATAAAATAATATACAATGATACCAAATTTAAAAATAATAAAAAAATTGTTTTTTTTTCTGTCAGGAAGAAATCCTTTAAAAAAATACCTGCAATAAACTGCAATGTAGGTCGTTTTCGTCATTGTAATCTTATTGTGGAAGTTACAAGCGCTTGATGTTTGAAACACTAGTTTTGAATGCACCCTCAATAAAACTATTTCGAATTTTCTTAATTCCTGGAAAAATAAATTTAAGCAACTCTTTTTTTGCCTGCAAACCTTAAAATATAGAAAATAATTGTTACATTCCAATGTTTTACTTTGTTTTCTTATTGCATGTACACAAATTTTTAAAGGATTTTTCCTCTTAAAAAACTACCTGTAATAAAATGCAATAAAGGAAGTCCATTTCTGAATATACCCTCAATAAAACATTTTTGGTTTTTCCCAATTATTTATTAAAAAAAATAAATTTAAGCACCCTCAGAACTTTTTTAAGTAATTGTAAAATGTAGCGTTTTTTTAAGGTAAATAGTCAGTTTTCATGGTTTGATATGAAAATAATTTTTTAAGTAATATCAGTCGTATTGTGTCTTTCAAAACAAATTAGTGAATTTAAATTGAAAAAATAATAATAAATAAAACAAACCGTTAATCTGAAAAAGTGAAAAAGCAAAATCTTAATATATATATATATAGTATAGACTAATATATAATTTTGCCCGAAACTTTGCTAAGCCTAATGTGAGACTTGGCAACCCCGGAATTCAAAATTAATTTTGATTGGTCGAAACAAATATATATTATATTTGGATAAAAATCAGGATTTTTTAGATTAATTTAGGTGTATTTTATACCTACGTATTATATATTATTACTCAAAACCACCGAAAAATATGATCCTTAACACAGCCAATAACATGGTGAAAAGAGTCTTGAGTATTTGTGATGAAGAATTCCGTTCAGAAAACATTATCAAAATTAAGAATATATTTAGAGCAAACGATTTTCATACAAGTGTTGCTAATAACTTGATTAAAAACTACGAAACAACTAATAACAGGAAAGAAATAGACTCCAACCAAACTGTGTTTTAATCAATGATTTATATACCAGTTTTATCTAAGAGGTTTTAAAATTCTAAACTCTTTGAAAAAGACAACTATAAAATAGCTCAAAAATCATTTAATAATACAGAAAAACTGTACAGTAAAACTAAAGATAAAATTGACAAATTTGAGAAATCTAACGTTGTGTATAAAATACCCTGTAATGGCAGCAGTAAGATAAAATGTGAAATGGTATATGTGGGTACTTCTAAAAGTAAATTCAAAATAAAAATAGCTGGACACAAATCAGATCAGCGAAGTCGTAGAAATAATAACAACTCGCAAAAAACAGTATTAGCGGCCCACTGTGCACATGAAGGTCATACTCCAGACTTTGATGAGACAACAATATTGCCGTTATATGTTGGAGATGTTACATATTATTAATATGTAGTAAAAATCTATAATACATTTTATTTAAATTCCAATTAATAAAGCTCTTTAAAGCTCACGGTTTTTCTAACGTTATGCAGCATTTGCAAAACATGAGTTTTGCAGATACTTGTTTACCTTTAATTTAATTTGGTTCCCACCGAATAACAAGTATCTAATTTCTTCAGTTATTCAGCTACACCAGCACTTAATAAACAGTATATCTTATTTAACTTTACCTTTAATACAATTCGGTTCCCACCGAATTGCGGGTTTCTAATTTCGGGACAATTCTGCTGCGCAAGCAGTTTATTGCTAATATATTTTAAGTATCTTTAAGAAGAGAATAAACTTCAGGCTGTTGCTGTTTATATACTTTTAAGTTTTTGTTTGTTGTTTATATTATATTTTATTAATGTTTTTTATTGTTAATTTATAATTTTAAAAAAAATAAAGCCCTGATGATGCTATTTAAAGTTTGTAGCAAAATAAAAAATTAATTTTAATAATTGACCTCGAGCTAAAATAATTTTTCATTTGGAAATGTACAACAAACAGGTCGAAAAAATAAACTCAATAGTTATAAAAATATCTTTATTATAAAAACCGTGTATTAAGTGCTTAAAATAGAAAAAGTGTACGAAATCTTCGCCAAAAAATCTAAGCAAAAAACATGAAGTGTTTAGTAGGCAAATGCAGGCAAAATGATAGTCAAAAATCATGTGAGCAAATGTGTGAAAAATGAATTTTCTGCATATTTTCAATTAATTAAAATTTAGCTGTATCTTTTTAAAGTTTTCCAAAGAACGATAATAGCCTTTTTATACTGATCCATATCTAACATACAGGGCCAAAAATCAACATCTTTCAACATCTGTTCCTTTCTCATTTTGTTCCACTTTACATCTGTCGATTATTTTAGTGTCATCACTAGAAAAATGACAATAATTTCGATATTCTAGTGGCATCACTGATAAAATGGCGTTAAAAATATAAATAAATATTTTTTAAACAATAATGAGCGGCACACATAAGTTTTTGTTTTTAAATTTAAATAAAAACAAATTATGGTACATTTTAATGTATTGAAAAAACAAAAAAAAAAAAAAAAAAATAAAAAAATATTTATTATTTGGTGATCTTGATCTTTGAAAAAATTGGCATTTTTAATTAAATAAAAACGCTAAATTAAAATTCAATTAATAAAAAAAAGTTTTTATTTAATATTTCTTATTTATTTTTGGACATCTTTCCCACAAATGTTCCATAGCGGCTTTTAAAAATATAAGTATTTATTAGAATAATATTCATAATCCAGTGTATTGTGACCTAAAAACAATCTTATGTCCACAAAAACTTTTCTTCATCTTTTTCTCCCATGATAGTTTTTCATAACGTCAATCTATTGCATTTTTAACAGAGTTTGTTCTTTCAAAGTCACAATTAAACCAATTATTAATATGTCCTCGAAATCGATTTTTTAAAATCTTATTTTTTTATTTAAAACTATGCGTCGTTTCATTATACATATGTTTTCGACAGCTGAGTTGATGGTAGATGTTAAATGTTGTCAATGTAAACGAATGTTTCACATTTTCTACATCTTCCATGCGTTTCGCAGAGATGTTAGTCAGTGTAAAAAGCTTATAAAGGACTAACAAGACTTTGGGTAAAGCTTTGCAATCGGCAGAATACAATAAAGACCCACAGGGGGAGAATTTGTTCTCTACATTTTAAATAGGACGATTTTAAAAGAAATTTAAAATGGATAAGTTACAAATTTGTTTTTTAAGTTGTTCAGTTTTTTAATTAATAATTACACATAGGATTCAGCAATCGAGCAACTCTGAAGTTGAAAGAGGGAGCAGTACCGACTATAGAAGCAGGTGAAACGGAAGAGGAGAAAACAGCATTCGTAGAGGAAGCAACAATATCCGTAGAGGAAACAAAAACATTTGTACAGAAAACAAAACCATTCGAGGAGGAAAGAACAAAATTCCCTGAGGAACGAAGAACGGTGAAGACTAGCACTAACCAAGACAGTTTACAGATCTACATAAAAAAATTGGAAGACTAAGTGTGTGTATCACACATTTATATATACTTTTGAATGGTTCACAAAAACTTTTATATATGTATATGATCGTTTCTAAGGATGCATTGCGTAAGGAAAATGAAATGCTAAAAAACCAAGCTTAGATCACTATTAAAAATTTGTCTCAAGAAGTTCAGAAGTTAAAGTTTACAAACGTTTGATTTCTTAAGGTAAAATACTTAAAAGTATTAAACCAGCATAGAGCAAGACGATTTGACGCAAGAAGATTATGAGGAGGAGGTGGAAAACCTGAATTATGATGGTTTGGAGAATTTGGCCGGCTATATTTGCAACAAATTAAAAAACCAAGATCCCCAGCCTCGTCGCTAAATCTGTCAAGGACTCGCATGCTCATGGGTTAGACATTTAAATGAAGGTGGGTTAAGTATTTCATCAAACACTTTAATAGAAACGTAAAAATATTGTGATGCAATTTTTGTAAAACTAAATGGGGATAAGTTACTTGCTACAAAGGGATATTTAGAAAAGCACTTGTCGGAAGCAAGGAATATAAAAGCAAGTGAAGAAGTAAAAATACTCTTCTTAGATGCAGAATGTATTTTAATGCAGAAATGTACCAAAATATGAATAAGCGTAAAAGAAAATTATATAAAACAACAACGTTATATAAATAAAAAAGAATATTTTTTTTAAACTAAAATAATAATTTGCCCCCTGTATGTTTACACATTTTTTGAGACTCGTGACGTCACTTCACCTAGCTGCGCAGAAAAATAAAATTTTGTATGCGTGATGTCGTAAAAGTATAAAAAAACTCAATTTTTACAAAAACATAAGAAAATCTAAAACAAAAACTAACACTACTTCATTATTTTTATATTAAGAATCTCTTTACACAAAACACATGTTCTTTCTTTTTTGCGCTAACTTTACGATCAACTTTAGATAACTGTTATCTCTCATGTACGTTGTTATATTTCTGTAATATTTGATGTCAGTTGACGATGAAAATTTTCATTGTGGATTACTAAGAGATTGTGTAATATTAATCATACGTATAATCCGTACAGGCTTTTGAGATTTAATTATTCTGTAAAGGTAAATTGATATAACCTTCGCGAAGTCATGCAAACGTTAGAGCAAGTTTGTCAATATGTGGTTTAAAACAAAAATTTTTATTAATTATTATGCCAAGATATTTGTTTTACAATTTTAACTTGGGAATCAAAAATTCTCAACTTAAAATTTTTTTGTGAAGAATCAAACTTATTATTTAAAAAAAACGTAGCTAAGGTCTTACTGGAATTAACATAAAGGTGGCTAGAAATTATCCATTTATTTAGTACAGTTAAATCATGATTAATATTGTCTGAATATAGATTAGATGCAAATATATCACGGGGCCACAATAATTGCATGTCATCAGCGAATGCAAATGATTTACAGTGAAATAAAACCCTGTGGTACTCCTGACCTGACGTACTCAATGTTCTAAGTTGTGCCATTGAAAAATACAAATTGCTTACGTCCAGTTAAGTAAGTACTTATCAAGCAGCAATTAGAAATCGTAAACCTAAATTTGTTATTAAATTTGTAAACCAATAGAGAATGATGTACCTTATCAAATGCCTTAACCAGATCTATCGAGAATAAAATACTATTCAGACCGTTGTTAAAGTAATTTCTGATTGATTTTACCTTTCAGTCAGAAGATGAGTTGTACTGAGCCCATCTCGAAAACCATATTGACTTGCATGAAGCGTGTTATTAGCCTGTACGCATTTAATAACTTTAGACATTACAGGTAACATGCTAATGTAAATGGAAAAACTTTCCATTTTTTAGGAATGGGAATAATACGTGAAATCGTTCAGTCATCTGGAAATTTTGAAGTCGTAAGTACAGTATTAACAAAAAACAAAATGTGCTTACATAAGTAGGGAAAAGATATCTTAAAAAGCATTATGGATATGCCATCGGCTCCTACAGAAGTCGATTTAATTTTGAACAAAGCAAGAGTAAGGTCAGATTCGGTTATGTTTGAAAGAGGAAAGTTGTTAACCTTCCTGACCATTCCGTCGGTTTGTGAGACTAATTAATCACTTTTGTTCTAATTTCACGAAAGCAAAAAATGGCAACTATTTCAGTATCTTCATTATTTCTCAATTTACAACGTTTAGTGTGACAGTTATTTCAGATTAGTTTGTTAAATATGTCCACTGCACAGGTTTTGAAAATTTTAGAATAGTTTTGAGATACAGAGAAATACTCGAAATCGGTCTGAGAGACCGAGAAATATTAATGTGTCGCACAAAAATGAAAATAGTCAGGAAGGTTAACATTGGTATTCAAAAGGTTGAAGTTTGATAAATCATCATCAACATTAAGCTGGTTACTGATGAAATGGCTATTGACATAAATAGCATCCACATTAGGGGATTTCGAATTAGCTATAGCTCCAGAATTACGTAATCTATTCCACAATGCCTGGTATTACCTATAAAAAAATGCATGCTATTGTTTCTCTTAAGTTTTCTTATCTTGTTCTTGTTACAATTCGGAATTCTCCGATATATATCCCAGTTTCGATCACATCTATCATTAAAGTAATTACGAAGAACAGTACTCGACAACGATCTTAGATAGTTAATTTCGGTTGTGAATTTTAAAGGTTTATTGTACATATTAGGCATTGTCCTTTTAAGTGGAACAAAGGTACAGAGATCCGCAAATATTGTACTAAGAAAGAAAAGTTGTACATTCGTGTCATTGGTTGTATAGAACTGAGAAAAATCAGTAAAAACTAAAAACCTATTATTAGCCAAGGTACCAGCGTTTTTACAATCCCTATAGTTGGAAATATTAGACGTGGTATCGGGCATAATATGAAATGCAGCATAAATTATTGAATCTTCTGTGATAAAGGGTAACTGAAATTGAGCTGAGGTAGCAATATTAATTCCTTAATTAGCTAAAAAGTAGACAATAAGTGAGGTTAATTGGTGATGGGTATCATAATGTCTAATTGGGGTTACCCAATCTACGGCAACAGAAGTAAACAATATTATCTTTGAAAGGATTAAAAAGTTAGTTATTAAAGTCACCTACAACAAATTTGTCCTGGCAACGAACAAAAAGGTCACTAAAAGATTGTTCAAATGAGTCCATATCTCCTCTTGGGAGATAAATGACAGCAAGTAACAAAGCTGAAGAGCCAAGGCTAATTTCTACGAATAGTCATTTATTCTAGTAGACGATCATTTCTGCATATGGAATATCTTGCAGGATCAACAGCTGATCGAAAATGGTTTAATTCAACCATGTTTCGGAAATACATACTACATCAGACTTAGCGTTTTTAATAAAAGAACAACTCGTAAAAAGGGCAAATACTCTGTAAACGTAGTAAACGTCATTAAACATAATCAAAGTATCTTTATATCAAGCACATACAGGAACAAACATGAAGTTTTGCGCTTTATGTTTTCTTTTCTTTTAGTTTTTTTGTTTCATAATATATGTGAGAGTTTATAAACGTTTTTGTAGCGCCATTATTTGCCTAAAAGCTGGTCTATTCTCAAACTTTATGGCACGTGAAGTGAAAAAGCTTGTCGATGAAAAAAGTATATTAAGTACCCCGCATTAAAAGCTGGGCTAATCTCTTGATGATACAGTTAGAAAGTTTTATGAATGCGATGACATCAGCCAGTCTATGCCCGGAATTAAAGATTTTGTGTCCATTACGGAAAATGGAATAAAAGTTCGTAAAACAAAAATGCTTTTATTATAGAATTTGCGGGAAATGTATGCCTTGTTTCGACAACGATATTGGGAACACAAAATAGGTGGATCTAAATTTTGGAAGCTCAGACTAAATAACGTAGGAAATATGTTTAGAATAATAAGCCTTAATGTCATATTAAAATTCCTACATAAAAAATTAGTCTTGTATGAATACAAAATATACTTAGGATCACGTTCTGCTCTATAACTTAGACATCAACTTTACATTTTCTGCAAATGTAGAAGAGGGTCTAATACTTGACAATTTTTCAGATATGGACCTTTGAACTCAAAATCCCCAAAAATTACCTTTGACATTTTCTTAAAAATAGACAATAAGCATATAATTTTAAAGGGCGCACTTTCACATTCAAAACAATAACAAAAAAACTAAATTATCTCGCATAATTCAAAAGTTCTATCGCTTTTTGTTAAGAGACTTTCGTGATTTTTTAACATTTTTACATCCTTTATGACGTTATATTTCGAAAGCCGACAGAATCTGGGATTTAAAAATTTATGTTTTGATAAAGTCTAATAGCAAACAACAGTTGTGGTGAATTTTATTCAAATCAGAGGTGTTGTAGCCGTACGACATGACGGCTCGACATATTTTCACTTACTTAAATTTTGTTTTTCGTATTTTTTAGTTCACTGTCACCCCAATATTTGCTTCTTTGATTGGAGTTACGTAATTAAACTTAATTTACATAGATGTTAAAGGGTATATGAGATTCAGCATAGCCGAATATAGCACTCTTTCTTGTTTTTTTTTTTTTTTGATATTATAAATTTTTAAAATGGTAAGGGTATTCCGCAAGTTATTAGATATTTGTTTACGTCCCTCCAGGAAACTGCGCATCGACCTATACCTTCGTGTAGGAAGTGAAAATTCTGATCGGAATTTTTTATTGTACGTTTTTTCAAAGAACAGTAAAACTTTTTGATTTAAATTTCTAAACTAAGAAGTACGTGTTTTTATACCCTTCACCGCAAAAAGTGGAAAAAGGGTATAAATAATTTTGTGATTCCGTTTGTAATTTCCACAATATCTATTTCCGACCCCATAAAGTATATATATTCTGATTTCTTATGTCTAGCGAAGTCGATTGAGCGATGTCCGTCTGTCCGTCCGTGTTAGTGTTGAAATTAAGTTTGCCGAGGCAATAGATCAGCTGGAAAAAATTTAAATACGCCAATCGATCAGACATAGGTGCTATTGGAAATCAGCAAGATCGATCTATGTTCTTCAATGCAGCGGGATAAACACCACGCCTACCTCTGATTCTTCTATATCATTTGCAACAATGAAGTAATTCCAAATATATGAGGCATCAGAGAATTAAAAAATAATAAAAATCAGCAAGTGAAAAAATTGGTGCTCGCTCATATTTCCCGTGTTACGGGCCTCTGAACTTTTTAAATTTTTTTAAATATCAATTTTTGTCTTTTTAATTTACAAATATGGTCAAGGGTATATAATATTCGGCATAGCCAAATATATCACTCTTACTTGTTTAATTTTATTTCGGCTATGATAAGTCAAAAAAAAAAAAAATACTTCTACAAGAAGAGCCCTTAAATATCCGATGGGCCTACCACCAGCAACAAAAAAATTTATTTGTTATCCGCGGACGAAGAGACTTCAAGAAAAGAGAAAGTTCCACTGATAATAGTCGACTCCACTCATAGTTTTTCAACTGTGTTTGGATAATTGGTAAGAATTATATGTTTCAAAGAATGTCCATTGGAAGAAAAATAATTTCCAACTCGCTGTCTCACTACGAAGAAGCGATTAATATTCTTAAGGACAAATAGTTCTGCTTTTACACTCATGGCGGCAAAATTTTGAACATGGTTTTATTTGGTCTACTGAAATAATTGAGGATGAATTTTTTAAGAGCCTTATTATAAAACTGGTGTTATAAAAATTACAACTAAACGATTTAATGGGAATGATGCGCTATATTTAAACGAGTTCGACAAACAACATTTGTCAAAGCGGGAAATAATTAAATTAAGATATTTTTTAATATATCTGTTCATTAAAAAGACCGTTTTGAGAAAATAAAGGCCCTACCCCATGTACCAAAACAAGTTTGACAAATTAAAAGTATTGGGTATGATGCTTAAACATGCCATATAATTTAACAAATACCCAAAATGTTCGTGTTATGCACTGAAATGCTCAAGGCATAACGATAGCTCGAGCTAGTTCACAATGACAAAAATGTTGACATTATTTTACTCTTTTACTTCAACTTTGAGGCTACAAAATATACAGAGAAGACCGGCTTATTATCAGAAACGTTTTACATTGAAAATATCTCTATACAATTTTTTTATTAATAGACGATCAGTTATTTTTACTTCTGCGTATAACCTAGAGTACAAACTTTAGGTCTGACTTAAATTTACTAACTAATACCTTAAATGACTTTTTTATATTTGTTGACTTAAAGGCCCATCACACCCATTGAAACTGTGTTTCAAATAACTCTGCTGGTAAAGTACTTTATGAACACTGCCTTTATCTATTTTATATATTACCCAGACTCTTTTACCAGGTTTGGTCAAATGTTTTACCTGTTCAACCTTCTACAGTAGACATTTTGCTATCAAACTTCTGTATAACTTTTTCGGCATTAGAATCCCATCCAAATATTTAAAATTCAGACCATGTTCCAATTTCATGTTTTATCAATGGGCATTTTCAATTAAATACAATTTCTGTTCCTTTGTACAATCATGCTAATTGGTCAGTCATTAGAGACTGGGTTGAGAAAGAAATAGGGCGTCACGACATTGATCGAGTCGATCATAATACCTTTAACATAGAATGGTACAAAACCAGGTATGTTTTATTGCCAAACAGATATTTTATCTGATTCCTTCCAGTTGGTCAAAAAAGTAAATGACAAAGACAAATCTCGAATACATCTAAAATGTTAATACTGCAAAAAAATAAATTCATGCGTAAATTGCAGAGAAGCGGTGATCCAAACTATAGAATCCATTAGTTACTACTTTTAAGCAGTTTCCATACAAACAGGAATAGAAATGAGTCTTAGTCAAGTTTTATTTCTAACTTGCCTGCCAGCTCTAAAAAGTTTTAGAAGCTTACCAAAGCAATTAAAGGGAAGAGTTTTCCGCTTTCTGATCGGCACGTAAACGATGAATTTTAAAAACTGGTGTAGATAAGGGTAATGTAATCGCTGATGCATTTGCTAATTCTCACACTATAAAAATAAATAGTACATCAACTATGGGTACTTGCGTTGCAGATTACGGGTACTGGCTTAACAATGAGTCCCTGCTCAGCGATAGTAATGTAGTATTAACTAATGTCAGTGAAGTAATGTCACATGTGTTTTCATTAAAAAATAATACAGAACTAGGGTTAGATGATATTAATGCCATTGCCTGATTATTCTTTGAAACATTAAGTAAAATATTTAATATTTGTAAATCAATTAAAATTTTACTTTTTCGGCTTTGGTTCATTTTTAATTTAACTTTTATTAAGAAAAATTATTTTTTAAAATGTACGCGGACGTTTTCAAAAAAAAAAAAACAAGAAAAATTAGACGCTGGCAAAATGTAATGCTGCATTTTCAGGGCCGCCAAATTCATCTTCAGCATTCTTTGCATCAAACACCTTGATTTGCGTATATTGTAAATATCATCCATTGAACTAACTAATCAATAATAATTTGGTTGGACAAAATTCACACACAACTTAAAGCATTTCTTTGTTGTCTTCTCTACAACACGTCTTGTACATTTGTTGCAATTTGGTACTACACCGTCGGTATAGTCACAAAATGCAAATTTTATTTTTAATCATTCATATTTGTTTTTCTCACAACATTATATATGCTGTTCCAGTATCATATCAACTGTTGATGAGTTAGGTATGAATGTTAATGCGCTGTGCCTTGCGTGTTTTTAAATTATTTTTTAATTTTAGTACCAGCCAGGGGTTGAACCAGCGATCTTCATAAATCAATTAAAATTTTACTTCTTTGCGTTTGGTTCATTTTTAATTTAACTTTTATTAAGAAAAATTATTTTTCAAATGTACGCGGACGTTTTCCAAAGAAAACAAGAAAAATTAGACGCTGGCAGAATGTAATGCTGCATTTTCAGGACCGCCAAATGCATCTTCAGCATTCTTTGCATCCAACACCTTGATTTGCGTATATTGTAAATATCATCCATTTAACCAAGTAATCAATATTAATTTGGTTGGACGAAATTCACACACAACTCAAAGCATTTCTTTTGCTGTCTTCTCTACAACACGTCTTGTACATTTTTTGCAATTTTGTACTACACCGTCGGTATAGTCACAAAATGCATTTATTTAATATTTGTATAAGTATTTGCTATTTTTTCCAGAGTTTCAAAAAGGCTAAAGAAATTCCACAAAATCTGGAAAAGAACTTAAAATTCCAACCAGTTACAGACCAATTGGTATTCTAAGTTTATTAGAAAAAGTTTTTGAAAAAGTCATTAGCAAAAGATTAGTAGATTTTTCAAATGTAAACAGCATTATTATTGACCAACAGTTTGGATTCCGTAAGGAACACTCTCCATTTATCAATTGAAAAGGATAATTAAGGTAATTAAAAATGGGTAAAGCCAACGCGAAAGTATTGGAATTATATTCCTTGTTATTGAAAAGGCATTTGCTATTGAAAACCAGCAAGAGACTTCATGTGCTTCGAGGAAGCGGCAAGTTTAAAGCGATTAAAGATTGTCAGAACATGCCTGTATGCATTTGTAGTTTTAAGTTCGTAATATGCACAGTTGAAAATTGCTTGTTATACCCTTAACCATTTGTGGAAAAGGGAACATCTAAGTTTAACGTTCCGTTTGTAATTTCTACTATATCCATTTCCGACCACATAAAGTATATGAGTAAAGTCCGTCTTTGCCAAGGCACTTTATGTGCTAGAGAAAATGTAAATATTCCAATCGACATTTTTGCTATTGAAAATCATGTCCTTCGAGACAGCGGCAAAACACCACGCCTGCCGCTATTTTTAATTAGTCTGAATGTTGCTTTTATATTTGTGCTCGCAGAACTGTCATTTCTGAACCGACTTTGAAATTTTTTTTATTTGCAGATTGCTCCCGTTTTAAAAACAGTTCATAACTTAAAAAAATAAAGGGTGTACCCATACCACATACATCTTTTTTACGTGTATTATGAACCGTAAAGAGCACCACTTTAAAATTAAAAAAAAGTTTGTATCACTGTTGCCCCCAATCGCAAAAAGTAATGCTAAAATAAGTGAATATTTTTGGGAGATCTTTCTCTTTTTCTGTGGAAATAGATGTAGGCAATAGATGTTTGGGATGGTCACTTCATGCTTTCTTAATAATTATAAGTACTCGTTGAAGTGATTATAATTATGTGTTGCAAGTGAACCATAAAATAATAAGGAGATTAGTAAAGGGTTGTAACGTTTTAGAATTTGAATGCTCACCTTTCCTTATATATGTTTCGCCAATTAACAAACCGTGTTGAATTCCTTTTGTTCTAAGTTTATTTACATATGTAGAATTATTTCTCCACTGGATTTAGTATATGTACGTAGGGTAAGTATCATATAATTAGCTTAAGTAATGTATGATTTAGGGTAAGTATTATAACTTAGGTTAAGTATTATATAATTCAGGGTAAGTATTGTAACTTAGGGTTAAGTATTATATAATTTCTTTTCAGGTTAAATTTCTTTCAATATAAGTTAAATTCAATATAACTATCTTCTTAGAATTTTGGTGCAATAGGTTTGAAAGTAAAAAGGTAAGTGAGTAATATTTTTCTTCTTTTTTTTTAAATTACATATTATTCGACTCGGTTTTTTAAGCTTTTGTTTTTAGAACAAAAACCGATATTCTATGACATTTTTAAATTCAGCCTTTTGGCACTCTCTTTTTATTGTAATAAAAGAGTTGCCATGAAATTAGATTGTATTTACATAAATTCTTGTTGCGTGATCTTAAATCGTTTGTTGTTTGCATTTATGTCCAATACTTTGGACATGGCGCCGGCCTTGCCGTTAGGCAACAGATGATTGGTCTTCACTGGTGCTCAAAACTTGTGCCAATGATTTAATTGCCTCCACTATAATTTTGATATCTGGTTTTGCTGTCAATATTTGCGGTTTTGCTTGTTGCTGTTGGCGTTTTGCTGGTTGGTCATGCTGCTTATTTTTCATGTGGCGTGCTTTCATGGTTTTGGATTTGGTTCTTCTTAACTCGTTAGGATGTTGCAGATTTGGGTGCAGCAGGGTGTGGTGGTATTGGTTGCATTTTCTACAGGTGTCCACAGAGGCGCAAGCTCGCAAATCATGGCTCCTTGCTAAGCAGTTGGTACAGTAACCGTTGTCTTCGACTACTTCCGACCTCTTCTCCGTTGACATTTTTAAGAACTTGTTGCAAAATCGTAGCGCATGGAACCTTTTGCACAACGCACAAATATACACGTTGCGGTTACGTCCCTTCTGGCGACTATGGTGACTGCTGCTACTACTAATAGCAGGACGGTAAGTTTTCAATCTGCGGTTGACCCTTATAAATAAAAAGAATGAATTAAAAATTTATGTTTAAGGGTAAGCGTGATTACGATTTAGTTCTAGAGGTATAAAAGTGATTATTGAAGAGATTATGAAATGAGATTATGCATTTTTATGAAAATTTTATATAACAAGAATAAATGAATATATATATATATAAAATATAAGGTTTAATTTATGTTGTCTCAAAACCTTCATCTTTTAAAAAGGGGAGGTAGCACAACTTAACTATTGGACGAGTTATGACCCCGGACGCTATTCGTACTTCAGCAGTACGCACATTCTCGTCTGAGCCAGGATATGTTTTTTCTACCCTTCCTAAACGCCATTCGCATGGAGGCTGTAAGTCGTCCATTACAACCACGAGGTCGCCTACCTGAATGTTTGGACCCGCGTTCCTCCATTTGTATCGCTGGTGTAGAGATCTAAGATAATCCCGTTTCCATCGTAAAGAAAATTGATGATGTAGTACTTTCATCTTTTCCCATCTATTTATTAGGGACATATTCTGGCAGTTTTGCTCTGGGAAAGCCATTAGGGGAGCTCCTCTTAGAAAATGGCCGGGAGTTAATGCAGTCAAGTCTGCTGGGTCTTCTGATAGCGCGGATATTGGTCGCGAGTTAAGCACCCCCTCGATTCTAGCCAAAACTGTTGAGAATTCTTCAAATGTAAACTTCTGGGCACCCGCAATCCTTTTAAAATGGAATTTAAAACTTTTTACAGCAGACTCCCATAAGCCACCCATATGAGGAGCGTGCGGGGGAATGAATTTCCACTCAAAGCCATGTGCTAGATACTTTTCTGATATATCTTGAGCAGTATTTTCTAAAAATTCGTTGAATTCTCTTTCAAGCACTCTACTGGCACCGAGAAAATTTCTTCCGTTGTCGGTAACTACCCTTTGGGGGAGCCCCCGCCTCCCAACGAATCGGGAAAACGCTGCTTGAAATGCTATTGAGGACAGATCAGAGCTCGGCTCTAAGTGGATAGCCTTGGTACTGAAACATACAAACACAGTGGCATAACCTTTTATTAGAGTGGATTTTCTTAAATTTGATGCCTTTAATTCAAATGGGCCTGCAAAGTCTATTCCTGTGATCTGAAATGGAAGAGACAAAGTACATCTCTCCGGTGGTAGGGGAGCCATTATTTGGGTACATGGCCTCTTTTTGTAAATAATACACGTTTTGCATTGACGAATTATCTTTTTGATTCGCGGTTTAAGTCTAAATATAAAGAATTCGCACTGAACTAATCTGCTCATTTGGTTACATTCGGCATGATATAGAATTTCATGCAAGTTTTTGAGGTAAAGGTGACAAAATCTAGAGTTGCCGGGTAAAATAATTGGATATCTTTCATTATAAGGGAGAGATGATTGGGATAATCTACCATTTACCCGTAAAATAGAGTGGAAATCAAGAAATGGATTGAGAGTTTTCAAAGAGCTTTTGTTGGAAATATTCTTTGAACTGAGTACATCTTGATATTCTTCAGGATAGTAAGCTTGTTGAGCTAAAAGAAGAAGACGGGTTTTTACGCTTTTTACTTCTTCTTGCGTTAGTCCACCTTGAGTACAGTTCTGAGTGCCTTGTGTATTTTTTTTCGTGCATTTGTGGAAAAACCTGAAAGCGTAAGTTAAAACACGTAAAGCTTTACTATATGATGAAAATCTGTTGAGAACATCTTCTTCAACGTTTGAGTGCAAAGTATAAACTTCTTTCTTAGATTTTTCATCGATTTTTAGTGGATTTCTCATGGGCCACTCGGATGATGGTTTACTTAACCATGGTGCCCCATGCCACCAGAGGGTGTTATTTACTAGATCTTGAGGCTTGCAACCTCGAGTTCCAAGATCTGCAGGGTTTTCATGTGTTGGGACATGTCGCCATGTTGCACTTGGCACCAGCATGTGGATTTGGGCAATCCGGTTTGCGACATAGGTTTCCCACGATGAAGGTGGTTTTGAGAGCCAACCTAGCACTATAGAGGAGTCTGTCCATAAATGTATTTCAGTAGGAATGAGGTTTAGAGATGAAGTTACGTTTTTAACCAGTTTTGCTAACAAAACCGCTCCACATAGTTCCAGACGTGGCAAGCAAACAGTCTGAATAGGGGCTACCTTACTTTTCGCCAATAATAGGTTGGAAAATGTATTATTAGTATCGGTTTGGCAACGAATATACACAGTGGCACAAAAGGCGGCCTTTGAAGCATCGCAATAGCCATGGATTTGAAGACAGTCATTAGAAAAGCATTGCAGCCAACGGGGTACGGAAATTTTTTCAACTAGAGATAGTTCGTCAACGAGATTGTTCCATTTTTGAAGAGATTCTTTCGAAACATCTTCGTCCCATTCCAAACCTTCCAACCAAAGCTGTTGCATAAGAATTTTCGCTTTTATGACTATAGGGGTAAGCCATCCAGCAGGATCAAAGAGTTTTGCTACTGCTGAGAGAATTTGGCGCTTTGTAATTTTTATGGACTGATCTATAGGTGGAAAGGTATAGGTAAATGCATCAGTGAGTGCATTCCACTTTAAACCTAGAGTTTTTGCAGCACTTGCTTCGTAAAAGCGAAGAAAATCTAAACCATAGAGATCTTCTTTGGGTAAGCCAACGAGTAATCGAGGATCATTTGCTGTAATTTTCTTAAGAGGGAATCCAGCAGATTTTAGGGTACTGATAAGCTGACTCTGACTCGAAAGAGCCTCCTCTATGGAATCTCCTCCGGAGAGAATATCATCTACGTAAGTTTCAGAGCGCAAAATAGATGCTGCCTTGGGAAATTTAGATTCTGAATCAGTTGCAATTTGCAGCAGAGTGCGAATTGCGAGGTAAGGGGCGCAATTCACTCCGAACGTAACAGTTCTCAACTGGTAGTCCTCAATAGGGCCATTGGGTTCGGTTTGAAACAAAATTCTTTGAAATGGTCTATCGTCTGGGTGAACAACGATTTGGCGATACATTTTCTGTATGTCCCCACTAAAAACGTATTTGTATTTTCTCCAATTTAGAATTATCGTAATTAAGTCATTTTGAAGAGTGGGACCAGTATGTAAAACGTCATTTAGAGAAAACTGTGATTTAGTTTTTCTTGACGCATTGAAAACGACTCGCAGTTTTGTTGTTTTATGGTCAGGGCGAATAACTGCGTGATGTGGTAAATAGAAAGAGTTGTATTTACCTTGTGATATGATCTCGTTGGAGGGGGTTTTTTCCATGTGTCCTAGAGTTAAATATTCATTTAGTACTTGTCTATATTGGACGTGCAGTTCGGGATTTTTAGACAGATTTTTTTCCATATTTGAATATTGAGCGAGTGCAATAAACCTGGATGAGCCAAGAAACACCTTTTCAGGATATTCCTTCTTAAATGGTAATCTTACCATGTATCGTCCATTTTCACAACGTGTAGTTGTCTGCGCATAAAAGTTTTCGCAAAAGTCATCTTCTGATGATTTTGGACGCGCTACTGAAATTTCTTCCTGCTCCCAAAAAGTTTTTAACAGGTTAATGAGTTCGGAAGTTTCGGATCTTTCAACTGAGGTTGTAAAAGTTTGAATGTGTTGAGCTTTTATTGGACCGCTAAGGACCCATCCGAAGATGGTGTTATAGGCCGAAGCTTGACCACATATGTTCTTCTTTATGCCCTCAATGTTAAGAAGTTGCTCGTAGTCATTGCCCAGAACTAGATCTATTTGAGACGACTTATTAAATGTGGGGTCCGCTAGATCTAATTCGAAAAGTTTTGAGGAAATCGGGATCTCAAAGGTACAATTGGGGAGTTGCCTTGTCACTTTGGGCAGTACTAAGGCTTTAATCGGAACCCTAAGATCGTATCTCTTCGCATATAAAATGAGTTCGCATTCTTTGCTGGCTGTTTGCTTTTGACCACCAATGCCACTTATTTCAAAATGAGATCTTTTAAATGGAAGTTGAAGGCGATTCCGCACTTTCTCGGATAGAAATGTTCGTTGAGAACCAGGGTCAATCAATATTCTAACCGTAAACAGTTCGCCTCCGTGCTCTATTTGAGTGAGTGCAGTTCGCAACAAAATATTTTCGTCGCTACTAGAGCAATTCGCTTGAATTTGCCGTGATGTATGGGGAAGTTCGTCATTATTTTCATTTTGCGTGGTTTGAACATTTTTGAAAGAGGGCTTTTGAGGGCAGTGAGTATAAACGTTTGATGCATCTTTATGTGACATTTTTTCTACGTTTTGGGGATTTTGTTTCATATGTAGAAGGGAGTGATGTGGTTTCTTGCAAAAGAGACAAGTATGTTTGCTTTTACAGTTAGCCTTGAGGTGAGATTGAGCTAGGCAGTTATTGCAAAACTTGTTTTTAAACACGAAATCAATTCTCTGTTGTACAGTAAACGAACGGAATTTGGGGCACATTCGTAGAGAATGATTTTCGTTGCACAGCTTGCAAGAATGTGAGATTAAATTCTCTTGGGAAATATATGCCTGTATATTTGATTTAGGAATGTTTGAGAGAGTGAAGCAATCTTTCGATGTTTTTACGCTAGTAAGGCGCTCTACTGCTTCATATCTGTCAATGAGAAACTGAGACATTTGAGTCCACTTTGGAAGCTCACGGGGTGATGTGAGGGATTGTTCCCAAAGGGAAAGGGTAACTTCTGGTAGTTTGGTTGAAATCAAACGGATCAGAATGGGGTCCCAACTTACTACATCAATACCAAGTGTATTTAGTGCTGCTAAGCAATCATTAACAGATGATTGTATCCTTCGTATTGATTCGCTGTCCTCACTTTTTGCCGGCTGTATATTAAAAAGAATTTTAATTTGATTGTCTACAAGGACACGTTTATTCTCATAGCGGGTTTTCAACGCGTTCCACGCGAGATCAAAATTATCATTTGAGAGTGGGTATCTTTTTACAATAGCGCCTGCTTCGCCTATCGTTTTATTTCGAAGATGGTATAATTTCGTAACTGGGGACAGCTTTGGGTGGTTTATATAAACTGCCGTGAACATGTCCCGAAATGAGGGCCATTGTTCGTAACTCCCTTTAAATACTTCTGTATCACATGGAGGAAGTTTTATGCAATCGCTAGAAGTGCTTGTGAAAGAATTTTGAGGTTGTATTAGTGGTGGAAGAGAATATCGAGCTGTTGCCTCAAAACCTCGAAGACTTGTGATATCTCTGCGATATGTTTTGATCATATCAAGAATTTGGGAAGTGCAATTATAATATGCTTCTGAGCTTAAGTCGTAAGTAATTTTAGCCTCTTCTTTAAAATCGGGTTCCACTAAATTATCGTGAGACAACATTAGTTGTTCGTACGAGTTTTCTATTTTTTCCCATCTTGCGTCTAGATCTTTCAATTTTACTTCGAGAATTGATTCATTTTGCCCTTCAATAGAAGTTCTATGAAACTTGTCGCAAAATTGAATTAAATTGTTGTGATTAAAAAGAAACCTATTTTTTGGGCAAGCTTGATTGTCGCTTGGAGATGTAGAAGTCATCTTTGTAGGGAAAATTGAGATGTTTTAACGCAAAATAACAAAGCGAATAAATGCTTTCAAAAACTAAGAAGTAGGATATTTCTTCTGTTGTGGGAGTAGATAATTGAGTAATAGCACTTAAATTGCACTTGGGATTTAGTTGGCAAAAATTTTTATTATAATTTTTTTTTTTTTTTTTTTTTTTTTTTTTTTTTCACTATATTTTATGAATGGGAAGATCGTATACAACACAAGGGGCTATATATATAGCAAGGTTTCTAATTCACTTACAGCTTATTTAGAGTTTAAGAGATTTTTTCTATCTATATTTTAAGGGGTCAATGGCTGCTGGGATATAAAACTAAATAATAATTATCTAGTTAAACCGAGAAATAGATGCGAATGAGTTTTTTAGTTTGTTGTGTTATCTGTATTATCAAGTAGAATAAGGGGCTAATGAATTAGCACTAGACTTTTTATCTAGTTTAATAATGATAATACAGTTAATTACAAAAAACAATACTGAATTATGTAATGAATTAGAAATATAGAGAACGATATAACGAAATATATAGCGTATTAAATTGAGGAAAAAAAAAATTATGATATTGTTGTAGGCAATATAAAATTTAAATAAAGTTTGATTCTTTAGTTGTAATTTTTCTTTTGGGGTTTTTATTATTGGGTTTTCCGTTTTTTGGGTGTGTTATTTATGTAAAATTTTTCTTTTATTAGCAATAAATCAATTTATTTGAATTAATAAGCGATTTGTTTTGTGTGCAATTAAAGGGTTTATTTTTATTCATTTAATGGGTTAATGCACAAGATAATAAGAGAAATTATCTTGTCTAAACATATTAATGTACTCTCTTTGTTTTTATGATTAAAAAAAGTTTTAAAGAGTTGTTAATATTTGTGTTTCGTTTCCTTCTGTGTGACAATTGAGCTTTTTTAATTTAATGAAATGAGTTTAATTGAAATTTAAGAGAAATTTAATCAAATTTCTTGCCCGTAGTTCGGTGGTTGAATTTGAAAAGCTCTTGCTCTCTCAAACATTTATTTATACTAAAGCTAATTTATGTGTTCTGTAAAATGCTCTATTAAATATCAATGTTTGAAATATTTAAATTTATTAATTTTATGTGTTTGTAGAATAATTCTTGAAATTTAAATAATTTTAATAATTTGTCTTTTTTTTGTAATATTGAAAATTTATGAGAATATTTATGTAAATACATATGTTTAAATATTGTCTTTTTTTATAATTTTTCCAAAGTAATTTGACAAAAAATTTTTCTTTTAAATTAATTTTTGTATTTTGAGAAATTAAATTTTGCTTCCTGTTTTCTAAAGATGTCACACAACGGCGTGGTAAATATTGAAGAAATAGAAATTATTAAACAATATTTTGGTTTAAAACTGAGTCGGCGCTTAAAAATTTAGAATATTTTGTTAATTTCTGTTAAACTTTGAAACAAATTAATTTGTTTCAAGTAGAAATTTTCAACTTTATTAAGCACTTGTACTTTGCTTGATTGTTGTAGTTTACTTTTGTAGCGGACTGTATACAATTCTCTGTTTGTTATTAGTTATATTTATGAAGAAGAAACTTAATTTAAAAGCTTTTGTTCTTCTTTTTTTTTTTTTGTTTTAATAAGCGGAACGAAAAAGTTTTCTGATGTTTACTCTTGATTATTTAAACAATGTTAAAATGAAACAATAATAATGGAACTTGAGTAAATGAAATTAAGAGCATTATTTAATATTATGATTCTGATTAAGAGATTAAAAGAGCAACGTTTTAACTTACGTTTTGATGAAGGTCATAAAACATCAACGAATATAATTTTTGGTGGTTGTTTTGTAACACAAACAATTAATTAAGTTTCACTGTTTTTGTTGGTATTTTGTTTTGTGTTTTTTGATCATTAACGGAATATGTACATACGTATATTTGTACATAGATATGTATGCCGTAATTTAAAATTTTTTTTTTTTTTTTTTTTATAAATTTGTATGTATTTATGTATGAGACAGAAAATGTATGCAATTGGTTGCTAACGGGGATTAACGGGTTTTTCATAAATTTTTTTGCAGACACAGAATACGATTTTTTTTTACTTGTTTTTTTCAATATGCATACACACATACACTTTTTGCACTTTCTTTTCCGTACTTATATATACATATATATTTATACATATATGTATGTAAAAATTTTTTTTTTTTTTTGGTTTATGTTACTAGATGTACAGGTGTTTTTTCGCTTCTAACACTTTTTCTATAATTTTAATTATTTTGTATTATTTACATATAAAAACTTTGTTTTTTTTTTTTTCCACAAAATTCAATTGATGTTTTTGTTTTATCTCTTTTAGTTTTTTTTTTGTTTGTTTAAATACAGTTGAAAATATTGTACTTACGTACGCGCCGCGCTGTTCTATTCTTTACTGATGAACCTTTGTGCTTTTTATGTTTTATTTACCTCATGTTTCTTTTTCTTTTTGTGTACAGAGAATGTTATTGATGAAAAGCTGGATCATACACAAACGAATGGACCATGAATATTTTTGGGAGATCTTTCTCTTTTTCTGTGGAAATAGATGTAGGCAATAGATGTTTGGGATGGTCACTTCATGCTTTCTTAATAATTATAAGTACTCGTTGAAGTGATTATAATTATGTGTTGCAAGTGAACCATAAAATAATAAGGAGATTAGTAAAGGGTTGTAACGTTTTAGAATTTGAATGCTCACCTTTCCTTATATATGTTTCGCCAATTAACAAACCGTGTTGAATTCCTTTTGTTCTAAGTTTATTTACATATGTAGAATTATTTCTCCACTGGATTTAGTATATGTACGTAGGGTAAGTATCATATAATTAGCTTAAGTAATGTATGATTTAGGGTAAGTATTATAACTTAGGTTAAGTATTATATAATTCAGGGTAAGTATTGTAACTTAGGGTTAAGTATTATATAATTTCTTTTCAGGTTAAATTTCTTTCAATATAAGTTAAATTCAATATAACTATCTTCTTAGAATTTTGGTGCAATAGGTTTGAAAGTAAAAAGGTAAGTGAGTAATATTTTTCTTCTTTTTTTTTAAATTACATATTATTCGACTCGGTTTTTTAAGCTTTTGTTTTTAGAACAAAAACCGATATTCTATGACATTTTTAAATTCAGCCTTTTGGCACTCTCTTTTTATTGTAATAAAAGAGTTGCCATGAAATTAGATTGTATTTACATAAATTCTTGTTGCGTGATCTTAAATCGTTTGTTGTTTGCATTTATGTCCAATACTTTGGACAATAAGTATAAAAATTAAAAGGTGTCCCAATAGATGACACAAATTGTTCCAATCTTTTAAACCATTATAGACAAACGCTTGAAAATTGGACAGAATGCCGATTAATGTAACCGTTATAAGTATAACTATAAAAAATTTTAATATTAAGGGTCCACCAGTGTTACAGCCGTAGGGGTCAGAGAGGTTTCCGGCACGCTCTCCTCCCTTTTGCGGTGAACACATCTCAGTGGGTTCCAACCCTCTCACTGGGTACGCTGGACATAAAAATTAATTAGGAGTAACACACAATATCTTTTACCTAAACAAACACGCACCAATTACATTAATTTCTCTTTTATTTTTAGGCAGGTGTTAGGCCTTACGAGGCACTCCCAACCTAGTCACAAATATGTCCTAGAGTGCATCACATGTGACCCAACACCTAACCAACTTCCTCCTCCAACTTTAAGTTACCTTCATGCGTTCACCTTTTTAAATTCCATAACATTATTTAATTTTATGCTTCAAACATTATAAATCATATTATTTTTATTAAAATCAACTAAATTCTAAACAATGCAAAATTTCAAAATTTTTTTTAGATACACAAAATAATAGTAATCTAAATTTAAACAAAAACAAAATTTTATACTGATACAAATTTATGACTTTCTTATATACTATAAATAATAAAAAATCTACAACTAAATAAACCACAAATATTTATGTTTATTTGTGGTTTATTTTTTTCCTTTGTAAAGTTTTACCTTTCTTTTGGTAGTTCGAAATTTATCATTGACCTTGTCATAAACAACTAGTTCAAGTGAAATATTTGAATTTTGTTTTTTTTTTCTTTTTCTATTTTTACTTTTTACCTGAAGGAGCTCCCTAAGGTTATTTTACTTCCGGAGCTATTTCTAGACAAAATTATATCTTCTTTCTGGTTATAAAATTTTTATCTCAAATAAACACCGCTCTCTGTAGGGTTATAGTGGACTCAACAAATCAAAAGGAACAAGTTAAATTTTTCTATGTCTACTTTTAGGAACTTTTGAAATTAATTTAATAAACCTATTCACACCAAATTATAAATTGCAAAAAAAGAACATTAAGATACAAGAAAAAAATTTTGATTTAGCGTTACCATACTTTCTTTAAAAATTTTAGTTTTAACGGCGTCAACAATATTTTTGTAGATTTATTTTAACATTTTTTGTATATACCGATTGATTTATAGACATTCGTGTAGATTGGGGACTGTCCACGAAAATTTAATGTGCCTTCCGCTTTGTTTTGGGACATTTCCAATGGATTAAGCAAAACTAAATAGCCATCTTGTTTTTGAAATTTGATATTTGTTGTAAAGTCGCTACTACCTTATTAAAAAATTTGCCTAAAGGCCCAACTATAATGTGCATAAGCTAGCTTGAGCTTATGTCAAAAACCCAACGAAAAGCCTGTCAAATGCTTAGGTAATTCTTTAAAGAATTTTATGTGGCTACAATGTACTTACATAAATTTAAAAACTAATTTGCCACAGTTGCACATTTATGTTTAAATCGTACTTTCCTAAAAATATATATTTTTTTTAAATAAATAAAATTTGTAAAAAAAAAGGCATCGAAATAATATATTATATATATTTAATAATATTGATCTAAATAAATGTATTTTCTTTTACTAGTTTTCAATAAAATTCGATAAAAAAATGGCGTGTTTTTTTGTTCATGTATTTTTGGCCAAAAGTACCAAAAGATGCAACGGTGTGCATGATTTAATTCGATAGCAATTAAAAAATAAATTTTATAGCGAATTGTTATGATAAAACGCGTCCTTTTTTATATAAACACTTTTTTCTACATTTTCTATTATATTAAAAAAAAATTCTTTTTCACTGTTGCTCTCTATTGCAATTTTTCATTTATCAAGTTATGTATGTATACACCAAGCGCAATCAGCTGTTTCTGTACGGAATGTGCGATCAGTTTCGTACATTGCATAAGCAAATGACATTTGACGAAACTTGACGAAAAGTTCTCTCAAGTACATTATAGTTTACCACATTTGATTAATATGTATTTGCACAGTTGTATAAGTTGGCATAAGCTAGTATATGCATATTATAGTTGGGCTTTAACTATAATGTGCATATACTAGCTTATGCCAACTTATACAACTGTGCAAATACATATAAATCAAATGTGGTAAACTATAATGTACTTGAGAAAACTTTTCGTCAAGTTTCGTCAAATATCATTTGCTTAAGCAATGTACGAAACTGATCGCTGATTGCGCTTGGTGTATACATACATAAATCGATAAGGAAAAAATTGCAATGGAGAGTGACAATGAAAAAGATTTTTTTTTTAATTTAATAGAAAATGTAGAAAAAAAGAATTAATTATATGAGAAAAATGACGCGTTTTATTTTAACAATTCGCTATACAATTTTTTTTGATTGCTTCCGAAATCAATCATGCACACCGTTGCATCTTTCGGTACTTTTGACCAAAAATACACAAACGAAAAAAAATACATTCAATTTTTTATCGAATTTTATTGAAAACTAGTAAAAGAAAGTAAATTTATTTAGATCAATGTTATTAAATGTATATAATATATTCTTCTGATGCCTTTTTCTTTAGAAATTTTAATTATTAACAAAAATATATTTTTGGAAAAGTACAATTTAAACATAAAAGTGCAACTGTGGCAAATTAGTTTTTAAATTTATGTAAGTACATTGTAGCCACATAAAATTCTTTAAAGAATTACCCAAGCATTTGACAGGCTTTTCGTTGTGTTTTTGACATAAGTTCAAGCTCGCTTATGCACATTATAGTTGGGCCTTAAGTCCCAGTTCGCACGATGCAAGTATTTAAGCTGAGCTGATTAGGTTGTAGGCAACGGGGTGAGGTAAAATTAAATGAGTACAGACTTGCTTGTACTTGCAATTCGCTTTGCTTCCATATTCGTAATGTCAAAAAACACAGATGTGTGTGTGTACATTCATGCAAAAATCTGAACAATTTAAGCAATAAGACTTGTACTGTGCGAACGTCAATGAAAGTTCAAAGCAGAAAATGAAAATAAGCAGTCTTATTTTCTTGCATCGTGCGAATTGGGACTAAGAATGTTTATTAGAACTAAAAACAAAAAAATATTAAATAAATGACGCACTTTAACATCATAAATATCACCTAGTAAATACAAAAATGTAAAAAATTTTATGTACATATTTTTGCTACGTGACATTATAATAATAATAAACAGCGGCCTCTGTAGGGTTATAGCTGCACTCAACAAATCAAAAGAAACAACTTAAATTTTTCTGTCTACTTTTAGGAACTTTTGAAACTAAAACATACGGTACAAACTTTATTAATGCCCATTTATAAAATAATTCTCCTTTATAATTATAAACTTTTAAAACTTCCTTTTCTTATTTTAAAACTTTACACTTAGAAAGTAACAACACTTTTGACTAATGAGAAAATTTTTGCTTCCCACATCAACGAATTTTATAATTTTTCCTTTAATTCTTAAAAATTTTCCAAAATTTCCCTAAGCCTTTCGCGCCTTTTCGTCCATATTATTTGTTGGTTTTCTAGAACTTTTTATTTTTTTGAATCTTTATATTGTTCTTTATACTTTGGCTTCCATAATAACATAATTTATATTTATTTTTAGAACATTTAAAAAATTGGGTACTCATTTTTTGCTTTATTCTTTTTTCTAGTTTGCATTATTTTTCTGCTTTTTTCTCTATAACAGACAGCTCTTTAATATAAATCGGAACATCCGCAAATAATAAATTGCTCTTTAGAATTCTCCTTTATCAGTCGATCATAACTTTAAATACGGATAATTATTTTTATTCATTAATTGCACTTTTGAACTAAACTATCTTCTTTTAAAACCTTTTTGTTTTACTATTGTCAACCTACATAATTGCTTAATCCGGACTATACCAGCACCAAAGTGGTGGCAACAGTACCATGTGTACTACGTTATGAAAAAAATAATGGATGTAAATAATAAAAGCAAAACAAAATGTAAAATAACACGAAGAAGCATTTTGCCATGATCTGTAAGTCCCAATTCGCACAATGCAAGTATTTAAGCTGAGCTGATTAGGTTGTAGGCAATGGGGTGAGGTAAAATTAAATGAGTACAGACTTGCTTGTACTTGCAATTCTGTTTGCTTCCATATTCGTAATGTCAAAAAACACAGATGTGTGTGTGTACATTCATGTAAAAATCTAAACAATTTAAGCAATAAGACTTGTACTGTGCGAACGCCAATGAAAGTTCAAAGAAGAAATTGGAACTAATTCTGCTTTTATTAACTCAAAGTTATAAGTGAAAACGTTAAGCGGTGTGATAAAAAAAAAAAAACAAAGCAAAGTTAATAATAAGAAAAAAATAAAATATGTAAGCCAAGAATAAACAAACAAATTAAATAAATATAAAAAATTCCAGAACAAACAAAACAAGCGATCTGAGCTTTTAAAAACAGAGATTTCCACCCTTAAGATCTGCACAAGAAAAACATACAAAAATACACCATTAAGAAGAAAAAGAACAAAATTTTTTTTGTGATCAAATGTGCGTTTTATTTTCTGTTTAAAGTGGCTTATGATAACTCATAAGTAACTTCTTCCACAACAAAACTCCGAGTCCTTAAAGTACACCGCCTCAAGAATTGGTGTGCAGTTATATGCAAAACTTTTGTATTTCAGTAGATGAAATGCCCAACGTAGGAAACACTCATGATCCGAGGAAGAGTCTAATTCTACCCGGGCTCATTTTTTAGCTAAAACTACTAGGTAAGTATCCAGATTAATACTGCCTCAATTTGTGCAACACTACTTCTATCAACATAATCTTTCTCAGCCGGAAACCGAACCTACATCCAATTAGAGCAGGAACCAACATCCGAATTTCTGCTTAAGAAAATCATAGTAGTAACCCATAATAAAATATCTTTCATCCGTAATTAAATTTTCTTATGATTGGTTTTACAATACTACCAATTGTGCATTTCCTACTAGTGCATTAAATAAATCGAGCGCCTGTAAAACAAAATTATTTTGAGGATTAATCTATAATTCCTTTTATTATTCTTATATATTAAGCTTATTTACATAAAATGTCAATACTTCTGCTTATTATTTTCTTGATATTTTACTAATTAATTGGGCAATGCCCCTATCTTTTCTTTTTGTCCTTATGGTTGCCCTAAGAATCTCGTCACATCTTCAAGAACTTTTTTTTTTAAAAAAGGACGTAAAGAATACGAATTCTCCTGCCATTGAATGGACTTTCTAACGGAACTAATTACGGGAAGTATATCTGCGGTTTATCGTGATATAAGCGTTTACTTTGTGCCATCTTTTTACAGGTACTTTGATGCATTAAACTCCCATCAAATATGAAAAACAACTTTTCTATTATTGCCTACATAAAAAAGGACAATTTAACTTGCCTTTAAACATAATATCACAGATGGATCACAGGTTTTTATTCCTAATAACTACTACTGCACAAAAAAAAAACTTATCAGTAATCAGGTACCTAAGTATTATCACAGATTTTAAAGTAAAAATTGCTTGATTTATCACAAATACGACAATTAATTTACTCAAAATAAATAAAACTAAATAATCACTATAAGTAAATTAAAAATAATAATCAATATTCATATAAATAACCGCACTAAATAACTAAAAATGTTATACTATTGCACTTAATTATAAGTAATAATGTAATAATTGTCAGCAATTTATACCTTAATATCTTTTACGTGATATACTCGTATTGTTTTACCGTCTAATGTTTCTAACTCATACATACATGTTGATACCCACAGGCCGAACCACTCTTCATTTCAAAAACTTCCTGCAGAATTTGGCATTAACATTTTTCTGAAAATTACTTTGAACTATATTTCTTCTATACAATTCTTGTCCAGGAATAAATTTCACTGTTCTATCTCTCTTGTTATTTACCTTGGCACTTTTCTCATACGCTCTACTCATATTTTCCTTTATTTGTTCTCTTATGAGCTCCACCCTTTCATTTGCTTTAGTTAATATTCGGTGATCTGTAAGAGATTGCAACTTCCGGGCCAATTTGTAATCTGCTCCACTTGTGTACATATGGTACCAGAATAAGCGTAAAAGGAGGTATTACTGTGTGCAAAGAGTTTCGTAAGGCGCAATCTATCTCTGAGAGATATAGATCTGACAGGTATAGATCCCAGTCTCTCTGTTTAACTCTTTCAGACGCGTTACTGCTGGACTGGTAAACTAGCGTTTTGATGTGTTTAATTTTATACGTATTTATCAAGTCCTGAAAACTTGTGGACACAAACTGGGCTCCATTATCGGTGTGTATTATTTCTGGCATGCTGAACTTGTGAAACACTTCGTGCAATAAGAACTGTATTACATTTCCGGCCGTAGCTTCTTTCATTGCCTTTATAAAGGTATATTTGGTAAAATTTTCAAGAAAAATGAAAACATAACAATTTCCACTTTTGGACCTTGGGTACTTTCCTAAGAAATTTGAATATAATTTTTGAAAATGCCGTTCACTGATGACTTGGTATCCTATTTCTGGACAAAGGTTTTGATTGGATGGTTTAACCTCATTACAAGTTTGGCAGTTTCTAATATATTCGCAGACATTTTTGGCCAATAAAAGAATTTTCGCAGATATTCCAGTGTCTTTGCGACACCACAGTGAGCTGATGTTATGCTGGCCTGTGATTTTTCGATGATAGGCATCGTCATATTTGAATTTGATCAAAATAACCTCGTTTATATGCAAGTCCATCTGCGACTTTTAAATCTGGCAAGCTTTTTTGGTGTTTATTTATAGATTTTGTTAAATCCAGATATTCATCGCTTTCAAACTATGTTTTTTCGAAGTCAAATAAATCCTCTTTTATAATCTCTTCAATATCCATTGCATTATCTTCCAGCCTCGAAAGCATGTCAGCTACGATATTCTCAGACCCTTTTCTATGCTGTATTTCAAAATCAAAGCTTGTAGTTGAAGTGACCATCTTGCCAACCTTCCTGATAAATCCTTTAGTGACATAAGCCACTTCAGGCTAGCATGGTCCGTAACTACGGTGAAGGACATCAATTCTATAAAGGGGCGAAACTTTTTTACTGCCATAACTGCTGCGAAACATTCCTTTTTAGTTACGCTGTAATTTCTCTGACAGGTGTTTAATTTTTGGCTGTAAAAAGCTATGGGATGCTCTTCGTTGTTGTTGTTGAGTTGATAAAGCACTACACCTATCCCATAATTACATGCGTCACACTGTATCCAAAACGTCCTTGAAAAATCTGGATGCCTAAGTACAGGGGCTAATGTCAGGGCAGCTATTGACGCAAAATCTTTAATGAAGTGGCGATACCATCCCGCTGTTCCAAGAAAGCTGCGCACCTCGCGGGATTTTGTTACTCTGATTTCTTTAATAGCTCACACTTTATCAAGGTCTTTTCTTAGACTTCCACCACCTATGACGAAACCAATATAGAGCAATTGCTTAAAATAAAATTTAGACTCCTTAAGGCCAATTGTTAGATAAGCCTGCCTTAACCATGAAGCCACTTCCCTTAATATTTTTAGCTGTTTATCCAAACTGTCAGAAATTATTAGAAGATCATCCAAGTAGTTAAAAACACTTCCCTTAAGCCGCTGTGGTATAACTTTGTCCATCAGTCTGCACAATCGTTGGGCCGCGTTGCAGAGACCAAATGGCATGACTCATAATTAAGAGAGTTGCTAGCCTGTTACAGTAAAAGCTGTGTATGTCTCACACTCTTCTTCTAGCTCTATCTGCCAGAAAGCAAACTTTAAATCGAAGCTGCTAATGTAAAAGGTTTCGTCAATTCTGCGTAAGATTCCTTCTATATTTTGTAGAGAGTTTTAGAGGGTGATTTTGTAATTTTAATTATGGTTGAAATAATTTTAAGTACAATGTAATTAATATAATACAAAGTAATCTTAATTAATACAGTGACAAAAGTTAAACCAATTAAGTTTAAATACCTTTTAATAACAATTTTAAAAAAAGATAACTTAACAAAAGTAAACTAGATTCAAACTTGAATTGTGAAATTCTACGTGGATGTGGCGTGGTATTGTGTTATTGTTGGATAGTTGCGGGGTACGATTAGATGATTGTGTAATGTCTGCTATTTTCACAGTACTAGATTTCCTACGTATTGCAGCTATAACTGAAATCAGTAGTACTGCTACTATTCTGACCACTAATGCAGAATAGGCAAATGTAGTACTATTTTTTTAAGTTGAATGATGTTGAAAATTTGAATTTCTTATTGTTTCTAACTTTTCTTGCAAACCCTTTATTTTGTTAAGTTGCATCGACATCTGGTCTCTCATTAATGCGTAACTGGTTCTTTTGATATTTTCGTTTTTTGGAAGGTGTTGATACGTATAGGATGCCCCAGTAAATATTGATATCGATTGTTATCCGGTCATGTGAATAAAATCATGCTTAATGATACATTCTGGTTTTGTAGTTAATGTTGTAGTTGTTTTTCCACAAACTGCTGTTACTTGTGTGCTTGTTGATGATAAATATATTCATTGGTTATGATTTAACGGTGACGAAGACTTCTTAAGGTTGCAATTTGGATTAGTAAGGTTGTTAAATAAGTTTACTTTACATGAGCACTTTTCTGTTCGGAAGTTTATTCCAGTTGTATATTATAACATATGAATATATCCTTCCTGATCATGTTGCATGATTTGCGTTGATCGGATGATACCGAAAAATAATGTCTTCGTTTAGAGTCTATTGTTAGTTCAGGACTGCAAGTTTCTATCGTAAGCATTGAGTTTTTTACTGCGCTAGGGATAGGAATTAAGTTATTCAATTTAAAATTTTCATGCTCTACTAGTGGTAGAGATATACTAAACACCACGTGCTCCTGGGTAATCCCACCATTTATTTTGATGAACTTCTAAATTTTTAATAAGTCATTTTCTGATGCTGGTAACATTAATGACTCAGGCACATGCGTTTTGACTTGTTGTATTTCGACTTCAAGTTGTGTTGGAGTTAACAGTAACGGGTTGATTTTTCCATGATGAGTGTCAGTTAATGTTTCCAAGATACATGCTTTCATTTTTTGTAAATTGTTTGCAATAAGTGATAGCTGTATAAAACTTATTTTAAACAGAGTGGTAGGTCTAAAATGGTACAATTATTCTACGCGTAGTTATTAAATCTTTACTATTTCATTTGACTGAAGACTATCAAACTTGAATTTTGCTGTGGTTAGACATTGTTTAACGATGTTCGTTGTTGAGTTTATAACTGAAGTTTGATCCTTTATAAGTTTTAGCATAAGTGAATCGTCTTCTTGTAATTGAGTAATGGTTGATGATATTTCTCTGCATACTCTGAATCAAGTACACCAAACAGTGAATGTGCAATATTTCCGATAAAATCAATAGCACCTCTGCCAGGACTTGTATATCAGTCTGTTATCAAGGCTCAAGTCGGTTTCTTGTAAGTGTTCAATTATGTTCATACAAGATGTATTGGGCTCCATTTTTTTACAGACCTGTTTAAATGATTTAGTGCCATTTCCCAAAAATGCTGTATCAGTCCAATATGCTGAAAGGTCGTTGTTACTGCCAAATACATTGACATTAATATTTCGTCCATTACTCACAGGGTAACTAGTTTATGTCATTTGTAATTGATATATATATACATTAAAACTGAATACTATGAATTGAAAATATCCCTTTTTAACGAAATGTCAAAATATTCGCGCCCTAATAGTCGCAAGGTCAATCGCGCTGTTTCCGTATTAAAAACTTTCTTGATTGTAATTCAGTTGTGCCGACAGGTAATATTGATCCAATAAAATTATTGTTCTATACCCAAAATGCTTTGTGTTCTTTTCTTCTTTTCTACATCAACATTTTTACTGGGGTTTTTGGTTTACTGAGCAAACAAGTTATTTGATTTGTTTGGTCAATTGGCTCTGAGGCTAACTTCGAATTTTCCACCAGATACATATATACATTTGTGTTTATTAAAAAAAACCCCGGTAATAAAAAATTTCTTAAATAAATAAAAAAAATTCTCCTTAAAGCCGTCTCAATTGACGTCTTCATTTCAGAAATACAAAAAAATTCTCTCTCCATCAAAAAGCAATTTCTCAAGGCCGTGTCAGATAGAACTTTTTCGCTTTGCGTGACGTTTCAAACTTTGAAAAAAAAGTGTAAAACGCAAGAGGTATGTCACAATAAAAACTTTGACAGCGCTTAAGGCCGTGTCAGATAAAACTTTTGCTTTGCGTTGCGTTGCAAATTCGCTTTGACATTTAAGATAAAATGTATGAACTTATATGAAACATGTCACATAAAGCACTTTTAACGCAAAGCAAAGCGCAAAGTTGGTCAACACTCATCTTTTGGCGCGCTTTGACAATTAGCTGCTATACATTTGTATATTATTTTTTGCAAAATCTAAAGTAAAAGAGGTAAGTATTTTAAAATGTAATTTTTTTATTAAATATTATTCCTTTATTATTTTTGAAAAAGGCTTCTAGTATTAATTTGTAACAAATTATTTTAACTATAGGAAATAGTTTATTTTAATATTCTTATGTATACATGTAGTTATATAAAAATGCTTCATTCATTAAGATTAGGATTAGAACCAATTCCAATATGTCCTCCAATAACATTTTTTAATATTATTTTAATGAAAATATAAAAACTACTATGCACTTTTAACGTAAACGCGCAGCCGCACTGAATTAAATTTGACTAAAAATTGTTTACGTCTTTTTAAGTAGCAACAGTGGTTAATGTCTGAATAATTTATGGTCACCCCAACTAGATTACCAATATTAACCATATTTTCAGATACATTCTCTATAGAACAGGTAAGACCACTGATCAGAATGTCCGATCTATTAACACGTCTTTCGAGCATATTATTCTTAGCCAGCAGTTGCTGGTACCTTACAACATTTGATTTATCCACCTCATGGATGCTTGATACACACTGATTAACATCAGACTTGATTTTAGTAATTTCACTATTAATTTCAGTGCAGAAATTATTCACAAGATGATTTATTTTTGCTTCAAATTTAAGAAAGCAATCATCCACTCGGCACTCAATGTCGACTTTTGTTGTATCAATTTTGGCTTCAATAGACTTCTGAAATTCCTCTATACGTTTTATTATATCAAAATTTCCACTGCTGCCATGATTATATTTTTCGCACTCTGCGCAAGTAAATTTGGAGATATTTTTTTTAATTGACATTAGCTTGTCTTCTGATACTCCTGCACAATTAATATGATAGTAAACACCGCAGCTACTGCAACCAATACTGCATTGGGTTTTGGTGATATTCATCTCGCAAGATGGACACCCAAGTTGAGACTTTTGGGGCATTTTTTTTTTAACGTTTCTTCGCTAGTAAATGGTAATATACAATTTCACTATCCTTAACGAAAAGTTTTGCCAATTCTTAACGTAAGCAATAAAAGCATTTAATGAATACAAAGTTTTTGATGTAATAAACTGCAATTTATAATTAATTTTCAACAATTTAAGTTTTTCTTCACGACCACGCTAGTTTTTTCAGCTTCTCATATCGGCGTTGCCAGATTATCATTTATATTATATTTATATTATAAAAAAAATTTAATACATTTCCTTCCATTTCAAAGAGGTACGCATTCATCCTCAAGTACATTTTTTAAATCAACTTTTTAAATGATTCATTGACTCTTATTAACTATATGCATGCTCAAGTATAAGAACAGACCTTATGTTAGGAAGTTTCTGGAATAACAATACTACTTCCATTCGAATTAAGAAAGGCCAATGAACTTTTATAGAATATTTTTGTCGTTACAGCTGATTGAGTTTTCAGTGATCTTAATATATAGACTTGCGCCATATAATTCATTTTAGTGATCGCTCTTTTTAGTTTAGTGAAAATGAAATAGTTCAAAATTTAGTTCAAAGGCTCTCTTTAGTTCAAAATCTCTCTTAGTTCAAATGTTATGCTGACGTATTGTTCGCACTGTTATGAAGGTATAATGTCCAATAAACTTTTAATATAACATTCCATTTCCAAATTATATCGATATCAAATTACCGTGTGACTCTAAATTATTTCAATATCGTGTGACTCTAAATTATTTTAATATCGTGTGACTTTAAATTATTGCAATACCGTGTGACTTTAAATATATTTTGGCATTCTTTAATTATTGCATTTGCATCTCGTATTACCATTACTTTTATGACACCACATTAATATGTAAGAAATTATTATTAATAAATAATATAAAAAGAAGTTGAATAAAAGATATGGGTGGAGTTGTAAAAACGTTGTCGCGACACAAACACCAAAGATTATTGTGTTTTATTTCCTCTATGTATATTTCGAACATATTACATGGCGACCGTGACAAGTGAAAAGTGTTAATTAAGACGTGAACTAAGTGGGTTGTTATTGTGTAAAAGTGCAAGTGATTAAAAATGTATTAGAAAAAAAAAGGAAAAAAAATAATATATAAAAATTAAAAAAAAAATTTTTTTAAAACTCTAAAAAAAAAAAAAAAAAGAACAAAATAATTTGTCTTTTTGTTAAAGATGAATGAAAAATTTAAAAGAATGACGAAGTGATTCAAGAAGTATGCATATAAAGTTTCTGTTAAAAATGATAAATTAAAAACAAAACCTTTTAAAAAATATATACTTAAACTAAGCTAAAATGACTTGGTGGAAAAAAATACTGTCAACCATCCCATTGCTAGTAGCAGGCTACGAGGTAGGGAAAAATCAGGAAGAAAACGACAATAAACAATTAGAAAAAATATTGGAAACTATGAAGGAGGACAACGTTGATAAGACAACCGAGGGCATGAGTCACATCGAAATTATGGCTCTGTTGCTAGCAGTAGCAATGGTAATTATCTACCTGGTTAAATTAGTATGCAAAACAATCAAAGATATGCAAAGGGGACAACACCGACAGCCCCAAGTATAAGTGAACCACAGCAAATGTATTATAAAAGAAAAAAAAAAACTTTTAACAGTGCAGTAATAAATAAAATAAAATAAATTAAAATATCTTTTATAAATCAAATAATTAATAATTAATAATTCTATTTCATAAATTAATATATTACAAATAAAGTGAACTTATACAGACAGTGAATTGTATAAATATTGCATAAACAGCAGAAAATAAAAATAATAATATATATAAAAAAAAAAACAAGAACAAAAGAAGAACTCTGCAAAAATATAAAACCAGCTTTAGAGCTTTAAAACGTGTTTAATTTATAAAAAAAAAAAGAGAAAAAATAATAAAGCTAAAAAAAAAAAAAATATATAACTATATAAGAAATAAATTTAGTAGAAAACAGTTTCAACATTGCAACAAAGTTTTAATAACAATATAAAAAAAAGAGAAGGAAGAAGCATCCCCACGCCATGGGATGTATGCTCTCCACGCCGAGGAGAAGCCAATGTTGTACTCCAGGAACAACAACACCAGTATCAAACACCAACAAAAAAAAAAAAATGGATAAGTAACAAAAGAAAAATTTATTATAGTATAATTATTTAAGATAGGCAATAGTGTCAAATGCAGAATTTTTTTTTTTTGAAATATTTTTATTGAAAACAAAATAAACATCTAACTTGTTGTAATTAACCTTTATATGACAATATTAATTATTTAACAATAAATTATTAAGAGTACGATTTGGCAAAATATTAAGAAGGAAATATAAATATGGGAAAATTATTCCAGTCATATGTCTCACTATAACAGCTGACATTATCAAAACCTGACCCATTGCAAATGCAAAACGCAAAATGCCCTAATTGGGAACAGTTATCTCAACAATTTCATGAAAATCAAAGCAAATTCCTCCGGTCCTTCAAATGTTTAAACAAACAGAAACTGCCTAGCAGAGCAGTAATAGAATATCATCTGCATTTAATAGAAATCCACTTTAATACAATAGTAAATACTTTTAATAACACTGCTTATTACCTTACACCCGAACACAGACAAGAGATTTTTGAATTAATAACCAAATTGAAGACAAAGGTTCAGTCAATAGAGTACCGGTTACAAAAAGAACTAGTAATAATATTCAGGGAGAATGGATGCGTAACTATAACATTGGAGGAGATAGATTATGGGAGCATATTGGAAAACTCGAATATCTGGGAACAGTTTGAAGACATTGACCATGACCTAGCGGACTCAAAAATGGAACCCATTAAATTCATAGAATTAGCCACTAAAATCCTACCGGAATTTGATGGTAAATTTAAGAACCTTCAAAAATTTCTTGATGCTTTGAACCTGTTAGAATCACTGAAAGAAACCCATGAAAATCTTGCAGTACAAATAATACAGACAAAAATCAGCGGGACAGCTCGCATATCAATCAACGATTTAACGTCCATTGCAACCATTGCAGACAAATTGAAAACGGTAATAAAGGGAGACTCCACTGACATATTAGTATCCAAATTAATGACCGCACGCCAGGGAAGTAAACCAAACAGCGTATATGCCCAAGAAATAGACGAGCTCTCGAAAATGTTATCAAACGCATATATTTCAGATGGCTTACCACCACAAATAGCAAACAAGTATGCCGTACAGGCAACTGTAAAAGCCCTCGCGAAGAATCTAAATAATGATAGAACAAGAATCATCATTGAAGCAGCTACCTTTGATACAATAGACCAAATAACAGAAAAAATTATGAGCACAGATATACACCAATCAAGTGTATCAAATGTCTTACAACTGCGTGGTAGATACCGATGGGGCAGGCAAAGATACCCAAATGGGCGCCTGAATTATAACAATCAAGGATCTCATACATACCGTGGAGATCGTCATTACCAGCAAACTAACAGGGGAAACCCCCGAAGAGTTAATAGACAAAACAATTACCGGCCAAACTCAAATAACAACCACAGTAGAACTAGTAGGCAACATACTAATTCCAGACAGTATGCGGACATGAGGGTTATGAATAGGGTCTCGGGAAACCCCGAGGACCCCCAGATAACACTGGGGGAAGAATAGGACATATCTTGACTTTGAATCTGAACCTCAGTGCTTTTGTTAACCTCTCCCTTACGGGAAGTATACAGGCACTAACATTCTTAATAGATACTGGCGCAGATATCTCCTTATTAAAACATGGGAGTGTTAAAGGACCAATTGATGGTAATATAGTTAATGAATTAAAAGGCATAGGCGAGGGTAGTCAATTCACGATCGGCGTAACTCAAGGTTGGTTGTGCCTCAACAACTTTAAACTAAAACATGAATTTCACGTTGTACCTGATGATTTCTCAATCCCATGCGATGGAGTTTTGGGACTTGACTTCATTAGGGCGCACAATTGTATAATTGACTTCCATTCAAGGGATATCTTCTTGGTAATCTGTCCCATAAATAGCACCATTCAAATGGAAATCCCCATAGTAACAGGTCCGATTCAAGACACTATTGTTATACCACCAAGATCAGAGGTGGTACGGAAAATAAAATTACAACAGGGAATAGACGATATATTTATTCCACATCAAACAGTAGAAAAGGAAGTCTTTATCCCAAATACTATTACAAACCTCAACAGCCCGGTGGTATGCGTAATGAATGTATCTAATTCTTCGAAAATAATATCCTTAAAAAATATAAAATATGAGCCTCTGTCTCAATACGAGACTAAAACAATAGACACAACTATAAAAAATTCTAGGTCTAATGAGATTTTAGAAAGACTGATGGTAAATTGCCCGCGAATTGCAAAGAATGACCTTTTGGCTCTGTGTGCCGAATTTACTGACGTGTTTGGGTTGGAAACCGAACCGGTATCTACAAACAATTTTTATAAACAAAAATTGCGTATAGTGGATGAAACACCGATATATATAAAAAACTATAGAATTCCGGAAACACAGAAAGAAGAGATTGAGAGGCAAGTTGATAAGTTAATTAAAGGTGATTTAGTTGAGCCCTCTGTTTCGCCTTATAACAGTCCAGTGTTATTGGTTCCAAAGAAATCTTTGGAAGGTAGCGGTGATAAGAGGTGGCGTCTGGTAATTGATTATCGACAGGTAAACAAAAAACTTTTGTGCGACAAATTTCCTCTCCCAAGAATAGACGATATACTCGATCAGCTTGGAAGAGCTAAATACTTCTCAACATTGGATCTAATGTCTGGATTTCACCAAATCGAATTGGAAGATGGTTCAAGGGATATTACCTCCTTTTCAACACCCAAAGGTTCATTTAGGTTTAAGAGGTTACCTTTTGGACTCAAAATCTCACCTAGCTCATTTCAACGAATGATGTCACTAGCATTTGCTGGTTTAAAACCGTCAACTGCATTTTTGTATATGGACGATATTATAGTAATCGGATGCTCTAAAGCTCATATGATTAAAAATTTAAGAGAAGTTTTTCATACTTGCAGAAAGTATAATCTTACATTGCATCCTGATAAATGCAGGTTCTTTTGTCATGAGGTCACATTTTTGGGTCATAAATGTACGTCCCAGGGAATTTTACCGGACAGTAATAAATACGATACTATTAAAAATTATCCTAGGCCTAAGGATGGTAATGAAACTAAACGTTTTGTGGCCTTTGCTAACTACTATAGAAAGTTCATTCCAAATTTCGCACATTTCAGTAAACCATTAACAAATCTAACAAAAAAAAAACGCAACATTCCATTGGTCGGATAAATGCGAAGATTCATTTAATTATTTGAAAAACACCTTAATATCTCCACCAATCCTACAGTATCCGGACTTCACAAAAACATTCTACATTACCACAGACGCAAGTAAGTTGGCATGTGGTGCCGTGTTGAGTCAGCAACACGAGGGGACATTGTTGCCCATAGCATATGCATCAAGAACATTCACAAAAGGCGAAAGTAATAAGGCAACTATTGAACAAGAACTTCTGGCCATTCATTGGGCTATTAATCACTTTAGACCTTACGTCTATGGACGAAAATTCATAATTAAAACAGACCACAGACCTCTAACATATTTATTTTCGATGAAAAACCCATCTTCTAAGTTGATGAGAGTGCGTTTGGATCTGGAGGAATACAATTTCGATATAGAATATATTAAGGGGAGAGAAAATTACGCAGCTGACGCATTGTCAAGAATTACCTTTGAAGATATAAAAGCCTGTAATGTAATGATGGTAACAACTAGGTCCAAGCAACAAGTGCAGAAAAGAGAGAAAGATAGAGAACAAGCCCAACCAAAAATTTATGAAAATATATCGGCGCGCCAATTTAGAAAGCTTCCCAATATAATAACCCACATCCAAGGATGTGATGTTAAAAGAGGAAGTAAAATTATATTTAAATTTAAAGCTAATGTTTATGTTATTAATGGAAAAATAGACTTAGGTAAATTTTTCCAAGAGCTTGAGTTGCAAGCCAATAATATTCACATTAAAAAATTGCAAATGAGATTAAATGATAAGATGTTTGAAAAGGTACCTATAAAAGATTTTAAAGAATTGGGCAATAAGTTTTTAAAACACATTAAAATAGCGCTTACACCATCGGTTACAGAAATTACAGATGAAACAGAGAAGCAAGAAATATTAAGAAAATTCCACGAGGACCCCCTGCTAGGTGGCCACCCAGGGATAACTCGAATGATTAACAAAATTAGAAGGTATTTTTATTGGAAAAATATTACTAAATATGTCGCAAAGTATGTAAAGGCCTGTGAAACATGTTAACGGAACAAAACAAATAGGAATATTAAACAACCCCTAATTATAACACCAACACCAATGAGACCTTTTGATACAGTAGTGATTGACACGATAGGACCATTACCTATTACCGAACATGGACAACAATACATAATAACAATAGTGTGTGATCTAACAAAATGTTTAATAAGCATCCCAGTTCCAAACAAAACTGCTAAAACTGTAGCAAGAGCAATTTTTGAAAATTTATTTCTTTTTTATGGACCCGTCCATAAAATTTTAACTGATATGGGTACTGAATTTAAAAATGAAGTACTACAGGAATTATTAAAACTACTTAACATAAACTTAGTAAATTCAACACCATATCATCATGAAACGTTGGGTACAGTTGAACGTTCACATCGAACCTTCAATGAATTTATCAGATCATATGTATCTAAGTCTCTTAATGATTGGGATCAATGGTTACCCTATTTCACTTATTGTTACAACACAACCCCATCAACAACACACAGTTATTGCCCTTTTGAATTGATATTTGGTAAAACTCCAGAAATTTTTTCTTTATTGAATTCAAAAATCATAGAACCTTTATATAATTTTGATGATTATGTTAAAGAAGTTAGATACCGACTCAAAATTGCCAATGAAAATGCAAGATCTGCATTGCAAAACTCAAAACATTTACAAAAACTAAACTATGATAAAAATACAAAGGCATTACAAATTAAAATTAATGATCAAGTTTTTATAAAAAAATGAGCAAGGTCATAAATTAGAAAACGTTTATAAAGGTCCATATAAGGTAATAAAAGTCGATAACAAAAACAATTGCACTTTACAAATTGATAAAAAGAAAGAAATAATAGTTCATAAAAATAGGCTTAAATTAGCAACTATATAAACATATATGAAAAAAAAAAAGAAAACTAAATACTCTAAAGAGAAATACATAGTAACAAGTATGTTAATAAAATAACACAGTAAATAACAAAAAAAAAAAACTATAAAATAAGAAAAAAAAGGTAGAATAATAATTTATTTTTAAGATATCAAATTAAACTACACGAATTTATATAAACAAAATTTTATGAATTAAGCAAAAATATATACATATATATGTATATACATATGCAAATACTCTTATTTTTTATTAATTATTTAAATATTTTTTTTGGTAAATAAATATAAATTATAATTATTTCTCTTCAAGAAATGCATATTATATAGCATTTGTAAAGAAAGCTCTTATGGCTGCCATCTGATCAATGTTCGCTATAAGACCTTTCTATTTAAGAGGGGTGGTGTTATGAAGGTATAATGTCCAATAAACTTTTAATATAACATCCCATTTCCAAATTATATCGATATCAAATTACCGTGTGACTCTAAATTATTTCAATATCGTGTGACTCTAAATTATTTTAATATCGTGTGACTTTAAATTATTGCAATACCGTGTGACTTTAAATATATTTTGGCATTCTTTAATTATTGCATTTGCATCTCGTATTACCATTACTTTCATGACACCACATTAATATGTAAGAAATTATTATTAATAAATAATATAAAAAGAAGTTGAATAAAAGATATGGGTGGAGTTGTAAAAACGTTGTCGCGACACAAACACCAAAGATTATTGTGTTTTATTTCCTCTATGTATATTTCGAACATATTACAGCACTTTCAACTTTTAGTTCAAACACTTTCTTTAGTTCCAAAGCTCTTTGAGTTCAAAAGTTCTTATCAAAATATGATGGCAACAACACCGTAGCATTGCCGTAATGAATGTTAAATAAAATGCGTGGCAGCACTAATTTCATGTCGTAAATAGTCAACAAGGAAACACAGTTATGTATTCTAGTTTATCTTGTCTGGCAGTTTAATTACAAATTATAGTTCCAAAATTAACTAGGTGTACTTAAAAGTATGAACTAGCTAACTTAGTTCAATCGATGGAGTCGTTTAAATAAACTAGTTCGTTTATGAACTACACAAGTCTATTAATATATGATTTCATTTTCGGACTTATATATATTGTTTAACAAAAAATTTACTTTCTTCGTGTTTAACAATTTTTTGTTGGGCAATCCATTATAAATTGAACATCTTTTAATTTATGGTTATTTATTTATTTCTCAAAATATTTGTTTGAAATTTTAATTGATATTCGCTCTGTCGAACAGTATATCGTTTCTTTTGCTATTAGTTTTTTTTTCTTTTTCTTTGAGTCAAGTGATTAATTGACAACAGTATTTAATATCCTGATTTGTGAGCTCGAGGTTTTTTTTTCTAATTGCCACGCGCTTTATCGTCTACGATTTTATTCTGGTATTATTTAATTAAAGTGCGAAAAATGTCTTTGGATCAGTTTATCCGTTTAGCTGACAATATTGTGGAGTTTCAAGCCGATCTAAACGACAACCGACTTCCGGTGGCTTCATTTTCTGCTCTTGAAGTACATCGACAGGAGCTGAAGTCATGTTGGAATGCTGTTAAGTTAGCCTATAACAGTGCTATAACTGAAGCCGAAAAGGGATCTGACGACGAAGATGATCCGTTACAGGTTGAATCTTTGAAAGTTAAATACAAAAGTACATATATAACTTATTGTAATAACTTGATGAGGTTGTCTGAATTAGGCGATTCTATACAAAAGAAGAGTAATTCGAGCGTAAGATCCGTTACGCAGAGCGTCGATAATGTAACGAGTGCCAGTACTTCTAGTAGCATCAAACCCTCTATTTTAGCCGAATCTCATAATATCCATTTACCGCCTGTAGAAATAGATATTTTTAGTGGGGATTTCACAACATGGCCGACATTTCGTGATATATTCACAGCCATTGTCTCCAATTCAAGGGCTAGCAACGTAGAAAAGTTTTTTTATTAAACACAGAAGACAAAGGGTGAGGCTATAGAAATAGTCCAAAAGTGCCCTTTGACGAATCAAGGTTTGGATTTAGCGTGGTCGAATCTCTGCTTGCGGTAAGAGAACCGCAGAATCCTCGTTAGTGGCCAATTGAAAATACTTTTCAATCTTCCTACCATTAATTCCGAATCTGGCAAGCCTTTAAAACAACTACAAGGTGACATAAATTCATGTATATCTACGCTCACCTTGTACAATATTGATGTAGCAAGTTGGGACCCAATTTTTGTATACATTTGTACCAGCAAACTTCCAGAAAATACATTAGCTTTGTGGGAATATGAATTAAAAGACAAGACTGCTATTCCGAGATGGGCCAACTTAGATGATTTTTAACCTAATCGACACCGAACATTAGAATCTGTATCAGAAATTAGAGCTTCTAATAATTCTAAACAACCTGAAAAACCAAAACCTAGTTCAAATACCCAGAAGAAAGTCCATAGTCTATTAATATATGATTTCATTTTCGGACTTATGTATATTGTTTAACAAAAAATTTACTTTCCTCGTGTTTAACAATTTTTTGTTGGGTAATCCATTATAAATTGAACATCTTTTCTTTATGGTTATTTATTTATTTTTCAAAACATTTGTTTGAATTTTTAATTGATATTCGCTCTGTCGAACAGTATATCGTTTCTTTTGCTATTAGTTTTTTTTTCTTTCCTTTTGAGTCAAGTGATTAAATGACAACAGTATTTAATATCCTGATTTGTGAGCTCGAGCTTTTTTTTTAATTGCCACGCGCTTTATCGTCTACGATTTTATTCTGGTATTATTTAATTAAAGTGCGAAAAATGTCTTTGGATGAGCTTATCCGTTTAGCTGAAAATATTGTAGAGTTTCAAGCCGATCTAAATGACAACCGACTTCCGGTGGCTTCATTTTCTGCTCTTGAAGTACATCAACAGGAGCTGAAGTCATGTTGGAATGCTGTTAAGTTAGCCTATAACAGTGCTATAACTGAAGCCGAAAAGGGATCTGATGACAAAGATGATCCGTTACAGGTTGAATCTTTAAAAGTTAATTACAAAAGTACTTATATTACTTATGGTAATAACTTGATGAGGTTGTCTTAATTAGGCGATTCTATACAAAAGAAGAGTGATTCGAGCGTAAGATCCGTTACGCAGAGCGTCGATAATGTAAGGAGTGCCAGTACTTCTAGTGGCATCAAACCCTCTATTTCAGCCGAATCTCATAATATCCATTTACCCCCTGTAGAAATAGATATTTTTAGTGGGGATTTCACAACATGGCCGACATTTCGTGATATATTCACAGCCATTGTCTCCAATTCAAGGGATAGCAACGTAGAAAAGTTGTTTTATTTAACACAGAAGATAAAGGGTGAGGCTAGAGAAATAGTCCAAAAGTGCCCTTTGACGAATCAAGGTTTTGATTTAGCATGGTCGAATCTCTGCTTTCGGTATGAGAACCGCAGAATCCTCGTTAGTGGTCAATTGAAAATACTTTTCAATCTTCCTACCATACATTCCGAATCTGGCAAGTCTTTAAAACAACTACAAGGTGACATAAATTCATGTATATCTACGCTCACCTTGTACAATACGAGTATTGATGTAGCAAGTTGGGACCCAATTTTTGTATACATTTGTACCAGCAAACTTCCAGAAAATAATTAGCTTTGTGGGAATATGAATTAAAAGACAAGACTGCTATTCCGAGATGGGCCAACTTAGATGATTTTTTAACTAATCGACACCGAACATTAGAATGTGTATCAGAAATTCGAGCTTCTAATAATTCTAAACAACCTGAAAAACCAAAACCTAGTTCTAGTTCAAATACCCAGAAGAAAGTCCATAGTTTTAAAACAAAAGTAACTGGTGCTAAATGCCAGCTATGTCCTAAAGAAAATCATGCTATCCGCCTGTGTCCAAAATTTCTAAAAATGGACCATCAAAAAAGACTAAATGAGATAAAGAGGGAGGGCTTGTGCCTTAACTGTTTTTCAAAAACGCATACAGTTAAGAACTGTACGAATAGGAATAATTGTTTTAAATGTCAGAAAAAACAAAATACCCTCTTGCACCAGGAAAGCAATCAACAATTTCAACCTTTTAACAATGGATCTCTGGGCAACAGCTCAGTCCTCAACCCCAATTCTACACCTTTTTCCCGTCAAAACCCCAGCAACATACAGTCCATTCGCAACATTGAATATGGCGAAGTTCAGTCTTGTTTTGCTGTGAACTCGAAAGATGTCTTATTAGGAACTGTTTCAGTAAGTCCGTGCCCTCATGGACTCAGGTTCTGAGGGTACATTTATCTCAGAGCGAGTTTCTAATCTTCTAAAGCTTCCCTCTCACTTAATAAATGCTACGATTTCTGCTTTGAATAATTCAGTTTCAGCTAGAGTTTATCGCCAATGTTCCTTAGTAGTAGGCTCACAGTCGAATCGCGATTTTGAGATTTTAGTTGAAGCCTTAGTTGTACCTAAGCTTTCGAACAACTTGCCATCTCAGAATATGTCGAGTGCAATATTTTCGAACCTTCCTGACATTCTACTTGCTGATCCTCGATTCTACTGTAGTTCGCAGATTGATCTGCTAATCGGCGGTGATCTTTTCCCATCAACTGTGTATGCTGGCGTCATTCATAATGTCTGTCAGTCCTTGATAGCATAGGAGACTGTTTTTGGATGGATCCTTACGGGTCCTATCGCCAAAAATGCAAAGCCTAGCACTTCAATAGTTTCTCATTTCTGTGAAATCTCTTTGGATAAAGAGATTTCAGGTTTTTGGGAGGTAGAGACTCTTCCACGGAAGAACATTATATCCCGCAGACAGATTATGTGAAGATTTGTACAAAAGAACAACTGAAAGAAATTTGGATGGAAGATACATGGTATCTCTACCTTTTAAGGAGGAATTCATTGATTCCCCAGAAATAGGTAATTCTAGGTCCAGTGCAATGGCGCAATTTTTCCGCAACGAATCGCGACTTGTTCGAAACCCACAATTGAAATTGGACTACGACAAAGTAGTCCAAGAGTGTTTAGACTTAGGCCATATGAAAAAAGAAAATTAAACAGTCCCTACGTAAATTCAAAGGTATACTATTTACCTCATTACGCGGTCGTCAAAACCGATAGTACGACAACGAAAGTTCGTGTCGTATTTAATGCTTCTGCGCCGTCATCCAACGGCAATAGTTTGAATTCACTGCTTCATGCAGGACAAATTCTTCAAAGTGACTTAATTATCATAATCTTAAAATGGCGATTTTTTTGTTTAGTTTTTAATGCGGACATTCAACGGATTTTATTCAGAAGTAATCCAGAGGAGCCCATCAGTGGTTATGAATTAAGGACCGTCACATTTGGGGTCAACTGAGCACCATATCTTGCCATTCGTACTATATTACAACTGGCAGATGATGTCGAATCCAGCTATCCAATTGCAAGCATAATACTTCAAAACTCAATGTATGTCGACGATGTCTTGGCCGGAGCACATACGAAGCAAGATTGCAGTAGAGCAAAAAACGAGCTAGTTCATGCTCTTAGTTCGGCCGGTTTTTTATTAAGGAAGTGGTCATCGAATTCCAAACCCCTTTTAGCTGACATTTCACGAGACCACCTTCTTAATGAGAACTTCCTAAAACTTGAAGATAGCAACTCTGTCAAAACCCTTGGCATCCAATGGGATGCATGCTCAGACGAATTCTACTTCAATGCTTATCTGTTTCCGGCACCAATGAAGTATACCAAACGAGAAGTTCTGTCCCGAATTGCCAAACTGTTTGATCCTGCGGGTTGGTTGGCTCCATGTATTATTCAGGCAAAGAATATGATGCAGAAGATATGGGTAGATGGAACTGACTGGGATGAAGTCTTAGTTACAGATACGCTTAATCAATGAAAATCCTTCAAAGCTTACTATTCTTACGTCAATTCCATTCGTATTCCTCGATTGATTGATTATCGTCCAAATGCTGATATCCAATTCCATGGTTTTTACGATGCATCCGAAAAAGCATACGCAGCAGCACTTTACATAAGAATAGAATACGAGGGTTCTGTTTCCACACACTTAATTTCTTCCAAAACCAAAGTAGCACCTATTAAAACTCGGTCTATTCCGAGACTGGAGCTATGTGGAGCTGTCCTTTTAGCTGAAATGATAGAAAGCCTTTTGCAAAGGCTGGATGTCGAAAAGTATGTTACCTTTTGCTGGACACACTCTACCATAATGTTATCTTGGTTAGCAAAACCACCTTGTAGCTGGTTGAGTTTCGTGGCCAACAGAGTATCAAAGATCGCTCAGATTGTTAACTATTCGCAATGGAATCACGTCAGCTCTGAAATGCATCCAGCAGATCTGGCAAGCCGATGTATTTGTCTGCAAGATTTATTAAACAAAGATTTCTGGTGGTCTGGGTCTCACTGGCTAAGAGAATCCAAATCATATTGGCCATCCTCTGTTTTATCCAATATTCCAGATATTAGTCTTGAGATAAAGCTTATTAAAGTTCATTTTTCGTATTTCACACATTTTGAAGATTTGCTTGAACGATTGTCATCTTTTCAGCGCGCTATGCGTGCAATGTGCTACGTTTTTAGATTCATACGCAGGACTCGTCAGGACTCTACAATAGGTTCTTACACCGGTTCTCTGGGACTTTCCAGGTCAGAACTGAAATTTGTTCGAACCAACTTCTTATTGTAGCTCAAAAAGCGTGGTATCCTAGGGAGTATATTGCCTTGCAATCAATGCAAACCGTTTCAAAATCTAGTTGCATCTTAAACTTAAATCCGTTTTTAGACCCAAATGAAATTGTTTGTTCTTGTGGCCGACTATAATCCTCACCAGGTCTTACTTATAACGAGAAACATCCAATTGTTATTCCTTACAACTCTCAATTTCCTAGACTTTTAGTTCGATTTGTCCACAATTTAATGGAGGAAATCAACTAGTTCTTCGCCTTATAAGGACACAATACTGGATCCCGAAGGCAAAGAATTTAATAAAATCTACAGTGAATCAATGTAAGGTTTGTATAATTTATAAAAAGAGATGCCAGCGACAAATAATGGCGTCTTTACCACCCGAAAAAAGTACTATAATGCGCCCTTTTACACACACTGGCCTCGACTTTGCGGGGCCATTTGACGTAAAAAGTTATTTTGGCCACTTCTGTCGCATTACTAGGGGACATGTATGTGTCTTTGTATGCTTCTCAACAAAGGCAGTACATTTAGAAGCCACTTCGGATTTATCTACAAAAGCCTTTCTCGCAGCTTTTGGCTGCTTTGTTTCACGTCGAGGGTGTCCATTACATCTTCATTCTGATAATGGCACCACCTTTATGGAAGCTGCGAAAGTTCTAGCAAAAGAATTCGTTCAAACTTCTCGACAACGTATAGAAGCTAATTACGCACATCACAACTTATCCTGGCATTTCATTCCACCAGGTGCACCACATATGGGTGGGCTTTGGGAAGCCGTGGTGAAAAGTTTCAAATCACATTTTAAAAAAACCGCTGGTAATTTAAAATATACTTTTGAGGAACTGTCAACATTGTTGATCAAGGTTGAATCCTGTCTAAATTCAAGACCCAATTCGACAGATCCAACTGATCTTTGTGCATTGACCCCCGGACATTTTCTAATTGGTACTCCTATACTAGCTCCTGTCGATCCTCAAGTAAACGATTCTTCGATTTCTAGGGTGAATCGTTGGCAAAAACTAAATTTAATCTACCAAACTTTTTGTTCGAGATGAAAGGACAAATATTTGAAAGAACTGAAAAAAAGAATAAAATGGAAAAAGCCTGAAATCAACATAAAAGAAGAGGATCTGGTAGTGATAAAAAATGAAAATCTCCCACCAAATTGTTGGTGACTTGGTCGAATCGTTAAGGTTCTTTATGGTTTCGATAAACGCATCTTACATCTGCTGATATCTTGGCACAACGTGGCTTCGTAACAAGGCCTGTAGTTAAACTTATACTACTACCAACCACATCTTAAATTTCGTTTTTTTTTATTATTTTTTTTTTGCCATACTTTTTCTTTTCCAGGAACTATGCCGAAAAATACATCAAATTCAGCTTCCAGACATTTCATGACAACTATAACGCTTTTCCTTGTCGAAGTTGTAACCGTCCGCACCCACTTCGCACCTATCGAAAATTCCTTGCAATGAGCATCTCTGAGCGAGTTCATATAGTCCGTACCAATAAATATTGTCTTAATTGCCTGGCACATGACCATTCTGAGGGCACATATTTCTCTAAGGATGGATGCAAACATTGTCATGAATTTTATCACACATTACTCCATATGCATCCTCGATTGATGACAGATCTGCTCAGGGCCAAAACGTATACACGTTCACGTACACACTCTCGCTCACCCGAAGTAAAACCATCACCATCCGCAAAACATCGCGATCGTTCGACTTTAATTATCACTAAGGAATCATCTTCATCTATTACCAAATCGACTTCTTTAACCTCTATTTTTCAACGAAACACCATAATTCTACTTCCTACAGTTTTAGTAAAACTTGGTTCCACCACATCGCATGCTCGTTGCTTATTGGACTCCGGTTCCTCATTGAGTCGTATTTCAAAGACGCTAGTCGAAAGGTTAAACTTGACTTCCTTCACTTTACATCAGGAAACTACCTGTCCAGTCGTTTTAAAGTCGAGGTTTGTTTCGCATGCCAAAATAGAAGGCACATTCAGGGTTGATAACCGTATATCACTCCGAACTCCCATTCAATCGCTTCCGGAGTCATATAAAGAAACCTTAAAGATATTTTTTAGCTGATTCAAAATTTTATGAGTCAGCGGACATCGATATAATTATTGGGGTCGATCTGTATCCAAAAGTCATGTGTCAGGGAGTCATTTCTAGATCTGGTTTTCTGACAGCACAAAGTACCTTTTTCGGGTGGGTAATTTATCGTCCATGCACACTATAGTCTACAAATTTCAAGCACTTTTGAGAACTACACAAGCATGTAAGACAAAACGAACCTTAAAATTTATTATATATATATATATATATATTATATAAGTTATTTTTGTTTAACACGCAGCATCTTTGACCATGCAGGTTCATTTCATTTTCGTTGCTCGTATCCTGCAAGGCGTGCGGCAATGTTAATGCCAAATACATTGACATTAATATTTCGTCCATTACTCACGGGGTAACTAGTTTATGTCGTTTGTAATTGATAGATATACATTAAAACTGAATACTATGAATTGTAAATATCCCTTTTTAACGAAATGTCAAAATATTTGCGCCCTAATAGTTGCAAGGTCAATCATGCTGTTTCCGTATTAAAAACTTTCTTGATTGTAATTCAGTTGTGCCGACAGGTAATATTGATCCAATAAAATAATTGTTCTATAACCAAAATTCTTTGTGTTCTTTCTTCCTTTTCTACATCAACATTTTTGCTGGGGTTTTGGGTTTACTGAGCAAACAAGTTATTTGATTTGTTTGGTCAATTGGCTCTGAGGCTAACTTCGAATTTTCCACCAGATTCCCTCCTTATCATTTGAATCAATAAGTCATTATATACCACTTGATTTCATTGACTTGTGGTTATATATGTCGATCTTATTTCTTCAAAGTGAATTCCCAGCTGAGGTCTAAATTGTTTGTTAATAATTGACGTCATTGGGAAAATAAGTAGCAAAGCCAGCAATTTTGTACATATATTATTGATTGGTTATTGCGTTTGGGCTTGCTGCTTTGATCTTCGGCATAGATATCTGAATTTTTTGAGTTTGAGTTTTATTTTGGATTATCTTCAGCAGGAAGCAATGCAAGACGATGTATAGGCCGTCTACATATCAAGATGCGGCTTATACATCAGCAACCCTAATAGATCCATTTCCAGGAAAAACTTTCAATATTCATTCTAGCAGCCACTTCATTGGCATAGTGTTATCCTCCTTAATGATAACTATATCTCCGGGCTTGATGTTAGCACTAACAGTTTTCCACTTATGACGCTGTTGAAATTCGTGAAAGTATTTAGTTGACCACCTTCTCCAAAATTCATATCTTATTCTTGAGACTACTCCCATCGTTAGTTAGTTAGTTAGGAGTGGCAGCCTCTCGCGACGAAGCTCACTTGAGCACAATCGAATGGCCCGTTGTGATACCACAAGAAAGGCGGCGCGACTCCCCTTACCCAGCCGAGAACCATGAGGATTCACGGATGAACTTCGCTTTGTCCCCTATAGAGTGAGATGATAGCTCCGTAAGAGTTCCAAAGAAAGGAGAGCCCAGAATTCTTAGTCTTCTTCGAGCCAGGGATGGGCAGTGGCACTGGAGGTGCAGTACGGTCTCTTCCTCATCCTCCGAGCCACAGCTGCGAGAGAAATCATTAAAGAGCAGACCGGTGCTTTCAGCATGCCTGCCGATTAGACAGCGTCCAGTAAGTACAGAGACCGTGATACTTATGGATTTTCTGTCCAGTCTGAACAACTGCCTGGTCCGCTTGAGGGCCAGTGTAGTCCACAGTTGTCTGGAGACACAACAGAAACTTTCCGCTACCCATAATTTGTGAGCCAAATTTAGGTAGTGGTTCTTTATGGCCATTTTCACCGTTGCCAGAGGAATTCCAACGTCTAGTAGCGAGGAGACGTTAGGAAGCAATGTGCCCCGTTTAGCAAGATCATCGGCCTTACAGTTAACCTGGATATCCCTGTGACCAGGGACCCAAAACAGGTCAATCTGTGATCGCTCCGATAGAGTGTTCAGTAATGAGCGACAACTCAGGACTAGCTTAGATGTACTGTATGCACCAGCATACAGCCCTATATCCAGCCTGAGCCAGCGTGAGAGGGCATTAAGTCTGGCTGCACAGCATTTAGCCTGTTGCAATACCAGAAGTTTGGTGGGTAACCAGTGGAGAAGAGCATACAGAGCCTTTGTCAAAGTAGTTCAGAGAGCCCCTGTAATGGCGGCTGTTCTCCTGACTTTATCAAGAGGCTTTTGGTTGACCGTTTTCTCGAGAGCGGGCCACCAAACAAGAGCACCATAGAGAATATTTGGCTCTATAACTGCCTTATAGAGCCAGGAGATGATCCGAAGCTGAAGGCCCCATCTTGTTCCTAGAGCTCTCTGACAGAGATAGAGCGCACAGGTCGCCTTTCGAGCTCTTTCGGTAATGTTTGCCTTCCATTGAAGTTTGGGGTCAAGTATCACCCCAAGGTATTTCACACTTTTACTTACACTGAGCAAAATGCCATTCAGCCTAGGTGCAGTAAAAATCGGGATCTTGTATCTCCGTGTGAAGACCATAACCTCCGTTTTGCCGGGGTTAACGTCAAGATCAAAATCGCAGCACCATTGCGACAGAACATTGAGCGAATAGTTCACCCGTTCTGTGAGTATCGTCAGGTACTTCCCAGAGACTGCGATAGCAATGTCATCAGCATAAGCTATCACCCTATTACCCGTTTGGTCCAGTCGCCGTAGCAGCGTGTTGACTGCCAGATTCCAGACGAGGGGAGACAATACGCCACCTTGTGGAGTGCCTCTTTTCACTACCCTTTCAACGTGATCATTTCCCAAAGTGGACGTGATGATACGTGTCTTCAATAGTGCGCAATGAATCCAACCAAATTTACATTAAGATCGAGATCCAAGAGGGCCTTTATAACGGCATTGGGGCAGACGTTATTGAAAGCTCCTTCTATGTTAAGAAACACTGCAAGCGTAAATTCCTTATTTGAAAGGGGCTTTTCAACATCGGATATTAACACGTGCAGCGCTGTTTCCACAGATTTCCCTTTCGTGTAGGCGTGCTGCGAACTAAAAATAAGCGCGGGATTTATGGAGTTCCTGATCTGAAGATCAAGAATCTTTTCTAGCGTTTTGAGTAAGAAGGACGACAGGCTTATGGGCCTAAAGTCCTTGGGTTTAATTTGAGATGTCTTTCCCGCTTTAGTGATGAAAACAACTCGGGCTACACGCCAACCTATCGGCATGTAAATACTTTCCAGGCAAGCATTGTAGATACGCAATAGCCATGGTTTTATGAGGTCCAAGGTATCGATTACAGAGTCCGTCCATTGACCGTCCGGCTTCTGAATACTCTCAATAACTCTTGGGGACGTGCTAAGAATCTTGCGTAGCCTGCTGGTTTCGGACGAGCTTTCTACGTTGCCACATAAAGTTTTCCACGATGCTTTATTGGATCTTCGTATGGCATACTTAAACTCTCTGTGTTTATCCTTATAGGGCAGCCAGTTTCCACTATTTTTAGCCCTATTAAAGAGTCTTCTACATTCCCTACGTAACTCTGCAATCTCCGTATTCCACCAAGGGGGTTTCGGTGGAGTGCAGGCCGCTTTCGCCGCAGAGCATATCTGCAAGGTCAAGAATTCAACCGCCCGATCAATATCGCAGTGGTCATTAATCTTGAAGGGAGCAGGCCTTAGGCTAAGCTCTAAAATGGACCGAAATTTATTCCAGTCCGTTTGTTTCCTGTTTATGTAGGAGTGGGACACACCAGAACCTACTGATTCCAGATATAAGTTATAAGATAAATACCTATGGTCAGAAAAGGAGCACTCTTGACAGACAATCCAATTTCAGACAATATCAGACCAGCCAACACCTGTCAGGGTAAGATCGAGAACCTCCCTTCATTGACATCCGTGCTGCCCCTCATATGGTGATGAGCGTTAGCATCGGCTCCAATGATGACCGGCATTTGACGGTCGTTAGCCTCTCCAACCAGAAGCTTTAGGAGGTCATGTGGTGGTGAATTTCCATGATCATGGGCCATCGTAATAGAAGTGAAATTATTTTTTTTTGGCTGCAATGTCCACCTGAAATGTAGAGCCTCACTGATCAATATATGTCCTGGAGTTAATGCAGACGCATCCGAAGGGTCGTTAGACATAGGTATTAATGGACGGGAATTCAAGATCGCTTTAATCTCTATGTTTACCGTTTCCAATCTTTCATATGTTAGTGAAGTTGTACTTAAACTTCGAACCAGTAGATTTTTAGCAGATTTTTCTGCTGCTTCCCAAAGTGTGAAGATCTGGGTGGAATAAAACGGAATTGTTTCGCCTTTAAACTACTGGTTGAAGCTACTGATTCTTTTCTATTCTCAGAAAATATTGTTTCAGAAAGTTCAGTATGTTTACTGGTGGCTCCAACAAAATCTGTTGCGTTATCACTGTAGACATTTTGGCACCGTCCTCTTCGACAAATGAAGCGTTTTATGGCACCAATGTAGGCATCAGTTATAAATCACTAACCAATTTAAAATGAAAATTCTTTGTCACAAAGTAATAAAATACTGCCACATATGCCTTTTTTGGTCGTTTTCCTCGTGTTTTGTTATAGATCCATATTGGTCCAAAATAATCAACGTCTGTGGTAATGAATGGACGTGCAGTTGTCTTGTGGAAGGTTTCACATTAACTGTTGACATAGCTTTGGAGGGGCCTTGAAACATTGTACGCATTTCTGCACTGTTGCTCTTGCAACGGATTTTCCTTTCATCGGCCAGAATTTTTGCCTCACGATTCCTAACAAAGCTTGTGGACTGCAGTGCTTGTTTTCTTCGTGCACTGATCTAAATAAGGTTCATCATTGTATGGAAGAATCATTGGATGTTTTGAATCGTAGGATAAATTAGACTCCTCCAATCGTCCTCCCACTCCCAAGATGCCTTCAGTATCAACTAATGGAGTTAAACTAAAAATTGGACTGATTTTTGCAAGTTCTTGTTGTTTGTGCAACTGCTTAATTTTATTACAAAAACCATTAATTTAGATGGAACGTATAATTATTCTTAGTGATGACTCAACTTCTGCAGTACTTAACGCATTCAACTGTGTTGGTGGTGAATAATTATTACAAGTGTTTTTAATAAATCGGTGAACATATGCTACGTTGAAGCTTCTTAAATGACCCTTTATGATCGATGTTATATATGGTTGACAAAACAATTGTTGAATCTTTCTTTTGCTCAAGATCAGAAAAAATTTCAAAGATGGTCGAAATTCCGCTGGCCAGCATTCTTGCCTTCCATGTAAAAATAATGGTTCTAAAAACCATAAATGACACTCTGAAAGTGACTTTACTGATAAACCTCTTGAGAGAATATCTGCTGGATTATCTTAGATGAGATATGTCGCCATTGTTCTGGAAGAGTTAATGTATGAATTTTTTATATCCATTTGCCCACAAATGTCTAGAAAGAGGATGATTTTGAGTGTATCCATGACAAGACAATTTTAGAATCTGTATATAAGAAGATAGGTAAACCTTTTATTTGCCTTACCTTTCGAAGACGTTGAGATAATTCTGCAGCCAAAAGTGGTGCACAAAGTTCTTATCTTGGTAATGTTTGCTTTTTGACTGGTGAGACGCGAGACTTCACACATAGCAATTCTGTTATTATTCTAACGCCTTTAACTGTTGACCGAATGTACCTTCCGATCATCTTGTGAAACGTTTTGATGAAGTTGTTTATTATTTACACTTCATTTACGGAGGGTAAAACCATACTGAGAATGTAAGCTAGTTGCCGCTGTGTGTCGATTGCAGTTGTTAAGCTTTTTGATCCTCCAAGAACTTCGTCTATCTAGCGGGTAATCAGTTTAATTGTTGAAGGCAATCTGTTGAAGACATCTTGTCGTCAACTATGGAGCCGCTCTTGTCCCGTTTGTAACAGTGTTGAGTTTATAATGTTTTATTGGAGTTGAAGGTTGCTTCTTTATAGGATAATCTGGTATCTTCTGTCATCTTGATGCACTAAAAGTTGGCGGTACATTTTGTCAATGTCTGTAGTGAAGACAAATCTTTATAAGCGGAAACAGATGAGTATCGAAAAAAATATCACTTTGAACAATCGGGCCAGTGTTCATTAAGTGAATAGCCGGATGATGTGTTGGCAGAAGCGTCTAAAATAGCACGAAGTTTAGTGGCTGTGCTATCTTATTTTAATTCACAATGATGTGGAAAGAAATAGTTGGGAGTTGGTATTGAGTTGATATCTATTTCTGTCATGTGTCCCATTTATTCATATTCATTCATAAAACTTATGTACTGATTTCTGGTCAATGGACGTTAATGAGAGATTAATCTTCGTTCAAAGCTAAGAAATCGTTTGTAAGCTGTTGCCTTAGATGCTCCTAGTGCAGAAGGATTCTCTCGAAATGATAACTTGACAACAAAAAGTCCTTAATTGTTTGTTTTTGTATTTTGAACAAATAGTGATTCACATTGTTGTTCATCTTGTGAAAGTCCTTTCTCAGTTGATTCATTGTTTTCCATTCTCCGCAACCGCTTAATGACGTCACTCTTCTTCTGAAAAACTGTGAAAACTGCACAAGTTGCAGCGTCATTAGCAGCAGAACTTGAAGATATTGTTGCGAAGATGCTTTGTTTAGGTCATAAAAAGAAATTAAATAATTTTCATCAACAAAGTAAAACGAAATGACCTATTGTGTCTGTTTACAAAGCCAGAAGTTTCTACAAAAACTTCTTAATCACAAAACAAAAACAACTAACATAAAGCAATAAAAATAAACGCAACACACAACTACATGCACACCTACATGACGACTAATTAAAATAGACAGCATGTATAAATAAATTCAAAATAATAATTGAAGGTTCTGGAATCAAATAACAGTCATCATGTGTCTCAAATGATAAATGCGTTGTAAAGAAATATTCTACCAACAGATGGAGGAAGTTCTGGTATATTCAAGAGCCATAACATTACGTATATAAAAGCAACGGCCATACAGGCTGAATGATTCTCAGTGAAAATATCAACCAGTGAAGATCTTGCGTTAAACAGTGGTTTAGTTGCCATCGCGTATTTTTGTGTACTAATCGCGAATAAGTAAATAATCGTCTAATTAAAGTGTAATTAAATTAAAGTAGTAAATAAATTGTGTATATTCAATTTGCAATAAAAGAATTCAATAAAATAAACGCTTATAAATTTAAATAAACGAAACAACTGGTGTCGGAAGTGGGATTGCAAATAATAAATAAATTACAATGAAATTTGAGGTTGAGCAGCTAAAAATGGAGCTGAGTAAATTGGATCTGCCAACAGTGTGCAACAAAGCGGAAGTATACAAGCGGTTAATAGATGAATTCAAGCAGCGTGGTATTGATATTGGGACATACGAGTTCGGACAAATAGAAGAAAAAGAAGTGAATGAAGTATGTACCCCAACAATAAGCACCATTATGGACTTGAATTCTATGTTTGCAGCTATGATGAAGAAACTAGAAGAAAATAACCAGAAGCAGAGCGATCAGATGATGAAGAAAATTGAAGAAAATAACCAAAAGCAGAGCGACCTGATAATGAAAAAAAATAACCAGAAGCAGGACAACCAAAAAAGAAAATGGAAGAAAATAACCGGAAGCTTCAAGAAGCAATACTATAAACGGGGAACGTTCTACGGATGTCGTAGAAATAAGAGTAAACGCGTTTGATGAAAAATTGTCCGGCTTAGAGAGAAAATTGGACAAAGAATCTCATGAATTAAAAGTGCAAATGGACGATCTACAAATTCGAGAAGGACCAGTGAGAGTTATCTCTGAGCATGCTAGCAAGATAAATAGTCCCAGCTTTGACGGCAGCGCACCTTGTTTTTAATTTCCAGTTCGAAGCAGTGGCCAACAAGAATAGATGGGACAATGATGAAAAAGCTATAGAGCTAATTTTGGCCTTAAAATGAGCAGAAGCAGAGATACTCGAAAGCTTACCAGCCGGAAGTTGAAATAATTATGAGGATATAATGGATTTCGTACAACGTGTGTTCGGAGATGAGCATAAAAGAGAACTTTATAGAATGGAGTTACGAGGCAGGGTTCAAAAGGCGAACGAGACGCTTCAAGACTTCGCTATGGAAATTGAACGTTTTGTGCAGCTGACTTATCCAGGCGAACATCATCCGTTTCTCGGTCAGTTTAATATTGAAGCATTTGTGAATGGTATACGAGATCCAGATGTTAAATATGCGGTTTGTTCTATGCAAAAATCTACCTTTGCAGAAACTATCTCGTACGCGCTAGCACAGGAGACCGCAAAAGTCATCTCGAAGCCACAGGTGTACAAGGTGCGATGTCTTGAGACTGAGGATTATAACCACGGGGACAAAAGGAGCGGGATAAATAATATTGTCAAACAAATAACGGAGGCTTCAACTGCGGAAAAGTTGGCCTCTTCCAGCGCAACTGCAGATCTTTAAGGAAAAGATCAAGATCTGCTTCGCCAACGAAGGCGGGCGAACAACACCACAACCGATGGCCCCACAATCTCGATTTCAATTGTGCAACAGAAGAATAGCAACCTTACTGCTTGCGGTCATATCAACGGAAGAAAGCAAGTTCTCACCATACACACGGGAACGTCTCAGTCCATAATAAATCCCGATTTAGTAATAGGCGCTGTGGAACCGTTAAATAATGTACGACTGCGCACGGCTACTGGGGACTTAGCCACTGTCTATGGAAGAGCCAGGGTAAGACTGACTATAGCAGACATCAGTGTTGACCATGTATTTGTTGTCGCCGACATAGTGGATACAGTTATCATTGGTGCAGACTTCATGGTAGCCAACAGTATTAACCTGCACATGGGCGAGCAAATAATGATCTGGCGTAATGTGGAAATACCCCTGGATGTTAGTTATGAGAGCAGGACCGCAGTAAGGAAGCTATTTGGCGTTGAACGCCAGAAATTACCACAGGCATAAATTATAGTATGGGCACGTGTGGAGGCAGATTGTGTGGATAACCCGTTGTGGATGGTGGAACCAGCAGAAGTAAAAGACGACATTTTAACGGCTAAGGCCCTTGTGAAAGTGAGAGTATTTTATCTGTCCAATAGCGAAAAGACTATAAACAGAAATTTTGAGATAAATCGATGTTAGCCAGCTGAAGCCATTATCAATTGTGCGGTGAATACAGTATGCCCCAAAGTACTAGCCAGAGCAAAAGATTTACTAGCAGAACAGGTGCAAAAATGGTTGGCAGAACTAACATCTTCTGACAGAAACAAAGCAAAGCGGTTGCTGAGAAAACATGCCTCCGTCTTCGCCCTAAGTAATAAAAGCCAAGGCAGAACGGCAGTTGTGAAACATGACATTAATACTGGCGAAGCGAGGCCTATAAAACAAGCACCGAAAAGTGTTCACCTAGCAAAATGAAACGAGGTCAAGGAATTTGTCAGCGAAATGAAACGGAACGGAGTCATTGAGCCATCCTCGATTCCATAGATTTCGCCAGTAGTTTTAGAAAAGAAGAAGACTTCAGTACCAGATTTTGCATTGACTACAGAAAGCTCAATAACGTCACCAAGAAAGACAGTTATCCGTTGCCTAGAATTGATGATACCTTAGACACGTTGGCCGGAACAAAATGGCTCTCTACCTCGGACTTGCAGAGCGGCTATTGGCAAATAGAAATAGCCGATAAAGACAAGGAGAAAACTGCCTTTATCGCGAGTGGTGGTTTATGGCAGTTCAAGGTGATGCAATTTGGGCTCTGCAACGCTCCAGCTACTTTCGAGCGTTTAATGAAACGTGTTCTTAAGAGTCTCAATTAGAAAACGTGCTTAGTGTATCTGGATAACATAATCGTAATGGGGAAAACTTTTGACGAACACTTCAAAAACCTGGATGAAGTATTTAAGCGTATAACAGCTGCAGGATTAAAATTAAGTGTTAAAAAATGTGCTTTGTTTCAAAAGGAGGTCAAATACCTGGGGCATCGTGTAACAGCTGAGGGCATATTAACTGATGAAGACAAAGTACTGGCAGTAAAGACCTGGCCTCTTCCACAAAATCTTCATGAGCTACGTAGTTTCCTGGGGCTTTGCACATACTACAGTAGATTTGTGCCGAACTTTGCTCAAGTGGCTCCCAGCTTGCATGAGTTGACCAGAAAGTCGCAACCGTACCACTGGAGTGAAGCAGCGAAAGAAGTGTTCCAGAAGCTCAAGAAACTTTTGTGTACGGCACCAGTCCTCGCCTATCCAATAGCTGGACAGAAATTTATGTTGGATACAGATGCAAGCGGCTATGGAATAGAAGGAGTACTTTCTCAGGAGATTGATGGAACAGAAAAGTTCATTGGCTACTACAGCAGGTTACTCTCGAAGCCCAAAAGAAATTACTGCGTTACACGACGAGAGCTTTTGGCAGTGCTGGAATGTGTTAAACATTACCACAAGTACTTATATAGTCAAAAATTCATCTTAAGGACGGACCACTTCGCACTACGTTGGTTGATGCAATTTAAGAACCCCGAAGGGCAGCTCGCACTCTGCGTTGAACGTTTGCAAAGCTATGACTTTAGTATTGTACATAGAAAAGGCGGAAAACACAACAACGCTGATGCACTTTCAAGACGGTCATGCAATGTAGAGTGCAAGCACTGCACAAATATCGAGAAAAAGTAGTGCGTCATTGACGTGCGGCTTACCCAGATTGGTTCAAGTGAAGACTGGTCGAAGGAACAGAATGAGGACCCAATTTTGGCAAAAATTATATTGGCTAAGCAAGATAACAAAAGACCGAACTATAATGAAATATCGGCAGAATGGCGCCTAGCAAAATCGAACTGGGCTGAGTGGAACAGCCTGACTGAATTGTCCTGCCAACTTCTAAAAGGAGTGAGGTAATGAAGCAGTTTCATAATGGTTCCAGCGGGGGTCATATGGGGATAACAAAAACGCTGGAAAAGATTAAGCAACGATTTTACTGCTGACAATTTGTGGCCGATTGGATAGCAAATTGCAAACAGTGCATTGCGGCCAAGGGTCCTACAAGAAAGAGTCGTGGCAAGCTTCAGCAATACAACGCAGGTGCCTCCTTTGAGCGGTTAGCTATTGTTGTAGCAGGTCCATTCCCTGTTAGTTATGCTGGAAACCGATATGTACTAGTGGTGCCATTCCAAACCAAGAGTCCAAAACAGTAGTGAACGCTCTTGTTAACAATTGGGTGTGTCGATACGGTGTTCCACTAGAAGTGCATTAATACCAGGGATGAAATTTTAAATCGGCCATATTCAAAGAGATGTGTGACGTATATGGTATCAAACAGACGAGAACGACACCGCTGCATTCACAGTCTGATGGCATGTTAGAAAGATTTAATCGTACCCTAGAGGAATATTTCAGAAAAGTGGTCAGTGCACACCAGAAGGATTGGGTTGAGCATATACCAAAGTTCCCACTAGCGTAGCGGTCAGCTGTACATGATTCAACCTCGCGTAGTGCAGCAAAAATCCTGTTCGGGACAGAAATAAAACTGACAGCAGATTTAGAATTAGGTATTAAGCCGGGACCTGCAAACGAACACAATGGAAATGTTCCACAAGCACAAGAAGACCTGCATGAGCTTTATGAGTTTCTCCGTAACCGCATTAAAATGTCCAGCGATAAAATAAGAGCCAGATATGATCGAGCAGCAAACACGGAGGAATTTACTAAGGGTTCTACTATATAACAAACAATGCTAGAAAGGACTGTCTCCTAAACTGCAAACTTACTCGGAGGACCATACAAGGTGATCCAGAAATTGAATGATGTGGTTTACCGGATATAGAGATACCATAATCCGAGGTCAAAAATGAAAGTTGTTCACCTGGAACGGCTGGCCAAATATGGCAAATGTAATGTTGAGCCTATTCGAGACGAAAAGGCCTAAGTGGGCGGCAGTGTTGCGAAGATGCTTTATTTGGGTCATAAAAAGACATTAAATAATTGTCACCAACAAAGTAAAACGAAATGACCTATTGTGTCTGTTTACAAAGCCAGAAGTTTCTACAAAAACTTCTTAATCACAAAACAAAAACAACTAACATAAAGCAATAAAAATAAACGCAACACACAACTACACACACACCTACATAGCGACTAATAAAAATAGACAGCATGTATAAATAAATTCAAAATAATAATTGAAGGTTCTGGAATCAAATAACAGTCATCATGTGTCTTAAATGATAAATGCGTAGTAAAGAAATATTCTACTAACAGATGGAGGACGTTCTGGTATATTCAAGACCCATAAAATTTGGTATATAAAAGCAACGGCCATACAGGATTCTTAGTGAAAGCATCAACCAGTGAAGATCTTGTGTTAAACAGTGGTGAAGTTGCCATCGCGTATTTTTGTGTGCTAATCGCGAATAAGTAAAAAATCGTCTAATTAAAGTGTAATTAAATTAAAGTAGTAAATAAATTGTAAATATTCAATTTGCAATAAAAGAACTCAATAAAATAAACGTTTATAAATGTAGGGGGTCCTGGATTCATGTTTATGTATATGAATAGTTTACCGTCAGTAAACGTTTTACAGCATTCTAGCAGGCTACGTATTTCATATAAACGGAAAAGAGAAGACTCTAACTTCGCAATACACCTTAACGCACATGAACACGAGCCAAGGGAAATAGATGAATCTATGACGTTAATACATCCTAGTGAAAAAGGACGAAGACTGGACATTCTTAAAAACATGGAAATATACAAAACACGAACGTTTAATTTAAATATTATTAACGAACAGGAAAATACAACCTCCGACACAATTTTTACACCACTAAAACTATTAAAACAAACTTACAAACGCAAAACACCCACAGATGGTTACACTTACCTACCGAATAATAAAAGACTGAAATATTAAAATGATATACCTTCAATAAACATGACAGATATCAGGCAATCTACCTGCATAATACCATTTAAATAGACACCATTCTAACAGACAAAACTACCTGAACCCACCACTATCTACGCAACAAACACACACAACATACACTATCTAACCAGTACTTATCAAAACGCGGCTTGAAAATAATGTCTTTACATCGAAAGCGCTCGCCAATCGTACAAAATAAACAGCCAGTGACGACGGTCTTCACCGAAAGGTGTGACAAAAGAAAGATCTTCGACTGTAAGTAATTCCTTTGGTTAGCTAAGAGACTGCTCGAACCTCATTTTCAAGCTTCGGTCTAGCTTTTTGATCAGGGGTTCCAGCTTCTCGTTTCAATTTCAATGTTGTTTAGTGCTAAAATACATTCTCTAGTTGTGTCGTTTAATTTCTTGATAGTGGTAAAGTTTGATGTGCATATAGGCTGACTAAGAACGTGTTTATTGTTATATCGTTCTTGCAACAAAGTCAATACTGAACCATAGTTGCCCTCTGTCGTTGATAAGTAGCTCACAAATTTTTCTGCTTCCCTTGTAAGATTAGTTTTGATATATCGCATCTTTTGGATATCAGGTATCGGTTGCTGATGAACCATATGGAGAAACATGTCATAAAACTGCATCCTTATTGCACAATCTCCGTCAAACTCGATATGACTTGTAACTTTGTCATACTTGATAATATAGCTCTTCGATTTGGTTCCTTAATATATTTATGGTTTCAATCCTAATGCTGTAGAACTGTTGGGGTACATCGCTGTTCACTCCTGAATTCCAATCAGTAACCTCTGCAATGCTAACATCAGAGCGGTAAATTTGCATATTAAACCCTGTGAAGCATTGTTCTTAAATCCACGATTCTTGTTACCAGCCGATGATACTATCCTTGTCGGTGGCTGCTCAATCTAGTCGTGTTGATGTGATTGCAGATTCCTGAGCTCTTTCTTTTTCAGACGTACCAATTCAGATTGAAAGAGGTCATTTGGTTTTGAAGTAGTCTACTTCCGACTGGTCTTCAACAGTAACACGCAATCTTTCGTCGGCTTCATTGAATTCGGTCCATTTGTCTGAGCGCCGACGTAGGCGTTCCTTAAAATATTAACTCTTAGTTTTCCTCTCAGCAGAGTCCTTTTTGAAGTTGCGTATAATCTGCTGAATGTTTTCACCAAAGATACCTTGATCTTCTTATCAGATCTTCTTTTGAAGACATGTTATTTAAAAATGGTGTTATAATATATGATAGTTCGCCTGCTTGTAATTTGTTGGTGAAGTATTGATTCGTGCCTTCTCACACAGATCAACTCGGGGTCACCCAAATGTTAACAGGAATTCTAGTGTGGCTTAATTCCGACGTTTCGTCAGAACTAACACTATTTTGTATTTTCCTTTTTCTTTCTTGCACTTCAACTTAAAGACTATACAAAAAACAAAAAAGGATCTTGTGTATGAAGACTACTGAATCAATATTAATTTATTTGTAAAATTGCTCACCTTTTATACTATATTAAATGATAACGTAATTAATTTTAATAATGCGAAAATGAGTACAAAAAATAAAAAACACTTAAATAAAGTTGACCTAAATCTTAAGAATCTTAAAATGTCCGTACAAAAAAACTAAGTTTTCGACTATAGCTTTTGCGACTGTTTTTGCATCTTTTGATTCGATAGGGCATGCTACAATATGTTTTGTTAGATCATCTTTCATTGTTAATATGTACTTGAATTGGTTTAAATATCTAAGTGGGCCTACTGTATCTATTGAGATTGTTTCAAAACTCTTTCCTGGGGTATCAGTGATAATTAATTTTTTTTTCGTATGTTCTGTTTGCTTATTAACTTTACATTCCTTGCAGTTTCGAATATGTTCTTTTACCATTTTACTCACATTTTTCCATATTTATATCTGTTTTAGTTATAGAGTTGTTTTTTTACATCTTAATGACCTCCTAACGTTGAGTCATGATATTCTGTAATTAAACTGGTTTGCTGATCTTTATTCATAATGCTTATTAGTTCCCTGTACAGTAAAATATTTAAGGTTTCATTTTGTCTTCGCTTTAATTTATTAAAAATGTTTTTAAACTGTTCAATTTCTATAATATTGAATATAATGTCATTATTTTTCAAGGCTAGTTTTTTATCGATAATGATAGCATTTTTGGTAGAAGTTTCTCCAAGGACATTTGAAGTCCGATGGATTATCGCTGTAACTTATTACTATCTCAAGCTCATTGACTTAATGCTGGCTTTCTTAAATTTAGGCCCTATTTCAAATTTTAATTTCCTTTAATTTTTAATATCTGAAAACGACGTGCACTCCTATATAAAAAGCTGCGCAGGCTTTTTACTGGGGCTGTCGTTTTCATTTTCGTTGTGAAATTGTCTGTTCAAGTTTTTAGCTATATTACGTGTAATAGCTAAAACGTTTTTTTGTCTTGTTTCTTTTACTGTAAGAATCATGACCCTCAACAATTCACTGTTTATGCTTATCCTTGACAATGCTTCAGCGTTGATATTCATTTTTCTCTTTCTGTACGATATCATAGTCACATAAATCGAGTCTAATTCTGGTCATTTTGGATGGATTTTTGTGTGAAAATAGAGATATCAATGGTCTATGGTCTGTAATCACGTAAAATTTCCTATCGTATTTCCTAAGGTATGGACGAAAGAAGTTAATTGTAAATTGGCTAAAAGCTCTTTTTCAATTATAGAAATTAAAGAAGTTCAAATTCACAAAATCAAAAAATATTGAAAAAAGGGAAACTTTATGAAAAATTTAAACTTATCGATGATAAAAAATTGAATTAGCAATAAAGAAAATTTTAATAAAATTAAATCAATAAACAATTAAAAATGAAAAAGCAAAACACTCATATAAGAAAAAAGTTTAAGATTAAATACAAAATTTTAAATAAATAAAAAAAAAATTATAAAGATGTACAACAGCACCCGGTAAGCAGGGAACCGGACAGCGGTTTTAAAAGGAATCATCAGTAGCGGCAACACCAATAAGAGTAGCAGAATTCCAGAACATATTAAAAATTATGATAAGTTTGTTTTGTAAGTTTAATTAATTATTGTAAGTTTATTTAATTAATTTAATTTAATTTCGATTTAAATTTAAACAAAAGCGAAATTCTTTGTTACAAAAAGTTGAAAGAAAAATGTTAAAACATTCAGTTCGCTTCAGAAATTTTTCTTCTAAACAAAGTAATAGTGAACCATAAAGCCAAAAAAATCCAATCGAGGTTGTGTTATTCATTTTTATTCCTCTATTCGATTCGATTCGCATTTAGATTTTTTTATTATTTAAATATAATGGGTAGCCACCAAACCAAACAAATGGACTCCAACGGGGTCATAGTAAACGAGATTGAAATAATTGAGTTCCCGCAATTTACTAATATTCTACTGATTATTTTAGTTGTCATCGCGATAGGCGAGGTAATTTTTAAAATTCTACAATGGCATCAAAACTTCCTAAAGCGAAAATACCTTAAGCGATCCTTATCTCAGGATCAAGTGTAAAACAATAATGAAATGGAAAGAAATCTTACAAAACCTTCAAGAAACACAAAATTGAATTCTCAAAATCTTATAAATGCTTAAACTAAAATCGTCCCATTAAATATGAAATAGTCATTTAGCATTTATCAATCTTAAAGCCACAACTAGAAAACATTAGAATCATAGCAAATACTTTAGAAAAGCGATTAACAAAAGAAAATTTTAAAATCGTGTCCGAATGCTTCTTTTCATGTAGGGAAAAACTTATTAATATATTAAGTAAATTTCAAATAGAGGTTGAAGTGCCTAATAATTTTCAAGAAACATTCATAATCGACTATAAAACATTAACACTACCCATTAAAAATACTGATAATCATTCTAGTGAAGAAGAAAGATTAGCACCAGATAACCTTGAAAACAAAATGGCACAAACAATTGAACAATTTCTTAACAGCTCAGCAAAGCTTTTACCAGAATTCGATGGAAATCCAGAGAATTTGCAAAGCTTTGTCGATGGCATTGGACTTCTTCAGCTAATAAAAGGGTCACACGAAGCGGTTGCAGTAAGTTTAGTAAAAACTAAAATAAAAGGCACCGTGAGAAATCTTATGTTAAATGAGTCGACACTAGAAGCAATAGTAAATAAACCTCAGTCATGTGCCAAGGGCGAATCAGTCGATGTGTTGACTGCTAAAATTTTAAATACCAAGCAAAATTTTAAGTCTGCTACTAATTTTTCAAATGAGATAGAAGCTCTAACAAAATTCTTAGAGTCCGCGTATATTTCGGATGGGCTTTCCCCAGAAATGTCCTCAAAGTATTCAATCCAAACAGCTCTAAAAGCTTTTACAAAAAATTACAACAATGAACGTATTAAACTTATAATGGAATCTGGTACTTTTAACACTCTGAATGATGTTGTAGCAAAATTTGTGAGTTGTTGCACTGAAGCTACTAGCAACCAAAATTCTGTTCTTTTCTTTCAAAATCGGAATAATAAAAAATATAACCGTGGATGGTACAATCGTCAGAATCGCGGTCAACATTATGATCATAATCGTGGTCGCAGATATTATAATAACAGTAATAACAGGTATTCCGGAAACAATAACGGAAATCGGAGTCGAAACATCTCCCAAAATAACTATAGCCGACAAAACAGCACCAGGTTAATGGCTAGTGAACAACAAGAGCCGGAAAACTTAAGCAAGCCCCTAGGAAACTAACTCCCATAATGTATATTATCAATCTAAACCTTTCTATATTCATCAAAATAAAAGTTCCCAATACAAAAAATCTTATTAATTTTAGTAGATAAAAATAATGAATTTTTGCATAATATCAAAATAAATAATAATAACTTTTTAGACATTAGTGGAATTGGCCAGGGTACTGTTAGATCGATGGGATCAGCTCGTATTAACCTTCAAATAGAAGATATTACGATCCCATATAAGTACCAAATCGTGGCTGAAGATTTTCCTATACCCTATGATGGCATAATGGGCATTGATTTCATAAAATCCTTAAACTGTATATTAAGGCCGGGGCACATAGAATCCGTCATACGTTGTACTTTGACATATTCGTCTGAAGTCAAAGTAACGACGGATAAGCTTGGCACACTGAGTACTTTACTGACGGATTTTAAGTCAGCTGTTTTTCTTTGTAAAACAAATTATTTAAGTACACATTCAAAATGGAATTGGACGATATTTTAAACTTTCTTGTAATTATAATTGTAATGTATAAAGCTCGGGATTTTCTTGATATAATAAACAGAGGTCGAAGATTTTGGGTCAGGCCGCTTTATCAAGACCGAGACATTAATAAATTTTTTGCGGTAAATTTTGAAAGAATGTTTTACAGTGATCCCGAACAGTTCAAAAAAACTGTAAGAATGGAGAGGGATGTATTCGAAACGCTTTTTAATTTAGTGAAGTAAGGTCTTACTAAAAACTCCAATAGACCTGCAATACCTGCAAAGTGTAGGCTTTTTCTTACGCTGGTGTAAGGATAATTTTTTTATATTTTTATTCTTATGAAGTCACGTAGTTTTGCATTTTTATAGTTACTTGGCTCATGGAGGCAGTAATCAGTTGGTTTCATCAGCGCTTAAGATGGGGCGTACTTCAGTATGAAAGATTGTTTTAGAAACATATGATGTGCTTTGGGACACGTTTGGCTTTGTTTATTTGTCAGTGCCTCAAAAAGACGAGTGGAAACGCATTGCGAATGATTTCAACGCTATGTGGAATTTTCCAAACTGTGTAGGAGCAATTGACGGCCAACACATTACATTGACATGTCCGCCAAATTCCGGCTCGCCATTTTTTAATTATAAAGGCACATATTCTATAGTGCTTTTAGCAGCTTGCGATGCCAATTATACTTTTACAGCTGTCGATATTGGCGCATATGGCTCCCAGAGTGATGGAGGTGTGTTGTCTCACTCAGGCTTTGGGCAGAAGCTTTTTAGTGGGCAATTGGATTTGCCTGAAGATGATTTTTTGCCGGGATCAAATTTAAAATTCCCTTATTTTATGGTTGGAGAGGCAGCGTTTCCTTTTAAAAGATGTTTAATACGACCATATCCAGGCTTGTGAATAGAAAATTAGCTCCCAACTCTTATTTTAAAACTTTTTGATCTTAGGTGCAAATCTGCCACTTAAGCGCGAAATATTCATTAAACGTTTATCACGAGCTCGCCGTGTTATTGAAAATGCTTTTGGAATATTGGTAGCCCGCTGGAGAATTCTTTTGTCACCTTTACAAATGCACGAATCATCCGCAGAGAAAGTAGTAAAAGCCGCAGTACTTTTGCAGAACTTTTTGAAAATGAACGATGGCACCTATTGTCCGCCTGATTATGTTTAGCAATACGAGGGTGATTTGATAATTAATGGATCGTGGAGAAGAGAAATTTCTGCTCCGTTACAAAAACATTGGCGAAAACAGAGCAGAAGATGCAGTTGATAGTTGTCAAAGTATTCAACATACGTCAAAATTTAAAAGTTGACCAACTTTCGTACTTTGCGTTGACGAACACGTATTGATTGTGACAACGCTCATAAGAAAACATGTATTTTAAGTGACTTGTCAGTTGAATTTATCAAAGTTTAACGTATGACGGATTTTACGTGCCCCGGCCTTTACTGCCATCCCTAAATTAGCGCGTAAAGCGCAAGATATCTGTCAAAATTTCTCAGGTACATACAAAATGTATGAAGCGTCAACGCTTAGCAATTGGAAAATCCAATTTTGACAGCGCGTAAAGTAATGCAGTTGCCTGCAAGCTACTGTTGTTTACATAATTTTATTTAGAGAACGTTATAAAACAGTAATGACATTTTGGTTTTTTTCGGGTTTATCTAGCGTTTTTATCACTGTTTTCCATTCCATTTTATAGGGTTTTATTAAAAATGATAGTTAACATTACTGTTCACAACAAAACGTTGCGCTTTTATTTAGGTATGTCATTTCAGCATAAAAGCCATGCGTTATTTTACGTCGCGTCTTACGCGCTAATTTAGGTACGGCTGTTAGACTTTTGGAAAGATCAAGATTGGTTGGTTCTGAGGCCTATTAATTACAAAAATGTTGGAATCCCTATTCACACTGGCCATACTGAAAACACCATAATGCTACCAGCTAGGTGTGAAGTCATAAGAATGGTTGCAATAAATACTAAAGAAAGCCAAAATACAATACAAAATCAGGAGCTACAAACCGGCATTTTTGTCGCAAATACAATAGTGAGCTCAAAACGTCCATTTGTACGAATTGTAAACACACACTCTACTGATATCTTTGTTAGCAACTTTCAACTTGTGTATGAAAATCTTAGTGATTACGACATAATTAATTTATCAAAATTAAATTCACGAAAATCAGAAGTTCTAAAACGACTTTCGAAAAACTCTCCAGACAATCGTAAAGAAAAATTAACTGAAGTATGCACTGAGTTTAATGATATTTTTGGCTTAGAATGCGAAAAGATTACCACTAATAATTTCTACAAGCAAAAACTCCAACTATCCGGCCCAGCACCTGTGAATATAAAAAATTATAAGATACCACATTCACAAAAAGATGAGCTAGATAATCAAGTCAAGAAACTAACTAAAGATAACATAGTTGAACCCTCAATTTCGGCTTATAACAGCCCTTTACTTCTTGTTCCGAAGAAGTCATTACCAAACTCTAAAAATAAAAAGATGGCGTCTTGTAATAGACTACCGACAGGTTATTGAAAAATTGATTGAAGATAAATTTCCCTTGCCGAGAATCGATGACATCCTCGACCAACTCGGAAGGGCTAAATATTTTTCATGCCTTGACTTAATGTCAGGCTTTCATCAAATTGAACTTGAAAAAAGTTGAAGAGATGTAACGTCCTTCTCCACAAATAGTGGATCATACCACATTACACTTCTACCCTATGGCTTGAAGGTTGCGCCAAACTCCTTTCAACGCATGATGACGTTTGAATTTGCTGGTTTAGCGCCAGCTCAAGCTTTTCTATATATGGACGACCTTATCGTTCTTGGTTGTTCAGAAAAGCATATGCTTAAAAATTTGAAAGATATTTTCTCTTTGTGCAGGAAACACAACCTTAAACTGCATCCAGATAAATGTACATTTTTTAGGTCACAAATATACAGATAAAGAAATACTCCCTGATTATAGTAAATTTCAAGCCATTTTAAGCTATCCAAAGCCCCTTAATGCCGACTAGGTAAAGAGGTTCATCGAATTTTGTCATTATTATCGGAAATTTCTTAAAAACTTTGCCAAATATTGAAGGCACATTACAAGACTTTAAAAAAAATTTTTCTATTCGAATGGAACTATCAATGTGACAAAGCCTTTGAATATTTAAAAAAGTTCTCTCATATATTCCCAAATTCTACAATACCCTGACGTCTCGAAACCTTTTTGTGTAACAAGAGATGCCAGCAAATATGCATGTGGTGCAATGTTAAGTCAAGATTAAAATGGCAAACAACTTCCGATTGCTTATGCATCAAAAGCTTTCACTAAAGGTGAAAGCAATAAATCAACTATCGAGCAAGAATTAACTGCCATTCATTGGCCAATTGTCCACTTCAGACCCTACCTATACGGAACAAAATTTTTAGTTAGAACTGACCATAGGCCCCTTACATACTTATTTTCGATGAAAACCCCTTTATCGAAACTTACAAAAGCCGACTTGACTTAGAAGAATATAATTTTGAGGTACAATATCTTAGGGGCAAAGAAAACTTTGTTGCGGACGCGTTGTCTCGTATAACTACCCAATACCTTAAAAACCTTAACATTGATAACAGTAAAATACTAAAAGTGGTGACAAGGTCTAAGCCCAAAAAAAACAGCGATCCTATTCCAAAACCTACCATATTTCTTGCAAATACATAAGAGCCCAAAATATTTGATGTCTTGAGCTTTCAAGATGTCAAGAAGTGTGTTAAGCTAAAGTTGTCTTCGGACAATTGTTTATTAAAACATGGCAAGAAAATTCCTACACACTTGAAAATTGATGATTTGATTACTAATGGAAAAATTCACTTCGGAAAATATTTTCCAAGGCTTAAAAGAGAAGCCAGTAAACTCAACATCAAATTATTGTAAATGTCACCAAATGAAAATATATTTAATACACTATGCATAGAAGATTTTAAAAATTTGGGCAATAAGTACCTGAAAAATTTAAAAGTAGCGCTACTTCCAAGAGTGACAATTATTAAAAGCAAGGATAAAAACGAAATTAAGGAAATAATACAAAAATACCATGATGATCCTATAACTGGTGGCTACAGTGGGATCACAAGGACAATTTAAAAAATAAAAAGATACTTTTATTGGCAGGGCATGACTAAATTTATTTCAAAATATATAAAATCATGCGAAAGTTGTAAAAAAGCCAAAATTTTTAAACATGTCAAATCACCTTCAATAATAACACCCACCCCAGCGAAAGCATTTGAAAAAGTTATTGTTGATACAATTGGACCGCTGACAATCATTTGCGTTTTTACAAAATATTTTGTTACTGTGCCTGTTCCAAACAAAAAAGCAAAAACTATCGCGAAAGCGGAAGTCGACTCTTTTATTCTGATTTTCGGTCAGATGAAAACTTTTATATCGGACATGGGAACAGAGTATAACAATCAAATTCTAAATGAAATTTGTGATATATTAAAAATTCAATAGCTAACATCGACAGCTTATCACCACGAAACGCTAGGAACGGTGGAAAGAAGCCATAGAACATTAAATGAATATCTAAGATCCTCCATCTCAATCGACAAAGACTCCATGTGGAGTTCTGTCAAACTTCTATCGAACGCGTCCCCAGGTGGCGGATAGGGGGAGCGCATGTCAGGCACCTATGACACATATTCACTATGGTCTTAGGCGTCTGACATAGCTCGGGCAGAGTCTAGGCCTTGTGCTTTCTACTACGTGGTCGCAGGAGGACCGTAACTCCGAAACTATGGGTCAGCCCCAAATTTTCCATTTTCCTTTTTTTGCTTAAAATTAAATTTTACACGCTGTAGACAACTTTTTTTTAATTTTTAAGCTGCGACCGTAAACTAGATTTGTTCCGGATCATGATTATGAATATTCTATTTTGTGTGTTTGTCTGTTTATTTTGTCTTTTATTTGAACGATGAACATGAAATATGTTTTCTTTTCTTGACGCGCGGAGTGGCTGGAGTTATTAGGCGTTACATCGTCGGAATTTTTATTGAATTTTATTTTGCCTAAGACCATCATGCGTGAAGAAGAGCCACATCCTACTCGAGGTGGTACTGTAACAAACAGAACATGATGGATCTAGACCAGATAAAGTCGAAAAAAAATCCTGCCAATACTAAGCAGACATAAATATTGTGAAATTTTAGTTTTTATTATATTAATATTGTAAAATAAAATACATTTCTAAATTTTAATAAAATTTAAAAAACTAATATTGTAAAATTTTAGTCTTAAGTATAACAATTTTATTTATTATTGTAAATTTATTGTAAAATTTATTTATTTAATAATTTATTGTAAAATTTACATTGTTTACATTTACATGAGGCTGCTGTAGTCAAAGTGGTAAACACGTTGACTACAACCTGGTTGTTCAGGGTTCGAATCCTGCGGCAATCAAAATACAAAAAATGTTTTTTTTTGTTTAATGGTATAAATACATATTCAGAATAAACAAAAAAAAACGTGCAGTCTCCTTCGTCGGTACTTTCTCATAGCAGATTCGCCGGCGAACTAAAATAAATATCTATCTTTCTCCTTTCACCACCTGTCATATCTCTTATCTATCCCTTTCCTAAAGAATGTAGCACGGTTACGAAAAATAACTAAATAGGTTTTAATGCCTGAAGTGCTACTTCTCTTAAAAAAAAAAAAAAAATTGTTAGTTTTTTATTGTTGTAATTTAATTCATTATTTTTCTTACTATCAGTTAAGTTATTTAGAAACAAAAAAAAAATAAAATAAAAGTAAATAAAAAGCAGAATTGTTAGATGTTACAGAAAACTAGAAAACTAAAGATTATTTGTTTTATTTTTCTTATTAAAAAAAACAGTTTTGGTTTTTAATTTAAAAATTAAAACACAAAAGTAAGAATTTTTTTTTTTTTAATTTCCATAAATTTATCATGATTTTCCATAAATTCATCACCAAAAATACACAATTATTTTGATGTATATCATCGTCATCTTCTGCACCCTCCTCCCATCTTCGACTACTAAGACATCTTCATTTTTAAGATTTACATCCTGGGTATTACGTTTTATTTGATTGACCAACAATTGCAGCCGACCATTGAGTCTGGAAGGAAATAGATTGCAATAGTTGGTAAATTACAATTTGAATCAATATAAACAGATAAGTTTATTATTTTTTTTTACTTACACTGCAATTCTACTTTGTGATTATGACACAACTTTGCCTTCAGAAGTATTTTAACTCAAATTTTGAATCCTAATTCCATGGGCTAATCTACAGAATGTAACTTTTTCTTTGAAACCGCAACCCTAGATTTATAATCAATATCTTCGTTTTTGATAATAGGCGTTAAAACTTCAAGGGCGGCATCTGTTTTACTATCGCCTTTTCATTATTTTTATTTTAACAACTTTTTAGGATCGTAACGCACAAGCACTTCCAGTTTTTCATTGAAAATTAATTCCAACCGCTCGAATACAATGAAGTGTTTATCGCTATATGTTCTCCTGGTTTTGTGGCATGCTTTGTTCTCCGTACATCCTAAGAAGGAACTCATAGACATCTTGTTTTAGAGGTTCCAATTTTGTGAGATACTGATAACTTCTTAGACATCTTATATGTATGTATTTTTGAAATAATAAAGTAAACTTTCTTTTTATTGTTCAATGATATTGCATTTCTGCTACAAATCAAAATTTCTGCGTTCAAAAAACACTGCAGATTTAAGGCCGTTTTCACTTGCATATGTTGGTATTTTCTTGTAAAACCACAGCATATCACATTTTTATAACAATTTAACAATTAATTGAGGAATTTGGAATAAGGATGATTTTCAGACTCCCAAATGACTGTAGTGTTTTACAAGCGGAAATTTCTGTTATTAGAAAGGCGGTATGCTGGTTGAGATACTATAACATATCCAACAGGGATATTTTCATCTGTACCGAAAGCAAAAGCCGCAATTACTTCCCTCAAAGGTGTGTTCACCACATCTGAACTTGTCTGTAAATGCCGGACATCCCTTAACGGGATCGCGGAGATTTCGACAGTCACCCTAAGTGGGTGAGGGGACACGGGTCCGTTTTGGGCAACCTTTTTGCCGAAAAACTTGCAGAGAGGGGGACAATGCTTGACGATGGTGACATTGACATTTTCTGTGGCATACCCTCTCTGCTTGTGGACGGCGCATTGACGCTGCTATCTACTAACTGGCCCAGACCAGGTGGTCTAACGAGTCGACATGTTCGACCGCTAGAACAATCTGGCCCTCTTTAGATCGAGGCAGGGCGGCTGCACTATTGCAGCTAACTAGGGTTCGACTGCGTGACTTGGTGGCAGTGGCCACCCTTTTAACGACTACTGCAGAAGTTGCCAGGACGAGGAGAAGGAGGAGACGGTGGAACACCTCCTTTGTCAATGCCCTGCGCTGGAGTGTATACGACTGAGATATCGTGGTCAGCGGTACTATGAGGGCTCTTTTTGAGGCACAGTGGGTGGTTCACCGGACTTTGGTCGACTTGACCCACTTAGCGAATTCTTCTCTAGATTTTTCTCTCGGGCATTCTCCGTATTCTCAGACCCGCGGTTCTTTCTTTCCTCTTACCTTCTTCTGCCCCTTTTCATCTCTTCATCCCTAATTCTATTCTAATCTTCTCTCTCTGTTTCTTCTTCTTTCTCCCTTCTAGCAGCAGGTAACACAAAGAGACCAACCAATGGACCCAAGTGGGCTGTGGCAACACGGCCGCCTGCCTGATCTAACCTAACCTAAGACGATAGGGATAAGTGGCTTAAAAATTTCACATATGGCTTTTACACGACTCCATCAGCAGTGCACGATTTCTGCCCATTTGAGTTAGTGTTTGGCAAAACCGCCATTTCTTTTGACGACACTGATACGATTCATCCCCTTTACAATGTCCACAACTATGGCAAAGAAATGCAGTTTAGATTAAAAATGGCACACAAAAGAGCCAAACAAATCATAGAAGAGAAAAAATTGCTGTCCAAAATATATGCTGACAAAAATCAAGCGGACATATATATAAAAATAGGAGATAAAGTGTTAGTTAAAAAGTAGACAATATATATTTAGGTCCCTATCTGGTAGTAGATACGGACGATAAGAACAATTTTATCCTTAAGGACTCGGAAACCAAAATTTGTAAATAAATAAATTCATGCTTTTTTTTTTTACTTTTCCCTCCACTTGTTGATAAATTTCAAAAGCGGATTTTATGTTTACGTATGTAACTTTAAGTAATTTGCTCATTTCTAAGGGCGCCCTACAATAGAATAAAAAAAAATATAAAAAAAATGTATTTTAAGCTGATATTTTTAAGCTGACGTATATTCCTCTAAGAAAGGGTTGCCAATCCATTCATTCCATAATCATTTTTAGAGCTGTGTCTTCATCTTGTATAATTAATATTTTTATGTTTACTTACTAGAGTAATTGGATCAGTATTCTTGTTAATAACAAAATAAATTAAAAAATTTCGATTTTCGTGAACAAAAAAGCGTTTTGGTAGATCTTTTGAACAAACTTGGTGTGAAAAGAACTGCTTGCGCGGAACGCTGCTTTTAAATTTTGCCAATAGTTTTAATTTGTGCAAGCGTTAAACAATTGAAAGCAAGTGTTTTTAAAGGGTTTTCTTATCTTTGTAAACGAAATGTCTTAAAAAAAATGTTTGTAAACGGTATTTAAAATATATTAAGCAGTGTTTGCCCGTAATGTTTTATAATTTATATGTGAACTTCGATGATGAATTATAAGAGAATGACTTAATTAACTTTATTTGGTTTTAATGTTTCACAAGTTGATTTGTGTGGTCTTATAAAGTGTATCAATTACCTTTCTAGTTGACCTGTAAGCCTTAAAAATATTAAAAATAATATAAAATAAAATAATATACAATGATACAAAATTTAAAAATAATAAAAAATTGTTTTTTTTTTTTCTTTCTGTCAGGAAGAAATCCTTTAAAAGACTACCTGCAATAAACTGCAATGTAGGTCGTTTTTGTCATTGTAATCTTATTGTGGAAGTTACAAGCGCTTAATGATTGAAACATTAGTTTTGAATGCACCCTCAATAAAACTATTTCGAATTTTTTTAATTCCTGGAAAAATAAATTTAAGCAACTCTTTTTATGCTTGCAAACCTTAAAATATAGAAAATAATTGTTACATTCAAATGTTTTACTTTGTTTTCTTATTGCATGTACACAAATTTTTAAAGGATTTTTCTCCTTAAAAAACTACCTGTAATAAAATGCAATAAAGGAAATCCATTCTGAATATACCCTCAATAAAACATTTTTGTTTTTTCCCAATTATTTATTAAAAAAAATAAATTTTAGCATCCTCAGAACTTTTTTAAGTAATTGTAAAATGTAGCGTTTTTTTAAGGTAAATAGTCAGTTTTCATGGTTTGATATGAAAATAGTTTTTTAAGTAATATCAGTCAAATTGTGTCTTTCAAAACGAATTTGTGAATTTTAATTGAAAAATAAAAATAATAATAAATAAAACAAACCGTTAATCTCAAAAAGTGAAAAAGCAAAATCTTAATATATATAGTATACACAAATATATAATTTTGCCCGAAACTTTGTTAATATGAGACTTGGCAACCCCGGAATTCAAAATTAATTTTGATTGGTCGAAACAAATATATATTATATTTGGATAAAAATCAGGATTTTTTAAATTAATTTAGGTATATTTTATACCTACGTATTATAAATTATTACTCAAAACCCCCGATAAATATGATAAATTGTTGTAATTTCCTTTACACTCACCGGCTTTATTCCTGCTTCTTAACAAACTCATTCTCTATTATTTATGTTGACAATCAAAGTAGACCAAATAAAACCATCTTAAAAATTTTGCTGTCTTTTTATTCGTGCGTGTAAAAGCAGAACCTTCTGTCTTTTAGAATTTTAGTCGCTACCTTGTAGCTAGATAGCGAGTGGGAGATTATTTTTATTCCAACGGACATTCTTTTAAGCATATTGTATAGAAAGGAATTTTAGTGGAACTTAGTTCAAACGTTTCGTCAGAACTAACACTATTTTTTTTTATTTCCCTTTTGTTCTTACAAGCACTTGAACCTGAAGAACGCTAATTAATAGAATAAAACACCTTGAATGCTTTAAAATAATGATTAATTAATTTCTTTATTTTTCATGCTTATATACTAAATTGTTTTACAATAAAGTGATTAAAATTGCCTAGTAAGAAGAATACATTTTGCAAAATTATTGAACCTATTTTTTATTATTAAAGTTAAAATATTAAAATCTGTTTTGTCAACAATAATGTTAAATGGAACTTAATACAAAATGCTCAGGTAATTGAACTTATAAGAAAAAATGTTTAGTCAACAACAATGTTAATTGTCAACAACAATGGTTAATGAACTTAATATAAAATTGGGTTATAAATAATTGTTATTTAATTTTATTTCATTTAAATACGGAAATTGTGCAATGTTTTTAAATACTGATAAAATAATAAAAATAATAAAAAAAATAATAAAATTATGTTGATTAAGTATCAACATTCTCCCCTGCGTTGACCAACGGTCACTGGTGCCAAGCGTTCATTAGGGTTGATGTTTGCAATGTGGATGGTAACAGGTCGGGATAAGGGAACTAGATAAGGTGTCGGTTGAACGATCCTATGAATTTGTCTTCCTTTTTAAGTTGAGTATTACTTGACTATGATGATGGCTATTAAAATGATTAGGGAAATTCAAAGTGCAGTGTCGCTGACGGCATGGTGATGTTGGCTTTGGGAGCTGATTAATTCTGGCAATCTTACAATTGTTGACTCTTCAAGCTGTCTTTGCAGGTTATTCAGTTGACTTAGATGGGTTTCAATCTGGTTGTTAGTATTATTAAAAATTCTTTTGATCTCTTGTGGAGTGCTAATTTGATCAATGTGCCTGAATTGGACGTATGAAGTATGCAAGATATTTGATGCATCAACATGGCCGTGCATAGTGAGAGCGTTGGTTTTTATTATGCAATTTGGTTTTATTTGCATTATTCCAGTGCCTATTATTAGCTGTTGTGATTTTTCAGTGCCGCAAACTGCTGATATTTCTACATTTGTTGTGGTAGCAAAAATCCATTTATTCGGATTTTTCATTTGCGTCCATGTTGTGTTATCTGCCAGACGGGTAAGACTACAATTGGCTGTGTTAACGCTGTTGAGGATATTAATTTCACAGGAATTTATATCCTTTTTGAATCTAAGCTGCTTATTTTGGCATATATATGTATCCCTTATTGCTATAGTGCAGCTTGGTAAATCATCGGTTGTAAAAGGAATAAATTCATCTCTGTGAGGATTCACGGAGTTATCTTCAGAAGATCTAGGAACTGTAGATCGACCAGTGGCAACCTAATTTCAAAGAGAACTTCGTCTTTTGTCACTGCTCCTTTTGCCTTCATAAGCTTGTATAGTTGGACCAAATTATCTTCTTCAATTGGAAGCGTACGTTGTACTGGTAGATGTGCCTTCATTGTAGTTAATTCATGTCTTAGCTGATGTGGTAATAATAAAAGTGGACTGATTTTTTCATGGTGAGCATCGGTTAGTACGTCGATAATCTCTTTTTCTACCCCTTGCAAGTTCAGTGCTGTTAATGTTAATTGATTGGCAAGAAGTGATATTAGTTGTGTTTGGCTGACTTCTGAGAATTCCCTAGCATTTACATTTGTTTCATTGTTAATTCTTGCAACAATCTCTGATAGTTGTTTTTGTGTGCTGACTTCGTCTTCTTTAATTATATTAATAGTGGAATCAATAATTGATGTTTGGTTTTTAAGTAATTTAAAAATATAGTCTGTTTCGATCTTCGCCCTTTTAATGGTGTCTGGCATTTTATTGGCATAGTCTGAGTCCAGCACTCCAAAAAGTGTCCTTGCTACATTTCCAACAATGTTGAAAGCATCCCTTTTAATTCTTTTAGCGGCAAATAGTTCCTTTTCCTCCAGCAATTATTCTTTTACTTGATTGAAATTATTTATTAAAATATTGCATGTTGCCCGATGTGTGATGGTTGAACATAAGTATTGCAACGTGACTAATCCAGACTGAAAAATCTTTAACTCGGACAAAAAAGGTTGTAGATTATAGTATACCATGAGTTTCCATTCAGCTGTTGCTAGTTTTATGGTACCGATACCTTCAAAGTAAAGCCCTGGATCAGAATTGAAGTTCCTTATCTTTACGGGACTGCCCATAACAGCTGGAACAAAAAGTATGGCTACTATCATGGTGAGTACGATAGAGTTAGTAATAGTCTTCGATTTTTTGGTGGGTGGAGTATGTTCTTCGTCAACAGGTTCTGGGCGAATAGGATTGTAATTCCTCTTTGTGAAGTAGCGGAGCTAATCTGTGAATAGGTCTTCTTTTTACTCCTGCAGCTGTTTTACATCTGCTACCCGAACCTTTCGATCATTTCCCTCGTGTGTTTGAAGGATTCTTCCAAGTGGCCAGTTCATAACCGGTAAATTGTCTTCTTTTATGATAACCATCTGTCCTTGTTTCACGTTTTCAGATGATGATTTCCACTTCTGTCTTTCCTGCAGTTGGTGTAAATACTCGGTAGACCAACGTTTCCAGAACTCATGCTTGAGCTGGGAAACGAGTTTCCATCTTGTGGCGAAAGAAATATTTGGTTGCACTGATCTACTATCTACTTGGGCTGTGAGTGGTTCTCCAATTAAGAAGTGTCCGGGAGTCAGCGCAGTTAGATCATTTGGATTAGATGACATCGGAGTTAGCGGACGAGAATTTAATATAGCTTCTATTTCTATAATCACTGTCTCGAGCTCTTCGTGCGCTAGTGACGCTGTTGAAACACTTCGTAGTAAAAGTTGCTTAGCGGCCTTTAATGCTGCCTCCCATAAGCCTCCAAAGTGAGGGGCACGAGGTGGAATAAATTTGAATTCGATGCCTTCTTTACTGCAAGCTTGTAAGATTTTTTCTTTGGAGCTATTATCAAATATCGCTTGATTTAATTCTTCTAGCTGATTCCGCGTACCTATGAAGTTTGTAGCATTGTCGGAATATATGGTCTGGCACCGCCCTCGGCGTGATAAGAATCTTTTTAGCGCTCCAATGAATGCATCTGTTGTCAGTTCGTTACAACTTCCAGGTGTACAGCCTTTGTTGAGAAGCAGACAAAAGCAGCTATGTAAACCTTATGCGGTTTCTTAACCCTTATCTTAAAATGAACCCAAAACGGCCGCAGTAGTCAACACCAGATGTGATAAATGGGCGTGATAGGGTTACCCTGCTTTCTGGTAGATCTCCCATTATTTATGAAAAAAGTTTAGGTTTCGCTCTTTCTTGCCATTGATTTACCCTTGATGATCCAATATTGTTGTCTGGATATGGCCAATAATGATTGTGGGCCACAATGATAGTTTTTTTTATGTAACATTGTGAGTATAAGTTTTGAAATTGAATTGTTGTAGGGTAAAAGTATTGGATGTTTTGCGTCATATGATAGATCAGATGTTCCAATCTCCCTCCGACCCGCAAAATGTTATTTTCATCTAGGAATCGAGATAAACTGCTAATTGTGCTGGACTTGTCTACTTGGTTTTTCTTCGTCAATTCAGATATCTCCTTCATGAAGTCGGAGGTCTGAACTGCGCGAATAATTATATACCGTGAATCATCCAGTTCTCTAGGACTCAGCGAAATGTGTTTTGGTCGAAATTCATTTTGCGTTTTGAATTATTAATGAATCTTAGTACGTAACCCAAAACCTTCTGTAAGGTTATAAATGAATTTTTGTGTTGAATTTCGAATATAGGGCTATAATTGCTTAATGCCATAGTTGCTGTAACAGGAACCAATTTCTTTTTCTCAACATCATTGGGAATTTCTTGATGTAAGTATTTTGATGGACACGATTCCTCTTTTCCATGAAGAAAAAGTGGTCCATATAGCCACAAGTTACATGCTGGCAGATCTACTGCACCAAGTCCTCTGGATAGTATATCGGCTGGGTTGTGTTTTGATCGTACATGGCGCCATTGTTCAGCTAGAGTTAGTGACTGAATTGTTGATACTCTGTTGGCGACAAATGCTTTGTATGAAGATGATTGTGAATATATCCATGACAGTATGATTTCCGAATCAGTCCATAGAAATGTAGCTTGATCTTCAAACTGCAGGTCAGTTTTAAGTCTTTTAGCAAGCTGTGCTGCTAGAACTGCTGCACATAACTCTAGTCGAGGTAATGTCTGCTGTTTCAATGGTGCAACTTTTGATTTTGCACAGAGCATGCGCACGATTGCCTGCCCATTCTTTAGAGTTGCACGAATGTATGCAACTGCACCAAAAGCCTTCTCAGATGCATCTACAAATACGTGAAGTTGAGATTTTACTGGGATTTCGCCCTGGAAGATGTGTCGTGGTATAGTAAAATTGTTAAGATTCTCTAAATCGCTTCTAAATGTGCTCCAAAATGCACTAAGGTCATTAGTTAATGGTATATCCCAATCTAATTCATGATGCCAAAGGTGTTGAAGAAATATTTTGGCCTTAACAATCACAGGAGCTAACAGACCAAGTGGATCAAATAGCCTTGCGAGATCAGAAGTTACTGTTCATTTTGAGATTTGCTGATATTGGGTTAATTTGACTTTAACGCAAAAGTGATCGCTTTTAGGTAGCCAATATAATCCTAAGGTTTTTATTGAATTAGTACTATTATTATCGAAATCTAAGTTAACCTCTTGGTCACCAGTTGGAATATTTTTTAGCAAATGTGGATGGTTTGCGCACCATTTTTTCAAACTAAATCCATATTTTTTAATATAATAATGAGTTCCTTTTGCATCTCCGCTGCTATGTTTAGGTTATCAGAACCTCCAAGGCCGTCATCCACATAGAAGTTGACCATACGGAAACTTGAGAGAATTCTCATTTGCTATTTTTTGTAGACATCTTGTGGTCAGGTAAAGTGCTACACGCGTCCCGTATGTTACGGTGTTAAGTTTGTAATAGGCAAGTGGCGATGATGGACCTTCCCTCCACATAATAAGTTGATATTGTTGATCATTTGGGTTAATCAGTATTTGCCTGTACATTTTCTCGATATCGGTTGTAAAAACGAACTTTGGCAATCGAAAACGAATTAAAATAGAAAATAGATCACTTTGCACCACTGGACCAGTATACATTAAGTCATTTAATAAGTACCAGTTGATGTTTTTGCTGATGCGTCAAACATTACCCGAAGCTTTGTTGTAGTGCTATCAGGTTTGAATACGCAGTGATGTGGAATAAAATATCTTGGATGTGGTAAGTTATCTATGTTTATTCTTTACATGTGGCCTAGTTGCTCATATTCTTTCATGAATTGCGTATACTGAACTCGGATATTTTCATTCTTTTGGAGTCGTCGCTCCAAACTAACAAATCTGTTGTATGCCATAGCTTGTGAATCACCCAATGATGTTGGGTTTTCCCGAAATGGAAGACTGACGATAAAGCGACCATCTGTGTTAGTTTGAGTATGATGAATAAAATGAGCTTCACATTGAGTATCTGCTGGAGACAGAATCCTTTCATTTGGTTCTACTTCATCGAGTTTCCATAGTTTTTCGACCGCTTGTTCTAGTGAAGACACACCAAATACTGCACATGTAAGTAGTGGTTTTGAGCTATGGGCAATGTTTTGTCGTACAGAGCCGCCCACGATCCAACCAAGTAACGTGTTTTGAAGCGTTGGACCGCCGTTATTCAGTTTTATTGCACCAGGCTGCATAAGACTAAAATAGAATTCAGCGCCAAGGAGGACATCGATTTTTCCTTGCTGGTAGAATCTGGGATCTGCTAAGTAGATATTACTTGGAATGTTCCAAGTTGAAACATCGAGGTTTTGATTTGGTTGTGCCGGAATGATAGTTGGGAGGACAATCGCTTCCAAGTTTGTTGAAAAGTCATTATTTGTAAAGAACATCTCAACATTCACGCGGTACTCTGCTCGTTTCTTAATCCTTCCCACACCATCAATGCATAAGGACGCTTCCATTGGATAAGTCGTTCAGTCACAATATTTACTTGTGAACCTGAATCTAGTATTGCTCGAAATTCGTGTGTAATGCCATTTGTAGCCTTGATAACTACTTTTGCTGTGGCCAGCATGACATAATTCTGATGCCCTGTCATTGGCTTCATAGATGTGGATAAGACTGTGATCGTCTCTCCTCTTTTGTTTGTGGATTGCACATGTGGAAGTGATATCTTCTGGTTTTTTTTTGTATCTTGTTGTAATGTAATAATGAATTATGCTTCTTGTTACATTTTTTACATCCACTGGAGGTGCAAACCTTTGTTACGTGATCATCCCTGAGACAGTTAACACAGAGTCTTTGTTGCTGTGCCCATCTCAATCTGGCTGATTCTGTCATGTTTAAAAATTTTTTGCAGTAATAGAGTGGATGATTCCCTGTTAAAGAAAGCTTGCAATTAATTTTATTATTATTATTATTGTCCATAGATGCCACAGATGATACTGTCATCTTTTCTTTTTGAGGGGTAGTTAATTTTTCCTTGTAACTAATTGATTCCATTGATTGAAATTGAATCTCAAGGAAGGAGAATAATTTTTTAATTGTTGGCACATCTCTAGGTTTAGTTAGTGATTGTATAAATCGAATGTAGAGAGCACGATCTAGTTTTTTAACACTAGGTTTACGAGACGCGTCATTTTGACGCATTTCAAATTTTGTAAGGAAAAGTACAAACACTGTTTGCATTTTTATCTTATCTCTTGTATTGACTTTTATTCAATGGTCGAGATAATATATATTGAGGTCTACTTTTTTTCAAAAGTGTTGAAATATTGAAATTCTTTATGTGGTATACCTATCTCTACGGATATGCGTCAATTTGACGTGATCGTAATTTATACAAAGACAAAGCGATAAGCAACTTTTGCGCAATAAGAGAAAGAAGGGAACGCAGAATGTCAGTTGATGTTAGAGTGCAAAGAGATTTAGAAGGTTTTAGTTGCTTAGTTCGAGTATTGAAAAATAAAGTACTAGAATATTTTTTGAATTAGTAATATTATTGTGAAAATTTTATACTATTTTGATAAAAATCCCTTCTGTACCATCTAAATATGTCTAGAAGAGGAAATAAAATTTTACAAAACATAGTTAGTATTTGTGAAGAGTGTTCTGGCTCTGAAGAGGATGAAAATGAAGTGATTCAAGACGAGGATGAAATCGAGATTTTGGAATCTGATGAAAGTATGCAAGCAGGGGACTCATCAGACATTGAAAAAGAAAATCATCAGAAAAAGGATGCGTATCGCAGAAAAAGGATGCGTATCCTATCCTCCGATTTTGAATCCGAGAATGAGACAAGTATTAGGAGATCGTCCCAAAATTCGGAGGCAGTCTGTGATACAGAAATAGCGGTCGATGGAACAACTTGGACGAAATTGAAAGTGGGCGGATCTAGTGGCCGCTATCCTTTCCACAAAATCTTCAAAGACATCGCTGGGCCTACTGGCTACGCAAAACGCAATGTGATGGAAGGTAACGTAAGCAGTGCTTTTCATTTGATTATAACCAAAAAGATGATGGAACATAGAAAAAGTTGTACTGAAGAAGAAGCAGGTCGTGTTTTGAAAGGAGATTGGAAGATTTCAACCACAAAGTTGCTTGCTTTTATTGGGATTTTGTACGCTAGGGGAGCGTATGAAGCAAATTCGCTGAATGCTTTTTATTTGTGGTCCAAAGAATGGGGACCTGCTTTTTTTTCTAATATAATGTCCAGAGATGATTTCATTCAAATTCTTCGATTTGTCCGATTTGATAAAAAAACGGAACGATCTAGACGTTTACGCACCGACAAATTTGCAATGATATCGGAAATATGGAATCAATTTATATACAATAGCCAATGCTGTTATAAACCTCATGAAAATATTTCAATAGACGAGCAACTGTTCCCTACAAAAGCCCGCTGCAAATTCACTCAATACATGCCAAAAAAGCCTCACAAATTTGGGATAAAATTTTGGTTGGCAGTAAATGTGCAATCTAAATACGTTATAAATGGGATTCCTTACCTAGGGAAGGATGAAACGCGGAATTCAACACCGTTGGGCGAATTTGTAGTTATGAAGTTAGCGGAACCATATCTTCATCACGGAAGAAATATAACTACGGATAATTTTTTCACCAGTTTTCCTCTAGCTGAAAAATTAGTTGCAAAAGGGACCAGTTTAGTTGGAACTATTCGAGCCAACAAGAGAGAACTTCCAAAGCCAGCAAAAATCAAGAAAGATAAAATGAAGTTGTATTCTTCAGAACATTATAAATCAGGAAACTGCATACTTACTATATATAAAAGTAAGCCAAATCTAAAGGTGCTGTTACTAAGTACTAAGCACACTTTTATAAAAATAAAAGACAATAAAAAACATACACCGGAAACAATAGCTTATTACAATAAGACAAAGTTCGGAGTCGACGTAGTGGATCAAATGGCTCGCAAATATACCAGCAAATCAGCATCTTTTCGATGGCCTCTCCAGGTCTTTTTTAACATCTTAGATTTAGCGGCAATTAACGCATGGATATTATACACAGAGTGTACAGGGTCAAAACTATCCAGAAAGGAGTTTCTATTTCAGTTGGCCAAAGAAGTTACAGAAGGAGAAAAGAAAAAATCCAACAACATAGATTATAATCACCCATTACCTAGTACTTCGGGAGAACGTAGGACTTGCCAAATTGGCTTTTGCAAAAGAAACAGAAGCAATAACATCTGTAAAATATGTCAAAAGGTTGTTTGCGGAAAATGTACAAACAAAATTGAGTATTTGTGTCAAAAATGTGCAAAATAAATGTCAAATATTGAAATAATCTGTAATAAAACTATTGAATAATAAAACCTTTCTATAAATATATATCTCACATTTTCATTTGTTTCTTATAGTATATAATTACATTATTTTCTAAGTGTTGGTATATGTATTCGTCTCTGCGTCAAATTGACGCGTGTTCGTAGAGATAGGTATATCAGAAACGTCAGTAAACCTAGTGTTAATCATCAGTTGTATGATTATGGCATCCCAAGATGAAGTGTTAATATTTGAGTTATTTAACGCCAACAGACATTCTTTGGTAGTGTCATGAAGAGTCTTAGTTGACGCGCTAGACATGGTTACTGTAGGTTGGTTAAGGATCTTGTCTACTAACGTCGCTACTATAACTCTTTTGTTATCATAGCGCTCCTGAAGAAGTGTCCATGCTGTCTTGTAGTTCTCTTCGGTAAGCGTTAGATGACTAATAAGTTTTCGGCTTCTCCTGAGATGCTTGATTTGAGGTACCACATTTTCTGAACGTTTGGTAGAGGTTGCTTGTCGACCATTTCCGTAAACAGTTCATAAAACTGACACCACTTTAAACAATCTCCATTAAATTGTGGAATTGTAACTTTTGGTAAAGGCAATGAGCTATGTACGCCTATGTTGCTTCCCAATTATAATGCACCATCTACATGCTGCCGTTTGTGTTGATCTGATAGTACTGCCAATTCTATCAAATAGTGCTGAACTGAGTCACCTAGTTTATGGTATTCATTCTGGTCAAGTTCCAGTCTTGTAGGATCTTCGACTTCATGCCACAATTCATCATAAAATTCATGAATTTGATTCCATAATTTTTATTATGGTTTCACTCTTTATCTGATAAAATTGTGATGGATGATCCTCTCCCTCCAACGATAACCCTTTCAATAAACGTGTTAAGGCCGTCATTCGAGCTTTTAGTTTTCTACCTAGCCCTTTAACTTGAGGTGACAATACTTCATGATCAGATGGATTGGGGGACTTGAGCTCTAAAGTTTCTTTTCTGATTGTTGGTAATGGCTTGATGCTGAGCTTTTTAATTTGAGACGTAAGAAAATCAATTGTCTCACTGAACATTTCTCCTATGAATTCGTGTAGGTTTTGGACAATATATGGATCACTGGCTGATAGCGTATTATCTCTTCTAATCGCGTTTTCTGTTTTGTCAAAGACCTGCCATAATGTATTTAGTTCTTCCCTTTTAGTTTTGTAGAAGTCTAACGTTCGCCGATCATGTGGGGCCTTCTTGATGTTTGAAATAATTTTTTCTATCTCAGTTGCTTTTGCTTGCTGCTGAGATATAAGACTCTCTAGGTTAGCCATGTTAGATTGCCGTTAAATTGATTATTTGAAAAAAAAACAGGTAAGTAGTATCCCTACTGTTGAGTTGTTTTATACAGATTGGCTGTCCTGATAAATTGGACTGACTATCCTGATGAATTGATTTGTACGGACTGGCTGTCCTGATAAATTGGACTGATTATCCTGATGAATTGATTTGTACGGACTGGCTGTCCTGATAAATTGGACTGATTATCCTGATGAATTGATGCGTGTTTGTTTTAATTTTTAAGGTTCCTTACCACTGGTGGGAGGAAACTTTAGAAATTATGTAATCTAGGGGTCACCAAAATGTATAGAAATGAATTTTAGTGGAACTTAGTTCAAACGTTTCGTCAGAACTAACACTATTTTTTTTATTTCCCTTTTGTTCTTACAAGCACTTGAACCTGAAGAACGCTAATTAATAGAATAAAACACCTTGAATGTTTTATAATAATGATTAATTAATTTCTTTATTTTTCATGCTTATATACTAAATTGTTTTACAATAAAGTGATTAAAATTGCTTAGTAAGAAGAATACATTTTGCAAAATTATTGAACCTATTTTTTATTATTAAAGTTAAAATATTAAAATTTGTTTTGTCAACAATAATGTTAAATGAAACTTAATACAAAATGTTTAGGTAATTGAACTTAAAAGAAAAATGTTTAGTCAACAACAATGTTAATTGTCAACAACAATGGTTAATGAACTTAATATAAAATTGGGTTATAAAATAAAGTGCTTAGTTAACAATAATAGTTATTTAATTTTATTTAATTTAAATACGGAAATTGTGCAATGTTTTTTAATAATGATAAAATAATAAAATAATAAAAATAATAAAAAAAAAATAAAATTATGTTGATTAAGTATCAACACATATATTGCTCACCAATTAAACCAAACACAGTTGAAAAACTATGAGTAGAATCCACGATTATCGGTGTAAATTTTTCTTTCATTGAAAAGTTTTCTTCTTCATCGGATAACAAATGAAATCTGTTGTTGCTCGTGGTAGGTACATCGGACACTTTAGAAAACTTGTATTTGGAGCTATTGCCCTAGTACCTTTTCCTTTTCTGACCGAAAGAAAATTAAACAATTAAAAACAAAAGTTTTTAGGTTGTTTATCAAAAATTATATTAATTTTTTTGCACTTGTAAAAATTCACACGTTGTCTTCTGGCTTCTATATCCCAATAGAATATCTTAATGTGATTCAATATTTGGTTCATTATAAAAAAGGCGGTTATATAGGTCGATAGCAAATGTGATCATTATTGGGAAAGGTCGCCGAGTTAAGGTATAAATTTAACGTGCTTAGTAATTTGTTTCATCTGTCAGTTATTATAGATTTCAATCAAACAGTTAAATTTTAAGAAAAGGAGTTATTTACCTTTTCTAAATTATTAAATAAAAACCTTCTAAATAAATTAATGTTGCGAAATATTTGCTTAGCTCTTTAATAGTTTTAAAGTACTATTCAATGCTGACAATGTATTTATTTCAATTTCTGTAGTCCTTAATCTGATAGCGCATGGTTTACGCATATATAAATCCGAAGGAAAGTTAGGATCGCGCTTGACAACGATGACCAACAATTTTCACGTCATGTGTCAGAAGAATTTCCTTTTTTTATTGAAGAACAACGTAGGTTTGCAACTTTTGATTTATTAAAAAGTTTACAACATTTACGCACGCGAAATTTTTCCTTTTGAAAGAGTCTTGAGTATTTGTAATGAAGAATTCCGTTCAGAAAACATAATCAAAATTAATAATATATTTAGAGCAAACGATTTTCCTACAAGTGTTGCTAATAACTTGATTAAAAACTACGAAACAACTAATAACAGGAAAGAAATAGACTCCAACCAAACTGTGTTTTAATCAATGATTTATATACCAGTTTTATCTAAGAGGTTTTAAAATTCTAAACTCTTTGACAAAGACAACTATAAAATAGCTCAAAAATCATTTAATAATATAGGAAAACTGTACAGTAAAACTAAAGATAAAATTGACAAATTTGAGAAATCTAACGTTGTGTATAAAATACCCTGTAATGGCAACAGTAAAATAAAATGTGAAATGGTATAAGTGGGTACTACTAAAAGTAAATTCAAAACAAGAATAGCTGGACACAAATCAGATCAGCGAAGTCGTAGCAATAATAACAACAATTTGCAAAAAACAGTATTAGCGGCCCACTGTGCACATGAAGGTCATACTCCAGACTTTGATGAGACAACAATATTGCCGTTATATGTTGGAGATGTTACATATTATTAATATGTAGTAAAAATCTATAATACATTTTATTTAAATTCCAATTAATGAAGCTCTTTAAAGCTCACGGCTTTTCTAACGTTATGCAGCATTTGCAAAACATGAGTTTTGCAGATACTTGTTTACCTTTAATTTAATTTGGTTCCCACCGACTAACAAATTTCTAATTTCTTCAGTTATTCAGCTACACCAGCACTTAATAAACAGTACATCTTATTTAACTTTACCTTTAATACAATTCGGTTCCCACCGAATTGCGGGTTTCTAATTTCAGGACAATTCTGCTGGGCCAGCATTTTATTGCTAATATATTTTAAGTATCTTTAAGTTAGTTTTTAGAAACAAAATCATTATTAAAATAAACGTTCAAGATTGAAGACGGCGGCAACCGCTTCAATCCCATAAAAATGTGTTTTTAAATAATAGTTATATAACATTATGTATTGAAATTTAAATATGCTGCACCAATGCTTTCAATTGTGAATGAAATTAAATGTTTGTGTTATACTTTTAAACGCTCTTTTATTATGTACAAATATTATAATTAATATCTTATGGTAACCCTGTTTAGTTTATGTAACCGGTATCCATATACTACCCGTTATTAAAATAATACTCATAGAATAATACCGTTTTTGTAACTTGCATTGTCATTAAAGGCCTCATAAGTCTTTACTTTCTGTTGCTGTTCTGTTCCGTGCCGTTCTGCTTTTTTAAATTATTGTAATTAGTTTTTCTGTAACAAAATATCAGCTGTTTATAATAAGCAAAGAAAACACAATACACAGCACAACAAAAAATAAACTACAATTACAATAACATAAATAGTTTGTATACAATTTTGCACTCACACTACCAAACAACTCCAAGCAACTTAACGCTGAATTCTGTTTTCTACTGATTCAAACGGAACAGAACAGAACGTCAAAGTAATAACAAACCACAAATACATATTTTCCATTTAACAAAAACTGATCAGCTGATTCGTCACAGAGCGGAGAGTAAAGACTAATTCTGCGTTAATAAAAGAGCGTTTAAAAGTATAACATGGTGTCAGGTTTTTAAAGAGAAAAAGTTTAAAAAATATTTGGTTACATACAAAATGGTTGGCCCGAAAGCAAAAAACAAGTAGATATGGAAGTACAACAATATTATCCAATCAAAGATAATATAAGCCAATTGAATGGAACATTGTGTTGGGGCACTTTCTAGTTTTTTGTGTAAAATAACCTTTTCATCTACTACTTTTGATATGTATCAGTAAAATTGCAACTGTTCAATACATTGAATTGTACTAATATTCTCTCTTTTACTATTTCTTTTCATCACTTTCGCAAAATTAAAATGTACTGAAATGAAACTAAATACAAATAAATATCACTCACTTTGCGTATATTAATTGAAGACACAACATCGTTTCAATTTTCGAAAGTAGCCAAAGGTTCAATATTTTTGGCGCCCAACGTGGGGCCCGACCTTCTACAACTTAATATTCTATTTAGTGGTACAAACTAAATTGACTTTTTTAATCTCGCAAACTAAAAACATCAATTAAGTGGATTAGCTGCTCGAACGAGAATTTACAAATAATCCGACTGGGGAGTGTTAGCCATAGCGAGAATTTACAAATAATCCGACTAAGGAACGTTAGCCATAGAAAGAATTTACAAATAATCCGCCCGAGGAACGTTAACAATCATAGCAACAGGAATTCTTTCTGGAAGTGGAATCGCAACCATACATATTTGTATAAGTATACAATCAAGTCATACAGGTATTTTTTAAAATATTCAGTAAAAATTGCAAGGTGTCCATAATTGACTGTTAGGAGGGAACAATTGTTTTTGGCAAGGCATACAAACTTACATAGGTATGACCACATAACTTTAAGTTGTTGAAACCCACGAAATTGTATTACAACCAAATACAAATAAAACAACCGTACGCTAACGGAGTTAAAAAAAAGAAAAGCCCTTATATCTTCAGATCAAAATATACAAACATACGTATGCACATGTATATACATACATATGAATATACATATATGTATTTTGTCTGTATTTTCAACGACTTAATTGCTCACCGTTTCAATTTGATTTAAATTTCCAATAGTCTCCATTTGTTTGTACAACAACAATTGTGCACTAAATGTTTTATTGTTTAAGAGATCAAAAAGATTCGTGCTCTTAATCTTTAACATGGCTGAATTAGAATCTCTACAGAGACAACGTGGGTCTGTAAAGGCAAATGTTACACGAATAAAAAATTTAGTTAACGATTCAATGCCTACATCTGAACTTGAGTGCCGATTAAGTTTAGTAGAGGCTTATTTTAAGCAACTACTTTCTATTCAAAATGAAATAGAAATGTTAAACATAAAGGATTCTGCGAGAGCAGATATAGAAGAACTTTGCATTTTGACAAAATCAAGAATAATTGATCTTATGGGTGACAATTACAAGAGAGCTACAGAAGCATCATTTTCTATCCCAGGTATTTCTAAATCGAAACTGCCAAAATTGAACTTACCAACGTTTGATGGCAAATACGCCGAATTTAAAAATTTTATAGCAACCTTTAAACAATTGGTGCATAATGATTCATCGCTCTCTGATATTGAGAGATTCAACCACTTGTTACATTGTCTTTCTGGACAAGCTCTTGATACTATAGGTGCCTTTGAAGTAACAAAGGAAAATTATGTTAAAGCTATCGAACGACTCGATGAGCGTTATAATAATAAAACACTGATTTTTCTTGAGCACATTTCGAATATTTATGACTTACCGTTAGTTGAAAAACCTTCTTCTATGCAACTGCGCGCGTTAATTGACAACGCTTCTGCAATTTATGGTTCATTAAAATCGCTAGGAAATGAGAAAGATATTTATAATGTTATGCTAATTCATTTAGTTTTAACAAAGGTTGACCCAGAAACCTGTATGAAGTGGAAAGAAACAATCGACTTTAGCTGTCTGCCAACATGGGATGGATTCACAAGGGTTTTAGAGCGTAGATGCCAATATTTAGAATCTATTGATTCACAATCATCATTAGTTAATAAACTTCCTTTAGTAGGAAAAAATGAAAAACGTAGCGTATCTCGTCGTCAGCCTCAAAACCATACGTTTCTAACTCAAGTCAAAAGAAATTGTGTCTTTTGCAAGCGAGTAGATCATTGGGTAAGCAACTGTTTAAATTTCAAATCTATGAATGTAACAAGCAGGTTTGATGCTGTTAAAAAACTAGGTGTTTGTATAAACTGCCTTTCACCTGGACATAACGTTTCCAACTGTATTTCAAAATATCGCTGTAAAATATGCAAAAACGCTCACCATACTCTGTTGCATCGGGAGCTACCATCAAGTAGTAACAATTCCACTGCTACGTTTAGCCCAGCGCCTCAAGCAGCTGTAAATACTCATGTTGAAAATCAATCAAGTAGTGTAATACTTGCAACAGCTGTTATTCTTATTTCTGATAGTTCAGGTGGGTATGCATTAGGTAGAGCACTTCTAGATTCTTGTTCCCAGGTGAATTTAATAACTGAAAGGTTCGCAAGCTTTTTAAATTTGCCACATAGGAAAACATCAATCGAAGTCTCTGGCGTTGGAAGCACAACATCTAATATGAAGTATGAAGTCGAATCAACCGTGAGATCGTGCTTTAACTGTCATGAGTATTCTCTTAATCTTCTGGTTACAAATCGCATTTCAGGATATCTACCATCCAGAAATATCGATATCAGTGGTTGGAATATTCCCCAAATCGATATGGCTGATGAGAATTTCTATAAACAACAACCTATTGACTTGTTGCTTGGAACTGAATACTTTTTTAATGTATTATGTAGCCGAAAGGTCTGTCTTGGTCCAAAGATGCCTACTTTTCAAGAAACCAAAGCAGGTTGGATTGTCACTGGACGCTACGCACCGAAAATAAGATCATCGGCAACAAAATGTTTAGTTTCGACATCAGAACATGCTAATCTTAATGAGCAAATAACATTTTTATGGCAAATGGAAGAAGTTTTACACCCCGCAAATAAATGGACAACAGAACAGCAGTTGTGTGAATCATATTTTACAGCAAATGTAGAGACTAATGCACTTGGAAAAATCATAGTGAAACTACCTTTTAAGAAACATTTTTCTGTTTTAGGGTCATCATATAACTCGGCTTTGAAAAGATTTTATCTTCTTAAACGTCGTCTTGCTCGAGACACAAGTTTAAAATCACAATATATACACTTCATGGCTGAATATGAACAAATGGGCCATATTTCACTTGTATCAACTCCTAACCTTAGCTCACCCCACTACTTTATACCCCATCATTGCGTACTTCGCCCAAACAGTACAACTACAAATGGTTGTTTTTGACGCCTCGGCGAGAACTTCATCAAAAAAATCATTAAACGATATTCTTCTTGTAGGCCCAACCATACAAGATGATTTATTTTTACAGGTTCTTCGCTTCCGGTTATACAAATATGCACTTACAGGCGATATTGTAAAAATGTTTCGAATGTTTCTGGTTCATGATTCCCACCGACCATTTCAGCAAATTTTGTGGAGAGCTAATGAGAGTCAACCTGTTAATATTTATCAGCTTAACACTATTACATATGGTATGTCAGCATCGCCATTTCTAGCAATACGCAGCTTACGGTTTCTGGCGGATAAATTTGAATTTTCACATAGAGATGGCGCTGAAGTACTTCGAAATCATTTTTACGTCGATGACATGATAACCGGAGCAAACACCGTTGAAGAGCTACATCAAATCAAGAATGAAGTCTCTTACATCTTATTTAAGGGTGGCTTAGAAATCGCAAAAATTCAGTCGAATCATCCTGACTTCTTATCTGATAATAATTTACCGAAAAACATGAATATGGAAAAGTTACAAATTCAAAGCGCTCTTGGTATTACCTGGGATCCAGTAAATGACACATTTCTTTTTGCATTTAAAACAGAGGAGCGGTTTTCAACAGTTACAAAACGAGCAATTTTGTCTTTAACTGCGTCGGTTTTTGACCCAATGGGGTTAATCTGTCCTATAATAATTACTCTAAGAGTCTTATTGCAAAACCTGTGGCTACAAAATTACGATTGGGACACAGAAATACCTAACAACATCAGAAATCCACTGAATATGTGCTTAGAGGATTTGCGTAATATACACACAATTTCTATCCCTCGATTTGTTTTGAATGATAATATCGCCAAAGTACAATTACACGGATTCAGCGATTTTTCCCTGCGAGCGTACGGTTGTTGTTTCTACGTTTGTATTCGAGATAAGCATAACAACATTAAAACAACTCTTTTTGCGGCAAAATGTAGGGTAGCTCCAACAAAAAAAAGGACAATGCCCCAACTGGAGCTATGTGGTGCTCACCTGTTGTCACTTCTATATCGGAAAATACTCCCTATTATAAAGTCATTCAATCCACAACTATATTTTTGGACTGATTCGACTGTAGTGCTTAGATGGCTGCAGCTACACTCGTCAACATTGACCACTTTTGTCGGAAATCGTATTTCCGAAATTCAAGAAATCACAGCAAGTGGTTCTTGGCGACATGTACCAACAGCAATGAATCCTGCTGATCTCATTTCACGAGGTTGCTCCCTGGACACTTTAAAAAAGTCGTTTTGGTTTTCTGGACCTGATTTTCTTAAAAAACACGAATCACAGTGGCCTAAGTCTCTTAACGAGTGTGATGAAACCGTCGTAAAATCTGCTATTCGATTATCACTTTTCAAATGCGAAATCAAACCCAACTGTATTTTGGAATTATGTGAAAGGTTAAGCTCATTTTTAAAAATCGTACGCGTCGTAGCTTTGTTATGCAAATTCTTCCGTCGCACAAACCAGCTTTGTTTTAAAGAACAACAACATGCGCTGCATTGTATCGCCTGGAACTTACAGCAACATTATTTCGTAGAAGAAATTTACTTATTAAATAAAAATTTAGACATTAAAACATCATTTAAATCGCTTGGCTTATTTATTGACAACAGTATGCACTTTCCCCTCGTTCGTGTAGGCGGCCGGCTAGAAAATGCAAATATACCAACCAATCGAAAGCATCCTATTTTATTGCCAAATTCAAAATTTGTGTTAAATTATATAAGACATCTTCATGTTAAAAATTACCACGCTGGACCAAAGGCGCTTGTTGCTTACTCTAGACAAATATTTTGGATTGTTAACGTTCGAGCTGTAGCACGAAAGGTAGTCCGTTCATGCATTAGCTGTATTCGGTATCGTCCGAAGCTCATTGAACAAGTTATAGGAAATCTTCCTCGTGAACGTGTCACTCCAGCGAGACCATTTCAACGCTGTGGGATAGACTTTTTTGGTCCTATAAATACTTACTTTAAAATAAGGGGTAAAATGCCAACCAAAAGTTATGGTGCAGTTTTTATATGCTTCGTAACAAAGGCGGTGCACATCGAATTGGTGTCCGATCTCTCAGCAGACGCATTTATTGCGGCATTAAAGAGGCTTATAGGACGTGGTTTACCATCTGATATCTTTAGCGATAATGCAACAAACTTTGTTGGTGCCAATAATAAATTAATTGAGTTAAAAAATGCCTTCTTAAATAAACAATTTCAATACTCACTAAACTACTTTTGCTCTAAAAACTTTATAAATTTTCATTTCATACCACCAAGGGCACCACATTTCGGAGGCCTCTGGGAGGCCGCAGTGAAGAGTGCGAAGGGTCATTTATATCGAACATTGGCTGGAGCGAAACTAACGTTTGAAGAGCTCACAACTGCGTTAGTAGAAATTGAAGCTATAATGAATTCACGACCTATTGCTGCATTGTCTAGTGACCCTAATGATTTAGAATCCCTGACACCTGGTCACTTTTTAATTGGTGGGCCCCTTAATTCTTTACCAGACAGATCTGTTCAGTGCGAAGATATCAGCTTACTTGAAAGGTGGCGCCGTATTTCGGCCGCAAAACAACAATTCTCGCGTCTTTAGTCACAAGATTATTTAAATGAGATGATACAACGCAAGAGATGGTTTAAATCAACACCCAATTTGAACCCAGGAATGCTCGTTCTAATCCATGAAGATAACCTGGCTCCCCTTCACTGGCTTATAGGGCGTGTTATCAACACTATATCCGGAAAAGATGGAAAGGTACGTGTGGCCGATATAAGGACATCAAAGGGAATATTACGCAGACCCATTAACAAGCTGGCATTACTCTTGGAATCTTGAAAGTGGATACTTTCAACGCCGCGGGAATGTTGGGGCACTTTCTAGTTTTTTGTGTAAAATAACCTTTTCATCTACTACTTTTGATATGTATCAGTAAAATTGCAACTGTTCAATACATTGAATTGTACTAATATTCTCTCTTTTACTATTTCTTTTCATCACTTTCGCAAAATTAAAATGTACTGAATGCGTATATTAATTGAAGACACAACATCGTTTCAATTTTCGAAAGTAGCCAAAGGTTCAATACATTGTTTAATGGTAAACGCATTATAATTCCAAAATCTTTAAGATCTTAAATTTTGCGCAATATACACGAAGGCCATATGGGTATTCAAAATTGTCAAAGCTTAGCTAGATGTTCAATTTACTGGCTCAATATAAACAATGATATCTACAATATGGTGTCTAATTGCGAAACATGTTTAAAATTCAGAAACTCCAACCCTAGAAAAAATCTTGAAAGTCATGAAATTGTTGAAATACCATGGTACAAGGTTGGTTGCGACCTGTTTGAATTTGATAAAAAAATGTATTTATTGATGGTTATTATTCTTAGTATTTTGAAGTTGAAATACTAGGATTTGGTTATTCGCTTATACAGGTTGCTACGAAATGTAAATTAATATTTGCAAGACATGACATTCCAAACGTTTTAATCTCCGATAATGGGCCACCCTTTAACTCACATAATTTTAAGCAATTCTGTACGGATTGCGGTGTATACTTTATGACTTTAAGTCCTTATATATCTCGATCGAATGGTCTCGCAGAGAGGTCAATTCAAATAATCAAGAATATTTTGTACAAATGTAAAGATAATAACACAGATCCCTATATAGCATTTTTACAACATCGTACAACACGCAAAAATAATTTGCCTAAGCCATCAGAATTACTTATTAGCAGAAAACTGAAAACAACATTACCTTTGGTCTTGAAAGATCTAACTCAGAAATTAATAAATTTAAAGACATACAGGAAACTATGAAAAACAATAAGTTAAATTCATGCAAATACTATTACAAAAACACATTTGAGTTAAAACCAGTTTTTATAGGTGAAAAAGTAAGATTTAAAAAGAGTCCAACATCCGTATGGTTTAATAGTAAAATTGTAAAAAAATGCAAAGAACCTAGCTCTTTTCTCGTTAAGGATAATAATGGAATAATATACAGATGAAATAGACAGCATATTATGAAGTTATCATCTCCCAATTTGAATTTTATAGATAATAATAATAAAAAACCTAACTCAAATATACATGAAAAAGAAAATATTTATTTTTCTAATTTGGATAGTAATTATACAGGTTCTAATAATGATGAAAATGTTAATATAAACCGTAGCGATGAAAATGTTTTTGAAAATAATCATAACAATGAAAATAGTAGAGCGAATCTTAGTAATGAAAATATTACCAATGAAATAAGAACAGATAACCAAATTTATTTATAGGCTCAATTTGTAAAATGAAAGTGTTATGATTACATTTTAAAAATAAATAATATTTTTTGTATTTGATTTAATTTATTACTTTTTTCAAATTAAAAGAAATATTTTCGCGTTTACAAATAGATATGTCTGCTCCAGTATCCAACAAAAAAAAAAACAATTATTGAACTTTGCTTTTTGCTAAAATTGTAGTATTACCCTGTCGCAGTGCACCAAACTATGCAAAAACTTGTTAATAAACCTTTTAAATCGGAGAAAGTTACTAATCTGTTACTTCGAACATTTGAAGTGAGCTTGAAATTATAGACGTAATTAACGAAAACTTCTCTGTCTTCTGTTCTTAAAAGATCGTGTAACAATTCCGTTTGAATTAAGAAATCTTCTAACGCCTACTATTGATATATCGAAATGAGCCATGACTGTGGAATTATCGGTCTTTTTTATTAATATTTGTAAAGTTTTTTGTTCTTTTATTAATAAATTATCTAAAAGTGGAATTAGTCTTTTATATAATTCCTCAAATTAATTAAAATTATCTTTGTATGCTGTCACCTCTAAATCCTCAGAATCCTCAGAATTTTCAGTTATTTCTTTTTTTTATGTATTCGATTCGTTTTAGTTTTTCTAGTTTAAAATTTAAAGTGTAAGTTCTATCTTTACTCTTCTTTATGTTTTTCTCTAACTTTTCTAGTTCTATTATATAATTGATTATTGTATCCATTTACAATTTATTTATTATATATGTGTATTATTCTTTTTTGTGTTGGCGATTTTTTTATCTGTCCGCCCTTTTTTTTATAAATACAACCTTGAATATCAATAAGCTGTTGGTGATTTTTCTAAACTTGGTAGGACTTGTAATATATACTTTCCATTAACATGTGTTTATTTAAGTTTTGTTTCTCTAAATATTATTAAAGAGTTTTATGTTTAAAGTGATTTTAATAATTTAATTCATTAAAAAAAAATTCATATAAAAAAAGAAAATGTTTTTATTATTTTTTTTATGTTTGTGCTACGGTATTTCTGCATTTCAGCTTCTAATTTGACGCCAAATTTCACTGGCTATAAGTTTTGTTTTCACTTATGATTATTTTAAATAAAACAAGAAAACAGTTTTAATTTTTTAATAATAAGTTTAGTTTTATTAATTATAAAAAATATTCATTTAAGGTTTTATTTTTATTATTATAATTATTGAACAGTAAGGATATTAATGTCCTTTTTAAATTTTAACTATTTCACAATCACTTAATCGACGGGTTCACTTAAGCGTTTTAACTTTGAATGCCTCTGTTTTTTCTGACTACATGCTTTATATATACTTTTAAAAGAGAATCTGGCAAAATGTAACATATTAACAAAAAAGAAAAATTAAGAACTGGGATTGCAGAAAGACATTTGTCGCCTAGCAACAAGTCAAAACATATTATAACTGGGAATGCAGAATTACAAGTTTACTTATCTTACGTGCGAATCGTGCGTGCGTAAGAAAGAAATAATGCAATTGTTAAATCTAGCTTAGTAACAATAGTAAGTTTTAATTGGGAATGAAGAATCATGATTTACGCTTAGTAACAGAATAAAGCGCAAGCAAGAATACGACAAAACAAGATCGTACATGCAGAATTACGCATAGAGACAAGATTGTGCATGTTCGATCATGTTTTTGTAAATATATAAAAACAAAAAAAAAAAAAAACAAAAGCTTACAATAAGAAATTAAGGGGGATTTCTATAAAACAATTATATTATGTTAGGGTTTCCATACTTAGTATCTAGCACAAATATGTACATGTAACTCCTCTATCGCTTGATTGACGCTCCGAGGAAATTTTAAGTGAATGCGAAATATATTAATATACATACATAATTGTAAACATTCATTAATTAAAAATAATTATTTATGTACAAAATAAAGCTTATTTTTTTCAATTTTATTATAGTACCTATTGGTTTTCTATAGTTACACTTTTTTCTGATTTTTTATTTCATTTAGAATAGCGTATCGCTGCTACTTTCCTTATTCAAAATTCTCGGTTTTTTAATCTTTTAATATAATATAATAGGGCATTATACATATTGTGCTTTTACAACAAGATTATTAAATTTTTTCATTTTATTGATTTAAATTTTTAGTTTCATTAATTTAATTTCAATAAGGTATATTTGCAAAGTAAAAAAATAAGGAATAAATTATATGATATTTTTTTATACTTTTATGTTTTCTAACTTGTAACAGCAATAAAACTGCATATAACATTAATTTTCGTTAGATTTTTCTTTTACTTTTAAATTTAGATTTTCCTTTTTCTTTTAATATGTGATTTATAATACTTGTGGCCAGTTTAGGTTACAACATGGTCACTATCTAACTGATCAACATAAATCTTTCGAAATCTGGCATGGTTTTTCCCGCCTCTATCGCTTTTAAGATAAACTTCTCCACTTTGGATTTCACAATTCTCTCGATTCCTATTTAATTTTAATATTGAAGCCTCCTTAGATTTCACTATTCTGTCTTTTATCTTTGGATAATCTTCTTCCCTTTACACCATTCACAAAGTCATTAGGCTTACATCCTATGGTCGAATGGATCGTATTGTTGTAGAACATGATAACTTTATAAATTTTTTCTTCTACAGTATCGGTCTCCCTACTGGGGTCATGTCTTAATAAGCGAATATGTTCGTTCATGGTGTTGTGGAGCCGCTCCACGTCCGCGTTTGACGTATGATTGTTGTTGGAACTGAAATGAATTTCAATATTCCTTTCCCTTAGAAACTCGAGCAATGGCAGTGCTTTAAAACCCAACTCATTGTCTGTTACTATCTTCTTGATGTTATCCACAATGCTGAGATATTGTGTGATGGCTTTTTTGAATTCCGCCCAGGATCTGTTCTGAATTCTTATTGCCTGTGCGAATTTAGAAAACTTATCGATAATAGTTAAAAATAATGTTTTCTGTAAACTGTAAAAAACATCTACATGAACTATTTGTTGGGGTCTATCAGGTGTTTCAGTTATTTTATACTTTTGCTTAATGGGCTTTCGATCGTACTTCTCTACGTTACAAATGTGGCAATTATTAATATATTGTTGGACTCTTTGTTTCAATTTTGGATGATAAATGCTTGTTTTAAGTTGTTTAAAGTTCTCATTAATACCTCGATGGTTATTTCTAGAATGTTCTACTTTAATACGCTCATAAAGATCATTCTCGTCCACGACATCTTCAAGCAAAATGCCGCATATTACTATTTTAACGTGGGGATTTACAGAGACGTACCTTACAAAACTTTCCTTTAAAATCTCATACAAGGAAATATCATGGATATAAATAGCATTAATCCTAGTAGCATGAACATGGTTTCTCATTATAGTTAACATAACACTTTCACTGAAACTACTTGCTGATATGATTTTTCTAGTGTTATTAAAAATTAGCTTACTTTCTACTCTTAATGAATTATTAGTCGACTTTTCGATGATAATTTGGTATTTGTACGAATTCAGTGGAGCAGTACTTGTTACTATTGTATTTGTAGGTGGTTGTCTAATTAAGTTTACCTCGGGTCCTACGCGAGACAGGGCATCTGCATTTCCATTTTTTATTCCTCGTTTATACACAATCTCGTAATCGAATTCTTCCAGTTTCAGTCTCCATCTAATTAACTTTGAATTCGGCTCCTTAATCGATACGAGCCATTGCAATGGTTGATGGTCTGTTTTGATGACAAATTTTCTACCAAATAGATATGGCCAAAAGTACGAAACGGCCCAAACTACTGCAAGTAATTCCTTTTCAACCGTACTATAATTAATTTCGTGTTGATTTAGGGTTCTGCTAGCATAGCAAACGGGGTGGTCGTCTTGCGATAAAACAGCACCCAGTGCAAAATTGCTTGCATCTGTGTTTACAACAAACTTCTTACTAAAATCGGGATATACCAATATCGGGCTATTGATTAAAAGATCTTTCAATGCTTTAAAGCTTTTTGTATACTCTGGATCTTTTGCATTAACTTTAGCATCCCTTTTTAAATATTTCGTCATAGGCCTTGCTATTTTAGCATAATCTTTTACAAATTTACGGTAATATCCGCTGAGTCCTAAAAACTGTTTTATCTGTCTGTGTGTCTTTCGAAGAGGATAATTAACTACGCATTCACCCTTTTTAGGGTTTGTTTTTACACCATCTTGGGTTACAACATGACCCAGGAATTCCGTCTCTCTCTTAAAAAATTCGCACTTATCTATCTAAACTTTTAAATTTGCTTCCTCAAGCTTTTGAAATACTTGCCGTAGTGCTTTAACGTGCTCCTGAAGAGATGTGGAAGACTAAACAAATCTTATTAACTAGATCACCTAGAATGTTATTCCTGAGCCTTTAAAATGTGGCTGGTGCACTTTTGAGACCGAATGGCATTCTGAGAAATTCATAATGTCCTCCTTTAACGGAGAATGCGGTTTTATGAACATCCCGTTCATCAATTTCCACTTGATGAAATCCTTTAGCCAGATCCAAGGTGGTAAAACACATACATCTCCCAAGTTTATCTAGTATTTCCTCTGTATTAGGAATAGGAAACCGATCTTCTATAGTGTTTTCATTAAGCTTCCTATAATCTATAACTAACCGCCGTTTTTTATGCCACTGGCGTCATCTTTTTTCAGCACAATCTATATAGGAGCAGAATATGGAGATTTGGAAGGCCTAATTATTTCAGATTCCAGCATTTCTTGAATCTGTCGCTTTACTTCATCCTTATGTACATAACGATACCTATAAGTTTTCGAGAATACTGGTATTTCATCTTTAGTAATAATGCGGTGTTTTATAGCATTCGTAAATGTTAGATTAGAATTGGTCTCATAAAATAATTTACTGTACTTGCTTAAAATATTTTTTAGATTATGTTTCTCTTCCAAGTTTAAATGAAATTTAAGGAAATCTTCTGACTGTTATCCCTCAGTAAATTATCGTTGACTAAATGATAATTCTCGCAGGTAACTGGCCACGAACTTTTTTTGTAAGATAAATTGCGTTCGGACATACAGCAAGCGTTCTGGATTCAACTTTAAAATTCTGAGCATTATAAACTCCTTCATTTATGATTACTTCACCATTATTGTTTCGGTGTTCGGTGATATGTATTAATCCACATTCAACTTGAGTTACAAATTTCACATCTTGAAATTTTGGGAAAAAAAGAGGTACAGTTCTATTATTTAATCGTAATTGATTCTTATCGTAATCTATAATTGCATTGTAAGTTCTTAAAATATCGTTTCCTATTATTCCATCGTAATCATCGTGAAATCTACACTCTATTAAAGACATCATGGTATTTGCGTCTCCTAACTCTGCGAACATTGGTAGCGTCTTCAAGGTCATGGTTCTTGAACTTACTTTCCATTTCGGGTCATATAAACCGGGATTTACAATCGAATGAGTCGCTCCAGTGTCCACTATAAATTTAAGCTTTTTTTTTAAGTATTATATTAGTTAGAGGATTTTGGCTTGCACAATGTGGGTGGCTTGTATTTTTAACATTTTCAGAAATTAGCATGTTTTGAGGCAATGAAAGGGTAGAAGCAGCAGTATTAGGGACTTGATTACAGTTTCCTACTTCTAAAGTCGGCAGCTTATAGCAACAATGATTTTTATTAAATGAATTCGATAAGTTTGTACAAGGAGTATATTGTGGTAAGTGAGCTAAAGTGTCTAAATGGCGAACCATATTAATATCCATCGGTTCTGGAGCCTGTTGTTTGGAAGAAGAATTATGAAACTGAATAGGTTTCCCAGAATTATTTATGTAATTCTGACTACTGTTGCCATTATAATTTGAGCTATTCTGGATATTGCCATAATTGAAGTTCCTATTTCTTTGTTGGTTTCGATAGTTACCGTTATAACCGTAAGGATAATTTTTATTGTCTAATCGACGACCATTCTGGTTTTGGCTTTTGCTTGAATCAAAACGTTGATATCGATTTTTCCTGTTTCCTATATATAATTGATCTCTATTTTTATATTCGTTATGACTCACATTATTGGTATACCCTGACGAAAAAATAATATTCATGGCCTCTTCAAGAGTTCCTGGATCTCTGCATGCTAATATAGTCTTTAATGGCTCAGGGATTTTTTCTTTAAAAATATTTAGAGCAGTTCTCATATTGTTTTTTGCGATTTGTTCGCTATTGTTATTAAGACTCCGAAGCCTGTTTTTAATTTCATTATAAAAATCTACTGTATTTGTCTTAAAAACAGTAGATCGAAGTTTATCGTACAACTGCTCAACACTTTCATATTCTTCAAAATAATTTATTAAAACTGTCCGTATTTCAGACCAAGTCTGTGCTTGAGAATTATTTTCAACAGCCTCTTTAGCTTTACCCCTGAATTTACTCTTAAATAAATCAATAAACCTAATTGGGAGTTTTCGTCGTACTGACCAAGAAGAGGGTTGATTCGTTCAAACAGTGACATAAATGAATATAGATCCCTTTTGTCACCCGAAAATTCTGGAAGCCTTTTAATAAATCTTAGTGGATCTACAGTGATAGGGGTTAGAAAAACACTTTCTTGATCCATGTTGAAAAAAAATACTTATTTTTGTGTATTTATAAATATATTCTTGTAAGGAAATATACAGAAAAAAAATATTTCAGAAAACCGCTCAAGACTGTTACACAATGTTCATATAAATGTTCATATTTATGTAGTAAGTTACCAAGTGCAAAAACTTCCTTTTTAAATACAATTTTTTTTCAATAAAACAGTAATGTATGAATAAAACAAACAATTTTAAATACTTAACAGAACAAATATATTCATGTTCAGCTTGTTCTCCAACGAGGTCCTTAATCGCCCTTTTCCTTATCTGGCTTTGAATTCGCCTTGAATATTCTCCTTTTTATAAAAAAAAATGTTTTTTTAGAGCTAAAATTAGCGATTCTCTTTAGTATTCACCTTCATTTAATTCTTTATGAAAACTGTTAATTTTTATTATTTCTTTTTTTTATTTTATCATATATAGACTTTATGCTTTTGAATAATTTTTGTATAAAAAAAGAATTATACTTTTTTTTACATTGCATAACAATACATTAATTTTTAATTTTTTAGAAATGCAAGAGGTCCTGGAGATTTATTCTTGGTACATTAATACTTGATTTAATATATTTTAAAGTTTTTAAATTAACACCAAAAGCTTGTGATAATGAAATGCATTTTATATATTTATTATCCTTTTTATTATGGTTAAATCATTTCTAGGATTTTAAAATGTTATCCAAGGATTTTAACATAGAAATATAATTTTCGCTTATATTTGCTTATAATCGTTTCTGATTGTTTATTGTTTTTTTTTATATAGAAATATAATTTTCACTTAAATAATGTTATATAAATTTTTTTTATATAGTTTCCTTTATATTTATTATTGTTTTTTTACATATATAAGATTTGTCCTTTTAAATGTTTGTTTTTATTATACTTTTTTATATTTCATTCTTTTACTTTTAATCTTTAAAAAATGTAAAAGGTCCTGGAAATTTATTCTTGGTACATTAATATTCGGTTTCATATATTTTAAAGATTTAAAATTAACACAAAATTTGTAGTACTGTAATATATTTTATATATTTATTATCCCTTTTATTATGACTAAATCATTTCTAGGACCTTAAAATGTTACCCAAGGATTTTAACATAGAAATATAATTTTCACTTATATTTGGTTATTATCCTTTTTGATTGTTTTACGTTTTTTTTATTTTAAATATTTTAATATAGAAATATAATTTTCACTTAAATAATGTTTAAGGACGTTACAAAAAAATTCACTTTATTTAATTTAGTTTTTATTTTTGTTTACCCATAAAGACAAAAAGGTCAAATATCCTTTTTCTTTATAAATTTCTTTTATTCAAAATTAAAGGATAACTGGGTATCCTACCGACTGCGCCAGTTTTGTTTTCACTTATGATTATTTTAAATAAAACAAGAAAACAGTTTTAATTTTTTAATAATAAGTTTACTTTTATTAATTATAAAAAATATTCATTTAAGGTTTTATTTTTATTATTATAATTATTGAACAGTAAGGATAATAATGTCCTTTTTAAATTTTAACTATTTCACAATCACATAATCGACGGGTTCACTTAAGCGTTTTAACTTTGAATGCCTCTGTTTTTTCTGACTACATGCCTTATATATACTTTTAAAAGAGAATCTGGCAAAATGTAACATATTAACAAAAAAGAAAAAAGAAAAATTAAAAACTGGGATTGCAGAAAGACATTTGTCACCTAGCAACAAGTCAAAACATATTATAACTGGGAATGCAGAATTACAAGTTTACTTATCTTACGTGCGAATCGTGCGTGCGTAAGAAAGAAATAATGCAATTGTTAAATCTAGCTTAGTAACAATAGTAAGTTTTAATTGGGAATGAAGAATCATGATTTACGCTTAGTAACAGAATAAAGCGCAAGCAAGAATACGACAAAACAAGATCGTTCATGCAGAATTACGCATACAGACAAGATTGTGCATGTTCGATCATGTTTTTGTAAATATATAAAAACAAACAAAAAAACAAAAGCTTACAATAAGAAATTAAGGGGGATTTCTATAAAACAAGTATATTATGTTAGGGTTTCCATATTTAGTATCTAGCACAAATATGTACATGTAACTGCTAATCTCGTATCACATGGTGGTTGACCCTCCATTTGCATTTACAGCAGCTTTCAGTGCAGCAAGCGTCTTAGACGTACTTGTTTGCCTTCTCTCTTGTGTTTTGCCTTTGAATCGTAGGTATTGCAGTCAGCTGTGCCTCTTTTTTTTGTTGCAAACGTTTTTAATATTGGTCTATCGCGAGGCGTTGTGGACCAGGTATAACTTCTTTGTCCTTGTTCTGCTAAGTTCCAGGACAGACATGGATCGCCATGTTAAGGTTTGTGTTTTTTATTGTTATTTTTCTTTTGTAAATAACAATGTTTATTTGCCAGGAAAAGTAAAAAAAATAAAATTTGACGCCGTATTTGAGGCTAAATTTGAGAATGATCCTTATTTTCAAAATTTGATTTATTTTATACAAAGATAACGGTATTTCCTTAAAATCTATAAATCAATAAAAACAATAACTATTGAATGTTATTTCCATTACTTCCATTGTTACAGTTTCAAAAATGTAAACATTACTTCCATAATCGAGTCGAGTCGACTTCTATAGGTACTCTTCTAAAGATAACTTATATATAATTATGCAAAATACTCTAGACTATCATAATAAATGAAACTAAATCCGTTCTATCAATGAGAGAAAATATCAACAGATTCAAAATAATACCAAGAACTGAAATGATACATGCAATAAATTTACAGATTAAATACAATAATACAATAGTTCCAAAAAATTGGAATAAAATATCATAATTAGATTTACAAATCAAACACTTATTTCATTAAAATATTCTGTATAATAAAAAAGAAATTACTAATGATAAACAACAGGATAGATGGGAAAAATTAAGAAAATTAATTAATATAGATACAGTCGACATTAACGCAAGACAAAGATAGAAAAAATATGTAAAAAATTCCAAGATATTTTTCATTTAGAGGGAGACTGTTTAACAGCGAATAATTTCTATAAACAAAGATTACTAACTGTGGACGATATCCTGGTTTACACTCGAATTAGATTACACAACAAGAAGAAATCAAAACACAGATTAATAAATTAATAGAAGAAGATTTGACTCAACTATCTGTTAGTTCTTATGATTCTGCTTCACTTTTGGTGCCAAAGAAAAGTAATAACAATAAAAAGAAATAGAGACGAGTTGTCGATTATCGTCAATTAGTTAAAAAGATTAGTCAACGAAAAATTCCCATTATCTGAACTAGACGATGTATTAGGCAAGATAGGAAGAGCCAAATATTTTTCAACGCTAGACATGACGAGCTCTTTCCACCAATTAGAATTACAACCAGCATCTAGACCACTTACAGCATTTTCTACAAATAATGTACACTATCAATTCAAAAGACTACCTTTTGGTCTCAAAATATCGTCAAATAGTTTTCAAAGAATGCTGATGATAGCATTGACAGGTTTAGATTTTAATGCATTTGTATACGTAGAGTCTACGTAGAGTCTACGTAGACGATATAATTATCTTTGCATGTTCTTTACAATGCTATGATGCTAATTGAAAAAAAGTTTTTTTCAAAGATTAAAAAGCTACAACCTTAAGTTAAATCCAAATAAATGTAATGTTATGAATTATGACGGACCCAAATAATGTGAAGTACTTGAAACTTATACAATTCCAAAGAATACAGATGATACAAGGAGAATTGCAACTTTTTGTAACTATTATAGATGCTTTGTTAAGCATTTTGCACAGATACCTAAACCTCTTAATGAAAAATTAATGAAACATCAACAATTTCTTTGGTCGGATAACTGCCAAAAATCTTTTGAAATATTTAAATCTGACATATGCAAGCCGTTCGCTCAATAAACATGAAATTAACCAGCCCATAATAGAGAAAGAACTTTAAGCTATTCATTGGGGAATTACTAATTTTCGACCACGCTTATACGGTAGAACTTTAAAGTAGTATCTGACCACAGACAAGTAGTATCATTGTTTACCCACAAAGGCTCTTCACCGAGATTAACTAGAATTAGATTAGATCTCATGGATTTCGATTTCTAGATTATATAAAAAAGTGCCTTTAGACGAAATGCTTTTTACATATGACTTGTCAAATTTTTTATAACAAAATACATATGTATCGTGTAAACGGTTTAAAACATTTCTTATGTTAAATACATATGTAAAAGTCATATGACAAAATTTCATTTAGAGCGTGTTCTATTTTTATATGACAAAGCATATGACTTCCAGTGGTGCAACTTTTTCTTTCTTCGCTTATACCGTTTTTAAATGATCAAAAAGTGCAAGAAGCACAAAAATCGTTGGAAGCAGAATAGAGTTGACATCTTTATTAGCATTAACACAGCCGCTCAGCAAACAACTGTTGTAAACAATAATTTACTTTGTAGGTTATGTCAGAAGTATGTAAAAAACATTTCGTCTAATGGCACCTTAAGCAAGGAACAATTAATACTAATGCCAATGCATTATGAAGAATCCAAATAGATTCTAATGATTTGAAAGATATGATACCAAAAATTTGGTTGTGACTAGAAAAATGACTGAGGATTTAAGAAATAGTACTACTAATAAAGAAACTATTTCGATTAGAAAAAATGAGAATAATAAGAAAAGAAACAGTGACAGAGAGAGTGATCATATCTATGTGTGAAGTAGCATTTTATTTTCATAAATTAAAGAATATTCAAAATTAAATTTTGTTTTAGATAAAATGAATAAAAGCATGCCAAAAGTTAAAACTTTTAGCAATCGCGTAATAGTATCTTGTAATGAAAACGCATACTGGATTTAGCTTTCGCCTTGCAGAAGTTAACTAAGGTCTTACGGGATAATAAAATATTTACAATTACGCTAGCGAAGAATGATACGATTTTCAAACTCATCGTGAGGAAAAGTTGAAATAAATATATAATAGCATGTAAAATAAAGATAAACATAGGCAGAGACCTATAGAAGTAATGTTATTTAAACAACCAGAAAAATACTAGAAAGAGATAGAAAAAAAGAGATAATAAAAGAATATCATGAAATTCCATACGGAGGTCATGCAGGAGTACGTAGGAGAGTCAATAGATTAAAACAAAAGTACATATGGCAAAATATATATACAAAATGATCAAAGATTTCATCAGTCATTGTGAATCCTGTAAAAGGAACAAAGGGATTAGGCATACCAAGGCACCAATCCAATTAACGAATACACCTACAAAACCATTTTAATTTATACAATTAGACACTGTATGTTGAAGCATTTCAAATAGAAACTAAAGAAGCATCTAAGATTGAAAGAATATTAGTAGAAAAATTTATAATAAATTATGGATGTTTAGATACACTAAAAACGAACGGAGAAATTATTTAATAGATTATGTACACTTATGAAAATCAAGCATGTAACTTCAAAAGCATACCATCATGAAACTTTAGCTAGTTTAGAAAGAAATCATAAAGTTTTTAACGAATACATGCGTGCCTTCATGGAATAGTACAATTGGGATGAATGGATTCCGTATTGTACTTTCGCATATAACACAACACCACACTCATCCACAGGTTTTTCCCCATTTGAACTCGTATATGGAAGGTTAGCATCAATACCAACAGAGCCCATGTCGAACGATAAATTTTATAATTATGAAGATTAGGGATGAAACGATACGAGTAAATACAAGTACATATTCAATAATTTCCTCTCTATACCAAGTACTTTTAGCATCAATACTTTACCACCGAGTACCAAGTAGGTATCGGTAAAAAAGTACTCGTATCGATCAAAAATACTCGTTTTATATTGACTTTAAAGTCTTATTAAACGTGACGCCATTACAGTTGTTGCGGCAGCAACTAAAATTTAATCGGCGCGGGATAATAATAAAAACAATATTCAAATGTTCGCATTTATTGCGATAGGCGAGTTTTATTATCTAAAAACAGTAATAAACATAAAGTATTACAAAAATAAAAAATTATATAAAAGGCTTACTTTATCCCTTTCGTGGCTAAAATTATTTTAAATGAAAAATGGCGAGCGCCAAATAGCGCAGCCAAGCGATTATCGCATTAAATTAAGGTAACCGAATAGTTACTAGGTTAACAAAACAGAACATAACAAAAATATCAACTCTAATCACTACAAAAGTAACGTATTAAAATAAAATCAAATGTAATTAATTAATTTACAACATCCCGGCCCCCGTGAGTCGATCTTGGAGGCTCACCACCAACGTCAAGTACTGCCAGTTTCGATGCTGGACGTTTCAATTTTCCAAATGCCGTTCTCACCACCGCCGATCGTACTTGCCCATCTGCCGCAGCAAAAACTTCCTCAATTAATCCTCGTTTCCACTGCCCACGTGTTTCGTTGTCATCACATATAATGACCACATCACCCTTTTTTATCGGTTTAACTGGGCTATACCACTTGGTCCTACGAGTCAACTCCGGAAGAAACTCTAAGACCCACCTCTTCCAAAAGGTTTGTTTTAATTGCAATAATATTTGCCATTGCTTTCTCAAGCAGATTCTCTTTGGCACAGCAGGCGTCTGCATTAAGTTCGGGCATCCCATTAAAAAATGATTAGGAGTCAAGGGTTCGGAATCAGTGTTGTCAATAGGAAGATGTGTCAACGGGCGCGAATTTATTAAGTTTTCGGCTTCTATAAGCAGACTATGGAAAGTTTCAATTTGTGGAGCCCTTTCCTTTAGAGTAAAGGTCAGAACGTTTTTCACTGAGCGTACCAACCGTTCCCAAGCCCCTCCGGCGGATGGATTTGCAGGTGTATTAAATGACCACTCTATACCACTCTTCGAACATTCGTCCGCTAATCTTGTTTCATTAAGAATAAAGTCAACTTTACTTGCCCCTACGAAGTTTGTACCCCTATCACACCTTATCCGTACAGGACACCCCCTACGGTTGACAAAATTTCGTAGACACAGTATAACAGCATCCGTCGACAGGTCCCTTGAGACTTCAAGATGAAGGGCTCTTGTTGACAAGCAAGTAAAAAGAGCAACCCATCTTTTTTTCTTGGCGTCTTCCTATCGAAACTAAGAAAGGACCTATATAGTCCATTCCGGTGTAAGAAAATGGTCTGACATACGGAGTAAGTCTATCTTCAGGATGTTGGCCCATTAATGGAGGTTTTGGCATCGCATAAGCGTTTTTGCATATTTGGCAATTATTTTTTATGGACCTAACTATTTGTCTCAGACAAGGTATCCAATATCTTATTCTAATTGCCGCGCATACGGATTCTTGATTTTGGTGCTGAAACTTCTCGTGATAGTGTTTGACTATAAGCCTTGTCATTATATGTTGTTTTGGTAATATAATTTGCTCTTTAGTACAATGATCAACACAGGTGGCGTTATAAATTCGGCCAGACAAGCGTATTAAACCATCCTTGCATAAAAATGGAGTCAGTTTAAAAATCTGGCTGGATTTCCATATAGGCTTATTTACTTTCAGTCTTGTATATTCTTCAAAAAATATCTCCTGTTGAGCAATTTTACACAAGAATTTTGTTGTCTCATCGATTTCCTTGAAATCGCAGCCCTTTTTTGTGTAGGACTTAAAAATTTGAACAGCTCGTCGAAACCAGGTCATGATCCTGATCAGCTTCAAAAAACTTGAATATTTGTCAAATGGAATAAATGAATGTTTATTTATAGTAAAAATAAATGCGGACCGTTTTTCTGAGTGAACATCATGATCATTAATGTCACGTGGTATTTTAGGCCACATCTTTGAATCGTCTTTTAAAAATGTTGGGCCATTGAGCCACCTGGATGTTAAAAATGTATCTGTAAATTTTTGTGGTCTTGTTCCATCGTCTGCGGGATTAAGTGATCCAGGTAACCAACGCCAACTTTTTGCATCAGAGGACTCCAATATTTCTGCGACACGGTGTGCAACAAATTGTTTGTATATTCTACAGTCGGACTGGATCCATTTGATGACGGTTTTGGAGTCGGACCAAAATATAGTTTCCTTTGGTTTAATATCATGTGAAGTGATTATTGACTCATTAAGTCTTACACCAAGAACTGCAGCCTGTAGCTCAAGACGTGGAATAGAGAGTGGTTTTAACGGTGCATTTCTTGACTTCCCCATGACAAAAACAACGTTGATTTCATCAAAATGGCATATTCTCCAGTATGCAACTGCTGCGAAAGCCAGCTCACTTGCGTCCACGAAAATGTGAAGCTCTATTTTTGTCTTTGATGAAAAAAGAGACTCGGCATAACATCTTTTTATTCTAACGTGCCTTATTTCATACAAACTTTTGTACCATTCATACCATTTAGCATAAGTTTTATCTGGGATCGTTGAATCCCAATTGGTTTTGCTTTTCCACAACTCCTGTAGAAGAATTTTGGATTTGATAACTATATTAGCCAGAAAGCCAAAAGGGTTAAATATTGACATAGTCAAGCTTAACATTTCAGCCTTTGTCGGTTTTCGATTTCCTTTTAAGACAGCTTCTGGAACTCTTGAAAATTTTAAATCGTAACAAAAACTATCGTCAGATGGATTCCAGCGCATCCCCAAAATCTTCTCAATATTATTTTTGTTGTCCAAATTCGCTAACTCTATGCTTTGATTTCCCAAATTTTCGTTATCCATTGCATCCAAAAATTCTCGAGAGTTCGACACAAATCCTCTAAGTTCAAAGCCAGCCTGCTGATGAATTTTAACCACATCCCTCGTAACAGTAACGGCGTCCATTAAATCGTCGAAGCAGTCAACGTAATCATCAACATAGTGACTTTCAACTATTGCCCTATAGGCTCTGGGATGGGTATCCTTATACATCTGAGCATTCAAGTTTTTAACATATTGGGCTGAGCAAGGTGAACTTATAGAACCAAATATCATTACTTGCATCTTATATTCTTCTGGCGGCCTACTAGAATCCCCGTTTCGCCACAAGAAGCGCTGAGCAGTTTGGTCTTGCTCACGGATTTTAACACGGTGAAACATTTCTTTGATATCAGCACAAACACCAATTTTGCGCTGCCTGAAGCGAAACAGAATTGACAATAAAGATTTGGGCTGATATTTGCAGGGCCCCTTCATAAGCCTGGAATTGAAAGATTCACCGTTCACACACGCAGCAGCATCGAAAACGAGACGTCTCTTATTTTGTTTATTTAAATTTTTTACGACAAAATGCGGTAGGTACCAGGTGCGATTATTTTTGACAGCAGCTTCTTCTGGCGACATTCTTCTGGCATAGGACTTCAATATATAATCATTTATTTTAGCGATGTACCAATCGGCAAATTCATTGTCTTTTTTCATTTTGGCTTCCATATTGTATAAACGCTTAAGTGCCATCGAATAACTATCGTTATATTCAAAACTATCTCGCCTCCACAAAAGGCCAGTTTCGTACTGATTACCAGTTTTTACTGTTGTTCGTGAAAGAATTTCTTCAGCACGGATATCATCTCGCGATACTATCGGCTCTAATGTTTTAACTCCCATATTTTCCAATGTAAAGTAATCTAAAACTTGTTTGCGAATATCTTCTAAAATACCTGCGTCAACCTTGCACACAATAGCTTCTGGCGAATCTTCGTTCGAACCGAATAAAACATTTCCCAAATTAGTTCTGTGTACGGCAAAAGAGTTATCCAAGTTAAACACCTGAGACGCGCGGGTGAGCCTTATGTGCGGCAAACCAATCAATATCTTTGGCCGCGCTTCAACATAATCATCAATGACAAAATCCTTTAATATTGGAAATTTCTCTTTGAAATTTGCAACTCTTAAATTCTGTGGCGGCAATTTTAAATTTTTTGTGGTCCACACATTTTTCATTTGATAACAAACATTATTTTTACCTAGGGCGCTTATTTCTAGGTTAACCTTTTTTGAAATTTCAGTAGTTGTTCTACCACCTATCCAACCCAGGCACAAATTACTTTGCAACCCCTGTAATCCTATTCTACTTGCCACTTCATCTTCTAAGAGAGTAATTTTAGATCCTTCGTCAATAAAGGCTACAACTTTCATTTTTCCTTTTGGACCTTTTAATTCAACGGGCAAGTATTTGAATAAAGTTTTTTTATCAAATGTACTTCCAACTGTTGTGTTTACTGAATTATTTTCTGTTTTGCTTAAGTTTATTTCATCATTAACTAATTCGCCGCAAGTTTCATTAACATTTGTTAAGGTGTCACTTACACATGCAACGATGTTGTCATTGCATTTTTCATTTTCGCTCTGATTTTGTTTAACATCTTCATGCAATAAACGATTGTGGTATTTTATACAACCTGACAAGCTGCATTGGCGTCTATTTTTACATTTTAACGATTTATGACCAGTGCGGAAACAACCAAAACAAAGATGTTTATCTTTAACGAAATTCCATCTGTCGTTTACTGGAGCCTTTTTAAATTTATCGCAATGATAAAGCTGATGGTTTTGATGGCACATTATACATTTGGTATGTCTATTCTCATTTGTTGTGATCGCAAAGGATGGATTTATTTTATCCTTCTTGCTACAGGCAGCATCAACTTTACTGGTGTCGTACTCCAACGAAATCGATATATAGGTCGCAACTTCTTGGAGCCACGAACTAAAATCTGTCACACTTGGGTAGGGTCCAAGGTTGTTCAATGAATGTTTTGACCATTCTTCACGTTTACGAGGAGGTAATTTGTTTATCATCTCATCGAGCAATGTTGGGTTGCAAAGGTGAGCTGTTGCGTTGGCATTTATTAAAAATGCTGAAAGGTTAAAAACAATTGTACTGAAATCTACAATTTCATGTATTCTTTTTTCACTAACAGGAGGAAAAGCACGAACTTTTGCAATCTGGCTACGAATTAAAACTTGAGGGCGACCATAGTGAAACTCCAGCGAGCTGACGACCTGGCTAACGCTATCGGGATGAATCAAAAATGATTCCACCTTAGCCCTTGCTTCACCTTTTAACGATTTTTGCAGACGAATTAAATTCTCTAAATTTGAATAATTATAATTCTTTGTTGTTTCTCTAAAGGCTACTATAAACATAGGCCACTGCTCGGGTTGGCCAGAATATGGGGGTAGGTCGTGCAGCTTACGGAGTTGCCTGTAATCATTTGTAAATTCTATTGGATATATATTTGATGGTCCAGCTGGGAAACTTTCAGTTTGGTACGTTGATGTTGTTGGCGTCGTACGTGGCTGCGCCGACGTATAGTGTTGCGATGAACTTTGTTGAAAAAAACCGAGTGATGTCGATACAGAGTTTGAGGGGGTTGTTGAAGAAAAACGTTGTGGAAAATTGTATTCAATAGAATTTGTTGTTTGCGTAACTGAATGTGCGTTTGGAAGTGGCAAATATGTTGTTGGGCGGAATGTTTGCGCGGCAGAAAGGGGCATACTATATTTTAATGGCAAATTGTACTCACTTGTTCTTGTGCAATGTTGCACTGACGTTGCTGGCAGCTTGTACTTATCTGGCATGAAGTCTTCTCCGTATGTTACGGCGGGTGGTTCAACAGCAATACTAGGCGAACTTTTCGGCAGGGTTCCCATGACGGATAGATGACATCCAGTTGGCGTTGCAGTTGATGGTCCACATTTGGCAATGTGCAGCAAGCTGTTGATTGTTTTCTTTAAATCTGCTATTTCATCCTTTAATTCGGCAATTGTCGGCTCGTTTATATTTAAAATTGTGTTCTCCTTGTCGCTTTCATCTGTGGATTCGACCGTCTCATTTTCTGACATACTTTTCCTTAAAAGTCGTTTGCTACGACGGAGCATTTAGTCTCGTAGATAAAATAATAAAAAATGTTGCGGCAGCAACTAAAATTTAATCGGCGCGGGATAATAATAAAAACAATATTCAAATGTTCGCATTTATTGCGATAGGCGAGTTTTATTATCTAAAAACAGTAATAAACATAAAGTATTACAAAAATAAAAAATTATATAAAAGGCTTACTTTATCCTTTTCGTGGGTAAAATTATTTTAAATGAAAAATGGCGAGCGCCAAATAGCGCAGCCAAGCGATTATCGCATTAAATTAAGGTAACCGAATAGTTACTAGGTTAACAAAACAGAACATAACAAAAATATCAACTCTAATCACTACAAAAGTAACGTATTAAAATAAAATCAAATGTAATTAATTAATTTACAACAACAGTCTTTATGAAATGTGCATAACTAAGTATTATTAAATCTGCAAAGTAAATGTAATTCTCAATCTAGCGTTAACTCACAATTATTCATAATTTTCTATTAAAAAAAAAAATTTCAAAAAATTAATAGAAACATATTTTTCTAAGCAAAATTTTGTTTATTCAATTCATTCATTTCATATTTGTAAACAAAATTCATTGGACTTTACTATTTTACTATATTCTGCTTGTAGAGCGCAACAACACAAAATATTTTTTATATTGTTTTTTATATTTGTATGCAAATATTTACACGCATTTGTTTAAAGAAATATTGTTACGTTTTGTTGAATGTTTTTTTTTTATAAATTGAATTAAAATTATATACATATAATTGTATTTATTTTGCAAAAAGGTGTTTCTTTTTTAAACTGAAAAGGTAAAACAAACTATTACACACTAACCATAATAACGTACTCGGAACTGTGTAACGAAGTTGTCCTTACATAATAAATTTTCATTATATTATTATTTTTTTATACATATTATTAATGTTTTAATTTTTCTATAATTATTTTATATAATTAAGTTTTATACCTTTAATTATCATTCTCTTTGATTAATTTAATGTAAATATCAATTACTTTTATGATCATTATTATTTTATATTCAGCATACTTAGCTACAAAAGAGTGCTAGGTCAATATTTGTATTCTTATTTTATTATTCTTTTTCGCTTTATCTTACCACTACGCATATAACTAAATTAGGCTTTCTCATTTCTCTTTCTATTTATCCCTAATTTATCACCACTGCGCAACTCAGTTATATTCACTACTAAGTTGTCTCTTTTATTGCTCACTCTCTGAGTTTATCAGGGCAAATACTCTTGCAGGTACCTTGTGTCATAGTATTAGTATCTCCCATGTTGAATCTGTCTGTGTACTATTCCACTGGTCTCTTCAAACATTTGCAATCGCCGAATCTTCGCCCGCGAATCGTCGGTAAGTTGTCTACAATCGCAGCGATTGATCGCGTGCAATCCTTCAGGCGATTCGCTAAAACGCTCGCCTGTGTGCCTGTTGCGATTCGCTCACAACGATTCGCTGGCGTTTCGCAAATAGAGATCCGCCGGCGTTTTTTTCACGGATCACTACTTTATTTATTTATTATTATTATTTTTTTTGATAATTATATTTCCGATTAATGCACTAATGGTAAATTTTGCTAATTGCTCTTGAAACCAAATATTTATTTTCCCGTTACCTCTAGGAAAAAAATAAAAAAATTTCATCGAAAAATATGAAAAAACACAAATGACTCAACTGAAATGGATAAAGAATGCAAAAATGCGTTGACCCTTGTAAGGAATATTTCCCGTTACTTGTGTGCGCTCTCGCATTCATCGCTTAGTTGTAAGGCATAGGAGACGGTTAGCGATTCATATTCCCTGAGAATAATCGCGTAATCATCGCCAAAAAATCTCTAAAATGTTTGCAGGGGTGTGAATTGTTGATGATGTCGAGCTCTACTACATATTTAGTTGGGTTTGATCTGTCATATTAAGCGGACAGCCAGCACAAGCGGTACAGCTTTGCCCGCGACCGTTCACGAAAACAGACAAACCCATATCAATGTACTGATTCGTAATGGTCATAGAGCCCAGGCAATATGAGTAGTGCACAGGGAATAAACTGGTGTTGAATGCCATTTATCCCAGGCGTGGTGGTTTACGTAGTTGTAGTGGAAAGGGTCTCTACTGATTCGTAATGGTCATAGAGCCCATGCAATAGTAGTAGTGCCAAGGGAATAAACTGGTGTTGAATGCCAATTATCCCAAGCGTGTTGGTACCAAAAAACATTAACACCTTCAAAATTCTGACCACAAAAGGGAGCTTTGAAATTCTAGAAGCTCTCTTCTGGATCAACCGCCGAACGTTACCCACTGTACACGGATAATCCGCGCCACTTGTTTTTTTGCTCTGTATGCTGAAGTAAAGATATTTTTTGTCTATTTTATACATAATATAATAAATTATATTAATAAAAACCATAAATAACTTCCGAAAACGAATGCCTTAAACTTAATATTTTTATCGACCATGGTCAAGCTGACACTACTCAGGTATTGGAATTTTTAAAAAACTCAATTTCGTAAAAATTCAAGTTATAGCCCGTTCAGGCTGCCACGAAATTAAGTAATTTCAAACTGAAATTGCGAACGAAATCTAAAGTGTTCATACTGGGTTATTTGACAATTGAGTTAATTTCGGAAACAGCTGTTCGCTTTTATTTATATTTGTATAATTTTATTCTTTTGCATACAAATTTTGTACAAAATGGAAAAAAAGAAAAACAAGTTATTATTAATCAACTTGGAAGCTGTCAATAACAAAATATTAAAAAATAAACTAATACTGCAACGGCTAAAATTGGATAAAGACGTGAGAATAAAAAGAATCCAGTCCGCGGTATTAAATCAGTTTCATTTGTTTCTGGCGCTTCAAAGCGGAAGAACATTTTATAAATATGTAAGATCTTGCAATTTTTATAATCCAACATAAATGCTATTATACATATATTTTTGTACATATCAATGTATGCACATACATACATATGTACGTGTATTTTTATTTCCATAAGCCTAGGGAGAGCTCCTTTTGGGAAAAAGACGTTCCTATTTTCACTGAAGAAATGTTTAAAGAGACTTTTAGAATGACGCGGAAACCGTTTAGGCGTCTTTGTGAAGAGTTGGGAGACATCGCAAAAGAAGACAGCAACTTCCAAAAATGCATACCTCTGCCAAAACGTATTGCGATTGCTTTATTTGCACTTAAATCGTCGTCCGAGTATTTAACCATCAGCCAACTATTTGGTGTGGGAAAATCGACGGTATGTTCTATATTAGTTGACTTTTGTAATGTAGTTTGGCGAAAGATGCACTCAAAGTATATGACATCAAACATGTTTACCAACACAATGATCACCAGGTCTGTTGACGGATTTGAACAGTTGGGATTTCCACAATGCTTTGGTGCTATAGGTAATTATCCACAAAAATGTATATGTGAGTAGTTAAATTAAAGATTAAAATATGTTCACAAATAAATTTATTCGCAGATGGTTGCCATATAGAAGTTCACCCTCCCAAAGAGGAAGCATGTGACTACTACAATTATAAAGGGTGGTACTCTACTGTCTTACTGGCAGTTGTAGATGCCAGGTAAAATAAGTGTTATAACTTTCTATATTATTTACATACATAAATGAGATTTTTTCAGGTATAAATTTATTTATATTAATGTTGGCAGCCCAGGCCGATGTAATGACTCCTCACTTTTTGAAAAATCTGCTTTAAAACGAAAATTGTCTGAAGGCATTTTAAGACCATATTTAAGGCCAATAAATGGACAAAATATTTGCCCATTCTTAATTGGAGATTCGGCGTTTAGACTATCCGAATTTTTAATGAAGCCTTATCCCTTTAACACTGCAGCGTCAGAAAGCGAAAAAAACTTTAATTATAATCTCTCAAAATGTCGCAGAGTTGTAGAGAATGCTTTTGGTCATCTGAAATCCAGATTCAGGAGAATTGGTAAAGGCATTGATAATAACATACAAAACGCAAACAAAATTATAAAAGCATGTTGCATCCTACACAATTTTTTAATAGAAGAAAATGATACAGTTAACGATCAATGGTTGGAGGCACAAAAAAATGTTGAAAACACAAGACCTCAGCCTACAGACAACGAAATCTATGATAATGACTGTTATGGAAAAACTATAAGAGATTGTTTAGCTGAGTATCTTTTAAATAAAAGCACTTAAATAAAAAACATTTTAAGTAATTTTTAACCAATACTATATATACATATTTATTAAATGAAATGAAGGTTTTTATAAGAACAACATATATACATAAAAACATATTAATAAAGTAAATAAAAATAAAGTTCGGTCTTCGCAGAATAATAAAAAATTTCATCCTATCATTTTTTTCATTATTTCAATTTTCTCTCTTTCCAGCTGTACTAATTCCTCCTGCAATTTAAGCATTTTCGCATCAAGTGCACATCTCTCTTCGATGTCCTGCTTCATAAGTTCTTTGCTTTCTTTTATCTCGCGTAATATTTCCTGCTGAAAAGATCTTTTTTTTCCCTTACGATTTTCTTCTTTCACAGTTATTGCTTCCTGAGATGTTGATGCAACTGACTCTTCAGTAATTCTGCAACAAAAGCTTTTTTCATTGCAATCACCAGTAAGAAAAATTTCGGCATCGGATTCATCTAGTAATTCTATGCTTAAGTTTGCATCGATATCTAAAAAATGTTATGATACAAAATAATAAAAATTGATTTTGTTAGCTATCCTTTTAAAAAATTCTAATTTAATATATTTTTTCTATCTTACACTATGCCAATTAATAATACTTACCTAAATTATCTTCCATAAGCTCTTCAACTTTGTTGGATTTGTGGTGACCAATTATTGAGTGAACCCTTTTATAAAGTGGCCATGTGGACGGACTACCTCCCGAGGGACCAATTATTTTCTTTTCCATTCTAAATTTGATTTTGTTTTTTAAGATAAAGAACGTATCAAATAAATTTAAAAATACCTGTATTTACTGGTCAAGTTGTGTATTTTAATACTAATTTCCTTTGAGGTAAAATCGTACCCAAAATCCTTCATACTTGCGGACATTTCTTCAAATATATGGGAGTTTTTACGGTTGCCTCGCAATCTATCAATGTTCTCTTCCCACAATTGCACAAGACTGCTTTCAGAGACATCAGTCCAGTTTGAACGTTTTTTATAATTTCTCCTGGAAAAAACATTTTTCATTTTAAACTTTTTTCATAATTTGTACACTTACTTTGCCATTGTAAAGCGTTTAGTTTTTATTAAATTGAAAAATACGCAAATATAAGAAAAATTGCTCCGTTTGACATTTTAAATATTATTTCAACGAAACGGACTTTGAGAGTTGTATATATGTTCATGGTTGCACACAAAGTAGTATTTTACACAAAAACAGCGTTGTCTATGGTAATTTCAAGTTAATTTCGTTGAAATTAAGTAAAATGAGATAATTTGGGCAATGGTAAAATGTATGCGAAATTACGTAATTTTAAGTTGATTTCGGCCGAAATCACGAAATGACTTAATTTCGTGTCAGCCTGAATGGGCTATTAGTATATTTTTTTATTATTATGGTTTTAGTTTGCAAAAACATTAAAAAAGATTAATCAAAAAACATTTTATCAAAATATTTTAACATACAATCACCATATTTATTTAAAAATTACTGTTGCGAAAACGCAACGTTGGCTAATTGCATGCAAATCATTTTTTTATAAGATTAAATTCTGTTTTTGTTTATTCGTAAATATGTACATACGTACTTTTCTAGAGTTGTTAAACCATCAGGTTTTCCGCATTGACCTAGGCTGCGTATGGTCAGCTGTTAATTCACTTGAATCTCACTGGTTTTAAAAGTACACACTAATACAGTGACAATAATATTAAAAATTTGTAAATCCCCTAAAAACGATACCTGTTCATTTTTTGTACCGCGTTTTTAAATAATAAAATCAAAATCAAAGTTTTATTTTTGTAATAAATTTTGTTGTGTGAACTTTGGATCAATATGTCAGTAAAGAAGTGCTTAACTCAAAAAGAAATAGAAAATTTCATATCTGAACTCAATGCCATTGATGGTGAGGAGGAGCATCAAGGATCCTTAAATAGTAACACTTGTGTCGTCTATATTCCACCACCTAATGTTGGCGAAGTTACCGACGAAGAAGATATCAATGATGAGGAGCTTATGACGGACAATTCCCCTAATTTGGAAGTATGTGGCGAAATGGAAATTGAATATGATTCCGATACATCTGATTTTGCTGCACCGAGATCTTCTGCTGAAAGTAAAGAAGTATTGCCTTTAGCTCAGCGAAAATATTCACTAGAATCGAACTTCGGTGTTCCAAAATGGAAGAAATCAAAACGTATTGATTTAAATTTTACACACCCAGTAGAGTCTGCTGTGGCACCACTTCAAAATAGAATCGTGGAATCAATGAGTAAAGCTAAGATCACACGATTGCCGTAATGCACCAAATTGGCCCAATTTTTATTGTGTAGATATTGTGCACAATACTAAAATTGTTCCAATCAAATTTTCTGCAGTCACACGATTGCCCCATTTTATTGGTACAAGTTGGCGAATAGTATTTTTATGGCAATAAATTGTGCCTGTCGTTCATACGGTTGTTAGACAATGCGGCAACACCAAGAATCAGCTGTTGTAGTTTCCGGCAAATATACATAATTAATTTGTAAACTTTGTATTTTGCTTGTTGTATTCAAAATGTTATTTTCAAAGAAAAAAAGCTAGCGGCTGCTTTTGTGTTTTTTTATACTTAAAATACAAAAAAATCAAAAAAATAAAAGAATTTAACAAAAAGAACAGCGTCCAAGATTGGCTGAAAAAACGGGCTACTGATGGTGCATGAATATTTCCAAACGCATGGGTGGTCCTCAATGCTTAGTATCAGGCAATTTATTTCATCGTAGGTCCAGGGTGCAATAACGCTTGGTTTATTTCTTTTTTTTTTTGGCACAGGTGTTGTCGGTGCTTAGTCGCCGAGGTAGCTTTTGGCACAGGTAGAATCTTGCAATACGACGCAAAAATCTTGATTTAAATCATATTCCATTGTACAAGTTTAACTAAATATATGTAAATAAAATAAAAACTATTTATAGTTGTACAGAAATATGTTGTACATATATACATATATACTCACAACAAAAAACGGGCACGCTGAAGAAAAAAAATATGTTTAAATGTTGGTGGTAATGAAAAACTACATAAATACGAACGAATTTAGAATAAAACTTTAATTAAAAACAATTTTACATACAAAACACTTGAAGGCACTCAACAAAATGAAAATATTGACGCGTATTGGAGACTTTGATTGCCGCAAAAAATCACAATAAATATTGGTACATTTTTAGAATTTTAATTGCCGCACAGATGCATATCAAGTAGTCACACGATTGCCGCATCAGGGTTGCATTTGGTTGGTAAAAAAAACCACAATATTGACCGCGATTGCCGCATGAACCAATTTATTGTGCAATCACACGATTGGGATACAAAAAATAGTAAAAATTGGTGCATTACGGCAATCGTGTGATCTTAGCTTAAGTCGCAAGTGCATATTTATGTTAGCGTGTGTGTTTTTACTTTTAAAATTTGTGTACATAGGTGGGAAATCACCCATAGAACTGTTTCTTTAATATTTCAACAATGAAATCATGGATATGCTTTTGAAAAATTCCAATATTTATGCTCAGCAAAAGAACATTTCAGTAGTGATTACCAAAGAGCATTTGTACCGTTTTATAGGAATACTTATTTTATCGGGTTATCATACTGTACCTTATATCCAACATTACTGGTCTTCTCAACCTTTATTAGGTGTTCCCATTGTAAAGCAGTCTCTATCGCGAAACATGTTTCAAAAAATAAAACAAGCATTTCATATAATAGATAACAACGAAATGGAAGTTTCTGATAGGTTTGCTAAAGTACGTCCATTGATTGACACTTTGCATAGAAAATATCAACAGTTTGGTATGTTTAACCTATTTGTCCATAGATTAGCAAATGATCCCATATTTTGGACGACATAACTGTAAAATGTTTATTCGCGGTAAGCCAATTCGTTTTGGTTTTAAATATTGGTGCCTCTGTTCTGACACAGGCTATCTGTTTGAAGCACATCCATATGCTGGGGCAGGTTCTTCATACGACAAAACTGTTGGCTTAGGAGCTTCTGTAGTTTTAACGTTATTGGAGTCGGTTTCAAGTCCCGAAAAACACGCGGTGTATTTTGACAATTTTTTCTCATCATATTACTTGTTCTGTTTGTTAAATGAAAGAAAGTTTCGTGCAACTCGAACGGTAAGATCAAATCGTTTAAGAGGAGCAAATGATATGCTTGCCAGTGGCCGATCTCTCAAGAAGCATGAGTATGATTATTGTATTGAAAAAAACAATAAATTATTTTTGGCTCGCTGGCAAGACAACGCAGAGGTAACCGTTATATCAAATTTTGTTGCTGCTAGCCCAGAAATTAATACTATTCGTCATTCAAAAAATAAAACAGTAAGTTTTGATTGAAAAACATTTTTTGCACTCGTTAAAAACTATTAAATTTTTAAGGTTTCTGTTATACAACCAAATTTAATTAATGATTATAACAAACATATGGGAGGTGTTGATTTACACGATAATGCTGTATCTAACTATCGTATTTCAATCCGTGGAAAAAAGTGGTAGTGGCCCTTATGGACAAATGCAGTTAACAATACTACAGTAAATGCATGGAAAATCCATTGTCTTATTGCTAAAGAGGAAGGTACCAAACAGCTATCACAAATAAACTTTAAGGCTGAAATTGCTACAAAACTACTTTTTTATGAAGAAAAACCAAATGATGAGCATGTAGATATGATCGAAGGCTCAAAGCACTTGCCTCGTCCTAATGTACGAGAGCACGTTGTATGCAAAATTCAAGGAAATAAACGAAAGAGATCCAGAGAATGTCATTCACAGACAGTATACCAATGTAAAAAATGTAACATTACATTGCATCCAAAGTGTTTTGAAGGATACCATTTAAAAATTGGAAAAAATAGCATAAACCCTTTAAAACAAGCAATACTTTATATTATTTATGTATTACTTTTTCATAAATAAACATTTTATTTTAAATACCACAAACAAATTTAATAATAATTGTTTAAAAAAGTAAAAAAAAAAAAAAACTTTTTTTTATACGTTGCGTTTTCGCAACAGTTTACCACATGCAGCCCTGTAATCTAATTATTTAAAAATCGTATTTTTAGTGATCAGGTGATTGTGAAAAGAAAATATACAAAAATTCATACCGATATGTCAACGATTTCGGATAGTGGTATATAATGGGTTAAGTTAAGCAATAAATGTTGACGATGACATAATCATTATTTTCTAGAATTTCACTAAGGAGAGAATTATTTTCAACATATAGAAACTCTGCTGATGAAGCTTAGAGATCTTCTTTGACACATGAACGCAATCCATATAAAACGAATGGCTATGTTTCAGTCCATTGGAAGATTTCATGACAGCATAATGATGTTTTAAGAACTCTTTGGAACCTTTCTACCATCCAACTAAATTTGTGGGTGGTTAGCTGTAGAATGTTAAATTTTTGGGCACAGTGTTACTGTAAATGGACAAATAAAGTACAACCTTTCAGTATTAACTCTTTATTAAAACTAATTAGAAACTAAAGGACAATGCAACGTGTATAAAAAGAAATAAATGTAACGGTACTAATTGTGATATAAATACATATTAGACAATGAATGAGAAAAACATGTAATACATAGAGAGCAATAATTAATGAGTAATCTTAGTACAATTAACAAATATGATTTGTATGAATTGAGTTGTGTAAATACATTGCTTGTATGTAAATGCAATGTATTTACACAACAAGCTGCACCTTTTCGCGTTTGTTTTTAGACAGTAGTTTTGTTAGTAAATGTGCGACAGTTTGTATGTAATGAATACAAATTTCATTTATTATGATTTTGTTTTATATATATAATGTGTTTACATTTTGCTTACAACGTTTTAAGGTGTGTGACTTCAGAGTTGAACCCTATTTCCTCTAATAAACTTCGATGAAAAGATGTTTTTTTGGCCCCTTGATTCATGATTTTCTGTTTTTTCTATTCCGAATTGACAGGATCACCTGCGAAGAAAATGACAAAACCACTAAATGACTTTCCATCAATTTAATTTGATACCCAATATGAATCTGTGTAACACAACAACTCTTTATTTGTCCTTTATACAGTACGTTCATAAATAATAGCACATTTGCTAATCTGTAAATTAATAATTCATAAAATTTTAACAGGGCATGCTATAATTTTCATCTCTTTGTGTAAACTTTATTAATATGTTCTCTTTTCAAAATTGACCTCATTTTACACAAAACTCTCAGGAATTACAAATACCGTTATCAAAATTGCTTACATTTATATATTTAGCATATTTAAGCGTTCAAATTGTATAGCACAAATGCAAAAAATTCTTTGTATAAAAAAATTACCGTTTTAAAACAACATATTGCATTCAGTTTTATTAAAAATATTAGTTATAAGCAAAATGCCACGCGAAAAAGTACTTAGCGAATTTGAAACAGGTCAAATTTTAACATTGACAGAAATTGGTGCGTCGAAAGCTGAAATTACAATTCAAATCTGCAGAAGTCGAAAGGTTGTTTATAATTATTTGGCAAATATTGAAAATTATGGCAAAAATAAAAGCAGTGGTAGAAAAAAAAAGTTAAATGAACGCGAGCGCAGTCTTATTCTAAGGACAGCAAGCAACAGTACCAAAAGCTGTAACCAACTTGCTGCATGCGTTTCCAACAAAGTGTGCAAAACGACCATTTGGAATGTTCTAAACTCTTCCAAACATATTCAAAAACAGAGAATGAAAAAAGCTCCTCGCCTTTTGAAACGTCATATCAATGCACGTTTGGAGTTTTGCAAAAATAATATGAATACAAATTGGTCAAATGTAAGTTATTTAACACCTTTGAGTTATAAAATGGTTAACTTATTTATTTTTTTTTAAAGATAATTTTTTCAGATAAAAAAAATTTAATTTAGATGGCCCTGGCGGCAATAATAGTTACTGGCGTGACTTACGAAAAGAACACCAATGTTTCTCACGAAGAAACTTTGGTGGTGGTTCTGTTATGATTTGGGGTGCATTTACTGAAGAATGCTGTTTGGAGTTGCAAATCGTACCAACCAAAATGAATAGTGAAAAATATTGTGAATTGCTTAAGTGCAGTTTATTGCCATTTTTAAATAATAATATAAATAAGAAATATATTTTCCAGCAAGACAATGCAGCCTGCCATGCCAGCAAATTTACAAAAGAATGGTTAAGCTCAAATAATGTCGATGTTTTGGAATGGCCTTCTTGCTCTCCAGATATGAACCCTATAGAAAACATATGGGGAATTCTCGTCAGGAGAATTTATGCTGGCAATCGTCAATTCATGAGTGTTAATGAGTTCAAAAATTCAATTTTCAAGGAATGGGAGGCACTGGATCAGGCTCTTCTGAAAAAATTAACAAGTTCTATGAAAAATAGAATATTTAATTGCATTAAATCGAAAGGTGGTCTAATAAATTATTAAAAGGTTTTCTTTTATTGTTTTTGTTAAATAAATAAATGAAGTTGTTATTTAGTCTTTGTTATACAAAGAATTTTTTCATTTGTGCTATACAATTTGAACGCTTAAATATGCTAAATATATAAATGTAAGCAATTTTGATAACGGTATTTGTAGTTCCTGAGAGTTTTGTGTAAAATGAGGTCAATTTTGAAAAGAGAACATATTAATAAAGTTTACACAAAGAGATGAAAATTATAGCATGCCCTGTTAAAATTTTATGAATTATTAATTTACAGATTAGCAAATGTGCTATTATTTATGAACGTACTGTACAAACCTAAATAATAGCTAATAGGACCACGACCGATAGCATCAACGTGTTGATTTAAATTTTTGATTATCTCTTTTATAGTTTGTCTATTACTACAGGCAATGAGAATATCGTCAACATGAAGAGCAATTATGTTCACTTTGACGTCGACTAAAACCGATACAGTAAAGTTTCATTAATCTTTTCATTCCAGTCTTTTTCTGCCTGTTTAAGACCATAAAGCGATTTGCTTAGCTTGCAAAATTTGTTTTTATTGTTTTGGTCTTCAAACATTTCCGGTTAATACATGTATATTTCTTTTTTTAATTCGCTATTAAGATAGGCTGAAATACTTACACTAATCTAAAAGTACAGTGATGAACAACTGGCCCATATTTGTCTGTGTAATCATCACGAGGCTTTTGAAAATAACTTAGGGCCTTGTATTTTTTATTGGATCCATCAGGTTTTGATTTGTAGTAAATATCTATCTGCACCTAATAATATTTTTGTTTTCTGGACGATCCACAAATTCCCAAGTTTTATTTTTTTATTATATTGTTGATTTCTTCATTCATTGCTAAACCCCATTTTTTTTTAGCAATATTGCTACCCATGGCTTCTTTTACGTTCTTTGGATCTGCAGGTTCTTCAGAAATTTTATTTAATACTCCTGGTCCCATATCTCTTAAATAATATTTATGAGGTCTTTCTGTATTTTTCACTTTAGATTTACCAGATGGTCTCCCTCTTTTCCACTTTTGACCAACTTTTTTTGCTTCTGATTTTGCTTTGATCTAACTCAACGTCAAATTCAGGTGCATCCGACAAGCTGCAAGAATTTTCAATAGTATTTGGTTTAATGTGGTTCAATATAAACCAGTCATTACTTTGTTTTCATCGTTAATTCAACTAAACGAATTGAAAAAAAAAGTAGAAAGTCTCTCGATAAAACAATATTTTTACGAACTTTTTCGTACAGCCAATAAACCTTTGTAGTTGAGGCAACAATTTGTTTTTTCGAGGCTTTTTATCTTGAACTATGCCATCACAGCCAAAAGTTCTAAGTTGTAAAACAGACGGTTTTTTACCGAACCACATATAATATGGGGTGTTATTTTTTAAAATTTTGGAGGATGAACGATTACGAATATAAACTGAGGTATTTATGGCTTCTGTCTTAAGACTTTTGGGTACTCTCGATTCTTCTAGCATACAACGTGCTTTTCCGTTTATTAGGGTGTATAACTGTTTATTGTTTGATGTAAAATACCTCGTTTGCGTGCAAATTTTTCAAAATCCCGTTGTAGATATTCCGTGATAGCTTCTTAATTTTTTAAGTTTTAACCGAGTTCGATTTTCGATCAAATTAACAAAGCCTTTGATAACATTTAATGTATCAGATTTACATTTTAGAAGATATACTGTATACAGAACCACTTTGAGAAGGGACACGAATAGGTCCAAAACGTCTGTTTGAACTAGTTCGAACGGGTGATTTGAAAACACATCATTATATGAAAAAAAACGGTTATGTTGTAATTTTGCACGTTCTACATGTGACACACGGATATTCGTTTATAAAGTTTTTATTAATTTTACTTATTATTTGTTCTTTTATTAATTTATGAATGAATATCTCTGAAGTTAAGGTGCCCAAAACGTATATGCCATAATTTATTTTACTAACCGATATTGTTTGACATTACATATTCTATTGACTTTAAAATATACTTTAAATATTCCACCATTTAATTTTGCGCTAAAGATCAATTGATTATTTGGTATTATTACATATGCTTTTTCATAATCATTTTGCATACCGACAAAAAGATCGGTTTCAATTCCGGCATAAACAATACATCTGATAATGTAATTTCAGCAAATAAAGATTTCAAGGTTAAATTACCTATACCTTTTGTTACTATGCACTCTCCAGAAGCTAAACAAATTGTTGTTTATTTCTGTACAATGGTGATTTCCCATCGTTGGCTAACGTCGATGAATTCGCCCAAATGTGCGTTAAGGGCTCTCCGATCGAACTTAGGCGCCATTTTGAATTTTTTGTATTACTTACTAACAATCTTTGTTAAGGCAAGACGCCATATTTAATAAAATTGAAATTGTTTTAAAATAAATTGGAGAACTTTTTTAAACCAACAACTGTGGTCACCAATTACTTTTGATTTTTTTGGAAACAAAGGGAAGTATAAGAGTGCATTTTTTATCATTCGGGTGCACTTTGCTGAAACCAACATATACTTGCTTATCCTAAGTACAAGGACCAAACCATCCTCCCATAACCTTGTACATTTTTGGTCCAATCGAGCCGGATCCTGAAGAAAGTGGGACTCATAGGATTATAAAGGAACTCAACAAAATAAGGTGATATTTATTTCGATTTTTAAGTGTCTAGATTGCTCTTAAAATGACCAAGATATTTAAAAAAAAAGTCAAGGACAACATATTGGAACAATTGGAACAATACTATCTTAAAACAATATTGTACTTTCGTTACGATATAATATTTGAGGTAATATATTACAAACTGTTTTATCAACGAGAATCACCTCGTTTTAAATTCTACAATTAAACAACAACAAAAAAGAAGTTTAAAACAAAAGTTCCAATAGCATTTTTAAGCAGTGGGATATTTTTGGCGTCAGGAACGGATCTAAAATCGTCCAGCTCAACTAAGTGTAATAGCTGTCATTGACTTTGTTACCATTTAATCAACTTAATCCAACACCGGACATAATAAAACATCTGGAAAGCAGCAACTACCTGCCGCACCGCTGGTGTCCACGGTAGCTACGTATTCAATGTAAGTTTGTTAGCGAATTTATTGCACATAAACGTAAATTTTAGAACTAAATTTGTTTTCTTTCTGCATTTCAATTTGGTATGTTTTTCTTTATCCTTGTTTAAAGCAACATCTTTTCCTTCCACACTGATGGTAATTTGTGTTTGTTTTTGACTTAATTGAAATACGTAGAATTACAATTGTAACCGTTTGCTTTAGGCACATTCGGGAAGTCCAATGTATTTATTTTCTACTCCGTCAGATATTTTTATTGGTCTAAATTTATTGTAGTAACCGTGTTGGGCTTTAGTTCAAGTCACTTATTTTTCTTTATTGGCATTGAATATACATACATATATTTTGTGAGTATAATTAAAACCTGCAGGCTTAGTTCAGCTCATAATTTTAACGTGTTTCAGGTCAAACTCTCAATTCATTGGTTTCAATTTACAGTCTGTGAAACTAGGTTCTAGTTATATATAGAACTCATTAAAAAAAATTAATTAAGAAATGATTACTCAATCGGAAAATTTGGTAAAATTTGGAAAACTCGTTGCTCTTTTTTTAGAGTTTGAGAATGATTTTCTTGAGTTGCCAAAAGAAACTCTTGCAAGTTTTTCCGTGGATCTTCAGAATGAGGAATTCAAGATTTTATGGGAAAAAGTAAGAGTTGCTCATGAAACCTTTGCTATTAACCACATGATCAATGATTCTGAAGACGAAATGGGTGAATTATCCCAGACCTTTTTGAATAAGTCTATTATTTCCTCAACCAATTGCAATACTGGCGTAGATTATGTGAACAATCGACCATCAAGTCACGTTTTAAATTTACCACCATGCAAAATAGACGTTTTTAAGGGTGACTACAAATCATGCCCAACTTTCCGTGATATGTTCACGGCGATTTATATTACCTGTGAGGAACTGACAGACGTGCAAAGACTATGTTATTTGCGGCAATACACAACTCTTGATACACAGGACATTGTTAGCGATTCTGAATGGACTAACGATGGATTTAGAGGAGCGTGGGCGAATTTAGTTACACCTACGAAAATACAAGAATCCTGATTAATAATCAGTTAAAACTATTGTATGGCCTGACACCTGTCAGGACTGAATGCGCTAGAGATATTAAGCGGATCCACAGGGATATTAGAAATTGCATCACTGTCTTAACACTAAATGGAGTAGATATATCTGGATGGGATGCTGTATATGTTTTTTTTGTTCAATAAATTAACTAGTTTTGACTTTGTCGCCATTGGAACAGTCGGTCAAAAATAAAAAAAAATTCTTTTTAACTGGCCGTTTTTAGTGGTTGGAAACGGTTTTTGATTTGAGACATTTTGAGGATTGCGACAGCAGGAAGTCAGAGTCCGGAGCTCTGATTTGTAATGGTAGGTTTTTCGTATCTACTTACTTAGTTTGATAAGGTGTTGTTTTCAGGACAAAATGTGACCGCACGTTAAAATCAAGGCCATACTCGCCGGATGGGGTGGGGTTCTTAGTCACATTTGTATCCTATCGGGTACCAATACAAAGTTAAACGTGCTTACAAGTAATTCACTATAAAAGTTCTAATAGTAATAAGCTCTGATTTCGGACGGACAGCAGACATTTATTTACAACTGACACTAATAAAATATCTCTCGTTCAATTACACAATAAAATCGATCTTTCGATGTATTAGATCGTTGCCCACACCAAACCAATGTTCTCAGTTTTATCCTAATAATTTTATTGTGAACCCCAAAATGATAACGCAACTACTTTAGTTTGGCTTTCCTTACCTCAAAAGGCAATTAAATTCAATTCATATTGGACTTTATTACGAACGTAAAATTTAATACATGTTTTTAATAAGATAAATTTACGATACTAAAATTTTTCAACTCTTTAAGATGTTGTAAATTAGTAATTATATACCAAATCATATTATTATAACTTTTATTTGTTACTCACTGTACTTTCATCCAACGTTGCGCAGGCCTGAGCAGTTTACTTTGGTGAAACATCAGGAATGAGACGACTAAATAATATAATATGTATATAAGTATTTACAACAAAATTTATGTATAAAAAAAACGTATGTATGTAAGATTACAAAATAAGAAAATAAGCAAAGCATATAAGGCAAAATTTTATATTATTTATAATGAATGAAACAAACTTAAACTATACATATGTATATACATAAATACAAATATGTAAATGAAGACATGAAACGAACAATTAGGGTAGTTACAAATCAACAAAATTTAACATACATACTATGTATGCACTTGTATTAAATCAAATTTAATTATTTTAAATTGTTTAAAATTAATAATTTGAATATACAAAATTAGAATTAACAAAATAGCACTTTTCTTTTAATATGTCTATGGAGACATTAAAATTTATCAATAATCAAATTTAATTAAATTGCAAGTTATTTATCTAAGCTAATTTTTAAACAAAACTGTCGGACTCAGCTATTGTGATGTATGAATGGTAGGCATGGTTGTGGACAAATATAAATGGTTTCACTTTGATGAATGTTTATGGCGATCGGTTTCCACGGCTAGTTACGTCATCCCAAAGCATGTGGTACAGTCGACCTCTATTGACTACAAGGTCAACTAAATCAGAGCTATATATAGCTTATTTATGTTGCTGCTTTTATAATTTCTTAAAGTCTTTTAAGTATGTATTTATTTTACTGATTCTACACTTTTCTCATTATTTATTCTTTTACTAGAAACAGTTTTAACTTCTTTTAAAATAAACTTTAGCACTTTTATTTAATTCTTTATTTTTATATTTTAATTTAAGCAAATACTTCTTGTCTATATGGCGATTGATTATTGAATGCCTGCAGCGTGTTTTTTCATGTTATAAGATAGTATTAAAAAAAAAGTCTCCACCAACCAGAATTTTTGGAATGCACTTTAATATGAATGCACCCACCCTTTTCACTCATTCATAATTACTGCCTAGTAAATTCCATTCATTAATCAACGTACAAGTAATTAACGGGATAGCTTATTTCTCTCTTTAATAAATTCGATTGACAATTTCTTCTGTAATTTTTCTTATTCTCTTTTATCAAAAGAGGTGATAAGGTAAGAATGAAACAGATTATTTTATGGCAGAGATGAGAGCAAAATCAAGTACACAGAGTTGGAAAATCCAAACGCACAAATTTTAAAAATAAAATATGTATTTTGAAACCGTCACAACAAAAATAAATGTTCTTACCCGTTAATGTAAAATTTATTTTAAAATGGACTAATGCTAACTAGGCCTTAAGTCTTTTGCATGAAATGTACCTATTTTCCTACCACTTAAATCAGAAATTTCATAGTAACAATTTCCTACTCGTTTGTCTATTCTACACTTGAGAAATTTGGGAGCTAGCTTAGCACAAAACGCGTCAGGTTTACTGCTTAGGACAAAATTTCTTCGGTAAACCTCATCTCCAACATTATAACTAATGAATCTAGAGCGAAGATTGTAGGGTTGCTTGTATGAGTTGTATGCTTTTTCTAAGTTTTTCTTTACCGTTTCTCGAATAATTTGAAGCTTATCGGAATTTTGAATTTCTTCACCGGTTTCTAAAGAACTTATATTTCGCAGAAATTGATACGAGTCGGCATGAGTAATCATAGGCATACTGAACAATACATGGTAAGGAGAATAACCAATTGAAGTATGAATAAGACTACGCAGAGCGACACAAATATTACCAAGATGAGTATCCCATTCGCGCTGGTCTTCCTTTAAGTAGGAACGTATAGCTGCTAAAATAGAACGATTTAGCCTTTCCGATGCGTTCGATTGCGGACTATATACGGCTGTAAATATGTGTTTAATACCATATTTATTCAAAAGGTTTTCAAAAATCAAAGACCTAAATTGGGTGCCATTATCTGTTACCACGAACTCTGGTACACCAAAGATATGTAACACGTGTGATGCTACAAAATTACAAACATCACTAGACGTAAACCTTTTTACTGGCTGCAGTATTGGATACTTTGAAAGGTGATCTACAATGACTAATATCCCGATATTTCCCACCTTAGACCGCGGATATGGACCTAAGAAGTCTAGATAAATTCTTTGAAATGGTCTTTCCGATTCGATACGATTTCCCATTAAAGGTCTTAGAATGGTGTTTGGTGCCTTCGATTGTTTACAAATATCACATTTTGAGATAAAGTTTCTAACTTGTAAGGACATTTTTGGCCAGTACATGTTTCTTCTCAACTTTTCCAGAGTTTTTCCTATACCGCCGTGAGAAGAGTTTGGCAAAGAATGTGCCCTACGAATTACCTCAGTTGTCAACTCGGCAGGGACCCAAAGCTTCCATGATGACGACTCACTATATGGATTTCCATCCGAAAATTCTGTTCTTTTATACACAAATTTATCCCTCACAATGAGATCAGGAAAGACATGGTCCTGCTCTGTTATTGAATCTCTAAGTTTAACGTAATCCTTACTATCAAAATACTGAGACTGAAGGTCAATTTCTGGTTCGACCTCAATCGGAGAAATTGCCTCAAGACCAAGTCGTGATAGCGTATCGGGAACAGTTTGCAAACTCCCTTTCCGATGCTCGATGGAGAAGTCAAAACCCTGTAGTCGTAGTGACCATCTGGCTAATCGTCCATTTAAGTCAGTTTGACGCATGAGCCACCTCAAACTGGCGTGATCCGTGATAACTTTAAATTTGTGGCCTTCTACATACTCGCGGAACTTTTTTATACACTTCACTGCGGCTAAGCATTCAAGTTCGGTAATAGAGTAGTTCTTTTGCGCCTGGTTTAATTTCAACGAATAAAATGCAATCGGTCTTTCGACTCCCGAGTCATCTTCCTGCGATAAAACTCCTCCAATACCCAACTTAGATGCGTCACACTGAATTATAAACGGCTGTTCAAAATTTGGCGTTGTCAAAACCGGTGCAGTTGTTAAGCACAATTTTAATTTCTCAAAGGCCATGTTTGCCTCATGCGTCCAAGTAAATGTTTTTGTTTTCTTGGTCAGGTCAGAAATTGGGGCAGAAAGCTCAGAAAAATGTTCAATAAATCGTCTATACCAACTTGCAAGGCCAAGAAATTTTCTGACTTCGCGGACGGACTTCGGAGGCTGTAAATCTCTAATGGCCAATATTTTGTCGGGATCAGTTTTGACGACTCCATTGCCAATGACGTACCCTAAATATTTCACTTCTTTTAAGCACCATTTACACTTTGAGATATTCAGCGTAAGACCAGACCTTTTTAATATCATAGCAACTTCTAGCAGTAACATTAAATGTTCTTTAAAATTCTGTGAAACTAACAGCAAATCATCTAAGTAGATGAGTACGCGATTACGAAGTGTGGCCGGAATTATAATGTCCATAAGACGACTCATTGTTTGGGGTGCATTTGTAAGTCCAAATGGCATGACTTTGAATCTATACAGAGGTCTATTTGGAATGGTAAAAGCAGTCATATCTCGTGAATTTGGTGCTAACCCAATTTGCCAAAAGGCATGCTTGAGATCCAAGGAAGTTATGAACTCAGCCCTCGGCAATCTTGACAAAATATTGCTAATTTTCGGTTGTGGATAAGCATCCCTTATTGTCACTGAGTTTAGCAATTAAAACCAAAAAAAATTAATTAGTTTTATTTTTTTTTAATTTATTTATTTTTAAATTCAAATGTTTCCATTTGAATTCCAAACGTAAACTGAATACAAAACAATTATTTGAAAACATAATTCAATTTCTTATGATATAATGATAAATAAAAATATTTTACAAACAAGCATTTTATGAACAAGTACATACAATAATATAGGGTTCTCATACAAGTGTACATACAATAGATTCGTGTAAATAAGTTATACATATAACTCCCCCATCATTAGATTGACGCTCCGAGGAAAACATACATAACATTAAATACAATTAAATAACATTTAATTAAATAAAATAATATTTAACAATATTTACTAATATTCTCTTTTTCACATTCAAAATTTCAAAATCATGATAACAAGAATATTTACGTACGTATGATGTTCAATAAAAATTAAAATATTCAATTATAATCAAAATTGACTACTAAAGTTTACCCTTAAAAGGCAAAGTTCACCATAATTTAAACTCTATAACTTTTTCTTTCTTTTAATATCCGACTTATAATATTTATGACCTGTTTGAGTTATTACATGATCGCTGTCAAACTTCTTTACTTTGATTTTTCGAAATTTAGCATGATTTTTTCCACCTCTTTTACTCCTTATGTACACCTCCCCAGTTTGAATCTCACAGTCTTCACGATTGTGATTTAAATTTATTATTGATTTCTCTTTTGACTTTAAAATTCTTTCTCTAATTTCTGGATAGTCCTCAGACTTTATTAAACCATTCTGAAAGTCTGTAGGCTTACATTTTGTGGTGGAATGTATTGTGTTGTTATAAAACATAATTACTTTACAAATTTTTTCCACAACCGTATCACTATCCCGACCAGGGTCGTGTCTTAGTAATCGAATATGCTCGTTTAATGTGTTATGCAGACGTTCCACATCTGCGTTTGAAGTATGGTTATTACTTGAAGTAAAATGTATTTCAATTTGATTTTGTCTCAAAAATTCAAGTAATGGTAATGCCTTAAAACCCAACTCATTGTCAGTTACGATTTTACCAACTTTACCCACAATGCTTAAATATTGAATCAGAGCTCTTTTAAACTCCACCCAAGACCTATTCTGAATTTTAATTGCTTGTGCAAACTTAGAAAATTTATCTATTAATGTTAAAAATAATGTTCTATCAAGGCTATAAAAAACATCTATATGTACTACTTGACCAGGCTTACTAGGGGTTTCAGTTAACTTAAAAATTTGCTTAACTGGATTACGATCATACTTTTCTACATTGCAAATATGGCAATTATTAATAAATTGTCGAATTCTTAATTTTAATTTCGGATGATAAATTTTCTTTCTTAATTGTTCAAAATTTTCATTTATACCGCGATGGTTATTCCTATAATGTTCATTTTGTATAAGTTCAAGAAGATCACCCTCATCCAAAATTCCATCAAGGCAACTACTACACTTCGCAATTTTTAGGCAAGAGCCCTCTGAAAAATATTTTAAAACAGTTTCTTTAAAAATATCATAGATTGAATTATCTTTGAATAAAACAGCATTAACCTTTGTTGGATGAAAATGACTTCTTACAATATTTACTATATCATTTCCACTAAAACTAATCGCAGTTATTACTTTCCTAGCATTTTTAAAGATTGAATGATTCGTTACTCTAATAGAAGCAGAGTCAGATTTTCCCAGAATAAACTGATTCTTGTACACGTTAATTGGAGAACTGCTTTCCGATATGACACACGATCGAGATTGATGAATTAAATTTACCTCGGGTTCAATACGAGATAACGCATCCGCATTCCCATTGTTTATACCACGTTTATATAAAATTTCGTAATCAAATTCCTCCAACTTTAATCTCCATCGTATTAATTTCGAATTTGGCTCTTTAATCGAAAAAAGCCATTGAAGAGGCTGATGATCTGTTTGTATAACAAACTTTCTCCCAAATAAATATGGGCGAAAATGCGTAACAGCCCACACCACAGCCAGCAGTTCTTTTTCCACTGTGCTGTAGTTAATTTCATGCTGGTTGAGCGTTCTGCTCGCATAGGAAATAGGATGATCGTCTTGCGACAGCACAGCTCCTAAGGCGAAGTTGCTTGCATCCGTATTCAAAACAAATTTTTTATTGAAATCAGGGTACACTAAAATTGGGTCATTAGTTAAAAGCATTTTTAAAATTCTAAAACTCTCTATGTAATCGGGATCATTTATATCTACTTTAGCATCTTTTTTAAGATATTTAGTAATCGGCCTCGCAATTCTTGAATAATCTTTCATAAATTTACGATAATACCCACTTAGTCCCAAAAATTGTTTAATTTGTTTTTGGGTTTTTGGTAACGGGTAATTTAGAACACATTGAACTTTTTTTGGATTTGGTTTTATACCATCTTGTGTTACTACATGACCTAAAAATTCTGTCTCCCGTTTTAAAAACTCACACTTATCTATTTGAATCTTTAAATTTGCATCTCTTAATTTATCAAACACAAGCCGAAGTGAATTCATATGTTCCTGAAGGGACGTCGAGAAAATAATTATATCATCTATATAAACTAAACAAATTTTATTCACCAATTCACCCAAAATATTGTTCATAAGTCTTTGGAAAGTAGCTGGTGCTGTTTTGAGTCCAAAAGACATTCTTAAAAATTCATAGTGACCACCCTCAACTGAGAATGCCGTTTTATGAGTATCCTTTTCATCTATTTCAACCTGATGAAATCCTTTTGCTAGATCTAAAATAGTAAAATACATACATCTACCAAGCTTGTCCAAAATTTCTTCGATATTTGGAATAGGGAAACGATCATCTACCGTCTTTTCATTAAGTTTCCTATAATCAACAACTAATCGCCACTTTTTCTCTCCGCTAACACCCACCTTTTTTGGAACGATCCATATAGGAGCAGAATAAGGTGATTTTGACGGTCTTATTATCTTACTATTCAGCATTTCCTGAATTTGTTTTCTGACCTCATCCTTATGTACATACGGATATCTGTAGGTTTTTGAAAATACAGGAATATCATCTTTTGTAATTATTCTGTGCTTAATTGCATTTGTAAAAGATAAATTAGAATTTGTTCTATAAAACAAATCAGAATAATGACTCAAAATAAGCTTTAAATTATTTCTTTCCTCCTTATTCAAATGGTCCATTCTAATTTGATCAAACAAGGAAAACTCACAAATATTCTTTTGCATTGAAATATCACTTACCAAGTGATAGTTTTCGGAAGTAACAGGCCAAGAATCCTTTTCACTAATATACATTACATTTGGACATTCAGCAACTGTCTCTAATTCAACCTTAAAATTTTCTACATTAAAACCCCTTCACTAAAAATTATTTCTCCAAATTCATTTCGATGTTCCTTGATGTGAATAAGTCCACACTCAACACTTGTAATTAAATCAACTCTACGCTTTTTTTGAAATAATAAAGGCACAACTTTATTATTTATTGTAAGTTGACTTTTACTATAATCTATAACAGCATTATGAGCTCGCAATATATCATTTCCAATGATTCCATCATAATAATCATGTACCTTACACTCTATTAAATTTATTTTATCATCTACATTACCTAGTTCAACAAACATTGGCACTTGATAAATTTTGTCTGAAAATATCTCACTTTGAACTGTTTTCAATACAACTCCTGTTGAATTGATCCTCCATTTTGGATTACACAAACCTGGATTTACAAGTGAATGCGTCGCTCCAGTATCCACTATAAACTTAAGATTTTCTTTTATTATTATATATGGTAACTCCCCGGAGAGGCTGGAAAACGAAAATTTTCCGTTACCACATTTTCAGCTGAAGAATTTTGATTGAAACGACCAGAAGAATTCTTACGTAACACTTTCCGCGAAACTGGCACTTTAGGCAAACCACTTACAGTGTTACAACTTTGAACCATATTAATATCCATTGGTTCAGGACTTTCTTGCGTCGGAAAACAATTCGGATTAACATTATAATTGTAACTTCCCCTATTACGATTATTACTAAAAATTTTACTACCTTGCTGATAATTATTATTTCCATAGGATCCGTTAGGATTGTATTGATTGTTTCTATAAAACGGTTTATGGTTATAACTATTGTTCTGATGTTTGTTTGAATTGAATTGTGTGTCACCATGAATATTTCTAATATTTTGAAACCCTCTATTGTCACGATTACCATTTGTACCCAAATAACTCTTACTTCTACTTCCAGTATTATTTTCGTTTCCTCCACTTCCATAGTTAGCATACCCCGATGTAAAAAGTATATTCATTGCAGTCTCAAGAGTATCAGGATTCCTACATGCCAATATGGTCTTCATTGGTTCTGGTATTTTTTGCTTAAAAATATCAAGAGAAGTTCTCAAATTATTTCTAGCAATTTGTTCACTGTTTTCATCAACTCCGAAAACTGAAACAACCTTATTATTCAAACTTCGTAATTTATCTTTAATATTATTATAAAACTCAACTACGCTCGTTCGAAAAACCACAGAACGAAGTTCATCATATAACTCTTCCACACTTCGATTTTCCCCAAAATAATTTATTAAAACTGTTTTTATCTCCGACCAAGATTGCACATGAAAATTAATTTCTATTGCCTCCTTGGCCTTACCCTTAATTCTGCTTTTAATTAAATCCAGAAATAAAAGCTGAGAAGGCGCATCATACTGAACAAAGAGAGGATTTATTTTATCTACAAGTGAGATAAATGTATACAAATGTTTTTTATCTTCAGAAAATTCTGGTAACCGTTCCAGAAATTTAACAGGATCTAAGGTATGCGCCATTTTTAAATAATCAATAAATATTATAATTTTTTTTTTAGATCAAAAGAAAGAAAACTTTGATTTAATACAAAAGAAGAACAACACACGCACGTAAAAATGTAAAAAGAATACAATAATTAAAATATACAAACAAATACTTAAAACATTTATATGTTAAGATAAAAATAATTACAGAAAACAAGAAATAAATTTTTTTACTCAAATGCTGATATAATGTCCTCTTCCTCCTTTGTTTCTTCTTCTTTCTCTTCTTCCAATAAATTCTTCAAGCAACTGAATTCTCTCTTGCAAGACACAAACACAAGCACAAATGTTTAAAAATTCTTCATTGACCGAAAGCCTTTATATATTTATTGTTGGACTTATTTTTGTTTCAATGTTTTTCTTTCCATTTATTTACATACTCCACATATCATATTTTAATTAAAAGTTTATTTCCCAGTTTATTTCTTTCACCATCCAACATCTTTATATACACAGTACGTATGATTAATGATTTCCTTAATTGTTTGTTGGGTACACTAATTTTAAAATCGTCATCAAAAATGTTCATTACTGGTACCGAAAACCGTTTAATTTTTTTTTTTACTGAATTGGCTTTTCACAGATTTTCACGTTTTAATTTTATTACAAGAAATAAAATCTCACATTTTTATTTAGTTCTCATTGAAATCTGTTATTAAACAAATTTTATTATTATTGTTTTTGTTTTTTTTTATTGACCTTTAGCCGACAATACTCTTGCTTTATGGAGTTTTAACACACCACATAAAACCACTCACAATCTGTTGAGATTCAATCTTGATTTTTCAGTGTTTACATTCATTTATTTTATTACATCACAAATAAAGTTCTTAGTTTTTTAATTGTTTTTTATCTTTCCATTTTTATTTAATTCTCTTATTTTCCTCTTCCTTTATTTTACTGTTCTTTTATTTTTCTGTTCTTTTATTTTTCTGTTCCTTTATTTTTTTTAATGAAGTTACCACTTGTTTTATTCATTTCAAATTTCACAATACATTCATTTATTTTATCACATCACAAATAAAGTTCTTAGTTTTTTAATTGTTTTTTTATCTTTCCATTTTTATTTAATTCTCTTATTTTCCTCTTCCTTTATTTTACTGTTCTTTTATTTTTCTGTTCTTTTATTTTTCTGATCCTTTATTTTTTTATACAATGTTCTTTTTTTTACACGTAATTATTTACTCATAATTACGAAAATCCTTTCTAAATCAATCCTGGAGGGTCCCGTAGGATTCGCAGGATTTAACTTATTATTTATAAGTGTTTGCACACACACACGAAATACAAGATCCTTTTTTAACAAAAGGATCCTACCGACTGCGCCAATTAAAACCAAAAAAAATAAATTAGTTTTATTTTTTTTAATTTATTTATTTTTAAATTCAAATGTTTCCATTTGAATTCCAAACGTAAACTGAATACAAAACAATTATTTGAAAACATAATTCAATTTCTTATGATATAATGATAAATAAAAATATTTTACAAACAAGCATTTTATGAACAAGTACATACAATAATATAGGGTTCTCATACAAGTGTACATACAATAGATTCGTGTAAATAAGTTATACATATAACTTTTAGCCTCCTTGAGTCTAAGCATAGCCTTACCTTTTCATTCTTTCGAACAAGAGTTACTGGACTACTCCACGGGCAGTTTAGCGGTGCCTCCTCAATGACATCCATGGCTAACATTTTATCAACTTCTGCATGAATAATTCTCTCGACAGCCGGTGATACGGAAAAATATCTTTGTTTTATTGGCTTGACATCCTTTTCTATTTCTATCGAGTGCTCAATCAAAGACGTTCTACCTAACACATCGCGTTCAAACGAAGGAAATATTTTGATTACATTATCTAACTGCTTGCGCATTGTGGGTGTTAGCTCGTGACAGTCTTTTGAAACATTCTGACAGACACTACTTATTTCCAATATGCTATCGTTCATTAAATTAAATTTCCGCACGAAGTCAATTCCTAAATATAAATCACTTTTCAGCTCTGGTATAATATATATTCTAATATTCTCTGCTAATTCCCTAAATTCTATTTTATTTTCAACATATCCTATAACATCATATTTCCTACCACCCGCAGTTGTTACAGTAGTTTTTAAATGTTTATATTCTATACCCTTATCCAGAAAATTTTTCGCCGCTATCTCTGATAAGCATGTAATGGAAGCGCCTGTATCGACAAGGCCTACAAGATTCATCCCAAACAGTTTTAATTTCAAGAAAAAACGATTATCATCTAAAACTTTCTCGATTGAGTTTATAGATTGTCTTATAAATTTCCTGTTACAAATGACCTTTTTCCAAAATCGACGTAGTCTTTTAGTATTACGTTTCGGATTTCTTCGACTGCATTTACCTAAATTTAAATTTTCGCAAAATATTCTAGAACGGGCTTGCTGATATTTTAAAAGTCTCTCATGGTAAGGAAGTAATGGGCCTAATTTTGGTTTACTGTTTTCCCACGTATTCGTTGAATTATTAGAAGTCTGGACAGAAATAGATTTGTAACTTTTTACTTTTTCGAGCGGAAACCGCCCGCTTTTCCGTTTCCCTGGTTCTGACAAACAACACAATTTGGCTTTAAGATATCTTGTGCGCCGCAGCCATAACAAAATACTGATGTCTTGCTGATACAATCGCTAAATGTATGACCCTTCTGTCTGTAGTTCTAGCAAACTACGTGCGATATATCCTTAATTTCAGAAATATTTTCCTCAACATCTTCTAACTCATCCTGCTGTATTTCATTAACTTTTCTCGTTGTTAGTCTTGCATTATTATATTTTTCCATTTCCCTAGTTAACTGTTCCCGCCTAAGCATTAAAAATCTTAAGTGTGCAACACTGGTAACGCTTGTGTAAAAAATTTCTTTGCGAAGTTGTGGCCTTAAGTTTCTCCTAAGGATCTCCACAGTTTCTAATTCTGTAAGTTTCGTTTGAAGTCTACCACAAAGTTTGATAATTGCTGAGTAATAGTCTTCAAAACTCTCACCTAATAACTGTTTCCGTTCACGAAGCATTTCCCTTATATCATTATCGGACAAGTGATCAGAAAAGTATGACTTAATTTCCCTACAAAGAGGTTCCCATTCAATTCTATTAACTGTGCTTCTATATTCCCAATACCATTCTTTCGCTCTCCCGGAAACAATAACATGAAAGTGATCACACAACAATTGGAAATCACCACCCAGGTTATCATTAGTCAAAGCAGTGATCATATAAATAAATTTTGACACAGGAAAATTAGCTGGATTCCCATCGAACTTAATATTCCAACTATTAATCAAACTAACTAACTTACTACTGTTTGTCAAAGCAGCTGAAGAAATAGCATTACTTAGCCTGTTATTATCTACGTTATTAAAATTTGCAAATTCAGACGGAGGATGATTTGCATGTATATTGGGAACATTTGAGGCAGTAGAAGTTCGCGTTGTTATTGGAGGAAATAATTCTCTAGGAAATATTGGTTCCGGATTTCTACCAAGTTCGAGCCTTTCCACCTTTTGACTTAAAACCTCAATTATTCTGTACAATTTCGATAATTCAGTATTATTGGGATTTTCTACTACATTAATATTTTCTACAACCTGTTCTGCACCTGACAATTCGAGGTTTTCATCAGTAAGAACGATTCCACTTGCTCGCGTAATTCGTTGTGGTGCTTGAGGTAAGTTCTTTCTCTTTGGAATAGCTCCCTGAGGAGTAGACAGATTCGAAGGTAGTGTAAATTTAGTGAGAGAAGACCTATTTAATGAAATTTTACATGTCGGACAAAACGGAGTCTTCTCCATAGATTTATTTATACAGTTTTGATGAAACGTATGGTGACATTTAGTGGAAACTAACGCCTCTGAATTATCAATAGGATTTGAACAAATCGTACAATTAGCTGATTCCATTGTAAACAAAATTCAATAATAAACGTATGTACATATATGGTTTAGATATAAATATATAAATATGTATATATAAATGTTTACAACTAAATATGTGAATATTTAATATTTGCTTTATAAATATAATTTGAAGAAGAATTGGAGCAGCCAAACATAAGTAGTGCTTCATATTAAAATGCATTTTGAACGAGTCAGTGTTTATACATAAAGACACAAAGGTATTCATATATATATGCGTTTATAAATGATAACAAGTTTATTGATTTCTACATATAAGCTTATTTACTGGTTAACTAATCTGTCTTTAATAGGACAACAAAAGTTAAAATACCAAGTAAACAAAATACTCTATGTATGCCATCAACTCACCTTTTTTTATCAAGTAGCTATTGATTTCTAAAATTAACCAGCATGTAACTTGAAAGGTTTTGATAAGAAGAATTATTTAACGGTCAAGTCTAATATGCCCTTTAATCGCAATAGAACTTGCTGTTCCAGTTAGCTAATCTTAAATCAAAATTCAATCAAAAGTATTAAAGATATTTGTAGAGCTAGACAAATCAGTGTGTACCAAGATAGTATTAGAAGGTACGGGATAAATTGCTGGATTGTCTCTTGCCCCACGTTGGGCGCCATTTGTAATGGTAGGTTTTTCGTATCTACTTACTTAGTTTGATAAGGTGTTGTTTCCAGGACAAAATGTGACCGCACGTTAAAATCAAGGCCATACTCGCCGGATGGGGTGGGGTTCTTAGTCACATTTGTATCCTATCGGGTACCAATACAAAGTTAAACGTGCTTACAAGTAATTCACTATAAAAGTTCTAATAGTAATAAGCTCTGATTTCGGACGGACAGCAGACATTTATTTACAACTGACACTAATAAAATATCTCTCGTTCAATTACACAATAAAATCGATCTTTCGATGTATTAGATCGTTGCCCACACCAAACCAATGTTCTCAGTTTTATCCTAATAATTTTATTGAGAACCCCAAAATGATAACGCAACTACTTTAGTTTGGCTTTCCTTACTTCAAAAGGCAATTAAATTCAATTCATATTGGACTTTATTACGAACGTAAAATTTAATACATGTTTTTAATAAGATAAATTTACGATACAAAAATTTTTCAACTCTTTAAGATGTTGTAAATTAGTAATTATATACCAAATCATATTATTATAACTTTTATTTGTTACTCACTGTACTTTCATCCAACGTTGCGCAGGCCTGAGCAGTTTACTTTGGTGAAACATCAGGAATGAGACGACTAAATAATATAATATGTATATAAGTATTTACAACAAAATTTATGTATAAAAAAAACGTATGTATGTAAGATTACAAAATAAGAAAATAAGCAAAGCATATAAGGCAAAATTTTATATTATTTATAATGAATGAAACAAACTTAAACTATACATATGTATATACATAAATACAAATATGTAAATGAAGACATGAAACGAACAATTAGGGTAGTTACAAATCAACAAAATTTAACATACATACTATGTATGCACTTGTATTAAATCAAATTTAATTATTTTAAATTGTTTAAAATTAATAATTTGAATATACAAAATTAGAATTAACAAAATAGCACTTTTCTTTTAATATGTCTATGGAGACATTAAAATTTATCAATAATCAAATTTAATTAAATTGCAAGTTATTTATCTAAGCTAATTTTTAAACAAAACTGTCGGACTCAGCTATTGTGATGTATGAATGGTAGGCATGGTTGTGGACAAATATAAATGGTTTCACTTTGATGAATGTTTATGGCGATCGGTTTCCACGGCTAGTTACGTCATCCCAAAGCATGTGGTACAGTCGACCTCTATTGACTACAAGGTCAACTAAATCAGAGCTATATATAGCTCATTTATGTTGCTGCTTTTATAATTTCTTAAAGTCTTTTAAGTATGTATTTATTTTACTGATTCTACACTTTTCTCATTATTTATTCTTTTAGTAGAAACAGTTTTAACTTCTTTTAAAATAAACTTTAGCACTTTTATTTAATTCTTTATTTTTATATTTTAATTTAAGCAAATACTTCTTGTCTATATGGCGATTGATTATTGAATGCCTGCAGCGTGTTTTTTCCTGTTATAAGATAGTATTAAAAAAAAAGTCTCCACCAACCAGAATTTTTGGAATGCACTTTAATATGAATGCACCCACCCTTTTCACTCATTCATAATTACTGCCTAGTAAATTCCATTCATTAATCAACGTACAAGTAATTAACGGGATAGCTTATTTCTCTCTTTAATAAATTCGATTGACAATTTCTTCTGTAATTTTTCTTATTCTCTTTTATCAAAAGAGGTGATAAGGTAAGAATGAAACAGATTATTTTATGGCAGAGATGAGAGCAAAATCAAGTACACAGAGTTGGAAAATCCAAACGCACAAATTTTAAAAATAAAATATGTATTTTGAAACCGTCACAGATTATAGGTTCTGGTAATAGTGGTTCATATAGTAGGAAAGTTAAGAGCTTTCAAACAAAGCTGGTGAGGAAAGCGTGTCCCTTGTGCTCAAGAAACCATCTTATAAGATATTGTTCCAGATTTATCAATATGAATCCGGGAGAGAGATTTTTGGCTGTAAAAAAGCATAATCTCTGCATAAATTGTCTGGCTGAAGGTTATACGCTTAATAATTGTCGAAGTAATTTTAGTTGTTCAATATGCAAAATAAGGCATAATTCGATGCTTCACAGGGCAGCCTCTACATTAAGTTTCTAAGTCCTTCAGGCAGTGAAAATAACGATCATGATGATCAGCCGACCACGAGTGTGCAGAAATGTTTTGCTGTTACTTCAGAGCATATTTTTTGGGTACAGCCCTTGTTCAGATCCTATGTCGGGGAGAAGTTTTTAATGCAAGAGCTGTAATAGATCCAGGTTCCCAATCGAGTTTTATCTCTGAAAAATTGCAGAAAAAACTGAATTTGCCGACAAGACCAACACATATAGGAATCTTGTCGTTAAATGACGCCACTCCTAGTCGTGCTTTGAAGGAATATGGAATAACGTTACGCTCACCTAATAACAACAAGTTTTTATTGAAAATGGTAGCTTTAGTGTTACCCAAATTGACAGGGAATCTGCCAAATTAAACGGTTGATATTTCAAAGTGGTAGGCCTTATTTTACTTGGAATTAGCTGACATATTGATTGGATCTGATTTTTATCTAAAGATTATGTGTGACGGTTCTAGGCAAAGAGTTTTGGGAAATGTTGTCGCTCATGAAACCCATTTTAGTTGGCTATTAATTGGTTCGTATGAGGGTAACTTTACATCATGTTCGATAGTCCACTCCTTTTACACTGAAGTAAGTTTAGATAAACAATTAGAGAAATTTTGGAAACTGGAAGAGCCACTACATGCATCGAAATGGTCGCCAGAAGACGATTATTGCGAAAGGTTTTACCTACCGGAAAACTACACGACGAAATAGTTTTGGTCGGTATATCGTTGCTTTGCCACAATTTGCTGTCGACAATCGGCTTTCGCCCTGCCAGGAAAAAGCAAGCCGACAGTTTCTAAGAAACGAAATTTCACTCTTAAGGAACCCAGACCTTAAAGCAGCATACGACAACGGCTTATCAGAGTGCGAAGAGTTTGGTCACATGGCTCAGGTTGATAGGAAAAACGTTTCTAAGTCATTCTATCTGCCACATCTTGCTGTCTTTAAACCTGAAAGTTTATCCATGAAGGACAGAGTTGTCTTCAATGCGTCAAGTCGAACTTCTTCCGGGTTGAGTTTAAGCGACATTTTGTATACAGGGCCTGTTCTGCAAAATGATTTGATGATGTTGATTATCAGGTGGCGATTTTATCGGTATGTTTTTAACGGGGATATAGAGAAAATGTATCGCCAGATACTGCTATACTCTGAGCAAACTTCTTTTCAGCGTATTGTTTTTCGTAACGATCCTTGTAGTGATCTCAAGGATTTCGAATTAAAGACAGTTACGTTTGGGGTTAACTGCGCTCCCTTTTTGGCCATTAGGACTTTGCTTCAATTGGCGGATGACGTTAATGACAAGTGGCCAATGGCCTCCAACATCCTGCGTCGCATGATGTATGTAGACGATGCTTTAGTAGGCACCCAGTTAACATTAGCATTAAATTCGGCCGGGTTTTCAATGAAGAAATGGACGTCAAACGATGAACGAATTCTGCAGGGCCTTCCAACCGACCATCTACTGCGAGATAGCTTTTTAAAAATCGACGATATGAGTACGACTAAAACCTTGGAAACACGGTGGAATGCTAGGTTAGATCATTTCTATTTTGAGGCAGCTCTAATACCCCATAAAGAAATATTCTCCAAACGAGAAGTCTTGTCCGTTATCCCACAACTTTTTGATCCAACTGGATGGTTAAGTCCCGTTGTGATTATTGCAAAGATATTAATGCAACAAATCTGAAGTGATAAGACAAATTGGGACAAATGCTTGTCGGCATCCAGTGAACTTAAGTGGGCTTAATTTCTCGATGATTACAAAGTAATTAACAATAAGGAATATCGCATTGGATAGGTTTCAAGCCTTGGGGTAAATTACAAATACATGGGTTTTGTGACGCTTCGGAGAAAGCATATGGTACTTGTGTGTACGCTAATATTAAGGATTAAAACGATTTTATACAGAGCCACTTGCTAGCTAAGTCAAAAGTAGCTCCATTTAAAACTGTTTCATTGCCGAGATTGGAACTGTGCGGTGCATCTTTGCTGGCTGAATTAATTTACGGATTTAAGTATAGATGAAACTGAAACCTTGATTTTTACCTGGAGCGATTCAATGATTGTTTTAGTTTGGCTACAGAAACCACGAAGTTCGACGACTTTTGTAGCAAACCTAGTAGCGAAAATAGTTGGGAAAATCGGAAAGGGTTGTTGGAGATATGTCAGTTCCAATGACAATCCGGCCGATTTTTTGAGTAGGGGCGTTCGCTCTCAACATCCAGTGGAAAATAGTCTGTGGTGGCATGGTCCTTCATGGCTGTGCTCAGATTTGAAATATTGAGCAAAGGGTGCAGAAGGTTTTTTTACATATTTTAGGTCTCATTGTGACCTGATTACAAATATCTCTTCAAACTCGCGAGCACTAAGAGTAATGGCATGGGTGTTTAGAGGTATTAATGCAATTCTTAAAAAGAAGGAACCACATAACACATTGTTAGAAATTTCACCTGATAAAATACGTTTTGTTAAAGAGAGGTTAATAATAGTAGCTCAGAAATTGTCGTTTCCCAATGAATATTACAAACTATCAAGAAAAGAGACCATTTTAGATAGAAATTTATTAAACTTAAATCCCTTTATGGATGACCAGGGCATAATTCGAGTCGGAGGTAGGTTGGCAAATGCGCCATATCTCACTTATAATGAAAAGCTCCCTTTTTTGTTGCCTTCGAATTGTCATTACGCTAAACTTTTGGTAAACTTTATCCACAGAATTACGTTATATGGAAGGAACCAGCTAATTTTGAGGGTCTTAAGAACCGAGTTTTTTATCCTTCGGGTAAAAAATCTGATCAAAACGGTTATAAGTCGTTGTAAGGTCTGTGTCATACAGAAAAAAACGCTCAAAGCCAGATTATGGCTGCGTTACCTTCGTCTAGTACAGTTCTTTCCCGTCCCTTTAATGCCACAGGAGTAGACTTTTCTGGGCCAATCGATATTCGGAATTTTACAGGGCGCGTGTGTTTAATAACAAAAGGCTATGTGTGCATATTTGCTTGTTTTGCTACTTGGAGGCTGTTAGTAGTTTATCAACTCCAGCTTTTTTAGCAGCATTTTCCAGATTCGTAGCACTCCATGGCTACCCAAGGGACATGCATTCCGGTAATGGCATAAATTTTGTAGGTGCTTTTAGGAAACTAAAAGCAGAATTTCGGCGGTTTTTACGCAACGCAGGGGCTGAAGTGAATTCAGGATATATACATAATGGCGTTAATTGGCATTTTAATCCCGCTAGTGCATCTCATATGGGGGGCTTTGGAAAGCAGGGGTTAAGAGTTTTAAGCACCATTTCCAGAGGATCGCTGGAGGGTTTAGGTATACTTTTGAGGAGTTTGCTACATTATTGGCTCTTATTGAGTATGTTTAAATTCTAGACCCCTGTGTTCTCTGACGGAGGACATGGGTTCTTTTGACGTGCTTACTCCTGGTCATTTTTTGATTGGTGGCCCACTTTTGGCCCCTCCAGAAGTTCAGATGACGGAAAATCCCATTTCTATTACGAATCGTTGGCAAAGGGTTAAAGCGCTTAATCAACGCCTTTGTAGTAGGTGGAAAGATGGGTATTTAAAAGATCTGCAGAAACGGTATAAATGGAAATTTATGCAGAAGAATCTTGAAGTTGGCGATATGGTTGTTATTCGAGAGGACCAACAAACGAATGGCGCTTAGGTCGAGTGGAAAAAGTCCACGCCGGTAAAGATGGTTATGTAAGAGTTGTAGAGTTAAATACAGCACGTGGCTTAGTTACTAGACCCGTTGTGAAGATAGTGGTGCTTCCAACTAATTAATTGCTTTTCTGTAGCAGTTTTTTTTTTAATTTCTATCGTCATGGTCTCCCGGAAAAAATACACTGAGGGTAATCGAACAACAAAGAAAATGGTTTCTAAAGTCTGCCTGAAAGATCATCCCCTACGGTTTTGTAAGAGGTTTCTAAAAGAAGATTACAGGGAACGGATGCGTTTGTAACTTTCTATATGTATTGCGCTGGCTGTTTGAGTCATGACCATACGTGACGTACGTGTGAAAGTACAGGGAAATGTAAGCGTTGTGGTTATATGCACCATACTCTCTTACATAAGCCAGGCCTAAGACCTCGTTCGTCTGGGAAAAACCTTAATATGCAAGTAAAACGTTTACGGAAAGGGCCTAGCACGTCCAACCGTTCAAAACAAAGGCAGTGTAGCTCATCCAAGAATGGTAATAAGGGACCCAGTTCGTCCAAAATCCACAGTGAAATCGAGAGACCCAGTTCGTCTCGAGCTTTAGCTCGCGCCCATCCAAAAAACCTTAACAATATATAACCGGATCAATGGAGCGAGATGCTTACGATGATAAGCCATCGATACCAATGTATCACTTCACGGAGACTCAGTCAATTCTAGAAATTAAGTTGAAGGACTTGGATCAAAGGTGGGCCAGAGTAGATGCTTCATACGAAGGAGTTATGTTATCTAGGTGCACTGAAGTTACACCTGAATTTAGACAAGAATCCATTGAGCAATATGAAGCTTGTAAAGAAGCTTATTAACGCTGCTCATCCCAGATTCTGGATTTGCTAAAAATAATGCGATTGGATAACCCGGGCAGTCTTAGATTTCAATCAACTTCTCGGTACTCATCTAATCAAAAAGCTCCCGGCCAAACCTTTGTTCAAGAAAACGCAAGCGCAATATAGCGAATCTATCAGAAGAATACAATCTTCTGTAAATAATTAATTTTAGCGCTTTCGTTTCCTCGTAGAAATATATATTCCACAAGAAAACTTGAACTTAATGTGCAAGCTATGCAACAAAGATCATCCGCTCAGAACATGTCCCAAATTTCGAGCTTTTACAATTCAGCAGAGAGTTGATAACGTTTTCCAAAACAAATTTTGTAACAATTGTCTGGGATCTTCTTATATAAAAGCAAACTGCAAAAGCAAGCACAAAAGTCTGTACTGCAAAAAAAAAAACAATTACTCTTTATTACACATGACACAGAGATCGAAACAGGTAGTCCATAATACAGAGATCTCTAACCAAACAATTATCTTAAACAAAAGCAGAGTTACAGCCGCTCACATTGATAAACACGCAATGAAAATATTGTTTTACGCAATGCATTAATGCAGATAGAATTCAATGACGAACTCTTTACTATAAGAGCTCTTCTAGATCTGGAGTCTCAGCGAACTTTCTTATCAGAAAATATAAGAAACTGCCTTCAGCTCCCGTACAGAAAATCACATTTGAGGTAGGTCAAAAACAATCAGCCACCAAAGAGTGTGAATTTATATTATACTCTAAAAGAACAAGAACACGATTCCTAATTTTTGCTATAGTCTTGCCGAAACTAACAAAAAGACTCCCAGCTTATAGCTTCGAAATTCCTTACTCGAAAGAGCTGGAGTTGGCTGACCCAACATTTAACAAATCTTCGCAAATAGACATGATCCTAGGCAATGAATATAAGCAATATATAAATACTGATGCCATAAAAAATATTTGTGATAATACTTCAGCCTATAACACCAGTTTTGGATGGGTACTTAGTGGACCAATGAAATCTCAAACTGTTCAGACCTTTACGTCTTCAGTTCAAAAATCTGATACACCTAACCGATTTGTTAAAAAAGTTTTGGGAGCAAGAGAAAATCCCTGATATCCACTTTAACTCAGCTGAAGATGACTTTTGTGAGAGATACTACTCTCAGACAACTAAGCGTCAAGAAAATGGCAGGTACATAGTAAGATTGTCTTTAAAAAAAATTTCCCGAGAGTATCTTTCTTGGTTCTTCTCGGCTTGTTGCTTTGGCACAATATTCCAGAAACGAAAAAACTTTAAGTAGAGATCCTAACCTTCAGTATCAATATCGAGCGTTGTTTAGTGAATCCTTAACTCTTTACCACATGGAAGAAACCTCTTCTCATGAAATTATATCTCAAGGCAAATTTAACTCATATTATTTGCCACATCATGCGGTTTTTCGCCCAGAACATAAATCCACGAAAGTAAGAGTAGTATTCAATGCATCAAGAAAAAGTAAATCTTATTTTTCACTCAACGATGCTCTTTACACAGGCCTTACTCTGCAAAACGACTTAATAACTATAATACTAAATACGTTTTCAGCGGAGATATAGAAAAAATGTATGGCCAAATGCTAGTACATCCTGCTGATAGGCCTTTTCAAAGGATTATTTTTCATAATAAGTCTGATAACCCAGTTAAAGACTACCAGCTAAAAACTGTAACATTTGGAATTAATTGCGCTCCCTTTCTCGAAATTCGCACACTGGCATCTGATTCGAAGGTTTATTTCCCAAAAGCAGCATCGATTTTACGAACCGACACATATGTCGATGATATTCTTACTGGAGGTTACTTGATACAAGAAATATTGTCCGCTCAAGCAGAACTGATAAAATTATTAAAATCAGCAAGACTTCCTCTTAAAAAGATCACTGCAAGTGATCCTCAGTTACCCTGGAATATACCAAAAGAAAACTTGTATGATTCAGACTTTCTTTGTTTTCATGAATCTAGCTCTACCACAACTCTAGGCATTAAGTTGAATGCGCTCACAGATGCATTTTTCTATAGTTTTTCCCCAATTGATCAGTCCACAAAAATAACAAAACGCCAAATTCTCTCAGCAAAGTCGAAACTTTTTGATCCTGAAGGATGGCTAGCTCCGATAGTCATCAGAGCCAAAATATTAATGCAACAGTTGTGGTTGGAGGGGTTGGAATGGGATGAAGAATTTTCATCAGAATATCTCCAAAAATGGTACAATATTGTACAAAATTTGGAACAATTTGGAACAGTTTCTATTCCCCGTTGGCTGCAATATACTTCGAGTGACTCAGTAAAAATAGTAGGCTTTTGCGACGCTTCCAAAGCAGCCTATTGTGCCACAGTTTACATAGCGAAGTGTAAATTGGCTCCCATACAAACTATTTGCCTCCCACGCTTAGAACTCAATAACGCAGTGTTATTATCAAGACTCGTAAATTATGTCACAAAGTTCTTGCAGCTTAATACAAACGAAATATACTTATGGACTCGTTCATAGTTCTAGGCTGGTTGTCCAAACCACCTTTAACGTGGGAAACCTATGTTGCAAACGGAATTGCGCAAATTTAGTACCCAACCCCGAACGCAACATGGAGGCATGTTCCAACTAACGACAATCCGACAGATCTTGGTAAATGCGGCTGTAAGCCTTAAGGATTTGCAAATAATTCTCTGTGGTGGTATGGACCACCTTCGTTAAAAAAAACCACTCTGAATGGCCTAAAACAAACCCCTTAAGATTAGTCAAAAATTCTACCTGTGTTCAAATATTACACACGGCAGTAGAAGAAAATGATATTCTTAACAGATTCTCGTCGTACAGCAGAGCCCTTCGAGTATTATGTTATGTTCTCCGATTTTTCGAAAAAATCTATCAGAAAACTAGGGCCAATTATACAAATCCTAATTGCAGATTATTTAACCCACGATGAAATTAAATTTGTTAAAGCGAGACTCATTGTCATAACCCAAAAAGCTTTTTTTTATGAAGAGTATCAAGTCTTATACAATTCCGACTTTGTCAGCTTTAGCTTAGCTATTTACACCAACTTCTTTTTCGCGCTGAATGTAGTCATATGTGTCGCATAATACCAACTGAATTTTTCATATACAGACTGAAACCCAGAATAAAAAAGATAATTCGTCATTGTAAAATGTGCATAATTTACAAACAACAGGCATGCTCGCAAATAATTACTCCCTTACTGCCAGAACGGTGCAATCTTTCTCTTCCTTTTCTTACTACAAGGATTGACTTTTCTTGTCGGCCTATTGTTAAACTTTGCTACCTACCCTTCCTGAACAATAAACAATATATAAACAGATTGGTATTGTTATTTCATTTTAACTTTATGGTTATAGTACACAATAATTACTCATTCTCAATTATTTTACAGCTTTTGAAGATACCCGGAAGTCTTTGTATTTTTTAATCCTGTCTAATTTATATTCCTAGGTCTAACCAAAGATTAGCTGCAACTTAGCACAAGGTTAGCAGCAAATACCATAACAAAAAACTACACAGAGATATAGAGGCTTATACGTGCGAACTCTGCAAGAGCTTCCACGCGTTGCGTTTTCGCAGAAAGTTTTTAAGAATGTCAGTTACAGACAGGGAAGAAGTAGTGGAAAACCATCGATACTACGTAAACTGTTTGGACAGAACGCATGACCTTAGATCTTGTACGTCCTTAGAAACATGAAAAATATGCGACAAATTTCATCGCATCCTCTTACACCTAAAACGTCAAAGAAAAAAGAGCATTAACACAAAGTAGCTACGCAAAACCAAAGTAAAAAATCAAAATCCTAAAACTTATGATTCACAACCACAAGTAGCCGTTTCAACAACTCCAGACGCCAAGATAATAATAGAAGCTATCCGGTCACATGCCCACGTTCTTGTTGTCGGTGATAAAACTTCTATTGCTTAGGGCAAGGCCGGCGCCAATATAAAACAAAAGGTCTATTATTAATAGTAAAATTACGAATTAAATTAACCCTATTGTAAAGCTTAAAACTTTATACTGGCAACAATGAATTTTGTACTGGTCGCAAGCAACAAAATACAAACGTAGCTAGCGTTTTTTTTTTGCTCCCAATGTATTTGACACAAATTCTTAAAACGAAAAATTAATATTATAAAAATCTTTGTGAAGAAAATATCAATCTGAAATAAAAGTTTTAAAGCTTATCTTTAAAGTAAATTGTTAATGTAAGATACATATTTATCAACCACCTTAAGAAATAATACTTACCTTAAAAATTTACAACCTTGTGAAGAAAAGTGGAAATAACCTATTTAATAAATCAACACACCTTCTTAGCTTTTATTTAACCCGGCTAAACCTACAAGGTGAGTTATGAATCCCTTTTTTAACTCCAAAAAAAAAATTACTAATTCTCTTTTATTTTCCTTACCCCCTAAATTATTATTACTTCGTGGCAGACCTGGGGGGATTCAATTACATTTCAATTACAATTAATTGAAAAAGCCAATTACAAATTACATGTAATTGTAATTGGAAATTTTCAATTACAAATTACATTAATTGTAATTGTAATTAGGCAATAATCATTACTTGTACTTAAACAAAATTCAATTACATTTCTAAAAACATTAAGTGTAACTAAAAATTCTAAAAATGAATTTCTAAAACGTTTCGGATAATTTCAGCAAGTTTATTAAAATTTATATTAAAGCTCTGAAGAATATTACGGTGAGGACGTAAATAAATAAACTTTGATTTCGTTTTTATATTTTTTCATTTTATATTCCATAGTCATTAATACATCCGATTGTAAAGAAGAAAGTAGTTTAAAATTTGAACTTAACCTTTACTTGCGTGATCTGAATTCATCTCTTAAGTGCGTCAAGAATTATCCTACAATACTAAAGGCTTTTCAACGATCAAATACTCCCTTCTCATCTCCAGCGCCAGTTGGAAAAGTTGTTTTCATTCGCTAGTATAATTTTAATACCTAGGCGACAAAGCTTAGCAGGTGAAAATTTTGAAAAAATGGTTTTATTTAAAGCAAATAAAAATTTTGTTTAAATTTTCACTATTTTAGTATGTTATGTATATAGTACATATGTATGTACTATATCTTCCTTAAGGTTGTTGTTATTTTTTGCATGTTTATTATGTGTATGTAATTGATGATTTTTGTAATTAAATGTTTTTTGACTAAAAATAATTACAAAAGTAATCATTACACAATTTTGTTTCATTTATGTAATTATGTAATTGAAATTTTCAATTACAATTACATGTAATTTGTAATTGGATTTATTATAATTATGTAATTGTAATTTAAAAAATTTCAACTACAATTACATGTAATTTGTAATTGCATGTGTAATTAATTACAACTTGTAATTGACATCCCCCAGGTCTGCTTCGTGGCAAGTAATTATAATTACTAACTCTTTTAGATTTGCATAAATTTATCAACACTGCCTACACCGCCAAATCTGCAAGAGAAATTAATAAACAATCCAATTGTTTCAGCCTTATTGTCAATATCTTTCCATACTGCAGATTCCTCAGTTGTTAATCCAACGGGCTTAGTACTTTCAACAACACTCCAATAATGCATTGAAATAAGTAATCTTTTTGTCTGGACCGACCCTGATGAATTGTTTTCACAGCTCAATTTTTCTATTTGCATTAATTTGCTCCTCATGATGAAATTTCGGCAAAACGTTTAACTGGTCTATAACCTTTGTAAGCAATAATTAATGAGTAACTTTAGCACAACAAACATAATTGGTACGAATTAAGTTGATTTTACATAAATACAATGTATTTACACAACAGTTACCAATAAATCAATAAAAAGTTTTGAAGTAAGTTATCTATCTCAATCACAAAAAATTTCATTTATGCAGCCAAACCTAAAAATCTTATTAATGAAAAATTACGGATTCTTTCCGATGTTATTGGAAAATATTCTGGTTAGGTTTTGTTTTATTTTTGGTTTTTGACACGATGTGCAACAAATATTCCACCGTTTACAATCCAAGAGAACGTCTGCAATCATTTTGCTCGTTGCTATAATGCCGAGATGTAAAAGGCGATGGAACATATCAAATGCAAGTTTTCTGCATTCATGAGGTAAAAATTGTCTAATTTTATTTGTCAAGATATCACAATATAGTTTTTTATTGCTTTCTTGCACATTGCGTAAACGCAGTTGCAGTCCGGTTGAAGAATTTAAAAGATGTTTTTACTCCTGATCGTTACGTTGTGCTTGAGAAAGTTTGTAATTTAAGGACGTAGGATCATCGATAGGAGACAAAGTATCGGCAACGTTATTCGATAAACCAGATATGTGAACAACATTTGTTGTAAATTGTCCAATGAATTCCAAGTGTCGAAGCTGTCTTGGAGTGCTTTTATGATCTGTGTAAATAGCAAATTCTCTTACTTCTAATAAATAACGAAAATGTTTAACACCATTGTTAGCTGCAAGCAATTCACGATCATAAGCATTACATTTACATTCAGCTGGACCCAGCTTCTTGGGAAAGAATGCAAGAGGATGACAAACACCTTTCGCGACTTGTTCTAAAACGCCCCCAATTGTAAAGTTTGACGCGTCAACTTTTTAAGATAGAGGATGGGCTAACATTACAGCGTTTGAATAATACGATTTAAAATTTGTGAACGCTTTTTCGGATTCTTGTGGATTTACAGAGATTTGGTGGTGTGCAAGCATGAGGTCGAAGTTTGTAAAAAATTATCCATCACAAAGACAGTATTTAACGGAATTGAATACCGCTCAGGAATAGTTATTTTGTTTAACTGTCGATAATCGCCACAAGTTCGTTAATCCCCATTATTTTTGCAAACCATTAGAAATGACGTATTATGTCATTTTTGAGCATGAAAGTAATTTTCGAAGCTAGTCTTTTAGAGTCCTAAGGTCTTTGCGTTGTGGTGGTCGAATTGTTTCCATATGCTGATATACATTGTTTGCTTTAGCAAATAGAGGTGCTGATATATTATGTATTTCTGCGAATTCTTTAATTAATTGATGATATATTGTTTCCTCTTTAATAATAGTTGAAATACCAAGTATTTCCGGGCGGGGATACTAAAGTCTTACCATCTACGAGAACACGATTTTTTAAATCTGTTAGAAGATGGAAATGTACTAAAAAGCCACATCTAATTATGGGCATCGTTACATCTGCTATAATAAAAAGCGATTGAGAAGATCCACGCAGACCAAGATCGAGTTGAAGAAATTGCGTTCAAAAAGTTTTAATTGTGGTACCATTAGCTGCGAAAAGTTGTATACTTGAAAGTTTATATGATTTGTCTTTTGAATTAATCTATTCTATCTATCTATTAAATAAATGGATATAGTAGATTAAACATTTAGTAAATATTTATGATGTTTCTGAATTGTTAAACTATAAAGGAATACTAATGATTTTTTTAGAATAATCAAAAGTATAAATAAATTAAAATTTTCATTTTATACCTTTCACCACAAAAAGTGAAAAAAGGGTATAACTAAGTTCGGCATTCAGTTTACATTATCCATTTCTGATCCCAAAATATCAAAATGGATATCATTTTAAAGGTTTTAAAGAGATCTTTCAAACAATACTTAAACTTTTAAAAATGCTTAACCTTTTAATTTTTATGTAAAATTTTATATAGAACATTTTACGAAAAATATCAAACTTTGCTAAAAAATTTGTTTTGAAATAAAAAATTTTCATTAAAAACGGAAAATTCAACAAAAAAAAGTAATAGATTACCAAAAAATTGGAATTTCACTAAGTGATTAAAATTTCACCAAAATATTTATTTTTACTGACGCACAGTGGCTGAAAATCGTTTTTCGTTGGCCAAAAGTAAATTTTTTTTTGTCACCGATTTTTAAAATTTTTACGTCATTTTGTAGTTATTATATCCAAATTAAGGTAGCCAAAAAATTATGTTAAAATATTGATAATTGTGGGCGTGGCATGCTGTCAAACTCAACTTTTTTTTTTAATTTCAGAAAAAGGTGTTTTTCTTTGGTTTTTTACCAAAATTAAATGGTTACTACTCGCAAGCTATCATCGATAATGGTCTGCGGTTTTTTTATAATGTTGGCAGGATTATTGTCTTTAGTTGTTGTAAGTAGGCATATCTCTAGCGTTTAATATTAGGGGCGTTATGAAATATTTATGAAACTACTATATTTTCCTCAAATTTAAATTTTAGTGGAATAGAACTTCTAGGGAACAAAAGGGAACAAGAAACGTATACAACCACGAGAAAGGTGAAAGTGTCCTCTTTAAGGCTATATATACTTTTGCACCCGCCACGAGCCGCCTGTAGAACACTTTTTTCATTGTAATGAAATTACTCGAAAAAAATTCATATACAATGCTGTATTAAATTTTCATTTTTTTGCCTAAAAGTTTTTTTTTAGTTTAGGCTACGTATAACTAAAAACAATAAATAAAATACCTTCGAAAGGGTTTAATGGCTTTGTTTTGATCAGCAAAAAATAAGTAATAAAATTATCACAATGGGCTCTACAGAGCATATGATCTCTTTCTAAATTTACCTGTTATCAAATGTTAGGGTCAACCAAAGTCATAAACAATTTTATAACAATAATTGCGACATTAAACCACTAAAGTTAAAAAACAACCCCATATTGACGCATGAGTGCAGTTTTGTTCAATTTAAGCGCTACCTGCTATGAAATTAAAGATCAGTGTGTGAAGAACATGTATCTAAAAATTTATAAAGGTACGGATTCGTAAAGGAATTACTCAGTAATAACTTAATCCTTTAAGTGTACAGATAAAACATAACAAACGCAAATAAAAATATTCAGAAGAAAATGGAGAGCTTCAGTTATAAAGAACTGGCCGAAGTGTATTTTAAAAACAAAAATTAAGAAGATGTTCTTAGTTACGTTAAAATAAAATTAAACTTAAATTCGTGTAGCACCGAAATGCAAGAGCAATTATATAATTTCGTCAAAGCACTAAAAAAACGCTACAAAGAAGTTATGTACAGTAAACAAAAATTTTATATAAAAAGTGCAAACTGGTTAGAAGGTCAACTTACTGTCGCTGCAGAAACAGCAAAGCAAGATAAGGCTGGAAGACCAAGCAAATCATTAGTGGACAACTGCAGCGATAGATCTAAGAGGCGGAAGCTTAAAGATATTAACGATGCCTTTGGTTCTACAAATATAAAAGAATCTTTCCTACATCAATTACGATCACAGAACCAATTTACAAAAATGGATATCATTGAAAAAGTTGTTAAAGCTAGTCCACCGAGAACAAAACGGATTCTTAAAAGTATACCAACTCCGAATGATGCAATACAGTACACAAATGAGGAGGCATTAGCATTGTTTCTGGATTTAAAATTAACAAAACAGCAATATATTAAACTCAGACAGCATGCGATTGAAAAAGGCTCAAATATATATCCAGCATATCATCACATAACTGCAGCTAAAATGGACTGTTTGCCATCAAAGGATTTGGATTTCGGGTCTTCAGGATCAATAAGAAACAACGAGACCAACAAAGAGTTAAGAAGTTCAAAAAAGAAACATGTTCAAGATGAATATCGCAAACGTGGACTGATTATAGATCAGCCAAAACAAGGGTCAGGCAATACAAATGATGGCAATACCGCAAGAAGATTCTTTCCAGATCCAGAAACAGCATCTGAAATAACAGGAGTGGATTTTAACCTTATTTTCAGATTTAAAATAATACTAGAAGTACTTGCGTGCAATGAAGAAATTGACTTTAGAAAATTTGGAGATTATGCTAAGGAAACTGCAAAAATATATACAACTAACTACCCATGGAGAAATATGTCTGCAACAGTTCACAAAATCCTTTATCATGGTGAAGATGTCATTAAATATCATTTGGTGCCACTTGGAGATCTATCAGAGGAGGCTCAGGAAAAAAGGAACAAGAATTACATATTTTATAGAGAGCACAATACTAGGAAAATTTCACGGAATTCAACAAATGAAGATCTATTTAATATATTATTGGCAACGTCAGATCCGTTCACATCCAGTATTCGAAATCAATGGAAAGTGGATCATCGGGATTTAGATGAAGAAGCCAAAAAACTGCTAAAGAACAGAAATAGCACAGAACAAAATATGGAATATTTGCAATTAATATTTAAGTCAAACGAATAAAAATTATAATTGCCTTTCATTATTCTTTAAGTACGGAAAACATTGTATTAGTAAAAAATAAGTTAAAACGTTATATTCGACCGAGTCGAATCTTAAATACCTTCCAACTATATAGGATGATGGAGGGGTAAGGGGGTGGTGAGGTTAAGGTAGCGTAGAAGATCAAGTTATATTTTCTTGTTGCTTAACCAAAAAAAAAATTTTTTTTTTTTGGGGGGGGTGAGGTGAAGGTAGCGCAGAAGATCCGAGTACATTTTCCATTCGTCATGAAAGCTTAAAAATTAATTTTTTATGCAATCTAGGCATAGGTAATACAATTTGTTAATTACTGACACTATTTTTCATATAATATGCTATATAAACGCCCACAAAAAGGGGGCGGGGTCCAAAAATAAATTTTTATGATTTTCTGGCTCCAGGGTAAAGACCTTGAACCTTCTTTGACATAAAAATGTTTCATTTGCTTAACAAATTTACAAAAAAACTTGTAAAAATGTGTAGTTTTTCAGGGGTTGGTTTAGTTCTTCTTAGGGGAATTTTTTTCCCCCTGGTCCGACTTGGCCCATTTACGAACTTAGCCTGCCCTATCCTTCAAGATATATATGTACGAAAATTCAATGGTCTAGCTTTTTTCGTTTAGACTGAATCGTGTTCATACAGACAGGCGAATGGACGGACGGCCGGATGGACGTATGGACAGACGGACATAGCTATATCGTCTTAGATTTCATCACTGATCAAGAATATATATATACTTTTTTGGATCTTAGAGGGATATTTTGCTATGTTACACACAGAATAAACCCATATTTCACCCTGAAAGTTAAAAAAATTAAAAAGTTCAAATTTGACTTCGAATTCCTTAAAAAGTCCTCAATCAATTTTAATGTAATTGAAACTAAATCAAGCTGAACTAAATATCTATCTATTAAAAAAAAAATATTTCAATATTTTGATCGGTTCAAAAGTTACAGAATTTTGGCCAACGAAAAACGATTTTCAGCCACTGTGTGACGTAGTGTCAGCCCGACAAACACTAGAGATCTGCATGAGTGCATTCGTTTTTGAACTCACACTAAATCATTACACTAACAAAAAAGGTTCTGTTCTTAATATGTGAAACAAAGAGAATCGAATGAGAAATATAAACATGTTGAATGAATCAAAATACTGCCTGTTTTAAAGAGAATAATAAAATAACTTCATATGTTTTTTTTTTCAATATTGTTATTATTTCAACAAAAAACACACGAATCACAGTTGTGAATCATTCGTCATTGTAATGAGGGAAATATAAAAATTATTTGGAATATGTAAATTTTAAACCTAATAAATGCATGCTTGTATGCATTTTAAATAACAAAATGCGGTTTTAGAAATAAATATAAATAAACACTTAATATGAAGTTTTAAAATAACTTTTTTGCTATTTTTTATTGTAAAAATAAAGTTTTTACAACAGAAGTTCCAAATAGAAGTTTAAAAACGTATACTTACATAAACATACACACATAAATACATGAAACTTTATATTTAAATTTTATATCCAAACATAAACATATTTTTACAAATAACATTATATCAAATAATATCAATTATAAAAAACATCATTAAAAAAACCAGTTTCTTTTATTACATTAGTTTCATAAGATTTTTATTTTTAAACAATATTTTCCTCAGATTTCCGATTGTTACTTGCTCAGATTGTTTTTGATATGGTAGTATGTGTACATACATATGAACCTACACCTGTCTTCATTTATACTTTAATATATTTATCCCCGGCCAGACTTAAATACGAATAGTTGTAAAGTAACTGCACTCGTATTTAGTGAAAATATCATAATTTCTCAGTGTTGCGGGAACACAGCACATTTACGAAGTTTCGCAAGAATCGGTTATATAAAATAATTATAAAAGGCCTTGTATGTATGACCTCGTAGACTAAAGGATAGATTGTTATTTAATATTACATAAACTAAACAGATGTGTAAGTTTTCTTGCGTCGGTCAATCAAAAGTAGTTAAAAGGTAACTTATGTAATTGCCCTATATCCAGCCTAATTATCGTTATCTGAAATTTCTATTGGATGTTAGGACGATATGGCCTAGGACTTTTCGATTAAAAATATCTTTAATATAAATACTATCTGCACAAACCTATGTATATACAAACATGAACAAAAATTTCTAATAATTTTTTGCCCAAAACGCAATAGTATAAAAATTAAAAAATTGCAATATTGCATTGTTCTTTTAAAGCTGATTAAAGTCAACTCATAGAATTAAAAATAATTCGTTATTTTTTAGTGCAAAACTGATTCTACACATTTGGGTCATGTTATATTTTGAATTGAGACGTAACTCATTTTTGTAATGCGTGATATGTTTCATTCGTTTCGAAAACTTCGGCACAAAGCAAATCGTGACATGAAAAAAAAATAATGATTCAAAAGTCGTTTTGAATACACTCATGCAAATCTCTACATAGTACATACTATGCTGTCATTCTTAGAAAATTGGGAAAATGTATGTAATTTTTAAAAATTGGATCTAATAGAACCTTGTAGGAAAGAATAGCTTAAAAGAATTGTATAGGTATAGGTTTTTACCATCTCTACCTTGTCAAGCAATGTTTTGCTGTAGTTCCACAGGGACTCTTAGGTCAGCGATAGAGGTTTTTTATCCTGTTAAAGTCTCGCACCACTGGCACCTTAAATAGTTAGGTGAGCCAGAGTCTTTTGAATATTTTTACCTCAAAAAAAAACAAAAAAAAAAAAAAAATATATATATATATATATATGGTGAAGGGTACATAAGCCGAATAAAGCAGTCTTACTTGTTTGGTTTAGGTTCACTTTTTAATTAAATTTTTTAGAAAGAAAAGTTATTTTTCAAGAACACACAAAATGTTTTTAAAAAACTGAAGTAAAAAAACCTAAAAGTTTTGTAATTTTGTTGTATAATAATTTTGAACAATAATATAAACTAAATTCATATCACCCAGTCAGCCCAAGAAGGACGAGAAAATATCAATATGGTTATCTCCAAACCTCCTAGAAAAAAATAATAAACCAAACAAACAAAAAAATTAAAAGTAACCCTTCATTATATCTTAAGTTTTTGAAAGGCAATATTAAAATATAAAAAGTCACTTCACACAACACACTGATCCCTTTTAAACACATCAATTAAATGTCAAAAAAAAATGTAAAACTGTGCAGTTAAAATTTATACTCAAGTTTTTTTTACATTATTTATGTTGTGCGTACTTAACAACAAGATTTTATCATTGAAAACGTGCAGGCTTATGAATAAAAACAAGTAAAAGTGGAATGTAGACAATTGCCAACAATATGCATTTCAAGGCTAGGCTTGTCATTTCGTTGTAATTTCTACAATATCTATTCCGACCCAATGAAGTATACTTATTCAGAGTTCTTATGCATAGCGATTGAGTGACGTCCGTCTGTGTTCGTATTGAAATCAACTTTGCCAAAGCACTGGATGAGCCAGAGAAAACATAAATACGCCAATTGGTAAGATATATTTTCGAAAATTTTGCTACTGAAAATCAGCAATATCGGTCCATCCCTCGATTCGATATCATTTGGAAGAAGCAGTAAGTCCGACCAAAAAAACAAATATATGGGGCGATAGAGAAATAAAAAATAAGAATAAAAACATCAAGTGAAAAACTGGCGCTGACCTATATTTTCCGAGTTATGGGCCTCTGAACTTTTCAAAGAAAAGTATAATTGTGCACCATATATAAGACATCAGGTCAATATGGGTGTCAATATCATTTAAATATTCATTTAAAGATTTTAAAGAGATGTTTCAGGATATACTTCAGCTATTAAAGGCTTCAGCTATTTTCGATGTAAAATTAATAAAATAGTACTTGATTTTTTTTCTTATTTATCTGTCATCCAAATACTTGTTTTTTTAATAAAATTTTCTTCACTAAACATACATATGCGAACGTTTTATCTGAGATTGGCCTTTATACACTGAAAGAAAAACGCTTCGTAACAGGAATTAAACCATTACGTTAACAACCTTTCGTTATTGAAGCAAAAAATTTCATTAACTCAATGAAACAGCACGTTATAATGATAAAAATTACATTAATAACATGAAACTTTTCAAAGACAATTTTATGACATTTCACAGTGTCATTAATAGTATGAAAAACCTGTCATTAATGAAATGAAAAGCTATAACTGAAGATTTAAAGTAAACCAAAAATATGTAAAATCAATTTTTAAATATGTAGGAGATAAATAAAATGTATATTTTATAATTATTTTTTCAGTAAAGGCAAATTTGTAAGATATAAAAATCTGTTTTAAATTTAATGAAATGCTTTCGTTGTACTAACAAAGCTCTACTTTTTGCAATAAATCCCACATTTTTTGTTTAAGTACCTAATTACATGCAGCGATTGTTACCTTTAAGAGTAAATTTATTTTCATTAATTTTTTTTCTCTCTCTTAATTTTTGAGTTTTTAAATTACGAATCATTTACGTCAATTTTACGATTTTTCTTGAAAATTTTTTTACAATTTACGTATTTTTTATTTTTATTTTTTCTTAAAATTACGTTGTTTTAATGAAAATATAATGACATCATCGTTTTTTAAACGTCAGGTTTCATTTCATATATGATTAGTATATTTATTAAAAAACAACCAAGAAAGAAAACCAAGCGTAAAAAAACTAAAAATTATAACGGGACATAACTATCAAAGAGAACATGTCTTAAATATAAAGCAAATGCAATAGTTTGGTTGTTTTACAAAGGCAGTAGGTATGTCAATAAATTTTACGTATCATTTTATAAAAGAGATGAAGGGAGAGTAAGAAAATTTTGATAAAATAAAACGAATGATTTCGTCATCATTGCAACGAAAATTGTCATTTATATGCATTAAATTTTTATACAAATAGGAAAGAGGGAAAAAATTGTGTTGCATTTGCAAAGACAAAAAATAATTTTAAAATTTAATTTCAATGGTTCGTTCATATATCAAATGAAATGTTTCGTTCTATAAATATGAGTTTAAGAAAACATAACGGGACATTAAAAAAGTTGTGGAATGTTGTTTGTTTTTGTAACAAAAACACATTAAGCATCAACTCCGGTTTTGATAGCTTCTTTTAACAGGTTTAGTTTATTTTAAATAACCGCGTATTAAAGAACTTTGAGAAAAAATATTTTATTTCAAAATATATAAAAGTGCTAAAACGTACATACATTGAAGTTTTAATTTTGTAAGTATTATATAAAGTGTTTTATGTGTAAAATAGAGTTTATTTGAAACGCTCTCATTTCCTAAAATGCACTAATAATTATAGATGCTGTGGCAGCATTTATAAAAATTCCTCATCTTTTAAGAAACATGTTCGAACAAGACATCAAGTTGCAAACCAAGGCAATAGAGCAGATCAAAAAATGTGGAAAGCTTTGAAAATACTAAATGTAATGAACAATATATTGAAGATATTTCCGAAATTGGCAAAACAGAAGATCAAGGTGTAATAAAAAATATAAAAGAAGAAATTGGTGATAAAAATATAAATTTTAATGTAACCTTGAAAAACTTGTTAAAGTTTCATACCAATTTGTATTCATTACCACCTTTTCAGAAAAAAGGAAGAAAAAATAAGCAAAACTATGGTATAATTAGTGATTAAGCCCCTTGTTTCGTCTTTAATGATTTTTAAAGACTGTTTGCACAATGAAAAAAAAAAGATATTGTTTTTAAGCAAACTTTTAATGTTGATTGTTTTTAATAACGATTTAAGGGCACTGATTTTTAACAAAAATGGTAAAACTCGCAAGCGAAAAAAAGTACAAGACCGGTTTTATTCGTGTTTAGTACAAGATTGAGATCTTTATTTATAATAAAAATGGTTGACAAAAAATTTCATTTTATACAATTACAATTTCCCCAGCGTAACTGACACTTCATTGGGGGCAAAATTTATTTTATTAATTTGACATTTGAATGATATTTAAAAGAGTGAATTCATTGAATTAAAAAATAAAAAATTAAACAAAAATAAAGAAAATTAATTTTAATTAAATGAATTGCCGAATCACCGGCCCCATTGAAGGACCTGCGGTCTTCAATTAAGAGGAAGAAGCGCCAATTTATGGATCGGCCTGGTCAGAACCCCGTTTCTAGTCCTGACTTGCGCTACTCTCACTCTGCTGTCTGCGCCTCGGATTACCTCCTGAACTCGGCCGGTTAGCCAATGCAGTGGTGGAGTGTTGTTCTCGAGGACGACGACGAGCTTGCCGACGGCGAGGTCTTCTTCTTCTTCTGCCCACTTCGTCTTGATTTGGAGGCTGCGGACGTAATCTCTCTCCCAAGATCGCCAAAACGTCTGCTTGAGTGCGCAGATAAGCCGCCATCTCTTGCAACACGTCAGCTTGTCCAGACCGCCTTGATGCGATCCTTGCGGCAGTGCAAGCAGGCTCTCTCCTATTAGAAGTTGCGCTGGAGTGAGCACTTCTCCATCGATGGGATCGTTGCTGTTGGGAGCGTTAGGCCTGGAGTTCAATACTGCCTCGATCTCTATCAGCACTGTCTGCAGCTCTTCGGTGGTTAGCACCACCTTGCCTATGGTCCTCAGGAGCAGGCCATTGGCAGATTTGACGGCTGCTTCCCACAGACCGCCGAAATGTGGAGCTCGTGGCGGAATGAAGTTGAAGGCCACCCCCTTGCTGGCAGCGTACGACCGGTTTCCATTGCCTGTCGAAGCTCACCTAGCTCTCGACTGGCACCGACAAAATTGGTTGCGTTGTCGCAGAAAATCTTCTCCGGGAGACCTCTCCTGCCGATGAACCTTTGAAGACAAAGAATAAAAGAATTTGAAGACAAATCAGTTACCAACTCAATATGTACAGCCTTTGAGGTAAAACACACAAATATAGCAATATACATCTTTACGGGTGGTCGGCCACGAATTTTAAGTGTTACATTAACTGGGCCGCAAAAGTCTACGCCGCATATCTTGAACGGGCGTAGAGCTCTCACCCTGTCTGCGGGCATTCCCCATAATTTGATTCAATAATTTAGGTTTGTATCGAAGACAATGTATGCACTTGCGAACTATTTTCGTACACTCTTCTCTAGCATTTATCAGCCATATTCTGTCTCGCAAAATAGCTACCAAAGCCTTTGCACCAGCATGACAGTTACTTAAGTGCAAGTGTTTTAGATAAATGGTTATAAAATGTGACTTCTTTGACATCAAAAGGGGAAATTTTGCGTCGTATGCAATTGGTGCATTAAGCAATCGCCCGCCTACCCTAAGTAGTGAAAACGAGCGATGTTCATCCTTCTATTGGTGGACGAAGGGATTCAGACGTTGCAAATTTGAAGGCAATATCTGTGATTTGCTAAGCTTTTTTAATTCGTCAGCATAATCGCATTTTTGCTGGAATTCAACTAAGTGCAGGAATGTCCAATTCATTTCCTTCGCTGTAGGTTCACCCAAATTCCGGCAGTTGTTTCCTCGAGCAATATCAAGAAAACGAAAAACGTAGGTGAGTACTCGAATCATTTTAGTATATGATGAATAGCTTTCAATCACCTTCAAAATATAGTTATTGTTTTCCTCTACAGCAAAGAAAACGCTTGATTTCCGCTTTTCCAGCGATTCTTCTTCAATTGTCAGGTTGAAGTGGTTGTTTACCGGCCACGTGTTACTCTCTTGGAGTAGAAAAATAGGGCCATTAAACCAAATAGAATAAATTAGTTCGTCGACATTACTACCTCTCGAAACTATATCGGCCGGATTATCCTTAGTTGGAACATGTCGCCATGTGACGTGGTCCGATAATTCTTGGATTTCAGAAACTCTATTTGAAACAAATGTCGCCAACGTTGATGGATGAGTCTGAATCCAGTGTAATGTGATTTCTGAATCCGTCCACAATGTTACGCTTTCAACCTCAAACGAAATAATGGGTTTTATTTTAGACCACAATTTAGCCAATAAATGGGCTGCACATAACTCTAGTCTCGGCAGAGATTTAGTCTTCAGAGGAGCAACTTTAGATTTGGCCGTTAACAAGCGGCAAGAAGTTTTATTAGCAGCTCTACTCCGTATGTAAAGGCAGCAGCCATACGCTCTCATTGAGGCGTCAGAAAACCCATGAATTTGACATTTGGTTTTTGAAGTGGTTAAAACATATCTGGGAATTTTTGTCACGTCAATTTTTAATAAATTGGACTTGAAATTCTCCCAAGATGTGTCCAAACGCGTGGGGATTGATTCATCCCAATCCAACTTCATAAGCCATAGTTCTTGAAGAAGAACTTTGGCTTTAATAATCAAAGGACACAAAAGTCCGAGTGGATCAAAGAGTCTGGCCGAAACAGATAATATGTTTCTTTTTGTTGCTCTTAAGTCTTTGAAAGAATCATCTAAGTGGTATTTAAATACATCACTCTTCGGACGCCAATAAGTGCCTAAAGTCTTCGTGAGATCAGGATCTATTTGTACTGATTTTTCAATTCTAACAGAATCGGGCAGGTTATTATGATTCGTAAACCATTTAGTTCAATTGAAACCTGCCGATTGTAAAATATTTGTGACTTGGGTCTTGATTGTATTGAGTTCTTCAATAGAATCGGCGCCAGTTAGCAAGTCGTCGACATAAAAGTCTCTTTTTATTATTTTTGATCCAATAGGTAGCGTTTCTTCGAACAATTCGCTCAAATGTGTCAGACATCGTATTGCCAGAAATGGAGCCGATGATGAACCATAAGTCACCGTGTTCAATCTATAGACTTCAAGATTTTTTGATTGATCTTCACGCCATAATATTAATTGGAAATCTCTATCGGCCTCGTCTATCAAAACTTGACGGTACATTTTCTCAATGTCAGCCGTAATAGCATATTTATGCATACGAAAACGAACAAGCGTGGAATATAGTTCTTCTTGAATAGTTGGACCAATCATTAGTAGATCGTTAAGTGAAAAATTCGTAGAGGTTTTGCAAGAGGCGTCGAAAACTACACGAAGTTTGGTAGAAGTGCTTTGCGGTCGTAACACGCACTGATGTGGAATGAAATAGTGAGGCGTACTGGGAATCTTGTTGTCCGCGATAGACATATGACCCAAGTTAATGTATTCTTTCATAAAAGAGTTATACATCTCTTTCGTTTGTGGTTCTTTTGACAAACGACGTTCTAAAGACAAGAATCGTCTTCTGGCTGTTTCAAAAGAGAGACCCAACGCTTTTGGATCCGCTTTGAAAGGTAGCGCCACTTTAAATCTGCCCGATGCCAATCGCTGAACAGATCTTGAAAAATTTTCTTCACATTTCTGGTGTTCCATTGAAGGAATTTTTGCCTCTCTAGGAATTTCCTCCAGTTCCCAAAATCTACGAACTATCATATCTAAAGAGTCGTCACTATCTCTTGTTTGACTTAAGTGGCAATAATTAGAAGTAGTTTCTCTAGGCTCTTTGTATTTACCAGAAACAATCCAACCTAGCAAAGTCTTTTGAAGTGTTGGAATGTTTGGATTTTGTTTAATTTGACCAACGCATAATAACTCGAAGAAACTCTCAGCGCCGATCAACATGTCAATCTTTTGAGGCTTATAAAAACATGGATCAGCTAATTCAATATTCGAAGGCAAATTCCAACCTGAAGTCGAAATCGTTCGATCAGGTTGGTAGTTGGAAATCGATCGAAGGATCCAGAATTCTGATGAAAATTCGTAGGAATTGGTTCGAGATCTCGCATTTGCCTGAAGTTTATATTTGGCGGATGAATTCGTTCTCCCAACACCAGTCAAACTGAGATTTCTTTGCTCTTTTTGTAATTGTAATCGTTGTGAAAGTTCCTCGGTCACAAAATTGATTTGTGAACTGGAATCCAGTAAAGCTCTTGCTAGAACATATCGTCCAGAACTATTTCTTATTTTAACTAAAGCTGTGGCCAAAATAACATTGTCTTTTTTGGAAGACGAATGATTTACGGAAGCTCTGGATGAAGTTAACGGCTGATTTGGATCAGAACTATTTGAAACACTTAGTGTGTTTTCACTTGTAGCATAAATGTGCAGTAAAGTATGATGTGAGCGACTACAAACTCGACACTTCGACGACTTACATTTAGTAACTGTGTGTCCTTTTTTTAAGCAATTGATACAGGCAGGAAAGCCTTTAACAAAGTCAAATCTCTGCTGTACAGGCACAGCAGTAAAAGAAGGACAATTTGATAAATAATGCTGTGTCGATTTACAAAATAGGCATTTCGAATTTTGTTGGCTTTGCTGATTATCAGTTTGGCAAGAAAATGAAGAATTAGATTTTCTTCTATTGGATGTGTCAGGTTTTTTATTAATGTTAGCATTAGGCTTAGCTCTTGAACACGACGCTTCTTCAGCTGAAATATGTTGATATCGTTTATTCAAGGCTGCCTCGCAATCACTCCATAAGGGCAACTTTTGATAATCAAGTTGTTCTTCCCACTTTGATCTGGTGATTGGATCTACTTTTGTCATTACCAAATGTATAAGAATGGCATTCGTAATTGCCTTATCATCACCAATTGATGATAGTGAATCGTAAATGGCAGACACAGTGTCTATCATGTTCCTCAAGGCGCTTGATGAAGCCTTTGGAAATTCAGGCAAATTAAATAATTGTCGAATGTTATCGAAAAATATTAGGCAAGGATTGTCATAAACGCGTTTTAAACTTGTCAGCGCTTTGGGGTAATTCTCTTCAGTGACTTGAAAAGCCTTGACAGTACCCAGACTTTGGTCAGATAAACAGGAAAGTAAATGATTAAATTTCTCTATATTTGTAAGAGAATATCGTGGTCTACCAAACTTTCAAACAAGCTTATAAAATTTTTGTACTCAGAGTACTTGCCGCTAAATTTTGGCAATTTCATTAGTGGCAGGCTACTGCGATGGGATGAACATCCAGCAGCAGTATCCTGGGAGCTCTGTCTTCTATTAGGGGTTAAATATCCAACAAGCAAGCACTTAGTCGACACACATAAATCTTCGACTTCAGGCCTTTCATCATTTTCTGGATCTAATATATCAATTTCTGCCTGAAAAGTCATTGCTTGTTCAATGTAAGAATTAATGATTTCAAGGCGGCATTCTAATTCGATTGCATTGAAAGAAATAGTTTTCTCTCGAAGTGATCGCCGAATCCTGTCAATATTGTTTAATACCTTATTTTTCTGTTGTACTACAAGTTCCAAACTATTGGACTTGGCAGATCTCCTACTGCATTTTGCTTATTTATTTCTTATCGTTTCTCCGATTATATTTCGAACTACTACTGGAAGGACCTCAAGAAAATAAATAATATTTAAAAATTTTCGAGATCTAAAAACTTCCAAAAAATTCAGAAAATATACCAAATTGTACTAATTAACGCGATTACTGAAATATATACAGCAATCAAACGTTTTAGCGTGAGAATTTAATATTCTGCAACTCAACAATATTGGTTTGTGAAATTCGAAAAAATTGTTTGCTGGGTTATATATATGAAACCCTATGTATTTTTGTATAGGCAATACAATTGACCAAATATATTTATTTTTGATAATAATATATATATAAAATAAACCTCAAGATCAATATTAAACCTCAAGATCAATATTAGTTCTCAAATGTAACTAATTTACAAAAAAATTACCGTAAAATCTCGATTAAAAAAAATTTTTTTTTAAATACTGTAGCTCAATCTTCAAGCTTCAAGCAATAATTAATAAATTTGATTAAAACTGAATGAACTTGAATGATGAATTTCATACAATTTTTTAGTATTAAATGAAAATTAATTAAAATTTTATTTTTTCGAAAAATTTATTCTCAAGCAACCAACTCACACGAAAATGTTTGCTGGGTTATCTGTTTGTTTTTCTTATGTTTCTTTCTCTCCTATTCGTATGTAAATTAACTGACGTCACGATCTGCTGCGATATAATGATGCCATTCATTAATGTTACAAGTAACATTAATGAAATTAATGTAACAAAAACTAATCACAATAATAAATCGAATGGAGGCATTAAAAGAACAAGTGATAATTAAACAAAAGTCAGTACAAATAAACAGCAAACAACAAAAATGGAAGTATATAGATTGGTGAGTGTTAATTATTAATTTTTGTAAATAGTTTTCTATTTTCAGAAAATCTAACGCAATGGCAGCGAAGAGAGCACCAGGTGAATTTAAGAGAAAACACGAGATGAGAAATCGATCGAGATTTAAGTGAAAATTTAATTCAAATAAATTTGATAAACAAATGAAAATATTTAGTGTGCTTTTTAACTTCAAATAAATAATCACTTTTGTATCACTATGTGTGTGTGTTTCACTACTTAGGACATAAACGAATTGACGAAAAGAACAAATAATTCTTCGTGTGGAATAAAACTTTTGCTTTAAACGAATTTTAAATTTAATCTTTGTTATTTAAAAATTAAACGCAAAGTCTCACACAAATTATTTGTTCTTAAATACCTGGTTAATGTTTTGTTCACGTTCCTTTTTGCACAAAATACAGCTACACCTGGGCATCTAGATGAATTCCAAATCTTCTGAGGGTTGAAAGAGTTGATGATGAGTTGTTGTTGATGATGAGTTGTTGTTGTTTTTATTATTTTGTTTATTTAATTATAAACAAACGTTTATACCGGGTTGTTTTAGTAACGAACGCACAGTATTTTAATAAAGTTTTTAATTAGCAAATATGGTTTTGGTAAACGCGAATTTTACACTTTTTTAATTAAAAATAAACACTGTCCCTGCTCGGGCGCCAAAATTTTTCGTCTTTAATGATTTTTAAAGACTGTTTGCACAATGAAAAAAAAAAATATATTGTTTTTAAGCAAACTTTTAATGTTGATTGTTTTTAATAACGATTTAAGGGCACTAATTTTTAACAAAAATGGTAAAACTCGCAAGCGAAAAAAAGTACAAGACCGGTTTTATTCGTACAAGAATGAGATCTTTATTTATAATAAAAATGGTTGACAAAAAATTTCATTTTATACAGTTACAATTTCCCCAGCGTAACTGACATTTCATTGGGGGCGAAATTTATTTTATTAATTTGACATTTGAATGAAATTTAAAAGAGTGAATTCATTGAATTAAAAAATAAAAAATTAAACAAAAATAAAGAAAATTAATTTTAATTAAATGAAATGCCGAAACACCCCTTCTATCTTTATTTTGTGATTTTGGAAAAGACATTAATGCTGATTTTTACTTACAGATTTTCAAATTTACAGACGAATGCGAGAACATTTTTAAGTCTTTAAAAACGGAGATTTTATTGAGAACTAAGCTCATGGCGGAAAATTTATTGCATCCTCTTGAAAAAGTAGTCACAGATTCAAATGGTTCTATAGAGCACAGAATGCACAAACTTGAGTATGCGCAAACTAATAAAAAGATAGCATTTATGCCTTTGAGATATTGTTTTAAAAAAGTTCTCGAAAAAGATAATCCATTTTTTGACATGGTGGCATTTATATCTAATACATCTTCTAAAGTTGGTTTACAAAATATTATTCAGGGAGAAATGTGGAAAAGTAAATGGTAAATGTATCCAAATAAAATTCTTATTCCATACTACCTATACTCTGACGATATAAAAATTAACGACCCTTTGGGGTCCCCTTCAGGAAATTCAATTCGCAATTTCTATTACAGTTTCCCTTGTTTGCGTAATGACACAAAGCTGCAAAATGTGTTTTTTATTTCGGCAATAAAACATTTTGTCGATTTTCCACAATAAGTAGAACAGATAGCCAAAAAATGCCGTCACCAATACCTGAGTTACGGCGAACATATGAAATCTATAATTTACATTTACAAGAAGGTAATGATAAAAAAAAGTGGTATCATTCCAAAATGCATATTTAATAGAATACCTGCATTTCACTTGTTAACAACATGGCTGTTGATGCTGTGCATTAGAGTTGTGCCCGGTCGTTCGTTTCAGTGACCGATCTTTTTCGATCATTTATCAAGGACTGATCCGTTTGTTCAATCGCTCAATTTGGATAACAATCTTTGTTGTATGTGATTTTCTTTTTATCAAAACCCCAAGTAACAGAGGTGAAACCCTTGACACATAGAAAACTATGAAGAAAACACAAAGTACAAAAAGTTTTTTTTTCCATAAAAGTAGTAATTATTTTTCGTAAAAATAAGTAAATTAATTATTAAATTGCATAGAAATTTCATATACTGTGATTTTAAGAGATAATTCCAGCATATGTAAGTAAAAACGTCTTTAAATCTGCAGTGTTTTTTGAATGCAGAAATTGTGATCTGTGCAAAAATGCACTATCATTGTTTATGTGTTAACACACTAAATATTATTAAATTTGGATTTTTTCCATCCTCTATAAAATGCAAATGAATTTGCTGCTATTTTCTGTAACATTTTATTAGTTTATTCATAATCACTTTTTTATTAATTTCATTCATTCATTCATTTTATTTCTCGTTTTCTCACCCACAAAATTCAGAATTGCTGCAAGAAAACTTGACGTGTGTAAACTGGGTAAATTCGTACACTATTGAACGAAAGGAACCGGTTATGTGTTTCGCTTATTTCGTTCACTTAAATCGTTCATCCAATTTATCCTGTACACTATTGAACGAAAAGACCTCAGTTAAATGACCCGATCATTCCGTTCACATGCGTGATCCGTTCAATTTAACCCATTCGTTCACGAACGACACAGCTCTACTATGCTTGAAGTCTTATAGATTTGTGCCATATCGTTCAATTTAGTGATCGCTCTTTTTAGTTCAAAGTTTGAAAATGAACTAGTTCAAAATTTAGTTCAAAGGCTCTCTTTAGTTTAAAGTCTCTCTTAGTTCAACTTCTACTTCAAACGCTTTCTTCAGTTCAAAGCTCTTTTAGTTCAAATCACAGATAACTAACCAGATCCGAAACGAAAAATTCAGTGTGGCCAGATTCCAGCTTTCGTTAGAGAGGGATAGTAGCAGTTCTTGCTTTTTTGATATTACTACCTCTTTCTGATTATAGCTGGAATTTGACATTTTAATTATTTACCAAAATTGTAGAGATATTGTAATATTGTGCACAGATAAATATTGTGTTTAAAGTGCAATAATATATCAATAATTAAATTGATTAATATCATTTTAATATTGATAATAAATATAAATTAAAGTAATTAATTTTATTTGAAGATTTTTTGTGTGTTTTTTTTTTCAAAATCATATCAAATAAGCGTTGAAAAATCAACCACAACAACAAAGCAAAAAATCTAACAAAAGATGTAAGTTGAACAAAGTTGTTTTTAATGTAAATTAGATTTTAATGAAATTATCTGGTTTCTTTCAGGAGTCGCCGCTGCATAATGGGTTGTGCTGAAGGAGAGAAGCTGCACCAGTTCCCGAAAAATCCGGCCAAGTAAGTTTGTATATAAGTTTCATTATTGACATGCTTGCGGCAGGTTTTGTACATTAGAGGAACTGTATTCCTTTTCAATGTACAAAATCTTTAATTTGGTTTGATTTCTAGATAATTGGAATTGTATGTTTGATGAGATTTTATCTTGGCAAACATATACATATGACAGTGTTTCTCCCAATCAGAAAAATTTAAGGGATTTTAAAATAAAAAAGTGCGTATGTTAATAAGTGTTTTAAACATATAAGAAAACAAGTGCAAAATGACTAAAAAAGATTTAATAAAATAGTGAAAGTATAAATTTAATTGAAAATACAGAAAGAATATTAATTGTTGTACAAGAATATGAAAGCTCCAATATAATTCAACAAGCAGAATTAGTGCAGCAAATTCAGTAGTCTATTTATATTAGTTTTATTTTCCTATTAAGTATTTGGCTAGGGAGCCATTAATTGCATTTTTTTATTTAATAAAAAACCTATGGCTTTAGTTTATATAGTTTTTATTTTATAATTTACTTGGTCAATTCCTCTGTAATATATATTGATTGGCCCTTAAGGGCTTTGTATATTATTGTGAAATATAAATAAATAAATAAGATCGTACTCTTCCAGTCTTCAAATATTTTTTGTTTTTAATTACTGAAAACTGGAAGTAGATCGATGAAATTATGTTTATTAAAATAAAGGTATATTAAAATTTTCTTTTTTATATTTTAACACAGATTGTAGCGATGCATTGCTAATTGCCCTGAGATGGAAATCAATAATTGCTGAAATTATTTTAAAACTGCTGAAATAAAACATAAAATTTTGCTAATTATAAATTGTTTCTTTTTTTTATTATATATTTAAATAAAAACAGTAAAAGTTATCATAAAAGTTAAAAAATATTATAACAAAAATTGTATGTTTTTTCTTTATATAAGATTTTTTAAATACAAAAGTAAGTATTATTATTACTGATTAAAACTATCACTTTTATTCACATCTTTGGAATCTGTAAATTTAGTAGTGAATTCGTCTGCCGATAAGTTATCAAATTTAATTTTTTGTAGGTATATTTGTGCATCATCTTCAGGTACTAAAAACGAATCAACCGATTAGTGAATTGCTTTGAACTTAACATAAATATGTGTATGTACATACCGAGCGTATCATCTGGATCTACAGAAATTGTAGAAATCTCCGACTCACAGAATTTTAAAGACTTTGTTAGCTTCGTTTTGTTGTAATATTTTATATATATTTTTCCTCGACGTTCTGTTCTATAGTATTCTAACTTTTCGGTTAGAAATATATTTAAAATTTAATTTTCTAATTGATAACTTGTCTGAAGTGACATATGAATGTCCTTTGACTCAAAATGTTGTATTAATATTTATTATGCATGCACGTTGTTCTTCTGTTAAATTTCTATGTTTAGTGTAATATTCCAAAATGTTCCTTCCAAGTTTGTGGTACTTTAGAATATGTAAGATTATTATTTTAGAATTTTCTGACTCGAATTCGCTGCTGGAAGATTGGGATAATTTTGCATGGACTGCATGCAGAAACTTTAGTTTAAATCAACTAAAGAACGAATGCCAAAATATCAAAGAGATCCTTAATCTGTGGCCGCAGCATATAGAAAAGGATGGATTTAAACTTGTTAGTTTTTTTTTATAAAATTTTATAAATTTGTTCTATTAGTTCTAATTTTACAGATTGACAGCGATTTTAATAGCATTCACAAGAGCACATCCACAATTATGAGTTGGGAAAATAAATTTTTAACCCTTTTCAATTACTAAAAAAATAAGGCAAATATAAAGGACCAACAGGTTAAGAAAATTTTATTATTAATAGATAAATACCAATTGGAAGAAGGTATGTATAACTTAATATAATATTTATTTAATAATATCAAATAAAAATATATATATGCATACATATGTACATGTATTTTTACAAGGAATGTTTTATTTTTCGGATAAGGAACTCTTTCAATTTTAAAATATTGTGGTGTCTTCACTATATACTATATCCTACAACCAAATTTTCAAGAAAAATATTAATGGAAAACGAGAATAGGGCAAGTACACCATTATAGATTGCCAAGAATCGTGTTTTTATATCAACTCAACTATGCAATCCTTGGAAGATCATCTGGGCTTTTTAATTAAAAAAGGTGATCCTATCCAACCATTCATTTTAGGTTTAGGTGAAATTAAAAGTTTTAACATTAACAGCTATTTCGTTTATTTGGATGGCCAACTCATGTTATTCAATAGTTTTCAAAGAGCTTTTGATATATGCTATAAGTCTTTTCACTTATTTAATGTCGAATACCCGTTGGCATCTCGGCTATTTTGGACCTTAATAGAGAAATATCTACATAATATTTCAAAAACTGAAAAGAAAAATACAAAAGTTTGTCTACTTTTAGATGAATTGTCCAAAGAACAATCTCTTAACTTTATTAATGAAATTTAATTTAAATACCATATTCTGTCACTAAATATTATAAAGATTTTTAATTGTGTTTACGTTTACATAAAAAATGCATTCGTCTACATTTTTTCTATCAAAATGAAATCTAATTTTAATAATTTTAATACTTTTTTCTGTCAATAATTATTACATTAAATTTTAAATTATTAGTGTTTTATATGTTTATATAAAAATTACATTTACCTATAATTTTTGTATAAAAATTAAATATAATCTAAATATCTTTTCCTGTTGATAATTATTGTACATATTGAAAATATTTGTCTTTATTTTTGTATCAAAATGATATTTACATATCTAATTTAATTACTTTTTTCTAGCAATAATTACTATATTAAATATAATAATTACATTTGTCTATATTTTTTCTATCAGCTATTTAAAAAATATTAAAAAATTTGTTGCGGGTGGAAAATTAATACACTTTGATCCATAATATTTGTGAACGCAATTGCTGGAAAGCATAAAACATTTGTTTTAAGTGAGAAAAAAAATACGTGTAAGTTAATATTTGGTACCCAGAGTACCTTGCACAATGAATGTTATTTTTATTAAATGTTTGTATGTTATTTATTGTTTGCGACTGTTTGAATTAAATTTCCTCTTGTGCTTTTCTTTTCGAAATTTTTGAGGTGTCCAGCATTCATAGTTCTTTGTATCTGGAAATAAAAATTATTTATTTTTGTTAAAGAATTATTAAAAATTTATTACATTATTTGCTACTTACCGTGTATGTTTTTTTTTCTTCTCGTTTTGTTGTCAGTTTTTTCTCTGTATATACGCATGTGTATGTATGTTTGTGTTTTATACGCATAATACAGTTTGATAGAATATGTTCAGAACAGGGTAATACCAAAACGAATAAAAAAATAAAACAGAACTGTATTTATCATTCCTATGGTATAAAACACAGTGAGAGGAGTTAGTTTTAAAATTTAAAATTTAATTATGAATGAAAAACTTTTCTTACTGATTAATAAGAGATCCTAATAAAGGAAAAGCTTTGATTACAAAAAGTTAGAGAGAAGGATAGCATAAAAAAAACAATAAGAAGTTAAATTAATAAAAAAAATGTATATTCTAAATAGAGAAAAAGTTTTGCTTAATAAATTTAAGGTAGAGCTATAATGTAATAAATTAAAGATGGATATTTGGAAGAAATGTAGAAATTTCTAGAATATATAAAAAAAAGATGGCTCTTTAGGCGCGAAGCATAGGCTGGAAAATTTGGAAAACTTATCAGAAAATTCATCACAAAAGTTGGAAAGAGCAGTAGGAAATATGAAAGGAAATTCAGAACTAAAATTTAATAGTAGAAAGTCAGTGAAAGTGTTCGCAACAAATTTAACCCGGGGAAGTTTGAAATAAATTTAAAAAGGTGAAAGCAAAAACAAAAAAAGAGATTTTTTTAAAAATAGTTATAAAGTTTTATTTAATTTTATTTAGTTTTGGTGTGTAAAGTTTGCACTGCCAGGAATATTAAAACCCAAGTAAAATACTTTACAGGAGCAGGAATATAAAAACGTAAGGAAGATAATGTCTTGTCTCTGTTAATGTGAGTTTTGTAAGTAAGAAATGTCTTTTTGTGTTTTTTTTTTTTTTGTGAAAAATAAATAGCTGGCTGAAGATTGGAGGTGCAAGAAAGTGGATGAAACTTAGTGAAGAAAACTTGTGGCTATACGACCTGGGATGCGAACCGAATGAGCCAAGAGAATTAACGACTTTCTGCACCATAGTACAGCCAGGTAAAAATTTATTATTCCTACCGTAAATTAAGTGAACTTTGTATTGGTGCAAAATAAATTAACATTAATAATTGACCCGCCTGCGCCATGAGATAAGGAAAGATTATAGAAAGGACAGAGTTGAGAAAAACTTAAAGTTTAATTGCAAAAAAAAAAATAAATAAATAAATAAAATAAAAAAATAAATAAAAAAGTTTTGTGCATAAAATTAAAAAAAGGAAACAAAGAGTTAAATAATTTAAAAAAACAATAGAAGAAAAATTAAAAGATAAACATAAAAAAAGTAATATTAGGAGTAAATTTTAGTAAAAATTTATTGTATTATATCTATTATGATTTAGTGTTTGTTTAGTTGTATTATTATTTATTATTATTATTATTCACGTTTGGTTTGTTATTTTTATACTTTTAATTTTGTTATGTTTTTGTTTATATAGTACGATTATTATTTAGCGCCTTAAAGCAGCAACAATTTTGTGTTACTAAAATTTTTTCTACTGTATCCCACAAGATGGCAGTAAAAGTTTTTTTTCTTATTCTTATAAGAATTGCCGGGATAGGAAAACAAAGACAGGAAGCAAAAACTGTTTAGCCATTTTAGTTGTTAGTTTGTGAAAAAGATATTTTTATTAATTTTATTAAGAGTTATTTTTTTTTTCAATAAAAAAAAATTTTAAAGAATACCAGCTAGCCTTAGGGAGCTCCTTAGGGTTAGGTGTACCCTAGTTTTATGTATTGGTAAATGTTGATAATCTAAATGTAAAAAAAAACCCAAATAAAATCAGTTTTTGTTTAGCTGTTAAAAAAAATTTTAGAGGCAATTATTATTTGAATTTGTTTGCTTATTTTATTTATTTTATTATTGCTTATAATTCAAAAGGATACGTTTTTTTTTGTAAATTTAAAATGATGTATAATGAATTAGTTTTGTTTAGATTTATGTGAATAAATTTGTATAAAAGAATGTGAAATTATATTTGGTTTTTGAGTTAATGGAATGATGGAGTGGTAAGTGAAGAAGTGATCCAGAGTTTAGTGGGTCGTAGAACATGATTTTTATGGAAGCTTCTACGACATGGTTGGGAGGGCAAATGAGACGACCATCTGTCTCAAAATTCTTTGTGTGGTATACTGTGTGTGTAGTTCAGCTAATTTTGTGTTTTTGTTAAATTTTAAGTGTTCGGATACGCGGCTGGTGAGAAGGGTTGGAACTGCCTGAGAAGAGGAAAAAACAAAGAGCTAGGCCGAAACCTCACCAGACCAGCCGGTCCGTAACAAATTTATGTAAAGTAAAAAAAGTGTTTTATTTTAAATTATTGCACAAGCAAGCAACGAAACATTGTCGTTATTACAACGATCTTCATCGTATAGACAATGACCTAAAGTCGTTAATATAATGAATGGCTTATCATTGTATTAACGGCAAATTACGTGGAATTTATGAATATGTGTCGTTATGTACATGATACGACGTAATTAATATGATGAAATAACTCATTGCAAAAATGTAATATTTGCATTATATCCATGATTGTTTTTCGTTTAGTTAATGGCAAAGTTTCGTTAAACGTTATTAATAACAATGCTTCATTCTATCAATGTCAAGGTTTCATTTAATTATTGAAAAGCTTTCACTAAATTTATGAAACCTTTCATTATATATATGTAAATTTCTAATGAAGCAATTTCATTACATTTACAACATTAGGTGCGTTCCCGTACTCAATTTAACATTGGGATCCCATACTACAAGTTTGGGTAGAAGAGAGAGCTTTTGAGAGAAAAAAATTCTTCTTCTTTCTGCACGAAACAGCCCAGACTTTTTCTTTGGGCAAGTTTGTGTAAACTAAAAAACAATCAGCTGATTGAAAAGTAAACAGTAGCAAATACTAAAAATTCTATGTTTCATACACGCAAATGTTTCGCAAAACTGTTATTTGTAAGTTTTATTCCTATAAATATTAAAATAAATTCAAGAACATACAAAATATTTGTGTTCTTATGTTTAATATAAACAACTGCATGTATATTTTGCTCGACATCTTGTTTTGGGATAGAAATTTGGGATTTTGTGTTCCCGTACTTTCGGGCATTTTTCTCTTTAATTAAGAATAATTTATGTTTTCTCTCATTTTACCAAACTTTACACAAAAAGTACGGGAACGGAGCTATTATGTGACTTGATGAAACACTTTTCATAACATTAATGAAGCGCTTCGTTGGACCAAAAATAATGATAAAAATCATTATATTAATGTAAAAAATCATTGTATTTACGAAGGTTTTCCTTTCAGTGTAAGCCAAACAATAAATTTATAGAACAATTAGCAGGTGCTGATTACGAGAATAAGCTCTGCTAAAAACTCTTGCAACTCTAAAGACACTTAAGTCTATAGTATCAGGAACCGAAGAGTTACTGGCAGTTTCATTCTTGAAGGAATTGCGTCCCCCACATGGGTATAGGTTTTCTGTAATTTTTTATCTTTTGTTTAGTGATAAAAAAAAAAATTTTATCATAATAATAAAAGAATAACAACATTAATACCTACAACATTCAAAATTTTCTCACACTGATGTATATTTATTCAAATCATTGTCATCATCTGACCAAAGCAAAAAGTACGATTATTTACTTATTTATAACATCTGATTTTCTTTTAAATTTCATAAAAGTCCGCATTAGTCTTTATTTTTTGTTGCTTTTTGTTCCATGCCGTTCTACGTTTTTAGTTTTGATTAGTTCTTCTTTAACAACATATCAGCTGTTTAAAATAAACAAAAAACAAAAATTTTTTTTTCACAAAATAATAAAACTAATAAGTGAAAAAAATAAATATTAGAAAAAAAATTGTCGTCAACATTAAATCTAAAATGAACTTACACTGTGCAGTGTAGCCACAGAAAAAACAAATTGTGTGTCTTTTTACCATTATGAAATTAGAAGTTGAACCGTAGGTATAAATGAATTAAAATTTATTTTTTGCTTAAGTTCATTTTTTTTTTTTAATTTCTAACAACAATTTTTATAAAAAAAATGTTTTACAAATGTATGCGGAAGTTAAAAAAAAGAAAAATTAGACAACAGCAGAATCATCTATTTAACCAACTTATTTTGTAAATATGAATACAAGAAGTACTTAGATCAATATTAATTTGGTTAAACAAAGTCTAAGTCACTGTTCTCTTTGATCCCGTTTAATCACGAATTAAAATTTTTTATTTGCTATCATTCTTGTTTACTCACAAGTTGAGTCATAACACTATAGATGCTGTTTCCTTTTCATATTGTTACTTTTATTTAAATTTATAAACGTTTAATTTATTGAGTTCTTTTATTGCAAATGAATATGCTATAACTTCCTCCATCTGTTGGTGGAATATTTCTTTACTACGCATTTTTCATTTGAGACACATGATGACTGGTTTTTGATTCTAGAACCTTCCATTATTATTTTGAATTGATTATACATGCTGTATTTTTATTAGTCGTTATAAAATCTAGGTTTTAGTTTTGTTTAAATTTTATTTCATTTTTTTTATTATTTTCTTTGTGTTTTAAAAAAAGTGTTACAAGTTTTTGTTAATAATTTATTTTAGTAATATCTTCAATAAAGCTTCTGTTAGGTTTTATTCAAACTTTATTTTAGTAATATCTTTAATAAAGCTTCCGTTAGTACATCCAACGGGTTTGAGATTTTGTACAAATCTGTTCTTTCATTTTCGGTCATCTTAAAATCTAACTTTAAAGTAAGTATGTATTTGTAAATTAAAATCTGATAACTTAAATATAAACAAATGATGCATGTGTTAAAGTTCTTTGAGCAGGGATTCATTTATGATGAATCCACAAAAAACGGTTTTTTTTTAAATTATTTTGATAAATTTTGTTTATTGTCACAAACGAAGCTCGTTGTGTGGTTAAAAATAGCGATTCAAGCATGAAATCAATAAGACGGCCAAATGTTTACATTATTGTCGGTCTTATCAGTCGCCAATTGATTATTACGTACGGGCATATCACAGTCATATATGACTCGCCCCTCCTGTGGAGAGGCACCCTCGTGTTTTTTAAGCTTTATTTATAAGTAAATTAAAAATAACAAATATGTTCTAATGAAATATGAGTTTTTTGTCAAGTCAGCACTTTATTTATTTAAATGCTTTAAGTTTAATAAATGCTGATTCTGTTCAATCAGCATTTTTAGCGTAAAGAATTTATTATAAATAGTGGTTAAGAATTATTAATATGGGTGAGTTAAATCAGAAGTAGAAACAAATAGTTATAACCTGAAATTCCCACGGGACCCTGCAGGTTATAAATAAATAAATATTAATAATAACCTGAAATTCCTAAGGGACCCTGCAGGTTATATAAATAAATAAAAATTAATAAAATAAATAATAAATAACAGTGTTTTTTTATTTAACACAACAACTCCAACATTTGTCGCAGCCGGTAATAAAAGAATAAATATCCTGCGATTCCCAAGGGACCCTCCAGGAATAAAATTTGGTAATAAGATTTTGGTTGATTTGAAAACCTTTCCGACTGTGGTAAATGATTTTATAGCAACGAAAGTTAGGAAACCAAATAAACACGGAAGTGTAGCATTAGGGGTCATTAAGCATCTGTAAACCAGTACGCCTTTGGTGTCTTTAAAGAAGTGCGAGTTGGTGGAATTATTAGTAAACTGCTAATTACTTTGACCACATTGGGAGAGGTTTTGATTCGATTTGTTTTGCTTGTGAACAAAATCGGTGAAGTCGGTGGCAAAGAAAAATTTAAAGAAACATCTAAGTATAGATATGAAGTCCTAGGGGTCATTAAGCATTTGTATACCAGTACGCCTTTGGGATCTTTGCCAAAATACAAAGTGGTGAAATTGAAAAGTAACTACCACAGCCCTGAGCCACATTAAGCAAAGCAAATATCAAGTATGTGATGAGTAAACTTCGCGATTTAATAGTAATCAGTATATTGTGCGTCGTTATAAAAATTTAACTTTTGAAGGGAGTAGCGGAAATGTTGTTGGTGATGGTAAGTATGCTTTTGCAAATGTAGGTGTGTAAATGGACAACCCGAAATCAAGGACAGATGAATTACTAACTAACCTCAACAAGTACAACTACTCAGTTGACAGTCTACAAGTTCTCGTATGGACAGAATTGAATAGTTTCAAACAAGGCAAGGAATTTACAGAAAGACATAGGGACAATATACGGCACCAGAAGCTTACAAAATTAGAGGAAGAACCAGTCGGCAGATTTCAGTAAAAGGATAGAAGATTTGGAGGTCATAAAGGGTCTTTTAGGAAAACCGAGCCGCAAATTAAGGGAATAGATTAGGTATACGGATAGTTTATTGAAGCAGGCAGTAGAAGAAAACGCATCGTTGGTTGAAAAATTAAGACAAAAGGGGTTAAGTGAGAATGAATTAAAGATACAGATAAAACAACAACAGCAAATAGACGTACAAGACGACACCGTACAAAGATTACAAATAGCTTTAGGAAATGCAAAACGTGAACTCGACATTATACACAAGACTAGGTCACCCACTCCATCAATAAGTGAAGAATTGACAGAAGAGGATTCCAGAGTTCCTAAAATAACAATAGAATACGCAGACGGCAGCTCTTAAGATTATTGACGAGCAGGCAGAGGAGATTTATAATAAGGATATTCGTATAGAGGAGAAAGCAACGGCTCTTGACCTAATATCCAAAACTCGGAGCATCATAATCAAAAAGGCAGGGAGCAGATGCTATACAACAGAGACGACATATAAGAATTTTAGCGAACTAGCACACTACAAAGAAAGTTTCGACGATTTGAAGAGGACAGAAAGGATAGATAGCACATTAATTGGAGAATTTGTTACATTGGTAGCATCGGCACAGGAAATTTTGAAGAGGTGGTCACCATCGCCGAGAGAAATACAAATTGCAGACAGAATAAGTGAAGAAATTTCAACCAAGAATATGACGTCTTTTACGGAACTTTTGAAAAATGTATCACACATGGTGCCAATTTTCTACGGTGCAGATGGCCCAGAGCTTACGACAGAAGCAAATAAATTCATTAAAGGCTGTATGATTGCGAAAGATAAACTCTTAGAAACAGGTGGTGTAGTCGACCTGCTGAAATGTATAAAAACAAGACTTTTCGGGAACGCCTACTCATATTTGCACAACAAGGATTTCGGAACAATAGAAGCCCTATGTTTAGCTGTCAGAGAAAAATTTATAGAGGCCAAAGCCCTTAATGAAATATAAGAGTTAATATTTAGCAGTAAGCAAGCATCGACGGAAAGCGGGTATGAATTTGGCGAAAGGTTAGTAGGGCTTCTTATAGACGCAACAGAATTAATTGCTGCACAATAGCAGGATGCATCGCATCGGAAATCTATGATGGACCACTGCAATCAGAAGTTATATAAGGGGCTTACGTGATCCGAAATTGGTATCCAGGTTCATTAGGTATGAAAATGACAAACTATCTGCATCATTGAAGACCACAAAGGATGCACAAAACCTGTAAGGCGCCAACATGCGGTTGTCAAATGTTATGACAGTGCAAGCCAAGGAACCATTGTACGAAAGAGTCCAACAATTAGTGAATGAAGTTAGACAACTCTCACTAAGACAGCAAACGGTTAACAATTCAATGCTTGTAGATTACATACAAAAAACTCTGTGGGCTCCGCAAAATTCAATTTTTGCCATAAACAGGAACATTTGTTAAACGAATGTTTTAGACGGCAAAACTTTAATCAGTGAAGACGCCAAGAACAATCCAACAATAATATTAATCGAAGCTTTCAGCCACCTGACCGTAGAGGTAGAGCGCAAAACTCATTGCAATCATCAAATCAAAATCAGGGCAATAATCGTTTTGGTGACATGAATAGAATAGAGCAACGGTGCTGCAATTGTGATGGAAATAGACATTTTGCGTCTAGATGCCCGGAAAATTACTATCATGATAATATGTTTAACAGAAGTGAAGGAAGAAGAAATATCAGCAATAGGGGCAATAGGAATAAAAACGTACGAGAAGTGGCCAACAATTGAAATAATTCGGGAAACTCAAGGTGGCCCAGCCAAAATTAAGAAGCTGGGATGCCGGAAATTCTTGCTTACTTTCGAAGACATTAGCATCTAAAACATCAGAAGACAATGAAAGGAGCGCCCACGAAAGCAAATTGTTTTGAGGTCTATGTCAAAGGTCTTGGCAGGTGGGGGAAATGTAGACGGATCACCGCAATTAAAAATAAGAAAAAATTACACTGGAGTGAGAATATACACACGTCCATTCCAGAGACCTGCACAAACTATTTCACTTTCAAATCAAAGTCACAAAAGGAGCAAAAACTTCGTACTGAACAAAAGAACGATACATTCATAAATTTTCCTTGCAGGGAAGCAGTGAATAGAAGTCTGTTTTTGCTGTTAGATACAGGAGCAGACACTACATTAGTGAGGGCAGAAGCTTTGGTACCCCACGTTAAAATAGATGAACGCAATCAAAAGAGTTTGTTAGGAGCCTTCGGAGAAAATACAACATCAAAGGGGAGGATAATTGCTCAGCTCGAAGGCCTGGAATATTTTTCACTACAAATGCACGTCGTGCTCGAAGAAACCAATTTTCCAGCAGATGGTTTGCTAGGAACAGATATGATGTGGGACAGATCAGTGACAGACACAATTAATAAAAAATTAAGATTTTTTACAAACGACAAGAAGTAATTTCACTACCAGAAAGGAAATCATCACAAATATACTTAGCTGAACAGCTTTCTATCAAACAGCGTTCACAAACGATTGCAACAGTTGTAGTAAACTCCGTTAATGGTGACATTGTCATAAAAAAGTCAGGTGTTTTCGTGGGTGAAACTTTAACAACAGTGAAAGCGGCCATAAATATAAGTGAAATAATAAGCCTGAGCTACGAAAGCTACAGGGACTATAAGATGAAGCCATTAGCTACAATAAATATAACAGATTCTAGAGAAAAGTTGAAAAGAGAAAAACTACTCTTGGAAACGGCTGAACCAAGCCAAAGTCTTAACCCAGAAGAGAGGTTTTCAATCGAGAATATTTTGAAGACATACGACGATATTTTCCAACTGCCTGGTGACAGTCTTACCTAAATTACTGTATTGAAACATGAAATACCCACGGAAGCAGGTCTACCCCCAATAAACACTAAACAATACAGACTACCAGAAGTCCACAGAACTGAAATTAATAGACAGGTAGACCAAATGCTCAAGGATAATGTAATATCAACCACGATTCTCCATGGACCTTCCCGATTCTTTTAGTACCCAAAACAGCAGGCCAACACGGCGAAAAAAAGTTGCAATTGATTGTAGATTTTAGAAAACTGAACGAAGCGACAGTAAAATAGGTTTTTCCAATACCAAGAATCGATGAGATTTTAGACCAATTAGGGTGCAGCAGGTATTTCTCTACTCTCGGCTTAGCAAGTGAATACCATTAAGTATTAATGGATCCTAATGACAAACAAAAAACCGCCTTCAGTACCAATTTGGGGTACTATGAATTTAACCGTATGCCTTTCGGATTGACGGGTGCACCAGCTACTTTTCAAAGAATAATGAATTCAATACTAGCAGGGCTACAAGGAATTGACTGTTTCGTTTATGTAGACGATATGTTTATATATGGTAGAAACTTAGTGGACCATAATTCACGTTTAATGAAAGTTTTGGAGGCCTTAAAAAAATACAACCTAAAATTACACCCAGAAAAATGTCATTTGCTGCAGAAAGAAATTATCTATCTTAGCCACCAGTGCTTAGAAAAAGGGGTTCTGCCAGACCCAAATTAGACTAGGGCAGGGAAAGATATACCACCCCTTATAAATACCACCCCTATTATAAATATATAAGAAGCTACAAGCATTCTTGGGGCTGATAAATTACTACAGAAAGTTTGCCAGGAAGCAATGAATAAGTTGAAGGATGCTGTGACAAACTCTCCTCTCCACAATATCCTGATTTCAACAACATGATTTGACAACAGACGCCAGTAATGTAGCTCTAGGAGCAATTCTCTCTCAAGGAGAACCAGAAAGTGACCTACCAATTTATTTAGCTAGCAGAGTATAAAGCGATACAGAAAAACGATACTCCACAATAGAGAGGGAGTTGCTGGCCATTGTATGGGCCACAAAAAACTTTTCGACCATATCTGCTAGGCAGATATTTCACGGTATTCACTGATCACAAACCCTTGAAAGGTATAGCTAACCTAAGGGATTAGGAAGGTAGTTTGGGTCGCTTAAGACTGAAATTGTTAGAATACGATTTTGAGATCCGCTACAAACCAGGCAAGACGAATCAAAATGCAAACGCTCTTAGCCGCCTTTCAATGGAAGAAGTGATAATATGTGTAATAACGAGAGCACAATCAAAAGGTGTGGAAACCCCGAATAAGGTAGGTGCAGTGGAGACGATTAAAAATCATGAAAAATAAGATAATAGCTAATATTTAACAGATGCAGAAGATATAAAGAAGGTAATTACAACGTTCCATGACACGTCATTGGGAGGCCACCAAGGTTCGCTAAAAACTTATTTCCGTATCAGGGCACAATACAAATGGGCTGGAATGCAAAGTCAAATTAAAAAATATGTAGCCTCCTGCAAAATTTGCCAGCAAAATAAAAGCTCAAGGATAGACAGGATGCCAATTACCCTGACCACAACACCCAATATGCCTTTTGAAAGAACTTTTATGGATATTGTTGGGCCCTTACCCGAATCCTCAAGTGGCAACAAATGTATAGTAACCTTTTGGACGATTTTTTAAAATACCTAGCATGCGCAGCTATCCCAGACATGGAAGCGGCAACGGTAGCAAGGCAGTTCTTTAGAAAAATAATCGCCCAATTTTTCATCCCCAAAGTTCTCGTGACAGATAATGGAAGCAACGTTACTTCGAAATTGTTCAAGGAAGTTTGCAAAATGCTTGGTGTAAAAAACATATATACAACTCCATATCATTCTTAATCCAATGGATCCCTGGAAAGGATCCATAGACCTCTTGCAGAGTATTTAGGAATTTTTGTAAAACATGACGGAACTAATTGGGATGATTGGCTGCATCATGCCATGCATGTACACAATAACACAAGTCCTTCGTCTACTAAGCAAACAACCAATGAAATACCTGTCAGGCTCAAAAAGCAGCCAGCGCCTCTCTATAACATAGATGACTGCAGAAAAATCTCTAAATACCAAATTCAACGAAGTTACGAATTGGTGAGACAGAACCAGTTTAGGGCAAAAGAAAAATCAAAAAAATATTATGACAAGGGCACAAAGACTAAACAGTTAAAGACCGGACAAATAGTGTGGCTTAAGAATTAGGCGCGAAAAAATAAATGTTCAACTATATGGTTGGGTCCCTATGAAGTCACGGGAGTACCCACATCTGTCAATGTAAGAATACGACAAAGGAACTCCGACAAGGTTTATCACAATAATTTGATAAAACCAGTAGAATAAAAAATTAATAAAAAGTGGCAGGGTGCAAGGGTTAGATTGCAAATAATTAAAAAGGTTAATTTTTTGTAAAGGCTTTTTTACTTCTGCTCAGTTTAAAGAGTATCAGTTACTCCGTTTTTTTCTCCTGGTTATTTTGGCTCGAAACTAAAGCTATAAAGGACTTATGCGGAAGTACAAATAAGTTACTCATAAAACACTGATTTATTTACTTTACTACACCACCATCGGTAATTTGCCTGAAATATTGAACTTAGTGCGAAAATTCGATACGATTTCAACTGAGGCAAGTGCCATGGGGTATGCGAAGAAACATTTCGATGTAAAATATGAAAGGGTAGTAACAAATAGGTAAATTTGAACAAAGGTTGATGTGATAAAAGAGAAAGGAGGTCATATAGGTAAATAAAAACGTATAATACGCTACGAAGTATACCAGCCACCCAATTTCTGATCCAAGCTACTTTGGCTCGAAACCAAAGCTACGGGACGAAAGTGGGATACGAGGGCGATAAAGGATGAAATATATAAGTAAATAAAAAGGAGGGAAAGGACCACAGGGTCATATAAGGGAAATAATGGAAAAATATTAACGAACATGAGCAAAAATGGATAGTATGAAAATATATAGTCAGAAAAGGAAAAAACCAAGAAATTTTAAAACGAAAAAAAAAGTGTGAAGAAACATAAGGGAAAATGAGTTAAAATAACGGCAGCAGAATATGTGAAAAAAAGGGGGGAGAAATCAGAAGGGTTATAAAATTAAAGTATAAGAAAAATAGAAATTTTCAGCAAAAAATAATTATATGAACAAAATAAAAAAAAGAAAGAGTCACATAAGGAAGGTAAAATTTTAAAATGAAGTCTAAATACGCACCCTGCATGAATATTTTTTAAAAGGAGTTCCTGACTAAGAAAAACTTACATCGAAAAGTTATTCATTAGCACAAAACTGCTACAAATGTCATATAAACAGTAATTTGCCTATAATGGATAAAGTTAGTTCTAACATAGATACAATTTTAGCTAAAGGTAAATATTGTGAAAAAAATAAGAAAAAGGCAGTAAAAGATAATAATAATAAACTGAATTAAAATGAAAAAAGGCCACAGAAAATGTTCTTTATAAAGGAAAAGTAAAACGCATGACACAAAATATAGAACAAACGTCATCTGAATGAACTGGTAATAAGAATTTAATAAAAAGGTGTTCAAAATGTCAGAAAAAAATTATAAGCTAAGAAAGAAATTTAAAATAATTTTTAAAATTAAAATTTTCACCCACTGGGTAAAGGTTGGCCATTCCGGTGACATTTTTTTTCGGGGGCTACTCGACCTGAAAAAAAAGGGAGAAAATTATTAAAAGGTTCACAGTAGTTTGATTTTGGTACGATAGAAGTTTTAACAAACCGAAAAAAGATTATGTCTTAAACCAACTATCAGAACTTTGGAGAATCTGTAATGAAGTAGGAAAATAAAATTAAAATCCTACTTAATACCAAATAAATTGGAAATATACATACCTGGCCCGGCTAATTATCTGATTAACCTCCTTTTTTTAGCCCATATATGCAGGATTGCTGATACTGCTCAGCAGCCCTGGAATTCGCCGGAACTTTATATGGCAAAACTTGAATCACGAAATGGTTTACGGAAATTCATATGGGCACAGTCCAGCTGGTAAAAAGAATAATGACTAAATCATCCACGCCTTTGATCTGGAGGACATCGGTATTGTGATTTTATTTTGGAAATTAAATGACATAATTTCTTTGTTTTTAAATGGAATTTTAAGCACAAAGTTTTAAGGCTTAAAACTTTGGATATTTTTGTTTAAATACATTTTACAAAATCTTACTTGGAATATTTCGAATTAACAAACAACTTTCAATCTGGACATTATGCAGGACCTACCACACCGCGACATAGCTAAATCCCAACTATATGATATGGAAGACGCACTGCATACCCTGTTGCTTCGACGGAAAGCCAGAGGGTTGTTGAATGCCGGAGGAGCCCTCATGTAGTTTGTTTTCGGAACAATAAACGAGGAAGATAGACAAAATATTGAGGAACAGCAACGAGTGATGGCAGAAAACAACCACCAGTTGATAGAAGGTTTAAATCAACACATAATTATTAACGACAATTTCAACAAGTCTATACATTGAAGGCCGTCATACTGACAGATAGGCAAGAAAAAAAAGATAGAATTAACAAAGTTAATGACCTGAGCCAAAACCTAATTAAAGAAAATTTTCCAACCCTACAACTGCTACTTAAGAGAAAAATAGAAAACCTACAGCAAACAGTGGCATCCGCGTAACTGAGAATTTTTTCACCCGCCTTGTTGACCAAGGAGGAAATAGAGACATTCAAAATAGATGTCGAAAAATTGAAGTGATGACAAGTCAAAGTAGGACTATCGGCCTAATTATCAAAGTGCCACTGGAAAAGATTTCACTTGCAAGGTCTGTGATTGTGCCTGTGCCTAACGGGGAAAACCTTCAAATAGACGAAGACATGGAAAGTATAATTAGAATAGGGAACCGAACCCTTGCTTACGTAAAGGGAAATGCGCTTTCGAGTTAAAGGAGTCTTGGAGCTGTGTGGTCAGACAACCGTGCAAAATGGTGAAAAAACTAAATCGAGACATAATCCAGATAGACGATAGTAAGGTAATCGTTATAACAACAAATCTCTGGAGCGTTGGTCAAGAAGAAACAACGCCCATACTCCAACTGCACAGGACCAGGGTTTGGCTGAAAAGGAAATTTCAAGTATGAAGATTGCGTGGAAGCGAGGTAAATACATGAGAAAGGACCTGGAATTGGGCCGAAGAACATACCGAATCAGCATCGGCACAACAGGAAAGACGAACATAAGACTGTTGTGAGACTTTTGTTATATTTTTTTAATCTTTTAATTTTATCTGATTTAAAATTCAATAAATAAACACACACTTGTTCTTAAACACTGAGTTTTGATATGCAAATATTTTAAAGTACTTACTTCATAACAGCATCAAATTCGCTTAAAATGTAAAGGCTTTGCTTAATCAATCGGAAATATACATACGTACATGCATTTTACAGTGTTTCAAATGGATTTATCATATATGATAAATCCTTTTTCATATATGATAAATCCATTTTCGGTTGCTCATTCATTTTATTGAATTGTTAAGAAAGAAAAAAATATTCTGCAACATTTTCATGCACCTGTATGTTTACATTCTTTGTTAGCAAATGTTTTGTTAATTTGAAATTTGCGTACAAATGTTTAAAATTTTTGTGTCTGATTTCTTGTGCCTGACGATAATGCTTTTATGTAATAATTTAAGTTCCACAAACAAAAGAATTTATATTTTCAAAAGTGCTACTCTCAACATTAAACGTGGACATTGGAGCATGTATATACAATTACACCATTCTTTTGTGTTTGCTTTGGTTCTTTGTGTTTTCACCCAACAAACATTTAGTTAAAACTATTCTTAAAATAAATAAAATATAAATGAATATATATATATATATATATATATATATATATATATATATATATATATATATATATATATATATATATATATATATATGTATATGTATATATGTGTTATATGTCTATATGTATGCACGTATATTTCTGTTTATATGTATACACATATATGGGTGTATAAAGATATATATTGGAAAACGCCTGATTCAAATGTTGGATTATTGTTTTTAAAATCCAATATATATGAACAAGCTCAATAGGCATTAAAATACTTGCTTGGTAACAAAAAAAAAATAATAAAGAAAATATAACATAAAAAAAGCTTCATAAATACTTACAAGAACAACATTCAATATATTTATGAGATTTTTATGTTGTTTTAGAAGTAGCAAACAAGAAAAAAAAATTTTTTTGTAAAAGTAGCAAACAAAGGAAGAATAATTAAAATAAAAAAGGATCATGTGTCTTTACTTGAAAAATGATTTTTTTTATATAAATTTTCTTTTGTTTGCGAACGGCGTTTTAAGAAAAAAAAATTTATAATTAAATTATAGCATAAAATACGAAAACCCCTATTTATTATTGTAAATAATTTAATATCAATATAATTTTTTGCAAACAATTTTAAATTAAGAGACATATTTTGCTTTAGTTAACAATTTGCAAAAGAAGGGAATTTAAGTGTTTTTTAGTTTTAAAATTTTAAAAATAAAGTGGGGTTACGTGTGGTGTTCTCCAACAATAGGCGAAACCTGTACGTGTCAACTAACACCATCTTTTCCAAAGAGCACCTAATGATCTAAAATGAAGTGTTTTTGTTGTGGTCATGATCTCGGGTTTTTTCCCGAAGTTTGGTGAAAACAAGTGTGATTAAAGCTTCGTTTAAACACTGCAAAATGCAGTAGAGGCAACACAACCACCAACTTTATCACAACACCTCCACATACGCAGAAATATGAAAATGAAGCAAGTTCGTGCATAAGAAAGCAGCCGGTGGAAAAATTTCGTTTCGATAAAAGTCCGATATGCATGGCATTGATTATAAAAGAAATACTAAAACTTCTCCCTAAGTTGAATTGGTTGGCTATAAAGGACCGACCATAATAAGATGCAGTCTATTTCATACAAACATTGATTGTCCACATTCGCATCAGTTGGTTGTACGAAAAGATGATCCTGATATATGTGATCCACATGATTTGAAAGTGTCACAAGATGTTGGCTATTTTGCATAATTTAAACATATGGGTATTATACATACGGCAAAAAAGGAATTAGTGAAAAAGATGCGACAACGTTTAGGACGTAACGTTTTAACAATTAAAAAAGATCAGGAGTTGATAAAACAAACAAAAAAGCTTTTCTAGTTGAGAAAAACAAATCGTATACACCTACAGCCCCACCAATTTATACAAATCCAGTTATTTTTCCGGAAAGAAGGTGACATAACACAAAACAACGCTCCTGAAATAAGCACTAAAAGACGCATCCTTCATATACGAACGTAAGCTCCTCATCAGCAACAGCAACTACACCACACGTAAAGACGCAGATTCTGATAAGGGGGGAGGAATGTTGATAGGCACCCTCGTATTATTTAAGCTTTATTTATAAGTAAATTAAAAATAACAAATATATACTAATGAAATATGACACTTTTTTGTCAAATCAGCACTTTATTTATTTAAATGCTTTAATTTTAATAAATGCTGATTCTGTTTAATCAGCATTTTTAGAGTTAAGAATTTAGTATAAATAATGAATAAGAATTATTAAGATGGGTGAGTTGTAAATCAGAAGTAGAAACAAGTAGTTATAAACTGAAATTCCTACGGGACGCTGCAGGTTATAAATAAAATAAATTAATATTAATAATAACATGAAATTCCTACGGGACCCTACAGGTTATATAAATAAATAAACATTAATAAAATGAATAATAAATAACAGTGTTTTTTTTATTTAACACAACAACTCTAACACTCCTTATGATTCGAATCTCTTCGAAACAAAACCTTTTTGCACTTCAAAGCGACCAAAACACAAGCCACACTTAAAATTAATGAGTAAAGTATATAAGTATGATACATTGTATAATCTTCGTTTATAGCTGCTTTAATTTCCTATAAGTTTTCAAATTTAGGAAATTTCATTAATTCAGTGACATTATTGTCTAACTTTTGTTGATTAGGAATAATTATATTCATTTTGCTTTCAAATCTTTTGATTTTATATTCATTTATTTCTATTTCACAATTTTGAAAATTTATTAAGTAATTTCCAGTAAGTTTATATTTATATTCATTACAAGTTTTTTTAAAGTGGAATTAATATTTATCAATTAAACTTTTCCAAAATCCAATTCTTGTATCAATTCTTGAGTAAATTTTCTTTTTGTACATTCATCATACGAATTGCTTATACTATTCTTAATTGTTTTTTTTTTTCAAATTGTTTATATCTTTTTCGTCATTTACATAGTATGTTTCATTTTTTATGCTTACAACTCTAGAAATGTTTAAATTAACCTGGTAAAAATCAATTTCCTTATTGGTTAAAAGGAATCTGTTCATTATTTGGTGTTTAGAACTCATTATGTTATCTTGTATTCTTTCAATTTTGTCCTTTATTTTTTTATTAACAAAGTTAAATGATTATATGTTATAAGTTCTAATTTGTTTGTTCTAATTCTTTACTGTGTGTTTCATTAAACAATTCCTCATGGGATTCCAAAACCAGTTTAACATTCAACATATACTTTTGCGTATCATTATTTATTATTATTTGTTTATTTAAATTATTTATTTTATTATGTTTGTTTATATCTATCGTTTTAAAGTAATCATCAATATCTTTTTTATCTTGGTCGTCTAAGTTTCCAAATACTCATTTAATCAGTTTTCCTCCCACGTCAATCAATGCTCTCTTTTCTCTACTATCATGTTTTTCTATTGTCAACAACGAATGTTTCAACCCTACAATATCTCTTTGTAAATTCAACATCTTCCATCCTTGCTTCACCCTCATATTACCTGAAATATAATCAAATACGTGTACAAGTTTGAATAACCTTGGATTAAGTTATGGGCTGACTCCTCACTATAACATATCCTGCCTCAGTTTCTATTTTATTTATTATCTCGGCTCTGCAAACCGTCAAAATGAACATCATAATCAAAATTGTCGATAATTTAGGAAAAACATTTTAATGGTCGCTTGACTCGTGCAACATCAATTTTGTTAGCATTACTTTGATTATATTTTGTATCTCTTTTGGCAGATTTCTGTCTTTCTGTCCCGGATTTTTCATAAACATTTTGTCTTTATCTATGTCGGGTACTGGTTTTCTTCTTTTATTTACTTTTATTTATTTATTTATTTATTATTATGTCTTTTCTTTTTATCCATTTTATCGGAAACCTTTTCAATGTTTAAATCTAACCTATTGATGAAATCTATTGGCTTTTGCTTAGTTGTTGAATGAATTGTGTTGTTATAATAACCAATTGCTCTAATTACAAGCACTTATGTACTAATTCTCTCTTCTGTACATTTCATTATTCTTATATGTTCAAGAATTGTTGAGTGTAAACTTTCAATATCCGAATTTTCCGTGTGAGAATCGGAAGTAGTAAAATGAGTATAAATATTGTTATCGTTTTCTATAATGGTAGTCATGAAAGCTTGTGAATCTGTCTAAAGATTTCAAAAAATATTGCTTCTCCGCATGGAAAATGTCCATATGAACTATTTGATTCGGTTTTTTTTGGTGTTTTTGTATGCTGTAAATTTTTTTTATGGGGTCACGATCGTATTTTGCTCGACTACAAATTCAACAACTATTTATATGTTCATTGAATTGTTTTATTATATTAGGCCAAAAGAAATTTCCCTTTATTTCCTAAAAATTTTCCAAAACGCCTATGTGATTAGTTTCTTCGTGTATTCTCTTTATTATGTCGTAAAGACGTTCTGATTCCTCCACGTCAACTGCAATCGTACTGCAGTTGGTAAACTTCAACCTCCTATCGTTCCCAAACATCTGGATTAATTTCTGTTGAACAACATTATATTTTGTATCTTCCAATTCGGAATATATTCCTACAGAACCTCTAAGTGTGACCTTCATTCAACAAGTCGGATTCATCTTCATATAAAATCAGGTATTTCCCAAATAACCTTTTTACAGTTTTTTCCTTTGAATTTAAATGTTTTTTTTTACCTTTATTATTTTCTTATTCATTAAGCACTAGGTAAGGTTTTAAAAATGATGTTTTTTTTATTTATTTTTTCAATATTTCGCCACACCGTTAGGTAGCATCTTCAGGAAACAGGAAACAAAATTAAAATTGTGTGTTTCCAATTTTAATAATTTTGTTTCCGTTTTCCTGTTCTGTTTCTTGTTTCCTTTCAAATTTTCCTTCTGTTCAATTCGGCTCAAGAAAACTGCCACTATTTTTTTTCCTTTTACAAAACAAATATCAAAATCATATTCACTTAACTTAATTCTCCATCTTGACAGTTTTGAAACTGGCTTCTTCATTGAGTAAAGCCATTTTAATGTTTGGTGATCTGCCTGGACCAAAAACTTCCTACCGTATACATATCTTCCAAAGTATTTCAATGCCCATACAATGGATAAAAGTTCCTTTTTAATAGTAGAATAATTCCTTGCATGATTATTTAATGTACGACTTGCGTAGCAAATCGGTCTTCCATCTTGGCTAAGTACTGCACCCAACGCATGATTAATAGCATCAATAAACTTTTTTCAAAATCAGGATATGCTAAAACTGGACAAGTGCTTCAACATATTTTTGATCACTTTGATCAATTTTTTATCTTTCTTTGAATAGTTTATTATAGGTGATGCTATAGACCAATAATTTTTTATAAATTTCCGGTAATAACCGGTTAATCCCAGAAATAACTTAATTTGTTTCACTGTCCTGGGTAGAGACACCTCATTGATTGCCCTTATTTTATCAGGGTTTGGCTTAATGCCGTCAACAGTTATGATATGCCCCAAAAATTCCGCTTGCTTATTCATAAACTTGCACTTATCAAACTGTACTTTTAGACCGTACTCGTTCAACTTGCAAAATGTCTTGTTCAGACTATCGAAATGTTCATCAACCAAAGTTGGAAACACTATTGTGTTATCCAAGTAGATAACACACACCTTGTTCATGTATTCTCTCAAAACAGTTAATCATCCTCTAAAACGTGGATGGTGCATTCTTCAACCCAAATGGCATTCTGATATACGCACAATGACCAAAAGGTGTTGACAAAGCGGTTTTCTCTATATCTCTTTCATCCATTCAAATTTGGTGAAATCCCTTTGCCAGATCGATAACAGAAAAATATTGAGCACGACCTAACTTATCAAATAGCGAACTTATATCGGGTATTGGGAATTTATCGTCTACTGTAACGCAATTTAATCCCCTATAGTCAATGACTATACGTCATTTTTCCCGATTAGAATTATCAGATTTTTTCTTGACAATCCACAAAGGTGAATTATAAGGTGATTTACTCGCTCTTATAATACCCTGCTCTAGCATTTCATTAAGTTGTTTCTCGATCTCCCCCCCATCTACCTGGGGGTATTTATATATTTTTGAGTAAATTGGTTTATTCGTATTTGTACAAATACTACGTTTTATCACGGGGGTAGCAGACAAAATCTGACCAAAACTTTCTAAGCTGCTTACCTTCAGCTGAATTCAAAACATTGGACTGCACATCTTTAAAACTCATCTCGCATTTCTCCAAACTATATACGTCCTCGTATTTTACTTTAAATTCACTTTAAATTTATTTTTTATAAAAAGGTATAGAAGCATTATTTATGATTAATTATTCAGTTTCGTGTATTAAACACGCTTTAAGCGGCATCCTATTATACAATCAAAATTCTTTCCTCTAAGGTCCATTAATTTTATAGACATTATTTTATTTGGAATACTGAGCTCAACCGGAAGAGTGGAAACAACCTTTTTGGTTATTATAGAAGAACCCACCGGAGTGTTCAACTGAATTGGTTTTATAAAATTTTGTGTTGTGAATAAATTCGAAAATGTATGGTGGTCACCTAAAGTTGTTGCAGCTACAGTATCAATCAGACATTTTATTTGTTTCTTATTAAAAGTTAAAAGTACTAGGGGTAATTGGTTCTATGAGTCCCCCGTTAAAAATTTTGAACTATCTATTTCCATTGCTTCTTTACCAAAATTATTTCTAAAATTTGTTGATCTTCTATTATCGTTTCCATTGCGGTGTACGTTTTCGAAATTACCTATATTATTTCCCTGCAAATTTAAATGATCACCTCGTCTAAAATTTCCATAATGGTTTCTGTGCTCCTGACCTTCATTATTTCTAAAATTTCCATAATTGTTTCTGTAATTTCCCGAGAAATTCATATAATTGTTTCTATAAGGCCTAAAATATCCCGAAACTTGTTTCTTGTTATTGTTTTGTTTAAGCTGATTTTGCTTATTAAAATAATTTTTAAAATTTTTATTCGCATTTTCACATCTATTTTTTAATGAAATATCAGTTATTAAATTATTCTGAATAAAATAGTTATAAGCAATATTAATATTAATGTGTAGAGGCAAAAAATTCATACAAATATTAAAAATATTTTTTCATTTTTATCTGGACTATAGTCCTGATTTTTTTGAATTTCCAAATTAAATTTTGTATCATATTTAAAAATTTTTCCAACTTATAGTTAAGTTTTTCAATGTTACAAACCTTAACATCCATTGCCTGTTGTCTCAACGTAGAATAATCTTCCTTAACTAAAATTCGGACTTCAACTTCAAAAGGATGTCGTCCCAGGTAGTGTTTTCCAATCTCTCGATTGGTTTTAGAGCCTTCCCCTGTAATTTATTAACTAGAACTGCCTTGACGATTGTTTCATTTCTGCTGGTGTAAACGATAATATGTTCGTCACATCCCTCAAGTAATTTCCAAGTGTGTAGCCACGTTCTCCGGTAAACGGAGGAAGACTTCGCCCTTCCCTCAAGCATTCTGCAATTTCAAGTGTTGCGCTATTATTATTGTTGACTGACAATAAATCTTTTTTTATTTTTTATTATATATATATTTCTTAAAACTTTTCGACCTTTATTCTGAAAATATATTTCACTTTATTTTCTTTTTCTGTCGTGCTTGGTTAATCCGTGGATGCTGCTTTTTTACTTAGCATCCTACCGACTGCGCCAATTTTGTTTAAATTTTATTTGATTTATTTCTTTTATTATTTTCTTTGTCTTTTATAAAAATTGTGTTACAAGTTCTTGTTTATACTTTATTTTAGTAATATCTTCAATAAAGCTTCTGTTAGTTTTTCTTTAAACTTTATTTTAGTAATATCTCTAATAAAGCTTCCGTTAGTATATTCAACGGGTTTGAAATTGTGTACAAATCTGTTCTTTCATTTTCTGTCATATTAAAATCTAACTTAAAAGTAAGTTTGTATTTGTAAATTAAAATCTAATAACTTAAATATAAACAAATAATGCGTGTGTTTAAGCTCTTTGTGCCGGGATTCATTTATGATGAACCCACAAAAAACTGTTTGGATTACTTTTGAAATTATTTAAATTCTTTTGATAAATTTTGCTCATTGCAACAAACGAATCTCGTTGTGTGGTCAAAATAGCGATTCAAGCATAAAATCAAGTAGACGGCCAAATGTTTACATTATTGCCGGCCTCATCTATCGCCAATTGATTATTACGTACGGGCATATCACAGTCATATAAGCAGTTATTTGTATTGCCATATGTTAGCAACTTCTGGCTTCGTTTTACTTTGTCGGTGACAATTATTTTTATTTATTTTTATGACCTAAATAAAGCTTTGCAACGCTGCCGCCCATTTAAGCCTTTTCGTCCGGAATAGGTTCAACATTACCTTTGCCATATTTGGCCAGCCGTTACAGGTAAACAATTTTCTTTTTCGACCTCGGATTATGGTATCTCTGTACCGGTAAACCACATCATTCTTTCGTTGTGGGTTATATAGAAAACAATTTGTCCTTCAGTAAATCCCTTCGTGTTTGCTACTCGATCATACCTGGCTTTAATTTTATAGCTGGACATTTTAAGGCGGTTACGGACAAACTCATGAAGCTCATGCAGGTCTTCTTGCGCTAGAGGAACTTTTCCATTGTGTTCGTCTGCAGGTCCCGGTTTAATACCAAATTCTAAATCTGTTGGCAGTCTTAGTTCTGTCCTGTGTAATGAATAAGGGACCAAAGTTTTGCTATGGCTTAAATAGCTGATTTATTTTTAGGAGCGACTTAACCGTGGTGCTCGACTAAAGATAAAAGATCTAACATAATTTTGGTCAGCTTATATACTAACTTTGAGAAGTTCTAGACGTCTCAAATAAGTGAGTTCTAAAAGCTTACTCAAAGTCTTAACTCTATCTTATAAGAAATAAATTTACATTTGACCAGGCAATCATGAATTTTAGGAGCTTTACAAAACTCATGATTGAGTGGTTTCTTAATATTAATATTTAATCTAATAAATATTTGCCATGGGAAAATAAATGTTATTTGATTCTTAAGTCTGTGTAAAAATATTCTCCCTAGGCAAAAGTAAGGCGTGCGTCTCAACAGTTTGTCAGATCATACCCATATGCATAAAACTAGAGTATTTAATTGTAATCAAAACACAAACCTTTGCCAAGTGCAATGTCATTGCTACGTATCTATTTTCAATGATTTATGCAACGGCTGGCCGTCTTTACTGAGTGGTGTCAAATGAACATTGTTTATTAATGTTACAAATCATTTCATACTATTGTTTTGTTTAAAGAATTTATACTACATTGGCAATGCTGGCTGTTAATATTTGCTACATATCCCAATCCTTCTGGTGTGCACTGACCACTTTTCTGAGATATTCCTCTAGGGTACGATTAAATCTTTCTACCATGCCATCAGACAGTTGATGCAGTGGTGTCGTTCTCGTCTTTTTGATACCATATACGTCACACATCTCTGTCAATTTGGCCGATTCAAAATTTCGTCCCTGGTCTGAATGCAGTTCTAGTGGAACACCGTATCGAACTTCCAATTGTTAACAAGAGCGTCCACTACTGTTTTGGACTCTTGGTTTGGAATGGCATACACTTCAGGCCATTTGCTAAAGTAATCTATAACCGTTAGTACATATCGGTTTCCAGCATTACTTACAGGGAATGGACCTGCGATATCAATAGCTATCCGCTCAAGGAGGACACCTGCGTCGTGTTGCTGAAGGTTGCCACGACTCTTTCTTGTAGAACCCTTGGCCGCAATGCACTGTTTGCAATTTGTTATCCAACAAGCTACGAAGTGTCAGTAGCCTACCTAGTAAAATCGTTGCTTTATCTTTTCCAGCGTTTTCGTTATACCCATATGAACCACCTTCAGGCTATTCCACTCAGCCCAATACGATTTTGCTAGGCGGCTGTCTGCCGAGATTTCATTATGGTTCGGTCTTCTGTTGTTTTCTTAGCCAATATAATTTTTGCCAAAATTGAATACTCATTCTGTGCTTTCGATCAGTCTTCGCTTGACCCAATTTGGGCAAGCCGCACGTCAATGATGCACTCCTTTTTCTCGACATTTGTGCAGTGCTTACACTCTACATTGCATGGCCGTCTTGAAAGGGCATCAGCGTTGTAATGTTTTCCGCCTTTTCTATGTACAATACAAAAGTTATAGCTCTGTAAACGTTCAACCGATTGTGCGAGCTGCCCTTTAGGGTTCCTAAATTGCATCAACCAACGTAATGAGGAGTGGTCCGTCCTTAAGATTAACTGTTTTAACACATTCCAGCACTGCCAAAAGCTCCCGTCGTGTAACGCAGTAATTTCTTTTGGGCTTTGAAAGTACCCTGCTGTAGTAGCCAATGACCTCTTTTGTTCCATTAATCTCCTAAGAAAGCACTAATCCTATTCCATAGCCGCTTGCATCCGTGCCCAATATGAATTTCTGTCCAGCTATCCAATAGCGAGGACTGGTGTCGTACACAAAAGTTTCTTAAGCTTTTGAAACGCTTCTCCCGCTGCTTCACTCCAGTGGTATGGTTTCATCTTCCTGATCAATTCATGCAAGCTAGCAGCCACTTGTGCAAAGTTCGGCACAAATCTCCTGTAGTATGTGCATAGCCCCAGGAAACTACGCAGCTTAAGAAGATTTTGTGGGCGAGGCCAAGTCTTTACTGCCAGAACTTTGTTTTCATCAGTTGATATGCCCTCAGCTGTTACACGATGCCCCAAATTTTTTAACCTCATTTTGAAACAAAGCACATTTTTAAAACTTAACTTTAATTTAATTCCAGGTTTTTAAGGTGTTCGTCAAAAGCTTTCCCCATCACGGTTATGTCATCCAGATATATTAAGCACGTGTTCCAATTGAGACTTTTAAGCACACGTTCCATTAAACGCTCGAAAGTAGCTGCAGCATTACAGAGCCCAAATGGCATCACCTTGCACTGCCATAACCACCACTCGCGCTAAAAGCAGTCAACGCAAAACCTGGTACTGCCGTGTTTCTTCTTTACTAAAACTACTGGCGAACTCCACGGATTTGAGGATGGCTCAATGACTCCATTTCGTTCCATTTCGCTGACAAGTTCCATCACCTCGTTTCGTTTTGCTAGTGAAACACCTCTGGGTGCTTATTTTATAGGCGTCGCTTTGCCAATTTCATGTTTCACAACCGCCACGAAGACGGAGGCATGTTTTCCCAACAACTGCTTTGCTTGGTTTCTGTCAGAAGATGTTAGATCTACCATCCATTTTTACGCCTGTTCTGCTAGTAAATCTCTCTCTGTGGCTGGTGATTGGGGGCATATTGTATTCATTGAACAATTGATTATGGCTTCGGATGGCTCACATCGAACTATCTCAAAAACTTTGGTTAATAGTCTTTTCGCTATTAGACAGATTAAGTACTCTCACAGGAACTCTTCCATCATCGCAGATTCTCAAGAGGGCTTTAGCTGTTAAAATGTCGTCATTAAGTTGTTTCGGTTTCACCACCCAGAACCGGTTATTCACACAATTTGCCTCCATAGATGCCCATACTTAGTTTCCGCCTGAGCTGGTAATTTCTGGCGTTCAACGGCAAAGGGCTTTCTTATTGTGGTCTATTTCCTCAACCAACATCTAGAGGTATCACGACATTGCGCCAAATCATTATTTGTTCTCTCGTGTGCAGATTAATACCGTATGCTATCATAAAATCTGCGCCGATAATAACTTCATCCACTATGTCGGCGACAACAAATAAATGTTCAGCGCTGATGTTAGCGATAGTCAGTCTTACCCTGGCTCTGCCATAGACAGTGGCTGAATCACCTTATTATGGACCGAGACGCTCCTGTGTCTATGGTGAAGCCTTGCTCTCTTCCGTTGATAAGACTGCAAGCAGTTAGGTTGCTATTCTTCTGTTGTACAATGGAAATCGATATTGTGGGGCCATCGGTTGAGGGAGCTAGCAGTTGTCCTTTAGAGCTAGCTCGATTTAGTTTGACGATGACTCTAGCGATTTGGTCTTGTTCGCTCGCTTGTTGTTCCTCGCTTGATGTTTTCTTTATAGATCTGCAGTTGCGCTGGAAGTGGCCAATATTTTCACAGTTGAAGCATTTACCGCGAGACTTACTCCTTTCCTCCTCCATTATTTGTTTGACAATATCCTTTATCTCGCTCTCTTTGTCACCGTGGTTATATCGTCAGTCTCAAGACATCGCACCTTGTACACCTGTGGCTTCGAGATGACTTTTGCGGTCTCCTGTTCTAGCGTGTACGAGATAGTTTCTGCAAAGGTTGATTTTTGCATAGCATAAGCCGCATATTTAACATCTGGATCCCGTATACCATTCACAAATGCTTTAATTTTAAACTGATCGAGAAACGGATGGTGTTAACCTGGGTAAGTCAGCTGCACCAAACGTTTAATTTCCATGACGAAGCCTTGAAACGTCTCGTTCGCCTTTTAAACCCTGCTTCGTAACTCCATTCTGTAGAGTTCTCTTTGTGCTCACCTCCGGACTTACGTTGTAAGGCACACACTATGTCCTCATAATTATTTCTACATCCAGCTGGTAAGCTTTCAAGTATCTCTGCTGCTGTGCCCTTTAAGGCCAAAATAAGCTCTATAGGTATTACATCATTGTCCCATCTATTCTTGTTGGCCACTGTTTCGAACTGGAACTTAAAAAGTTCGGACTAGTCATCTAGCATGCTCAGAGAAAACTCTCACTGGTCGTTCTCGAATTTGAAAATCGCCCATTTGCACTTTTAATTCATGCAATTCTTCGTCTAATTTTTTCTCTAGGCTGGGCAATTTTTCATCAAACTTGCTGACCCTCATTTTCACGACGTCAACTCTTTTGCCGAAGACTTCTGATATTTCTTAAAATTTTTCGTTAACCTCCGCTAAAAGCCTCTTCCCGTTGACACTAGAGCTTTCTTCTATTGCTTCTATTTTCTTCATTATCTGGTCGCTCTGCTTCTGGTTGTTTTCTTCTATTTTCTTCATCATAGCTGCAAACTTAGAATTCAAGTCCATAATGCTGTTTGTTGCTGAGGTACATACTCAATCACTTCTTTTTCTCCGGATTCGCATGTCTCAATATCAATACCACGCTGCTTGAATTCATCTATTAATCTGTTTTGCAATTCCGCCTTATTGCCCGCTGTCTGCAGATCCAACTTACTCAGCTCCATTTTTAGCTGCTCAACTTTTAGCTCGTCAAATTTCATTGTGATTTATTTATTATTTGCAATTTCACTTCTGACACATTTTAATTAGGCGATTATTTAATTATTCGCGATTAGTATACAAAAATACGCGATGGCAACTTTACCACTGTTTACCACAAGGTCTTCACTGGTAGACGTTTACACTAAGAATGAATCACCCTGTATGGCCGTTGCTTTTGTATACCCAATGTTAAGGTTCTAGAATATGCTAGAACCGTCCATTATTATCTTGAATTTATTATACTTGCTGTGTTTTTATTAGTCGTTATGCAATGTAGGCGTTTGTGTTGTTGTGTGTTGCGTTTATTTTTATTGATTTATGTTAGTTGTTTTTGTTTTGTGATTAAGAAGTTTTTGTAAAACTTCTGGCTATGTAAACAGACACAGTAGGTCATTTCGTCTTACTTTGTCGGTGACAATTATTTTTATTTCCTTTTATGACCTAAATAAAGCATCTTCGCAATAATTGTTATGAGCAGTGTTGCCAGTTTTTTTTCAAACCTTCTCGCCAAATAACTTGTCGAATATCGCCAATATATAAAAATATTTAATTTTAGTTGTAGAAACATTTATATTTAATTTAATTTAATAAAAGCATTTATCATTAAACATAAAAACCACATGGCTTGTAACAACCTAAAGAAGTTTTCATAATAATAAAAAAAGATTTTATAATCACAAAAAAGGAATAACTGCGTTCAAGTTAAGCAAGGTTAATCGATACATAGCATTTAAGTAATTGTTATAATTAAAGATTATTCTCCAAATCATATTTTAAAATATTTTAGTAAATGTTACAAATAAAATAATTGATTTAAGAACATATATTAATTATTGAATCAAAACTTTTACACTCATTTTGTTTAATTTGTCTTTTATTTATTTATATTTTTTATTTACATTTCATTTATATGAAATCTACTTAACATATCTTCCGAAGGAATGAACGTGTTATATCGTTTATCGTTTGTAGCCATTGATATCAAAGGAAATTGGTTCTTTAACTCCATCTACTGTATATCACTGCTTGTTTTCTTGACAAACAATTCAAAGATTAGTTTTTTGTGTAAAAAGGGCAGATTAAAAATGCAGAAGTCAAATCGAACTTGGTAAATTCGCCGATATACTTACGTTTTAAGTTAACCTTAAACATACGAAATAAAGCTGCAATGTTATCTTAAAGAAAGTCATAAAAATAGCCAACAATATCGCCAAGTATTTTTAATTTTGGCATGTTTTTCGCCTCTCGCCATTCTAAAGTTTTTATCGCCAAAAAGGATTTTTTCGCCACGTTTGGCGAGAAATCATCATAACTGACAACACTGACAACGATTTTTCTTATATAATATGAGAGCTTGTAAATTTTGGTTTAGCTAAGGTGTTAACTCCATTTTTACCAATTTTTTCAATTTTCTCCACAGTAGAATTTTTAGTTGTATTTAAAATATGTGATACAAGTTGCGAAGTATCAACAGACGGGTAAACTAGTAAGAAGCTTCAAAATAGCTTAACTTCCTTTTGCACGTTTATAATTACATATTCGGTAACTTTTTAAACATAATTGGAATTTGTAGCATAACTCTTCAGCATACAAAATATTATATTGTGATCTGTTAAACAGCATTCCATTGTGTTTATCAAAAGTTCATCTAGAATATTACTACAGTAGACGCTCGTAAATTAGACCACTTTGTTCCTGGGGTGATTCTAATTTTCGAGATATTCTAATTTCCAAAGGTTTTTTTTTTAATATGTATTTTGCATCATAACAGTGTATCTTCGTTTAGAAAATATAATAAAAAAACTTTTCTATGTAGATATTTTGATTTTATTTATATAAAGCGAGCATAAAACATACTACAGTAGTTTTCGCTTATAGTCCACAACTACAGTTGCACAATTTTTGTGGACTATAAGCGAATTAGGACTATAACCGAATTTTTTTAAGCCACTTTATGGACTATAACTGAATCCAGATATAATACACATTTTGGACTTATACAAAGTATGCAACTTCTTCAATAAAATCACATTTTTTAATAAAATAAAAGTTTATTTAAAATATAAGCAAACATTGATTTAAATAAAATCAATAGTTTAAACAAAAACCTTAACATATTATTATTTATTGTAATTCAAATGCTTTAAAAGCTTATTGTAATAAAAAGTTGCCAGAAATCTAAATAAAAAAGGTTGCCAGTTTGTTTAAAAAAGGTATTAATAAAACAGGGTGGACTATATGAAAGTTTTTTTCTATACAATATTAGCTATGCATGCAAAGAAAAGTTGGCCTTTAGACGAAAATGGACTATAGGCGATGTGGACTTAAGAACAAATAATTTGTATGAAATTCGAAAAAACCTGCAAGTGAATAGGACTGTCTTGGCTTACATCCGTTTTTGGCATTTAAGCGAAATGGACTATAAACGAAAAGTACTGTATTTCATTGAGATATATTACGGCTTATTTAAGAAAAATATACACACATATGTATATGTGTCTAAAGTTGAAAGAGTTGTTAGATTATTTAAATTTCATGGTGATCAGTGAGTCAAATTTCAAAATTACTAATCTTTTATCATATAATCAGAAATTTGAGTTTGCTTTTTTGGCTTTATTAAATTTATCATAACAATATCATTGCGCAGGGCTAAAGGATTGCTCATGTACTTTGTAGAAAACAATTCACGAGTTCTACACCAATTCATTGAATTATTTACGCTCTCAATGGATAAAGCATTAGAAGTAACTCCTGTGACTTCAACAATATCTTTATCATCGCTACTTTGTTCATGTTCCGATAAGTTGTACTCAAACACGTCCTCATTCCATTTTTCGATTTCATCTGCGCTGGTGAATGGTTTGAAGCAATTTCTTCTAAAAGCGTTTTATTAATTTGGATAACTTCATCGCATTCATTGTTTCGCACTAAGTGGGGTATAGGAATGTTGTCGTCGCTGTCGTATTGGTCCGATTCCCAGTTTTTCAATTTAGACCATGAACTCTTTAACACTCTTTGAGGCAACTCGTCCCAAGCTTGCTTGAGTAATATTATTGCGTCACGTATTGAGAAGGATTTTAGAAGGTTATTAGATCACCATTTTCAGCTATTAATTGGGTAAGTAACTTACTTCTGTAAATAATTTTTGTTAATTTTATGGGATTTTGATCCATTGGTTGCACAGCTGCTGTCACATTTGGTTGAAAAATGTATGCAACTATGTTCCTATCGTCGGAGCGAAGACTTTCAATTGGCATATGAGCGGAACAGTTGTCAATAAGTGAAAGTGCTTTTGGAGGTAAATTATTTTCTCTCAAAAAACGAATGACCTGGTAAACAAAACCATAAATTATTTGTCAAAATTTTTAATTGCCGAACCTAAGTTTAAGATAATTTTTCCTTACCTCCTTAATAAATATGTTATGGGACCAATTACTAAAGATACGGAACGTCATCCAGGAATTTTTGAAAAATCATAATGAAGAGGATTATTAAACCCTTTCATACTCCTCGGTTTTTCGGCTTTTCCAATTACCAATAGCACCAATTTATGCGAGACATCGGAGTTTGATCCAAGTAATCTTGAAACACGTTCTTTTTGGATCTTAAATCCGGGAACACTATTTCACAGGCAGACACTACTAATCATAACGCGGCTTGAAAATGATGTCTTTACATCAAAAGTTCTCGCTAATTGTACCAAATAAACAGCCAGTTACGACGGTCTTCACCGAAAGGTATGGCAACAGCAGACACATATGTTCTTTCGGGAAGACAACGAAAGAATAATCCGGTTTCATCCACATTGTATATTTGTGAGTGTGTAAGACCCATCTCAACCACCTTAGATCGGAACTAATGAATGAAAGGATTGACTGCGTCAACATCACTAGAAAGAATTCACCACCAATTTTTAAAAATCGAATACCATGTCGCTTTTTAAAGTTGGAAAACCATCAATCACTTGCTCGAAAATTATCATTATTATATTCTTGTTGAAAAATCTGTTTAGCTTTTTCTTTCAGTGTTGCCCCAGTCATTGTAGATTTTCTTTCATGTTGATTCAGAAACCACTCATAGAGCCGACTTTCCATTTTGGGATATTCACATAGATCAGCTTTTAATATGGCTGATCTATGTGATTTGATATAGCTGATAGCAGATTTTGTTACGTTAAAATCAAGAGCTAAACGATTTCCCTTAACGCCTTTGTCGATCTTTTCCAATATCTTTAGCTTCGTTTCTAAATATAGAGTTTTCTTTTTACGTTTATTTGGCATTTTATATAAAAAAAAACAACACCACTTTATATACAAACTTTTCAAGTTTCACTGCGCAAATGTAACTAACCGTTTTAAATTTCACACACTAATGAACAAAGTGCAAAGAAAATAAAAATTACATAAATATTATGGGATTCCCCTTTTTTTACTATGTTAAAGCCAAATAAAAACTACAGAGACAATTTTTAAGTGTTAAAAGCTAACAAATAAATAAAAACGCTCAATAATTAGAACCGATAGTTCTAATTTCAGAGCATGTGATATATTAAAAACTTTGATTCTAATTTCCGAAGGATTCGAATTTCAGGGAGTTCTAATTTACGAGCGTCTACTGTATGAACATTATCTAAACACGTTACAGATTCCGGACGCATTATTAATGTATGAAAGTTTTTATAATCAAAACTTGACAAAATGTAAATGACATCAATGGAAGTATTGTTAATTACAACAATATTGGAGTCCCAACTGCAATACTAGGAAAGCGACTAAGCAACTAAGTTCTCAACAGAACCCGAAAACGCTTTCACATTGCACTTTTAAGATTTTTATAGAGTTTGGGAAACGGGAAGTTTAAATCATTAACACTTTAAAAAAATACACCGATTGATTTTCAAATGTTTTGGTTGTGGCATTTAAGACTTTTCAAATATCTCGTTTCGTGTGAATTCTACTACTTCTATACATCTGTACATGAAATATTTTTTAAAAATTTTGATATTGGTGTAGATAATAATCGATATGAAATACAAAACGCCTATCTTTAGATTTTTGTCTGTCTGTATGTCCGTCTGTGTTCACAGCACGTAAAAACTCTTTGATGAATTTTTATTACATAAAAGTTTGTCGTTTCCTAGAGAAACTAGAGATATCAATGTGAAGTCACCCAAATTTATCAGTATAATGGCACTGGCACAGTTGTTTTTTTGTAGATGGAAAGTTTTTAACACTGTTTACAAAACTTCACAACAAATGTTTAAAAACACATTTTTCTAAATTTTAATTTTAAGATAATTAGAAATGATACGCGGACGAAGCCGTTGGCACTGCTAGTCAGATAAAAAACAAAACAAAAGGATAATTATTTGTTTAAAAAGAACTTTGAGAAGGAATAATCTTTATATCGCAGCCTGAACGGTCTATTAGAAGAAAGTGAAAGGGTTTTTTCTATTGTTGGAAATCATGCAACGAAAACAAGCAACATAATGTCTAGTGAACTGTTAAATGCTGTTTTAAAATTATTTGTTTAAAAAAAAATTAATTAATAAAATACTTTTTGTAGTATTTCTAATCTTTGTTAATCTTTGTTATCTCTCGTTATATAGTACAAAAGTAAATATGTATGTATGTCTTGTAACCTAAATTGGTTTTAAGTTTTATAAACTGTTAATACATACTATTATTAAACAGTTATTTTTATTTTGCTTGTTTGTTTATGTTGTAATAAAACTATGAATTTTTTAGTATTATTTCTTTAAAAAAACTTGTTTTATTCAAGAATTGCTTTTTTTCCGGTAATACGGGGAAATCCCGGGAATACGATAATTTTTTTCCCACTTCCCGGGAAATAAGAAATTCCGGGAAATCCTAAGCCCCAGATCTATAAAACCTTGTGAGTTTAAAATATTTTCAATTGATTATAATTGATGTCTCACCAAATCCATCTAATGTACAACAGTAAACAACACCATAACCGGGAAAATTACAAATCTGATCAAAATTTGAATTAAACTACGTCTTTGAAATAAAATGATATACATATTTAAATTTATAAATAGAAGAAATGCTTCTTATGTTTATTGAAATGATATTAAAAATAGGAAAATTTATTCCACAAAAATAAAAAAAAATTTCAAAAGTGTTGATTATTATTCATTAAAAATTAAAATATTCAAAGATTATTTAAATAATAATACTTTTAAATTTAACCCAACATAAATGCAGCATCACCATATGTACCCTCAACTGCTCCTGGTGGCTTAGGTTAAAACTAACGTTTTTGAAGCTTGTTTGTTAAGGCTGCTAAAATCATCACTCTCCCCCTTAAATCTAATTAATTTTGGCTTAGAAATTTAGTTCCGTTTTCCATAAACTCCACTACTGTAGGTGTAATCAGATAAGTTTTCCATTTTATTTATGTACGGTTTTAGCATGCCAAAAAAGATTCTGATATATAAAATATGTTCGCCTTTTTTTTAAATGTTGTTTATTTAGAAAGAAATTATTTTTGGCAAATGTACGAATTAAACATAAATGTGCAACTGCGACAAGTTAGTTGCAAAGCTTATGTAAGAACATTGTAGTCACCTATAGTTCTTTAATAGTTTACCTTAGTCCACTTTTACATTAAGCAAATTCTTTTGCTGCAATTCGTATTTTGTGGGAGAGAAGAGAGAGAATTAAAATGGGTACACAAAGCGAATGAAATTTTAAAGAATAAAAGAGAAAAAATGCAGCAACAAAAATTGATTAATGTAAAAGTGGACTTAGCATTTGACAAGCTTTTCGTTGGGTTTTTGACATAAGCTCAAGCTGACTTGCTGTCAAGAGTCAACAAAAAGCCTGTCATATGCTTAAGCAACTTACTAAAGACTTTTTAGTGGCTATATTGTACATTCTGAACGTGAATATTTACTTCACAAAATTGCAAAGATTCGTTCTTTAACAGAAACTGTTTTCTTTTCTTATACTCTCTTAATGTATCGTTTTTTGCTTAAAATATTATTAAATGTCTATAATTTAAAAATATATTACCAACAATAAATGATTATAGTTATTTCTTTAATAAAAAAAAGCAAATGCTAACATAAATAAAAAGTACTAAAAAATGCAACAGTCGGTGCATCTGCATTTAGAATTTGTTATTAAATGCCAGGATTCACTATCATACACAACCGTATGAGTTAATCACACAAAAATCAGACAGAATTCTCTCCTACTTTAAAAATCGTTTCAAAATGGCGTCGTTGGTGCCACACTATTATACAAAATGAGAAAAACAGATGCTTCTAATATTTTGCTGTTTTTTTTACTCATCTTCAAAAAAAAAAACAACTCTTATCGCATAATAAATATCATTTTTATTCAAAAGATTATAAAATCATACAGATCTGTCAAAAAGACCGTCACCCACATACACTTTTAATCCATATTATCATACTTTTTGAGCGCACACATGCAATTTTTGACAGATCGTACGACTGAGTATGATAGTCAATCCTGGCCTTATTATCAATGACCACCACTTCGTTCGCGTATCATTTCCGATTTTCTAAAAATTCAAATTTAGAAATATGTGTTTTTTTAACAGTGTTGCAGAATAAAATGTACTGACAACTGTTTTAGTACCATTATACTAATAAAATTGGGTAACTTTACATGTGCATCTCTATTTTCTCTACAAAATAACATATTTTTACGAAACAAAAAGTATTCTATATTTAAACCAAAGTGCTAAGAGACCTCCATAAAAAATTTTATTCAAATCCATCCAGCAATTTTTACGTGATGTAAACACAGACGTGCGTGTGGAAGGACGGACAAACAAAAATTCTAAAAATAGGTTTTTTGTATTCCAAAAAATATTTCATGTACAGCAATGACGCCGTTATAGCCTGTTTAGAAATTTAAACATCAGACACAAACCGATTGCGTCTAAGCAAAATTCATTTTGTCAATACACAGAATATTGACTTAATAAAAGTGCATAGATGAACACTTAATTATATTTTGTCAATAAACAGAATGTTGACTCAAAAAAAGTGAATGCATAAACACACTATTCCTGTTTCCACTTTTGCTGCATTTATTAGAAATTTTTTTTACCCTTTGCCATTTCGGTTATAATAAAACCACCTCTTTTGACGTACAGGCACTTGTGTTTTTTTACATTAAAAAAAAAACTCATTTTCAGCGTCCATTGTAACTTGCTTTTTAAATTTTTAAAACAACAGATGGACATATGTACGGTCGGATTCGGTGTTTGCTTAAGAAAATGACACTTAATGAAACTTGACCAAAAGCTGTTATGGTTTTACGCGTTTGATTATGTGTAATTACTGAGTTGTTTAAGTTAGCTTAAGAAAATAATCTTTTTTTTTACTCATGAGTAAATATATAAAGTTTTAATCTTTGATTATTATTTTGCTTTGCCTTGCAAAGAGGTAATAAAGAAAACGAACTATTAAGAAAAAATATATGGAAATTTTACAATGGACTGCTATCTTCTTCGAATTATACAGGTACAGGGAAGTATTTTTTCATATACCTTTCACAACTGCTTGCAAATTGAGTAACTGCTAAAATTCATTTAAATAATGAAATATTTTATAAAAATTTTACTTTTTTTATTTATTTTGCATATTCTTAAATTCCATTGTTTTGTTAAGCATATCATTATTGCAGTCGTATTTATATTTGTAATATTAATTCGTAGCAATTACACACATCTATTACAAAGTTAGATTGTATTCAAATAATTCAAAAAATCCATTATTATTTTACGAAACGAAATCCACAGTTCTTAAAAATAAACAAGAGTCGGAAATAAAATAAAAAATAAATGAATAAAAAAAAAATAATAAAATAAACAAAAATAACAAACAAATTAAATTTTATTATTATTTCGTTAAAGAAATCAACCTAAACTAAATTCAGTCACAAAACTTTAGCAGACAGCTGAAATTTGAATTTTACTTTATTTGTTTTTACTTAGGTATTTAACTTCTTTGGTTCTTTAAATTTATTTTTATCTTAATATATTAAGTCAAGTTCTTAAATATAAATAAATTTTTTTTCAGATAATATTTTTTAGTTTATACGAACTATATTATGTACATATGTATGTGTGTAAATATTATGTACATAAATGCTTTTTAGAACATTTGAGTAAAGTTTTTATTTTAAATGTCTGTATATTCTTTTCTTATCTACGGAAATACATACATAAGTACATGCAAGTTCAGTGAAGTTAATTAAATTTGATATTTACAATATAAATTTAGAGACTAAAACAAGTTATTATACACTTTTATGGATTTATGTTAGAGATAAAAATTTTGTTGTGAAGTCAATTTTTTTGCCGTGTGTATTATTGGTGAACTTGATGCACGGCTTGAGCTCGTCCAGATGGATCTTCAGGACATCCCCAGTCAAGACGTGGAACCCACCGTTTAACTGTTTTTGCAGCCTCATTTCCGGGAAACATTTCTGCAAATATGCTTCTATAGTAGTAGGATTCTTTGGTAGTAGGAGTATTTATTGGAAACTTTTCTGCAGCCTTGGAAAACTCGATATCAGTTATGTGATCTGATGCTACCTGACGAATACTATCGATCCAATCGTAACCTACACCATCGGAAAATTGTTCTTTTTGACGCCACAGTACTTCATGAGGGAGGTATTGGTTAGCAAATGCTGCCCGCAGAATGTGCTTTTCTATGCGATACGCTTGTTGGCCTTCAAAACAGTTCAGGTCACCAGGAATTTTATCTTCTGGCCTAATTGACATTACATAATTAACAAATGCTGTACTTAAAAATGGAACACGTAATTCAATTCCCTTAGCCATGGTAACTTTGTTGGCACGCAAGCAATCAGAATCACAAAGTTGAGAAACACGTTTCACCAGTTCTTTTTGAAATTCACTGTAATTGGGAGCATTGAAGAAGTATAAATATCCTCCAAATATCTCATCAGCACCTTCGCCGGATAGAATCATTTTAATGCCAGTACTTTTTATGTAACGCGCTAGCAACAACATGGGTAAACTACAACGGACTGTCGTAACATCGTACGTTTCCAAATGATAGATGATATCTCGAATACCATCCAAGGCATCTGCAATTTCAAAAACGACTTCGGTGTGATTGCTATTTATGTAGTCGGCTACAAGGCGCGCAGCCTTGAGGTCTGGAGCATTATGTAATCCTATCGAAAACGTGGACAGTCTAAAGTTTGGATGACGTTTTCGACATATTTTTGTGGAAATTGCTGCTACTAGGCTGCTGTCTAGACCACCGGATAAAAGGGCGCCGAATGGCACATCACACTGCAAGTGGGATCGTACAGCATTTTCCAAATTTATCTTTAACAAAATTAAGTCAGCGTGTAAGCTAGGAATACCTATCTGCCATTGCTCCTGGAAGTATGTTCTTCGCACTAGATTGTTGGCCTTACCGTAACGCAATTCTCCGGGGTTAAAGGCATCGATTTTTGGACAAAACTCGACTATACATTTCATTTCGGATGCTACCCATGTATTTCCGTCTATGTCCTCTCCAATGTACATTGGAATAATACCAAAAGGATCTCTAGCCATAAGAATTGTTTTCGTTCGTTTGTCATACAAGACAAAAGCAAACATACCTGTTATATATTCTAACAGTCTTTCCCCATATTCTTCGTATAATTCGATAATAACATTGCAATCGCTTTTAGGTTTATAGTGACCACGAATTTTAGCAATTTCAGACGATTGCTCTAAGTAATTATAAATCTCGCCATTAGCAACTAATATAACATGTTTATTTTCAGAATACAGAGGCTGATGGCCTGTATGAACGCCAACAACTGCTAAGCGTTCGTGAACCATGACTACTCCATGATCAGGAATGTGACAAACACCGGTATCGTCAGGACCCCGATGACGTTGTTTGCCACTTTGCCTGTAAGCAATTTCACGCAAGCTGTGTAAGCTACCGTGATATACTTTTGGCTTGATGGGCTCACCATCCTTCGAAAAAATTGCAAATATTCCACACATTACCACTTACAAAATAAAAATCACCTTGTCTTACTTTTGGTTTAAATTTTTGCTTGTTAAAGCACAAATCTTCTGTTAAATAACCAGTTAAACGATTAAACACAGCACCTTTCAATATCGCGTTTTCGCCGAATACTCAAAACAATTTTCTGTTTGCAATTGTTTTTAAAGCTCTCATAAAAAAACAGACAACCCACACACGCGAAAACCAAACTATCTCTTTAACACTTCCACATATCTACTCGCATATATTGCCATACTTGCCGACTTATTGCTATTTTGACGGGTTTTGGGGCAAACTGGCCCCATCTCTGCCACTGTGGTTTATGTGGTGCTGGAAAGCACAAATAAGTTCTGCAATCAGCAACTTATATAAATATTAGAACTTTGTTTTCTAATTTATTATATTTATTTTTTCAGTATTCCACCACACCGTTGGATGGTATCTTGAGGAAACGGGAAACAGGAAACAAAATTATTTAAATTAGTTATCTTTTAAAAAGCAAAGACAAAAAATTCATTATGTTTAATATTTTTAATGCGCTAAATTTCTTTAACACTGAACAACATTTTTAATTATCAGCCTTAAAAGTAATTTTTTGTTGTTGTTGGAACTTTAATTATTTGTAATATCTCTAACATACATATACCGATGTTAATAATTATTTTAAATATTTAAAACGGATGTATCTTCAAAGCTGGGATAATTATTTAATCTGACACAATGGGAAGATAATGCAGTTTTTATGGATTTTTAAAGTCTATATCACTGATTAGATTTATGTTCAGCTATTCTAGTTTAAAGTTTGTTTTTTGTTGTACCTACATATACCTTATTACAACTCTACTATCATTACCATTACAAGGTGTTTTGTATACTGCATTTGACATGTCCCATTTATATATTTTATCTTTTGTTTTGCCATTTTTTATTTTCAGAATTAAAAATTTTTTATTTTTCTTTCCTTTCTGCTATTTCTGGTACATACATTAAATTTCAACTACTTTATTTTTTATTGCTAAAGGTACGGTCAGATTAGTCAAATATTCGGCCAAAAAGTCATACCCGCTAAATTATGTAAAAAAATTTTTCGTCCTTCTCAAAAACTTATTAAAAGTATAAGATCCTAATCAGTATAAAAGGTAATATTAAAAATCGTCATTTGTAATGATACGTATCAGGAAAAATTGAATAAGCTTTTTATAAAATAGTGGTTATGCTTTTTAGTCAAATATTTGACTAATCTGACTGCACCTCAAGATACTATATACTATATATATCTCGTTTCAATAAATAGTTAGTTTGAAACTTTTCACATAATAACTTTAACTCAGAATTGAAGCACTAAGTAGAGATTTCTGTTAATTCACATCGACGATTTAAAGGTAATTTAAAAGATCTTAACGGTTTTACATTTAATTTCGTTATTTTATCTGGCAACTAAGTTGGGTATATTTTAATCTGTAAAAACAAATGATTTGCATCTATAAATATGTAGACAAAAACACATAGATACACATATACAGCCATGCAAGCAATAAACCATTAAAAAACTTTTTCTGTTTATAAACTAAATCAAATTTAAATGAGTATTGCAAATAGTAGTAGAATTTCTTAAAAGCAATGTTAGTTTTCTCTTACGTTGCGGTGCTTATGACTTAAGAAGATAATATTATTTAAAAATATATTACATACATATGTACACATTTTTATTGCGAAATAATCCCCAAAAATAATAAATTTATTTATTAAAAATTTATTTATGAAGCTTTTTTCTGAGGTTTTCACGGCTGCCAGATTTTTCGAGTTATATTATTTGTATTTTATTGTGTTTTTTTTTTTTTTTTTGTTGATGATTTAGTTTAAAATTTGTGTTTTTTAACAAAGTTTATTATACTCATTTTATTTTTATTTTAATTTTTATTTATTTATTACTTTATTTATTGTCTTAACTGCATTCTATTCCTTCAGATTAAAAAGAAATTATTGGAAATATATTTATCGTTAGACATCTCATAATTTTTTAGTTAATAAGACAATTTCATTAACGCTTCGGAACTTTTCTACAACTTATTTTATTTACCAGTATATACTCATTTCCTCATTTTACTTTTATATAAAAATATACTTTCGACTCGGTTTTAAGCGAGGGCAGGACATTGCCTTAGGTAAGCTAAAATATATTTTTCTTATTAGTCGGAAATCACCGGTTAGAACAGCTGAAGGAACGGATTAATATATTGTTGATACGCCGTCCAACATACGTGTCAAACTCGATTTTATATTAAATGTAACAAAATCTATTCTGCAGACGATAAACTATCAGACCTCCTTAACTTTAAATAGACTTACGGAGAAACCAAAGGAGGCAAGTAATATCATATCCTTAAAAGACAGATAAAGATCAGGTTATTACTATGGCATGTTATTAAAACATTTAAATATCTGGTTGGGCAAGAAATGATTTTGAAAAGCCAATTTTTTTGATAACTGCCTAAAAAGGGTTGATGGAGAAATAGCAGCCCTCATTAAGCTTCGCCTTTAATAACAGAAATCGCTATTGCAGCCTCAAGCCTTAATTTGAATGCCATCCCGAATAAAAAATTAATTAAGTAGTTTTTTGTCAAAAGGGACTGACTGCAAAAAAATGTTCTTTTTTCGAACCGTTTAAACAGATTCACTTTAAAACAAATTTTCAGAAAATGCAATAATTTTCTGACCTGTTGTGGTGAACGTTTCTCAAACATTTTACGAGACATTAAGACTTATTACTAACTACGTTTGCGTATTATTTCTAAGTGTTTAAACATTTGTTGTTGATTTCTATAAACAGTGTTAACAATTTTCCATCAACAAAAATAAGAAAAATGAAAAGAGAAACTGAAAACGCTACGTCCTTAAACCTTCAAAATCAAACTTTGTTTGTCTGCCTTTCAATTTCTTCCTTATAAAACGGGTATTAGCTATTAGAAAGTTAAGTAACTAGATCTAAAGCTGGCCTTGCTTATTAGAGCCGGAGTTTCTGTATATATAAATGTGCCAAATAGCGGTTTTGTTTACACATTGGCATTTAGTTAAACAGCTCGTCTAAGGTTTTATGAAAGCCATCAAACAACTTATCGACATTTACAAGTCTAGGTGTATTATTTGAAAGAGTAGCCAAAGGAATGAAGAATAAATGTTACTCAGAAAATGTGTACTCATGCATGCAACGTTCATATTCCGCAGAGCATTGTCTTGTATTATTCACATTATTAACTCAACTATCAGAATATTAAATATCTTCACATGGAAAAACGAAAAATTCGACAGAGAGAATATTGTAGTTATTTTTTACGTCGACACATGAAAAATGAACTTAAAACTAGAATGCCAAGACATAGTATTATAATTTTTTTGTTTGGATTATGCTAGTCACCAGAAACTGAAAGTTTTAAAAAAAATATTTCATGTACAGAAATAATCCCGTTACAGTTTTATTATTTGTACATACATATATAGATTAAAATAAAAAACAGAACGATTTAAAGAAAATTAATTTCTGAATATAAGTATGTATAACTAACATTAATTGATAAAAAATATCTTAGAGAAAATCGTTTTTTTTAAATCAAAACTTAACATCATCAATTATATAAAGTCAACGCTTTTGGCAACGCTGTTTACATACACTATGATCCTGACATGTACGTGTGATAAGTTTTACCGCATTATTGCGTCATGTATTTCTTCCCTCTTAATTTGTATTTTCTGTCTGGTTATTTTGTTAAGACTTAAAAGAGTAAGAGTTCTATATTCTAATATGCCAAATCTTATATACCCTTCACCATGTAGTTTACTGAAGTAACTCCAATTAAAAAAAAACATATATAGAGGTGACAGAGAATTAAAAAATTACATAAAAATTAATGGGTTAAGCATTTTTTAAAAATTTTTAATATTTCTTTAAAGATCTCTTCCAAAGCTTTAAAATGATACCTTTATTGATATTTTAAAAATTTTAAAATGTTCGGAGGCCCATAACTCGGAAAATATGTTTTATCTTTGGAGGTACTTAATTTTTCCAAATGATATAGAAAAATTAGAGGTATGCGTAGTGTTTTGCCCGCTGCGTCGAAGGACATGGACCGATCTGATTTCCAATAGTACCTTTTTCGACACTATGTCTGATTGATTGGCGTATTTAAATTTTTTTAGTTGATCTAATGCCTCGGCAAACTTGATTTCAACAAAAACGCGGAAGGACAAACAGACATCGCTCAATCGACTTTGCTATGCATAAGAAGTCAGAGTATATATATACTTTATGGGGTCGGAAGTAGATATTGTAGAAATTACAAACGGAATCACAAAATTAGTTATACCCTTTTTCCACTTTTTGTGGTGTAGGGTATAATAATGCATGTACATATGGCTGTATCACATATATATTTCCCTTTACATACATTTTTAGAAGTACAGGTTTTTAAAGATAAAAAACACGTGAATGTAACTACAAAAAACAACGTATTTTTAAAGACATGTGGTACACAACGTATTATCAAATTTGTTTTTTTGCTTTTTGGTGTTGAAAGTCAGACACAGTCTAATATCAGTCAGACAGTTTTAAAAAAATGTTCATTATATGGTAAGTCAGACAACCATATTCATGCATACCGTAACACAAATCTGTGTTTTTAATTTATTTTCACTATAATGCAGCTTTGGAAATCTTTTTAAAAATCATGTTTTAAAAAACTCAAAAAGAGCGAGCGTTTTTATAAAGTTTCGTCACATGATGATTTTTTACTATTATTTATTTCTCCATTTTTCAGAAAATATATATGTATATTTTTGTAAAACTGTATTTTTCGTAAATTGTTTTGTTTTGCTGAAATACTTACTTGGTTTTGCGATGGTTATATGAATTTGCGTTTGTAGGTCCAAAATATTTCTGAAAGATTTACAGAATATTAAAACCATCAGACGACCAATAAACAACAATCAGCTTTTTAGTCACGTAGGTTTTATTTTAAAAACAGTTCTTAAAAATAGGGGTGTCCCCATACGACGTATGTTTATACACTTTAGCACTTTAAATTTAAGAAAATTTCGTATCACTATAGCTCCCAATAGCAAAAAGTAATGCAAAAATTATTCTAAAAATTAAAGTGTGTCCCTTTAGGTGACGTAAATCGACCTATATACGGCTAACTTTTAAACGGTAACAGACAAACGAGTAAAAAGTTCACACTATGACCGTTATAATAACAAATATAAGTACATATTAAAAATTGAAAGTTAAAGGGGTCCTAACAATTTATTTAATTTACAAGGAACATATAAGTCTGCTATTTCAGGAAGTATAAACTTAAGATTTGGAAATTAAAACGTGTCTGAATCGTTGATGTATGTGCCCAAACCTTTGAACCGTTATAGGCAGACAAGAAACAAGCATACAAATGTAATTTTAAAATTCAAGCGTGTTCCCACAATTGATGTAATTTTATCTATATGAGCCTTCCTTTTGAACCGTTATATATGCCTTTGAAAATTATACGGATTTTCCACTGCTCTGTCTGGTAGAAGAAGTATAAACTAAAGGATCTTACAATAGTTGATGTAATTTTATGTATGTTGCGAAATAGTTAAACGGTTTTAGGCGGACAGTTAAATTTTGAAAGTACCTCTATTTTACGGGTATTTCAACGGTTGATGTTATTTAATGTATGTCTGCCAAACTTTTGAACCATTGTAGACTGAAAGATAAAGTCTGTTTTAAAGTCGGATTTTTTACAAGAATTATTAAATGCAAATTAAAAAAAATTTAAAAAAAAGGAAGAAACAAAAAATTAAGCCTCGTTACAATTTAACAAAAGGAACTAAATAGTGTGCAGTTTTTAATAGCTTTTCATATTGTGAATAAAGTAAAACAAAATTTTTCATAAGAAACGACTCATAAATACTAAAACAACTAAATTTAATATTATTGCATTTAAAATCTTTTTTAGACAAAATTTCTTTTTACCTTACTGATAGAAGGTTTACAAACACTAGAGCAAGATATCAATTACCAGGTGGCAGCATTCGAAAAAGAATTACAACAACAGGCATTTCTGTTTATTTTAAATGGATAAGTGTGTCAAATACATTTGACAATAAAAACGCTGTAAATAAAAAGTAAAAATATTACAAATAATTTAAATTTTTTTAATTCATTATTGATTGAAACAACCATAACAATCTAAAAGTAATATTATAAGGTCAGCTGCTAATCTTTTTTAACTAGCAGGAAACTGTTACGAAATCTTTAAGTAATTTTTTAAACGAAAGGAAACATTTTCCAACAAATTGATGCTAAACGTTTTGTTAAAATTTAATTGAGTTGATTTATTTATAAAAATATTTATTTTTTAAAGCCTTAGTAAAAATGAAGTGTATCTTACTCATGTTAAATAGAGTATTTTTAAATCTATACATATCCATTACTTTGCCTGGTATATTAGGAGGTATAAAAATTTTAAATTATAAATTATAAGGTGTTACAATAGCTGCTGTTATTTGATGTGAGTGACCAAACTGTTGAACAGTTGTACCCACTTGATTAAAATTTGGAATTAAAGTGTGCCCCTATAGCTCATGTAATTTAAACTACATGGCCCTCTTTTTGAAACCGTTACAGATAAACTCTTGAAAATTAGACAGAATGTCCATTACTATATCAAGTATAATAACTAGCACAAATATTTAAAACTAGAAATTAAAGGGTGCCCTCATGGTTGTAATTTATTGTATATGACCAATATTTTGAACATTTATAGACTAACACTTAGAATTTAACCAAATTTTGTTTTTCTGTGTCAGCAATAAAAAGTGTAAAAAGTAATGGGTGTCTACACAGCTGCTGAACAAAGTCGTTATTAATTTTCTGTAATTTATTTTTATTATCTTTATTCAGTAATTTTTAATTTATACTATCTTCAACAATAAGGAGAAAATTAGAAATGTATTAAATGATAATAACTTTTATGTACCAGGAATATCAGAACGGTTCAAGAAATCAAAATTTTTTGACTATATTAAATATAGAATGGCATACATAACACACTATACATTAAAAAGGTTATTTAACAAAACGAAAGATTAAAGACCGAATAAAGAATTATAAAATTAAGTCTATAAGATTCCATGTAGCGGAAACGATAATGAGTTTTGTAATAAAGTATATATAGAAACAACCAAAAGTAAACTAAAAACTAGAATTGGGAATTAATTTTAAGACAGACAGATAATGTAGCTCAGTATATAAAAAATAATTGTGTACTTTGTATTTCTTTTAAACATTTTGTGTATTACAATAAAATTTTTGTGATTTTTTAAATATGATAGCTTAAAAAAAAATTTTATTAAATTTTTTGTTGCTGTTTTATGTTGTTTATATAAATATGTATTTGTTTTCCTGATGATGCTACACAATGGAATAGATAAATATCGAAAATTTATAAACAAAAAATAAAACCTATGTGTAGGAACACAACACACGACGGAAACGATATTTTCATACAAATTTGACATAAGTTATCGTTCAACGACAATGCCGGTGAGATAAAATTTATTTTATTTTCTTGTCGGTTTTCATTATTCTCTCAAATTTAGTCTCTCACTCTCCTACAATATTGCCAGAAATATAAGTATTTTATAAGCATTTGAATTCACAATAATAGCAAAGGCACATTATTTATATAAAAATAGAACAAAATTTCAGGAATAAAAATATTTAAAAAAAAACTGATACTTGTATGTACGTAAATGAAAAACATAATTGAAAAGGTTAAAAATATATAAATAAAATTGATTGAAAAAATAACTGAAAAGGTGAAAAATATGAGCCCATGTCTCATCTTAAGTCAGTCATCATTTATTCTTCGTCCCGCTCTTCAATTTGTGTGAAGGTTTTGAAAAGACCTATTGAATCTCTTACAAGGTTAACCAGTCCAATAGACTCTAATGCCATGGATATGTTAAATGTACTTAATATTCTTTACGTTTCATCGAGTTTTTAATAGAATTTATCCAATTCATTTAAATGTAATAAAATATTTTAACACAATATTTTTGAAAACAAACACAAAGCTGAAATGAAAATAAATATTATGAATGCCGTCATAGAATCGTCGTTATTTTGTTTACTTACTCTCAGCAACGATAAATCGTTCCGTTACCGTCGTCTGTTGTGTTTCTACACTATTGCTTGAACATTTAATTAAATATAAACAATAAGAAGGTCAAATAAAAACTTTATTCAAATATTTTATTAAAAATATGTACATACTTATTTTACTTTCATTTCATAACGAAGCTTAAAATTGGTTTTCTGAAAAGGTGCCCACTGCCAAATTACAGATTGTCCGAAAAAGTGTTCATGGCGTCTTCTACCAGCTTACAAAGTAGGCGAAATTGAATACAAACTGCCTACTGGCACATTACGATGTATATTAGGCAATACTGAGGCATTATATTCTCTAGATGAACACTTTACTATTTTGCTTACCATGTGTACAAGTGTATTGTGTTCACTCCACTTATGCGGCAAAGCAGTTAAAAATGTATACTTGGTTTGTTTAGAGATGGCGTGCATTACAGTCTTACAAGTGTGTATCAAATCATCGCTTCCGTAGTCCAAATTTTCGCTGCTGAGGAATTTCATTGTGAGAGTTTGAATATGAGGTAAAAAGAGCGAAGAACTTAAATTCCAGTCTAGTCTAGTCAAATTGGCATTTATTATTTCAAGGCAATAAATAGCCAAAATGACGATTGTTATGGTAATTCCCTACTATTAGTAACCATAAAGGTGTGTTTACATTATGTATTCAAGTTGTAAAAAAGAACACATTTCAAAAATTTCCATTGAAGAAAGGTTTGTTGTAAACAATTTCATTTTTAGGATGGTTTCTGAAGTTTGTTTAAAATATTTAAATGTAAAATTTAAAATTATTTTTTTCCTTTACATATACACAAATACTTTAAAATAATTATTAAATACTCGTCGCAACAAAAAAAGTGGTCATGAATTTTGAAGTACACTTCCAATAAGAAAAAAAAAACCAAAAAGGAGGTATTAAGGGCAATAATTCAGATTTCAATTCATTTTTTACTATATACTTTAGCGCTGAGCAAGGCGCATTGATACTAGGTGAATGCATTAACTTTTACGTGTATTTTGTTTTTGTAAAAACTTTTGAGCAATCAAAAACGTCTGCCAATATGTGTGCATGTATTTCAATATATTTTTAGTGACTTTCTTATTTTTCACAAATACATACACACATATTGCTAAAGGTTTTTTTTACATTATGTGTACAAGTGATATGGAATATCAATTTTCCATATGTAAATCAACACATATAGTGTAAACCTCATGAAACATAACATATGATATTTTCCTATGTGTTATAACATTTGTTATTTTTTATTTAAAGCACGCTCTCTTTGATACATAAAACCAAGGCGCATCAAACAGGTGACTGCATCCGATCATGTGTTCATCATATGTTTTAGCTTTTGCGTGTATTTTGTTGTTGTAAAAACTAATTCGAGCTGTCAAAAACGTTTAGTAATGTGTGTATGTATTTGTGAAAAATAAGAAATCTACTAAAAATATATTGGAATACATACACATATATTGCCAGACGTGTTTGACAGCTCGAATTAGTTTTTACAAAAACCAAATACACGTAAAATGTAATGCATTCACCTGGTATTATTGCGCCATGTATAAAACCTTATGACAACAGATGTTTTCAGTGATGCTTACTTTTACTTTTAAAGTTTCCACTCAAAATATAAAGATAAAAGCTAGATTTCTAAAAGAAAATATTTTAACTTTTATAAAATTAAGAGTTGAACTGTGGACATAAATAAATTAAAATTTATATATAAATATATATATATATATATATATATTTATATAAAAAATATTTTAACTTTTATAAAATTAAGAGTTGAACTGTGGACATAAATAAATTAAAATTTATATATAAATATATATATATATATATATATATATATATATATATATATATATATATATATATATATATATATATATATAAATATGTCCACAGTTCAACTCTTAATTTTATAAAAGTTAAAATATTTTTTTTAGAAATCTAGCTTTTATTTTATTTTTTTTTTTTATATATATATTTATATATAAATTTTAATTTATTTATGTCCACAGTTCAACTCTTAATTTTATAAAAGTTAAAATATTTTTTTTAGAAATCTAGCTTTTATCTTTATATTTTGAGTGGAAACTTTAAAAGTAAAAGTAAGCATCACTGAAAACATCTGGCTTAAGTTTATTTTTTAATTTCTAAAAACCTTTTTTAGAAAGAAAAATTAATTTACAAATATATGACGACGTTTGTCAACGAAAACAAGAAAAATTAGACGCCACTTTTTTCTGCATCGCTACATCCTTCATCATTATTATTCGCATCTATCTACCTTAGATTGTGTACTTTGCAAACATCATCTATTTAACCAACTAATTTTGTAAATAAGAATACGAGGAGTATATATATATATATATATATATATATATATATATATATATATATATATAATATTCATTTGGTTAGACGAAGTCGACACACAAACTAAAGTATTACTTCACTGTTCTCTTTGTTACTTGTCTTCTACATTTGTTTTTGCTGTTTATATCAACCTTTGGTTAATCACGGAATGCAATTTTTATTTTTTTTTTCATTTTTACTTGTTTTACTCACAACAATATAGATGCTGTATCAGTATCATATTGATTGTTATGAGTTAAGCATAAATGTAAATGCGCTGTGCCTAACGTTTAATTTAATTTTAATGAAATTAGGAACTTAAGCCAAAAATAAATAAATTTTAATTCAAAAAAAGATTTTTTTAGCATTTGTTGTTATAATCGCCTAAACGGCCTTTCCACTAATACAACTATACGTCAGCCAAACTCAGCCTTAAAGTTTATAGTAAAAAAGGATTTGAAATCTGAATTATTGCCCTTATTACCTCCTTTTTGGTATTTTTTTTTTAATTTTTTATATACATACATGTAAAAACATTTTAATTCCTGAAGATGGTACACAGAGGAGTACCGAAATATTGAAAAATAAATTTAAAAATATTTGCAATTTTTTTAAATTAATAAAGGACTCCATTAGCTAAAAAATTAGTTAATTTATTAGTTAATTTATTTTACCTGTTAATATTTTAAACAAATAAAAAGAAGGTTTCTTGTATACAATAAGCTTTTATTGGTTTTTAATAATCATATGTTGGTTTTTCAGTAGTTAAAATTTTTTTAGCGTCCTATGGTTTTTTTATACAAAGGTGTGTGTGCATCTTTCGGGTAGCAAAAACTTCTGAAAACATCCTAAAAATGAAAATGTTTAAAACAATCCTTTCTTTAATGGAAATGTTTTGAAATGTTTTTCTTTTTTACAACTTATCAATAACACTTGCATACTTATGCATGAACAATAAACAAGAATTGTTTGTTAGTTGCTTTATATAGGCAATTTATAATTTCAAATGTGAAAATACATTGGTAAGATGTACTTTATACGAACTACGCCACGTACCTTTGAACTTGTAGTTTTGAGCTCGTGTTTTTTAAAAGGAACATAGCCAAGTGCAAACCTCTAATATATGTTATAGCAATTTTTATAAGGAAAGGCTTGTGCTTACACTTAAATTGTATAGTTCTATATAGTTATCATAAAAAAAATTGAATAGTTGATATCAATGTTTCGACAACAAGCGTTTATGTCATATTTACATAACATATGCAAGCTTGAACATGAAAATTATAAGCCGTATGTTAAACATTGATTTTGACATACACACGAAATTTCATATGGATAGCAATTTAGACATTCCATATGACTTGTACACATTATGTAAACACCCCTTAAACGTTTTTGGCAGTTCAAAAGTTTTTACAAAAACAAAATACACGTAAAAGCTAAAATATATGTTGACCGCATGATCAAATGCAGTCACCTGTTCAATGCGCCTTGGCGCTGAGTTTGGGTGACGTGTTTGCCGTATTCATGGAAACGCCTATATATTACTAGTTAGCCGATTATAGGTCTGTTCAGTAACTAAAAATTGTTACTGATTGTTGCTATTTGTTACTAAAACGTGTTAACGTACTCTAAAAACCTGCAAGTAGAGAGTTAGAAAAGAGCGTAAAAATGTGAGAGCGAAAAAATAGGTGCGTTCCCGTACTCAACTTTGGGAATCCACAGGATCCCCCGTACTACAATTTTGGGTAGATGAGAGAGCTTTTGAAAGATTAAAATTCTTCTTCTTTCTGCACGAAACAGCCGAGACTTTTTCTTTGGGTAGATTGTGAAAAACAATTAGCTATTTGAAAAGTAAACACCAACAAAAAAAATCTATGTTTCATGCACTCAAATGTCTTCCAAAAATTTTATTTACAACTTTTATCCCAAAAAATTATTAAAAATAAATTTAAGAACACACAAAATATTTATATTTTTATGTTTTCTATGAACAACCGCATGTTTGTTTTGGTTGACATCTTGGCATTTTTGTCTACAAATGAGAATAATTTATGTTTACTCTTATTTTACCGAACTTTAACCAAAAAGTCGGGGAACGGAGCTATTTTGTTGCAAGTTTTGGCTAGTTAAATTTTTACTGCAAGAATTAGGCAAACAGCTGTTTCTTACTTTTGTTTACAAAACAATTGACTTTAAAAAAGTCTGATAAAAGAAAATTTTTGTAAGATTAAAGAAAATACAAGTATTTGGCAATTATAAGAAAATATAGAAATAATATTATTTTGTTATTTTGCTTTAATTTTCCTATGCAAGTACACAGCAAAGAAGTGTAAGAGAACGGAAATTTGGTTTAGAGTCTTCGAGCTTTACAGGTGTTTGTATTGTTTTTAGAATTAAAATTAAACAAGCCAGTGATGAAACATTCAATGCAATTTACTTTTTTCGGTACAATTAAAAAAAAGTATTAAATTTTATTTTGTGTAATTAGGTCTGTCTGGGTACTTTTCCAGTAGCTAATACTCAGTAATTTTTTTTGGGAGAGTAAGACCAATTTTACTCTGTCGGCTGAAAATATATCAAAAAGTACGCAGACAGTATCCAGTAAAATCTTGCAAGAAAACAGCTGATCGGTGTGTAAACAATTAAAATAACAAAACAAAAGAAATGCGCAAAAGTGAATTTTCGCGGTAATTTAAAAAATTATTAATTAAAGTGCGCCTAAAAAGTGTTGTAAATAAAAAAAAAAACTTGTTTATTACACTGTTTATTACTGTTTATTACACTTGCTTATTACACGGTTCTGCCATCTCCAATTCACTAACATCACAGTCGCACTGTATATTTGGACGTTTCCAGCATAAAATAAAATGTTTTGTTTATTATTATTTATTATAAACATTAAAAATCAACACAATTCTAACTACTTACCTCTACCATTGTTAAATTTCAATTTTTTATTTTTTCAACAAAAATTATTTCATTAAAAAAGTAAATAAAAACAGCTGTTCAAACTAGTTGCAAAATCTTGCAAGCAGAAATTTCTCCAGCAACATTTTGCAAGTTCTCTAACTGCTAACTGTCAAAAAATTCCCTTTTTGGCTCTCTCGCTGCAAGAGATTTGGAGTACGCAGACAACGTTTTGCAACATTTTTAATAAGTTTTACAAATGTATGAGGTTATTGTTATCTTTAATAGGCATAAATATTTTTACAGAAAAAAAGTTATATTCATGATGCGCTTAAACATCACAAACGCGTTTGAAAATTACCTAAAAATAAAAAAAGTAGAATATTTTATATAAATATATTTGCTATTTAGTTACTTGGAGTATTATTTGCAATTTTTTCGTGAGGTTATCAGTGCTGGGCGCTATGCTACTTGAGGTACTATAACATACCCAACAGGGATATTTTCATCTGTACCAACAAAAAAGCCGCAATTACATTCCTCAAAGGTGTGTTCACCACATCTGAACTTGTCTCTGAATGCCGGACAACCCTCAACGGGATGGCGCAGGTTTCGACAGTCAACCTAAAGTGGGTGAGGGGACATGGGACCGTTTTAGGCAACCTCGTTGCTGATGAACTGGCGAAGAGGGGGAAAATGCTTGATGAGGTTGAAATTTAAATTTTTTGTGGCATACCCATCTCTGCTTGCGGACGGCGCATCGACGCTGCTAGCTACGAACTGGCGCAGACCAAATGGTCTCACGAGTTGACATGTTCGACCGCTAAAACAATTTGGACCTCTTTGAATCGGGGCAGGGCGGCTGCACTATTGCAGCTACCCAGGGTTCGACTACTTGACTTGGTGGCAGCGGTCACTGGGCACTGTCTATTCGGGAACCATGCTAGGAGAATGGGTATCCCTTTTAATGACTTTTGCATAAGTTATCAGGACGAGGAGGAGCAGATGGTGGAACACCGCCTCTGTCAATGCTGTAGTGTATTGGTCACACTATTCATTATAATATATTGGTCACATTTATCAAACTACATTTTAACATTAGAATTTTGCATTGCAATAAATTTGTCACAAAAAGTAAACAAAATAACCCACATATTGTAACAGCAATTGTTTAAAGGGAATTATATTACGATTGACCCATAAATGAAACATTGTAAATAAATGCTGATGTAAGATCAATAACAATACACAAGCACATGATTATTAAAAGAAGTAGAATTGAGAAATTTTGTATAAATAGCTGTAAGTAAATTAAATAAAGATTCAGAATAATTTTGACAAACAAAGTATTCTCACTATTCTAGCTGAGCACCCTCAACAGTGCTCAGAAGAATTAAAACGTGCTGTGGCTAAGCGCAGCATCATAAAATACTTAGCAAGGTTTTGATCATTTCAATAATAAATATTTTAAACATTATAACGCCCTACGCTGGGGTGTATAAGGCTGAGATATCTTGGTCAGCGGAACTATGAGGGCCTTTATGATATATCGTCAATAGGTGCAGGTAGGATTAATTCCTTTTTAAGATGCAGTGGGTGGTTTACCGGCCCTCAACCGGACACCGGTCGACTGGGTCTTCTCCGTATTCTCGGATCCGCAGTTCTTTCTTCCCTCTATCTTCTTTCTGCCCTTCTCATTTCTTCATCCTCTGTTTCTTCTTCTCTCTCCCTTATAACAGCAGATAACACAAAGGGACCAATCAGTGGACCCAAGTGGGCTGTGGCAATACGGCCGCCTGCCTGACCTAACCTAACCCTGCTGGCTTTTGATGATCTTTTTTTTATACATTTTGCCACCCTAGTACATTTTCTTAAAAAAGGGACTATTTAATAGTCGTACCCTACAGTTTTTAAATCTCACATATCATTCTCGAAGCCACAACAATTTTCTTTGCTAATTTTTGCTAGTAAAGCTTTCATTTACTTTTTTATATTTGGGAGAATAATTTTGAAAAATTTTGTTTTGCTCTTTTGTTGCTAGTTTTTGCTAGTAAAGTTACTGAACAGACTTTATAACAGCAAAAATTTTAAACATTTAATTTTAAACTCTTGTTTTTATCGTCTTAGTATTTCGAGTGGTATTTTTAAAAGTGAAAGTTAGCATCACTGAAATCATCTGTTGTCATAAGGTTTTATATATCATATGAGCGTGCTCTAAATAAAAAAGTAACACAAGTTATAACACAGGAAAATAACATATGTTATGTTTCATGAGGTTTACATTATGTGTGTTGATTACATATGGTAAACCTGACATTCCATATGTCTTGTACACATAATGTAAACACACCTAAAGTATTACAAGTAACAATAAGTACTACTTTAAAAATTTTTTAGTTTTAAGATCATTATAATTTGCACGCTGAACGAATAAAGTGGTCTTTTTAATAAAACACATTTTTGTATATGTTTATTAACATATCATGGTATCGGGTGTAAAAAAAAAATATAAAGATTTTAATTCAATAAAATTCTAGTCAACGTAAACAATTATTTTATTTAAAAGGAAGAGTCTAGAAAGATTTTTTTTTACAAATTGACGGACAAAAAGGCCCAAGCCAACAAATACAACGTCATATTTATCAACGACGCCATTTTTCAACATTTAAGCTCCTAATGTTGCAACTGAATGGACTAACTGGAGTAAACAATCAAAGATTTTTCTGTTGGCTTCAAATTCAATAGATGAAGCTGAAAAAAGAAAAGTTGCACTACTATTGCATCATATGGCGCCGGCCTGTCTGCATATTTTCAATTTATTTAACGTAGATATAGATACAATTAAATACCATGAGTTGCATAATATATTTGAATCTTACTTTATTCCCTAAATTAATATTGCCATGAATGTCGTTTTTACCCGACAACAGAAGAATGAGGAATCTATTGGGCAATATGCAACAGTTTTAGAGAATTGAGCAATTAATGTGAATTCGGGTCTTTGCGGGAGAGCTTGGTTAAGAATATTTTTATTTGTGGCTTATCACAAAACAATAAAAATAGAAAGGAAATATTGCTTAGAAAAAAGCTTTTGAAATTACCAAAAGTATAAAAATGGCGAGAGAAAATTTAACCAGTATAAAAAATGTACAAGAGGAAGATGCTCCAGTGATAGCAGCAATACAACGTCTTCAAAAGAGGTAACCGTATCAAAAGCAGCCATATTATCCGCAAATACGCGGGCAGTCGTATCAGCAACATAAAAAGCAACAACAATCGTCGATCACTTGTAATAAATGTGCTCAAAAACACAGCAACAAATTCCCTGCTGAAGGTATTATTACATGCAATGCATGTGGAAGATTAAACCACTATGCGACAATGTGTTTTTCAAAAAATTCTAATTATTAAAACAAAAACAAATATGTAAGAAATATTGTCGATAACACTGAAGAAGAAGATGAAGAAAGTTTATTTGTTGAATCTATTGGTGAAAAGCTTAATAAAAATATTTGGAACGTTAGCGTGAAAGTGAATGGGAAAACGGTAGTGTGCCAGGTGGACACAGGAGCCCAAACGAATCTGATGTCATCAACACTTTTAATACCTTAGATATCACCAAGGTAGATAATAAGCTATATATAATATATTTACGTTTAGTGGAAAAAGATTTCCGGTAGTTGGGGGATTTTTTTGATTTTTTATATGATAAAGTAGTTTATGCTGCGTTTTTTTATATTGTAAATATGAAATGTAACAATATAAGGTCTGTTCCAGATGCATAACAAAACAGTCCGAACTAGTACAAATTAATCCAAAAGCGTTCCAGATAACAATTTTGACAGAAAATAAGAGAATTTTTTATTTCCCGTATGAAGTTGTGCAAACTTTTTCTTTGGGTAAGTTCGGACTAGAATTAAATCATCAGCTGTTTTTTGTTTACATTTAAAAATCAAATAATTTTTAAATTAAAAGCAAAATGGAAGAAATTTCAAATGAACTTGGAGTTGTAAGTACTTGTGCATATATTTGTGGATATTTATCACTTTCTTTCATAAGATATGATTTTATAGACCATTAAAGAAGTCATGGACACATCACGTGAGTCTGAAGATTCTGATGGGGAAGAAATTTTTTTTGAAATTCTTCCTGCTTTCGAAGTAGAAAAAAGAAACAGCATTAATAATTATTTACAAGATGTGGTGTCTCAATACACAGAGGACGAATTAAGGAAACATTTTAGAGTTTCAAAAGAGTTGTATTGGAATTTGTGTAAAAGATTTGAAGAAAGTCTAAAGCCCGAAAAGTCCTTAGCTATTTTCTTGTGGTTTGCCGGCCATGAAGCTTGTAGTTTTCGTGACTTATCAGACCGGTTCAATGTGTCAATTTCAAGCGTAAGCCGAACTGTTGATAAAGTAATCAGATTCATTAGCAACTTAATTAAATTGCAAAAATTTTAAATAAATTTTTAAACAACTGGCTTATACTATTATTAGTTTATATTCAATTACTTTGTACAGCTGCTGGCAATGCTGCCATTCTAAGCGTCTAAAATCACTAAAATAAAATTTATTTAATTAAGTCAGCACCATTAGCATTTTAGGATATTCAATTGTGCTTTTTTGCGTTCCATCAATTTCAGACCACTTTGTCACATTCTGAGAGTAATTTCCTTTTTACTCTCAAAAGTCCGGACTATTTTGTTATGCATCTGAAACAGACCTATTATTGGTCTTGAAATGGTCACTATAATGAATTTAATTAAAAAAGTAAACACAATAATGTAAGCTTAAATTATTAAACACTTGATATTTTCTTCACGGTCAATTTATTTATGATCTGATTTCTTACATTTATCAACTTAGCAACTAGGACTTATAATATGCACTTAATATATACATGTATGTTAAATAAGGACAAATATATTTTCATAATACAATAAAATAGTTAACGGTTATTATTTACAAAAGCAAAGAGTCATACGTTAGTGTAATGAAGGAATAGAGAAAATACATAAAGGCAGAAACAGACGTAAACTACAAACAGAATAGAAACAAACTGCCTGGACAAAAACTACACTCACAGAAATAAACATATTAGAACAGACACCTAATTGACTAAACTATCTGCATGCGTACCCAAACATTCCTATAACTCGGCCATCCTGACCATGAGATCTCCCGATCTCATGTTGCTGTACGTCCCCCAAACCACGGGCGTATATTAGAAACGGCCCAAACACCTTTATAAGGTGTGCGTGACTGTTGGAATCCGTCTACGTCTTCGAGTAAGTAGCGATCATTTCTTAACACTTTTGATATTCTGTAAGGACCTTTGAATTTCGGAATTAATTTACGAGATACGCCGGCCGTTGAGTCGAAGTTTTTCACCATTACGTAATCCCCATCCTTATATGTTATCGGAGCCTTCCTCTGTCTATCAACATATTCTTCGTTATAGGTCTGTAACCTTTTTTGTCTGTCAGCTGCTCTTGACCTTACTAAATCTAAATTTTGTCGTTCCGTTTTATTCAAATCAACTAGAATCTCGCTTAATAAATCTGAGACCTTTCCACGTTGGCCTACACCAAACAACATTACACTAGGATGCTGTCCGACTGACTTGTGGACTGTATTGTTAAGTGTGTATTCCACTTGTTCGAGTACCTTATCCCAAAAAATACCATTTTCAGGGTTTACTAACTTGGCTAACATAGGTCCAATTGACCTGTTAACCCTTTCTACCTGACCATTCGCCTGGGGAGAACCGGTAGCTACTAAAATGTGTTTAATGTTATTCTGAACCAAAAAATTTGTGAAATCCTTAGAAGTGAAACATGTCCCCCGATCACTTATAATACATTTAGGTCGGCTGTAAGATCTAAAATAATCTCTTAGTGCTAAAATTGCCTCATCTGAGCTAGTCGTTTTTGCTGGGTAAAGTCTAACGTACTTAGTACATGCATCTATCACAACTAGTATGTGTTTTAATTTTCTACCATTATCTACTGGGCCAAAGTGATCGATATGAATTGTATCAAACGGAGTTTCCGGTTTCGGAATACTATGTAAAAATCCCTCTTCCTTACCACGCTTAGACGAATATGCAATACAGTTTACGCAGTTATTTATATGAGTAATAGCTTTCGCCCTAACCTTCGGAAACCAATAGCTCTTAAGAATGAGGTCTGTCATTTTATCTATTCCAACATGTCCCATTTCGTCGTGATATTTATACAAAATGTGTTCTTCCATTTCAGTTGGAACGTAAAATAATAAACTTCCTTCATTAGTTTTTCTGTATAACACCCCATTACGCATCTCAAAAAGACCATGTTCGGACTTCTGTAGTTTGTCTTTTAAATCTTTTAATTTTTGGTCTCGGTTCTGACATATAATCAAGTTTTCTTCAAGCGTATTTGACTCAACTACTAATATGTTAGTACACCTGCTAAGCGCGTCAACATGCTGCATTCTATTACCTGCCCTATGCTCTAGTTCATATTCAAAATTTTGCAGCTCTAAGGCCCACCTGGCGATCCTCGGATTGAGTTCCCTTTTATTTAGTGTCATGGTTAGAGAATTACAATCTGTGATAATTTTAAATTTCTTCCCCTGCAAGTATATTCTAAAGCGTTTAAGAGCATAAACCATGGCCAACGTTTCAAGCTCAAAGCTATGATACTTGGATTCTGTATCCGTAGTCCTTTTTGAAAAATAAAAAATTGGATGAAACTTGCCATCGCCTTTTTTCTGCAATAGAACAGCCCCAAAGCCGACTGAACTTGCATCGCAGTGGAGTTCTGTTTCATCTTTTGGATCATAAAGTGCAAGTACTGGGGCCTCCATAAGTTTTTTCTTGAGTAGTTCGAAAGATTTTAGCTCATCTTCTCCAAAAACAAATTTCTTATCCTTTTTTGTTAGGTCATACAAAGGTTTAGCTACTGTCGAAAAATCTTTAACGAATCTTCTAAAATAAGAGCATAGTCCCAAAAAACTTTGTAAAGAATGACATTTATTCGGCACCGGAAAATCTTTAATAGCTTTTAATCCTCTATCATCGGCCCTTATACCTTCCCCATCGATTGTATATCCCAAATATCTAACAGACGTTTGAAAAAATTCACATTTATCGTTTCTTAACTCTAAATTATTATCGACTAAGCGAGTTAAGACCTCCTTTAAAATTTCAAAATGTTCTTCAATGTCAACCGTCGCTATCATTATGTCGTCAAGGTATATTATAATTTTGTTGTCTTTAACCATATCTGAAAAAATTTTGCACACAAACCTTTGAAAAACCGATGGTGCATTCTTCAAACCAAACGGCATCCTTAAAAACTCGAATTGTCCAAGAGGTGTCACAAATGATGTATATTTAACCGAATCTGGCTGAACAAATACGTGAAAAAACCCATTTTTTAAATCTAACTTTGTAAAATATTTTCGTCCCGAAAGTCTGTCCAACAAATCATCTATTAGAGGAATTGGATAGTTATCTTTTGCAGTAACCTTGTTTAAAGTTCTGTAGTTTACACATAATCTTAAATCTCCTGTCTTTTTTCTCACTAAAACAATAGGTGAAGCATACTCCGACTCACTCGGTCTTATGTACCCTTTCTCTAAATACTCATCCAAAAGCTTCTGTAATTCAATTCTTTCTGCATATGATAATCTTCTAGGTCCACAGTTAAAGGACTTATCATCATTCAACTTTAATGTTATTTCACTATACACCTTAGGTTTGGATGGACGTTCAGGTTGTACATAATAGTCATTATAAATGCACTTTAATTTATATAAATCATCATTAGAAATGCAACTACCAACAATAAGATCAAAACTGTTATTTTCCCCGAAATCTATAGAAAGAATTGTTTTTTCAAAATCCTCATCATTATTTAGATGTTTACTCTCATTATGTGATACTAACTTAAAACCACCCTTTTTCAAAAAATCTCTTCCTAATACACATTCATTTGATGTGGTATCATCGGAGACGACAAACAATTCTAAATCAACTATTCTATTACCAACATTTACAAAACACTTTAATTTTCCATAAACGCTCAATTTAGATCCATTTATTCCAAAAAAAGTAGTGTTAGAAAACAAAAGATAATTCAAATTAATATATTTCAAAATATTGGATTTCTTCACGAAACTGATAACGCTACCCGAATCCACTAGGCATTCTAAAGGAAATGTATAATTAAAACTATTGTCTAAAGAAAATTTAAAATACCTTACATATTCATTATTTTCAACAACATGCACCGCTGGTTTTCTTTCGGGGCAATTAGCAACTCGGTGCTCCATACTGCCACACCCATAGCACGATCCCACCTGTCGCTTTGGCTTTTTGCAGTCTGCTGCGAAGTGGCCAATTGAATTGCAGTTGTAGCATCTAAACTTGAAAATTTTTTCTTCGACGGCCGGTCCACCACTATTTTGACGACGTTCGCTTTTCAACTCGATCTTGGATAATGCTTGAAGAAGTTGCTCCTTACTGCTGTAGCACTGAAGACTCGCCTGTACTCTCAGTTGGGTGTCAGGAATACCCTCAATAATATGCTCTATAAGCTCATCCTCATCAACTCCAAGTTTTCGTGACAAGATTATCTTTTCGTTGTAATATTCACTAAAAGTTTCACAGTATTTCCACTTGCGGCCTTCGAAGTTTCTACGCATTACAAGTTTATTTTCCTTTTTACAAAAAAAGTCTTCCATTTCATTCAAGATGTTTTTTGTGGTGATATCCATAAAATTTTGTTTGGAATGCAGCCACATTTGAGCTTTACCCTTAAGTTTGCACATTAGGAGTGTTTTCATTGTGCACTCATCAACATTATAAACACTGCTAACATTTTTGAATTGCGTTATCCAGACCTCAGGGAATTGTTCACCTTCGTACTCAGGTACCATATCTTTCAAAACATTAAATGGCACTTGAATTTTGTTTAAGTTTTGAGACTCGACATCTAAATTATTCTTATTAGAATTCGTTTTTTCACTAACTGTCTCCACCTCACGTCTCTTTTCTACGTCGGCCATCATTTTTAGCAATTCATTTTCTTTTTTTTAGTAACTCCTTCTCTCTTTTTATTAAATCCAATTCTTTTTTCAAAACACTCGCAAAATCAAGTCCAATAATTTTTTCCGTTACTTTTCGTTTTGTTCCCGCGATTTCTATTTGCTGTACTTCACTATCATTTGCTTGACGACACTCATTATTATTTTCCAATACACACTCATTTTCTTGGCCACACTCATTATTTTTTTCATAACCTTCATTTTGGTTTTCTGCACGATCATTATTACCGCTTTCCTCTAAATTTTCCACAAGCGTTACATAGGACTGGTCATTTAATGCTGTAGGAAATTCTCCTCGTTTATCTGCAGGTCTTTCATTTAAGCGGACTAGTAATGCATTTTTTGTACCAGTCGATGACAGACCCAATTGTTGTAACCAAAGACGTAATTGAACAATGGTATAGTCTGCTGCATTCACACTGTTTGCTTCCATTATAAAATTGTTTTTAATTTTCACGGGATCACTATAATTTTAATTTTCTGTTTGTTTGTGTTCTTTTTATTATTCCTTAACAATTTTCACTTTTCAAAAGTATATTTTGTTAGAAGGAAAAAAAATTTATTCTTATTTTCACGATCCCACTTCTGATGTTGTAAGCTTAAATTATTAAACACTTGTTATTTTCTTCACGGTCAATTTATTTATGATCTGATTTCTTACATTTATCAACTTAGCAACTAGGACTTATAATATGCACTTAATATATACATGTATGTTAAATAAGGACAAATATATTTTCATAATACAATAAAATAGTTAACGGTTATTATTTACAAAAGCAAAGAGTCATACGTTAGTGTAATGAAGGAATAGAGAAAATACATAAAGGCAGAAACAGACGTAAACTACAAACAGAATAGAAACAAACTGCCTGGACAAAAACTACACTCACAGAAATAAACATATTAGAACAGACACCTAATTGACTAAACTATCTGCATGCGTACCCAAACATTCCTATAATAAATTGTAAAACAATTTTTGAAAAGTTTAGGCCACCTTAAGAACCGGTAATAGATCCACCGCGTCGTGTACGGTTTAGACTTTGTAAACCCTTAAGGAATGAAATTGAAAGAATAAATTAAATGTTATTATTGAGGTAAAGGAACCTAGGCTAAGCTCAATCGTACTAATTACAACATCAAATGGTAATTTGAGGTTATGTTTAGACCCGCGGAATTTGAATAAGGTAATTTTGAGACCTAGATTTGATTTTCCTGCAATAGATGAATGTAAATTTCATATGAGTGGTTTTAAAGTTTTAAGTTTGCTAGATGCTAATTCTGGTTCTTTGATGGTTAAACTTGATGAAGAGTCGTTTAGGTTGTGTACCTTCAACATCCTATTTAGAAGATATCGTTTTTTACGTCTGCCATTTGGCATAAATTCAGCCCCTGAGATATTTCATGCGGAAATGATAAGACTTCTTGGTGATATATCTGGTCAAGTAATATATATGAACGATTTCTTGATACATGCATCAAGTGTAATAAGGCATAACGAAATTTTGCCTTATTGCATCGGACTTGAAGAAAAAATTCTTCACAATGCAACTTATCAATTTGTCAATTAGCATTACCGGAAAATTAAATTGAGAATATTAAACAGGAAGCTGAAAATGATAAAATTATTAAGAAAATTATGTACTATGTGAAAGAAGGTTGGCTGGATAATAGTAAACACATGGATGTTTAAGTACAACAATTTTATCCTGTAAAAGATGAGATAAGTGTAGTAAAGGGCATTTTATCTAAAAATAAACGTATTTTGGTACCGAAAATTTAAGATAAAAAATGTTACAGTATATAGATGGGGGTCATATGGGAATTCAAGGTTGCCAGAATTTAGCAAAAGCTTCAATTTATTGACCAAATATAAGCTGTAGCATTTGTTTAAAATACAGAAATGCTAAGCCTAAAGAGGATTGAAAAAGTCATGATATTTGTAACGTACCATGGTACAAAGTTGGGTGTGACTTATTTGAATTTGAGAAGAAAATGTATTTAATAGTAGTGGATTTTAATCCAAAATATTTTGAAGTCGAACTATTGAGTTCCGGCTATTCTTCAATACAAGTGATAACGAAATCAATTTTCCAAGACACGGTATTCCTACTATTTTAATTTCAGATAATGGACCGCCTTTTAATTCAAACAATTTTAGACAATTTTGTATCGAGTCCTTATTTAGCTCGTTCGAATGTTCTTGCAAAAAGATCCATTCAAACAAATAAGAATATTTTATAGAAGTGCAAGGATTCTGGTACAGATCCATATATTGCTTTTTTGCAACATCGAACAACGTCAAAAAATGGTATTCCAATTCCTTCTGAATTGCCAATAAGCAGGATATTACGTACAAAATTGACTTCATGTTTAAGTGAAGTGAGCCAAAATTAGTTAATTTGAAAAAATAAATGAACAATTTAGGCAAAGACAACTCAAGGCCTCTCAAAACTATAATAAAAATTTTGTTAATATAAAACCAATTGTGGTTGATGAAGAAATTTATTTGAAGAAAAGTCCAACTTCTGTATATTTCAGAGGTAAAACCATAAAAAATGTAAAGAGCCTAGATCATTAAAAAAAAAATGAACAGTGGGTAGTTTATAGAAGAAACAGGCAGCATATATTGAAAATAGGTCGAAAATTAGACAATTTGGAAAAGGAAAAAATAAGAGAACAGAATTATATTTACAACGGAAATGTTTATTTTGATTTTAATACAAGTGGTGAAAACCTCAACAATAATGAAAGTGTAAATACTGATCATCATGATGAAAACGTTAGTGTTAATATTGGTCATCAAAATGTTAATATAAGTAACAACAAAAGCTTTAACTATGAAAATGTAAACAATGAAATGAATACCAATAAAAACAAAAACGATGTATATACATCAAAATTTGGAAGAAAAATAATGCCACCTGATAGATTAAATTTGTAAAGTATGTACATTATGTATCTTAAATCTAATAATATATCTTTATAAAAAAAGGGGGATGTTATGGTAATGCCCTGCTGTAAGTAACCTTAAGTATTACAAGTAACCCTAAGTACTACTTCAAATATGTATTAATTTTAAGGTCATTATAATTTGCACGCTGAACAAATAAAGTTGTCTTTTTAACAGATTCTTGTATATGTTTATTAACATATTAACGATTAATCATCAAGTCTGGCAGCCGTGGAAAGACACAAAAATAAAAGTAAGCAAAAAATATCTCTTCAAAAAAATTATTTTAAAATATACCGTGTAATAACTACAGAAAGAATTTTAACTTTTAGAAGTTTTGCCGTTGTAGCAAAGACAATAAATTTATAAAGATATTACACTTTGAACATTAAAAAGTGTATTTATAAAATAGATCTTTCTTGATACTTGGAGTCTACATTAGAGATAACATCTAAAATGAGAACGTCAAATTCCATCGCTGAGAGAATTTTGTTACGTGTAGACTTAAAATTAGTGTTATTGCAATCTTATAAGAGTTCTTATGAGAGCGTTGTAATAAGATATCTCACAGGAACAATCCAAGGCGAATTAATACAGGTGATTGCACGGCTACAACAATGCAACAACACAAAAAATAACTGGTAATTTGTTGCTACCAAATCTACGCATGTTATCAAAAAATATTGTTGGAAAAGGGAAAATAAAAACAAATATTTTATATATCAAAAGTGCTTGTAGTTTTAAGAAAAAAAACAACACAGAAACTAAGTGTTATATAATAATGAAAATCAGGGCAAAGTGTGACCAAAATTGTACCACTGGTTTCCAAAATCTTAATCCCCGTACGAGGCTTAAATTATACAAAAACCATCTATATCACGAAAAAGCCATTCGAGCCACTAGCAAGTCAGATGGAAAGGTAAATCAGAGAAAAATAATTTCTTAATTTAAACCTATTAACTTATTTTATACTCCTTAGAAATTTAATCGTTACTTTCATTGTATTGTCAGCAATAAAAACGTATCTCGATTACGTCACTTAAGGTGGAACGTTTGGCTGAGTGGCGCAAGATCCAACACGATCCTTAATCGTCTTCAGTAAACTTTCTTTACGGTAACATGCCACACTGACGACAAAAACTGTCTAGGAAGGAATCAGACAAGTGTGAAGTAAACAGCGAAGTATTTAAATCCCTAGCGCCCTAGAAACAGTCTCTTCCTTTAGAGAAAACTCACAATCAATTTTCACTGAAGGCTTAAGTTCGATTTAGTTTTGCAATATAATGTATATAATTTTAAATGTGTAAATAACTAATAAATTGCAATAAAAATTTGTTAAACTGCATCAAATTTGTATTCCTATCTTCCACCCCCAAAATATAAAATTAAAAAAAAAATCGAAATTTGTTTTTATTTGATTGTTGAACAACGTTCTATACTCTGCACAATTATAAAGTTAAGAGTACAAGTTGACCATTTGTAGACGGACAGTGAAATCTCTATATCTCGTCTGCTACAACAAGTTTATCGACGGCAGTTTCTCCAGTAGCGAACAATGAATATCTTAAAGCTGATTAGCAGCACCATTAGGAACTCTGACGAAACTCTGTGTTAAAAAATATTCTGGATCATATTGTTAATTATAGTGAAACTGTTAACTTACTAAACGACATTTTGATGTTATATTCAACAGTTCAGTGTGGAAAAGCAACCGTTAAGCTGCCGCACATCCATCTCCCAATTACAAAGTCTTATTTGTGTGTCATATCAACACCACCTTCATAATACAAGCAGAGACCACTTAATCTTGCACAAGAAAACAAGACGGAAATAATAAACGATTTAACAATTATGGTACATCTATTTATACTTATTTCGATTATACAAATCAGGAACTGCAAATACGGTTCCATATTGTTTTGTTTTTTACTTTATTTATTTATTTATTTATTTATTTTTTTTTAATTACAATATTTTATCTTGATTGATTAGCAATCAAAACTTTAAATTTTTTGAATTTTTAACAAATAATTTATTTTTGACAATTTTCTTCTTGACAACTACAACGTATACAGCTGATGAGCTTTTTCGCCCGTGAGATGTACTGTCAAATATTAAAAAAACAACTATGTATTTGTTAACAAAATGCCGCCATTAGAAATCTTATGCACAAATTATTAAAAATATCTGCCTCAAGAGTACAATTGTATATAAAACGATTTGGTAAAAAGAAAATAATTAGTTATTTAACAAACTTGATTGGAAATATTCATGGACATGTATACCTACATAAGAATATTTTCAACTAGATTCAAGCAGGTGTTTTCTACGCGGCTATCAGTGGTTTATGAATTCTTATAAGATTAAGAGAAATACGTGTTCCCCTTGTGCCGACGTTTTCTTTCATCTTATATCAGAATTAAATGCAGTTGTAGACTCTGTGATAGCGATGGTAAAAAACAAGGAGCGCCAGGGATGTTAGATTTTACAAGTTTACGTCATTTTGACGACTTTTTTCCAAAAATATCACCTACTGACGCTTAGTGATTTCTGTTTTAAAATTATTTACATATTAGTATTTGCAAAAATACTAAAATCTTCTTTAGGAAGAACAGATTTACTTGACATTATAAATCTAAGAAAGACATAGTAGTGTCTTGAATTTAGGAACTATCATAAAAATGTACGTATTTACTTTTGATGCTTGTAGCAATGATAAAATAAGAAAATGTAAAAGATAAAATTGTTATTTGTTTTGGGGTTAAAAATATAAAAAATAAAATTTTCCAAAGTGAAAATTTTTGTTTAAATTTAAATGTGTATAATAATATGGCGTTATTTTATAAAATGTAAATTATTAAAAATAATTGTATAGGAAATAACCTAACATATGAACTTAAGTTTTTATAAGTTAACTAATTGGTTTGGTTTAAGTTCGGGTTTCAATTTTAATTTCGAAATGTTTCTTATATTCTTATTTACAAGATTGTTTTTTTAAATACATAGATGATGTTTATAGTGTACACAACGTGAGATAGATAGATGCGAAGAATGCTGCAGAGAGATGCAGTGATCTAGAAAATTCAGTTAAAAGTAATTTAAGAGTTATAATTCCATCTATTATTTTAAGCAGGGGAACTTCCATACTGAGACAGCTTAATAAAAATGCAGTGAAACAGTTTATATTTTTATTTTCTGACGAATACGGTTTTGATATTATTAATTCTGAAACTTCAAAAATAAAATAATGGTTTAAGCAAATTCTTCATTGTAATGTAAATGTTTTTAAAAGATTAATTAAAGACACGATAATAACTATATTTTACGGACAAAATAAACATCTAATTTAATTCAAAAACTTAATGCACCTACATTAGTAAATTAAATAGACCATTATTTTATTTCTGTTCTTTTGAGTTCTTTTTAAACTTTCAGGCTTTTTTTAGAAAATAAAAATTTTTTTATATTTATTTATTCCGACGTTTCGTTGGATAATCCCAACTTCATCAGGGAAATTTTATTTTGTATAATATTTTAATTTTAACACAACAAAAATTATTCAATATATTTAACATTTAAAACGACAAATAATTTTTAAAAAAATTTTTTTATTATTCATATATTTAACATTTCATAGTCATAAAAGAAAACTTAAGTTTATTTTAAAAGTTATATTGTGGCAGAAGTCTACAAAAATAATTTAATCTTAACCTACTTATTCTTTACCAAATGAAATAATAAAAGTTGAAAAAATATAAGCACATAAAAAGTTTTCGGAAGAATAATTTTTTGGCTTTTTCGAAACACACGTTATTTTTAAAACTACTTTTTTACGTAGACTTTTAGTCAGTTGGCCCTTATCCACCTAAAACTTCTTATATATCCAATTGTATATTTTTTACGCTCTTGAAATTAAAGAAAAAAAATATTGTGGCCGCGTCCAAAATATAAATTTAAGAATATGCTGAATATACAGACAGAAAACTTGTTAAAGAATATTCATGGTACTAACTCCGTCTATTGGTAAACATAATATTCATTAATGAAGCTGAGGTGCTCAAGCATGCATTAGTGTCAGTAAGTGAAGCACCTTAATCAAAAAGTAAGGATGTAAATCAGTTTAGATTGCAACATACACGACAAATATCGCGCATTGTATCGAATACAGACCTAATGTTGTTTTTGAATAGCAACGTTTTCGAAACTGCATCTGATCGATTGGCGTATATATATTTTCTTTAGCTCATCTAGTGCCGTAAGTTAATTTCGCGGACGTACAGACGGGCATCGTTCAATCGACTTCGCCATGGAAAAGGACTCAGAATATGTATGCTTCATGGAATCGGAAATGGATATTGGAGAAATTTCCAAACTTAAATATATCCTTTCTCCTTTTTTCCTTTTTGTGGTGAAAATTGAAAATCGGCAAGATCGGTCCATGTTTTTCGAGGCAGTGGCAAAACACCACACCTGCCTCTAATTTTTCCATATCATTTGGAACAATGACGTAACTCCAATCTGAAAAACAAATATATGTGGGACAATAGAGAATAAAAAATAAGAAACACGTCAAGTGAAACAATTGCGTTCGCCAATTGTTTTGCACCATATTTTTTAAGACATCAATATGGGTATCGTTAAAAAGCTTTTGATTAGATCTTTCAGAAAATACAAAACAATTTTAAAAATGCTTAAACCATTATTTCACTAAACTAGATTTACAAACATGGTGAAGGGTATATATATATATATATATATATATATATATATATATATATATATATATATATATATATATATATATATATATATATATATATATATATATGTATATCACTATTACTTGTTTTTATTTTGGTATGCTTTGCTAAATATACATATAAGCAAAATTTTATTTCTTTAATTTAAAGAGAGGTAAAGTAATCCTACAGAAGCTATTAGTTCGGGAATTATACATATTTAAAGTTGTAAACTATATACTATTATAATTCTGCACATAAGCCTCTGATCAGGGAAATATATATGTTGTTTCAAAATGCTAATAAATTATTTTTACATGAGGTTAATTATGACATGTCCACTACTTTCACTTCAATATCGATTAATATAAATTATTTAACCAGGAACTTAGCACGTTTAGATTTAACTAACATAAATTATGCATTACCGCAGTTTAACTTTAATTAAGATTTTAAGATTTCCCGCGCATTTAAACTGCACAATGAGCAAAAAAAAGTTGGCTGTATGCAAAAGAAAGACAAAATCATCCTTTGGCTCCACCCGAAGCGTGTCCAAGACCCACCTGATAGTACTTAAGAACTTAAGCGATAAACCATTTTAACCACATAAATTATTCTGCCATAACTTTCGATTTGTAATAAAAAAATTATTCTTTAAGTCGTAAGTTAAAAGCTAATTTATATATTTTAAATCGAACTAATTGTTTCATAAATATATTTACGTATGACTGTAAATTAAAACGCAACATTGTTTAAAAACAGAGAGATACGAACGTTCTTCTTTTTACAACAAGTATTGTAAAACCCTTTTATTTATAATTTTAATTATATTAATTACACTTCTTATTATATTAAACAAAGTAGTAAACGTTCTGTCTTTAAGTCGAGTGTTTGTGTACAACTGCTCAAAAGATAAGGCCGTAAATGTTAAACTTCATCTATTAGAGAAACACCCTTTGATTTCTAAATTCAAATCGTATACGTGTTGTTATAGTGGAATTGGCAATTCAGGTTGCTAGTAAATTTTAGCTGTCGGTCCAAAAGTTTGTCAAATACGTCAAATTACATTAACTATAATTAATTTTTTTAATCCTAATTTTTTACATCAACTATAGCGGAACCTTTTAATTTCCAACTTAAATTTTTATACTTGCTGTATTATTGGGCTAAGCAATATCAGTTCTTGATAATTTAAGCCGTCTATATAGAACGGTTCAACAGTTTTGCCATATTAATTAAATAACATCAATTAAGAGAACACCCTTTAATTTATAAATTTAAATATGAATGCTTCTTATTTTACTAAAGTAGCGGACATTCTGTGTTAATGTGCTTAGGTGACCACAAAACAAATTTTGTATTGCTTTAAAAACATTTGGGGCAAAAAACAAAAAAACCAATTTTAGGCAAATTTTTGTCAAATGTGACGTACCTTTAGACCTTTATAAAGTTTTTAGAAGCAATAATTTTTTTAAACTTGTAATTAGTTATTTAATAATATTTTAAATATTTTTTTTTTGCAATTAATTCGAAATAAGGCGCAGTAAATATTGGGTAAATAAATTCATTTTTTTAGAGTTTGATCTAATATATTTTTAAGGAAAATATTTATTAAAGTGTGAACGCACATGAAACATGTTTGCCCATATTTTATTTGACATTCAGGTATGTGATGAAAATCGATTTCGACATAAAATCGAGTGAAAATGTGTTAAAGGTGTGATGTGGTTACTTTTTCGTTTTCATAATATCGATTTCATTTTCCATTTTGTTCCTTTAAAAAGTAATCGTTTTGTGGTGTGATGAAAATCGTTAATACCAGTTTGAGTTCATTTTAAAATCACATTGTTTGTCTTGTGTGAAAAGAAAAAAATTGAAATCAAATCAAAACAAGAAAATAAAAATGTAAGTATTTTTCGCGAAAAAAAAACTTAAATTATGCCTAATTATTTCTCACTTTTAAAGGGGTAAACATAAGAATTTACAGCAAGAGGATGCTTTTATTAAATTTATGGAGCAGCATTCAGATATCGCCAGGAGCTTCACTAAAAGCGAGAAGGGACTTGTTGAAAATCTGTGGAAAGATTTAACTAAAGAATTAAATTCCATGGGCCCTCCATTACATGACATGTCAGGTTGGAAAAAAGTAAGTATATATTTAAATACAATGCACATATTTGTTTTTCTGTGAAATTATACACTTTTACAGGTATGGTGCGACTGGAAAGCGTGTATAAAAAAGAAAATTGCTTCAAATAAAATGAAAGCTAAGGCAACAGGCGGTGGACCGTACAACCAACTATATATCTTAAAAAGAAGAAGAGGCGGTTGGACAATTATGCGGTTTGTTTGCTATTGTTGAGGGTATACAAGGTTCAAATTTATTCGGTACAAACAACACCAGTAATTTATTGTTGTCTTCGGATGAAGAAGTGTTTTTAACTGAAAAAAATTCTAAAGCTGGAAAAAGGAAGAGTACTGAAGTAGATAGCGAGGCCCCGAGTACATCTAAGCGAGCTTATCTAAAACGTAGAGATGATAATCTGAAGGATCATTTAAAACAATACATCGGGAGTGACTTGCAAAACAGAACGAAAATATCAGAGTCTTTACAAAGTATTTTTATATTTCTTCTTATTTAAAAAAACGTATTCTATTAAAGTAAAGGTGTTCTTCATTCTTCACACTTTTTACTGCAATATGGTACTATCTACGCATCCTATAACTCCTGGGGGCAAATTATGGCATTCGATATCAATCGAAATTTACATTTAAATTCTATTGAAATTTCGATCGATATCGAGTGCCGTAATTTGCCCCCTGGTATTCCATATTTATCGAAAACGAATTGCTTAGATTTCCTGATTTCATTTTCGTTGGATTCTAGTTGAATTTGGTCGGGACATATTTTTCTCTCTAAGCAGTTTAACATTTTTGTTAAGGACTTGGAAACTGTGGTACGGTGCATTGCAATATTGACGTCATTACCAACAGATCTTTGGAAGCCCCCTTCTGCCAAAAATCGTAGGGTACTTGCTAATTGTATAATGAGTGGTATGGAAGTATTTTTCCAAGAATTCCCCACTTTATTTAGAACCATTATAAATCCTTCCTTATTCAATCTAAAACACTGAATAAATCTGGAGGCAGGTATTAATTTTAATGTCAAGACAGGTAAAAAATAAACTTACATATCATCCGTAAATTTAATGGATCTGACTTATCCCTCAGTTGTTTTCGTTTTATATCTTCCGTTCTATTTTCTTCTTCCAACAAAATTAGAGAAGATGCAATTATAAAAGCCATCTCGAATATTTAAATGTTTAAACTTTTGTGAAATTGAATTTTTGTTTTTTTTTTAATTTGACTATTTGTGCATAACAAAGTCGTATGAGTACAGATTTATATTTTTTCAAAGAGATACAACGGAATCGAAACTAAAATGAAAAATGAAATCGATCGAAACTTATCACACAGTTCTCGATTTCAGTATTCGATTTACGTTTAAAATCGATCGAATCTTATCACATACCTGATTATTTCATAGCTATTTGAACAAACAAAATAGCCAAATAAATGTGCTTAGTGTAACTACAAAACAATTTTCGTATTGCTTTGAAATATTTTTAGTTAAAACATGAGCAAACAAATTTCAAATGTGACCGTACCTTAACTAATAATTTTCAAAATGTACAAATTCATATATAGAAAATAAACAAATAAATTGCATACGTACAAAGTACCAATAGGCACACAAAAAAAATTTTTTTTTACAAATGGAAAAAAATGTTTAAAGAACCAAGTAGATTAATAACAATTGCAAAAAAATCCAAAACTAGAGGATACACGATAGACAGGATAAAAGAAAAATTCATTTTAATTAAGAAATCAAGTAAAAGCTACCGAGAATAAGTAGGACACAGTGAATCCCTTGATAGATCATAAAACAATTGAATTAAAAAAACTAAAAGGAACAGCAATACACATACTAACTGCGCTTTCAGAGGATTTGGAGGAATCATCAAACTCAGCAACAATATCGAATATTGATGGTAAAAAATATCTGTTTTATATCAAAATGTTCGAGGATTAAACTCTAAATTATCCAAACTGTATGTAGAAAGTTTTGGTTTTACACAACGTGCAATCATTTTAACTGAAACCTGGTTGGGCAAAAAAGTTTTTAATGCTCAATTACTCTGTAATGATTATAATATCTTTAGACTTGATAGAAAAACTGAAACGATTCGTTTAGGTGTTTCTCACAGCTATCTCTTCGCTATTTTCATCGGAAGAAATTAAATTTGAAAATCAACATGGAATTGAATTTGTTTGTGTAGTGATGATGTGTGTGAAGAAAAATTTTAAAATTTATAACCCTAGCCACATTCTGTTACGATAACAGAGCTCTGTTAATCAGTTAACATAACCAATGTTAATATTAAAAATTTATTATAAGAGTTTCAAAACAATATTTAAATATAATTTAAAGCGGATAGAACAAAAAAAAGTATTTTAAAACACTTCTACTAGTGTCGTTATTAAACTCCAATGGTCAAATATATTAACATTGTGTTTTTTCAGAAATTTCAGCGGTTTTTCCAAAAACACCACTTTTGAAATTTGAAAAAGGACTTTGGTCCTTTTCTCGTAAACGAAAGAGAGTGAGCGAAAAAAAATTATTGGAGAAGACTTCTAGTAGTGTCTATGTAGTAATGTATCCAAGTATGCGATTTTATTGTTATTTTCTATTTCCATAGTGAACTTAATTTTTGGATGATAGTCGTTTAAAGTCGATAAAATAATATCTTTGTCGTTGTGTTTAATAATTGCTAGTATATCGTCCACATATTTTGCAATGTATTTTACGTTGATTCGATTATTTTCTAATTTAGCCAAGACGTTGTCAAGTAAGGTATCTAGTATTATGTCTGCTATTGTCGGGTTATATACTTTATCTCCATATATAAAATAATTGTTATCATTGAGACAAAATTTTAATATATGTAAAAATTTTGTAATTTTGGTTAAGTTTTCAATATTATTCCATTTGTTCATTATATTTTTAATTGCCATATGAGTGGGAATGTTAGTAAAAAGAGATATAACATCAAAAGATACTAAAACTTCACCTTCATCGAGTTTAATATTTTTAAGCTGACTTTTAAGTTGTATAGAGTTTTTAATATTATATTTTGTCGAAACGATGTTTCTTAATATACTACCAATGTATTTAGATAAACCGTAGCATGGTACTTGCATCGACGATATTATTGGCCTTAGAGGAATACCAATCTTATGGATTTTTGGTAGACCATAAATCCTAGGAGCTATAGCTGCTGAAGACGTCAATTTTCTTTTTTGCCAACTATCAATTAAACAATTTTTATGCAAATATGTGACAATGTTATTGTTTTCTTTCTGCAGTTTTGTGGTGGGGTCTGATCTGATCGATCTATATGTTTCTTTATCGTTAAGTAATTGTGTCATTTTTGTTTCATATTCGTGTTTGTACATCATTACAGTCTTATTTCCTTTGTCAGCTTGTGTAATTATAACATTATCATGTTGCTTTAAAAATTGTTTTGTTTCCTTAAATGCTGCAAGAATAAATTTTTCTCGTTCTGTGTTTTGATTTCTTTTTCGAAATGAATTAAGTCTGTTGGCTAGTTTAGTTCTTGCAACTTCTTTGTCTGCACCATCATTTAAAGTTTGTGTACATTGTTCCATGTCCGCTATAATATGTAATGTTGAAAGATTTTTATTGTTTACTGGCAATGAAAATTTTTTTCCCAATGAAAGTATCCATTTACATAGCCATGGAAATCCAGTTCAGTCTTGTTCTCAAACCAGTCCTCATTGTATACAAAACCAAGATTCTCAAAACGTTTTTCTCTGAGTGTTTTGAATTTGTTAGCTTGTGTCTCCCTTGTAGTCTTTATTACATGTTTTTTCCTTTCTATTTGTTTATTCATGAAGGTTGTGGAGTCGTTGGTGGATATTTTGTTTTTAATGTATGTGAACAAATAATACAATTTTCTTTTTGCTCGTTGGATATTTGTGTTGGTCTGCGATATTTCAAGATTTAAGATTTTTTTATGAAAATTGTTTTCAGTCTTTTTTAGTTTTTCTAACGTTGTGGTACATGAAAAAAGCATTTTAACCTGTTTTGTTGTGTTAATTGTGTGGTTCGGTATTATACCGTATCGTCGGCAAGCTAACAAGAATTTTAGCCTTTCTTCTAATTGTGCTGATCTTCTTATTTCGTTACAATATTCTTTTATAGTCCTGCATGTTTCATTATCATATTTAAGAGCGATGTGTTTGAAAAACCCTTTCATTTTGTATAAATGTTGTTATAGTTTTATTTATTTAAATAGTTGAAAAAAGAATTTTCGGCTAGCAATCCGATATAATTTTGTTTTGTGTATTCATTTGGTCACTTACTTTGTTGTTGGTTTTTTAGTTTCTTAACTTCTTGCTGTTTAGACCTGAATTTTTTTGTTATAAATAAAAATACCTTTTATTTACAATTTTTCCCGACGTTTCGCTTTTGAAAAAAAGCGATTCACAATCGAGAGCTTACGTATACAACAGAATATACACAAAACAATGAACCTGAAAGAAGATACGGACAACATAAACGCAAGCTACAGAGTGGTTTTAAGCAATAATTTTTAAATAAACTGTGATATTAAATTTTAAGATGTGTTTGTTATTTTTGTTTTTTGTTTTGTTTTTAAATAATCTTTGAAAGTCCAAATATTTCAAATTTTTGTTTAAATGTAAAATCCCACAATTTTGTAAGTAATTTGTTGTTTTTCTTGTAAAAGATTTATTGTAATAATTGTTTTATTATTTAAATAGACGATCGCTTGAAAAAGTAGACAAAAGATCTACGAAACGTCGGGAAAAATTGTAAATAAAAGATATTTTTATTTATAACAAAAAAATTCAGGTCTAAACAGCAAGAAGTTAAGAAACTAAAAAACCAACAACAAAGTAAGTGACCAAATGAATACACAAATACTTTTTTTTTGTTCTATCCACTTTAAATTATATTTAAAAATTGTTTTGAAACTCTTATAATAAATTTTTAATATTAACATTGGTTATGTTAACTGATTAACAGAGCTCTGTTATCGTAACAGAATGTGGCTAGGGTTATAAATTTTAAAATTTATCTTCACACACATGTAGTGATGAAGGTTGGTCATAAAAATATTTATATTACATGTTCCTACATCCCTCCATGTTCTGATCAATTGATCTATACTGAACATACAAAATCAATTCAAAAAGTTATTTCTAAGGCGTACCCAGATGACCACATTCTTTTGTTTGGCGATTTGAACCTCCCACAATAGAGTGGACATACTTAACTGATGGTTTTTATTTTATACAAACTAAAGCAAGCGACTGGATTGATAATTGTATAAATAATTTATCTGATTTATGTCTATATCAAATACATGGAATTCGCAATTCCCATGATAAGCTAGTTGATTTAGTATTTGTAAACGAACCGTCTGGATATTTAATAAAACGTGTTGACCCTATAACACTACCCGAGGACCCTTATCAACCAACTATAGAACTTAATTTTTGTATACCATCTAGCTATGAACGTAAAGTTAGAAAAACTATGATTAGAACTTTTTGCTTTAAACGTACTGATTATAACCAGTATTTATACAACACGAACTGGTTGGACTAACTATCTGTACCTAATGGTTCTCCCGATTCTATTAATGCAATGGTGAGCTTATTTAATAAAACCATCTTTGGATATTTTAAGGACTGCGTTCCTATAGTCTTGGTCAAAAAAATATTCTGGACCCCCATGGAGTTCTAAACTGTTGGCAAGAATCAAAAACAAGAAAAATAAACTATACAGAATTTTCAAAAAAACTGGTTTAGTAACAGATTATGGAAAATATTCTAGAGCTCGTGCTGAATACAACTTATTAAATACTAAATTATATAAGATATACTTAAACAACATGAAACTCAATTTTCAAAGAGAACCAAAATATTTTTATAAGTTCGTTAACTCAAAACGATTAGTAAGTGAATACCCAACTGTTATGAAATACTTAAATAATGATTCTGCCGACGGTTTCGTCATAAGCAATATGTTTGCTGATTTCTTTAGCACCACTTACTCTGACGTTCAATACGATAACTCAAGTGATTATCCTTTTCCCATAACTCAAATTCAGCCAATATCATTTTTACCTATACATACAGCTGATATCATGAACAATTTAAATAATTTCAAGTCTTCATTTAACCTGGTCCTGATGGTATTCCTAGCAGCCTATTAATTAATTGTGCACATGCTTTGGCACCGCCGCTAACAATAATGTTTAACATTTCACTTAAATACGCCTTTTTTCCCGATTTATGGAAAGAGTCATACATTATTCCGTTATTTAAATCAGGAAATAAGTAAAGTTTTGTGAACTACAGAGGAATTGTAAAACTAAGTGCGATCCCCAAGTTATTCGAAAAATGTCTTACTCATGCCTTGTGTCATCAAGTTTCAACACTAATGACACCTTGTCAACATGGCTTTCGTAAAGGATGCTCAACAACAACATATCTGCTACAACTTTCAAGCGAAGTTATCCGAGGATTCACTATTGGTCAACACATAGATGTCATTTACACTGATTTTAGTAAAGCGTTCGACAAAGTTAACCATGTTTTATTATTAAAAAAACTTCATTTAATGGGTTTCACTAAAAACTGTTTGAACTGGATAAGCTCATATCTAACTGGCAGATACCAACGGGTGTGCTTCAAAACATCCATATCTAAATATATTATTGTAAAATCGGGTGTTCCTCAAGGTAGCCATCTCGGTCCAATTTTATTTACACTTTTCATAAATGACTTACCTACTGCTATCAAATTTTCAAATGTTCTAATATACGCTGATGACGTAAAAATTTTTCATAATTACAACAACTTTGACAACCACAATTCGCTCCAACAGGATCTAGACAGCTTTTTTGTTTGGTGCACGATGAACTTGATGGAGTTAAATTTAAACAAGTGCAAACATATGCACTTTTCCAGAAGAGTTGATACACACAATCCGTTCTTTTTTGAGGGTTATCAGTTGGAAATTGTTGATTCGATGCTTGATTTGGGTATTTTATTAGATGCTAAATTAAACTTTAGTCAACATATTGCTATGATATCAAATAAAGCCCGTGGGTTACTTGCTTTCATCAAACGTTGGGCCAAGGAATTCACTGATATTCACATCACCAAGCAGCTTTATACATCTTTAGTAAGGCCAATTTTAGAATATGGATCCGTTGTTTGGGACCCACAGTATATCGTGCATAGTAATAAAATTGAGTCTGTTCAAAAACAATTTCTGTTATTTTGCTTACGAAATATGTACCGAAATAATTTTATCAATTTATTGTCATATAAAACCAGACTTGCTGAAGAAACTATGAACTATGCTTAATGTTACGTTTTTGTTTAATTTGATTACTGGAGATGTTTGTTCGGAGTTCCTTATGGGAAACTTATACTTCAACATTCCTGTACGTCCAACTAGAAATTTTAAACCAATTTACATTCAATTTGTTCGCCAAAATTATACCAATGATGAGCCCTTTAGAAGAATTTGTTGCGATTTTAACAATCTTTATAGTTTAATTGATTTTTCTTTGAATGTAAACATTATTAAACGCAATATAATATTGTTTTTAAATACTTAATTTAAATGTAATTTTTGGTAATGTAATTGTAAAAAACTATATGTATGTATACCAGTCTGTAAGGATTTTTTCCATAGACTCAGATAATAATAAAAAAGCATTGGACACAATTTGTAGAAACGGTCCACGAATACCTAAATAATGAAGGTACAGTGAACCTTATTAAGTATATAATACCCATTCAATTCAATGAAAGAGTTAAGAACACTTTCATGACATAAAACATACCAAAAACTCGAAGCGAACTAAAGACATTTTTGTTCATGAATTTTAAATCTACGAAAACAGCTTTTTGTCTACACTCAAAAATAAGATATACTCGACAGAAGTAGCGCGACAGAATTAATTTGTAGAAATATATAATAGAATTCAGGGCAAGGTGAAAAGTACAATAGAAGTAACGGCAATCTCAATTATTATAATAATCAAAAATATAAAACCATAACTTTGCGTACAATATACAGACAGAGAAACGAAGAGACCCTGGAGAATCAAAAGGGGGAAGGGAAAAATAAGAATTTATACAATAAAAACATACACTTCTTACTATAGCATAGATTACAATCCAACTTTTCTATTTGATACTGATTCTGACATTTATTTATGTAAAGAAAATGTGCTACTCCCGTATCGACACAATCGGAATTAAGCCTAAATAAACAAAGTATAAAACATAAATTTTATTTAGTGGGAAGAGTCTTTCTAATTGATACATACGGAATTCTAGGAGTATAGATATAATTGTAGAATTGATTATAGTACATATGTACATATATTGAGATAATATAACCATCCTGTAGAAACCAATACAAAACATCTATTTATTACATAATAATCATTTAAGCCCTTTGGACTCGGTAATGATACATAAATTATATCACCAGGAAGTGAGAAGATAGCATAGTATTTGATGGAGAATAGGTAATGGTGTTTTGTAGCCAATACAATAATACCAGAGGGTGGTAATAGCCACGTTATAATTTGAACACGAAACAATCACCAATATGACTTTTAAATCTGAAAGCTTCTATAATGCCATTAAGACACTATAGTATTTTTAAAACCGCAAACCAAACCGATCCCTATTACTCAGAACAAGGATTCCAAAGACTGCCTAAAGTGATGAATTTTAAAAACTTTGACAAAGAGAATAAGCATTTGTTATAAAATATATTCAAAAAGTACCAAAGAATATTTCATCTCGATAATGAAAAATTAACAACTGAGGACAACTATCGTTTACCACAGGTACATTAAAAAGAAATAAACCTACAAGTGCAAGGACTTAAAAAAAAATATTGAGCCATCAACCAGTCTGCATACATATATAATTCACCCTTACTTTTAGTACCAAAGAGGTGAGAAGATGATATTATGAAATGACATTTAGTTGCAGACTACAGACGTTTAAATCGTAAAATAGTAAATGACAAATCCCCGCTATCAATTTTAGATAAATTGGAACATGCAAAATATTTTTCAACCCTTGATACGACAGGTTATTTCCAACAAATCAAATTAGATACACCATCAAGACCTCTTATAGTATATTCCACTAGCAGCGGACACCACCAATACAGAAATTATCAAGAAACATCTTTTAGAGGATGCTTATCACAGGGTTAACGGGATCGAAATCAGAGCATTCTTTTATGTTGACGATATTACTATTTTCGGATGCAGTTCAAAGCAAAATTTCTTATTAAATATGGTTTTTGTAAACCATGAGTCTTATATTTGGGGCATTAATTTCCAAGACGCGGTATTAAAACTGACCGGATAAAATTTAAAATAATCGAAAATTATTCCGTTAAAAAAACGCAGGTGGCGTTAAAATATTTAAAGCTTTTTGTAATTATTATAGACGATTCATTCCAGACTTTGCAAAGAAGGCCAAATGTCTAAAAAACTTACGAACAGGAGCCAAAAACCATTTGATTTCATTAAGAGACATTAACGGCCTGATCTACAACATCCCGTTTTCGGAAACTGTTCCACCACGGACCACAGAGGCGTCAAATGTAACCTTCGGAGAAATACTTTCACAGGAAGGCATCGGCATCGACTTGCTTTACGCTTATAAAAGCAAATCACTAAACAATAGACTTGTGCCATATAGTTCAAATGAGTGATCGCTCTTTTTAGTTCAAAGTTTGAAAATGAACTAGTTCAAAATTTAGTTCAAAGGCTCTCTTTAGTTCAAAATCCCTCTTAGTTCAAATGTTCTGTTGACATATTGTACGCACTCTCAACTTTTAGTTCAAACGCTTTCTTTAGTTCAAAAGCTCTTTTAGTTCAAAAGTTCTTTTTAAAATAAAATGGCAACAATACCATAGCATTGCCGTAATGAATGTTAAATAAAACGCGTGGTAGCACTAATTTCATGTCGTAAAAGTCAACAAGGAAACACAGTTATGTATTCTAGTTTATCTTGTCTGGTAGTTTAATTACAAATTAAAGCTCAAAAATGAACTACGTGTACTTAATTGTATGAACTAGTTAAATTAGTTCAATCGATGGAATCGTTTAAATAAACTAGTTCGTTTATGAACTACACCAGTCTACTAAACAAACACGAAAAGAATAAATCGGCCGTTGAATCGGCAGAAAATTTACTGACGTTAAAGACCACTCGTTGCATTACTTTCGCACAAAAAATTATTCTCAAAACTAAAGCTATCAGGCTATGACTTTGATAATATATACGAACTATGCAGTGTGAAGTAACAAAATATGTAAGAGCGCACCATATTGAATAAAAAGATGCAAAGTCAATGCCTAAAACTAAAGTTGAACAAGTAATTTTAAAATATAAATATAAACTATTTAATGTTCTGAAAACAGAGAGCGGCGCAGAATGTACAATGGTATTACTAAGGCAGATTTGCGAATTATTAACAACGAGCAGTGGCCACGACCAGAGAACGAAGCGGATATCAAATTAAAACCGGCGCCGGCTAAGCAAAAGATTTTCATCGGCGCACATTGGCACATATTTTGAGAAAGGGGCCAAAAATAATTTTTTTTTGCAAAAATTTAGAACTCTGTTTCAACTTTAACACACTAAACAGGGTGACCAAAAATAGACTTCCGAATATTTTGTTAAAATGAAATTTTTATTCTTATTTTCTAATTACTATAACTTTTTTGTTTTAAAAGATATCAAATTAAAATAAATGTAGAAAATAATAAAGCAATGCATACAGATGAAGAAACAAAGAGGTGAAGAAAACGGTCATTCATCTTCATACTCTCAAAGTAAAAATATCATTTTACTTTTTTAAATAACATGTATATATGTAAAAACTAACAATATCATTTTTTTCTTAAGTAAACTTTTCTACAACGAGTTCAAAAGCAAAAAAAAAATATATGTTGGTGAGAACCTCAGTGGCGCCGATTTAGTGGCTGTATATACGTACTTAGCTTGGATTACAATAAAGATGACTTGTTTTTGTTTTTATTCTCTAATATGAGAAAAGAGCAACTGCTGTGTTGTCAAGATAGCGATGACAACGACACTGAAAGCAATAACGACGATGATGACGACGATGACGATGATGTGGATGAAACAATTGCAGACAACAACGTAAGCAGCAATCGTCTTGGAAATCATTATGATCGTAAAGCAAACGACGGCAGTAGCAGCAGTAAAGCAACACATTTTTAAATGACGGTTATTATTAACAAAAGCAAAATTAAATACGCAAACAAACAACGAGACGACGAAACAGAAACAAGTAAAGTTAAAAATACTTCGTGTTTAAATACGCAACGTTTTGCAATCAACTATAGAGACATCGAAGAATCAATCCCCTCATTTGATGGCGAAGGAAATATGCCGGTAGATTCATGAATAAACGAATTCGAAGAAACATCATCTATCATGGGCTTCGACGAATTTCAAAATTCATTTTTCCAGAAAAATATTTGAAAGGTTAACCAAAATTGTTTGTTTCTAGTGAACGAAGAATAACGAATTATTTAAAATTAAAAGACGCGTTGAAAAATGAATTTAGAGCGACAGTGAATGGGTCAAAACTATGATGATGATGACCGAAAGAAAAATTAAGAAAGACGAAACAGTATATGAATACTTCTTCTGTATTGAAGAGTTGGCCTCGCGGAGAAATATTGACGAAAGTACCCTAATAGAATATGTTATCGACGGAATAAGTGATTCGACTGTTACGGTCCAGTATAAAATATGAAAAACCATTAACGAGCAAAATAAAATACGACAGGAAAGAAAAAACCGTTTTAATTGCGGCGGCAAAGGCCATAAGTCGAAAAATTGTATCAATAAGGACAAAGGTAACAAGTGTTTCACTTGCAAGAAATACGGGCATATTTCTAAACAGTGTCCCACAAAATAAGGAAAGCAAACATACGTCAACTGGTAACAGTGAAAAGATATCCCATGGAATTGGAAGTACAACTTTTGGACAATAAACCGTTTAATGCAAAAGCACTGTTTGTTCAATGTGATTTTGAACTCTGTATATAAAAAGCTAAATAGTCCTAAACTTAACAGTTCAGACTTTTATCTTGTTGGATTTGGTAATAGACATAGCCAAAATAAAATAAAGCATATGGGAAATTTTAATCAAAATTTTGTTATTAACAAAGATTAATACGTTTTAACAGTTTACATGGTGCCTACCGACTGTATAGATTATGGCTTAATTTTAGGATGTGAGTTCTGCAAGTTTCCAAAATTAAATTCACATCAGAAATATTTGAGATACAAAAAATCCAACTCGAGACTGACGAAAAAGTTCACGTAATTATGCTCATCAGTGAGTGCAAAGACGGTCATAGTAAAGAAGTTGAGATCGACCAATGTGCAAGTGAAGGTACTAGAAATAAGGTAAAAGAACTAATAATGAATTATAAACCTGCCGGTACCAAAACAACAAATGTAGAAATGAAAATTAGTGTTAAAGACGAAACGACAATATTTTGCAACACAAGACGCTTACCGATAACCGAAAGAAATATAATTGACGGCTAAGTTGAAAAATGGATCCAAGAAGGTATAATAACGCCATTTGAGAGTGAGAATAGTAGTCTTGAAGTACTTGTAAAAAAAACGCAATGGAGAACCAAGACTTTGCATAGATTTTCGCAAAATAAATAAAGTTATTATGAAAGACAGTTTCTCGTTACCATTAATAGAACATCATTTAGATCGGCTACAGAACACAGACATTTTTTCAACAATAGATCTTTCCCAACCAATAGATGGTTTCTTTCACGTATCAGTTGAAGCAACTAGCAAAAAATACACATCATTTGGCAAATATAGTGGACAATATGAATTTTTAAAAGTGCCATTCGGTTTGTCAAATTCGCCTGAAGTTTTACAGCGTCATGTTCATGTAGCATTCCGAGATTTGACCAGAAAAGGCGTAGCCTTGCCCTTTATAGACGACGTGATAATAACAGCTAAAAACGAAGATAAGGTAGTAGAAGTTTTCAAAAGCCTTCTAAAACAATGTGAAGAATATGGTTTAGAAATTAATTAATGTAATTTTTGAAAAGAAGAATTCAGTTCCTTGGCTACATTACTGAAAAGAAGAAGATTTCACCGTCACCTGAAAAAATCCGTTCCTAAAACAACTTGAAAGCTTTTTGGGACTAGCCAATTACTTCCGTAATTTTAGACCTAACTTTTTATTACTCGCAAGACTATTATCGGATTTAAATAAACTAGGCCGAAAATTTGAAATAAATAATGAGCCAAAACTCTGTTTTACGGATTTATAACCAATACTATGAAACCGAAGTTCATACCGAGGCCTCGATGAAAGGCTATGGAGCAGTCCTTTTGCAAAAATCACGAGACGACAATAAACTTCACCCTGTGTATTACACAAATTACGAGTTGGAAATCCTTGCCGTCATCGAAGCTTTTAAAGAATTTAAAGCTATGTACTTGCATAGCACGATGGATTCTGTTTTTGCAAGAGTATAATTACAGCTTCGAGCACAGGTCTGGAAAACAAATGAAACACGTCGACGCTCTTTCTCGTTATCTTGTAATGGTCATTTCACAAGAAGACAGTATTATTAAAAAAATAAAATGTTCCCAAGTACAAGGCGTTTAAAGGAAATTTTAAAGGGTTCTCCAATATACAATGATTATATCCTCAAAGCTGACATCCTTTACAAAATAATCAATTATGTGTTGCTAGTGTTGCCCAAGGGTATGCAAAGAGAAGTGATTAGGTAGGCGCATGAAAGAGGACACTTTGCTCTAAAAAACGAAAGATCTAATATATCGGGAATACTATAGCCCTAAGATTGAAGAGAAGATTAAGCATCACATCGCAAACTGTGTTCTATGCATCGTTATAAACCAGAAAAAGGGTAAGCAGGAAGGTGAGTTTAATCCGTTCCCAAAAAAAGAAGTTTAGCTAAGAACTCAACTAACAAAAACTATAACCATATTTTCACAGTCATTGATTCATTCTCAAAGTTTTGCTGGCTTTACCCGACGAAATCCCCCACCGCTAAGGACGCTATCTCCAAATTGGAATTGCAGAGTGTATCATTTGGAAATCCTGTCACAATAACATCCGATTGCGGTGCAGCGTTCACGTCTGGAGAATTTCAAGAATACTGTGCAAACGAAGACATTCAGCATGCAATAATTACGACTGGTTTACCCCGCGCAAATGGCCAAATAGAACGAATAATTAGTATTATTTTTCCAGTGCTAGCTAAGCTAAGTATTGAGAACCCGACAAATTGGTTGAAGTAAGTCGGAAGGGTTCAGCAAATTCTTAATTCGACTTTCAGTCGAAGCATTAACGCATCACCTTTCTCAAAATTATAGAATTGCTTGAACAGGAAGTTATCACCGATCTGTAGGAAAATAATAGAGCAATGCATACAGATAAGGAAACAAAGAGGTGAATAAAAGAGTCAGTCATCTTCATACTCTCAAAGCGCTAAGACGTGGTTACGGCAAAGCAGTAAAAATATCATTTTATCAATATATATTTTTTTCTTTTTAAATAAACTATTCTACATAAATTTTCTTTAATTATGCAGCTTGCTAGTTATCAGTGCTAGCAAAATAAAGTCGTTACGTTTTTTAGAAGATTTTAAATTTTTTGTTAAAAAAAAGGTCTAAATTCTTCGAAAATCTCGTGCTTAATAGATCATAACTCCCTCCCGTCAAACCACGTCAAAAATATATTTCTCTGTGTTATGGCCCAAAACCTCCCCTACACACCTATACCCAATTATATGTGCGCCAGGTTGCGACCTTGTCCACCAGAGCAATTTTTCTGACCAAAGGTCAGGTATTTTGTAAAAAAATTATGAATACATACGAAATTTAAAAAAAAAAATTCTACAGAGTTATTTTTGAATTATTTTAACTTTTTAACACAGAGATAAAACCAAATTTTTTCAAATCTCCTTGAAAAATGGAGTTTATAACATTTGTGATAGAATCTGTTAATATACAAATGCACTATATTGTACCTATCACATTTGCAAAATCTAAATATTCTATGAAATTTTGGTTACCCATTAAAGTTGGTAATAGCAAATATATCACAAAACAATAAGATCATAAAGAATTATGAATCCAGAATAATTAAAAATTAAAAAGGAAGTCTTAAATACAATACGTGAATGCTCATGTTTATTAAGGCATTCTTTCAAATGTAAGTTTTATTATCACATAGGCAAGGAAATGTAAGCTAATTTTTTGCTTAATTGAATAACACAATTTTGTACAACAAAAAAGCGCACACTGCATGGATTGAATTATCTGTACCTGATTATTCTTAGTACCTGTTTATTTTTGCAGAAAAACGAAAGAAAAATCAACAAATTCAAGAAAGATATCTTCAGCTAGGCCTTATAATCGACCAACCTAAATAAGGAGAAGGAAATTCAGATGATGAAAATACTGCAGGAAGATTTTTTTTAGCTCCAAGAACTGCAGCATCTATCACAGGTGTAGATTAAGAGTTAATAAGACGATTAAAAATCATATTACAAGTCTTTACATGCAGCAGATAGTTAAATGCAAAAAAAAATTGGTGATTATGCCAATAAATCAGCTGCAGTTGACAATGAAAACTACTTATGTATCATGGGAAACAAATCATTCATCATAATATGCTACCAATAGGAGATCTGTCTGCAGAAGCTCAAGAAAAAAGCAACAAAGACTACAGATTCTTTCCGGAAAATAGCATAAGAAAAACGTCTAGATGTTGTAGTAATGAAGACCTTATCACCATTTTGTTGTGTACTTTAGATCCATATATGTCCAACATTTGACAAAAATGGAAAACAACTTCAGCTGAATTAGAAGAGAGGCAACTAATAAAAGATGAAAATCAATGATATTTAGAAGAAATTTGTATAGTGGCTCTTTGATTTGCGAGTATGGGTATTTATGCAAATTAATTATTATTTATTTTATAAATTGTTATACAAATATTTAAAAATAAAATAAAACTTTAACTAAAATAGGATTTTTTCATATATAGGTCGACGCAGTTCCTGGAGAGAAGTAACATATATCTAAAAATTTGTGGGATACCCTGGCGCTGTGGTTTTGTACCCCGCCATTAAAAATTCAGATTTCAAAAAAAAAAAAAAAAAATGGGACAATTTGTTTCCATAACAATCATCAACAGGAACTTATAATAATTATTTTTGATTCTAGCAAAGAAAATAGCAACCACAAAAAGATATCCGAGGGCCAAGTCAAGCACACCGTTTTGATTGTATTCAACTATATTTTACTAAAACCGTATGCTTTTAAAATTTTTTTTTGTGCCAATAATAATTCTTACTTTATGAGATTTTGCTGAAATAACTTGAATTTTGATTTTTTTGGCAGAAGTCATTGTAATTTTTAGATTATTATGTCTCGCGAAATTTTCGAAGTTGATTTACATACATATATAATTTTGCTTGTCAATTTTATTCTGTTGAGAATTAAAATTACAATAATTTTTACAAAAGAAAGCAATAAAAAAGCCAAATAAAAATCAGATAAAAATATTATCTTATTTAAAAACAAAATAAAAATCAGAAAATAACAATGACTTCTACCAAAAAAAAAAATAAAATAAAAAATAAAATAACTTAAAATACAATTATTTCTGAGAATAAAAAATACAGTAACTTCTTGTTTTGTTCAAATCCTTCCAATAGTTTTTGCGTGATGCGAACATAGACAGGTAAACAGATAAAAAGACGTAAATTCCAAAAATAGGTGTGTTGTATTCCATGTCAATTACTATTTACACCAACATTAAACTGCTTTATATGTATAGATAAACCAAAATTTTCATCTTCTTATCATCACGAAACATTAGGAACGCGTTATTAACGAATATGTCTTTAACTTTGTAGAAGACACTACTAATTTGTCTCGTAAAATAAGAAGTTGAAAAATTAAAATTATGATGTACCAATAGTTGATGTAATTTTATGTACATTGCCGCTGTAACAATTCATACTTTTCAAGTTACATAAAACCCAAGCTTCAGCACGCTATTTTATATTTTTGTAATCGTAGCTACTTTTATTGCACAATATTTGATATTTTCTTATCTCTTCTATTAATTATTCCTCCATTTTAGATGAACCTATTTATTTAATTTTATAAAAAAAATGAAAGAAAACTCAGCTGACGAGATGTCAGATGTCGCGCGAAAAGTTTAAAGTTAACCAACTTCATACGTCAGAGAAGTTGCAAACTTATTTATGTACCCTATACTATGAAAGTACTCTTTTTCAACTTTATTTGACAGAAGTGTATAACGCGCTAAAGTGCTCAAGCGTGATATGTACTTTCACCTTTATGCTATAAGCACATTCGCCACAGCAGGCTACACGAACACATGGCACCAAATGCTGCTAGGTACATTTGCCGCCATATAGCCAGCTACACAATTATTTTGAACGCAGCAGCTTCATAATAAAAATATGAATATAGTGTATTGTAGTGATGTCACTTTAAGATATTTTTAGCGTTTTTTAAAGAATCAGTATGTATCAGTGTATGATTTACAAAATATTTAGATTATTTTCTAAGAAGCTATTAGAAGACTAAAACAATATTTTTTAAGAGTGCGTCGATTTTTCGTTTCGCTTGTCTTTAAAATTTAAAATATATTGAACTAATTCCCTTAAATGGATATGAAGTTACTCCTCCACTGTAAAAAAAAATACACAAAACAACAAAATGTTGAAAGCTATACAATTTTATGATATCTACCAAAAACACAATTCTGTTAAAAGTTAACAGGTGTCCCATACAAGAAGCCTTCTACTAATCAAAATAGACAAATTGAAATTTTCATAAGAAAAAAGTAAATACATATCTAACTAAATGTTTTCCACACAAAAAGGAATTGTAATTTTATATACGCTCGAAAACATTTCCTAGAAATGTTTAGAGCTATTCTTCGTATATTTTTGCCACCACAAATAAAATTTTTTTTATTAAAAAAATTCTTGAAAATATGTATGCATACACCTAAACTTAAAAGGCCTTCAATAATAAAATGACTAATATTAATCTTTAAATATAAAAAAAAATCTTTTAATAAATAACACAAGATTATTTAAAGTTTTTATTGTTTTTTTTTCTTCTTTTTTTTGAATAAGCACTTTTTATTAATTTACATGACGTATAGTACTGACATCACTCAACCGTCTATTGTCGCCAACAAAAATAGAAATTAAGCTGTAAACACATTCACCACAGCAACTACCGACTGCAAAATTTCTAAAATAGAAAACATGTGTGCATACGAAAATGATTATTTTGAAGACAGCAAGGCAATATGGCGAAAGGTTGTTGTCTAAACTGATTTTGCCGTGCAGTCCAATTAAACTAATTTCTATTTTTGTTGGCGACAATAGACAGTTGAGTGATGTCAGTACTATAAGTCATGTAAACTAATAAGGGCTTAAAACCTCTTATTCGGAAAAAAGAAAAAACAATAAGAACTTAAAATAATCATGCGTTATTTATTAAAAGATTTATTTATATATTTAAAGATTTTTATTAGTTTTAAAGTTTAGGTGTATGCATATGTATTTTCAAGTATTTTTTTTTATAAAAAGTACTTCAATCGTGGTGGCGAAAATATACGAAGAATAGCTCGAAATATTTTAAAGGAATGTCTTCGAGTGTATATCAAATTAAAATTTCTTTTTATATGGAAAACATTCAGTTCGATATATATTTACTTTTTTATTACGATAATTTCAATTTGTCTATCTTTATTAGTTAGTTTTTAACACAATTGAGTTTTTGGTACATATCATGATATTGTATAGCTTTCAACATTGTGTTGTTTCCAGCATTTTTTTATTGCTGTAGACTAGTATCTTCGTTTGCATTTAAGGGAAATAGTTTAATATATAATTAATTTTGAAGACAAGCGAAACGAAAAATTGACGCACTCTTAAAAAATATTGTTTTAGTCTTCTAATAGACTCTTACACAATAATCTAAATATTTTTTTAATCAAATACCAGAACTGATTCTTTTAAAAAACGCTAAAAAATATTAAAGTGACATCACTGCGATACGCTATAATCATATTTTTATTATGTAGCTGCTGCGTTCAAAATAATTTTGTAGCTGACTACATGGCGGCAAAGGTAGCTAGCAGCATTTGCTGCCGTGTGTTCGTGTAGCCTGCTGTTGCGAATGTGTTCAGAGCATTAGTTTAACTGGACTGCACGGCATAAGCAGTCTAGACAACAACCTTTCGCCTTATTGCCTTGCTGTCTTCAAAATAATCATTCTCGTATGCACACATGTATTTTATTTTTGCAATTTTGCAGTCGGTAGTTGCTGTGGCGAATGTGTTTATAGCTTCAGACTTAACTTTGGATTTGGTAATTAAAGGGTGTCCAAATAGTTTATGTGATTGTATGTATGTGGAAAAACTTTTGAATCGTTGTAGGCAGATACCTGAGAAACTGTAGGAATAAGTGCACAATTTGAATTTAGAAATTAAATGGTACCTTGATAATTGATGCCATCTGACCTATAAGTTCACAACTTTGTCTGATGGCCGAACTTTTTAGCCGTTGTAGATTGTTATTTAAAATTTATTTTGAAGTTTTTTTTATTTTTCAGGCATTATTGAAAGTAATTATTATTGTCTTTTAGCTATTGAATACAACCAAGCGAATTTTTAGCAGGTTATCCTAACAGCCCCGGTGAATATTGTTTGCGTTTGTGTATTCTTTCCTCTTCGAATATCAAAAGTTAAAATAAGCTGTTGTCCTTTTTGACAGCCGAAGATAATTTGAACAAAATGTCCATATTTCTTTTGCAGTGGTGTATTCATTGTCAGTTAACCTGTTTTGAATTCGACATGATAAGAACTATTTTCTTCTGTCAGATGCTAAATTAAATTGGATATTTATGAGAACCCAAGTTAATTACTGAATTTAAAATTTAATTGCCCCTATCAAGGTTTATGTATGAGCATAGCACAAGACGAAGTAATTAATATTTTATTAATATAATGAGATCTATACGGCTATTTTTGCTGCATACTACATTCACCGCCAGAAGCAGTGTAAACACTTTTGATTAGAACTTTATTTTACAATAGTGTATTTCTCGTTCTTTTTACATCACTTGGACTGTTAAAAATTGGTTTCATACATTTTAATTTTGTTTATTTTTTCCTGATTCGGTTACTTGTTTTCTGCAAAGTTTTATGGGTGTAAATTTTCTTAGGCAGTGGCAATACGGCTTACTAAATCTCCAGATCTTCAGGTAGCAGAACGCAAGAAAACTAGTTAGAACACGCAAGCGGGCCAGGGGAGTAGTTCCTATTTTAATATTAGATTAATTATATTTTAGAGCTTTTCCCAACTCTTAGTTGTAGATCTGTGATCGAATAATCTTAAAAGTGATGTGATTTTAAAGTAAAGTTTATGCTAGTTTTGCGCTGATTTAAAAAAAAGAAATATCAGCCTTCAAAAAAAAAGTAAATAAATCTACTTGGCTTATGTTTTTTTTTTTTCAAAAAATTGTTTAAAAAACGCGTATCGTGATTTTTGAAAAATAAAAAAATATTGTTAGGAATGATATTTTGGAAGCAAGTATTTTAGGATTGATTTCTGATTTCCTATTATTTCTAAAATATTCTTGTAATCATATCAATAATAAAAACCTTTTACGGTGTAATATTTGTATTAGGCTTGACAGACAAAAAACCTAAATGTTAATAATAACATGGACAAACTACGATTTGCTTATAAACCAAAAAGTTCTTTAAGCACAAAAGATAAAGTAGAAAATGATTAAATTGGCACAAAAAAATAATAATGAAGAAGAAGTCAGCATAGTAGGATATAGAAAGTAACAGAAAGGAAACGGTGATAAAAGTTTTAGAGTGGCGAGATACTTGGCGATATTTAAAACACTTAGCGATATTTTTGGTTATTTTTAACCCGTCTTCGCCGGAAAGCAATCAACCACTGCCGGCACTGGAAAGAGTATCAGTAACTATGCCAGATATATTCTTTCGAGCAAGTGTAGTTAAAAAGATTTAAGCAGATCTCAACATATACAAGTCCCCTGGTCCGGATAGAATTCCAGCACTGGTCTTGAAGCTGTGCTCTTCGACGTTAGCGCGTCCATTAGCAACATTTTTAACAGTTTGTACCATGTGGGTGAGTTCCCATCAAGTTGGAAGGTTGCTTATGTAACACCAATCCCCAAAAAGGCAGAGGCTAGCAACCCTGAAAATTACCACCCAATCGCAACTTGCTCTGCACTTTCCAAAGTAATGAAAAATATGCTTAATTTCCATGTTGTGAAATATCTGGAGTCCAACAACTTACTCAGTGACCTGCAATACGGCTTCCGTAGGCCACGCTCTACAGGTGACTTCTTGGCCTTTCTTTCGGAAAAATGGTGTCAATCCATTTACCATTTTGGCGAAAGTAACGTGGTGGCTTAGATATTTCCAAGGCGTTTAATAAGGTGTGCCAAGGTACACTCATATCAAAACTTATTGTTTTTGGTGTCAGTAATAGCTTCACTCGACTTATATCGAGCTTTCTCAGGGATCGCACTATACGAGTTGTTATAGATGGGATCTCATCAAGCGAGTTCAAAATAAATTCAAGGGTACCGCAAGGTTCCGTCCTTTCCCCTACCCTATTTCTTATTTTTCTTAATGACCTTCTACGTCAGATTTCCAACGCTATATATTCTTTTGTAGATGACAGTAGCATATGCCATTCATTTTCGTTTTGCAGCAGACCAAGCCTTCAGGAAATTGACGCTATAAGAAAGCACATGGAAGATACCCTTAATCACGACCTTTTGGTAATTTCCGAATGGGGCTTGGCGAACAGGGATCAGCTTAACGCTCATAAAACCCAGTGCAGTGTGCTTTCGCTCAGGATGTTCGTTGAAACAAGCATATTTTTCATGTCGTAAAAGAAGCATTCAAGTGCCTAGGTTTTCTGAAACGGTGTAAGAAATACTTCACTCCATCTGATCTCCTTACTATCTATATCACCTTTATCAGACTGAAAATAGAATACAACTCTGATGTATGGGTCGGTGCTTTAAAGTCTATTTTGGAGTTACTCAACCGCGTGCAGGAGAGAGCGAAGAAGCTCATCGGTAACAGTAGGGTATCCAGCTCTTTTGACTCACTGGAGCATCGACGCAATGTGGGGTGTGTTTAACTGTTTTATCGCTCTTGAAACCCGTTATTTCATACGCGCAAAGCGCTCTGCAACAAGATTGCATTCCTTTGTGGTCGATTTGCCAGTGAATCGCACTACGCATTACATAGAAAATTCGTTTTTTAGCCGTACAGTTCGTATGTGGAATAAACTCCCTGCAGAGGTCTTTCCTGCCACTTTCAATGTGCATAGGTTCAAATCAAATGTCCACAAGCACTGCTCTCTTTATCCCCCTTCCTACAACCTAATTTCCTAGTTCTGGCACAACGCTTAGAAATTGGAGAGGATGTTAATTACTATGACTGTTATAATAACAATTATAAGCATTAAAAATTTGAAAGGGTGTCCCAATAGTTAATTTAATTTGATGTATGTGGCCAAACTTTTGAACTGTTATAGCCAGAAATTTACAAAGAATCTTTTTTGCTAAGTCCGATATAGCAACAAGTATAAAACTTGAGTTTAGAATATAAAGTGTGTTTCCATATTTAAAGTAAATTGACCTATTTGGCCCTATCGTTTGAACCGTTATATACAAACACTTGAAAATGAAACAGAATGTCCACTACTTTGTCTAGTAAACTAAGATGTATAAGTATTTAAAATTATTAATAATAGGGTGTTACGATAGTTTCTTTTATTTGATGTATAATACAAAACTGATGAACAGTTGTAAACAGAATTGAAATTTGCATAGAACTTTTTTTGATAAGTCCGCTATAAGAAGTAGCAAACTTAAAATTAGGAATTAAAGGTTGTCCCTATAACTGATGTAATTTGACCTATATGGACCTGTCTTTGAAACCATTGAGGACTCTTGAAAATTAGATAGAAGCTAAATTAGAAATTAAAGGGTGCCCTAATAGTTGTAATTTGTTGTATATGGCCAACCTTTTGAACAGTTATAGATTAACGCTTTGAATTTAAACAAATTTTGGTTTACTGTGTCAGCAATAGAATGTGTAAAAAATAAAGAGTGCATTCATATTTTGTTCTACGACATGTAAAAAATCCTGATGAAATCTTTCCGGAATATGATATAATTAATGTATTATTGCCGTCCTAAAGAAATATTATTTCAAGTTTGTCTGTGTTAATGTTGATCTTTTTTTTTTTGTGCAAGAATTATATAATTATCTATATGATAACATTGTAATCAAAAAAAAAAACACAGGACGACTTAAAATGTAAGCATAACGCCGAATAAAACAAGTTCGCTTTGACTTCTATGAATGAATGAAAAATTTAGATATACATTTTTTCCACTATTTGTGGTGAAGGGTTATATCAATCGTTGAAAATCAACAACAAGAGCAACTTAAAAAAAGGTTGATATAATATTTATTTTTTATTTACTTCTTTTTACATGCAGAGGTTTGTGAGATTTGAAAAATATATGAATTTTTTTTTTTTTTTTTTTGCAAAATGCGGTTACAAAAGTAGACTTCCTGTCTATTAAACACACAAATACGAATAAACAAAAAACAATCTGATTCTTAACCGCTTTCAAAAATTCAAAACTTCAACAGCATTTGAATTAATAATTTGGGAGAAAAAAAATTTGATTTATGACAAAGGAAATTTTCAGGTAAAATGGCCAACAGGTTAAATTTAATAATTTCAAGGTTGAAGAGCTTCAAAAAAGAACGGGTAAAATAAAAACTTTTTTTTTTTTTGGTTTGTATGGTACGTCACGTTCCAATTCATCAGCTTCAGGTAAAAGTTTTTGCATTCATTTATTTCGAATACTAGGGAATATATTAGGCCAGGATTTCGGTTACCAGGTTACTTTACTACTTTCATCTTCATAAAATTTATATAACCTGTAAGATTTACATTTTTACATAAGTTTTTACATGAAGTAAAACTTGTAAAATACATATTTTTTAATGTAAAACATATCAGAACAATTAATTTTAGTAGTTTTTGTTTAATTTACATCATATGTAACAATTTACACTGTTTACACTATTTTTTACATCATGTAAAATTTGTAATTTACAATTTTTTTTTTAAACCATGAAAAGAAAAACTACTTTTTAATAAAAATACAAATATATGCAATAAAAAATTATTTTTTACAAAATGTAAAGAATGTAAAAATTACAATTTTATGCCAAGACGAAGTAAAATTTTATACATATTGGACTTTCTTTATTATACATCATTCTAATTTCTGTATTTGCGTAGTTTGTAAAAATTAAGCAATTTATTAAAAGTTTCATTAGAATTTGCCATAAATTTTTTTCAACAAATTTTACGTAAGTTTACAGTATTTACCCGACTTTCAAAATCAATCACTGTCTATCAGTTAAAATTGCAAAAAAAAAAAACGATTTTTGTTTTATTAAAGGAAAGTTTACATTGTTTACATAATTTTTAACGTAAGGTAAATAATAAAATCACACTTTAAAGAAAACAAAATTTATTCAGAAAAAATATTAATTTTTTACATGGGTTCGAATCAGGTAAAACCGTATATAATTTCATGTCCATATAGCTATTTCGAATTTACTTTGCTAAAACAGAAACTTTTACGTTATTTACCTACACATTACGCCGTGTACACAATTGTTTACATTTTGTAAATAATATTTTTTTCGCATTTAAATTTCAAATAGACCTAAATATTAAATAAAACAATTCATTTAATAAAAAAAGAAAATTTCGCAGCGAAATATATTGTTTACTTGAAGTAAAACAGTGTAAAGGCTTCAAATATTTCGAGTCAACCACATTATATATCTACATATATAGCTAATTCGGATTTGTCATGCAAAAAAGTAATTTTTACGTTATTAACCTAAGGTTTACACCGTTTACACAATTATTTACATTATGTAAATAATATTTTATTTACACATAATACCCAAAAAAAATTTAAACTAAAAAAAACAATTCATTTAATGAAGAAAACATAATTTTGCAAAAAAATTATTATCTACATGAAGTAAACAATATGCAAACCTATAATTTTTTATGACACCTATGTAAAATTTTATATGCTTTAATGGTTTCAAAGCTACTATAAACTAATCATGCTAACACAGAAAATTTTACATAATTAACATAAAATTTACAATGTGTACCCAATTTTTTACATTGCGTAAATAATATTTAATTCACATTTAATATTTAAAATAGTTTTAGTACTAAATCAAGCAGTTAAAAGAAGAAAATATCAAAACGAAATATATTATTTACATGAAGTAAAAAATAAACGTAAAAGCTTTAAATTCTAATTCAACCACGTAAAATTGTATGTGTTCTATGTCTATATATCTACTTCAAATTTGTCTTGCAAAAAAGTATATTTTACAATATTTATCTAAAATTTACACTGTTAAAGAAATTATTTACACAGTGTAAAAAATATTTAATGCACACGTTAAACTCATAAGAGACTAAAATTTTTAAAAAACCAATTCACTAAAAAAAAGAAAACATATTTTGCAAAAAAAAATGATTATCTACATGAAGTAAACAATATGTAAACCTAAAATTTTTGAAGACAACCAGGTAAAATTGTATTTTTCCTGTAAAATAACCATATAGTTACTATGGACTTAATTTTTACGTTATTTACCTAAAGTTTACACTTATTAAACAATTATTTACTTAATGTAAATAATATATAAGTCACACTTAATACTCACAATAGATTTAAATTTATAATAAAACAAATAATTAAAAAAAGAAAACAACATTTTGCACAAAAAAAAATATCTACATGAAGTAAACAATATGTAAACTAAAAATTTCTAAAGTAAACAGGTTAAAAATTTGCCGTCCTAAAGAAATATTATTTTAAGTTTGTCTGTGTTAATGTTGATCTTTTTTTTTTGTGCAAGAATTATATAATTATCTATATGATAACATTGTAATTAAAAAAAAAACACAGGACGACTTAAAATGTAAGCATAACGCCGAATAAAACAAGTTCGCTTTGACTTCTATGAATGAATGAAAAATTTAGATATACATTTTTTCCACTATTTGTGGTGAAGGGTACAACAACATAGCATAACAAGCTTTATTTTATAATTTTGGAATTATTTTTAAGACCTATTCTATAATGAAGGCACATAAAAAAATAAATAATAGGCCTATATTAATTATTCAATACATTTCTTTAAACAGTTTATATGGGCTTCTTGAGCTCGACCTGAAGGGTCTTCTGGACAGCCCCAATCCTGTCGTGGAGCCCAATTTGCAACAGTAAGAGCTGCTGCTTTTCCAGGAAACTTTTCTTCAAAAAGACATCTATAGTAGAAGCCTTCTTTAGTTTTTGGAGTATTAATTGGGAATCGTATAGCTGCTTTGCCGAATTCCTCATCAGAAATGTGTTTGGTGGCAAAACGGGGCAATGTTTCAATTAATTCGTAGCCAACACCATCGGAAAATTGTTCTTTTTGACGCCAGAGTACTTCTGCTGGAAGGTAATTGGTTTCAAAAGCCTTGCGTAAAATAAATTTTTCCATTCGATTACCAAACGCGCCATTATAATAATTGAGCGGACCGGGTATTTTGTCTTCCGGTCTAATCGACATAACAAAGTCGACCAAATTTGTATCTAGAAAAGGAACTCTAAGTTCCAGGCTCTGAGACATTGTCACTTTATTCGCACGCAGAATATCAGAAACGTGCAACTGATCGACTCGTGCTCTCGTCTCCTTATGAAATTCTTCATAATTGGGGGCCTTAAAAAAATATAAGTACCCTCCAAATATTTCATCAGCACCTTCTCCCGACAAAACCATTTTGATACCAGTACTTTTTACGCGTCGGGCCAAGTAAAACATAGGCAGACTGCAACGAACTGTTGCTATGTCATACGACTCCAAGTGATAGATTAAATCACGGACACCATCAAGACATTCTTCAACAGTAAAGCAAACTTCGGTATGATTGCTATTGATATGATCTGCTACCATTCGAGCATACTTGAAGTCTGGCGAACCCTTAATGCCAACCGAAAACGTACGCAAACGATAGTTGGGATCTCTTTCTCGCATTATTTTTGTAGCAATGGCTGCAATCAGGCTTGAGTCGACACCACCCGAGAGCAATGCTCCAAAAGGTACATCGCACTGCAAATGTGAACGTACTGCAGACTCTAAATGTTCTTGTAATAAATAAACATTTGCTGGTTCACAAGGAATTTCCTGCTGCCATTTGCGACTGTAAAATCGCTGAGGATTTAAGTTTTCTCCCAACTGAGCCATAATATAATGTCCTGGCGGAAAATTATTTATTTTGGAACAAAACTCTACCATGCACTTCATTTCCGATGAAAGCCAAGTATTTCCTTCTGGGTCCATTCCAATATACAGCGGCATGATGCCATATGGATCGCGGGCAATGAGCACAGTTTTAGAGCTTTTATCGTAAAGAACAAATGCAAACATGCCGGTAATAAGCTCAAGTAGGCCTTCTCTAAAATCTTCATATAACTCAACGATCACATTACAATCACTCACTGGACGATAGTGAGGACGTTTTTTTAAAATTAATTTCGCTAAATCAAGATAATTATAAATTTCAGCATTGGCAATCAAAGATACATTTCTATCTTTGGAATACAAGGGCTGACGACCTGTTTTCACCCCAATAACGGCTAGACGTTCGTGAACAAGGGCTACACCGTCTTCTGCTATAGTTGCCACGCCCGTTTCGTCAGGACCTCGATGGCGTTGTTTTCCGCTCTGACGATAAGCAAGCTCACGGAGTGTGTGAACGCATCCACGGCACTTTGTTGGCAATATTGGTTGCTTATCCTTCGAGAGGATTGCGAATATTCCACACATTTTTCATGCGACACTTTAATACTTTTTATTGAATACAACTTTCTCTGTAGAGGTTAAATCTTGACTAGGTTTCTGCTTTTTTGTATCTTCTTTTATATTTAAAATCTGCCGTGCTTAAATTCCTTGTTCCTATTAATAATTCGAGTTACTTGCTTTGGTTCTGTAATTGCTGCTGTTTTATAATCTAGTTTTTTTATTGTTTGTTTTGTTGTTTTACTGCTAACGTTTCTTAATCAATATTTTTTAACCTAAGATGGGTCATTCACATTGTTATATGTTTTTAATATAATTTAAATAGCAACCAGTTAAAAAAAGGATTGATTTAAATAGCCAAATTAACCGTGTTTATGTTGATTACAAAGCCAGATTGAGAAAGATAAAATCTAAAGCCACATCTCATACTATTCATCATCGTAACTTTTTAGTGTTCCTCAATACTGGAACATGGACTACATTTTTAATGGCGAAAAGCTCCTCTAAGCACTACTCACTACTTTAAAAAAATACCGCTAGGAACGACGCGATATCAATACTAATTCTGCAAAAAGTCTTTCTTAATTAAAGAAAGAATCGTTGGAAAAGAGACTAATTACACTTTTCCCTTAATCCAAAAAAAGACTTAAATAGTAAAGAAAGGGCTTGTAGTATAGCTTAATTCTAGAAAAATGGCATTTCTTATAAAATACCTGGAAAAACTCGACGGATCTCTACAATAAGACCTGTCGCATGTAGGCCTCCTATCTTCATTCCGAATGAAGATGACGTTAAAACAGTAATCGACCCTAAATATATTTATATTTACAGTTAATGCTGTTCTGCGCCTTTAATGCTATTTAACGTAAAAGATTAAATCGGTTACTCTGAGACTCTCTAATAATTAGTTAATAAAGAATCTAAACTGTTTTTTTAAATGCGACTATAATCATCAGTGTTAAAAAAGATCTCAAGAAAAAAAAATTGTTGAGCACTTTTCATCGACTTTGTTCAAACATTTGATGAGATATGTTATGTAGGTATCCCAAAATTAAACTTGATTTTTTGGATGCTGTTTCGATTCGTACTTAATGATGTGTGATTTTTTACTTGTTCTTCAGTCATTTAGGGTAGTATATTAGCGCATAATCTAATGCCCACCAAGATAATTGTCCCCACACTGGCTTTCTTTGATAACACGACTTAATTTAACAATCACGACAGTTCTCGTGCAGATACTTTTACACTTCTGTACGAATTAAGTACCTAATAATGTCTAAGCTAATACATTATGTCCAATACCTCAGTAAACATCTTGCTAGACATTTATTTTGGAAAAACCGCATAGAAGCGGAAATTGTTAGACTTAAAAATTGTCACATATAGAAATAGTTTTTATATATTTAAGCAAAAAAATAGCGCTGTTGTTAACTATATTATTTTTAGTAATTGGACAATATTTGTTGACAGATGAGTTCAAACTTCTTAGCGGAAAAAGTTATCCGTCCTATGTTAGAAGATCTCCAAATGAATGTCTAAGACCATTAAGGATGGAGGTTTAATAATAATGTTTAAGACATGGTTTTCATATTGCGAAGTGGGTCCAGATCATTTAACGTTATCATATTTTAAACTGTGGTGTTACTTAATGTTTTTGTTTTGAGTTTTCCAACTAGACAAAGACCAAAAATTTGAGCAGAAGAATGTTAGTCGGTAGTCTATTGACTGTAATATTAAAAATATAAAATGATCTGCACAGTCTGCTGACGCAAGCCAAGTAAATAATCTTTTGACTTACGTAAAGAAAAACGTCTGTAAATCAAAACCTCACACTTTCCTTATTGCCAACAAAAGCCCTGAAACAAAATATTACTATAGAAACTTCATTTTCTTTAGTGTGCATTTAAAATATTGTAACTTTTTGTTTTATATAATTTGATAGTGCCATTATTTTTACCGTCAAAATATTGACTATTGACCATATTTTGTAATTTGTATCAATAAAAGTTAATAAATGTAATAGTAACCTTTTTAAAGTTTCTTTTATTCCACTTAAGTATTTTTGGAATAATTTGTAAACAAGAGCTAAAAACTAAAGCAAGATTAGACTTTTCAGAGTTTTTTAGTACGACCTGCTTTGAAATGGACCCGCACTCAATAATAGATTGTGCTGAACCAAGAAAAATATTGTCGAAGAGAATGCAGAGATTAGTTAGATATGTCAATGTAGTAGCGTTAAAATGGCAGAACCACAACGCAACGTTGCTTAAATCGGACAATGAGTTTAATACCATACTGTCATCTATGCTAAGAAGCTTTAAATGATGTAAATTTCTTCTTGTCAAACTTCAAAACGCTTGTAAATGTGTTCAGTCTAAAGACGCATAAATGGAACATTAATGTATGCTTTTATGAACATAATTGCTTGTTTTCTTTCTTTCAGACAAGAATCTATCATTGTTTCCAATTTCAATAATATCGGGTAGCACATTTAAGATAAGGAATCCAAAGCCTACACATAAACAAACATATAAAAAATAAATGAATAAAAAACAAACAAATAAAGAAACTTGTTAAAATATTTGTGAAACACATTTCAAACATAAGTATATTATATTATTTATCCAAAGGATAACTAAGTTAGTCTATTGCGTCAGTGAATGATTGATAATTCTCTATCAAAGAAAAATAAAAATGATTATAAATGATTTCTTTCCATTTAATTAATGTTGACAGCTCTGGTGGGAATTATATTCTTATGAATTTAAATTTTTGAATAATTCATCAATAAAGTTAATATATGCACAATATTTATTCACAGATAATAAGTTGAGTTAAATAAAAAAGAAAAGAAATCGTACATTTTCAAAATTAACTAAAACGTGCTTTAGGTTTTTAACATAATTTAGTACATTCATCCATAAGTTTTTAATCTGTCAGAAATAAAACGAGAGAAAAGAACGCATGATATTGTCATTACATTCTTATCTTATGAAATTTTTATTTGCAATATCATTAAACGATCTTAGAATTTTTGTTTCTTCACGTTGATCTTGAAATAGATTTCCGCGACTAAACTAACTATTTATATATGTACGTATTTCATATGTCTATGTATGCTTCTGTTTCGATTCTCAAGATTGTCCAAATCAGTTTACAAAGATTTTTTTATTGTTTTTGAAATGCTTTTGCGTTTAATTGCACTTTTAAGCACAAGATGCAACGGTAATTATCACTTCTAGCCGCATTTATGCTTAGAATATGATTAAAGCTGCAAATTGCTCAAAAAAATTTAAAATTTACAATATTTGGAAAAGTTTAAAATATATTTAAATTTTTTGTAATATAGTTTTATTTTGTAATTTTTGTATTTTACTTTGTATCACAAGTTAAATACTAAGCCTTAATATCTTAACTTTTATTTTTTCACTTTGATGTTGCGTGTTTATGGTTCGGAACGGCCGCTTGTAGGAACCTTATTACTTTTTAATTAATTTAATTGCTCAAGTTATCAAGTTTTATCTCAACAAATTTTAATTTACAAAAAAAAGTATAGCAATAAAATTGTTCTTTAATATAAAAACACTTAACGGTTGGTAATTTATTCATTTTAAGCTTCATAAATAATTTTCTTAAATGTGACTGTTTAAAGCTCAAAAACGTAATGTTAAAAAATAATATGAGAACTGCTTCTATTGTTTTAAAATCTTGAATTAGTTAGCATTTATTTAAAAACAAAAACTAATGAATTGGATTTTTTAATTCTAATTAGGGCAGTAAAAGAGATTATTATATTAACAAAGCTGCTGCAGTCACGGGTGTAAGCACGTTGACTACAAATCAGGTTGGGAAGGGTTCAACCCCTGAGGAAACCAAAAAATAAAAATATGTTTTTTATGTTTAATAGTATAAATACTTATTCAGAAATGAACAGTACAGCCACGCCGCAGCCTCCTTCGTCAGACTTCTACGTAGCAGATTGGCCGGCGAAGTAAAATAACTAATAAAATGGCTATACTTTCACCACTTATCTTCTCTCTTTTCTATTCCTTTCCTTAAATAATGAAGCACGATTACACTAATTAAATAGGCATTGTTGCCTGAAGCGCTACTTCTTCTAAAAGATGCAATTAAGATTGATTTTACTTGTTTTCGATTCATTGTTAAAATAACTTGCACAGCAAAATGTGTTTGTAAAAAAATCTATTTTTAAAAGACAATTGACAATATCTTTAAAAAAATTCGTCTATTAGTCTTTCGCTAATAGAAAAATAATTAATGTTGTTCTCTCATTGAACAGTGCCTGCCCAGATTTCTTTACACTATTTTTTAGGACATATGGCGGCGCTTGTCACTTTGGTTTGCAGGGTTCTGAGAATAAAAGATAACAACTTTTAAAATAAAAGGGCAGGAAATGGAAAACAATAATAAAAAACATTTGAACTCATTTCTATAAATATATTAATTAATAATAAATACATATATTCATAGAAAATAACAATTATTTAAATTGGTAAAATAGTATTCTTTTTTATAAGAAAATTTTGTAAATAAGTTGAAACGTGTGATGGCAAATGAAAAAAATGCGAAATAAGAGCGCATTCATGATTTTGAATCCTTTGCAAAGCTGAGATTAGACTAAGGGGAACATATTAGAACACCCAACGCAATTATGTGGCAAGTAGAGAAGAGCTCTATCGCATCAATAACATGCAGGACCAAAAACCTGAAAATTATTAGGAACCAAAGATTTAAAATAAATAATTTTTTATTTTTCTATTTTGCGTTAGGTTTCTTATTAATTGTTACTTTTTATAGAGAAGAGTAAAATTAAAATATGTAGATGTATAAATAGATAATTTTACAATTCAACACTACAGCAATTTAGGAGGAAAAAGCTGACATTGCACGATAAGAAAAGGAAAAAGGCATAAAAAAAAATTTAATATTCCATCTATACCGCATATCGAAACAACACCAGTCTGCACTAAAAATTACAGACTGACTTATACCTATTAACAAGAAATCGCAAAGCAACATTATTGGCCTTTTTATTTTTATACCCTTCAACATAGTTGGAAAGGGTAACTCTACAATAAGGGGTATATATTATTGACCCTTATACATAGGGGTTTTGATTTAGCGATGTCCCTGATCACGTTTAAATCAGTTTTGCCACATCCTAAGATGAGCTACAGAAAAGTATGGCCACTATTTTATTAGATAAATTTCGATAGACGTACTATCAACACCCGTATGCTGTTTTCCTCACGTTTTTTAGATATAAATGTGCTTTTTTTGTAGTTATTAGGATTCGGGATACGGGAATTCCCGTGAAAAGCTGGAAGTTTAAAATCATTAGCACTTTCAAAAAATACTCTGATTGTTTTACAAATATTTTAGTTGTGAAATTAAAAAATTGTTAAATCTGTGGTTTCCAGTTTATTATACTGCATAAGATATTTAACAAACCAAAAGCTTGTTGGAAAAGGAATTTGAGCCACTAACATTCAAACAGATAACACGGCACAGTGGGGCAGAATAAAAATATTTAGGAAATAACTCAGCCATTTTTAAAGGGCAAGACCGATTGATCAGGAACGGACATAGCAGAAGTTTTTTCAAGCTTAATTTTTGAAGTTGGGTATCATACACATTCCAGGGATGATTGTTAAAAACTATACATGGTCCAAAAGACTCATCACCTACAAAATGGTGCTTTAACCTGTACATTTATGTTAAAAAAATTTTAATATTAAAATTTCGATACCCTGCCCAGTTTTTCAAAATTCTGGATAAAATGTTAAGTAAATTTATTTTAATTTTTTCTTATAGGTAGCGAGCAAAATTCTAAATATTCTGGAAAAAATGTGAAGATTATATTTTTTCCGGCTTAAAAAATACGATTTTCAATTTAAAAAATACAAAATTATTGCATTTTTGTGTATATAAGCATAAAACCGGCCACCAATCGAATTTGTTAAATAGCAAAAACATTAAGCGGAACTCACTCTTCGTGGCATAACTGCAAGTCTAGCAAATATGCAATGACTTGAGTGAGCGTGAGTATCTGTTTTTAACGTAATGCAAATTTATTGTAACAGCTAATTTTGAGAAACAGTATTAATGTTAGATTTATAAATCGTAAAGCTTTTATTAAAATTATTTTATATACAAGCCTAAAGAACAGAAAAAAAATCATGAACTTTTTGGTTAAAAATGTTGTTGACTAAATTGTATTAATGGAGATGAAAGCTCTCGAAGGTAAGTCAATTTTAAACTGTTATGCATCAAAAACTAACAATTTTATGCATAGATCCATATAAGGATTAATCAGTGGACAACATTTTAGACGATCTTATTGAAAACGTTATTTCAGTTGTTCCATTCCGACGTGGATTTTCAGATTTGGTTCCTAAACCGGTGACGTGGTCCTTACATATCCTTACACAGTTAGATTATAACCAATTTTTCAAATGCTATGAGTTAATCGACCAGAAATAAATGCTCTTGTTTCCCTTATTTATGTCTGGAGAAGAAGCAACATTAGGAAAATTGCATAAATTTTCGAAATTAGAGATGGTGGCACGATTGACAAAATAACTCGACGAATTTTTAGCTCGTTTTTAAACATGCAACCAAAATACATATCTTGGCCTAATGAAGGTGAAAGATATTAAATTGTTGCCAAAACTTATAGTGACTGCCCTTCTGTATTGGCCAGTTATTAGCAAGGTGTGTTTTTTTTTCTAGAACGTATAAATATTCCATCAAAGCCCAAATGGCTTGCGATTTTAAATTACGAGTTAGGCATGTTGTTGTAGGGAATCCGGGAAGTGTACATGACACATCACTGGATAGCTGGCGACTCAGCTTATTCATTATCAAGTCATCTTATAACACATTACCGGGCAAACTCAAATCAGATGGACAGCGAAAAACAAAAACACTTAAACAGAAAATATTCGTTCCAAAGCCAAGAATTTTGTTGTCAATGGGTCGTTGTCTGCAGTATTTTGCACAATATTCTTTTGGATTTAAGAGGGACAATACTGGACATTATTGAAGAGTATCGAGATTATGAACCCTTCGAACAATCTGATGAAGAAGACAAGCCATTCATAGTTTATTATTTGACAAATAACATTTTCATTACAAAAAAAAAACAATTAACAAACTAAATAAAAAGTAAAAGACATATATAAGTATAAGTAAGTATGTATGTAATAACAATTCATTTAAATAAAAAAACCAAAAAACATAAAAATCATACTGTACATATGTGCATATTTATATATGTGCAGTATTTTTTGCTTTTTTATATATATAAAAAAATAGTTTTGCTATTTGCAAAACCATCTGGTGAAAAACCTAAATATGTACTAGAGGTCTGCATCGAGTACGTTTTTGATGTACATGTGAATTTTATTTTTTTTTTTTTTTGGATTACATCACATACTTTTCTTCTCTATCACAACACAAATACCTACAAGCATGTACTAGCAGCCAAATATGTTCCTTAACAATTTCACACAGAAAAGTATAACCATAAATATATGTGACCTGAGAGAAATGGTACTGCTAAAGTTATGGCCCTTTTCTTGGGACAAGGAACTTATGTGTGAAGAAGAACAAACTAATAATACCAGGTATCTGCTGATGGCATTTACAACGTACATTTTATATGCTCGCTTTTATGTATAAAAATAACATAAGAGCAATTGTTTAGAAGTAACCACTTATTTCTTACTTTTAATTATTTTTTCTTTTTTTTTGGAATACAGGTTTTTTAGTATGCTTTAAACATAAAAGCGTGAGGTTTTTTAATAGCTACGAACTATTTATGTTAATTTTATTTTCAATGAATGAAGTTTTTTGTTAGGGCTAAACCAAAAAGGACGACAAAAATCGTACACATATAAATTAATTGCATATGTAAAAGCGTGGACTTTTCTTAATGAAGGTCTAATAATACGTAATATAAAGTATATCGATAACCACCAGTAAATCACAGGTAGATTAATACTTGAAATAAAAAAGCCAACAGAATAGAACAATGTTAAACGAACGCATCAAAATCTACCCGTATATTATTTTTCATGTCATAATGACTTAAAAATATTTGTGGGTTATAAAAAGTTTTTTTGCACCTAATACGTTTTGAATTTCATAGAGATAACATTTAAAATATTTGTATTAAAACTAAATGAATACTTTTTTAAGGAAAATATTTTTTAGACTTGATTTTCCTTTTTTTTATCAAACAAATTTATCGTTCAGAAATTTTCATACATGTAACAAAAAGAGAGTATGCAGTTATCAGCTTGTAGCATCTTTATGACACAAACGCTGAGTACCAAATTTAACATGGATATCGTCACATATTCTACAAAAAATAACATTCAGTTTTGAAATCATCTTATGTTCTTGACACGAGTACCTAAATACAAAATCAAGTTTTGAGTTCGTGACATGTTCCTCACACGAACGCAACTATGTACCCAATAACGGTTAAGTTCGTTAAATGTTCTTTACACCCATACCTAAATTAGCGCGTAAGACTCGACGCAAAATAACGCATGGCTTTTACGCTGAAATGACATACCTAAATAAAAGCGCAACGTTTTGTTGTGAACAGTTATGTTAACTTATCAGTTTTAATAAAAACCTATAAAATGAGATGCAAAACAGTGATAAAAACGCTAGATAAACCCGAAAAAAGCTCAAATATCATTACTCTTTCTCTAAATTCTACAAAAAATATGTAAACAACTGTAGCTAGCAGGCAACTTCATTACCTTATGCGCTGTAAAAATTGGATTTTCCAATTGCTAAGCGTTGACGCCGTGCTATTTAGGGATGATTCATACATTTTGTATGTACATGACAAATTTTGAGAGATATCTTGCGCTTTACGCACTAATTTAGGGATGGCAGTTAGTCTATCATACAAGGTACCTAAAAACGATGACCACCAGTGGGACCGTTGGCAATTTTCAAAAAGTGGCACAAAAAAGGGATTTTTTTTTTAAAGTGGCACCAAAAAGGGGATTTTTTCTTAAAAAAAAGTGGCACCAAAAAGGGGTTTAAAAAAGTGGCGCCAAAATGGAAATTTATCCGAAAAAGGGGAAACTATTTTAAAAACATAATTACTACTATTAACTTTTCATTTTCAATTTACATATAATGTTTAATTTAGTTCAACGCTTTGAAGTTTCATTTATTTACAGTATTTATAAACAAAAGCTTTAACTCAAAAAAATATTTACATATAAGGTTACAAAAGAATAAACATATACAGATTATATGATAAAGCTAAAAAATGGGTAATATACATATATATGTAGGAATTGCATGATTCTTTATTTTTGCATTACATATATTGTACGTAATTACACAATATTACTAATATTATCGTTTCTTTAAAACTGTGCATCTATAAATTTCAATAAGATCTGCACTCGGAGTCAAATCTTTCAGATCAACATCCAATAAGTTTAAATATGTGCTCATAGATTTTATGATTCGTTTTACTTTCTAATAGATTTAGTTCTGTAATAAACGCCTTTGGATCAATTATTACATAGCTAAACTCTGAAAGTAGCTCAAAATAAGGTTAGAACATTTAGTTTTTTTTTAATTAATGGCAATTTTTGAAGCTATTTCTCCACACAGTTTTTGATAACAAATTAATATTCTGCTTTTAATGTCAATTATAAAAGTTTTAGAAGCCCTTCAGCACATATTTCACTTTCAGTTTCATGACCAATACATAGTTAACAATACCTTTAACGTACAAAATATTAAGAAAATCTACATATATTTTTTATTTATTCTTTTTTTAGAAAATTTTTAAATAATTCTAATAAGATGTTTTTAGTGGGGGAAACAAGATATATAATCTGAGAAGACTCACTTTGAAAATTTGTGTTTAATTTATTCATGCTTTTAAAAATAAACACCAACGATTTTAAATAAATTTTATTTATAAATAAATTGAAAGCTTTTTTTCTTAGGACTGTACATAAATAAAAAAGTGTTGTGGAACTGCCCAGTTATCCAATGTTCTTCTTGCAACAGACTCAAAAGACAATCATCTAGTGACGCTAAGTCTTGTACTTTGGTACATTAAAAATGCTTTGTAATTCTTTAGATTCTAACAGCTCTTTTGAACTTTTAAAGTATTTAAGAATAATTTTAGGAAGTACTTCAGCTTCCTCCGATTTTCATGCTAAAGATAAGCTCTTCATTAAATTTATAGAATGGCATACGCAGTCAATATGAAATAAGTTTGACAATTTTTCCTTAGTAGTGCAGCTACACCGTTATTTTTTCCTAACATAGTTAAAGCATTGTCCGTTGCAAAATCAATAAAATTCTTTATTGTTATTCTGTTTTCTTCTAAGCCTGATAAAACGGAGTTGCAAATGGTTTCGCCAGAATCATTGCCAACCGCTTTGTTGAGAAAAAAAATTTACCCTACCTTATGTACAGTGTATATATAAGCAGCAAGTTCTTTAAAAATTAAAAATAAAACAAGAAGTGCCATATAACAAAAAAGGGTCAAAAAAGGATAAAATATATCAAAAAGTGGCAGACTTAGCTCTTTAAAAAAGGGGCACTAAAAGGGTCAAGCATTCGAAAAAGTAGCAAATTGCTACTTTAGTAGCACCAACGGTCACGCTAACCACATACTTAATGCAAGCGAGGAAATGCGAGTAACAAAAATAGCTGCTTGATAGTAAAGTATTATATTACTTTTAATAATTGTAAATAAATAAAACAGCTCTATTAGGTTTGAAATCAAATGAAAAAATGAAAAATTACATTTTTTTATCTGACAACATATTGTTGCAAAGATGCTTTATTTAGGTCATAAAAAGAAATAAAATTGTCACCAACAAAATAAACGAAATTACCTATTGTGTATGTTTACAACGCCAGAAGTTTTCACAAAAACTTCTTCATCACAAACCAAAAACAACTAGCATAAAGCAATAAAAATAAACGCAACACACGACTACACAAACACCTACATAACAACTAACTATAAATAAATTCAAAATAATAATGGAAGGTTCTGGAATCAAATAACAATCATCATGTGTCTCAAATGATAAATGCGTAGTAAAGAATTATTCTACCAACAGATGGAGTAAGTTCTAGTATATTCAAGAGCTTTAACATTGGGTATATAAAAGCAACGGCCATACATGCTGATTCATTCTTAGTGAAAACATCGACCAGTGAAGATCTCGTGTTAAGCAGTGGTGAAGTTGCTATGGCGTATTTTTGTGTACTAATCGCGAATAAGTGAATAATCGTCTAATAAAAGTGTAATTTAATTAAAGTAGTAAATAAATTGTGTTTATTTATTTTGCAATAAAAGAACTCAGTAAAATAAACGTTTATAAATTTAAATAAACGTAACAAAATTTTGAAATTTTACAATTTTAAAACAAACAAGTTTTATCGATAAATAAAAATAAATTGAACAAGTAAGAAATGGATGTGGTTCACCACAATACCCCCTTATAAAGATTCAAACACTAGTTTAGAAATGAATTCTCTTAACATTTAATTTTTTGTTAGCCATATACGCAGGTTTTAGTCTATCTACAGAAATGATTTGCTCTTTACCATTGACTAAAATTTTTAAAAATTTTTCGTATTTTTTAATTATCATGTATGGGCCAGAATATGGCGCTTGAAGTGGAGTTTTAACACTATCAAGCTTCACAAAAACATGTGTGCAAGTATTCATGTCCTTATATATAAAGGTTTTATTCTTGCTATGGTTTGTCCCGGGAACTGCTTTAATATTTGAAAAATTTTGGCGAAGTATTTTAACAAAATCTGAATGAGAGTCCCCACTAAATGAGTTGTTGAAAATTTCAGCCGGTAAACGAATTGGAGTTCCACAAACTATTTCCGCACTGCATACTCCAAAATCCTCCTTAAATGTTGATCTTAAGCCAAGAAGGATTGTTGGTATAGAATCAGTCCAATTTTCACCTCTGTGACATTTAATTGCTGACTTAAGTGTTCTGAGGAATCTTTCGACTAAACCATTTGAACTAGGATGATAAGCGGAAGTTCTTATATGTTTTGCTCCAAGAGATTTTGACAACTCGTTAAATAATTCAATTCAAACTGACCCCCCTGATCAGTCGTTATTCTTAAAGGCACTCCAAATCTGCAAATCCATTGTTCATAGAAAACTTTAGCTATAGTCTCTGCTTTAATATTTTCCAAAAAGAAAACTTCAGGCCATCTGCTGAACCTATCTATACAAGTAAGGCAATATTGGAATCCGTTAGATGAAGGCAATGGTCCCACAATATCTATATTAATATGCTCAAATCGTGCATCTGGGTTGTGACTTTTGACAATTAACACAGTTTTTGGTTCACAACCGGATATCTTTATTCATACCAGGCCACACAAATCTTTTTACTATCAACTTGATTGACGCTCTGATGCCTGGATGAGATAAACCGTGGACGTTATAAAAAATCAACTCACGTAAAGACTTAGGCACATAAGGCCGAATTAAGTCATGAGAGTCATCACAATATATATATACTGACGTGTTAGGAATATCCACTTTTACTAAATTAAGTACTGTCAGATTTTTAAGTAATTCTGTTAGTTCTTCATCACAATCTTGACACTCCTTGTTGTGCTCTGGTGATATACTTGATGGTAATATAATTGTTGATATACGCGATAACGCATCTGCAACCACATTGTCCTTACCAGCAATGTGGACAATCTCCGTAGAAAATTGACTGATAAAATCCAGATATCTGAACTGCCTCGGTGTACAAGAATCAAACTTTTTGCTAAATTAATAAACAAGAGGTTTATGACCAGTAAAAATTCTGAAATTGCGACCCTCTATTAAACAACGAAAATGTTTAATACTTCATAAATTGCAAGAAGCTCTCTATCGTAAGCACTGTACATTGTTTGAGCTTTAGAAAGTTTTTTTAGAAAAGAATGAAAGAGGTAATTGTCTTTTAAAATCCACATCCAACTGCTGTAGAACAGCACCAATGCATGTATTAGAAGCGTCAACATAAATAGAAAGTTGTGCTGATAAAGACGGGTGAACAAGTAACGCACATTCAACTAGAGAATCTTTAAATTTTTTAAAAGATGCAGTTTGAGCGTCTGTCCATGCCAATTTGTGACTTTTCTTTGGATTCCCCTTTTGAAATTCATTTAAAGGTGCCTGCAGTTAAGCTATATGAGGAATTGACGATCGATAATAATTAAGCATTCCTAGAAATCTTCGTAAAGATGTTATATTCTCTGGCTTAGGATACTGAAGAATCGCTTCAACTTTTTGTTTTTTTTTCAAACTCGCATTTACTAGGTTTTATAACGATGTCAAAATCACTAAGACGTTGAAACAATATTCGAAGATGCACTGAATGTTCTGAAGCTGAAGCAATTAGAAAATCGTCAATATAAGGGAAAACAAAATTTTATCCTTCAACCACTTGATGTATAAAATGTTGACAAGTTTGAGCAGCGTTTTTTAATCCAAACGGCATGCGTAAATACTTAAACAACCCAAAGGGAATTATTAATGCTGTTTTTTCAATATCAGCTTTAGCCATAGGAATCTGGTGGAAAGCTTTCACTAAATCAATTTTAGAAAAAATAGTTTTCTTATATAAAATATTTTGAAAATCTTTAATATTAGGAATGGGATATTAAACCGGTGTGGTGTATTTATTTAAGCGCCTATAATCACCGCAAGCACGCTATGTTCCATCTGGATTTTTAACCATATGTAAAGCACTTGCCCAAGGACTCTTGGAACAACGTATTATACCAAGCTGAAGTAAAGATTCAAACTCGTCCTTCGCTTGCTGTAATTTAACTGGATCTAATCGTCTAACCTTACAACTAAGTGGATGACAGTTTGTAACGATATGGTCGAATTCTCCACAAATTTTGTATTAAAACCTCTAGTTACACCAGGAAAATCGTTTAAAAGGTTGTAAAAATTGTTATCAGTATTAAAAGTTCTGATAGATCTAACAGGCAAGTTCTCAACAAAACATTTTGAAGAATAGTTTTTATGGTTATCAATCAATTTCCGATTTTTTAAATCCATTAATAGGCCGAAGTGCTCAATAAAATCGTTACCTAGAATAGGAACATCAACATTTGCAATAATAAATTTCCAAATAAAAACTCTTTTCAAATTTAAAGTGATTTGTAAAATCTTTTCACCATAGGTTTTAATTTTAGATCCATTTGCAGCACATAAAACTCCTCTAGATGGAATTGCATCTTTAAAATTGTTGGGTAAAACTGACACTTCTGCACCTGAATCAACTAAAAAATTTAGTTTAGAAACGACGGGATCTTTAATAAATAATCGACGACTTAGTCCAATAGCGCTAAAATCACTCATCGTCTCTAGTGATTGGCTTCAGATTTTTTCGAGTTTACCTGGAAATCATAATTACATGAAGGAATGCATCGACTTGCTTGTTCCTTAAAGCGCCGGTGATAGAAACAAATCTTATTATCTCTAGAAGAAGGACTTCGAAATCTTGCCTTTTTAGTTGATTTTATTGGGGTTGAAAGTTGAATGAGTTTGTCCAACTTACTCTCAATATTAAAAAGCAAAGAAGAATTACTATCAATGTTGCTAACACCAGAAACACCACTTCTTTGGGAAACCACTATATCATCAGCAATGTTCAATGATTTTTCTAATGTCGTAATTTTACATAACCCTCTTAAGTATTGTTCTAGATCATTTCTTTAACCAAAGTTTGAAAAGAACCTCATCTGTTATTTGATTACATCCTAGTTCTTTCATCTCGTTAAAAATGGCAACTGGGCTTTTTATTTCCGAGATAATGTTCATTAAATAAACGATTGATCTTAGATTTTTGTGCTTCTTCATATAAATTAAGAAGCTTGCATTTCAACAAATTATATTTATCACTGGGCGGTGGATTTTTAATCATGCTGGAAATTTTCTCAATGATAACTAAATCCAGCGAATCTAGAACTTTGAAGTATTTGATATTATCAGACACTATTGAAAAATTTTTAAACTTTTCTTCAGCAGCTACAAACCATAGATCTGGATTTTTTGTCCAAAATTGTGAAAGAACCAGGCTATTTGCTCTCTTATACTCGCATTCAGCAGGCTCTTGAATATTTGTAAAATTTACTACTGGTATACTAGAGGATGAAGCAGCTGCTTCCAAAAACAAATTAAATCTAGATTCTATTGATATCATAAATCGTTCCATTTTTTCAACAATTCCAACACTCTCAGGATTCGGGACAAATGACGATGAGCTCTCCATATCTACTAAATCAGTTGTAAAATCATACCGCCAAGGATCATCAACATGTAGAGCTTCCATTACGTGTGTTTCAATTCGAAGTATTTTTTCAGATTTGCGAACACTCACAGGCAGATTCCGATTCCTTAGAATATATAGAATCTCTTCACTATTGAATCTGCAGCAGTTTTCATATTTCCTTGTATCGGGGTCACCAATAAAGTATTATATAACTTTTAATAATTTTAAATAAAGAAAACAGCTCTATTAAGTTTGAAGTCAAATGAAAGAACGAAAAATTATATTTTTTTATCTTACAACATATTTCGAAATTTTACATATTTAAAACAAACAAGTTATATCGATAAATAAATGTAAATTGAACAAGTAAGAAATGGATGTGGTTCACCACAACAGCTTTGCTGTTTAAAAAAAGTTGTACCTTATTCTTTTGATACTTCGAATAAGTGTTCTTACTTCGCCACTGCACGTCTAATTTGCATCTTGCTCAAATTCTACCTTCTTCATATTTCCTTATTGCATTTATATTTCATCTCTATTTAAAATCTTTCTATTTTCTACTGTTTCTCTAATTCTTATTTTTTAAGTTCATATTTCTCCTTTCATTCTAAGACTTCATTAGTAAATTTTTCTCCTTTAAAGCAAATTCCAATGTGAACTTCTCCCTTTCAAACTCTATTTTTTCTTTTAAAAATAAATTTCTTTCGCTTTGTATCGCAGATAATTGGTCCAAAGCATTCTTAGCAGCTGATTTTTTCAGCTTTGCAGCAAACTCAGCTCTATTTTTTGGTCCTTTTTCAATAGGTTGTGTTGCTGATGAAGACGCGGCGGCCGGGGAAAGATTTGGTGGACTTGATGATGGAGATGGTGTTTTGTCGTAAACTACAACCGTTTCTGGTATACAGGGATCTTCGAAATTTTCACATACAGTGAATCAATAAAGTCGTCAGACAAACATTAAATTTTTATTGTTTTAAAGTTTTCCATATTAAAATAAGCCTCAAGTGCTTTTACTTTATATTTTTTTTATACTATATTCTTGTTCTTAAAAAAGCAAAAAGATTTTTTATTTATCTGTTTATCTTATTTTTAATTTTAGCCAAAATTTTTTTTAATTGCAAAAACGCACCAAAAAAGTAGTCGGACATACGGTAACACTTCTGTTTTTTGTAAACAAGCTTGGGCAATTACCGTTATTTTAGGTTGTCAAATGTATTTAGACATACATATATATATATATATATATATATATATATATATATATATATATATAGATACATACATAATTATTAAATGTGTTGTTCGAAAAAGTAACAGAAAGATTGATTTTAATACTTTTCATTTCAAATTTGTGAAAATGTCAAAACCTGAGTTTTACACGACTGCAGAAGTAAGAAAAATCATTTTAAAAAACTATGAAGAAGGAAAAACGGTTCGAGAGATAGGAGATATACTTGGAAGACCCAAATCAACAGTTCACAATATTATTTAAAGGTATAAGATAACAAAATCTGTTGAAAACAAACCAAAATCTGGAAGGCCAAAATTGCTTACAAATACCGATGAACGATGGATTGTCCAACAGACTAAGAAAAACCCTAAATTAAGTGCTCCAAAACTGGCAAATGAAATCTCTAAACGCATCAAGAAAGACTGCAGCGCAGAAACAGTAAGAACAGTCCTTCATAAGAAACGCTATAATGGAAGAGTAGCTCGTAAGAAGCCATATATTAGCAAAGTAAATAGAATAAAACGGCTAGATTTTTCAAAAAAGTACAAAAACATGGATATGTGGAATAAAGTCTTATTTACCAATGAAAGTAAATTTTATTTATTTAGATCGGATGGACAGTCGTACGTATGGAGAAAGCCTAATGAAGAACTCAAAGAAAAAAACTTAAAAGCTACTGTCAACCATGGAGGTGGTTCAGTGCTAGTTTAGGGTTGCATATTGGCTTCTGAAGTTGAGGAACTGTGTATAATAGATGGCATAATGGACCAAACAAAGTATTTGTCCATTTTGAAACATTTGGTTCCAAGCGTTGAAAAATTAGCTATAAAAGACACATTCCAGTATTATCAGGACAACGATCCGAAACATAAGGCACATGCTGTACGAATGTGGCTATTGTTTAATTGTCCCCATGTTCTCGAAATGCCACCACAGTCCCCAGACATCAATGTAATTGAACATTTATGGGCACATTTAGAAACCGAACTGAAAGAATATACGATTTCGAATAAAAATGATTTCGTTAAAGCGTTAAAGGACGAATGGGCAAAAATTGATCCATCTGTATGCAGAAATCTTGTTGATTCAATGCCAAAAACATTGGAAGTCGTTATAAAAGGCAAAGGACTTCCTACAAAATATTAAATGCTGATATCAATAGCTTAAGATAGATGTACTCCAACTGTCCGACTACTTTTTTGGCGTTGTTTTTTGTATGGAATGAACTTTTTGTGTTTTAAGTTAATAAATGAATTGATTTTTTTCTATTTTTTTTGTTTTATCTCAAAGAGAATATCGTACCGCTACATATTCCAAAATAAAAATGTGTTAAATATTTTCTTATTATGAAGCCTTTTGTATTTTACTTCATTTTAATGTTTGTTCGACGACTTTATTGATTGACTGTATGTATATCAAAACTACTTCCATTTTCCATTTCTGATATGACCGTACTATTAAGTGTTATATCAGTGTCAAAAGTTTGAAATGGAAACTCCGAAGATTTTCTTCCAAAAATACTATGTAATTCCACATAAAAACGACACATTTTTTAATTTGTCTGTAAATAGATACATTTGTACATACGTTTTTTGTTGATTTTGTAAAAGCAATATCTTACCATTTACAGATAAAAGTCCTTCATCGGTTTCTAGTAAGCCGGCTCCTGTAGAATTCCTTCAACTCTCGGCTTTATTTTAATTAGTCTGTCCCAGGTAGTATATTTGTGCTGGCGGCCTCTGAAAAAAATGTTTATTATCTAAATTTTTAATGAAAAATTAACAACAAACCTCAATTTCGCAATTTTCGTGCATATATTCCAAAATTTTTAATCTTACTATCCGATCACTTTTTGTTTTTTGGTTTTTGTTTAATTTGTTTCACTTTTTGATTTGTTTTTTGCACAATCATTTTCCGGCACTTAAAATCTTAAATTGAAGTGTTTTGTTTACTTTTATTTAGTTTTACAGCAGAGACCTACGCCGAGGGGTTTTGGTCACCGGCGGGAAACTGAAAAATGGGAGGCGGCGGCTATTAGCCAATGTTTTATCAGCCTTTTTTTGTAAGGCTCATACAAATAATCGGCTTGTATGAACCGTTACAATTTATTTAAACAAGTAAACAGTAAGGCAAAGATTATCGCTCACAAAAAAGTTTTTATTAGTTCATTAACTAAATAAAAGTTACCATGAGAAAAGAACTCTGCTATTAGTTAGAAAATTTAACCTTTTTGCACTGGAAAAAGCTTCTTCAGCAGCTGCACTCGTAGACGATGTATGTACATAATCACCCCTATCGTATTTGACGAAAGCGTATTTCGACTACGACAATTTTGTAATAGATTAATGATATCTGTTACGAGCTATATTTAGTCCATTACAGAACTTTTAAATAACGCTGAGTTTATGCCACGAAAACGCCAACCGCGATAAGAGTGAATATGTAGGAAGCAAACTTTGCAATATTCGTACAAATTAAAAAAAAATTTTTTGCTTGTATTTGTATATTAGGTAGTAGTGTCTAAATATACTTTATTTTAATTAAAAATAAATTTTTATTGGTAAAAATTGCGTTTTTATCAAGACTACGAGATTTATTTTCATATAAATTTAGAGTTAAAATCTGCTTCGTGTGGACACTAAGTCAAATATCAAGAAATTTCGTTTATCGAAATAAACCACTTGTAACAAGCTAAGACTTAGATATAGAATTTTAGCTATAATCATTTCATGTATTCGTTCTATTATGAAAACCGTGCCTAGAGGCCAAAATCTGTCACAATATTCTACCCAATAAATCGGATGCAACATAAATAGAAAAAAATAATCTTGACAAAAAAAAACAACTTCGAAACAGAGAGGCAAATACAAATTTAGAATGTGAAAGGGGGTAATCCGTTAGCATTTGTTCTCAATCCTCTTTACGCTTATCACCGAAAAAGCGGATAAATTAAAACATTCGTAACATTACATAACGCACATTTTAGATTTTAATAGTATGTTTTAATTTTCACTATGACAGACATAAAAGTATAGACTTCCATTTATTATCTGGCTTATAGCTTTCCCATATAAAGTATAAACCAGTTATGAATCTGTTTATTTTTTATTTATTTATTTAGCAATTATAACTTTAAGAATAAAATTCTTTCACAGTTTAATGGTTTTACATAATGGGCACCATACTTTAGCAAAAAATTGAAATTTAACATTTAATAAAACAAAATTATAATATAAAAAATTACAATATAAAATTACAATATAACTGTTTTTATCAAAAATTAAAAAAAAAAATAAATTAAAAGCAAAAAAGAAATAAAATAATAAATAATAAAAAAAGGAAAGTAAAATATAAGCAAGAATTAAAAAAATAAGTGTATTATTACTTGATGAAGAGTAAAATAGAAAGAGAAAAATGAATTAGACTATATATCTCACATAACATGTTTCCTAACTCCCCGTCTATATTAGAAATAAATTTGTTAGCAATAAGGCAATAACGTCGGCAGAGTAATGTGTCAAAATTGCTTATTACAATGGGTATGGGAACACGTATTTATATTAGCTCATAATTTCAAAATAAGCAAGCAAAGAGCATCATTGTAAAGAAAACAAATTTTCGTAGAATTCTTATTACTATATTTCTATTATTTTAAAAACTTCCTCTATACTCCAATCCTTGTTTTACAGTAGAAAATCTTAAAACAAAACAAATTGGTATAATTGATCACTTAATTTAATGTTCATACTTTTACTTGGAAATCAAAACAAAAATGACAACTGAATTTGACGTTTTATGTTCGCAATATTGTCTACATTAGACATAACACAATTTTGACATTTGCTGCAATGTATGTTAACATATTTAATGTTAATCTAGACGGGGGGTAAGGGATTTCTTAAAATTCTGCCTGTCAACAATACATTTTATGTTCGCTGGCAATGAGTTCCAGTGCTTAGTGGCATTGATGAAAAGGAATCTACTTGTGTTTCTATCTTGGTGGTATTAACAACACACCCCTGGCTGACCTGCTAAATGATATTTTACTTAACAAATAAGCCGGTGACTTGACAGTTATTAATTTGTGACGAAAAATCGAATTACACATTTTGAGGGAGTCCATTAAGCCACAGACAAGAATCATAGTTCTCCAGGATGAGATACTACTGAATCTGTGAATATCATATACATATCGCGTAGCATTGTTAAAAGATACTTCTAACTTATGGAGCGAGTACGAGCCTAATTTGCTACAAACCTCAACAGAGCTAGTAATAATAATAACAATTAGCTGTAATATAAGACGTTTCTTGATATCTGTCGTTGTGAAATTTAAGGTTATTCTCAAATTACGTAGTGATAGATACACTGCGTACTGAATTATTAATGTGCTTTTGAGAAATCTAATAAGCACATCAGCGACAAGTCATCATGTCATACATTAGTATGACATGGTAGTACAACTGTGGTTTGAACGACCCGGATTGCAGCGAAGACCGCAACAATTTACATTGAAGAAATCAATCATTTGTCGAGAGATTATTGTTTAGCCTAAAGTCACCAGGGGCAGACGATGAGTTCGTTTTTGCAACCGATATATTTCTAGCAATTTTCTATACTTTAGGGAAGGTAGAAGTTGTAAAGCAATGATTTATGATATGTGTAATAAATCCAATATACGGTAAAATTATTTTTAGAAGTCGTATATACATACCATCCTCACCAATAGCATTAGAGCAAATACTTATCACAGTTCTATGGACTCCGTCATCAGATACATTGGAGAGCTGGAATCTGTTCGGGCAATAATTAGAAGCTAAATTTTAGATTAGTCCGGTTTATTTGGATCATTCACAGAAAAAAACTCAATAAGAGTTTTAGGATCTAAAAGTCAATTCGAGTTCCCTCGGTGGTATACACTCAAACTTTTGATATTTGTCCAAATATCAATAGATATCACGTATAGACTGCTTCAGAGTCGCATTAAACAACGGACAAGAACAATTTTCGATCTAAAAAGTACACACTGGTAAATGTTGATTATTAAATAAATAAATCAGTTTATAAAATCATTTTATACAAAAATTATTTTATAGTGCATTTACATTACACCGAAATCTAGTACTTATGAGATTTCAAGCAAAATGTAGTTGATTTTGAGTAGATTTCCCATACAATTTCGCCACTAGATTTTGATAAAAATCTAGCAGTACTTTGTGGTGCAACTATGGTTTTTTCCAAAAAAATACTAAGCTGTTCAAAAAAATGACGTTAAATTGAAAATCAAAATAAAAAAATATAAAAAATTTTAATTAAAAAAACTTTAAGAAAATGGAAAGTGCAAATCAAGATAAGAATATAAGTGATTTGCAAATTGTTAACAGAGAGAAATATAATTTTTATTATGTAGTAGATATTGTTATAGGTATATGTAGATATTACACTCCTTTTACAGAAAGCGAATTTATAAGAAAAAGAAACCATGGAAGTTAGAGGAAGAGTCTCTCTTAATAACACTTTGGGGAGACTACATTGATGATTTTAGAGGGTGCCGTAAAAATAGCCATGTTTATCAAGAAATATCGGACGGCATGAAAAGTAACGGCTTCAATTTTAGTCAAGAGGAAGTAAGAGTAAAAATACACAACCTCAAATAAAGATATAGGTAGTTTCGAAAAGCGAAAAGTTGGACCCTCTGGTGGAACGCCATCAAATTGGCCGTATTTTGAAAGAGTCCACCGCATTTTAGGATATTTCAAATCAAAGTCCATTGAGTTAGTTATGGATGAAAGTATAGGTATACAAACATTTTTGTACAAAAAGATACTTTTGCTTCCTACTAATCATGTTTTTTTTAGCAGACACCCCTAGTACGTCAAATAAGTACTCAGAAGCCGCTCTTGAATCCGTAAATGATTCATCCCAAAATTCGCTGAATGAATCGTTCACTGCCCAACCACCAAAACGAAAAAAAAAGTTTCCAAACAATAATGCTGTATAAAATTCAGAAGTCAAATGAAATAATTAGAAAGGAGGTAGAGAGAAGTGCGGAGGTCGATACAAAAATAATACAACTACAGGAAGAGCTTATTGAAGTAGAGAAAGAAAGAAATGAAATTTTAAAGAGCTTGTTAAATAAATAAAAAAAGGTTTATTTGTTTTTAATAAAATTATTTACTGTGTAAAAAATTTGCAATTGCATTTCTTATTTCTTCGCATTTAGGGTTATAGTCATATAAAAAATCTTCACAATTCGGCTGACTTCATGGTGCCTCACTGTTTCCTTGCCAGTTTTCATTGAAGGTATCGTTGTTGTTGCTTAAAAAGTTGTGCAGGACACAGCAACATTTGATTATATTGTTAACATTCCAAGTCGTCGAAACCATGATTTTAAATGTCCGAATGCATTTTCAACAACCCTACGGTATTTTGACAAAGTATAATTAAATGTTTTTTGCTTTTCTGATGCATTTACATTAAACGGATAAGGTTTCATCATGCATTCAAAGAGCCGAAAATCAGAATCACCTATTAACAAAACAGAAGTTTTTACCCGGTCGTAAAAAATTGCTTCTTGTTGAAATATGGGATTTTGTATTTTTTTTCTAAGCAGAGATCTCTCAAATATAGTTGAATCATTACATCGACCTGGACATCCAACATAATATATAAAAATCTATATCTGTAGTCAACTACAGCGAGCAAAACAATTGAGTACCATCCCTTGTAATTATAATAATCACAAGTTTCCGAATAAGGGGGATGAATTTCGAAATGGCATCCATCTATTTAGAAAAACTGAAAATGGTGCAAAATTTAAACATAACCATTGTTTCATACAAAGATTATATAATATTCATACCTATCGCCCCAAAACATTGTGGAAATTCTATTTTGTAAAACCCTTTTACACATTCCTTAATTTTTGTTCCATTTTTAAAATCCGATGGCAAATGTTCTTCTGAGAGGGTTTTCCAGACCTCATTACAAAATTCTTGCAATATAATGCATACACTTGCTTGGGATACTCCAAACATGTGTGCAATTGACGCATATTCAGAAGAAGACTTGAGACAATAAAGACCGATAGCAATTCGTTTTTGAAGGGAAATACACTTTCTGAAAGTTGTATCACTTTTGCTTAAGGAAATAAGTTTTAAGGATAACAACTGAAAACTTTGGCGGCTCACCCCAAAAGTTTCGACAAACATTTCATCCGACAAATTAGGAACATCTTCCTCCCAAAAGGACCCATAACGAATCTATAACACAACATTTGTAGCAATATGTATAAAGAAACAGCGTTGTTTTTTGTTTATTTAAACTTACATGTGTCCATTCCATCCGGCTATTTACCAATTGGGTGTAGCAATACATTTGAATTAATTTTTGAAATTTAATGTTCAACCAATGCTTTCGCCTTTTCTTATGCAACAGCATTATTTCTATTTGGATTTTTTTTTTTTTTTTTGCTCTCGATGAACAAAATAATAAAAGACGTTCTTTATTTTCCATTCCCTATTGTTATTTCACTGTTTTTATTATTAAAATGAAATCTTGCTAATGTCAAAAAAACCCAGTGTAAACGATATAGATTTTAAAATAGATTTCAAATCAAATGAACTAGATTTTGGTGTAATGTAAATGCACTATTAGAGATTTTTTTTGTGCAAATCTTCTTTATTAAATTACTCTGACAATAATGAACGAGTTTGGCCGTTGTATGCACCATTTTCACAAAATTTTATGCAAAATAGTTATCAGTCCGTTATTTATCTTCACTTTGTATAAATTTGTTAAACATAAATCGCATACATGTCAAAATTTAACGGTAAGTTTTACGAAATTTGTTTTTAATATTAAACTAGTTTATAGTTGCCTATGCTCCCTATTTTGTATAAAAAGGCTGTGTTGCATCAGGACAATTTTAAATTCAAGACTTTTAATTGGAGCAGCCTAAAAGCTGGTTTCAGACATAAAAAACACTAACATAATTTGATTGATACCGTTCTTCATTTTTTGAAGTCGGGTAAAAAGTGTAACTTAACGTCGGCGGCTAAATTTTAGCCAAAATTTAGCTAAAAAAATGTCGGTGACGGCGGCTATCCAAAACCTTTGGCGGCAGCCGTTTGGCGCAGGTCTCTGTTTTACAGAGCCGAATGTAGATAGCTTTTCAAATAAATTAGACTTACGTAGGAGAAGAAAACAAACTCGGAGAATTCGAAAACTTTTTTAACAGAGTTGTAAAAAAAAGAGTATTTTTGTTGTTCATAACAAAAATGTAAACAAGATTTGACAAAAAATAAGAGTTTTTAAGACAGGTCAGAAATTGTCAATTTTTAATGTATTGTAAAATAAAAAGCTCTAAGCTTGCAGAATCTGATTTTCGGTTGTCACCTTCGCCATTTTAAAAATGAAGGAGCTACACCTAAAGCATATTGTCATTATTTGTGATGGTTTTTTAGTTATAAAAACCAAACTAAAAACCGTGCGTTATAGCCCCCAACGCCAATCGATAGAGGCTAAAAATACAAGTAGATCGTGGTATGACTCATTTTTTGAAAGACTGTAAGAAAAGAGTTAAAAATCAGCAAACTTTTTATTGTAAAAAAAAATCGATAAAAAAATATAAGTTTAGTTTTTCACTTATACCTCGGAAACTGTTTTGCGTGCACATATACCATTATATACGGTCGAAAGAGGATACAAATACGAATCGATCGTGCTATAGCTTGTTTCCTGAAAAGCTGTGCGAAAAAAATGTTATTAAGCAGCAAACTTCTAAAATTTTAAAAAATCGCTCAAAAATTTAAGTTTAGTTTTTCGCTTATATATCGGACTCTATTCCCCGTGCGCATATATTGCTATATACGATCGAAATTGAATAAAAATAGGAATCGATCGTGGTAAAGCTTGTTTCTTGGAAGACTGTACGAAAAAAGTTATTAAGTGGCAAACTTTTAGAATCATCAGTTTTTATATTATAATTGTACAAGTGAAGCTGAAAACCAAATATCTGATATCTTCAGAATATTCCTTTCAGCGAACGTTCAGCTTACTAAGAGCCTTGCCTTAGATCTTATATATCAATAGATTCTTTGAAGAAGGAGAGTGCAGAACAGACGCCAAGGTGATACATAAGCACCTCAACTTTACCCCAAATATCTTCATTGTGCAATATAAAGATTACCAAAAAATTGGAATTTCACTACACGATTAAAATTTTACCAAAATATGTAGTTTCACGAAAATTTTACTAAAAATTTTAATTTTTGCAAACAATTCTACTTGCAATAAAATATTTTTATTCCATTTAAAACCGAAAATGAAAAACACTATCAACAAAACACTATCAACAATAATAAAGTTTTTTTAAAAAAACCCATATTTGCAAAAAAAAAAAACACATTTACACTACTGAGTAATTTTTTACCAAAAATTTTAAATTTCGCAAAAAATTCTACTTGTAAGGAACAAATCAAGTTTACAGGCACCGCTCTAAAATAAAAAAGTTGCCTACTGGGTGAAAATGCAATTGTAAGCAAGAAATGTTGAGTGAAAAAATTTGCGGGAACCCTTGGTTTCGGAGTTACGGACCTCCAAAGTTTTTATATATAATATGTTTACGGGCACCGCTCCAAAATAAAAAAAGTTGCCAAAATGCAACATTAAGCAAAAAATGTGAAGTGAAAAAATTTGCAGCAACCCTTAGTTTCGGAGTTACGGACCTCCGAAGTTTTTATATATAAGATGGTATATATCGAGTATTTCATTATGGAATGGGGCAATATGGGTATCAGTGTAAAAGTTACTTAAAAGCCTATTCAATTAGACAGGAAAAAAAATCTGGTAATGTTACAAAATTTTTTTCATATAAACAACTTTAATCAAAATCATTAAGTTCAACAAGAATATTTTACAAAAAAAAGTTATCTAGAGAGTGTAAAATTATTATTTTAAGCAAAAAATGTTATACAATAATTTTCGTAGAAACCCTAAGTATCGTAGCCAACTGTATGGTATGATCAACAGCGGTTTCGCTATATAAGGATTTCCTGCATTACAAATTACCAAAACAATAATTTTTTAAGTGTTTCTACAAAAAACGCACTATAGCTCCAAGTGTATTAAAATCACGGCGAAACAAGCATAACAATAACAAAAAAAAAACAAATGTAATTACTTTTCCAATGATACCCATATTGTCTCATTCCACCATAAAATACATTATGCATAACAAATTTAGAGGTCCGTAACTCGGAAACGACGGATTTCCCCATATTTTGCTTAAATTCATTTTACATCCCTTATATATATAACTATTTTCATGAAGTATTCCGAATAACTTAATTTATTTAGTAAAGCTATGTTTATAAAGAAAAATGTTGTTTTTTTTAACAGCTTTTGTTTTTTTCTTCCAATGTTTCCTGCTTCATTAAATAGGCTCTTAAATTCCAATGGTACTCATATTATCCCATTCCACAATCAAATACTCGATATAAACCATCTTATATATAAAAACTTCGGAGGTCCGTAACTCCGAAACTAAGGGTTGCTGCAAATTTTTTCACTTCACATTTTTTGCTTAATGTTGCATTTTGGCAACTTTTTTTATTTTGGAGCGGTGCCCGTAAACTTGAAATGTTTCTTGCAAGTAGAATTTTTTGCGAAAATTAAAATTTTGGGTAAAATTTTCGTGAAACTACATATTTTGGTAAAACAAGTTTTTAAACTATTGGGGCAATAATATTATTGCCGTTCTCAACTCAACTAAGTTTGGTCGTCTGTCAGTCAACCCGACTTTGACTCAACGAAATTATTTTTTGGTATTGTAGAACACAACGATTTTTAGTTGTGTTTGTTATGGTGTTGCCGGCATGAAATGTCGATTTCATGTTGGCAATACCGTGCATTTTATTTGTAAAATGAAGAAAAGAAAACGCAAAAAGAAGTTTAAATCAAGTTTTTATAAAATAAAAAGAATGGACTTAAGCGTGAATTTATTTTTTGAAGACGAAAATCATGATGCTAATACAAATGTTCTACGTATACGTAGAAAAATACGCGATGATTCCAATCCTCTTGAACTACCCAGTGCGAAGCACGAAATGTCCAAAATAAGAAACAAGTATTTGTAATAAGTCATTTTTCATAGATTTTTTCTAGCTATTTTCGGCTGAACAAAGAAGCATTTTATTATGTAATAGACCAATTTAAGGATCATTTTAAGAAACCTGTGCAAACAAGTCAAGATTTTGAGGAGTTTCAGGAGCCTCGCGTGTTGAGGGAGCAACGTTTCCAACGCCGAAGGTGTGTTTAAATGGTGCTACTTGATCATTTAGTGATAAAAGCTGAGATATGCATTTCTCATTCCTGTTGCTTGTTAGTTGTTTTTTTTTTTTTTTCTATTATAGCAATTTTTTTTAATACTTGCTTTGTAATGAGTCTAAACCTATATGAACAAAAAGTTCTAATAAGATGTCTGTTTATAATAATAAAAATGTTCTTGCGGGTGGGCCCAAGCTATTTAATTCAATTATAAATCCTTTCGAAAAAAAAAAATAAAAAAACATGCTCACACGCGTAGGAAAAATTACTTTCCATGCAATTCTGAAAAAAGTTTGCCAAAACAAAAAAAAAGTTTCCAAAAAGTTTGTTTTCTTCTCTTCGACATTAGACTAAGCTAAGCCGCATTTATGTTTGGCCACAACTAATTTTTTTCATGAAACAAAAACATATTTTTTTTTTTGATCATTTCATAAGAAAATAAATGATTTGAATAATACAATGTTTACAGTTTTATTTTTAACTATGTTTATTAGTAATATTTTTTGAATAGTATTGGACTTAATTAAAAGTTATCGTTAAAATTTTCGTGACGGCCACTTCCGCCATAAAACTTTTAAGGCTCAGGTTTGTTTATATATTTGACTGTAAATAAAAAACAGCTATGTAATGCTATAAATCAAAGTCCACCAACCATCGACTACAAAATGTCAAAAATAGAATACATGCGTGCTTATGAGAATAATTCTTTTAGCCGCTACACGACTACCGACTACACGGCTACTTTTGTAGCCTGTAGCCAACTTACGCTAATTTCTATTTTTCTTGACTACAAAAAACAGATTAGTGCTGCCAATACAATAAATGCATGAAATGGTGGTGTTAAAAATGCAATAATATTAAATATCGCTATTAAAAACGCGACAAACTATTATAGTGGCACCATTGAAAAATAATAATCATTTGTTCATTTGTTTACATTTTTCATTTACTTTTTTGATTTTACCCTAAATTTTCTAAAATCCCAAAGCTGGGATCGAAAATAGAAGACTGCTATAGAAAAGCTATCTTTACTGTAAATTATTGCCAATAGTATTTCGTGAGCCCTAGCTCATACACATGTGGACTTTATAGGCAAAAGTGTAAAAATTCAAATTTTCGGAATTTTGTTCTTTACTTTGGGAATTGTGGGATATCCTTTACCTCAATGGGGCAGATTTTTTGCCACTTGATTTTTTAAAATTTAAAAATTTTGTTCTATTATTTTATATTTTTTTATGTATGTATATAAATATACGTAGATGACACAACTTCCCAACTTGTAATTTTTTTTTTTTTTAATTTTGGCCGACCTTAACTTTGTAATTTTGGCGTAGTGCGCTTATTAATTATCGGATTTTCTTACTAAAATTTAGAATAAACAGGTTTCAAGTTTTGTTGATAGCTGTTTTCGTTAAAAAGTAACGAGGCTCTGAATTGAGAAAATGTAAAAAAATACCGTTCTTTGCTTATGTAATTTAAATTTACAAATTACATACTCTAAAAAGAATTTGACAGCCTCATGATTAATAAAGCCAGGATAGCCTCTTATGTAAAAAAATTTCTTGGGGCATTTTTTTTTGTTCCGGGATTTTTTATGTTAAAAACAAAAAAAAATTAATTTTTTTACCATTTGCTTAAAAAATCTCTTATCTACATTGTTTCAAAATTTTGTAAAAATATCTCGATGTATTTTGATTTTGTGGCAACCTTTTTCGTTTTTAAGCCACTGTGCGGCTGCACGAAACTTATTTATCTTTTCTAATTGAAATACTCGAAAGTATGAACTGTTTTTTACATTTATTTGTATTTTGAAACAACTTATCTAATCACAATTATTTTTTTTTTCTATATTTATACCGCCGCGATAGAAGTTAAAATCATGATGACCTTCTGTGTTAACAAACACACCAAGCATGTGTGTTAACTTTTCGTACTGGTGGAAAAAACCATTTCTTCAGTCCACAACTAACTGTTTTACACAATCGTACAAAATATTTAAAAGAAAATCTAATGGAATTCTGCCAAATATAGAGTAATCGCAAAAAAATATGCAACTTAAGTAATTATTTTATAAAAGTTTTTAAAGAATTAGCAGAACGGACAGACTTAAAATAAATTTAACCCTGTAAATATTATTGCTAAAAATATTTTAAGGGCTGCCAAATCTTATTTTCGTAACGGTATCTTTGACTTTAATTAACGAAGGTTTGAATTTTCTCACTAAATATTTTTATTATTTTACTGAAATGAATATAATTGACTTTTTCAAATGCAAATTTAGTTTTAATTTTATTCAATAAATTAAATTGAAGCTTTAAAAAACATAATTTGGTTAGCCTTTTTCTGAAAGCTTTTCATTTTGTATGAGACAAAGAATTTTAATTTAAAAGATCGTAAAACGATGGGTGTCAATATACAATAGTTTTCAAGTTAATTGCATGAAAATTGAATTTAAGAAACAAACTTATTCTTAACAATCTACTTTCATGCAGCTGTCATTCGAAATCTGAATGTTGTGTTTAGAATGTTAGTTAAGTGCGGTTTAGACGGTACGACTTTACGTACGTAAAATTCAAGAGAAAATAATATGAAATTCCATCCGTATTTTAAAAATGAGAGTTAAAAATCTTATGACAGATGTTTTCGCGTTTATACAATTGGTATACATAGGTTTTTGGATGGTTTGCAGAAAAATGCATCTCTGATTTAATGATTTGTAATTGTCGTTTGAAAATTTCCAAAATACATAGAGAGCCATACGACTGTCAAATTTTCATCCGTAATTGCTCTCAATTTGTGCAGATTCATTACATATTTAGTAATATTCTGCAAAAAAATTTGACATGTCGTAATACTTCTGTGACCATGTAATTCTCATTAATTCTCAGCATTTCTATTAGTTCATATTTTTCACTATACAAAACTATTTCAGTCAAACATGTATAACGTAAAGCATGGGTAATGTCGTAATGTGAAAGTGCATTAATTATTAGTATGTTTCCACGGCAAAATGAAGCACTTGCTTCGCTCTCCGAATCATGATTGCGAAGCATACCGTTTACACGACACATGCTACATGCTTTGATTGTACGTCTCACAAAAACTGAAACAATATTCAAATAATTTGTCATTAAAAATTTTAATGAAATTAATTGTTTTTTTATATTACACATAATCACACACCACTTTTAACATTGTTCTACTCTTTTTGCTTACATTTTATACAGTTAGTTCAGATAAACTTGCGATAAAAATTAGAGAAGACAGAAATTTGTTCATGCTTCGCAAATGGATTCAGTATGAATCTACCATCTTTGCTCTCAAAATTTTGTATTGCGAGGCAAGTTGGAGTGTGAAGCAAAAATAGAAAGCGAAGCAAGTGCCGTGGAAATAAGATATAAGTCATTATGCTTTGACATCTTTGTTGCAGACAATAAAGTGATACACACCAGAAAAACGTGAAATTACTACTACTGCTTCTTTGACCAATTTTTTATATGTTTCTAAAGGCAGCATGGATCTCGAGATATTTTTCTTGAATACGTTAACAAAGAAATTTAGCGTTTAATATTTAATGCAAAAAAAGACATTGTGTTTCCCCTTAAAAATGATTATTTGGTGTGGCATTTGAAATTATAAGCCAGTTAGTCCGTTACCATTACTGAAAATACTGAGCGTTATAGGCAGATGTTAAATAAATTTTTCTTCCCAAGCTAATGAATTTTATTTGAAAACTTATCGGCAAAATTTTGAGGTCTAAAGGAGCTGTACTTCTTTTTCTGGGATCTCTTAAACATCGAGTTTATCCCTAAAATCCAAAGAAATTTGAAAAAAAAAAATATAATAAAGTTGCAGAAAATTGTATCCAGTATTTTGAAAAAAAAAGCGAGGGTATCCAAAATCAAACATTTTATTTTTAAAATGCTAAAACTTCATCATTTTTAAACATAAACACACAGATTAAAGCACGGTTTGTAGGTATTGATAAGCCCTTTTGGACCCTGTATCATTTTGGAGGAACGCAAAACTGGAAAGTGTATGATACCCAGCTTAAGCCAAGTCTTAATCTCGAATGCTCCTCTGCTATGCTCGTGCTAAATTTTGGCTTAATCTAGCTGAGTAATTTCCAAAATATTTTGATTCTGCCCCACTGTGCATGGTTAATCTACCTTCGAAAACGATAGGGTTTTTTTCTATTGCTGGAAATTTTGCAACAAAAACAAACAAATAATTTATTAAATACTGAAAAATTATTTTTAGTCCTTGTTTTTTCTCGTTGTGTAGGACAAATGTAAATATGTACATATGTTTTGTCACCTGAATTGTTTTTAAGTTTTAAAAACTGTTAATACGTACTACTATTTAGCAATTATTTTTATAGTTTGTTTATGTTTTAATAAAAGTCCCAGTTTTCATTGGACGATTTTTGTCGCTGCAATTCCTGTTTTATGGGTGAGAAGGGAGAGAGGAATTAAAATGGGTACACATATGCCCGCAATTCGTTTTGTTCCCTCTTTCGTTTTTAAATATGAAGTTAACAAATATATACACACATGCGTACATCTATTAAAATTGCTGCAATAAAAATTGTACAATGTAAACTCGAATGCAATTTTAAGGAATAAAAGAGAAAAATTGCATTGACAAAAATTGATTAATGTAAACTGGGACAAACTATAAATTTTTCAACATTATTTCTTTAAATAAACTTGTTTTTCTTCAAGAATTGCCTTTTTCCCGTTTCCCAGGAAATCCCAAGCCCTAGTTGTTGTTTGATGTCGATTTTTGCCTTGTGTTTGGAAAGGAAAAGAAAAACACTATTAATTTGCAGATAATTGAAACATCACTAAACCATTTAAATTTCAACAAAATATTGGAGTAAGTCTGGGTATAGCAATATAGGTGGATATTGTGGTATAGCAAAAACGCATTCTAATGAGATTTAAAAACCAAGAGTCGATTTCCTAGACATTTAAAAAGTCAGTTAAAGAAATATGTGTAGCGGGGCAGTTGACTTTTATTGTGTACGGCAAAATATGTATATTCGGTTTTGCGAAAACAGGTGCATTATTCATTTAAAGGTTTAAAATGAAATTTTTTTATTTGTATAAATATTTGAATTAAAAAGAAAAAAAAAATAGTTACTTAATGGTTACTGTGGTTTTCTACAAAAGATTTTTGAGTTTTAAATGACTTTTTGCTTTGTTGATTTAATGTAGCTCTTATAATACTAAAATTTGGCTTTTAATATACTTAGGATTTTGAGTTTTTAATACAAAATTATAAAAAACCTCACTCATTATCTATATGAGCAGTAGCGATGTGGCCATGTGGCCGCGCAGCAATACATTTTATTCTGTAGTTTTTTAATAATAATTGCTTCATGAGAATATCCTAAATATTTGGAGGAATTAAAATTTCAAGGTTTATTTTGAGGAAATAAGAATGTACATATTTATTAGTCAAATAAATTTACTTGCAGCAAATGCCAGAAGCTAAAAATATGTTGAAAAACTTTTGGCAATCATATTTGATGGGACTTTAAACGCAGCAACTTAAAATGATTTGGTTAAATATTTATCAGCCAGGATACTGCGATTTGAAAGATCAGATTTATTTTCAATCGGGCAAAAAATTATAAATATTTTTGTAAAATAAATAATAAGTATTCCACATTATCCACACTTGGTTAATGTTTTCACCATTTCACAAAAAAATCTGCACTTGGAATTACAAATTTGAATTTTTATATAAAATCGAAAGTTCATAAAAAACAACTAAAATCTATGTAAAAGTTAAAAAAAAAACTCATTTTCGAAAATAACATATTTACATCAAATGAAGCTGAAAACCAAATATCAGACAACTTCAGAACATTCTATTCAGCGAAGGCCCGGCTTACTTGCCTTTGCGCTCATACAGAGAATACAGAGCAGACCCTAGGGTGACAAATAAACAACTTAAGTTCACCTAAAATATCTTCATTATATCAAAGATATTCATATTTCGGAAAAGTCTTAATTTTAAGAAAATATATACTAAATTCTTCTGGTCAAGGCACAGCCAAATATAGCACTTTACTTGCTTATTTACCAATTGTCTCTATACAGACAGACAGTTAAAATAATATAAGAAAATATAAACGTAATATAAAAATTAATGTTGCTCTGTTGAAAAATTCCTTAATTCGTGAATATATCGTCATTGAAGTTATATTAGCATCTTTTTATCTCCTTGTTTGTCAGGTTTACTTGTCCAATGGGGATATATCGTTATTTGAGGAATCCATTGTCAATTTACTTGTTACGGTGACTTTAATAACAATAAGGTTAATACTTCCAAATCGAGCTCAATACATGATATTTTTCACAGACTTAATCTTCATTACCTTTATAACTGCCTACCAACCCTTAGGATATATATATATATATACTAATTGAACATCGCTACTATGTTTTTTTGCTAAATTGAATTTATCAATGGATGGAAGTTAACGTTCTTATTATTAATCCAGATAAGCTTTGTATGTGTTTTGGATGTAGTTCTGAAAATTTGAATTTTTATTTTAACGGCTGCAGCTTAAACTTTGATAAAGAAATTAAATGTTTTCATGTTATTCTGGATTGCCATCTAAATTTGTCCAAACATATAAATCAGGTTAGCGCTCGGGTAAATTTTACCCTAAGAAGGATGTATGCTCTTGACATGTATTTACCAGTCCATGTTAAAAAAATGTCGCTAAAGCAATTTTAATGTCGCCACTACTATATGCTTTAGAAGTATATACAGGTACTAATAAAATTATATGAGGAAAGTTAAACTCATTTTTAATCGTACAGTCATATATGTTTAATCTTAAAAAAAGAAAACTCATGTTACACCACATGTTATTGATTTTCTTGGCTTTACTTTTGAAAATTTCGTTTGTTTAAGAATTTTATTGCTGTTTCGCAAATCAGTAGTTTTAAATTGTCCCAAGTACTTAGCGAATAATTTCCAATTTTCAAGATCTACTAGGAATCCTCACATAATATGCCATCACATAGCAACTTTAATTTATGAAAAATCGTTACATGTAAAAATTACTCGAACATGGAACTCCCTGCACATGTGTAGATCTAAAATCATTTGCATTTACAAATAAAAGTTGAAAAAAGTTAAAAACGTACTATTATTATTAACCAATCTGACAAATTTGTATTACTATTTTATACATAACTTATATATACAGTCGGATTTTAAAATATGTTAAAATTGAACCGTGGATGATATAATTAATTAAAATTTACCTTTTTCGGTTTAGGTTTATTTTTTCTTTCATTTCTAGAAATTTTTAGAAAGAAAAATTATTTACAAATCTATGCGGACGTCTTTTAAAGAGAACAAGAAAAGTTAGACACTAGCAGAATGTAATGCCGCACTTTCTGGATCAAGGCATATTTAACCAGGTGGCATCGCTACGGCAGTTGGTTTTTGTTGTTTAAACTAGTTTTTTTCCTTGTTTAGGATTTGTTCATGTCAAAATAATACTTGTTCTTTGTAGTTTCCTAAGGTAATTTTTAATTTTCATTTTATAAAATCATATATTATATTTGTAAATATATTCATTACAGGGATTATGTACACCGCACTGGACGTACAGGACGTTCCAATAATACGGGAACAAAATCAAACATTCGAAAACTAATCGGTCCTTTTCAGGACCACTAGAAATATTTTAAAAGGAGATTTAAAATATCAAACATGTTGGAAATAATTAAAAAGAAAAAATTTTAATCAAAATATCTCTGTTTAAATAAGGTACTCCAAAGCAGATATTTCTTAATTAGATGTAAAGTTATTACTTAGTATTCTTTTTTTTTAACAAGTATATCAAACATTTTTTTATATTGTTGTAAAGTTGGAAAGCATAACAGCGTAACGTCATACCAAAAATCACCATGGTGAGTGGTATATAAGATGTGGACGGATGAACACAGCTCTCTTATTTACTATGGTATCGATATTTTTCTCGATACAGTATCGATCGAAAAATATCGAACAAAAAGTATCGAGACCCACTCGTATCGGTCGACTATTTCATAGAATTAAAGCAAATAAAAATACATATCGCTAGTCTTACGTAGAAAAGCCCTAACTCAAATTTTAACGATACATTTCTTTCTATTTAAAAGTGAAAATATGAGCCAATATTTTTTTTACGCAAGTGCTCATTTATGAGATTTTGAAATTTTGATAATTTTTCATAAATAAAAAGACCGTAGATAATTTTTTCATTAGGCGTTCACTTTATATTTGAATAAGTACATTTTGAATTAATTTGATTTTCACGCAACTTCAGGCTTATGCAATAACAAAGTATTTGTTAGTGGAAAATGTATGTTGGTGAACAAATTTTACTTTTTAGTTTATATAGTTTACTATTTCGTATCCATTTAGAACTTTGAAAAATTTAAAAGAAAAAACTATTCTTTAATTGGCTTATTTACATTTATTTATTAATTTTTTTTAAAGAGAAGTAGCACTTCAGGCAATAATGCCTATTTAGTTATTTTCGTAACCGTGCTACATTCTTTAGAAAATGGATGGATGAGAGATAAGACAGGTGGTGAAAAGAGGAAGATAGATATAGCCATTTTATTAGTTATTTTACTTCGCCGGCGAATATGCTATTAAGAAGTACCGACGAAGGAGGCTACATGTTGAATGTTAATTCTGAATATGTATTTGTACCACTAAACAGAAAAAAAAATATTTTTTTTGGTTGCCGCAGGGGTTGAACCCTGGTCAATCAGGTATGTAGCCAACGTGTTTACCTCTTCCTAAAAGGAAAAAGGCACATGTACATTGATATGATTGTATAAAAAATATGTACTGAAATACTTATATCTTAAGCTTTATATAATAATGTCTTTTTGTTATTAATTTTTACTTTTAATTTTATTATAAATTTGTTTTCATAATACGGATTTTCTTGGTTTCATCCTTACTTCTATCAATGGTAATACACACATTCATGTGGGATTGTAGGCAGACATTTTTTTGTTGGTCGTTAATGAACGTCAAAAAGAAATAAATTTTTTCATCTTATTTATGAGAAATTTCATAAAACTCATCTTTAAATTCTCATAAATTAAAACTTTTCAACGCTGAAAATAAATATCCATTAATTTTTTAAAAGCAGCATTAATGAGAATAATATTATTCGTCCCTTATCATGCTTGAATAATAGAGATATTTTTTGTTATTCACTTTTTCATATATGAATGCTTAAAAGCGAAAGAGACAGACGTATTCATGTGTGATCGCAGACAGAAAAAATTTTTATGCTCGTTTATCAACATGAAAAATAAAAAAATAAAATTGTAGAAATCTCATTTATGAAAAATATCAAAAATGTTTAAAATTGAATGCTCATAAATGAAAAATTCTGAACTCTGGCTTTTCCCCCTCCTCACGAGTTTTAACGATTATGCGAGTAAGGGCCTTTCTACACGAGTCCAGCGATATGCAGTTTCAAGTACGTTGTAATAGTTTGTTTTACCTTTTCAGTTAAAAAATTAACTGTTTGCAAAATAAAGACAATTATATGTATACAATTTTAATTTAGTTTATTCAAAAAAAAAAACAATCAACAAAAAATAACAATATATCTTTAAAAAAATACGTGGAAATATTTACATACAAATTAAAAAAAATAACATTTTGTCTTGCTGCACTCTACAAGCAGAATAAAAACTACTAAAGTCCAATGATTTTTTTACATATATGAAATGAATTGAATAAACCAAAAATTTCACCAAAAATGAAGCGCACTTCCACAGATAACTAATTTATGCACATTTCATAAAGACTGTAATGGCGTCGCGTTTACCATAAACTTCAAGTCAATATACAACGAGTATTTTTGACCGATCCAAGTACTTTTTTACCGATACCTACTTAGTACTCGGTGGTAAATTATCGATACTAAAAGTACTTGGTATCGTTTCATTCCTAGGCCTATCTGGCATACCGTTATTGGGACCAGGTAGGATCAGTTTCTTTTTGAGGTGCAGTGGACGTCGTGACTTAGTCAATGGATTGAGCGCACTCTTTGGCCAACGAGCCTTATCCGTCGGGGTTTTCCTGGCATTCTTTACGCCAACGGCTATTTCTTCCTCTGTTTTTTCTCTGCTCCTTATTCCATCCTTATCTTATTCTTATATTTTTTCTGGACTTTGATTTTCTTTTCTATATCTATTTCCTTTTTCCAAGCAAGTAACACAAAGGAACCAGTTAATAGATCGAAGTGGGCAGTGGCAACACACCTTTTACAAATAAATTCGTTTTTGAAATCAAAGCGTTTTTAAAATTGTTATAAGCAATGTAATTTTGTTATTATTTTTTTTTTTTGTGATAAAAGCAATTTAATATAAATGGCCTTATAACATATTTTTATATATTAACGATATTCGACAAGCCATTTGTTGAGAGGGCTCGAAAAAAAACTGGCAAAACTTTAGCAACAATGTTGTAAGGAATCTTAATCAAGGAAACAAAATTGCGCAGGTCCATTAGCTTGTTGTGTATCCTTATCTTTTTTGTGTGACGTTGACATAGGATAGGCAACAAATTAAAATAAAAACATAAAAATTTTATAAAAAGTAAAAATGAAATGTGCTGTTAATGTGATATAAAAACTATTCAAGAGCGTGTAAAGTAATAAGATTTTTCAAAACGATTTACTCATAAAAAAAAATATTGTAAAAGATTTACAGTAAGAGACAAAATTGTTCACGAAATTATTAATACTAACAAATTATGCAAGACGTTTTTATTTCATTTGCTTTTATTTTAATTTTTTCATACATTTCAAATCAATTAGCACTTCAGAACTTAAAAATAAGAAAAATTCAAAAAGCTCTATGTAAATTATACTAAAATATACATTAATGTAGAACTCCAAATGTAAACAATTATGACCGCAATAGAAAAACTTAATTATTATTTATTCCTAATATTTAGAATGTCCTCCATGTGCTGTTTTTACTGCCTTTATTCTTCTTGGCATACTTTTTACCATATTTGTCAGCATTTCCGGATCACTTTTATTCCAGGCTTCGATGGCACGCTCCCAGAGTTCATTCACGGTCTTAGGTTGGGTATTTGCAGAAAAACTTTTTCTTTTTAAAACGGATTAAAAGTGCTCTATAGGGTTCAAGTCCGGCGACTGAGGAGGCAAGTCTAAGAGTTTAATTCCATTTTCTTCAAACCGTTTTTATAGAGATTTTTGCTGTATGCTTGGGATCGTTGTCTTGCATAAAGATATCATCCTGTCCTGGATCTTAGCCGAATATGTCTAACTGGGAGTGTAGGAGTCTTCGAGAATGGTGACATAGTCTTTGGCACACATTTTATACCAACACTTTTATAGGCCCAAGTCCATTGCCTCCCGTCTGACCCAATTCTATTAATTTTTGTCTCGTCTGACCATGTTTCTCGCATCCAATCTTCAAACGATAAGTTTTCGCTCTGTTTAGCAAACTTCAAGTGTATTCTGCTGTTATTTTCGCTTAAAAGCGGTTTTTTTTACTTTTGCTCTGGCTGTCAATCCACTGTTTTTTAAGCATCTTCGGACGATTTTGGTGCTAACATCTAAATTATTTTTTTATTTATTTATTTATTCAACAGATTGCATTCCTTGTGTAGCATTTTTTGAACTGCGGTATTGACTGCACCAGTAACGACTAATCGTCTAGCCTCGCGACAATCTGCTGGCGAAAGTTTTTTTGGCCGACCTGCTTTATTGCTTGTGATCTGTATATTACTTTGTTTTTTTATTTTTCACACAAAACCCACTGATATATTATATTTTTTGGCAATTTCGCCATATGAGACTCCTTCTTTTAAATTTTGTATGACGCTTTGTTTTAAAAGTGCTGCTTTAGCTTTGGCCAAAACGGAAAAAAACTAAGTAAAAATAAACAGTTAATCTACTTACTTTAAAAGAAAATCACACAGAAAAAAACGGAAGTTCAATAAAACTTTTAAGAGAAAATTAACACTCATACACGTGGCTTTAATGTTCAGTTAATATCGTAAATAAAACTAACGGAACTTTTAAAATGGAACTGGCATAGTATGTAAATAAAACTGAGGATGCTAAATAAAAGTTTAATGGTGTTGACAACTTGAAATTTTAAAAAATTTGCAATATATATATATATACTTATTAAATAACATCGTGAACAATTTTGTCCCTTTTTGTACATATATAATTAAACACGCTCATCATTATCATTGTGATAAAAAGAAACTATTGTTTAGAGCAAAAATTTATTTTTATATTAAAAAATTAGTGCGTGGCTTAAAAACAATAGCAGCATTAAATTCAATTTTAAACATTTTAGTTTTAAAAATCAATTAAAATTTTACTTTTTCGGCTTTGGTTCATTTTTAACTTAACTTGTATTAAGAAAAATTATTTTTCATATGTACGCGAAAATTTTCCAAATTTTTCTTGTTTTCTTTGGAAAACGTCCGCGTACATTGGAAAAATAATTTTTCTTAATAAAAGTTAAATTAAAAGTGAACCAAAGCCGAAAAAGTAAAATTTTAATTGATTTGTGAAGATCACTGGTTCAACCCCTGGCTGGGACTAAAATTAAAAAATCATTTTAGTTTTATTTTGAAAAACAAATTTCCTGCATGGAAAGGGTTTTTTTACTTTCGGCTATTTAGTATTAAGGTAATCATTATATATTTATTTTAGCTAATAAAATAACTTTTGAAATAAGCAATTTTTTATATGGAATTTGATATAAGCCGAAATTGTAAACCTTGGTGGCCAAAAATACGTTTCGTTTTTGTCAAAAACGTATGGCGGCAAAATATCTGTAAAACTAAAAACGAAGAACTAAGCATTTAACTTGAAAAATTTATATATTCAATGGAATTTTAGCGGAAGGACTTCCTGACTAGATTACCAACCTAATGCTTTTAACAAGGCAGGAAATTATAATTATCATTAGTACGTATTTTAAGTTATTCTTTTTTAACTTAAAGAACTTGTTCAATTGCTACTTTCTTTATCTGCCAATTAATGTAATGTGTTTTGTAAGCGAAAAACAAAATTTAGCAATCACAAAAGTTAGTAATTATATGGCAAGTATTTTTAAAGGTAATGTCTAATTTTTTGCTGGGTAGAGTTGGTAATGGCAAATATATCATCAAACAATAAGATCGTAAAGAATTATGAATCCAGAATAATGAAATAATTAAAAAGGAAGTCTTAAATAAAATACGAAAACGCACATGTTTATTAAGGCATTCTTTCAAATGTAAGTTTTAGTATCACATAGGCACGGAAATGTAAGCTAATTTCTTGCTTTATTGAATAACACAATTTTGTACACAAAAGATGTGCGCACACACTGCATGGGATGTATGATATGTACCTGATTATTCTTAGTACCTGTTTATTTTTAAAGAAAACAAAAGAAAAAAGAACAAATTCAACAAAGATATCTTCAGCTAGGCCTTATAATCGACCAACCTAAATAAGGAGAAGAAATTTCGAATGATGAAAATACTGCAAGAAAATTTTTCCGATCCAAAAACTGCAGCATCTATCACAAGTGTAGATTATGAGTTAATAAGACGATTCAAAATTATGTTACAAGTCTTAGCATGCAGCAGAAAGATAAATGCACTTTACAATGAAAAATACTCTTGGAGATATATGTACATATGTCTTCAATGGTTCATAAAATTTTGTATATTGGGGAACAAATCACCCAACATAATTTGCTACCAATAGGAGATATGTCTGAAGAAGCGCAAGAAAAAAGGAACAAAGACTACAGATTCTTTCGTGAACATAGCTCAAGAAAAATGTCTAGATATTGTACTTACCAGTATTTGGTTGTGTATGGAAAACAAATCTAGCCGAAATAGAAGAGGAGGCTAAACAACTATTATAAGATAAAAATCAAAGCCTTTTAGAAGAAATTTTGAATAAAATTGCTTAATGTATAGTGGCTTTTTGATTTGAAAGTAAGTATTGAAGAAGCATTTATGTAAATTAATTATTATTTATTTTATAAATTGTTATAGAAATATTTAAAAATAAAATATTTAAATAAGAAAGTTGTAACGTTTAAAAATTTAATTTTTTATTTCAAAAGGATGTTTAAAAAAACCAACCTTTGGCCCTTGTTGCTTTTAAGCTTAAAGATATTGAAGGGGCTAAAACTTGACTTTTCTTGGTAAGATTTAGTTTACAAAACCATTAAAAATTGTAATTTGTAACAGTAAAAATAGGATATACATATGAAAATTTTTTTTAATGTTTTAACACTTTTCTTTTATACTCAACTTCAATTAATAATGGCAACAAATATTAAACCATTCGTGCTTTTTATCATAAATTAAAGTTTAATATCAAAATTCTGATCAAATCAAAAGTTACGGATTTTTGACTGCCTTCTCGCCAAATGTGCCACTGTGCGTCGCATGAAAACATACACATGTGTTTTGTTTCCGTAGTATAAAAAAGTAATTTATCTTATACTCAACGAGGTCGGACATGTAAGGTATTTTGTAAGTATTTTATATAACCGATTCTTGCGAAACTTTGCACATGTGCTGAAATTCCGTAACAATGACATATGAAGATAATTTAAAAGTTTAAAATCTTACGTAATATTTGACCTTATGTTATAAAACTAAGTAAAGAAATATTAATATTTTTAAACTAAAATATAAAGAAATAATAAAAAATAAACCAACAAAAAATGGGTAATATTTTAATCATGAAGGAGCATTTAATACTAAAACAGTTTTTTAATGATGTTAGATATTAAATAACGGTATTATTTATAACAATATAATTGTAAGCTTTTGGCCAGAACTTGTATTGGGTTTTGGGCCCTTTTTATCAAAATAATGAGTCCGATTTATGAAAGAAAGATTTAAGGGTGCACAAATTGCTGAAAAACTTCTTGTGCATTTTGAAATTGAAAAATGACAATAAACTTCAGAAATAATATGTTTCTTGGAAGCCGATCAAACATTTCTTTTACCGACTTTTTATAAAAAGAGAACATCTTTCTTGAATCAGTTACATTTAAAACAGTTTTGTTCAATTCAATATTTTTATTAATTCTTCGCTGTTTTCTGTATTAGCTAAAATATTAGGCTTAAAATAATACTTGCAAATGTGAAGTATGTTTAAGAATTCGTTAAATATTTTTAGCTGGTTTATCGTTGTCAGCCGTTAATATCAGAGAAAAATGGCACTTTCACTTTTTAGTATTTATGTATATGCAAGCCAGATTAAACATAAAAAGGTCAAAGAGAACTTGGTTAATTATAACGAGACACAAATAACTTAAATAGGAAAACGGATCAGAGACAATATCAAAAATTCCTGGTGTTCCAATTAGATTAGAGATACACATGTGTATAAACGTTTTTAAAAACATATATTTTTTATTAGTAAAACGGAAAAGATAAATTTTTAATAAAAAGGTGTAATTCATTGTATGGGAGATTATAGCAAAAACTTTAACTAAGTAATTCAAAAAACATGCAACAGCCAAATTTATTTATTATAAACTTAGCCGCTAGTATGGTTGATTAAGTTTTTCCAATTCCCGTAATCGAGTTTGAAGCTCAATTTTTTTAATTTTCATGTTTATTTCGTCTAATGAGCATTCATTTCTAATTTTTTTTTATTAAAGTTATATTAATTTATCTAATCTTTTAAGAACTTCAGCATTATATTTATCACTGGAACATATTTTTCTTAAGAGATACGTCATTTTCATTTTTCGAACTTTGTTTAGTGTCTCTTCTTTCTCCTCATCTTCCTTAATGTCCATTAATTCCGAAATGTATTCATCAGACTCTTTCCTTTGCAATGCAATCGGACTTTTAGAAGAAGTACATATTTCTTGAATTTAAAACCCGAATGTCTTGACCTCTTTTAAGCCTGCAACAGCAACATCAATTCATGCTGCCTCCAAAATTTTTTCCTCAACTTCAGTTAGGTGTTTCTTCTCGAAAGGACCTCCACCAGTTTTCTTTTTATAGGATTTATTAAAAGAATCCTTTTTTAACCAACTGCTTTTGATCTGCATACAGCTATGGATAATACATACATATGTATAATGTTGAATTACTTATATTATTAAATCCTGCAATAAACCTTTTGCCATGTTTTAGCATTCTTCAATGGTAAACCAGAAGCATTTATGGCTAAGTTTTCCTAAAGCCGATTGGCAGTAGCTTTTCCTTGTGATGTATTCAGTAGAACTTCTTTGGCCAAATCAGTGTGCTCAGACGACATATACTCTGCAAGAATTTGCTTCGTTTCTGAAGTTAATTTTTGTTGTATTAAACCTAGTTGAACAATTTGTTGATTGTTTAATCTTTAATTTGGGTTTCAGAGAAATAATCAATTGATTATTCTGAAAGAGAATTATGAATTATAATTCCTCGTTTCGAGATAATTATAATTTTGGTAACATAAAAAAGGGGTTTTATTAATAATCTGCCTTTTACTGAGAGTATTAGGGTAACCAAATTTCTCACCTTTTAAACTTGACAAGATGTCACTTTCATTAAATAATCGTTGATTTCAATTACAATTACAATTCTTTTATTAAATGTTAGATTAATTATCAACTAGGGTTTATGAATTTTTACTTAAGGTTCGAATATCGATGTTGTCTTGTAAATGACTGATTACAAAGTGCCCAAAATTTTTTAGCGCGTTTTTCTATTTTCTTTAAGGTGACAATAAGTTAGCAAATTTGACAACTGGAATTATGTATTTCATTGTTGACCAGATGGGCAACTTTACAATTTTTTACGATAAGTAAAAAAGTAAGTATAATATAAGGTAAGTATAATGTATGGTAAGTATAATATAAGGTAAGTATAATTCAGGTAAGTATAATTCAGTATAATACGAATACATATACATTTTCAAAAAGCATATAATAAAATTCATTAAGATTTAATTCATATAAATGTTTTAGATTTTTTTTTTTTCTTTTTTTTTTACAAGTGTTTAAGTTTTGTGTTCAAACCTTAGTTTGGACATGGCGCCGGCCTTGCCGTTAGGCAACAGATGCCGATTTATCCGTAGCACAAAGTACATTTGCCAGTGACTTAATGGCTTCTGCGAGGATTTTGGTGTCTGCTGTAACAGGTGTTGACGACTGCTGAAATTCCTTTTTTTTGGCTGGCTGTGGTATCTTTGCCCTTTTAAGTTGACGATTACGTTTTGCTATTTTACCACCTTGCCTATTAGAATATTGATGTAGCAGTGTGTGATGAAACTTATCACATTTTCTGCATGTATCCATGGATGTGCAACCGCGTAAGTCATGGCTTCTGGCCAGGCAGTTTATGCAGTACCGGTTGTCTTCAACCACGTCTTCTCTTTCTTGAGCTGTCATTTTTAGAAACTTTTTGCAAAACCGCAAGGCATGATAGCGATTGCACAATATGCATCTATAAATGTCAGGATCGCGAGATTGCAAACGACGTTGCGTTGTACGGCTTGCAATTGGTCTAGTGGTGGCTAATCTTCTGTTGGTTCTATAGGAAAAAGAGAATGCATTAGAAATAAGTGATTTGGTAAGATAGAGTTTGAAGTCGTTTTCTAGCTGAAATTTTAGATGAAACAGAGTGTAAACAATTGAAGATAATATAGTTAAGAACTAATTGGGATAAATGAAAGATGTCTTATCTCTTATCTATCCCTTTCCTAAAGAATGTAGCACGGTTACGAAATAATAACTAAATAGGTTTTAATGCCTGAAGTGCTACTTCTCTTTAAAAAAAAAAAAAAAAAAAAAAAAGGAAAAATTTTAATCGTTTAGAAATGGAAGATAGCATAATTTAACGACAGGTCGAGTTATTGTTCCTGATGCTGTCCGGATATCAGCAATACGTACATTGGTGTCCGTACCAGGGTAAGTCCTTTCTATTCTACCCAACCGCCATTCGTATGGAGGTGGTAAGTCGTCAATGATAGCCACTAAATCGCCTACTTGCATATTAGGAACCGAGCTCTTCCATTTATGTCTTTTATGCAAGGACTTGAGATAGTCTTCCTTCCATCGAATAGAAAATTGGTGATGAATGACCTTTAACTTTTCCCACCTATTGATAAGAGACATGTTTTCAATGGCCTGGTCAGTAAAAGCCATTAGAGGAGCTCCTTTTAAAAAATGACCGGGAGTAAGAGCAGTCAAATCTGTTGGGTCTTCAGATAACGCAGATATCGGTCGGGAGTTGAGAACACCTTCAATTCTGGCTAGGATTGTAGAAAATTCTTCAAAAGTGAATCTTTGAGCACCAGCCGTTCGTTTTAAATGAAACTTGAAACTTTTAACGGCCACCTCCCATAGACCGCCCATGTGCGGAGCGTATGGCGGTATAAATCTCCATTCAAACCCATGAGTAATGTATTTTTGGGATATGTCTCGAGCTGCAGACTTTACAAACGCAGAAAATTCGCGTTCTAATATCTTACTTGCACCTAAGAAATTTCTACCATTATCAGTGACTACCCTTTGGGGGAGCCCCCGCCTCCCAACGAAGCGAAGAAATGCCGCCTGGAACGCAGCCGAGGATAAGTCCGAACAGAGTTCTAAGTGTATAGCTTTTGTACTGAAGCATACAAATACACAAACATATGCTTTAACCATAGGAGATTTTCTGAGAGGTGATGTTTTAATTTCAAAGGGGCCGGCAAAATCAATCCCTGTGATCTGGAAGGGATGAGACAAGTTGCATCTCTCTGGAGGTAGGGGAGCCATTATCTGCGAAGATGCTTGCTGCTTGTAAATGAGGCACGTTTTGCAATGACGTATTATGTTTTTTACACGAGGTTTAAGTCTGAATATGAAAAATTCTGTTTGCACCATTCGAATTATTTGACTGCATTCTGCGTGACATAACAGCTCATGCAAATGCGTGAGATACAGATGGCAAAAACGGGAGTTGCCAGGCAAAATAATCGGATAACGTTCGTTATATGGAAGAGATGATTGAGATAATCTTCCATTTACGCGCATAATAAATTTTGAGTCAGTAATTGGATTTAGAGATTTAAGTGCGCTTTTATTAGATATTATCTGAGAGTTAAGTAGATTTTGATATTCCTCGGGATAGAACGTTTTTTGAGCTATAACAAGGAGTTTCACTTTCACTTGTTTTATTTCCTCTTGAGTCAACTCATCTGATTTAAAGCGATTATTATTTGGTTTCCTACTTTTCAAACTCTTATTGAAAAATCGGAAAATATAGCCTAATACGCGTAGGGCTCTGCTATACGATGAGAATCTGTTAAGAACATCTTCCTTGACTTCTGAGTGTAGTGAGTGGCAATCATTTTTTGATTTGCTAACTAGTTTAAGAGGATTTTTTCTTGGCCAGTCGGAGGATGGCTTAAACAACCATGATGGTCCTTGCCACCAAAGAGTATTATGCACAAGATCTTGGGGCTTACAGCCTCGCGTTCCAAGATCCGCAGGGTTGTCGTGAGTTGGGACATGCCGCCAGGTTGCATTTGATGTTAGTAGATGAATCTGAGCAATTCGATTAGCAACGTATGTCTCCCACGATGAGGGAGGTTTGGAAAGCCATCCTAAGACTATGGACGAGTCAGTCCATAAGTATATTTCATGAAAATTTAGATTTAGGGATGATTTAACATAGCTAACAAGTTTTGCCAGTAAAACCACACCATTGAGCTCTAAACGTGGTAGGCATACTGTCTGAATAGGAGCTACTTTACATTTCGCCATTAATAAATTTGAAAAAATTGTATGGGTAGGAGTTTCACATCTAATATACACTGCGGCACAGTAAGCTGATTTTGAGGCATCAGAAAATCCGTGAATTTGAATAGAGTATGACGGGGTATATTGTAACCAGCGAGGTATAGAAATAGTTTCAACTTTCGAGAGATCTTGGACTAAACTATTCCATTTTCCAAGAGAATCTAATGAAATATCTTCATCCCACTGTAACCCTTCTAGCCACAATTGCTGCATCAGAATTTTTTCCCTTATAATTAAGGATGCAAGCCATCCAGCGGGATCAAAAAGTTTTGCAACTGCGGAAAGAATTTTCCGTTTAGTAATTTTTGTGGCTTGTTCAATGGGTGTAAAATTGTAAGAGAATGAGTCATTGAGTGCATTCCACTTAATGCCTAGGGTCTTAGTCGAGCTTGTTTCATTAAAGCGAAGGAAGTCTGAATCATAAAGATCCTCCTTGGGTAACTTCACGAGTAGTTGAGGGTTGTTTGCGGTTATCTTTTTTAAAGGGAAACCTGCTGAACTTAAAACTTCTAAGAGTTGGGCTTGTGTAACGAGGGTTTCCTCTATCGTATAACCGCCAGAGAGAATGTCGTCGACATATGTTTCAGTACGCAAAATTGACGCTGCTTTTGGAAATGCAGATTCGGAGTCTAATGCGAGTTGATGAAGAGTCCGAATTGCTAAATAAGGCGCACAGTTTACACCGAAAGTAACGGTTTTCAACTGGTAATCTTTAATAGGGCCGTTGGGTAGAGGTTGAAATAAAATTCGCTGAAAGGGTCGGTCATCGGGGTGGACCAATATTTGGCGGTACATTTTTTGTATATCGCCACTAAACACAAATCTGTACTTTCTTCAGTTAAGTATTGTTGTTATTAAGTCATTTTGCAACGTTGGCCCTGTGTACAGAATATCATTAAGGGAAACTTGTGATTTTGTTTTCCTCGAGGCATTAAATACAACTCTGACTTTAGTGGTCTTGTGCTCTGGTCTAACGACTGCGTGATGTGGCAAATAGTATGAGTAATATTTGCCTTGTGATATAATTTCATGAGAAAAAGCCTCTTCCATATGATCAAGAGATAGGTATTCTTTCAGAACTTCTTGATATTGTGACTGAAGGTAGGGATCTTTATTTAGAGTTTTTTCCATTCGAGCATATTGTGCCAGAGCAACAAATCGCGATGAGCCAAGAAATAACTTTTCAGGAAATTCGGGTTTGAAGGGTAATCTTACGACATACCTGCCGCTATTATCACGTGTAGTGGTTTGAGCATAATAGTTCTGACAAATTTCTTCTTCTGCTAAGCTTGGGCGGGTAACAGATATCTCTTCTTGTTCCCAAAACTTTTTTAGCAAATTATTTAACTCTGAAGTATCCGATACTTGTACTGAGGTAGTAAAACTGTTAACAGTTCTTGTTTTCATGGGACCACTGAGAACCCATCCAAATACAGTGTTGTAGGCTGAAGTTTGACCACAAATGCTCTTTTTTATACCTTCAATATTGAGAAAATTTTCATAATCATTGCCTAGTATGAGATCGATTTGGGACGATTTATTAAAGGTTGGATCTGCCAAGTCCAATTCTTTCAGTTCGGTTGAATAAGGGATTTCAAAAGTGCAAGCAGGAAGACGCTTGGTTACCCTGGGCAATACAATTGCTTTGATTGGGATTCTGAGGTTCTATCTTTTTGCATAAAGGACAAGTTCGCACTCTTTGGTTGCAGTATGTTTCTGTCCACCAATTCCGATAATTTCAAAGTGCGATTTTTGGTAAGGTAACTGAAGGCGACTTCTGACTCTTTCTGACAAAAAGGTACGCTGAGAACCTGGGTCAATGAGAGCTCTTATTGTGAATAATTGATTTCTATGATCAATTTGCATCAAAGCAGTTCGTAAGAGAACGTTTTCATTACTTGTAACACAATTTGCTTGAAATTGCTTTGATGTTTGTGGAAGTTCTTCTCGATTTCTATTCATTATAGCTTGAGTCGTGTTAGAGAAAGTGTTTTGTGCTACTGTTTGTATTTCATCTTCCATTTCTTTATTTTGTTGGTTTTCTTTTCTTTGAGCAGGGTTTGGGAATTTTTGTTTCATATGAAGCAAAGTATGGTGGGATTTTTTGCAATGGAGACAGGTGTGTTTGCTTCCGCAATTTGCTTTGAGGTGAGAAAGAGCTAAACAGTTATTGCAATATTTATTCTTATACACGAAATCTACTCTTTGTTGTACTGAAAAGTTTCGGAACTTGGGACATGCTCTCAAAGAGTGATTTTCATTGCACAGCTTACATAAATATTCGTTAAGATTATCTTGGGATACATATGTTTGAACTTTGGGTTGATTTGATCTTGCGAGACTGAAACAATCTTTTGAGGTTTTAATATTTGTAAGCCGTTCCACTGCTTCATACCTGTCAATAAGGAATTGTGACATTTGAGACCACTTCGGTAGTTCTCGCGGAGACGTTAATGACTGTTTCCAAAGTAAAAGTGTAAATTCGGGTAGTTTTGTGGATATCAAACGAATCAGAATAGGGTCCCAGCTTTCTACTTCAATGCCTTGGGTTCTAAGGGTCGCTAAAGAATCACTTACTGATGACTGGATTTTCCGAATTGATTCGCTATCTTCTTTGGTTGCCGGTGGAATGTCAAAGAGAATTTTGATCTGGTTATCAACCAGAACTCGTTTATTTTCATAACGAGCCTTAAGTGCATTCCAAGCAAGCTCAAAGTTATCGTGAGAAAGTGGATATCGATTTACTATCGCACCTGCTTCCCCTCTTGTTTTATTCCTGAGGTGGTATAACTTCGTAACTGGGGAGAGTTTTGGATGATTTATATACACGGCCGTGAACATGTCACGAAATGAGGGCCATTGTTCGTAACTGCCTTTAAAAACTTCAGTGTCACAGGGAGGAAGTTTTATGCAGTTATTCGTGTCGTTTTGCACAAACGTTTGAGAGGAGTTTTGATTTTGGGTATAATATCGGGTCGTCGAGTGGAATCTGGGGTTACTTGGGTTGTCCAATCTCACAACTCTCATTAAGTCTAAGATTTGAGAGGTACATTGGTAATATGATTCTGTGCATACCTCGAATTTCCCCGTGACTTCCTGTCTAAATTCCGGTGTAATATCCTTGGCTTTGGACAATATAACACCTTCATAGGAAGCATCTACTCTATTCCACCTTTGCTCTAAGTCTTTTAGCTTTACCTCTAAAATAAACTCATTTTGATTTTCCGCTGAAGTTGGATCAAATTTCTCACAGAATTTCAACAAATGCTCAGAATCAAATTCAAAATGATCTTTTGAAGAAGGGATATAATCATCGTTGGAATTATTAGGCATATTGAAATTAAGGGAAATTTTTTCTAGAGTAAATTAAAATCACTTTCGGAAAAGAGGATTGGTATTTTATCTTTCTTTGAAAGAAAAGCTTAAGGGTTATAGGGTAGTGATACGTAGAGCTAGCCGGAGAGATGAAATGAGCACTAAATAATTAGTTAAAATTTCTATTAATTCTTACGAAACTTTGCTTTTCTTTTCTACGACTTCGTATGATAAGGGGCTTTTGGGTTAAAGCACTAGAATTTTATTCTAGTTTAAAAGTAAAGTAGGCAGAAAAGCTAAACTGAGTAACTGGTAAAAATATATATTTTTTATCTCGGTCGAAAGAATTAAATTAAAAATGGGTAAATTTTATTACAAAAAATTATAATAAAATTTGATTCACGGGTAAAATAGGTTTTTTCTTGCAGCAACAACTTTCAAATTTAAAAGCACAAATAAATACACTTTGGTTTTTAAAGGGTTAAATACAGCTTATTATCTGCAGAGCTACCAAAGTGTTGATTAATTTTATATAGATAATTTTTATAATTAACTTTTAAATTTATGATAGTTTTAATACTAATCTTAGAGATAATAAAGCAGAGTTATTGATTGATTTTTATTGTGCTCTAAATTTTTTTTTTTTTTAATTTTAAATTCATTTAAAAGTGTTTTTGTTGTTGCTTAGAAAAAAATTTTAGCTTTTGGTATATATACTCTTTTCCTTTTTTTTTTCTTAATGGTAACACTGATTGAGAGAATTAATTATTTACGGATATTTCAGCCTTATGAATTTTTGAGTAAATTTTATTTAAGCAACTTAATGTTTAGTTTTTTATATTAAATTATTTTTAAATATATAAAGATGTTTAAAGTTTATAAGGTAATTGGGTATGAATTTGCGTAAATATTTATTTTATATTTGAAGCAACATAATAACTTTTCCGTCTCTGATGTATCTTCAACGTTTCTCTTCCTTTTGAGTGTGTTTTGTATTTTAATGGTGAGCAGGGATGTCAGATCTGACGATTTTACGTCATTTTGACATTTTTTTTTTTTTTGGATGAATTAACCAAAATGACGATTGGCGATTTTTAAGGAATATTTAATTAAGTTTTGACGATTTTGTCTTTTTATGTTTAATTATGTTATTAAGTAAGAAAAAGATTTGATTTTGATGAAAGCTCCCTAAATATAAACTTATTTTGGAAAAAAGTTAATGTAATTTCCCAATATATGTGAGCTAGTAAATAGTTACGTGGCCCAACCCAATTCATCAGCTAACGTTGAAAGAAAATTTAGCCAAATTAATCTTAACAAAACTAGGATTAGAAATTGGTTAGAAACAAAAACTCTGGAAGAAATTTGCAGTCAGAAGATTTTTTATAAAATAACTCTTCAGAATGTTACAATGTTAAAATTTCCAATAATATTGTAAGAAATCATAATTTATATTTATAGAGTTCGTGAAATACATATGTATGTACGTAAAGTTTACTTTAAATATTAATATGTATTACATTTGGATGTATAATTATTAAAAATTCTATATATTTTTTTTTTTGTTTTGTATCATTTTATACTTAATATCTTTTTAGGTTTTAATAAAGCAATTTATCCGTGTTGATAAAAAACAATGTTTTTATATGACGATTTTTTGACGTTTTTGTTTTTTATTTTTTTTATTTTGACGATAATTCGAAAAAAAAAACATCTAACATCTCTGAGGGTGAGTCTCAATAAAAGTTTTAAAATTTTTGTTGATTTATTAAGCGGACTGTATGGGAAATTAAGAGATTTTCGGATTTCTCTGCATCAAATAAACGTATTCTACGTTTGGCCAGTTTTTAGATTAAGCCTCTTAAGTTGTATAATTATTAACAGGGAATAATCTAACCGAGAGAATTCAGCACACACGTTTAAGAAAAAAAATTAAAGAGTATTAAATGCCTTTTTTTTAAGATCAAGAGAACTTTTAAGAAATAACTTTACAGGTTCCTCACATATTTTATTAATAAGAGAATACGTATTAACATATAAAGAGTAAAAACAATTTTCTCTTATTATTTTCATAAAATTAAATGTTAACTTACTTGTGTAAGAACGTAAGAGAACACTAACGCAGCAATGCAATTTTGGTGGTTGTTTTCTTTCTTGTTAAATGCATGTAATGTTTTTTTTTTTTGTTTTTGTTTTGCTGAGTCTATCACAAGTATTTTTAAATTATTTAAAATATTGCTTTTACACTTTGATCTTTTTTGTTGTTGTTGTGCTTTAATTTAATTTTAGTTTTTATATAAAGGGAATTTTTAACATACGTAGTTGAACGGAAATTTTAACTTTTATATTTTTACATACATATTGTAAATTTTATACATGCATGTGTATATATAATATGTATGTATGTAAATTTGTTTTACTTTTTTTTTTTTAACGGGATCTACCTACATAGTGTATATATACATACTTTTGTTATTTAAAAGAATTAGCGGTTTTTTCAACTTTTCTGCTGTCTTGAGTTTTGAAGCACGATTGAATTTTAGGGTTAGGTTTTTTTTTTTTGTATGTATGTAACACAGCTCAACGTTTATATGTATACATAGGTTAGTATATTAAATTCTGTAATTTAACTTTTATATAATTTTTTCACTCTTTTGTATTTTATTTAAGGATTTGTCCTTTACACAATCATTTAAATGGGTAAGTATTATGTTTGTATATTTAAGAATTTTTATTTTTACACTTATATGTAGCTTTTCAGGGTAAGTTTTGTACTAATTTTACTTCAATTAAATGCATTTAGATGTCTACTCACTTTGAACTTATTAAAACTGTGAATTTTACCTCATGCTGTTTTTTCTTCTTTTTAGTTGTGGTTTTGCTATGCTGCTTTCTCTGTTTTTTGCTTTAATTAAGAGAACTTAAGTATTTACTTCTTTTCTTTGACGGCTTCGATGAGGACCATGAACAATTTGTTGATTGTTTAATCTTTGATTTGGGTTTCAGAGAAATAATCAATTGATTATTCTGAAAGAGAATTATGAATTATAATTCCTCGTTTCGAGATAATTATAATTTTGGTAACATAAAAAAGGGGTTTTATTAATAATCTGCCTTTTACTGAGAGTATTAGGGTAACCAAATTTCTCACCTTTTAAACTTGACAAGATGTCACTTTCATTAAATAATCGTTGATTTCAATTACAATTACAATTCTTTTATTAAATGTTAGATTAATTATCAACTAGGGTTTATGAATTTTTACTTAGGGTTCGAATATCGATGTTGTCTTGTAAATGACTGATTACAAAGTGCCCAAATTTTTTTAGCGCGTTTTTCTATTTTCTTTAAGGTGACAATAAGTTAGCTAATTTGACAACTGGAATTATGTATTTCATTGTTGACCAGATGGGCAACTTTACAATTTTTTACGATAAGTAAAAAAGTAAGTATAATATAAGGTAAGTATAATGTATGGTAAGTATAATATAAGGTAAGTATAATTCAGGTAAGTATAATTCAGTATAATACGAATACATATACATTTTCAAAAAGCATATAATAAAATTCATTAAGATTTAATTCATATAAATGTTTTAGACTTTTTTTTTTTTCTTTTTTTTTACAAGTGTTTAAGTTTTGTGTTCAAACCTTAGTTTGGACACTAGTAATTAATAAAGATTAATAATCTTTTGCAAAAAATTAATAAACATTTTGTCCTTCATTTTCTTTTCTTTCAACGAATTCTTTGAAAAATATAATTTCGATTAGTAATTCGATAACGACTAAAAACTCGCACGGTTGCACTAAACACAAGCTAATTGTCGAGTAACATCATAAGAAATTTCGATACACTTTGCTCGATTGCGAATGACAGAATCTCAAAAATGTAAAATCTTGCAAGTTCGAGTAAATTTCGATCATGATTGACTGGGTTTTTTTGCTGCTCATAACCCAGCCAATCATTCAATGAGCCGAAAAAACACTTAGTAGAAACCACCTAGCGAGCTGAGAATGCAATAAAATAGCTTACGCCATGACTTCTATGTAAAGCTAAAATATGTGTATCTTTGTAGCTTTAAACTCTCTTTGTAGCTTTAAACTTAAGAGCTCTTTTAAAGACAAAAAAGCTATCAAAATATAGACTATTCTGAAATAAATTAAGCTAAAGTAAAAAAATCTAATTTCTGAAGGTTTTCGGATAGTAAATGATTAGTTTTTGTTCTCTTTATGATCGTTAAAGCTCTTTTGGTTTGCTTGAAATTTTCTTTTTATTTGAAGCGTGATACATTTCTTTCTTAAAAAATCCAATGCATATCTTAAGACTTGTATAATAGTGTAAATGGGCCTAGAGTCGTTATCTTAGTCCCTTACACACTACAATACTGAGTATTAAGATTTGTCAAATACCTAAGTATTATGAAAAAGTGTGATAGTGTGAAAGCAAATATGTATATGTCAAATAATACGGAAAGGAATTTGACATTTAATAATAAAACTTCATTTTTAGAAATTTTTCTAAACATTCTGATTTTTCATTTTATCAGGGTTGTTTTGGTGCTGATAACCCAGCCAACTATTAAATGAGCACCCCGAAAAGCATGCCTTAAAATAGCTCAAGCCATGACTTCTGTAAAACACTGTATCTCCGGAGCAATAAATATAGCAGCTCTTTTGTATACAAAAGTTTTGTAAAATAAATTTAATGTCCGTTTAGTAGAAAAAAGTCATAATTTAATTAATTAAGGATGGCAAATGATTGTTTTTATACTCTTTATGAGCGTAATAGTTCCGAGAATTGAGTTAGTAATTTTTCTTTCTGATTTACATATATGTTTGATGGGAATTTGCATTTTACTTTAAAGCTGATAGTGTAGAAATAAAATGTAATATTGCGTGGGATTTTCTGACAATTACAATAATTTTTTTTTTAATTTTTTCTTACAAAATTTAAAGCAAATCTTAAGACTTGTATCATCATGAATGGGACTTTAATAATATTAAATTTGAAGATTAGACAAATAAGAATATCGAGAGACTTCAGGATGAAAACAATGATCTTTATAAGCAACTAAACCGGTCAAATATAATAGTAAGTGGTCTTCCATGATAATGCCAAACTACACTCCTTTGCTATAGCAACTGGCCAATCTTGCAATGTTGATGGAACTAAGAGTGAAATTAATTTTTGCACTTGTATTCAAAATAAGTCTGCTCCGTTAATAAAGTTTAATAATGTTTCAAAAAGGGATTCTATAATCAGAAACTATAAATCTAAATAAAGCCGGAAGCTTAGTGAAGTTATCCATACTGATATTGAGAAACGAGTTTATCTAAATAATCACCTTATTAATATCGAATCTAAGCTACATTATATGTGCCGAAAGATGATATATCTCGTGAAATTAAAAGTTTTCGGGTTTTGTCTTTAATCCTTTAAAGGTCAAGAAGTCATATTATCAAGTAAAGAATCGGGAACAATCACGTCAGACTACGGATAATATTTCTTGCATTGGAAATAAGATACCCCACTTAACGATTTTATTAATTTTTTGGGAAACTGTCAGTTATTAATATTTACGTGATTTTCTAAACGTTGTGTTTGTGAAATTGTTTGTCGCTTATGTTTAATACTATCGTGATAAAATTCTTGGCTGTTTTTATTATTTGGTTCTTTGGTTGATTAGCATTGAAATTAATAATTCAACCCGACGATGTATTTTTAGCGTAACAATTAAATGTTATTTTGCTGGCTTCTCTATACAATTTAGTCAAACGAAACAGCAAGAAAAATTAACCGTTAAAACACAAGCAACAACGTAAAACAATTTTTCGGTGTAAAATACATAACTGGTCTCACTGATACAAATAAAATAAGAACAACACTAAACATAGATTACATAAGATTTGCTTACAAACCCAACAAAACATTAAGTAAAATATTCCCAAACACAAAAACACCAATACCCAAACTAAAAAAACAACGTTGTTTATGAAATTTCATGCAAAGGTAACGAATACAACAACTGTAACTAAACAAACAAACTTGAACGCAACAAATTTGAACGCAAGAATGAGCGAACACAAAGCTGACATCAATAAAAGCAAAGAGAGTACTGCAATGTCACAACACATAAAACAAACAAATCATAAACCTGACTTTGACAACGTAAAAATACTAGATAAAGTAAACAATGAGAGAAAGCAAATTATAACAGAAAGTTGGTGCGATTGCCATTGGTGAATATATAACTTCTCCCTGCCCATATTGAAGGGAAGGGGACGAAGGGACAGTAGCTTCATCTAGGATTGCTTGTTTAATTTTAGTTGCATACATTCTTTTTAGAATGTAAATCACTGTTGCTATAATAATTAACCACATAAGTGATTCGATGCCGTTCTGCAGGTCAAGTCTGGATGATATTGTAAGGATTTCATTTTGCTGGTTGGAGTTGGAATCTGATAGCTTTTTTAATGTCATTGTTTTAATCTCAGACGAGGCGTGAATTTCGGAGATGGGTACTGGAGCAATATATGTGTCTTCCCAAAAAGTGTTTATATCGTCACTATAGGTTTTGTTATTTACGCATACTTCGCAGTTCTTGTAATGTACTACGCCTTTTTCATTCAAAAAATATTTGTTGATATTGCAAGTTGTCTCCATTTGTGTTTTTGGTTTATTATAGAATAAAATTAAGTTAGGTTCCAGCTGCCAAATTGATTGTGCATCCTGGTTTTTAAAAAGATGACCAATGCAGCTAGAGTTCACGGTAATTTTTTCTTATTTAGTTTTTGAACAAAAGAAAATATTTTCTAATTTTGGAGATTTTTTGCGAAGTATACACAATCTTAAATTCATTTAATATTACATAAGGTTCTGTAACAATAAATTTTGTTTTATTAATAGGTAAGGGAATAATATGATCAAATTGATAGGGATTGGGATCAAAGTTGGGAATCTGAACGTTAAAAATAATATTGGATTCATTATAGTTAGCTTGAAGTCCAAGTAATTAATATATATTTTCCACAGATTTCGGTTTAATAATTGAAATTTCTAAATGTCTTTTAATATGTTCAATTTCTTCTGGATGTAAAATTAGTTTAGGAATTATATTAAGTTTTGCTAGAATAATGGCTTCTGAAATGTAATTTATGTGACTAGTAAGTATGTCAATGTTGTAGTTTATTTGATTAAGGTATTGCATTTCTCTAATTGTGGTTTCTGTACTTTTTACTAGGTAAATAGTTTGATTTGCGTTTCAGTTTAAAAATAGTTCTATGGTTCCTTGTACTTCATTAATGTGGTTTGTTATATTAGAGAATCTAGCAGCCATATTCATATTAAATTTATGATCTCTTTCCATGACATTTTTTATTTTTAGATTGCAGTTCCCCAAATTGATGATTTATTTCTTGGGCGTCATTAGCGTCCATATTTCCTATGATGAATTTTATTGAATGTCCCATTCCATCAATAAGGCCGCGTTTGGTGCGTTTAGTCATCAAACTACTTAATTTTAGTTCCAATTCTTTCAGTTTTATTTTTGTTGTGTCCGTATAAATTTTTGTTGCATTATTTCTTCGAAGGCTTTAACTGTGTTGCTGATTTTGTCAATGTTTTCCCTATACATACGTTTATTAACGATATGATTAAGATTGCTATAGCTTGAGACATGCCTTGCTGGTCCTAGATTTATTGGTACAATGCCTTTATTATTAGATAAGTCGCGAATCTCAATATATTGGCCCCTATCATGAGTGGCATTCGATTTTCGATTTTCGATTTTCGCTGGCTAACGAACGAATGTCAAATTCGTATTATGAGTTGGTAGCACTGTCGAAAATTTCGTTGCACAACGAATTTTCAATCGAACACAATTTTGCTTTCAATGGTTTGCGTCAGTTTGTAAAACTTATTGAAAATGTAAGTATTTGTGAATTTTTGTTTTTTATATAATTTTTGTTTTTGTTTTTTATGTAAATTAATTTTATTTTTTATGTAAATTATTTTAATTTCATGCAGGTCTAAGGTTTAGTCTAAGGCTCAGTTGGTGCGACCATTGAGCTCAAAAACGCAAAGCTGTTGCCAATTTTAACAAGCTTGGGATTGATCTGCCCTGTGTGCATTGCTGCAGCAATTCATCTGTGCTAGACAGCAATTCCATAAATGCCTCCTTACACAGTCGAAAATTTGCTATAAATCTGTAAACCAACTGTGTAAATTATACCCTTATTAAAACTTATTATACTTACGAGGTGGAATCCATTTCCAAAATATTGAAAGAATCTCTCAACCTCTTTCTGCTTCTGTCCAGTTCCAAAGTGCGTTCATCTTCATCAGACGAATCATCGAACCATAATTCCGTCGTAGTAATTTTTTTAATAATTATTTAAATTTTTCGTTTATAAATTTGTTTTACTAATAATATTTATGGTGTCAGCTGATAAAAATGTACTATTGTGAATAATCCAATCGAGTAAAATTCACAGTAGCACTATTTTCGAAGATCGAAAGTTGCTCATAATAGGCACCATTGTTCCGTAACTAACTTGGGCCTAAAAAGAAAAAAATTGTTTTCCTTTTATTGCGGGATTTATTTATTTTTTGATTTTTAGTTGTAGTTATCGTATGAAGGTTATTGTTTTTTACTTTATGTTTGGAAAATCTTGAAGTAATTTTATTCCTTCTGCAATTCAATTTTTCCTGTATACAGTGTCATTAATTTGTCTAATTTCGGGGTGTTGTCTAGAGGGTGTTGTCTAGAGGTAATCAATTTGTCAAGGAGAAAGATTCTATTTTTTCTTTAATTTTTGGAAATAATGTCTCTTGGAATTCATTAAGCTTTCTAAGGTAGTCATGTTCATTGTAGAATTTTACGTTTTTGTCGAACTTGTACATTCGCCCATGAAAAAGTTCAAAAGGTGTTAATTTAGTGGTAGAATGTACTGAGTTGTTATAAGTTATTACTACCTCTGTAATCATTTCTTCATGGTCAATTTGTAACCTATTAGCCTTTTTGCTTTCCAAAATTATTCTGTAATTTTCAGTGAAATTCGAGTGAAATCTTTCTAGAGGTGAGTTGCTGTTAGTTTGTTGAAAAGATGTATAATGAAGTTCGATATCATATTGTCTGCAAAATTCTTTAAAGATCTTGCTCGTAAACTCTGGGCCTTAATCGCAAACGTTTTTCTTGGTATTACCGTATGAGTATATACAAGTTTTAAGTGATTTAAGTGCTGTTATACTATTTCTATTTTCAAGAACATACGCTGCCGCGAATTTGGAGAATTTATCGATAATTGTTAAATTTTGGTGGTTATTAATTGTGTAAATATCGATATACAATATGTCTAATGGCGTAGGTGGTGTTTCTGGTAGTTTAAATTTTACTTTAAGAGGTTGCCTGTCATATTTAAGTGTTTGACACATCTTATAGTTATTGATTGTTTTATTAAATAATTCTTTCATATAGGGAAAGTACTATTTTCTTTAAAGATGTTCATAGCATTCGATTATGCCTCTGTGATTACTATTTTCATGGTACTCTTTTATCAACCTTTCTTGATCATCGTTTTGTCTGATATCTTCTAAGATTTCTTTACATCTTAGTAACTTAAAAAGTTTGTCGTGTGAAAAGTATTTTATATAAGTGTCCTGTACTATCCTAGAGATGTCATCGTCGGTATATACAGCGGTTTACCTGTTGGGACATTTTTTCTTCATTAAAATTGGGTCGTCTTATAACACGCCTTTTTCTATTCGTTAATATAGTTTCTATCGTCATTGGACTTCCCAATTCAGTTTTCTCTAAAATCAACTGTAGGTAATATTTATTAAGAGATCTTTCTGATATAAGGATTCCATCATCGAAGTTTTCATTGGAAGAATGAATTGTGGTACCTTGGGTGTCTTGATTAAAAACATATTCGTTAATATCGAAATTCATGAGGTTTACATCAATTTTAACTCTGCTTAAAGCGTCGGCATTACTATTTTGAGTACCTTTTTTGTAATGTATCTCATAGTCTAATTCTTCCAGTTTCAGCTTCCATCATACTAGTTTCGAATTCGGGTCTTTCAGACTCATTATCCATGTTAATGGACGATGGTTAGTGACTATATTAAACTTTCGACTGTATAAGTATGGGCGAAAACATTTGCCCATACGATTGCTAATAACTCTTTCTATAGTGGAGTAGTTGATTTCGGAATCGCATAATGTACGGCTAGCGCATAATGTGGTCTATCGCTGCCAATTGGGCCTTGCGATAAAATAGCTCCTATGGCAAATCCACTAGCATCAGTTGTAAGAACGAATGGTTTAGAAAAATCTGGGTACTGAAGAATAGGATCATTGGATAATATATTTTTGCATGTTTCAAATGCATTTTTATAATTTTGGTTGAAATCGATTTTGCTGTTTTTCTTTAGACACATTGTCAAAGGCTTAACAATTTTTGCGAAGTCTTTTATAAATTTCCTGTAATATCCTACTAGTCCCAAAAAGAATTTGATTTCTTTTGGTGTCTTAGGGATTGGAAAATTTTTGATTGCCTCTAATTTCGCAGGGTTAGGTTTAATGCCCTCTGTTGAAACAATATGTCCCAGGAATGAAATTTATTTATTTAAAAATTCGGATTTGTCTAGTTGTATTTTAAAATTGGCTGTTTTAAATCCTTCAAAACTTGTCTCAAGTTAAAATATAATAATGTTGTCGAGATAAACTAGACATATTTTCCCTATAAAATCTCTTAAGACAGTGTCCATTACCCTCTGAAAAGTAAAAGGGGAACTTTTCAGTCCAAAAAGCATCCTTATGTATTCATAATATCCGCCTTATACTGTGAAAGCATTCTTTTGGACGTCTTTCCGATCCATTTCAGTTTGATGAAATCCGCTGGCAAGATCTGGTGTTGAAAAGTATATAATTTTTTTTTTGCATTTGTTTATTTCACAAAAAGCAATAACAAGGCCTTAATGGCTAATAAATTTATTACTTAGAATTTACAAAATGAGTTTAAACTAAAATCAAATAACATATTCTCTTAGATAAAATTATATAAAAAGAAAAAAATAAAATACTTAGTTCTAGAAATTCCAATTAAATTCTAAAACAGCAAAAAAACAATAAATGAAAAATTCATAAAGATGCCTCCCCAGCCGAAAAAGATATAAAAAATTAAAAGTAAGAAAGACATTAAGTAATAATCCTACTAGACAACATTTTCCAAAATCAAAGACTCGATAGGTAATGAAACAGTTTTCTGCGATAGCAATTACTAGACAGAGAAAAGTTCTTCAAGCAGTTCGGCAAACAGTTAAAATAGCGAGCAATGCAAGCCAAAAACGAGTGTTCAAAAACATAATATGAAATCCGCGGAATAATGATTTGAGTATTTCTCGTTGATCTAGAAAAAATAAATTTGTTACGAAGGGTTACAGGGATGTTTTTTTCATAATACCATAAAAAAACCAAATTTCTGAATTGGAGAAAACTCACAAATGAGCATCCAAGAAATAGCCGAACATATTCTGAAATACGATCCCGAAACCGAAGGTTATACGCAAAGCGAACTATCATGTTAAACAACGTTTAATTTATATACTTATATACTTAAAAGCATTAGTACCAGAAATTTCTTCAAGCCCATAGAAAACAAGAGGCATGAGCAAAGCATGACATAGTTTTTTCCTAGTAGAAAGTGGCAAATATAAATTTGTAGAAAACAAGCGCCGCAAAATACCGAAAGTCTTACCATGAACAATATCATTATGAGGAACAAACTATAGCTTATTATCAATAAGAACACCAAAAACTTTGAGGCAATCTACAAATTCGTTGTTGTTTTTGCAACATTCAAGGATAGTGCATTTGCTGAAGTCCATTGATGAACAGAGTCCAAAGCAAAACTTATATTATTCAGCAAAACGTCAGGGAACTCATGATTACGTTTAAACGAAAGGAAAACATGATCAGCATAAATAAACGTACTGCAAATAGAAGAGTTAACATAATAGACAAAACTATTCATATACATTACAAATAGTAAAGGTCCCAAAACAGATTCCTGGGGGACACCAGATCTAAGCAATCTAGTTTCGGAATTGATTCCATTGAATGACACAAATTGCGACCTACCGTTGAGGTAAAACCACATAAGTTTACAAACCGACATAGAAAAATTAAATTCATTTTTTAGTTTGGTAATCATTTTCGGGTCACTAATCGAGTTAAAGGCCTTAGATATATCAAGAGACACGATTACACATAGCTCATTATTATTCAGGCCTGTCCTTATACTCTCGGTCAAAAACAATATTAAACCAGTTGTGTTATGACCAGGAAAGTGCAGGCAATAAGAAATAGGTCTTAGATCTGTGAGTTCATGAACCATTTTAGATTTTGGAATAGGAACAACACGCGCCTTCCTCCAGGCCAAAGGAAAGACCGAAGTAGTTAAAATGTTGTTTACAAAAAAAAAGTATCTCATTGCACAAGTAAGAAAAAACCATTTTAATGAACCTAATAAGTATATTGTCAATTTCAACAGCATTGGATTTAACATTACCAAGAGCAAGAAATAACTCCGTTTGAGGAACACAGCGGAAGGAAAACCTTAAAAATCATTGGCATCATCACTATCACCATCCTCACAAATAAAAAAAATCATTAATCAGGTTAACATTATAATCAAAATATATATCACGATCAGTTACACAGCCTGCATATCTCAAGACCTTCCACGTAACCGAGCAATCAAGGTCCTTAAACAAGTTAGCAAAATATTTACATTTTTCTCTACGCACAATCCTTTTAAGCCGGTTACGGTATTTACAAAAGATTCTTCTGTTGTTAGCAGAAGAGTCAGATAAAAAAACTGAGAAAGCAAGATTTTTTTTTTTTAAAGAGAAGTAGCACTTCAGGCATTAAAACCTATTTAGTTATTTTTCGTAACCGTGCTACATTCTTTAGGAAAGGGATAGATGAGAGATAAGACAGGTGGTGAAAGGAGAGAGAGAGAGAGAATTATTTTTATTTTACTTCGCCGGCGAATCTGCTATGAGAAAGTACCGACGAAGGAGACTGCACGTTTTTTGTTCATTCTGAATATGTATTTATACCATTAAACAGAAAAAACATTTTTTTGTATTTTGATTGCAACAGGATTTGAACCCTGAAACAACCAGGTTTGTAGTCAGCGTGTTTACCACTTTGACTACAGCAGCCTCCCTTAGAACATGAGTTGATGTTACCAGCCTTGACTGCATCCACACATCATTTTCAAATTTAATCCTTCTTTTTTTAAGGGGTATAAAGGAAAGCAGCTGTTGAAAAATATAGTCTAGAATAGAACAATGAACATCGACATTGCCCGCATAAAAAAGAGAAAAGTCAAAGCAAGACAAAAAACAAAAAATACCATCATAATCAACGGACTGATAGTCTAAAAACTCAACAAATTCAGCAGAATTATCAATTTTAAAAGAAAAAGATGCGAATATAAGCGCATGATGCGAAAAAGGTGGACATTGAATTTGATCAGAGAAATTCATACACGAATGGTTACTTAGTAACCAGTAATCAATTAAAGACGTAGATCCATGGGCCATATTAAAATGCGATGGTCTGTTATTATGCGAAACAGCTAGGTTATTTCTAGTACCAAGGGAACGAATGTTACATGATTTATCAGCATCAAATAAATTGTTATTGAAGTCACCAACTATAATGATATTAGCATACTTCATAAAAAGCTCTCTATGACGATCCTCAAAACTACACCACCACCCCTGTAACCAAGTCGATCATTACGGCGAAACTTAAAGCCCGTAATATTTATTGCTCGGTTTGAGATATGAGGTTTCAACCATGTTTCCGAAATAACGAAAATACTCAATTAGATTCAATTAAAATCGTTTTTACTTCATAGATTTTTGAAAACCCGGAAGACGGTCTAATGCTTTGACAATTTAAGTGTGCCACATTGAGTTGACTGCTAAAAGGTAAAAAAGCATTTTTAATATAAGAACTGCTGCTAATAGGGCCAAGATTAATGTCAAAAGATGTCATATAAAGTGAACTCGGTGGGGAACCTTAGAATTATATAAAACATTAAGTTAAAAACATTAAATATTAGGTAAACGATAAAAAATAATTTTATTTTAAATTCAAATTCAACAGCTTATTAAGATATACAGCGGAATATAAAAAACAAAATAATAAATGCTAAATGCAGAATGGGGTAAATGCACCAATAGTCGGCAGTTTTATTATTTTTCTGTGTTTGAGCTGGTGCTGTTTTGAGTGTAAATGATGTATTGGTATATAAACTCTTTATTACTGTCGTAAAATTACTTAGTTTTACACTCAATTAACTATTTTTTAATATATTTGTATGAATTTTGAGTAATTTACGTGTTTTCTCAAATGTACCATTTATGCCTATAGTCGGCATGCATGTTCCTAAATCCGGCATTTACTAACCCTGTATAATAATAGCTATTTAAATTTCTTCATTTAAATAAAATCAAATTTAATAGTCTTATTTAAAATTAAATTTATAGGAACTTCAATTTATTTGGTCGATGATGATTTTTTGAAATACATATGTTTTTCGAATGTTGGAAGAATTTCTTTTAATTATAGTACCACCTACAGGATTTTAACAATGAAAAGGATTTAACCATCTAGAAAATTCAAGGATTTAAAAAATTAATTTTTAAAGAACGTGCTTTTAATTGATGAGTCACTAGCCGTTTGGTTTAGATCTACATAAGTAGCTGGCATAGGACTTGAGCAAATTGAAGGCTTAGAGGTTTTTTTAACAATGTTTATTAATGCCAAAATGTCATAAAGAATGTTTATTACTACATTTAAAAATGTTACTTTATTTTGGGATTTCCATTTAAATAGAATTTTCTGCCGACAGGTCTTAAAGAGTCGACAGATCCTAAAATACTTAGTTATACGTGTGCCGACTACCGGTAGAGCTCATTTTAAACTTATTTTCTTTATAACTAATACCAAGACAGGTGAGTAACAAATAATATTGTAGAATTTAAGTTTAACATAAGAAAAAAACTATTTTTTACAAGTCAACACTCTCATGCCGACTACTGAAAAACAAGGCAATTTTTGTTCCTAATGTCGACAGCCATAAAAATTAGCACAAAAACAATTTTTTTATGAAAAATAACACTTTACAGTCAAAGTTTAAATATATTTCTTCCCCTAAAATCCGCAATGGTAAAAAATTATTAAAATTAACGTGTTAACTTGCTTGTTTAAAATAGCGTTACCACTAAAAAATTTATTAAAAATTAGGCATCTCTACACAAGTTGAAAAGTTGTCACTGAATGAAGCCAAAATACTCATCTAAGCCTTATTTAAATATTACAACGAGGGAAGTCAGTGTACTTTTTATTAAAGCTAAATCATATTTATGTATATAATAAACATCGGATGAATCACCCAGCTCAGCTAACAATATGTCACTCTCTTGGAATTTCCTAACGACTTTATTTACATTCGGATAGATGATAGAGACCATGATGGGCTTATCATCTTAGAGTTTTCTTAATCCTTTGAAAGTAAATACTAGTAAACCTCGAGAGGCAAAAATTTAGAACTCTGACTTTCCGAATATTTTTTTTAGTAAATTCTAATTTTCAAATTACTATAACTTTTTGTTTTAAAAATATATCAAAACAAAATAAATTTTATTTAATAATGCGTTTTGTTAGTTATCAGTGCTAGCAAAATAAAGTGATTTCATTTTTGAGAAGATGTAAAATTTTTTGTTTTTAAGAAGGACAAAATTCTTCAAAAATCTCGTGCTTAATAGAGCATAACTCCCTCCCGTCAAGCTACGTCACGAAGATATTTCTCTATGTCCTCCTCCTCACACTTAAACCCCTCCCCTACACACATTAACCCCACTATACGTGTGCCAGGTTGCGACCTTGTGCACCAAAGCAACTTTTTACATACGAAATTTAAAAAAAATTTTACATAGTTATTTTTGAATTATTTTAACTTTCTAACACAGAGTTAAAGCCAAACTTTTTTCAAATCTCCTTAAAAGATGGCGTTTATAACTTTTGCGATGGAATCTTGTAATATACAAATGCACAATATTGTGCCTATCACATTTGAAAAATTTATATATTCAATGGAATTTTAGCGGAAGGACTTCCTGCTTTTAACAAGGCAGGAAATTATAATTATCATTAGTACGTATTTTAAGTTATTCTTTTTTAACTTAAAGAACTTGTTCAATTGCTACTTTCTTTATCTGCCAATTAATGTAATGTGTTTTGTAAGCGAAAAACAAAATTTAGCAATCACAAAAGTTAGTAATTATATGGCAAGTATTTTTAAAGGTAATGTCTAATTTTTTGCTGGGTAGAGTTGGTAATGGCAAATATATCATCAAACAATAAGATCGTAAAGAATTATGAATCCAGAATAATGAAATAATTAAAAAGGAAGTCTTAAATAAAATACGAAAACGCACATGTTTATTAAGGCATTCTTTCAAATGTAAGTTTTAGTATCACATAGGCACGGAAATGTAAGCTAATTTCTTGCTTTATTGAATAACACAATTTTGTACACAAAAGATGTGCGCACACACTGCATGGGATGTATGATATGTACCTGATTATTCTTAGTACCTGTTTATTTTTAAAGAAAACAAAAGAAAAAAGAACAAATTCAACAAAGATATCTTCAGCTAGGCCTTATAATCGACCAACCTAAATAAGGAGAAGAAATTTCGAATGATGAAAATACTGCAAGAAAATTTTTTCCGATCCAAAAACTGCAGCATCTATCACAAGTGTAGATTATGAGTTAATAAGACAATTCAAAATTATGTTACAAGTCTTAGCATGCAGCAGAAAGATAAATGCACTTTACAATGAAAAATACTCTTGGAGATATATGTACATATGTCTTCAATGGTTCATAAAATTTTGTATATTGGGGAACAAATCACCCAACATAATTTGCTACCAATAGGAGATATGTCTGAAGAAGCGCAAGAAAAAAGGAACAAAGACTACAGATTCTTTCGTGAACATAGCTCAAGAAAAATGTCTAGATATTGTACTTACCAGTATTTTGTTGTGTATGGAAAACAAATCTAGCCGAAATAGAAGAGGAGGCTAAACAACTATTATAAGATAAAAATCAAAGCCTTTTAGAAGAAATTTTGACTAAAATTGCTTAATGTATAGTGGCTTTTTGATTTGAAAGTAAGTATTGAAGAAGCATTTATGTAAATTAATTATTATTTATTTTATAAATTGTTATAGAAATATTTAAAAATAAAATATTTAAATAAGAAAGTTGTAACGTTTAAAAATTTAATTTTTTATTTCAAAAGGATGTTTAAAAAAACCAACCTTTGGCCCTTGTTGCTTTTAAGCTTAAAGATATTGAAGGGGCTAAAACTTGACTTTTCTTGGTAAGATTTAGTTTACAAAACCATTAAAAATTGTAATTTGTAACAGTAAAAATAGGATATACATATGAAAATTTTTTTTAATGTTTTAACACTTTTCTTTTATACTCAACTTCAATTAATAATGGCAACAAATATTAAACCATTCGTGCTTTTTATCATAAATTAAAGTTTAATATCAAAATTCTGATCAAATCAAAAGTTACGGATTTTTGACTGCCTTCTCGCCAAATGTGCCACTGTGCGTCGCATGAAAACATACACATGTGTTTTGTTTCTGTAGTATAAAAAAGTAATTTATCTTATACTCAACGAGGTCGGACATGTAAGGTATTTTGTAAGTATTTTATATAACCGATTCTTGCGAAACTTTGCACATGTGCTGGAATTCCGTAACAATGACATATGAAGATAATTTAAAAGTTTAAAATCTTACGTAATATTTGACCTTATGTTATAAAACTAAGTAAAGAAATATTAATATTTTTAAACTAAAATATAAAGAAATAATAAAAAATAAACCAACAAAAAATGGGTAATATTTTAATCATGAAGGAGCATTTAATACTAAAACAGTTTTTTAATGATGTTAGATATTAAATAACGGTATTATTTATAACAATATAATTGTAAGCTTTTGGCCAGAACTTGTATTGGGTTTTGGGCCCTTTTTATCAAAATAATGAGTCCGATTTATGAAAGAAAGATTTAAGGGTGCACAAATTGCTGAAAAACTTCTTGTGCATTTTGAAATTGAAAAATGACAATAAACTTCAGAAATAATATGTTTCTTGGAAGCCGATCAAACATTTCTTTTACCGACTTTTTATAAAAAGAGAACATCTTTCTTGAATCAGTTACATTTAAAACAGTTTTGTTCAATTCAATATTTTTATTAATTCTTCGCTGTTTTCTGTATTAGCTAAAATATTAGGCTTAAAATAATACTTGCAAATGTGAAGTATGTTTAAGAATTCGTTAAATATTTTTAGCTGGTTTATCGTTGTCAGCCGTTAATATCAGAGAAAAATGGCACTTTCACTTTTTAGTATTTATGTATATGCAAGCCAGATTAAACATAAAAAGGTCAAAGAGAACTTGGTTAATTATAACGAGACACAAATAACTTAAATAGGAAAACGGATCAGAGACAATATCAAAAATTCCTGGTGTTCCAATTAGATTAGAGATACACATGTGTATAAACGTTTTTAAAAACATATATTTTTTATTAGTAAAACGGAAAAGATAAATTTTTAATAAAAAGGTGTAATTCATTGTATGGGAGATTATAGCAAAAACTTTAACTAAGTAATTCAAAAAATATGCAACAGCCAAATTTATTTATTATAAACTTAGCCGCTAGTATGGTTGATTAAGTTTTTCCAATTCCCGTAATCGAGTTTGAAGCTCAATTTTTTTAATTTTCATGTTTATTTCGTCTAATGGAGCATTCATTTCTAATTTTTTTTTATTAAAGTTATATTAATTTATCTAATCTTTTAAGAACTTCAGCATTATATTTATCACTGGAACATATTTTTTTTAAGAGATACGTCATTTTCATTTTTCGAACTTTGTTTAGTGTCTCTTCTTTCTCCTCATCTTCCTTAATGTCCATTAATTCCGAAATGTATTCATCAGACTCTTTCCTTTGCAATGCAATCGGACTTTTAGAAGAAGTACATATTTCTTGAATTTAAAACCCGAATGTCTTGACCTCTTTTAAGCCTGCAACAGCAACATCAACTCCGGAGCAATAAATATAGCAGCTCTTTTGTATACAAAAGTTTTGTAAAATAAATTTAATGTCCGTTTAGTAGAAAAAAGTCATAATTTAATTAATTAAGGATGGCAAATGATTGTTTTTATACTCTTTATGAGCGTAATAGTTCCGAGAATTGAGTTAGTAATTTTTCTTTCTGATTTACATATATGTTTGATGGGAATTTGCATTTTACTTTAAAGCTGATAGTGTAGAAATAAAATGTAATATTGCGTGGGATTTTCTGACAATTACAATAATTTTTTTTTTTAATTTTTTTACAAAATTTAAAGCAAATCTTAAGACTTGTATCATCATGAATGGGACTTTAATAATATTAAATTTGAAGATTAGACAAATAAGAATATCGAGAGACTTCAGGATGAAAACAATGATCTTTATAAGCAACTAAACCGGTCAAATATAATAGTAAGTGGTCTTCCATGATAATGCCAAACTACACTCCTTTGCTATAGCAACTGGCCAATCTTGCAATGTTGATGGAACTAAAGTGAAATTAATTTTTGCACTTGTATTCGAAATAAGTCTGCTCCGTTAATAAAGTTTAATAATGTTTCAAAAAGGGATTCTATAATCAGAAACTATAAATCTAAATAAAGCCGGAAGCTTAGTGAAGTTATCCATACTGATATTGAGAAACGAGTTTATCTAAATAATCACCTTATTAATATCGAATCTAAGCTACATTATATGTGCCGAAAGATGATATATCTCGTGAAATTAAAAGTTTTCGGGTTTTGTCTTTAATCCTTTAAAGGTCAAGAAGTCATATTATCAAGTAAAGAATCGGGAACAATCACGTCAGACTACGGATAATATTTCTTGCATTGGAAATAAGATACCCCACTTAACGATTTTATTAATTTTTTGGGAAACTGTCAGTTATTAATATTTACGTGATTTTCTAAACGTTGTGTTTGTGAAATTGTTTGTCGCTTATGTTTAATACTATCGTGATAAAATTCTTGGCTGTTTTTATTATTTGGTTCTTTGGTTGATTAGCATTGAAATTAATAATTCAACCCGACGATGTATTTTTAGCGTAACAATTAAATGTTATTTTGCTGGCTTCTCTATACAATTTAGTCAAACGAAACAGCAAGAAAAATTAACCGTTAAAACACAAGCAACAACGTAAAACAATTTTTCGGTGTAAAATACATAACTGGTCTCACTGATACAAATAAAATAAGAACAACACTAAACATAGATTACATAAGATTTGCTTACAAACCCAACAAAACATTAAGTAAAATATTCCCAAACACAAAAACACCAATACCCAAACTAAAAAAACAACGTTGTTTATGAAATTTCATGCAAAGGTAACGAATACAACAACTGTAACTAAACAAACAAACTTGAACGCAACAAATTTGAACGCAAGAATGAGCGAACACAAAGCTGACATCAATAAAAGCAAAGAGAGTACTGCAATGTCACAACACATAAAACAAACAAATCATAAACCTGACTTTGACAACGTAAAAATACTAGATAAAGTAAACAATGAGAGAAAGCAAATTATAACAGAAAGTTGGTGCGATTGCCATTGGTGAATATATAACTTCTCCCTGCCCATATTGAAGGGAAGGGGACGAAGGGACAGTAGCTTCATCTAGGATTGCTTGTTTAATTTTAGTTGCATACATTCTTTTTAGAATGTAAATCACTGTTGCTATAATAATTAACCACATAAGTGATTCGATGCCGTTCTGCAGGTCAAGTCTGGATGATATTGTAAGGATTTCATTTTGCTGGTTGGAGTTGGAATCTGATAGCTTTTTTAATGTCATTGTTTTAATCTCAGACGAGGCGTGAATTTCGGAGATGGGTACTGGAGCAATATATGTGTCTTCCCAAAAAGTGTTTATATCGTCACTATAGGTTATGCTATTTACGCATACTTCGCAGTTCTTGTAATGTACTACGCCTTTTTCATTCAATAAATATTTGTTGATATTGCAAGTTGTCTCTATTTGTGTTTTTGGTTTATTATAGAATAAAATTAAGTTAGGTTCCAGCTGCCAAATTGATTGTGCATCCTGGTTTTTAAAAAGATGACCAATGCAGCTAGAGTTCACGGTAATTTTTTCTTATTTAGTTTTTGAACAAAAGAAAATATTTTCTAATTTTGGAGATTTTTTGCGAAGTATACACAATCTTAAATTCATTTAATATTACATAAGGTTCTGTAACAATAAATTTTGTTTTATTAATAGGTAAGGGAATAATATGATCAAATTGATAGGGATTGGGATCAAAGTTGGGAATCTGAACGTTAAAAATAATATTGGATTCATTATAGTTAGCTTGAAGTCCAAGTAATTAATATATATTTTCCACAGATTTCGGTTTAATAATTGAAATTTCTAAATGTCTTTTAATATGTTCAATTTCTTCTGGATGTAAAATTAGTTTAGGAATTATATTAAGTTTTGCTAGAATAATGGCTTCTGAAATGTAATTTATGTCACTAGTAAGTATGTCAATGTTGTAGTTTATTTGATTAAGGTATTGCATTTCTCTAATTGTGGTTTCTGTACTTTTTACTAGGTAAATAGTTTGATTTGCGTTTCAGTTTAAAAATAGTTCTATGGTTCCTTGTACTTCATTAATGTGGTTTGTTATATTAGAGAATCTAGCAGCCATATTCATATTAAATTTATGATCTCTTTCCATGACATTTTTTATTTTTAGATTGCAGTTCCCCAAATTGATGATTTATTTCTTGGGCGTCATTAGCGTCCATATTTCCTATGATGAATTTTATTGAATGTCCCATTCCATCAATAAGGCCGCGTTTGGTGCGTTTAGTCATCAAACTACTTAATTTTAGTTCCAATTCTTTCAGTTTTATTTTTGTTGTGTCCGTATAAATTTTTGTTGCATTATTTCTTCGAAGGCTTTAACTGTGTTGCTGATTTTGTCAATGTTTTCCCTATACATACGTTTATTAACGATATGATTAAGATTGCTATAGCTTGAGACATGCCTTGCTGGTCCTAGATTTATTGGTAAAATGCCTTTATTATTAGATAAGTCGCGAATCTCAATATATTGGCCCCTATTATGAGTTGCATTCGATTTTCGATTTTCGCTGGCTAACGAACGAATGTCAAATTCGTATTATGAGTTGGTAGCACTGTCGTTGCACAACGAATTTTCAATCGAACACAATTTTGCTTTCGATGGTTTGCGTCAGTTTGTAAAACTTATTGAAAATGTAAGTATTTGTGAATTTTTGTTTTTTATATAAATTATTTTTTTGTTTTTTTATGTAAATTAATTTTATTTTTTATGTATTTTATTTTAATTTCATGCAGGTCTAAGGTTCAGTCTAAGGCTCAGTTGGTGCGACCATTGAGCGCAAAAACGCAAAGCTGTTGCCAATTTTAACAAGCTTGGGATTGATCTGCCCTGTGTGCATTGCTGCAGCAATTCATCTGTGGTAGACAGCAATTCCATAAATGCCTCCTTACACAGTCGAAAATTTGCTATAAATCTGTGTAAATTATACCCTTTTTAAAGCTTATTATACTTACGAGGTGGAATCCATTTCCAAAATATTGAAAGAATCTCTCAACCTCTTTCTGCTTCTGGCCAGTTCCAAAGTGCGTTCATCTTCATCAGACGAATCATCGAACCATAATTCCGTCGTAGTAATTTTTTTAATAATTATTTAAATTTTTCGTTTATAAATTTGTTTTACTAATAATATTTATGGTGTCAGCTGATAAAAATGTATTATTGTGAATAATCCAATCGAGTAAAATTCACAGTAGCACTATTTTCGAAGATCGAAAGTTGCTCATAATAGGCACCATTGTTTCGTAATTAACTTGGGCCTAAAAAGAAAAAAATTGTTTTCCTTTTATTGCGGGATTTATGTATTTTTTGATTTTTAGTTGTAGTTATCGTATGAAGATTATTGTTTTTTACTTTATGTTTGGAAAATCTTGAAGTAATTTTATTCCTTCTGCAATTCAATTTTTCCTGTATACAGTGTCATTAATTTACCTAATTTCGGGGTGTTGTCTAGAGGTAATCAATTTGTCTATGCGTCAAGGAGAAAGATTCTATTTTTTCTTTAATTTTTGGAAATAATGTCTCTTGGAATTCATTGAGCTTTCTAAGGTAGTCATGTTCATTGTAGAATTTTACGTTTTTGTCGAACTTGTACATTCGCCCATGAAAAAGTTCAAAAGGTGTTAATTTAGTCAATTTGTAACTTATTAGCCTTTTTGTTTTCCAAAATTATTCTGTAATTTTCAGTGAAATTCGAGTGAAATCTTTCTAGAGGTGAGTTGCTGTTAGTTTGTTAAAAAGATGTATAATGAAGTTCGATATCATATTGTCTGCAAAATTCTTTAAAGATCTTGCTCGTAAACTCTGGGCCTTAATCGCAAACGTTTTTCTTGGTATTACCGTATGAGTATATACAAGTTTTAAGTGATTTAAGTGCTGTTATACTATTTCTATTTTCAAGAACATAGGCTGCCGCGAATTTGGAAAATTTATCGATAATTGTTAAATTTTGGTGGTTATTAATTGTGTAAATATCGATATACAATATGTCTAATGGCTTAGGTGGTGTTTCTGGTAGTTTAAATTTTACTTTAAGAGGTTGCCTGTCATATTTAAGTGTTTGACACATCTTATAGTTATTGATTGTTTTATTAAATAATTCTTTCATATAGGGAAAGTACTATTTTCTTTAAAGATGTTCATAGCATTCGATTATGCCTCTGTGATTACTATTTTCATGGTACTCTTTTATCAACCTTTCTTGATCATCGTTTTGTCTGATATCTTCTAAGATTTCTTTACATCTTAGTAACTTAAAAAGTTTGCCGTGTGAAAAGTATTTTGTATAAGTGTCCTGTACTATCCTAGAGATGTCATCGTCGGTATATACAGCGGTTTACCTGTTGGGACATTTTTTCTTCATTAAAATTGGGTCGTCTTATAACACGCCTTTTTCTATTCGTTAATATAGTTTCTATCGTCATTGGACTTCCCAATTCAGTTTTCTCTAAAATCAACTGTAGGTAATATTTATTAAGAGATCTTTCTGATATAAGGATTCCATCATCGAAGTTTTCATTGGAAAAACGAATTGTGGTACCTTAGGTGTCTTGATTAGAAACATATTCGTTAATATCGAAATTCATGAGGTTTACATCGATCTTAACTCTGCTTAAAGCGTCGGCATTACTATTTTGAGTACCTTTTTTGTAATGTATCTCATAGTCTAATTCTTCCAGTTTCAGCTTCCATCATACTAGTTTCGAATTCGGGTCTTTCAGACTCATTATCCATGTTAATGGACGATGGTTAGTGACTATATTAAACTTTCGACCGTATAAGTATGGGCAAAAATATTTGGTTGCCCATACGATTGCTAATAACTCTTTCTATAGTGGAGTAGTTGATTTCGGAATCGCATAATGTACGGCTAGCGCATAATGTGGTCTGTCGCTGACAATTGGGCCTTGTGATAAAATAGCTCCTATGGCAAATCCACTTGCATCAGTTGTAAGAACGAATGGTTTAGAAAAATTTGGGTACTGAAGAATAGGATCATTGGATAATATATTTTTGCATGTTTCAAATGCATTTTTATAATTTTGGTTGAAATCGATTTTGCTGTTTTTCTTTAGACACATTGTCAAAGGCTTAACAATTTTTGCGAAGTCTTTTATAAATTTCCTGTAATATCCTACTAGTCCCAAAAAGAATTTGATTTCTTTTGGTGTCTTAGGGATTGGAAAATTTTTGATTGCCTCTAATTTCGCAGGGTTAGGTTTAATGCCCTCTGTTGAAACAATATGTCCCAGGAATGAAATTTATTTTCTTAAAAATTCGGATTTGTCTAGTTGTATTTTAAAATTGGCTGTTTTTAATCCTTCAAAACTTGTCTGCAGTTAAAATATAATAATATCGTCGAGATAAACTAGACATATTTTCCCTATTCTCTTAAGACATTGTCCATTACCCTCTGAAAAGTAAAAGAGGAATTTTTCAGTCCAAATAGCATCCTTATGTATTCATAATATCCGCCTTATACTGTGAAAGCATTCTTTTGGACGTCTTTCGGATCCATTTCAATTTGATGAATTTTTTTTTTTGCATTTATTTATTTCACAAAAAGCAATAACAAAGCCTTAATGGCTAATAAATTTATTACTTAGAATTTACAAAATGAGTTTAAATTAAAATCAAATAACATATTCTCTTAGATAAAATTATATAAAAAGAAAAAAATAAAATACTTAGTTCTAGAAATTCCAATTAAATTCTAAAACAGCAAAAAAACAATAAATGAAAAATTCATAAAGATGGCTCCCCAGCCGAAAAAGATATAATAAATTAAAAGTAAGAAAGATATTAAGTAATAATCCTACTAGACAACATTTTCCAAAATCAAAGACTCGATAGGTAATGAAACAGTTTTCTGCGATAGCAATTACTAGACAGAGAAAAGTTCTTCAAGCAGTTCGGCAAACAGTTAAAATAGCGAGCAATGCAAGCCAAAAACGAGTGTTCAAAAACATAATATGAAATCCGCGGAATAATGATTTGAGTATTTCTCGTTGATCTAGAAAAAATAAATTTGTTACGAAGGGTTACAGGGATGTTTTTTTCATAATACCATAAAAAAAACCAAATTTCTGAATTGGAGAAAACTCACAAATGAGCATCCAAGAAATAGCCGAACATATTCTGAAATACGATCCCGAAACCGAAGGTTATACGCAAAGCGAACTATCATGTTAAACAACGTTTAATTTATATACTTATATACTTAAAAGCATTAGTACCAGAAATTACTTCAAGCCCATAGAAAACAAGAGGCATGAGCAAAGCATGACATAGTTTTTCCCAGTAGAAAGTGGCAAATATAAATTTGTAGAAAACAAGCGCCGCAAAATACCGAAAGTCTTACCATGAACAACATCATTATGAGGAACAAACTATAGTTTATTATCAATAAGAACACCAAAAACTTTGAGGCAATCTACAAATTCGTTGTTGTTTTTGCAACATTCAAGGATAATGCATTTGCTGAAGTCCGTTGATGAACACAGTCCAACGCAAAACTTATATTATTCAGCAAAACGTCAGGGAACTCATGATTACGTTTAAACGAAAGGAAAACATGATCAGCATAAATAAACGTACTGCAAATAGAAGAGTTTACATAATAGACAAAACTATTCATATACATTATAAATAGTAAAGGTCCCAAAACAGATTCCTGGGGGACACCAGATCTAAGCAATCTAGTTTCGGAATTGATTCCATTGAATGACACAAATTGCGACCTACCGTTGAGGTAAAACCACATAAGTTTACAAACCGACATAGAAAAATTAAATTCATTTTTTAGTTTGGTAATCATTTTCGGGTGACTAATCGAGTTAAAGGCCTTAGATATATCAAGAGACACTATTACACATAGCTCCTTATTATTCAGGCCTGTCCTTATACTCTCGGTCAAAAACAATATTAAACCAGTTGTGTTATGACCAGGTCGAAAGGCAAATTGAGACTCACAGAGAAATGGCGAAGCTAATTCAAGTAATTGTGATTTCAAGATGTGTTCCACAACTTTGGAAAGTGCAGGCAATATAGAAATAGGTCTTAGATCTGTGAGTTCATGAACCATTTTAGATTTTGGAATAGGAACAACACGCGCCTTCCTCCAGGCCAAAGGAAAGACCGATGTAGTTAAAATGTTGTTTACAAAAAAAAAAGTATCTCATTGCACAAGTAAGAAAAAACCATTTTAATGAACCTAATAAGTATATTGTCAATTCCAACAGCATTGGATTTAACATTACCAAGAGCAAGAAATAACTCCGTTCGAGGAACACAGCGGAAGGAAAACCTTAAAAATCATTGGCATCATCACTATCACCATCCCCACAAATAAAAAAATCATTAATCAGGTTAACATTATAATCAAAATATATATCACAATATATATCGCATATCTCAAGACCTTCCACGTAGCCGAGCAATCAAGGTCCTTAAACAAGTTAGCAAAATATTTACATTTTTCTCTACGCACAATCCTTTTATGCCGGTTACGGTATTTACAAAAGATTCTTCTGTTGTTAGCAGAAGAGTCAGATAAAAAAACTGAGAAAGCAAGATTTTTTTTTTAAAGAGAAGTAGCACTTCAGGCCTTAAAACCTATTTAGTTATTTTTCGTAACCGTGCTACATTCTTTAGGAAAGGGATAGATGAGAGATAAGACAGGTGGTGAAAGGAGAGAGAGAGAGAGAGAGAGTTATTTTTATTTTACTTCGCCGGCGAATCTGCTATGAGAAAGTACCGACGAAGGAGACTGCACGTTTTTTGTTCATTCTGAATGTGTATTTATACCATTAAACAGAAAAAAACATTTTTTTTGTATTTTGATTGCAACAGGATTTGAACCCTGAAACAACCAGGTTTGTAGTCAGCGTGTTTACCACTTTGACTACAGCAGCCTCCCTTAGAACATGAGTTGATGTTACCAGCCTTGACTGCATCCACACATCATTTTCAAATTTAATCCTTCTTTTTTTAAGGGGTATAAAGGAAAGCAGCTGTTGAAAAATATAGTCTAGAATAGAACAATGAACATCGACATTGCCCGCATAAAAAAGAGAAAAGTCAAAGCAAGACAAAAAACAAAAAATACCATCATAATCAACGGACTGATAGTCTAAAAACTCAACAAATTCAGCAGAATTATCAATTTTAAAAGAAAAAGATGCGAATATAAGCGCATGATGCGAAAAAGGTGGACATTGAATTTGATCAGAGAAATTCATACACGAATGGTTACTTAGTAACCAGTAATCAATTAAAGACGTAGATCCATGGGCCATATTAAAATGCGATGGTCTGTTATTATGCGAAACAGCTAGGTTATTTCTAGTACCAAGGGAACGAATGTTACATGATTTATCAGCATCAAATAAATTGTTATTGAAGTCACCAACTATAATGATATTAGCATACTTCATAAAAAGCTCTCTATGACGATCCTCAAAAGTATCCATATCACCACGGGGAAGATAAACTACACCACTACCCCTGTAACCAAGTCGATCATTACGGTGAAACTTAAAGCCCGTAATATTTATTGCTCGGTTTGAGATATAAGGTTTCAACCACGTTTCCGAAATAACGAAAATACTCAATTAGATTCAATTAAAATCATTTTTACTCCATCGATTTTAAAATTGAGTTGACTGCTAAAAGGTAAAAAAGCATTTTTAATATAAGAACTGTTGCTAATAGGGCCAAGATTAATGTCAAAAGATGTCATATAAAATGAACTCGGTGGGGAACCTTAGAATTATATAAAACATTAAGTTAAAAACATTAAATATTAGGTAAACGATAAAAAATAATTTTATTTTAAATTCAAATTCAACAGCTTATTAAGATATACAGCGGAATATAAAAAACAAAATAATAAATGCTAAATGCAGAATGGGGTAAATGCACCAATAGTCGGCAGTTTTATTATTTTTCTGTGTTTGAGCTGGTGCTGTTTTGAGTGTAAATGATGTATTGGTATATAAACTATTTATTACTGTCGTAAAATTACTTAGTTTTACACTCAATTAACTATTTTTTAATATATTTGTATGAATTTTGAGTAATTTACGTGTTTTCTCAAATGTACCATTTATGCCTATAGTCGGCATGCATGTTCCTAAATCCGGCATTTACTAACCCTGTTGTCGGCATGTTATTTTTTATAAGGGAAAGACAAAACTCCAACAAGAATTCAATAATTTTTATATTAAATAATAGCTATTTAAATTTCTTCATTTAAATAAAATCAAATTTAATAGTCTTATTTAAAATTAAATTTATAGGAACTTCAATTTATTTGGTCGATGATGATTTTTTGAAATACATATGTTTTTCGAATGTTGGAAGAATTTCTTTTAATTATAGTACCACCTACAGGATTTTAACAATGAAAAGGATTTAACCATCTAGAAAATTCAAGGATTTAAAAAGTTATTTTTAAAGAACGTGCTGTTAATTGATGAGTCACTAGCCGTTTGGTTTAGATCTACATAAGTAGCTGGCATAGGACTTGAGCAAATTGAAGGCTTAGAGGTTTTTTTAACAATGTTTATTAATGCCAAAATGTCATAAAGAATGTTTATTACTACATTTAAAAATGTTACTTTATTTTGGGATTTCCATTTAAATAGAATTTTCTGCCGACAGGTCTTAAACAGTCGACAGATCCTAAAATACTTAGTTATACGTGTGCCGACTACCGGTAGAGCTCATTTTAAACTTATTTTCTTTATAACTAATACCAAGACAGGTGAGTAACAAATAATATTGTAGAATTTGAGTTTAACATAAGAAAAAAACTATTTTTTACAAGTCAACACTCTCATGCCGACTACTGAAAAACAAGGCAATTTTTGTTCCTAATGTCGACAGCCATAAAAATTAGCACAAAAACAATTTTTTATGAGAAATAACACTTTACAGTCAAAGTTTAAATATATTTCTTCCCCTAAAATCTGCAATAGTAAAAAATTATTATAATTAACATGTTAACTTGCTTGTTTAAAATAGCGTTACCACTAAAAATTTTATTAAAAATTAGGCATCTCTACACAAGTTGAAAAGTTGTCACTGAATGAAGCCAACAAAAAGTAAAAATACTCATCTAAGCCTTAGTTAAATATTACAACGAGGGAAGTCAGTGTACTTTTTATTAAAGCTAAATCATATTTATGTATATAATAAACATCGGATGAATCACCCAGCTCAGCCAACAATATGTCACTCTCTTATCAGCATTAAATATCTTCAATTGTTTGACTATATTATTCTTTAGGAGCTTTTTACAAACGAAATTAATTTTAGCTGCCAGAGGTGAAAAGTGATCATTAAGATATATTCTTGAATTAATATCACTGTTCATAACATCACATAGCTTTAAAAATCGGCCTTTACTGTATTCCCTCATCAGGCGGTCGCAGATTCGCACGTTACAAAATTTGACTAAAACGGATTTGTTCTTGTTCATGTAACAAGTGTGTTGAATGTTTGAATTAGTTATAGGAATATTAAAAAAGGAAAAAATTTTAACAATCGTTTTTCGCGATCTTCGATATTGGGAGGCAGACCAAATATAACAACATCCGCTCGATTGATTCTATGGTAAAGGGTATTGTTAACCAGATTTAATTCACCAATTTTCTTTTTTAGATTGCTCTCAAGCACTGCGACATTTTTAGCGCAAGTAGTTAAATCATTTTCCAGTTTAGCGAATTTTGATGTAAGCTCAGCACTAATATCCAAACTCAACAGATCCATTTTATCATTTAAGTCGCTTCTGACCGATATAACCTCCAGAGATATTTTGTCGAGTTTATTGTTCAGGACCTCCAAGTGATTATTAGGCACGATTTCTGATTGCAAGCTATTCTTGCATTCTTCACAATTAAAAGAAACCCCGCCATGCTTCGCCATAAAATTGCACAGTTCTTCTGAGACACCAATACATTGTATATGAAACCAGTGGTCACAGAAACCACACTGTGTACTGCCACTTTTACCAATGCCTTTTTCGCATTTGCTGCATAAAAACTTTTTACCCGGCATATCAAAACAAGCAAAAAGCATGAGATGTTCACTAAATAAATAGTATGTATATGGGTTATAAAGATGGATTTATAAAGATGGCAGCGAACAGGAACAACAACAGCATACAACCAACATAAAATTAATTATGTATCAATTTAGGCGAGGATATAGTTAACATTTTTACAGAAACCACATTCAGCCAATAATTTTATGCCCCAGGAAAAGATATTTATACAAGTGCCACAATAAATCCTTCAAGACAGGCACAGAATAAATTATGCATGGATTCAGATAAATATGGCGAAGCAAAAATTACTTTCAAAATGGCCACTAAAAGCAAAAAGAACAGCAAGCCACTCAAAGCCAATTAATTTCACGAGTTAACAAGGAAAAAACAATTTAACGTTTAATCCAATAGGCACAATTGGTTTTTAATTTAGTATTTTAGTAGTGTGGCAAAAAAATGAAAACTGCAAATAATTTTATTTAACATTATCCACGTAAACTTGAGCCGCTGATAAAAACACACTTATTCGGTCATAGCGTTGCCAGACTTTTTTTCAATGTATCCAGAATATCTGAGATAGTCGGTAAAGGGTATCTGTCCGAAATTGTTTTTTCGTTTAGCTTGCGGTAGTCAATAACAAGGCGCCATTATTTTTTTCCGCTGGCATTTTTTTCTTTGGAACTACCCATACGGGAGAGCTCAAGGGCGAGTAAGACGGTTTAATTATGCCTTGTTCTAACATGTTATCTATCTGTTTTCTAACATGTTATCTATTTAGTGTATATTGGTGTTTCGTCTGTTGTTTTTATGGTGTGTTTAATTTGCTTTGTAAATAAAAGGCTTTGATTTTCATTTTAAAACACCGAGTTGAATTGACGACATAGTTTAAGAAGTAGTTTTCTTTCTTCTACGATTAAGTGTGCTAATCGTAGTGAGAATTTTATGTCTTCTTCATTCTTCGTTATCAAGAGATTATTTTGTAAGTCAATGTTTGCTTTGAGTTTTTGTAACACTTCGATTCCTAAAAGCCCGTCAAAGTAATTATGGAATTTAAAAATTAGAAATTCCAATTGACCATTGTCATTAAATTCTCTGAATATTGGTATGAAAGTTTTTGAATTTAATGTATATTTATTAGATATAGTAGTGATAGTTACAGGTTGACAAGTTATTTGGTCCCTTAGAGGAACAACTTCGGGGTTGATACATGACGAAGAGGTTCCTGAATCAATTAGAAATCTTAAGGATCCACCAAATGGGGATGATATCAGTATGAATTGTAGTTTTGTCGCATGCTTGTTTATATCTATATATCCTGTGGAATTTTGGAGGCTAATGCTTGAAAATTTTAGGTGTCATCAATGTTAGGAATAATTGGAGTCTCGTGATTTGGATGATTTTTGATTTGATTAATGTTATGGAAGCTTGGGTAATTTTCAGTTTGATTATTGCTATGGAATTTTGGATAACTTTTAGTTTGATTAATGTTATGGAAGTTTGGATAACTTTTAGTTTGATTAATGTTATGGAAATTTGAGTTTGATCGTGGCTGAGAGTTTTGTCTGGTTTTGGCCGTTTTATTGTACGAGTAGGGCGTGTTATGTCTAAAATTTGTTCGGGTTATATTACTGTCATCAGCTTCTATTTTAACAGGCATTATAGCGTTTCTAACATTATGATTACTGTGATTCCAATTGTTGTTGTTGCAATAACGATTAAATTGAGGTCTGTTAAACTGTCTTTATTCTGAATTAAATTGTCCGTAGTATGGTCTTTGGAGTTCATAATATGGTGGTGGGGTTTTTGTTTGATATGGTTCGTGTGTTTTTTGGATCTATTTTATGTTTTGCTCCTTTATACAATAAGCAAGTGCTGTTAGTAAGGTGTCTGGACGCATAGCACGAATCGTAGCGCCTAATAGATCTTTAAGTCCAGAAAGAAATGCATTCAAACACATTTCGGAGACTAACTCTCTTTTGAATTTATAATTTATTATCTTTTTCATTGATCAGGACGTTATTTAGAAGTGCTCGGATTTCAATAATATCTCCGTGAAACTGTTCGAGTGTTAGATCAATTTGACTAATATTATGAAGATCTCTGATCAGTGTTGTTTCAGTCCTTTTGTCTGCAAAGGCTGATATTAAATTGTTTTTGTTTTCAGCCCAATCTAATTGCGTCAAATATGTCTTCAATAGTTCGTTTGCTGTCCCTACTATTTTATAACTGATTGCCCTAAGTATAATTTGACCATAAGGTGTCTTTTTTGTTCCTTTCAAAAATAGTAATATTTCTTCGACGTTAGTTATAAAATCGTATAGTAGACGAGGATTTCCATCAAAACTAGGGAGGTCTTTAATAACATCCGGAATTCTTAAGGAGTTAAAGATTTCTTGCATGTTCGTAAAGGTTTGGAATTGATTTTGCTGTGCTGCATGGGAAGTGGATTGGGTTTGTGTTAATTCTTGATGTTGCATATTTATTGGTAAAATTTTTAAACTTAAATATTGAGATTGACAATGTAATTTTTCTGGTATAGTTTCAAGGCTTTTTGATTTCTTTTTTTAGATTTTGTAAATTTGATAAAGCTACAGTTTTTGCTTTTCCTTTAAACATTTAGTAAATAATTATTCTATTATGATAACTTATTTTTTAGAGCTTACAATAAAAACAGGAGTGGAATTGCCATCCGCATTGAGAAATATATTGGTTTTCTTGAAAGACTGAGTAGGTTCCAGTTGTAAATGGATTGAAACCCAATGGTTTCGGCTCGGTTGACTTCAACTTCAGTGTCCTATGCTGAGTTGATTGATTTAAATAAGGATATTCCTTCCCCGTTGTTTATGTTGACGGTGATATTCTTTCACCGTTTTTATATATTTTTATTATTTTTCTCTTTTTTTATTAAATCGTTTATTTTTTGTATAAAGATATTTGTGCTATTATTCACAGAGGATAAGTTTTTAGTTATTCTTTATTTATGAGGATATTATTTCCCCTTTTTCTATATTTAATACTACTTATACGTAAGGATATTCTTTTTTTTCACAGAGGATATTCTTTCTTTTTTCAAAAATTGTTCACTATTCTTTATTTATGAGGATATTCTTTCCCCTTTTTCACTGTTTTTAGTTTATTGTCACCACACCGATTCCGCAACTGCCCGATATGACTGCGCCAAATATGTTATCTTTTAGATTAAATAATAAAAAAAAAAAACCTTTTCAGTTTATTACCAATTTATTTCTGATCTTTTGATTTGATTTACAATGTTTTTATAATAGTTAATTGTTTATTAAGCTTAAATATGTTTTTAAATCAATTCTTAGGAAAAGCATTATTTTAGTAATACTTAATTGTTAATTAAGCTTAAATATTATTTGGATTAATTCTTAGAAAAATGTTATTTTTTGGCATGTGTGTAAGTTCAGTTTATTGAACTTGCACACAAAGCACAATTGAAAAAAATAAAATATAATTTACAACTAATTAAATAATGCTACGTTTTGTCTAGTGCATTCACCTTTGATTTGATGTTGGTGCGATTGCTATTGGTGTGTATATAACTCACGTAAGATGCGATGTAAAATAAAGCATGGCTTTTACGCTGAAATAACATTCCTTAATAAAACCGCAACGTTTTGTCACCGAGTATACAAAGATGTCACGAGACGGCTATAAATGTATTTCTCTGTGCATCTCTTTCTTGGCATTCTATCGACTTGAGTTTTGTTTTGATTTGTGTTTCTGGCGCAAGAAAAAATTAAACGTTTTCTTACAGGCAAAAATAAGGGTGGGTTTTTTGTAAAATTAATAAAATTATTAATTTTAAATGAAATTTATGTTTTTTATTTGTAGAAGAAGGCAATTTTTTCATTTTTAACGTAAGTATATTTTAATTATAACATTGAAGTGTGTTTCTAATTCTATTTTTTCATTGTGTAGAAAACTAACATACAATTTGCAAACAACATGTGAGTATGCAATATACAAAAATTGATATATATCTGTTTGTCTAAGTAACTTTTTTAAATTTCAGGAGTTTAAGATGCATAAAAGGATGTCCACCTGTAGAGAAGCGTCCCTTTGGAGGGCCGTAACTCCCAAACGAAGCGTCAGCCCCAAATTTTACATTTTTTGCTTAAAATTAAATTTTACACGCTGTAGACAACTTTTTTTAATTTTTAAGCTGCGTCCGTAAACTTGATTTGTTCCGGATCATGATCGTGTGTTTGTCTGTCTGTTTATTTTGTCTTTTACTTAAACGATCAACATGAAAAATTCTTTCTTTTCTAGACGCGCGCAGTGGCTGGAGTTATTAGTATTGTTACGTTTATTTAAATTTATAAACGTTTATTTATTGAGTTCTTTTATTGCAAAATAAATAAACACAATTTAATTATTACTTTAATTAAATTACACTTTTATTAGACGATTATTCACTTATTCGCGATTAGTACACGAAAATACGCGATGGCAACTTCACCACTTTTTAACACGAGATCTTTACTGGTTGATGTTTTCACTAAGAATGAATCAGCATGTATGGGCGTTGCTTTTATATACCCAATGTTCAGGCTCTTGAATATACTAGAACTTACTCCATCTGTTGGTAGAATATTTCTTTACTACGCATTTATCATTTGAGACACATGATGATTGTTATTTGATTCCAGAACCTTCCATTATTATTTTGAATTTATTTATACATGCTGTCTATTTTTATTAGTCGTTATGTAGGGTGCTTGTGTAGTTGTGTGTTGCGTTTATTTTTATTGCTTTATGTTAGTTGTTTTTGTTTTGTGATTAAGAAGTTTTTGTGGAAACTTCTGGCGTTGTAAACAGACACAATAGGTCATTTCGTTTTACTAATAAATAAAGCATCTTCGCAACAGTATTATATTAGTATTTATTAGATTAATAATATTGTAAAATACATTTGTAAATTTTAATATAATTAAAAAAAAACTAATATTGTAAAGTTTTAGTCTTAAGAATATCAATTTTATTTATTATTATTATTTAATGTAATTATTTAATGTAAAATTGTATTTTTTGTAAAATTTATTATTGTAAATTTATTGTAAAATTTATTTATTTAATAATTTATTCTAAAATTTACATTTTTAATTTTGAATAAACTTAGTATTTAAACGTTTACAAGAGAATTTGTCTATTTTTTACTTTATCTTAATTGTTTAAAACAATATGTGTAATACAAAAAACTATATACAATATACAAAAAACTATGTATATAAAGTTTGATTCACACATGCATACATATCTACATATAACCTTATAGTTTGTCAATAGGTGATAAAAATTAAAGGGAATACAAAAGATAAAAAAAGGTAATTACCACTTAAATCTACGTTAAAATCACAACTTTACGTCGTAGGCTTGCTGTTCGATATGTTGGTTTAACAATGATGGGGAACGTAGTTTTGGTGATGAAGGAATAGGATGTCGTATCTTATTTTGTTGTAGTAACTGCTACTTCTTCGTCTTTTTCTGCATCTGCTCCGCTTCTAGAATGCATTAAAAGTATAAAAAGAAAACCATATTGTCGCACTTTTGGTTTTCTCGGAAAATATCGGCGAGCGCCAATTATTATTTTACTTGATGTTTTTTCTTAATTCTTTATCGCCCATATATTTGTTTTTTTTTAGTTACTCCATTATTCCAAATGATGTGGACAAATTAGAGGCAGGAGTGGTTGTTGATTTTCAAGAGAAAAATGTTTGAAAATTTAACAACCACTAAAACAATTTTTTAATAAAAAAAAAACGAATACAACAAAATCGCTTTTTACCTTTTAAACGGAATGCATATAAGCACACAAAAAGGATGCGGCACAAACGGAAAATGAAAACATGCTTGTTTTTATATTGTCCAATATGTTTTTGACGTCAGCCGAAGACAAGGTTTCCTTTTTCCAAGCAACTAAAACATGATAAAGGACTCCGGGTAAATTAAGACAAATTTCTTGCCATGTTATGTTGCTACAACGAAAAAAAAAAACTAGAATAATCTGAAGAGTTAACAAAAACAAGAAATTACTTACGAATTTTTTAATTGAGTTTCCGGTTTGCTAAAACTCAGCAAAAGCTCATCAACAATATTTTCCTCACATAGCGCAATTATGTTGTGATGATTTTTAGGCTTATTACATCAAATAAAATCAAATAAAGTCGATCGTATTATAGAAGTTTTGCCGACATCACCGGGTATTTGTTTGGAATTTTCATTAAATTGTATAAGGCGTGACACAAACGTCTTAAGATGCCCTTCAACTGTAGCCACAGATAATATTAAATCAAAGCTATTGCCTGTTTATAATATAATTTAGGATTTTGTTGAATTTAAAGAAAAAAATGGTTTATTTGTTTTTGTTAACTCACCTACTAACACTTGACATAACACACCCAACAAAGCTTCTTGAACTTTGTTATATGTATATAGTCTGCACTTAAAGTCTTCAAAATTCCCGATAGTATTTATCCAATCACCGAAACGTACCTTCTCTTGTTTCATTGTTTAGTTCTTCGTATCCTACAGTTGTTTCTTCTTTTTTCTTGGATTACTACCCTTTGAATGCAAGTTGTATTTTATTAATCCTAGTAATAATTTCCTTTTTCCCTTAAATTGTATTTGATCATTAACCCACCTCACGATGTTCCAAATTTCTGCCGTTCAGAAATTCTAACAATAAAACTTTTTTAATTTTTTACAATTCTACATTATTTCATCGTGCACCTAGTCGTACAATTTATAATTTTTTTTTACATTCCTCAAAAATGAACAATATTACCAGAGTAGTAGTAGCACCGACCATTTCATTTACATGTGCTGGAATTTTCTTGTAAAACCGCAGCGTATTACATTTTAATAACAATTAATTTCTTTATTTTCAAAGAATTCATTATTTTTTTGTGGCAAAAGCTTTTTCGGCTTTATGTTCTTTTGTAAAATATTTAGTTTTTGTTTCGTTTATTGTCCCTCCTTCGTAATAAAATATCACTATATTTGTGTCTTTCTTGAGAACCTGCAGAAAACCTGATTATATTGCTTTTGAAATGCCAAGGGTTTCACCTCTGTATACACTGTAGTTTTGTTGTGAACAGTAATGTTTACTTATCATTCTTAATAAAACCCTAAAATTAAAAGCAAAACAGTGATAAAAACGCTACCGAAAAAAAGTTAAAATGTCATTACTGTTTTGCAACGTTTTCTAAATACTACAAAAAATATGTAAACAACAGTAGCTTGCAGCCAACTTCACTACCTTAAGCGCTGTCAAAATTGGATTTTCCAATTGCTAAGCGTTGACGCCGTGCTATTTAAGAATGCTTCATACAATTTTTATGTACATGATAAATTTTGACAGATATCTTGCGCTTTACGTGCTAATTTATGCTATAAACACAATCAAAGGCTACCGACCATCGACTACCGACTACAAAAGTAGCTGGCTACAAAAATAGCCAAGTCGCCAGCTACTTAATTCTTTTAACGACAACCGTCCACTAACTACAAAAAATAAACATCTGTTTTGACATATGTATTAAAGTTAAGCAAAACAAAACAAACTTTATTTTTTTAACTGAATTTCTGTGAAAAAAATTGCAAATGTCTATTATATACTTATGACTATTATATACGTACCAATTTCAATAAAAAAAACCAAAAAATTAATATAAATGTAACAAATTAGAAATTGGTGAAAAAAGAGCTAAATGGAAAATTTGACAAATAAAAAGTAAATGAAAAATGCGCCAAATAAAAAGTAAATGAAAAATTTAAACAAATGAACATATGATTATTATTTTTCAGTAGTAACACTATAATAGTTTTTCGCGTTTTTAATAGCGATATTTAATGTGTTGCGTTTTTTAAACCACCATTTAAAGCATTTATTGTATTGGCAGCACTAGCCAAAAAAAAATAGAAATTAGCCTAAGTTGGCTACGGGCTACAAAAGTAGCCATGTAGTCGTGTAGCGGCTAAAAGAATTATTATCATAAGCACGCATGTATTCTATTTTTGACATCTTGTAGTCGTTGGTCGGTGGACTTGATTGTGTTTATGGCATTACCCCACGTCTCCACTAGCTTTCAAATTGAACAAGACATACACATAAAGGGCGGTTTACATGATCATAGAAGTCTTACGACATGTCAAATTTTTGTGCAAAATATTACCAGTGGTATCGTCTAAACCAAATATGTAATAAATCTGCACAAATTGAGAGCAATTACGGATGAAATTTGACAGTCGTATGGCTCTCTATATTTTCTGAAAATTTTCAAAAGACAATTACGAATCATTAGATCAGGGATGCATTTTTCTGCAAACCGCTCAAAAACAGCTGTGCAATAACTTAAGAAGTGTGAGAAGTTTTCTTGAAAAGTTTAAAAAATTCAATAAAATTATAAATATAATTAAATTTTTTAAATGGAAAGTGTAATGGATGTATTTATATAGTTAAGGTGAGTAATCATTTTTAAATAATTATAACTTAATAATGAAGCATACATATTTCAAATTTTGTTAAGATGGAATGGAGTCAAGTGGCTATGCTTGAATTAATAAAATTTTGGAGTGAGCGGTATTATTTATACAACACAAAAAATCAACTATACAACAATAAACATGCGATATGTCCTGCTATAGAAGAAATTTCTAAAAATGTCAAGGTAAGTTATATTTCTTTTTAATGCAAGTAGGATTGCCTAAAATTAAAATTTCTTTTTATATAAAATATTTTTTAAAAACGGACACTGTTTTAATTCTTTGCAGATAAAAATTAATTATCTTCGCTCCCAATATGGTCGCGAATTGCAAAAAGTACGTGAAAGTCAGAGAAATGGAGCCGGATCTCACGAAATGTATGTACCATCAGCCTACTGGTTCGAACATCTTCATTTTTTAAAGGATTTCTTAACAGTGCGAAAAGGGAAATCAAATATTTCATATGTAAGTATTTATTTAAATAATTATATCATTTACATATATATGTGTACATGTATTTACATATCAATTTTTTTATTTTAAATACATATTGATGCGTATAACTTTTTGTTAAATTATTTCCAGGAAGAAGACGATAATATCCTAAAAGATGATATATTACCATGTTCTAAGCGTAGTAAGGTAAGATATACACATACATAATTGTTTATGTAAATGGCTCATATATATATTTTGCAGCTATGCTGTAAAAGTTCAAATGATATAAATACGTCACAAAAGACCTCCACCTCAAGTAATTCGGATGATATCCTGTCAGTTGCTATGGATTATCTTCTCAAAATAAGCAATCAAGAATTAGAAACTCCAGAACAAGAATTCGAAAATTCAACAACGAGTTTCTTTCGCACCAATATCAGGAAGATAAAAGACAAAAACTTACAGGATGAACTTGTGGAAAAAATAATGTTGTTGGTTTTTGAATATAAAAAGAAACAGCGCGAATTAGATTCAGTGAATTCTGCTTTTTTAATATGAATTTTGATGTAGTTTATTAACCAATTAAAAAAACCTGCCGTAATATGCCCCCTAAAAGTACAAAAAGGTACATATAATACTTATGTATTAAAAATATAATATATATGTATTAAAAAACTATAAAATAAAGACTGTGGATGGAAAATCAATTTCAATGCTTTTTATTAAAGAATTAAACATATAATATTAGTTTACTTTAATCGTGCTTGATTCCTTCAAATATAAATATTTCATGATATTCTCATTAAATGTTTATTATTAAAAAACTACAAAATTATATATATATATATATATATATATATATATATATATATATATATATATATATATATATATATATATATATATATATATATATATATATATATATATATATATATATATATATATATATATTTACTATTTATAACATTAATTGTTTAAGAAATATTTTACCGCGTAGCTGCTGAAATTGATTCCCTCATATTAGTATTTTGTTTAGAAATTTTTGGACCAACCAAGCGTAGCAAATCCTCAAAAGTTTCTTTAGACAACCTTCAAAAATTTTGAAAACTTCTTGGATCCTCCAGTTGCAACTCCTTCATAGCAATGTATGTCAGATCTTTGTCCAGATATCGGCGCTGTAGCCATTTCCTGCACCAAAAAGCTCGATTTCTTTTCTTTTTCGATTGACTTTCTCTATTCTCATATTTTTTTATTATAGCGACAGAGAAAAATACAGCAAAAAACTTTTACGTGAATAATTAATTTTCTTTTAACAACAGCTGTTTTAGTTTTGGTGTGTTTTACCCACTGTGTAAACACAAAAAAATCTGTCGTAAGATTTTTACTCTCAGTTTTAAAATACGGATGGAATTTGATATTATTTTCTCTTGGATTTTACGTACGTAAAGTCGTACCGTCTAAACCCCCCTTAACGCCGGCAGAACAACGGTATTAATTTGTTCATGCTCTTGTATGTGGCGAAAACGTGTCGATGTTCATGTTCTGTTAAAGCAGGGGTTCTCATCAAATTCCTGCTCACGGACCCCTAGTAAAGTAATTTTTTTTCGCGGACCCCTCTGAAACCCAAGTTCAAAAAAAAACTTTTATTATTTTTGAAAACACTGTTTTTTGATTCTTCATGCGGACCCCTTGGATGCTTGCTACGGACCCCCATTTGAGAACTGTTGTGTTAAAGCATAATTTTCTGTTTGTCGCCAGGGTTGTTTCAATGTTTTTAATCAAGGCATATTAATATACTATTATTAGTATTAATATGCATTGGTTTTTAATAAAAAAGAAAGTGTCAAATTGTTAATCAATAGATGGCGTTAATTCGAAATAGAGAAATCATACTAAAAGTAATTGTTGCACATGAACGAAACATGAACATTGCGTGTCTACATTAGCCGAATTCATATGCGACATGAATTTCACACCGAGTTGATGGTTCGTGGAGATGTAGGGTTAGGCATGGCAGTAAGAATTTAAGAAAAGATACACAAAACAATAAAAAAGAGGACGTTGACAACTTAAGCCTCAGTTACAGAGTTGTAATAAAAAATAGCCATTTAAAATATTTTGTGTTTCTTTATGTTGGTAGTTTTTTATATACATGTGTGTAGCTATGTCTTTTTAGTTTTTGTTTTATACATTTTAATTGATGTTATAAACAAAAATATTATGTTACTGTAAGTACATACTGCTAAGCTATTTATTATTTTTTTTGTATCTATAATGATGTTTTTATATTTTATGTAAATAGACGAATCCCTTGATAAAGTGAACATACAATTCGTGAAACGTCGGGAAAATATGTAATTAAAATTTTGCACTTTTCTTAACATAAAAGAAGTTAGGCCTCATTAGATTAAATATAGTAATCAACAACTTTTTTTTTCGTTTTTGTTTTTAAGCTTGGTGCAAAGGCCAAGGCACATAGAATCCGTCATACGTTAAACTTTGACAAATTCAAGAGACAAGTCAGTTAAAATACATGTACGAAAGTACAAAAGTTGGTCAACTTTTAACTTTTACCGTATGTTGAATATTTTGACAACTATCAACTGCTTTTTCTTCTTTGTTTTCTTTTACCTCTTGCTGTGTTTCAATTGTGTTTTGTGATTTTCATAAAACAATTTTTGGTGGCAAACAATAAAATACAAATTTAATTAAATTAACAAGTGAATAAAATACAAATTAAATTTAAAAGTGAATAAAAATAGAGAGCAAACTTCGATTTAACATCCGTCAGCAAAGTATACATTGTGCCAACCTCATCCGTCATTACTTTGACTTTAGTTGAATTTGTCAAAGTAAAACGTATGACGGATTCTATGTGCCCCGGCCTTAACTCTATTATTACTCTTCTTTGCCAAAAAATTTCTTCTACTTATACTCTTTTAAACATAATATTTTTCATGTATTCTTATAATCTAACTAAATTTAAATAAAATACATATTTAAAATAAATGACAATTCAAAAATTCAATTTTAATAAATTCGCTCCATTTACTTTATCCGTATTAAGCATGTCAACATAATTTCGTTGCGTGAATTTACATTTTTAACAATACGTCTTAAGAATGCCTGTGTTATATGTCTGTGTTAATAACTTTCCGCAAGGTAAGTACTACAGATTAGTCAATCAAAAATTTATTTGTTTATTGCGTATTAAATTATTTATACATAAATGTATCTCTTCTTTTACTTTAAGATGTTTTCCAACAGCAAGGAGCGCTAGATTTTGAAAAAAAGTGTGAAGTCAGTAAAGCGAAGCCACCACAGACCACAACAAAAAAAGATATTTAAAAAAGATAAAATTAAGTATTTTATTTAAATTTTTTTATAAAAAAAGTTATTTAGATATTAAAATATTATTTAGATATTAAAAAGTAACATTATATATTTAAAATATTAAATTTTGTTTTATTAAAAAAATCGATTTTTCAATTGAGGGTATATACATCAATTGTGATGGATATATCCATCAAGTGTGACCTGTCAACTGTGACTCGTATATCCATCAAGTGTGATGAAAACTTCTGTCATCACTAAATAGCAAAATGCTGTAGAGTGAGGAGTGCAGATATATGTATCTCATAATGGAAAGAATTCATTAGTTAGAGAGAGATGCGAAATCCCATGTACACAAAAGCTTCCATCAAGTTTTTCTTTTAAGAATGTGATAGAAACTTTGTTCTGCGCGATGATGGATATTTCCATTATCAGTGATTGTCATTTGATGGATCAAATGATGGTCACTGTTCTTGCAGGGTTACTTTACAAGCAGGCAGCACTGTGACAAAAGATTGAAATCACGGAATGCCGTTTTTTTGTGTCATAGACATAGTTTTGGTTTTGTTATAAATAAATTCTAAATTAAAAAAACTTGCATAATTAAATAAAAAATGAATAAATGTAAAGTATTTCTTCTAAAACCTATTGTTGCTCAAGTCATACAAGCATTCTCTACCCGGCTTTTTCATTTCTGAAATAAGCTTCAAGACAAGGGATTCGTTGAGATCCATGACACAATTTTTTAATTTAATTTTATTTTATTTTGTGTTTTATTATAAATATACCAGGCAAATTAATGCAGGTGATCTTAAGAACAACCAAAAAAAAATTTCAAAAATAATTTTTGAATGTCAATGCAAACAAAGAACGAAAAAGAATGTAAAATATATATTTTTTTTGCTTGAAAGATTTTTATCACAATAAATAGGCTGTGATGCTTTTTCTTGCTTTTTCATTTTTTCAGTTGACACCAGTTTCTATTTTTTACTTTTTAAGAAATTGTTTACTACAAACTAGTTAAAATTTTTAAAGAAAAAATTATTCAGAAAAGAAGTCAGTCAGGTTGCTTGACAGTTTTACTTTTTAAATTTGCAAGCAGTTTTACCTTTTAAATTTATATGCTTTTGTTAGTTGGCCAATCAATGGAATTATGACCCATAAAAGAAATATTTATACCAAAATTAGCTAAACTTTTTAGGCTCTCAAGAGTGACATAATCAAAAGGCGATTTAGAATAAAAAGAATAATAATTTGGTAATTTGCTAGTTACATCGATAGTTTTGTTTAATACATTTTCATTTTCTTCGACATCAATGAAATCTTTTTCATAAAGTATTTGATCGGTGGAATGGATCAAGTTAATAAAATCTTCAGCTTCTTCATCCGCTGTACAATAACAATAACAGTGTCGGTATCATATTCTTTGAAATCGTGTAAATTACAATTTGGATCAATTTCTAACAACTTTTGAATTTGATCTTTGATTTTACTTGGTAACAATTTTTTTCGTAGTTGTTCCTTTTCCTCTTATGAAATTCGTTCGTCAAAAATTGAAAATACTGCGTTATCTTCACTTAGGTATTCCAAATGCCGTAGCTGAGTGGCTTTAGCACTGTTTGCAATTAAAGAAAAATATTTTCCTTTCATCTGCGAAAATTTCTCAAGTTCGAACAAAAAGTCTAGGTCATTTTTTGTAGCATATATTGTTGATTCGCACTTGAACCAAAACTTTAGGTATATGGTTATAAAATAAAGAAGCATAGCTCCAAATTGCTCCAACAACGTTTCCGAAATGTAAAAATCATTTTTGAAAATATATTTTTGAAAATATATAATACTTTTGAGAGCCATCGGGCGTGGTGATCTGCTCCACAGGCTTTTAAATTATACCCAGGATTCGCATTTAAATGAACAAGTGCAAGTTCGGCCGCTTCTCTATGATCCGCCCTTCTGTGATTAATCTGGGTTTGCTTAACATAAAAATCTATCAACGATTATCGATTTTGGTTCAAAATGCTCTTAGCTGCTTTTGAATTATATGCCGGTGTAATCTTAAACCACGATTATGTATAAACCACTTTCTAAATTGACTAAAAATTGGAATTCCAGCACCAACCGTTTTCATTACCACTTCTTTAAATGGATTTGCCACGCACAATTCTTTTTGATGATTTCGACAAGGTCGACGATTCAACTGATTTTTTTGTTGTTTTTTCAAATAACACTGCTGCACCTCCTTTCACGCCTGAATTTACAGCTGTTGTATCATAAGATAGACCAACAATCTTGTTTGTGATGTTTAATGTATCGCATTGCTTTTTAAATTCGTTTGAAATAGATCTTGCTGAGTTATCGTCAATAAAGTTGCAAGAAATTAGTTTTTGTAACCCATTTGTTGCGGAAACACTAATGACTAATCTTTCTACCATATCCCGGCTATTATTCTACATACGTTTACCGTCCCAATGCAATATCAAGTAGTCGGGAAATTTAAATTCCTGGAGCCGTTTCATTGATTGCTAACGTTGGCTAGACCGTCGTTTTAACAAGTATGAAGAAGATATATTTCCTTCTACGTTGTTGAGACGTTTCAATTCTTTGAACAGAAGTGACATCGAATTGGAAGAAATTCCAAGGCTGTCCAACAGTCGTCAAGTCTTTGGATCTATAAAAAGAAACTTACCAATTTTGGATTTTGCTTCAGCTAGCATCCAATCTGGGTCTTGAGTTTTGTTTGGAGAAGAGAAGGTGGTGTCTTTATGTTTCCGACAAATTAAGTGTTAAAGTAATTAGTGATTACATGGATGAGGGCATTGTTGAAACATTATTTGTTGAAATTTGCATAAATAGTTTATGCAAGCGGTGTTATTTATTTACCACACAGGAATTTTTCTGCATGTGAGGACCTTTTTACAGATTTGGCTGGCAGATATGAAAAGTGTGTTTAAATGGTTGATTTTAACACTGATTTGTTTACGAATTCAAGAATTGTTAGAAATTTCTGTTTACGCTCTAATCTCTCAATAGTTCATAATAGCAAACCAACTAATGTAAATATATTTTATAACAGCTCTACCTTAATTGACTACTTTTTAGTTTCGAACATTAACTTAGTAAGCCAAAAGTGTCAATACCAGTTTCCTTAAATTCTGGTCATCCTGTTATCTCCATGTCCTCAGGAATATTGCTACAAAAGCTACAACTACTAATATAGAGCGGTGTAATTTTTTTTATTCAAAAGGTAAAGTCAGTTATTACGCGATTAAGAAAAATTGATGCCATACGTTATTTTAGCAACTGTTTCCAGTCCCAATTCTAGAAAAAATTGAGGTCTGAAGGTTTGCTAATTGATAACTATTGTGGTGATATAACTAATGTTTAGTGAAGTATCTCCAATTTCAAAAACAAATATTGGGATGACAGAGAATTAAAAAGTAAGAAAAATAATTAAGTACTATATAACATTTTACATAATAATGTTACGGGTTTTTATAAGATTAAGCATGTTCTTAAATTTTATCATTTCCTGAAAGATATTCTTAAAAGCTTTTAAATGATACCCATATTGATGTCTTAAAAAATATGTTTTCTATGAAAAGTTCAGAGGCCCACGACTCGGAAAATATGGGCGAGCGGCAATTTTTCACTTGATGTTTTTATTATTTTTTTTATTCTCTAATGCGCCATATATTTCTTGTTTTGATTAAAGTTACTTTATTGTTTCAAATGATATAGAAAAAGTAGAGGATGGCGCGGTATTTTGCTTACTGCTTTGAAGGTCATGGACCGATCTTGCTGATTTTCAATAGCAAAATTTTCGAAACTACATATGTCGGCGTATTTAAATTTTTTTCTGACTCATCTACACCAATTTTCATTTAAACTGAGAAAATTCCATAAGAAATTTAGAAAACTCCAAATGAAAATGAGAATTTCATTTTGAAATTGAGAAAATTTCTACTGAAATAGAGAATTTAAACCTCAAATTAAGAAAATTCCAAATTAAATTGGGAATTTCATTTTGAAATTGATAAAATTCCAAATGAAATTGCAAATTTTGTATTTTAAATTAGGAAAATTCTAAATGATTTTTAGCAAATTTAAAAAATATTAAGAAATATTTACTGTAAATTATTAAAAAAATATTTTTACATAAATAATATACATTGGTGCATCATTTTTAATTCAACTAGATAGCTCTATGAGTTCTATCGAACCTTATGGCGCAAATGAATGCGTCAAACGACTTTTTCGATAATTGGGAAGAGTTAGGTAATTAATTATAAAAACGCTTACTGCCAGTTGTCTGGAACTTCGTTTTTACAACTCTCCAGCTGCTCTTTTACGATCGAGCCCTTACTCACCTATGCTTAACCCCATTTAAATTATTTGGTCAAATATAAAAAGTAAGGCAAAACAAAGACGAATTTAGGCCCCTCATGTAAGAGAGCAGCGACATATTTTCTTAGAAGAGGTGATCAATCTTTTAAAAAATGTATAAAACAACTTGTAGATTGCAGTACAGCTATACAACGAACCTGCTCGGAATTTGGTCGGTAATTCTACATATATTTGTATTTTTTTTTTTTTTTAATTTTGTGATACTTATTTTAATAAATGTTCATTTGTTAATTTAACAAAAATAATGTTAATTTCTAAATAAATTTTTTCAATATAAAATTGAACTTCTCAATTTCAATTGGAATTTTCCTAATTTAAAATGTAAATTTCTCAATTTCAAATGGAAATTCTCAATTTCATTTGGAATTTTCTCAATTTCAAATGAAATTCCTAATTTCATTTGGAATTTTCTTAATTTGAAGTTGAAATTCTAATTTTCATTTGGAATTTTCTTAATTTATTTGGAGTTTTCTCAATTTCAATGAAAAATGGTGTAGTGCCTTGGCAAAGTTGATTTCAACACTAACACGGACTGACAGACGGACATAGCTCAATCGACTTCGACCTGCATAAGGACTAGGAATATACATACAGTGATGGACTTAAGTATAGGCACAAGGTGCAAAATGAATTTTTTTGATATTGATTATTATCAAATGTTTATTTTTAGAACGTAAAATGGTTCTTACAAAGCTTCATATAAGAAGTAATCAAAAAATTTGAACAGATTTCATTCGCTGATAGAATAATAACAAAAAAATTTTAAAATATCGATTTTTTATTGGACAAAAGTATAGGCACATTCATTGTTAACGGAAATAAAAGACGATTATAAATTCGCCAATCTGGCAATACTGTATTTTTTGACAGAATGGAATGTTCCGTTATTATTTTCAATTTGTTTCAGTTGGTGAAAAGTAAGAAAAATTTGTTAAAAATAATAATTTCTTTGTCGTTTTCTAAAAAATGTGTACTAAATTAAGTGAAACTACAGAATCACAGCGAAAAATAATTCTCCATCTGCAAAACCAAGGCAAATCTTTTGCTGAGATTGGCGAATTAATGGATCGAAGCCGTTTTACTATTCGGACAATAATTAATCGTTTTAAAGGTAAAACTAACTTTGAAAGTGCTAAACGCTGTGGTCGTCCCAGAAAATTAACTGAGAGAACGTGCCCAAATAATACGGAAAGTTAAAATTGATCCGAAAACAACATCTACACAGCTGGCAGCGGACGTCAAGGAAAATTTCGATAAGGACGTGCACTCTAAAACTGTTCAGAGATTACTACATGAAGCCGGTTATAAATCAAGTGTTGCTAGACGAAAACCATTAATATCTGCAGTTAATAAAAAAAGACGTATGGATTACGCAAAACAATTTGAAAATCAGCCATGCAGTTTCTGGGAACAGGTTCTCTTCTCACACGAAAGCAAATTTAATATTTTTAAGCCTGATGGACATTCACGAGTATGGTGAAAACGTAATACTGCATATGACGAAAAAAATCTTACACCAACATTAAAGTTGTGAAGACTTAAACTTCACGGAATTTAAAGCCACACAAAAAAAATTTATATAGTTGAATAAATAATGAAAATTACAGGTGTTGCGTTTTAGTGGGAATGTGGATTACATCCACTTAAGGGGGAAGCGAATAATATTCGCTACGACTTAATTAAATTTATTTTATTTCAGCAGGAGGCGTCAGTAGAGAGAAGCAGCGGCAGCGAATACAGCCCACACAAATAGCAGTCATACCAAAACATCACACAGAGAGGAAAACAGCAAAGAGCAGCCAAACACACAAAACACACAGGACACAAATAGCAGTCATACCAAAACAACACACAGAGAGGAAAACAGCAAAGAGCAGCCAAACACACAAAACACACAGGACAACAAATAGCAGCAGACAAAACATAGAGAGGCAACAGCATCCAATACAATCCACACAACCGCTATCGGTTCAAACCATACGAAGTTGTGTGGTTTTGTAGTTAGGGAGTCGTAGCCAAGATTGCTATAAAAGGAGGATGAAATAGAAAATAAGGAGGATTTGTAAGCGGTGAACGTAAGCAAGTGGTAACAAAGGTCGGTAAGAAAAGACAAAAATTCAGAGAGCAAGTGATAGTAGTAAATGTGGATTAGTAACACTAATCCTAGCAAAGATAAGTGCAGGGAAATTTCAGACGGATTACATCCGGCTTACCTCTTTATCGAGGAAGGAGTGTAGGACACTGGCTCAGGGCAAAGCTATAGACAGTTTTCCCGGAGGTTCTCACCCGGAAAGCTTAGGGAAAAGTGTAGGCCCTGAATAACATTCGGGCAAAGCCGTAGAATAGAAATTGAGGTATAGGAGCGATTTGTACGTCGGCTAATGTTACCACGAAGGCTTCCGCTAAGTATTTAAAAAAAAGAAAAAAAAAAGAGTTGAGAGAAAAGTGTTAAATAAAAGCAAAAATAAAGGAAAACGTTTGTGTTTTGGTTCTTTTTATTTAAAACGGACCTTGGCAGGCTGAGCTAAACCCGCACAATAAACCCGGAGTAACCGGAGGTTCTTTATATTTGGCGCCCGAGCAGGGACCAGGAAACAAGCAAAATTATAGAGGCTGCAAACATGGTTCGCACAGCGTGGGTTTATTCACTACGTAAGGACGAGCTGGTACAATATCTGGACGAGTTTGGTCTAGAGACTGGTGGAACCGTCGATGATATGAGAAAAAGGTTGTCAACCTTTGTGGCAACTGGACACGAAGGGAAGGTGCTGAACCGAAGAACTGGAAAGTAAGCATGGTCGTTGCCCGACACCCAACACGCCAGGGATGACTCCGCAAGTGGAACTACCTGTCACATCGTTTAAAATGGGGCAACAGGCGGCCACAGGCCACCTGTTGTACCCATCACCACGGGGTAGTAACGCCCACGATGATCTCCAACAACAACATGTCAACGCCCAAGACATTCCCCAACAACAAAACGTCAGCAGCCAAGCCATGGGTTTACCTTATGCGGCCGTAATTGATATAGTAAGAAAGTGGTCATTTCGTTATGATGGCGGGAAAGACCCAATCTCGTTTATAGAAAGGGTAGAAGAACTCGCAGAAGTCTATGGCCTTAACAAGGACATGCTGCCCCGAACAATGCCCGAATTGCTTAAGGATACGGCCCTATTGTGGTACCGAAACAACAACCGCCAGTGGCCAACATGGAAGGGGTTCAGAGAACACTTTCTAAGGTTTTTTTTGCCACCACAGTACTTCGAGGGCCTGGAGGACGACATCCGTCGACGACTACAAAAACCACGAGAGTCTTTTAAAGACTTTGTCGTGGTACTGCAAAACATGATGCGCCATGCGGGATATACAACAGAAAACCAGCTAGATAGAATTTTCAAAAATTGTCTAGTAGACTATCAGCTATACATTAGAAGAAAAGATTTCACCTCGCTGGACGAACTTATAAGAATGGCCGAAGACTATGAGGTAATAAAGGCATCGCACCCGGAGGTAGGCCACGAGCGCCGGGAGGTTCGGCAACCACAGCGAAGAGACGACAGAACCCGACAAGTGGTTCCCGCCGAAGAAGCAGCCATTAATCCCGTGACTGCCTGCCGCAGATGCGGTCAAGAAGGCCACGGGTATAGATTTTGTACCAACCCAAGCATACTGTTTTGCTGGGAGTGCGGTAGAAGAGGGATAAGAACTCGGGAGTGCTGTCGAAGACAACAGGGAAACGCCAGAGGGTCGCGCCAGGAGCAAGGGGTGGTAGCGAACCAAGGAAGTCAACCCCTGCGCCAGTAAATGTTTTCAAGCTAACAGACACCCGTTTACTAGCACAAGTTCAGCTTGGCGGACAGCGTTGGGACGCCACCATTGACACCGGTGCTTCCAGAAGCTATGTAAGTGAGAGTGTGGCGAGGGGCCTGCGAAGAAGCATCGAAGTGAGTCCATCAGAAAGTCGAATCAGACTGGCGAACGGAACAACCGTGGAGGTAAAGAAGGCCATACGGACGGAGGTACGATTGGGTGGTAAGTGTTGCCGTTTAGAGCTAGGGGTAATGCCCCAAATGTGGGACAATGTGTTGCTGGGAATAGATTACTTGAAGGCGGTGGAGTGCGAGATACGTTGTGGTGACCAGCGAATACGGTTTTCACAAGTTCAGCACCGAGTAATGGCGGCACATGAGCAGCAGGAGGACGAAAACCCTGGTACATCCGTTTCAGACGAAAAGTTTTTGATTGCGACGTTCCTGGACCATGAGTTAGGAAAATTCAAGGAGGTAAGAGGCCCGACGTCTTTGGCCGAACACAAAATAATTCTTAAAGATGATAGACCGGTCCGCCAAAGGTACGCGCAACGTAATCCCGAGATGCAAAGACGTATAAATGAGGAGATTGATGAGCTGTTGAAGAACGGGTATATCGAGCCATCAACGAGCCCGTATAGCGCACCTATTGTGATGGCACCAAAGAAAAACGGTTCCCTCAGGCTCTGTGTGGACTATAGGCTGCTCAACGCTAAAACGGTGGCCGACGCTTATCCATTGCCTAGAATTAACGCTATACTGGATCGTCTAAGAGAGGCCAAGTTTATAAGCAGTATAGACCTCAAAAACGGCTATTGGCAGATACCTATGGCAAAAGATAGCAAGCGCTACACAGCGTTCACGGTAGCTGGCAAGGGTTTGTTTCAGTGGAGGGTGATGCCCTTTGGGTTGACGTCAGCCCCCGCAACTTTTCAACGAACGCTAGACCAGGTGATTGGAGCGGAAATGGAGCCTCATGCGTTCGCTTACCTGGATGACATTGTGGTATTAGGTAAATCCTTACAAGAACACATGGAAAACTTAAAGAAAGTGTTTAAAAGACTGCGAGAGGCTCGGTTGACTATTAACCATGAGAAGAGTAAGTTTTTCCAAAAGGAAATAAAATATTTAGGCCATGTGGTCAATGAAAGTGGCATAAAAACAGATCCCGAAAAGATAACGGCCATTCAAGAGTTGCAACCCCCTAAAAATGTAAGAGAGCTACGAAGATGCCTTGGGGTAGCGTCGTGGTACAGAAGATTTGTGCCTGATTTTGCAAAAACGGTTTATCCACTAAACGTGTTGCTGAAGAAAGGAAAACACTTTCGATGGAACCAAGAGCAGCAGGAGGCGTTTGACAAGTTAAAAAAACAGCTTACCGAAGCCCCGGTTTTAGCGTGCCCGGACTTTACGAAGAGGTTTACTCTACAAACTAATGCGTGTGACTACGGATTGGGAGCGGTGCTGACGCAGCAGCTTGACGGTCAGGAAAAGGTGATATCTTACGCGAGCCGTCGGCTAAGCCCGGTAGAGATGAACTACTCGGCAACGGAGAAAGAATGCCTAGCCATCGTATGGGCCATAAGGAAACTACGACCTTACCTTGTAGGCTACCCCTTTACGGTAGTGACAGATCATCTGGCGTTGAAATGGCTTAATTCGATCGAAAGCCCATCTGGAAGAATAGCGCGTTGGGCCTTAGAACTCCAGCAGTTCAATTTTGAAGTACAGTATCGTCGAGGTAAACTTAATGTGGTAGCCGATGCCTTATCCAGGGACCCAGTCACAGTACGTCAAGCCTTGCAGGAGAACTCACTAGAGTGTAATTGGTGGAGAAAAAAATGCAATGAGGTAGAAAAGGAGCCAGACAAATTCCCAGATTTCACCATTCAAGAGGGCCAACTCTACCGCCATTTGCCGACAGCAGATAACGACGAGGAGGCAGTAGCATGGAAATTGTGTGTCCCCTCATTTCAGAGGAATAGAGTGCTAGAAGAGAATCATGATTCACCCACAGCTGGACATTTGGGAGTACGAAAAACAATAGCGCGTGTCTGTAATAGGTATTATTGGCCAGGGATGTTCAGAGATATTCGAACGCATGTCCGCAGGTGTCAAGTGTGTCAGCGGCATAAGCCTGACCAGCATCGGCCGGCAGGCCTAATGCTGTCAACAATTGCGGAAGAGCCATGGGCTATCGTTTGTGCCGATTTTGTGGGGCCATTACCAAGGTCAAAACACGGGAACGCGATGTTACTAGTCTTTACCGACAAGTTCTCTAAATGGTCTGAGCTGATACCCCTGCGTCGAGCTACGGGTGATATACTGCGAAAATCATTTCGGGAAAGAATTTTAGCAAATTTCGGGGTACCAAAGGTACTTATTACAGACAACGGCTCACAATTCACAAGTAAGGCGTTTAGAGCATACCTAAAGGAGATCGGGGTGCATCACCAGCTAACGGCCCCCTACACACCTCAAGAAAATCCCGCTGAACGCGTCAATCGCACGGTGAAAACCATGATAGCGCAATACGCTGGCTCGAATCAGAAAACGTGGGATGAAGTCCTACCAGAAATACAACTTGCGTTAAACACGTCCAAGTCGGACTCTACGCAGTATACGGCCGCCTTCTTGGTTCAAGGCAGAGAACCGAGACTTCCAGCTGCTTTGTACGACGAAGTAACACCAGGAACAGGCACGGAGGTAAGGCCGCCCGAAGAAAAGGCCGAAATGATGAAACAAATTTTTAATCTGGTCAGGAGAAACCTGGTACGAGCGGCAAAAGACCAAGCCCGTTATTATAATCTGCGGCGTAGGAAATGGAGTCCGAGGATAGGCGAATTAGTCTGGGTGAAAGAACATCATTTGTCCAACGCGGCCGAAGGTTTTGCGGCCAAGCTTGCACCGAAGTTTGATGGCCCTTACCGTATTCGCTCCTTAATTTCCCCAGTTATTGTACAGGTGCAAAAGGACGGTCAGAAGGCCCTGCGCACTGCTCACATCAGTGATTTAAAAGTGTACATGGGATCTAGCGGAGAAAAGAATAGAAATAACTAACCAGAGCAGAGTCAATTAAAGAGAAAAAGTGAATAATAATAATAATAATAATAATAATAATAATAACAATAATAATAAAAATAATAATAATAATAATAATAATAATAATAATAATAATAATAATAATAAAAATAATAATAATAATAATAATAAAAATAATAATAATAATAATAATAATAATAATAAAAATAATAATAATTATAGTTATAATTATAATAATAATAATACTAATAATAATAAAAATATTAATAATAAAAACAATAAAAAAAAAACTACAATGGCAACATTTGGTGGAAGTTCGATCAAACGCTTTGGTATGATCATGAGAGTATGCTCAAATTAAATCATCTTAAGTCAGTTTAGTTAAAACAGTGCATACAAGCAGTCGTAATTTCTACGACCGGCAGCAAACAAAAATAAAAAAAAAAACAACAACAAACAAAATAAGAATTAAACAAAACAAGCAAGTACAACGGTGGTTGAATGTGAGTTAATAGTGATGTGTATAATAATGCAAAATAATAAAATAAAAAAAAAAAATGTGTAAATAAAACAACTAGAAGAAAAAAAAACAGTTTATATGTATTTACATACATATAATAAAAAAAAATATATAAATTAATGTTTATATGTATTTACATACATATATTAATATTAGTCAACAGAGTGATGTTTATATGTATTTACATACATATATTGTAAAACAAAAATATTACTATTGATTAGTTTTGAGTATACAGAGTAGTTGTATTTATATATATATACATGTATATAAAATAAGTGTGTGTGTGTAGTAGAGCTGTGGTTGTGTGGTCCGTGTCTTTGACATGCGTTTAATTTAACAGAATGTTATTTGCAGATGAACTCTCGCGAAAACCAGAGCGGAAGAGTACCCCTCTGGGTTGGTGAAACCATTACCATTTCGGACACGGAGTCTGAGGGCGAAGACGTGGCCGGTGAAATTCGCTGTTCGCAATCGACCGCCATATCAAATGGGAGTCTGCTAACGGAAGCCGAAGGTGGGTGGTTTGACCCGGATGAGCAACCATCAAGCTCACAGGTGTCGCAGGCTTCAGAGAGGGAGTGGGAGACGAGGATTTGGGTAGAGGCGAGGATTGATCGCTGCGTGATTAGGCGCCGAAAGTACCGCCAGTATATCGCCAACGTGGGAATCACTTGGACCGTGGGGGAAACAGATAGTGAGGTGGAGGATCCAGATCCTCTCGTGGAATTCCCTGTATCGCCCAGAAAGCTGGCGATTTTGGACGGTCGGGTGAGCCCGGAGCTGGAGCGAGAAGTGGAGGACCCGCTGCTCTTAGAGGAGGCAGAGGAATTAAGGCTCAGTGGAGTAGAGGAGGACGTCCTGTCGCTAGGCGAAATAAGCCTCGGAAGCCTAGAAGAACTAGTCCATCAGGCTCTGCAACAGGAGCAGGAGCGTGTCCAGCAGCCTCCGGTAGTCGCTCCTCCGAACGAGGAAAACTGGGCAAACGTACCTCAGGAGTTACAGGAGGAAATCGCAACCGCTCTCATGAAGCGTAAACGGTTGTGCTTTAGGCGGGATTTTGGCGATCAGTCGTATCGCATCAGGATATCGGCGTCGGGTAGGGTGGTGGTACGATCGCTAGCGAGAGAGGGGAGTAGTGTGAAGACTTAAACTTCACGGAATTTAAAGCCACACAAAAAAAATTTATATAGTTGAATAAATAATGAAAATTACAGGTGTTGCGTTTTAGTGGGAATGTGGATTACATCCACTTAAGGGGGAAGCGAATAATATTCGCTACGACTTAATTAAATTTATTTTATTTCAGCAGGAGGCGTCAGTAGAGAGAAGCAGCGGCAGCGAATACAGCCCACACAAATAGCAGTCATACCAAAACATCACACAGAGAGGAAAACAGCAAAGAGCAGCCAAACACACAAAACACACAGGACACAAATAGCAGTCATACCAAAACAACACACAGAGAGGAAAACAGCAAAGAGCAGCCAAACACACAAAACACACAGGACAACAAATAGCAGCAGACAAAACATAGAGAGGCAACAGCATCCAATACAATCCACACAACCGCTATCGGTTCAAACCATACGAAGTTGTGTGGTTTTGTAGTTAGGGAGTCGTAGCCAAGATTGCTATAAAAGGAGGATGAAATAGAAAATAAGGAGGATTTGTAAGCGGTGAACGTAAGCAAGTGGTAACAAAGGTCGGTAAGAAAAGACAAAAATTCAGAGAGCAAGTGATAGTAGTAAATGTGGATTAGTAACACTAATCCTAGCAAAGATAAGTGCAGGGAAATTTCAGACGGATTACATCCGGCTTACCTCTTTATCGAGGAAGGAGTGTAGGACACTGGCTCAGGGCAAAGCTATAGACAGTTTTCCCGGAGGTTCTCACCCGGAAAGCTTAGGGAAAAGTGTAGGCCCTGAATAACATTCGGGCAAAGCCGTAGAATAGAAATTGAGGTATAGGAGCGATTAGTACGTCGGCTAATGTTACCACGAAGGCTTCCGCTAAGTATTTAAAAAAAAGAAAAAAAAAAGAGTTGAGAGAAAAGTGTTAAATAAAAGCAAAAATAAAGGAAAACGTTTGTGTTTTGGTTCTTTTTATTTAAAACGGACCTTGGCAGGCTGAGCTAAACCCGCACAATAAACCCGGAGTAACCGGAGGTTCTTTATGGTCTGGTGGCGGAGGAGTTATGGTCTGGGGCTGTATGTCTGCAGCGGTTGTCGGAGAACTAGTCTTCATTGATGAAATAATGAACAAGACTGTTTACTTAAATATTTTGAAGGAAAATGTTAAGAAAAGCGCCATTAAATTGGGTTTGTCAGAGACATGACAATGACCCCAAACATCCTGCTCACGACGTCAAGATGTGGCTTGCATATAACACCGCACATGTATTGCCACATCCTCCGTAGTCCCCAGACCTAAATCCCATTGAGCATTTGTGGGAGGAGCTAGACCGAAGAATTCGGAAACGCAATAATTCAAACAAATGTGAGCTTAAAACAGCGTTAACCGAAGAATGGCTTAAAATTGATAAAAATTTTACAAAAAAATTAGTACACTCCATGCCTAATAGACTTAAAGCCGTTATTAAGCAGAATGGACTGCCAACAAAATACTAATTTGAGTTTCTGACTAGTTTTGATTCCGTTAACAAAGAATGTGCCTATACTTTTGTCCCACAGAAAATCAAGTTTTTTAAACCTTTTCGTTATTTTTCTACCACCGAATAAAATCTTTTCGACTTTTTTGGTTATTTTTAATATGAATTACTGTTATAATTATTATATGTTCTTTAAATAAATATTTGATACTTACAAATGTGAAAAAAACATATTTTGTTTCAATTTGCAGCTTGTGCCTATACTTAAGTCCTTCACTGTATATACTTTATAGGGTCAGAAATGGATATTATAGAAATTACAAATTATTTAAGGTACCGAAACAATACCTCGATATGAAAGAAAATTGTCGTTTTATTGCCTTGAAGTATGCAAAAACTTTCTTTCTTTTTACAATTTTTGAATTTGAAGGAAAAGCCGGATAACGTAGTATATGTATATATTAAAGAAAAGCTGTCAGTCATTTCATGCTGATATTTTAAAACAAATACGACTCAAATTTGTCCTTAAAAAGGTATTTTTAAGACTATTAAAATAGTAAATTTTATTGAAGGTCAATCTTTAAAAGAAAAAAGGATAATCCGATTTATTAAAAATTGTTTACTTTAACTAGTTTTTTTGAAATGGCGGGAGTAAACAAACAAGACTTTGTGTCGAGAGAATATTTAAATTTACGTTTTTATATATTCTTATACTTTTTTATTTTAGTTTTGTTTTAGTTCAGTAAATGAATTTGCTACATATTATTTTTCCTGTAGAAGGATTATTTCTGTACATGAAATATTCTTTTGAAAAATTTGTTGTTGATGTACTAGATTGTAATCGATATGGAATACAAATCGCCTATTTTTGGATTTTTTGTCTGTCTGTGTTCGTATCACGTAAAAACTGCTGGATGAATTGGAATAAAATTTTGTTCGGAGATCCCTTAGAAACTTGGTTCAAATATAGAATAATTTTTGTTTCGTAGAGGAAATAGGTACACAAATTTAAAAGCAACCAAGCTCATTTTAGCTTTGTTGACAGAACTCTACAACTAATATCACATCTTTCAAAATTTGAATTTTAAGAAAATTAAAAATAACTCACTATCCAAGTCGTGAGCATTGCTAGTATGGAATAAAACTATTTACTATCAGGCATGTCTTACATTCCGATCGGAATGGTTTTAATTCCGTATTAACAATTCCGATCAAATTTGTATTACCATCTTCAGATTCCGTTCGATTTTGTGTTTTTAAAAACAAAAGGTAAATATCTACTTTTTAAACTAAAAATGGAAACATTGGTCACACCAAGTAACAAGCAGGCTAATCTAAATAAGGATAGAAAATAAAAGTAAATTTAAAAACCGCAAAATATAAAATTTGACAATAAATCAACTCCGTTTAGGAATTTAATAGTGGTTTTAGTACGAAAACAAATTTGTTTTTCGTTTTCTGAAGAACAAATTTGCAAAACTGAAAGCACTTTCGATCGAAATTGAGTTCTGTGACATGCCTGTATATCTATAATAATAATAATAATAAATATAATAAAACAGTAAGAGAGTCATTTCTGTCAGTAATGTCAGATTATAATTTTAAAAACGTTCAAATTTTTCCCATGCTTCCATTTTTTTCTCTACGCTATCAAATCAAAAATTTTATCAAAACAGCACATTTCTACTTTAATGCGTTATGGCACAAGCAAATATACACACTTTGTGCTTTATGATCTTAAAAATAACAAAAATGCATTTTTTATTTTCAGCAAAGAATACAAAACAAAAGAACATGACTAAAATTAAATAAAAACTAAAATTATTTTTTCACAAAAAAAAAAAAAAAAAAACAATACTTTTTAGAGCTGATTTGCATTTGAAGCAAGAGAGGTAAACAATATAGCATGGATTGAATTTTGAAGGGATATTTCTGTTGCTAATGTCTTGATTAATAAACGTAAATCGATGCAACTTAAAAAAGATGCATCGAAAAATGGCTGGTATAAATCTGGACTTAGTTTAAAAAACCGTCTTTTAGTGTTCATTGATATTACTAAACACTCATTTTTTCGATGATATCAGATTGGTAAAAATTTAGTTGTAGGTGTTGTCTTCTAGTAAGTTGGGAATACTGAATATTTTTATTCTTACTATTTCTTAAGTAAACTTTAGAGTATTTAAGCAAAAAATAGAAAATTTTCGCAACGCGTCAAAGTTTGTAAAAAAAACATTTGATATCACTGATTTCTGTAGAAGAAATATTTTTTGAAAATTATGGTTCGCCCATATTTCCAAGGGTTATAGGTCTCTAAGTTTTTCATAGAATAGTACGGTTTTGCACTACATTTTTGAAGACATACATATGGATATCATTTGAAAGCTTTTGAAGAGATCTTTCAGGAAATGTTTAACTTTTTAAGAGCCGATGACATTTTTATGTAAAATTAAATACAGTACTTAATTTTTTTCTTAATTTTTAATTCTCTGTTATTGAATTTACTTCACTAAACTAGATTTACATACATAGTGAAGGGTATATAGGATTTTACATATGGTTTCAAATTTTTCGTTTAGACATACATGCAAATTATGTGTGACATAACGTACAAAGTAAATCACTGTTTAACACGTTTCTGGTCTGGTCTCATCGATCTTAGTTTTTATACCCGTTATGAATTCGCCTTAGCTGTAAATGAAAATTTTTCATATGTTTTTTTACACATGTATTTAATTCACTTCTCTTTATTCGCTCGTGGCGTACGGTTGTTTTTCAAATCGATTTTTCGCGAAGCGTTGGTAGAGTTTACAGTTATTTTGAAACGTCTTTTGAAGTGGAAATTTTCTTTTGTTCTGTTCAGCAAAGGCAAAAAAGTTTGTGAATATAATTTAATTTGGTGTTTTACAGGACGGTAAAATTTTATTTTTGTAAAGTTGCGTGTTAGAAAAATCTCGAGAATGGGGGACGACGATTCGTCCCCTGCATCTCATACGTTATCACAGACGGACTTTGAACAATTTTTTCGATCTAATTTGAGTGCTAATTTAAAAAAGCCGCGTGGTAATATGAAGAGAGCAAACTCTAATCCTGATGTTTCGGCACCTTTGGCCAAGAATAAAATCTCGTTATTAAAATCCTCTGTTTCATCGGAGCGCAGTGCGTCTCTTGTGGAGCTTAATAAATCTGTACCTGAGTTTCTAGCTAACCTGAAATCTAAAATGGCTGCCTCTAAGAGTAAGGGAATGGATGTTGTTCCAGAGGATTCTAATTGTGGCAATACTGACCGTGCATCAGGTAATAAAACTGTGAAATCTCAGGGCGTTATTGAAGGGCCTAAACGGAATCTATATCCTCATAATCATGAGGGCGAATATTTGGTTTTGGTTGATTCTTCCGATGTAAGCCCGGGTAGTGAGAAAATTCGTAATTCACTTTTTCTTTACCAGAAGATAAGAAAAGTAAAGGTAAGTGGAATTCGCTTGATAACCCCCATAGGTAGGACCTTGTACCGTGTAAAGTTTGATTCTGCGGCTAATGCTAATGTATTTGTCGGAAAGGATTTGAGCCAGGTGGGCCTTAAGGCCTTCATTCCGGACACATTTATCTACTCCTACGGTGTTATACATGGTATTCCATTGGAGCTGTCTGATGATTATATTCGGGATTCTGCAACTTCGGATGTAGAAATTGTTTCAGTTAGGCGATTTTTTAAAAGGAATAGGGACAACGATGCAGAGACACCTACTTTCTCTGTCAAAATTGGGTTCCGCTCTGGAAACATTCCAGAGTATATTACTGTGGATTTTTCGTATATCAAGGTGAATATTTACTATCCACCCTTGCGTCAGTGCCATAACTGTGGTCGTCTTGGCCATACTTCTAAGGGGTGTCGGTCCAAGAAAAGATGTTTGAATTGTTCGAAGGAGGTTTGTGAGGGGAATTGTATTAGAAAGTGTCTTCTATCATTCCAGCAAGGAAAGGAAATTGTGCCCTAAATGGCATGAAGAGGATGATATTTTGAAGATTATGACCATTAAGCGGCTGTCTAGGACCGAAGTCATTAAATCGTATTCTACGAACAGGTTTAGTATTTTTGATGGGTATGAAGAGAATTTTCCGTCTCTGCCCTTGACAAAATCTTCTCCTGTTAAGGACAAGAATCGGGAGGTTAATAGGATACTTACTGGACGGAAATTTAGTCATGTGGTTCATGCTAAACAAACACCCCCCAGACCGGAGCCGCATTTTATACCCCTTCAGCCAACGGATACTAATCCTACCAAACCGGTTATTTATAGGGAAAATAATGCTAAGGTAGCCGAGTTTCAAAGAATTCTTTCTGAGTTTTCCTCCTTTATTGGTGACTTTTTTGCCAAAGAAGGTACGGGTTCGCATCTTCGGGTGCTTAACGATTTTAACAGTAAAATATCTAATGCTCTCTCTAATTTACTTGTACTTAGTAATCCCAAGTCTTCTCCTTCCCTTATTGAATAATTATGATAATTCTTCAGCACAATGTTCAAAGTTTTAGATCTAATAAATCTTCTATTGAGTTCTACGTCAACAATTATAACGTTGATGTTTGTTTATTTTCTGAGATTTTTAACGTTGACGAAACGGATCCCAACTGCAGACTTTTGAATTACAACTCTTTTTTTAAAGTTCGTCCTGATGGATATGGTGGCTGTGCCATATGTATTAGGAAGACCATATGTGCCAAGAGAATTAGTTTTGCTACCAGTCTGGACATAATAATCGTGAGGACTCTTAATTTGAATCCGAATTTTGTCTTTGTGTCAGTATATTTTCTACCGAGTTTGACGACGGAGTCTTGTGCTAGGGAGGTGTTGCGTTTGTTATCCTTTCTTGGTGGCATGCGTAATGTTGTCCTTGGCGGGGACTTCAATGCTCGCCACTCCCTCTGGGGTGATAGGCATGACTCTCCTCGTGGATGTAGACTATCTGAAATTATTAGTCAATCTGATTGTTTTTGCTTGAATGACGGCTCTATCACCTTTCTTCCCCATTTGAATAGCAGCGTAGGCTCTGTTTTAGATTTGACCTTTGCTAAACTTTCCTCCATATCAATCAATTGGCACACTTGCCCAATGTGGTCTGGCGGTTCACATCATTTTCCGATAGTTGTGAAAATTGGGACTGTCTCCGTCTTACCAGTTAAGTTTCTTTCTAAACGTCTGCTTTTGAGAAACATATCCAAATTGGAACTTGAACCGAATGTAGGGTGCATTGTGGACTCCTTTAGTAGAGAAATTTCTAATGCAACCTTCAGGTCGGGGAATTTTATTCCCAAGGCTTGGTGGAACGATGACCTGCTACGTCTTTTCAGGAGACATGTTGCTGCAAGGAAAAAAGCTCTGAGATATTCATCTCAGATTAATCTAGAAGAATCTGTCGTTGCCACAGAGGCGTGGAAGTCGGCAGTTAAAAATGCTAAAAGTGAGAATTATAAGAAGAAAATAGATGAGATCAATAATCAACCACATACTGCTGCAGCATGGCGCTTTGTTAATAGTTTAAAGGATTGTAGTGTGAAGAGACCCTCATCATGGGACGATGACAACAACGGCAAATTTTTGCAAACATTAGCAGATCAGGTTCCTTCTAACTTTTATGTAAATTTTCCCACATTATCGGATGGAAAGTTTATACCCTTCTCGTACAAGGAGTTAATTGATGTTTTGGATACTAGGAAACGTGCCTCTGCTGGGGGGCTGGATGGTGTGACTTATGATGTGGTTAAATCGTTGCCGGTTTCCTCTAAGAAGTCGCTTTTACATGTTTTTAATGTCTTGTTTAGTGAGTGTTCAATTCATGCATCTTGGAGGAGGATAAAGATTGTTCCCATACCTAAGAGGAGTGGAATGCTGGATGATTTCAGGAATTACAGGCCAATAGCCCTCATTTCTGTATTTTTGAAGCTGGTTAATATGATGGTAAAGGAAAGATTAATTGCTTCTGTGGACGAGCTAAGAGTTTTACCGGCAAGATCCTTTGTCTACAGGGGGAAAATGTCCACGACAACCTGTCTTAATGAGTTTCTTTTCAGGGTGTCATATCTCAAGTCCTTGGGTTTGAGATGTGTCGTGGCATCTATTGACATCAGTAATGCCTATGATTGTGTCAATGTTTCTGTTCTTAGAAACATTTTAGTCAGTCAGGGTATTTCGTTGGACTTGATCGATTGGATATCGAACTTTCTCTCTGAAAGAGAGCTGTGTATGGGTGATTTGTCTGTCCGTGTTTTTAATGGCATTCCGCAGGGAAGCTGTCTTAGTCCGATACTTTTTAATTTGTATACCGTTGATTTTCACTCTCTTGAAAATGATAGGACCCTTGTATTTCAATATGCTGATGATTTTCTAATTCATTCTTTTGATCACAATTTCCATTCGGCTGTGGCCAATCTTGACTATAAGATAGGCAGATTTCGTGAAATTTGCTCATCTCTTAATCTGCGCTTTAATCCGTCGAAGACCAGGTGCATGTTTTTTGGAAGGCGTGCTAATTTCGACATGGATCTTAAAATCGATCGTTGTCCTATTGTTCAGGTTAATTCCCTTAAGTTTCTTGGTTTGACTATCAAGAGCACCTTGAGTGTAAATGATCATTATGATCGTTTTTTGAGGGAATCATCTTCGCTACTAATGTGCTTAAAAGATTGACTAACATTAGGGGGGGTTTGAGTCCTCAAACTAGTTTGAAATTCTATCAATCCTTCATTAGGGGGAAAATTGAATATGCAAGATCTACTCCGGCTCGTACGCCGATGTACATTGACAGGAAGATTCAGACCTTTCAGAATTCTGGACTTAGACGATGTCTGGGCCTATGTCCTTCAACTCCAATTAAGGCTATATATGCCTTGGCAAATGAATTGCCTCCTCATTTGAGGTCAATTTACTTGGCATCTAAGGAGCTTTTAAAAACTGCGTGTTATAACTCATCTCTGATGGACTTGATTAGATCAGCGCCTACCTATCTGTCTAATAGTTACTCCTTTGTTTATATGAGGTACAGGGACATATTTGACTCGATTCCGGTAATCGGTGTGTGTGGACGTACTTCGAAGCTTAAGGTTTTTATTGAATTATCCTTTAATGAGGGCTCTGGTGTCTCAAAGGAGGTTCTTACTGCTCACTATTATTCTTCGGTTGACTCTTATAGGTCTGATAATTTCACCTTAGTTGCTACAGATGCTTCAATAACGGATTGCTCGACTGGGTGTGCAGTTTTCAACATCGTAACAGGTCGTTTTTTCTTAAACAGAGTACCTATCAGACTTTCATCCTTGACAGGGGAACTTATTGCTATCAAAAGGGCGGTTGATACTGCCATAGAAGATGGTGTTTCTCGTATGGTCGTCTACACTGACAGCAGGAATGCCTGTGTTTTATTGGAAAGTGCTGATTCTAAAAATTACCTAGTTTCGGATATTTTAAATTCTATAGAGAATTCTCAGATACTTGAGGTGCATATCGTATAGGTTCCTGCCCATGTAGGAGTAGGTTTTAATGAAAGGGCTGACTTCTTGGCTAAACAGGCGATTTCTCTTGGGGCTCCTCTAGATATTAGTCTTCCATATGGTGATGCGATTAGGAGAATAATGGACTCCTTGAAACAGGAATGGCAGGAATTTTATTTTTCCAGATCACAACTTTCAGGTCGCTTTTTCTTCTCTTTGTTTCCTGAAATTCCCTCTAAACCATGGTACAGAAATGTTAAGCTCCAACCGTATGAGATAAAAATTTTAAATAGACTGCTATGTGGCCACTGCTACAATGGTGTTTATCTTCACATGATTCGTAGGAAATCAACAGATATATGTGATTTTTGTAACATGATCGACAATTCGGAACACCTAATTTTGCATTGTAGTCAATTTAATGATATAAGAGTGAAACACCACTTATTTCGTAATTTCTCAAACCTTTTTGATTTACTAAATTCTCATGATATTGGTATATATAAACAACTAGTTAATTTCATTGTGGAAGCAAAAATACAAGAATGTTTTTAATTGCTATACAACCGTTAGTCACTAAAGCGTTTATATACAGAAGTGGGCATTCTTCAATGCCCATCTTTTCCCGAGTTTGAATTAATTTTTTTTTTTGTGTGGGATACCCTGGCACTTTGCGTACTGCTTAAGCCATATGTTTAGTTTGTTTTGAAAACCAAAAAAAAAAAAAAACAATGTATTTAATTCAAGTAATGTTAAGTTAGTACAATTAATAACAGTCATTCACCTAAAACAATTTGTATATAAAAAATATATATAAATATAATTAAGGGAGAATAGGGAGTAAAGTTGAAAGTACATAACACTCGTTGAATACATCAATGCGTTGCAAGCTTTGTATACTTTATACGCTTTAAACTTTTCAAGTTACATAAAACCCATTAAACCCATAAAAACCATTTTAGATGAACCTATTTATTTAATTTTATAACAAAAATGAAAGAAAAGTCAGCTGACGAGATGTCATATTACATACTACGCGCAAAATGTTGAAAGTTAACCAACTTCATGCGTCAGAGACGTTGCAAACTTATTTATGTACCTTACACTATCAAAATACTCTATTTCAACTTTTTTGAAAGAAGTGTATAACGCGTTGAAGCGCTCAACGCGTGTTATGTACTTTCACCTTAATTACCGAATTACGACGACAAAAATGGAATTTTGAATTTTGTTAAATGTAATCACTATTGCTCTTTATATGTTCTATATACTAGCACACAGTAAACTTATAAGTATTTATTTTTTAACGCATCACATTAGTCTGTACATGAAAAGTATATAAAGCTTTCCTTTAGTATTTTTATCTTTTTAGTACCTGTTAATAGTACACCTAACATTATATATGTATGTTTTACTTAGGCATTCTCTTAATGACTCTCATTACCTTATGTTATTTTCTTCCAAAAATTTTATCTCAAAACTGTTTATTAGTCAAATTTGTAATTTTGTTATTACCATAATATTTCTTATTTTAAAATATGTTTACAAAATATTTGTCATAAGGACTAAAAAAATGTTAAAAATTCAATAAAAATTCCTATAGCTTTAAAAATCATTATATTATTTGGTTAATAACAAAAATGTCGAAAAAAACTTAAAATATTGAATAAATACATGTTTTTTTTTTTGTATTTTTAACCGCAAAGGACACCACTTAAAAACTGAAAAAACTGCGTATGACTGTGGAACCTAATAGCAACAAGTAATACTAATACTAAAGTTAAGGGTGTCCCAATAGGTGACGTATATTAACCTAAATGGTAGTAGACGAACACTTCAAACTTTGACGGAATTCGTTTAATATGACTGGTATAGTAACAAGTACAAATATTAAAATTATAATTTAATGGGTGCCCTAATAGTTCACTTAATTTGATGTATATGGCGAAGCTTTTGAACAGTTGTTGATAGACAGTTGAAATTTACAAAGAACCTGTATTGCTAACTCCGCTATAACAGCAATATATAATTTGGATTTGGAAATGAACGGGTGTCCCAATAAATGATACAACTTTTTATATGTGACTAAACTTTCAAGCCATCATAAACAAATTTCCATTATTAATGTAATTTAACCTATATAGCCCTATATTTCGAACCGTTATACACAAACACTTTAAAATTAGACAGAATGTCCAATACTTTGGTATAATAAGAAGTATAAATAAATAATATAAATTATAGGCTGTCTTAATAGTTGATGTAAAATTATGATGTGGCCAAACTTTTGAACCTGTACAGACAGCTTAGATTTATTTTAAAATAACTTTTTTGCAAAAATTATTTTGATACCCCTCGCTCTTGTGAGATAAAGATATTACTGTGTTTGCAAGCGAATTTATAATAGGTGAGTACATTAACTTAAAAAATATTATTTTTATATGACAACATCTGACTTTCAGTGGTACAACCTTTCCTTTCTTAACTTATATAATTTTTAACCAACCAAAAAGTGCAAAAAGCACAAAATGGATTCAGGCAGAATAGAGTTGACAATCAAATACCATTACAGACGTAATTTGCGTATACGTTTAAAATTTAAAGCCATATGTAAAATGGCAACTTTGTTATACATTTGGAATAATATTCGGATTTTTAAACTGACAAGTCATATGTAAAAAACTTATAGTGCAGAGGCTGTTCTACATTGTATTATTACACCATGGCAATCCGAATTAATATCAGCTGGATCTGATTATTGCCGTAAGTTTATCTATTATGAATTTATTTAGAACGATGGTTACACCCAAGGCGAATCCATACTAGGTGATCTCAATGGCGAATTCATTAATTTCCGCCAAACCTGAAATGTAAAACTCCACATACAAAAAATGTTTATAATTTTTTTTAATATGGTATTTGACACTTAACGTATTATTTCGCCATTGTTACACCCAGGGCGGTTCTATCGTTACATTATTTCTTTATTGAAATGTTATTTTTTATTACAGCTGCCAGAATATTTAATTGATTTATTTGAATTTGAAGAACTTTCAGAAATAGACAGCGAATGCGATAATTTTCGCTGTTATCTTGAATGGCAAATTACATATAAAAAAATAGCTAACAGATTTTTTATTCATGGAGTTTGACAGTTAGGCTACCGGTGAAAATCAATGAATTCGCCATCGCTCCCAACGTACATATATTCGCCTTGAGTAATGATCATTGCGGAATAATACAAGGTGGTCGCGATGGCGAATTCATTAATTTTCGTCGAAACGTTAAATATCCAACACCATATTTTTATATTAGTCGAATAAATATACGGTGGGAGCGATAGCGAATCCGTTAATTTTTGCCGTTAGTCCGAATGTCAAACTACATATAAAAAACTATTATACAGATTTGTTTCAAGGCGAATAAATTACCAGGTGGCAGCGTAGGCGAATTCAGTATTTTTTGCTGGTATACACGACTGTCAAACTCCATATATAAAAAATGTACACAAATTTTTTATATATGGAGTTTGAAAGTGGTGTACGCCAGCAAAAAATACTGAATTCGCCTATGCTGCCACCTGGTAAATTATTTCGCCATGATTTGTTTTATATGGAATTTGACGGTCAGGCTACCGGCGAAAATCAATGAATTCGCCATCGCTCCCACCGTATAATTATTCGCCTTGTAATTATAAATATCTTTTATATCATGGCGAAATAATTTACCAGGTGGCAGCGTAGGCGAATTCAGTATTTTTTGATGGTATACACGACTGTCAAACTCCATATATAAAAAATGTACACATATTTTTTATATATGGAGTTTGCCACCTGGTAATTTATTCGCCTTGTTTTATATCATGGTGGTGGCAGTGGCGAATTTATTAATTTTCGCCGTTGTAGGAAATGTCAAACTTCGTATAAAAAAAAATTGACGCTAGTTCTACTACATTGATTTTGTTATTGTTTAAGCCCGTTTCACAATATTATTAACAAAAGGTGTGATGGTTTGAAAGTAGATATGAATATGTCAAATAATACGGAAAGAAATTTTACATCCACAAAACTCATATTTAGAAAATTTTCTAAATACTATGGCCCATAATCATAGTCCTAAATAAAAAGTTCTTTTCAATATCTTAAGTACAGTTTTCTTTGAAGTGCACTTTTTGTATACTATAGACACGTAAAAGTATATTTTTAAGTTAAATTCAGTTTTAAATTTAAAACCACCTGAAGTTGTTTTTAAATATTTTAGTACCGGATTCATCAAGACAATTCTATGACATAAAATTACATTTTAATTTTATGTGTTTAGATTAATTAATTTTATTTATTTTTTTTTAAATCTGAATTTTAATGGCAGGGGTACATAACCACAGCGCCAGGGTATCCCACAAGTTTTTAGATATATGTAACTTCTCTCCAGGAACTGCACATGGACCTACATGTACACAAATTTTTTATATATGGAGTTTGAAAGTGGTGTACGCCAGCAAAAAATACTGAATTCGCCCATGCTGCCACCTGGTAAATTATTTCGCCATGATTTGTTTTATATGGAATTTGACGGTCAGGCTACCGGCGAAAATCAATGAATTCGCCATCGCTCCCACCGTATAATTATTCGCCTTGTAATTATAAATATCTTTTATATCATGGCGAAATAATTTACCAGGTAGCAGCGTAGGCGAATTCAGTATTTTTTGATGGTATACACGACTGTCAAACTCCATATATAAAAAATGTACACATATTTTTTATATATGGAGTTTGCCACCTGGTAATTTATTCGCCTTGTTTTATATCATGGTGGTGGCAGTGGCGAATTTATTCATTTTCGCCGTTGTAGGAAATGTCAAACTTCGTATAAAAAAAAATTGACGCTAGTTCTACTACATTGACTTTGTTATTGTTTAAGCCCGTTTCACAATATTATTAACAAAAGGTGTGATGGTTTGAAAGTAGATATGAATATGTCAAATAATACGGAAAGAAATTTTACATCCACAAAACTCATATTTAGAAAATTTTCTAAATACTATGGCCCATAATCATAGTCCTAAATAAAGAGTTCTTTTCAATATCTTAAGTACAGTTTTCTTTGAAGTGCACTTTTTGTATACTATAGACACGTAAAAGTATATTTTTAAGTTAAATTCAGTTTTAAATTTAAAACCACCTGAAGTTGTTTTTAAATATTTTAGTACCGGATTTATCAAGACAATTCTATGACATAAAATTACATTTTAATTTTATGTGTTTAGATTAATTAATTTTATTTATTTTTTTTTTTAATCTGAATTTTAATGGCAGGGGTACATAACCACAGCGCCAGGGTATCCCACAAGTTTTTAGATATATGTAACTTCTCTCCAGGAACTGCACATGGACCTACACCTTCGTATAGGAAGTGAGGAAACCTGAACAGGATATTAGCGTAGAAAATTATTTATTTATATTTTAGAATAATGGACACTATTAAGCGCCAGTTGAATAAACACGTGCGCATTGCGTCTTTAATTACAACCTTACTTTTTTAAAGAAGGAAATTCTTTTCGCACACAGATGTTCCTCCTTCGAGATAAAGTAGCAAACTGTTAATTAATTTTAAAATTTTTATATCAATGTAAACGCCTTTCTGACGAGACATTGATTTGTTCAACCATTGACAATTTCATGTGTGCACATTAAAATGGCTTGTGCAAACAACCGTTGTCGATGTTATGTTATTGTTCAAACACCGTTGTCAGACCATTTGTTCGAAGAACGATGTCTGCCATTAAACTTCACTTTCATTTTAAAAATTCTAAAAAAGATTAAATTGAGGCAATATTTAAACCAAAAAGACTGTAAATTTTTCTATTCATATTGTGTATGATTAAACAAAAAAACAGTAACAAATAAATAAAAATATATTAAAAACTGTAAACAAACAATACATGAACATAGCCACGTTTTCTCTATATAGAAAAACATGAACAAATTTTTGTTCCATTTTCTGCCGACGTTTTGTTCATGTGCGAACAAGTCAATGGCTTGTCAAGACGTAGTGAATTTAATTTACCTTTGTGATTTTCAAATTAACAAATTTACTTTTATTTGTTAGTTTTAACAAAAAATTCTAGCAGCTGGTCAGAGATGGATAGTCTTTTTAACTGTATTTTGTTTAAATTATATGCAAACATTTTCCTTATTTGATGTGTCACCCTGTTAAAGTCAGTAAAACTTAAAATATACTATATTTGTTAATTTAAAAAATACAAAGGTTAATTTAATTTTACTACGTCTTGACGAGCCATTGACTTATTCGCACATGAACAAAACGTCGGCTGAAAATCAACAAAAATTTGTTAATGTTGTTTTATGTAGAAAAACGTAGCGATGTTCATGTTTTGTTTGTTTACAGTTTTTAATATATTTTTATTTATTTATTATTGTTTTTTGTTAAATCATATACAAATATATATGAATAAAAAAACTTACAGTCTTTTTAGTTTAAATACTGCCTCAATTAATCTTTTTTAGAATTTTAAAATGAAAGTGACGTTTGATGACAGACATCGTTGCTCGAACAAATGTTATGACAACGCTGTTTGAACAAGAACATGACATTAACAAAACGGCGCGTTTATGTGCATTGATAAAAAAAATTGTAAAATTAATAAATTTAAACACATAAAATTTAAATGTAAGTTTATATCATAGAATTATCTTAATAAATCCGGTACTAAAATATTTAAAAACAACTTCAGGTGGTTTTAAATTTGAAACCAAATTTTTATTATAAAATATACCTACGTGTCTATATTACATAAAAAGGTCACTTCAAAGAAAACTGTACTTTACATGTCAAAAAGTACATTTTATTTAGGACTATGATTATGGGCCGTTTTTTTTTTTTTTTTTTTTTTTTTTTTTTTTTTTTTTTGTTAAAATCGATATGGACTTATTTTTCAACTCAAAATGAAAAAAGTACAAAAACCTTTTCATTAGTACAGCAACTACAAGCGCTTGCAATTTAATTGTTTAAAATATATGGTTTGTTGTAAACCCACACAAAATTATATATTTCTAGTTTTCACAAATAAATTTTTATTTTATTTTTGCATTGTTCTATACAGAATTCAATACAACTCTTTGAGCTTGAAAATTTAAGATTTTATGATTCAATTGCCGTATTATAGTGTTATTGTCTGTGTTTCATATTTTTTTCCAAATATTAAAAACAAAAAGAAAAGGCAAGTAAAAATTTGACAAGCTAGATTTAACCAGCTGATTCAGGATTCGCCACTAAGTTAAACTGGCATCATTTCGCCTTTATCAAAACCAAGGTGAATTAAGCCTTTTTACAACTCACCTCACAATACATAAAATATAAATTAAAAGTAATCGTTTAATGCTCAACACAATGCTGCTATAGATCTGACATCTACCAATTGAATTTGACGTACAGAATGACATAATTTCATTAATATCTACTAAAAACGAAGAACAGCTAAATTTATAATAAACATACGCGTAAAAAATCCAAAATTAGATAAGAAGTATTTAATATGTATTTGAACTGTGGGCTAAGAAAATAAATTTTTTTACAAATTTTTTAAAATTGCCTGTGTAAGATGCTAAAATTAAGGATAAAAACAAAATAAAAAAATCTTCGGGTGGCGTCAGAAAAGGTGGTGGTGTCACCATAAAAATTACCGAATGACAAGCTAAAGTATCGAACATTATAATACGAGGAAAAACTTGAAGAATGAAAGGTTTTTTAATTAAAATAAAACGAAGCTGTAGTGATATAAAGAATAACACAAAATACATCAAAGATGCAAAGTATTGTGTAGTTTTTTAAGATTAATGGAAATCAGTGCTTGTTATATTAAGGGAAATCAAGAGAAATATTAAAATTTTTAATCGGCAAGAAAGACCAGTATGCATCTGTTCGCAAAATCAATTTAAAGTGATAGATTAGTCGGTTTGCAAGATAAAAAACTTTAGCTACCGTTGCCACCCAATAACACCTTAACACAAATTGCAACTTATAAATCAACTGCTTTTGCTGTCATTTTATCATCCTACACTAAAGCTAAGGATTTTTCGACCACTTTATTAACAGGTAAGGCACATCGTAATAAAGTTAGAAAACCTTTTGCAAAGTATATGAAAGACATCCTAAAACTAAAAATGACATTTCAGAGAAAACGTTTGCAAATCTATGCGTCTTCAAATGTTCAATGAATTGAATCCTGCTTTTTTATTGTTTATTATTGTTACAATCCTTGCTAAATTCCTTTCACAGTTGTCGATATTGTTAATACCAACTCATTTACGAAATAATCTCAAATACAGTGGTGCCAGAAGTTTTCATTGAAAACTGATCATTTATCAAAAAAAACTTAATTTAGGAAAAAAATCTTCAATATTTTGCGTTATTTTTACTTTTGAAAATATATGTATGTTCAACGTTTGCTGATGAACAAGGGAGGCAAATTAAATTAATTGCAAACTTTAACAAAGTTGAAAACATTTACTCATTATTTGCTCTAGAAAAAGTTGACATTGCGTGCAAAACGCTTCCAATGTAACATTTTCTAAATATTTCAAATATTTATTAAATTCGTCATCTAAATTTTGGAACAAATCTAGTTTACGGACGCAGCTTAAAAATGAAAAAAAAAGTTATCTACCGGGTGTAAAATTTAATTTTAAGCAAAAAATGTAAAATGAAAAATTTGGCGGCGACGCTTGGTTTCCGAGTTATGGGCCTCTCAAGTTTGTGTGGACAATATGGAATATATCGAATATTTTGTGGTGAAATGTGGCAATATGGGTATCATTGGAAAGGTAATTTCAATATCTATTCAATTTAAAAGGAAAATATTAAAAATAATAATAAAAAATTTTTTTTTTAATTTTCCGACCAACTCTTAGTTTTGGAGCTACGGACCTTTAAAATTTTTAAGTATAATATGGCATACCTACATTAAAGAATTTACGGCAAAATGAGATGTAAAAGGCATCATACATATTAAAAATTTATTTTCTTAAACAAAAATTAAAAAATTAACAAAAAATAGTTCAAGTCAAAAAATAAAAAAAACAACTTCTTTACAACAACTTAAATTACTTTATCATTTTATCTATAAAAAAATACAATTAAAAACTATTTTATTAACAACTGTCACTATATTCTTCTTCACTGCTATTTGCAATTTCTCTTACTTCTAAGTTTTCATTTGGGTGAAGAGGATTATACATTTTACCCGCAAACTTTAAAAATTCAAAAAATTTATTTTTGCTTTCAGCTTTACACCACCTCAAAAAAATTAATTTTTGAACATGTTTATATGGAAAAAGCTATTTTTTTGATCGTTACCTGTTTTTATTGTATTTTTTTAATATTTTCCTTTTAAATTGAATAGATAATTAAATTACCTTTTCAATGATACCAATATTGCCCCATTTCACCACAAAATACTTCATATATTCCATATTGTCCATACAAACTTGAGAGGCCCATAACTCGGAAACCAAGCGTCGCCGCCAAATTTTTCATTTAACATTTTTTGCTTAAAATTAAATTTTACACCCGGTAGATAACTTTTTTTTCATTTTCAAGCTGCGTCCGTAAACTAGATTTAAGCCTAAATTTTGTATCTCACTGTCTTTAATTATTTTTGGAAAAACTTTATTGAAGAAATTTTTTATTAACAAAGATTTGAGGGTCAACATAAGGAAGCTTGGCTTAAATCTAGTTTGCGGACGCAGTTTAAAAATTAAAAAAAATAGTTGTCTACAGGATGTAAAATTTAATTATAAGCAAAAAATGGAGAATTTGGGGCTGAACCTTAGTTTCGGAGTTAACGGCCTCCAAAGTTTGTAAGTACAGTATGGCATATATCGAGCATTTTGTGTTGTAGTGAGGCAATATGGGTATCATTGGAAAGGTTATTTTAATATATATTCAATTGAAAAGAATAATATTAAAAAATAAAAAAAATAAAACAGGTGACGACCAAAAAAAAAGTTTTTTTTATACAAACATAATTTATTTTATTTTACTTCATTTATTTCATGTGATATAAGCCTTTAGGCTATTTAATATTACAAAGAGAAAAATAATAATTCCCTGACATGTTATAAATTACTTAGTGTAGTAAACAATTTACAAAATTTAAATTCATTAAAATTAAATTTTATGAATAACAACTAAATATATAGCAGTTTATTTATTGGCTCCCCAGCCTCAAAATTCAAAAATTCCATTTAATAATGAAAATTAACAATAAATAGCCCAATTAGTGGTGGCAGACAAAAATAAAAAGGAAAAGGTAGTACAAGCTCTAAGAAACAAAAAAATAATTGGTGTTAAAAAGATCGATTAGTTTGAGACGAAAAACATTATTGGAATGTGAAAAAAATTCTAATTCATTAGGTAGATAATTCTAAAGGTACGGTCACACTTGACAAACATTTGCCCGAAATCGTCAAATATTTGCTTGCCGTAGTCTCACCACAAAATATTTATTAGGAGCAAAAAACACCACAGCTGATTTTGGGCAAATAAAATTATTTTCCAGCAAACAAAAATGCTTCTAATGTGAACATAGTGTGACCGCTCGACGGCAAATATTTGACTCATTTTTAGGCAAAAAAATATTTGTTCTTACAAAATATTTGTAAGAAAAAACACAAGCAAACAACAGCTGTATCATCAATGTTGCTAAATATTTAAACTAAATAATTAAGTTTCGGGAAAAATCGCGCAAAATTATAAATAATAGTAATAATGAAATGCAATTTTTAAAAGAAAAGGTAAATGAAAACTTAAAGGAAACGTATATTTTTCTAGTTATATATAACTAAAGTTTTTATATAAAGTTTGGTTTATTTTGACATTTTCGCTTTAGAATGGAAAACGGTTTCATAATTTTACGTAAAAAAAATTGTTCCATTCCACGTTATAGTTTTTAAAAACCCCGGTGAGATACAAACAGTTTATTTTTTATCTTCCGAAATCGGAAATACATATATTATTAAAAAAAATAGTTTTTTAAAAACTGGAAGACTTTATGTCCCAATTTCAATTTCGCCATATTCATAAAAAAATTAAAACAACATTGAAATGTGTTTTGTAAGAAATTTTCTTTTATAAAATTTTTGATAAATATTGGTTTTGAATAGTGTCCCTGCATATTACATTAACATTAAAAAAAAAAAAAGTTTATTTTACAACAAAAATTTCCTGGTCGACAATAGATAATTTATTTTCGAAACATATATTACGCTTGCTATAATATCCTCTATTATATATAATATATAAAATTTTGGGGATATATTACTCGAAAAAAAGAGTTCCAAAAGTAAAGGTACGGTCACATTTGGCAAACATTTGCCTCAAATTTGTTTTTTCTTGTTTGCCCTAAATTTTTTGAAAACAATACAAAATTTGTTTTGTGGTCACACTACGCACATTTATTTGCCTATTTTTGTTTGTTCAAACAGTTAAAAAATAATGACAAATAAAATTTGGGCAAACATGTTTGATGTGCGGTCACACTTAAATATATATTTGCCTTAAAAATATATTTGATCAAACTGTAAAAAAACATAAATTTATTTGCCTTGAAACTATTACAGATGGGATGTCTTCATTGGCATTTCATTTCTTTAGCATTATTACGAAATAATTGCAAAGAAAATATTTAAAATATTATTGAATTGTAAAAAAACTAATAACAAATGGTAAGAAATGATTACTCCTATTAAGTTTTTATGTGCAGTACAATATAAGTTGAAAACAAACAAACAATAATTATTTGAGATCGAAACAAAAATAAACAAATGAAGGAAAATCTATCCTATCTAGGCAAACTTTATGCGCTCCCTTTTTAAAGTACCAAATTAAGCTTTAATTTTTTTCTTATACTATACACAAAAAGTAAATTTTCAGATTTTGATATAAAAAGAAAATATCCACCGCTGATGGTAATAAACTATAAAAACTATTCAAGTAATGGAGGCTGGCATTATATTTATATACACACATGTATAATGTATACAGATTACAATCAAAATAATTATTGTACATAATGGCAATATTAGAAGAAAATTTATAATGAATAACTCCCACGTATGAAAGTCACAAGTAAACAAAGCCATGCAAAAATGTGAAATTTTTCATGTTTTATGCTATAAAGAAGCACTAATAGTTGTTCTCAGGGAAGAGAACAATAAAAGGAAAAACCTAAATAGGAATTAGATTTCACTCCTAAATAAAAATTTGTATTATGCATTCATTACATCTTTTTAGTTAAAATTTCTACAAATTTTTATTTAATTTAATATAATTTTCAATCTACAGCTGTTGATTTGTTTATTTTATATAAGTGTAGACAAATAATATTTTTTAAGTCGCTTAAATAAATAGACAATTTGACGAATAATCCAACTGTAACTGCCGTGTTCATTAAATACTAAAATAGTTTTAAAATGTATTTTATGGCAAATTTGCAATGTTTTTTATGAATATGGCAGTATATATACAACATTGTAATTGGGACAATTTCCAATTTCGGAAGATAGAAGAAAAACACTTGGATCTTACCGGGGTTTTTAAAAACTGTTGCGTAATTACTTACAATTAAACGCATTTATATGTATTAATGAAAAATTCAGTTCACATTCAGATGTAAAACAAAGCCTAAGACTTATGGAACACATCTCTTTTTTTTGCAAATCTAAAATTTTGGAAGAGTAATTTAGGTGTTTAAAATCGATTATCACTAAAGTTATTAAGCAATGTTAAGAGTGTTGTGGACTAGGGTATGGATTCTTAGTTTTGTTCCCACGCATCGAGTGATACTTGTTTTTGTTCTGCATACAGCCCAATCATGAATGTTCTCACGGAATTTCTTTCTCACGGGAAAACATTTTCTCGAGATAAAATTCCTCCAATTATAAATTCCCTGGGAACATATATTTTTTGCATATAGTTTCTCTTTCATAATACCTACTTTTTTCCCCGAAATCTTTTCATTTTCCGCAGGCAATAAAAAGGGGACGTAGTTTCTGTTTATAATTGGGTTAATAGTTTATAACTACAAATCTCTATAATTTCCAAACTTATAGCTTCTAACAGGATTACTTGTCATAGGTAGAAGTAAGGAAAATTTTGTTTAAGTCTAGTCTAACATAACATTTCAAAATAAAAACAAGACTTACTTTTTAGACTCTTTTTTTCGAGTAATATATCCCCAAAATTTTATATATTATATATAATAGAAGATATTATAGCAAGCGTAATATATGTTTCGAAAATAAATTATCTATTGTCGACCAGGAAATTTTTGTTGTAAAATAAACTTTTTTTTTAATGTTAATGTAATATGCAGGGACACTATTCAAAACCAATATTTTTCCAAAAATTTATAAAAGAAAATTTCTTGCAAAACACATTTCAATGTTGTTTTAATTTTTTTATGAATATGGCGAAATTGAAATTGGGACATAAAGTCTTCCAGTTTTTAAAAAACAATTTTTTTTAATAATATATGTATTTCCGATTCCGGAAGATAAAAAATAAACTGTTTGTATCTCACCGGGGTTTTTAAAAACTATAACGTGGAATGGAACAATTTTTTTTACGTAAAATTTTGAAACCGTTTTCCATTCTAAAGCGAAAATGTCAAAATAAACCAAATTTTATATAAAAACTTTAGTTATATATAACTAGAAAAATATACGTTTCCTTTAAGTTTTCATTTACCTTTTCTTTTAAAAATTGCATTTCATTATTACTATTATTTGTAATTTTGCGCGATTTTTCCCGAAACTTAATTATTTAGTTTAAATACTTAGCAACATTGATGATACAGCTGTTGTTTGCTTGTGTTTTTTCTTACAAATATTTTGTAAGAACAAATATTTGTTTGCCTAAAAATGAGTCAAATATTTGCTGTCGAGCGGTCACACTATGTTCACATTAGAATAGAGCTGCAAAACTATCGATAGTGGCGCCATTCGATAGTTTCGATAGTATTTTTTGATGCCATCGATACTATCGATAGTTTTTGATTCTTGAAATCTTAAAATCTTAACTCAGTTCTTAAAGTAAAAATAAAGCTGATTTTATTTAAACCTAACCTTTATGTATTCAATGAATTTAATATACATACATGTATATACATTATTTATAATTTAATTGAAAAAACAAAAAACCAAATATAGTTGTATAAAAAATAACATAGTAAATAAACAGAAGAGCGAACAAAACATACAGATTAATGAAAAATAAATTAAAAAGAAAATTAAAGTATAAAAATTCTTTCAACTATTGTAGTTACCTAAAAAGAATTGATTTTTCAAAAGAAGATCTTATTTGATTTAAATCTTTTACAAATAATATTTTTAATATATACACAAAAAACAAGTCAATTTTATTTTATTTTATAAATTATAACTAGGCGGTTCTCAGTTCGGAAGCACTCGTTTTTGTATAGCGCGAATATGAAAATATTTGTATTTTTGTTAATTTATATTGCAACACAATGCTCACATTTAAAGTGGGATAGTTTAATTTTTTTTAGTTAACGCTTCGGCACATACAATCACTTTTTTCGGCCTTAAATCAGCGTTTTATAAAATTGTATATTTTTAAAATATTATTTTCTTAAAAATGGCACAAAAGGAAAGGCATTTGTCATTAATAATTATAAAACCCACAAAACTATTAGAGAATTGTACAAAAAGTATTATATTATTATATTAAGATATAAAGCTTTTGTCAGCAATTGACACACAAAAAAAAAAAACAAATTATATGAAATAAAAAATGTTAGTGTTATTGCTGAAACAGTCCGTCGAATCTTTAGAAAAATAATTTACAATGAAGGTTTTGCCTCCAAAACCTATTAATATCAGAGAAAAATAAAAAAACTGAAATACGCTTTTGCTCAAGAACATGCAAATAAAGGTGCGTCATTTCTGGTGAAAGGTGCTTTTGTTGTAAGTTTTTCCGATTTTTTCGATGCTTTTATTACCTGCTTAGAATTTTTTACCGACGAAACAATAATACACCTCGGAAAAAGATTCATTTGGAGAAAACCTCCTTTTGAATTTCTGGATAGGAACATTAAAAAAATAGTCAAGTATGGTGGTGGTCCTTTAATGATATGGGGTTCTATATTAACAGTTGGAGTTAGGAAAATACATTTTATAAATGGAACTATGGACTTAAAATATTATATAAATATTTAAAAAAAAAACGTTGGGGAAAGTGCCGAATGCCTAGGCATAAACGATAACTTCGTGTTCTACCAAGACAGTGATCCCCAACATAAATCGTGGAATGCATGAAATTGGCTTTTATATGATTGCCCAATAGGGATTGAGAGTCCTCCACAATTTCCATACTTAAATGTCATAGAACATATACCCACATATTTATACAAAAGAGTATCTATGCAGAGGCCAAAATGTATTGCCGCATTGAAGGAAGAAGTAACAGAAGAGTGGTACATTTGGTGAAAAGTATACTGCGACATCGTAGCTGTAATTGTCAGAAAATGAAAGTTAACCAAGTATCAAAAATTTATTTAAAGAAATAAAAATACGAAGAAATGTCCCACTTTAAGTGTGAGCATCGATTTAAGGAATTGCAATACAAAATCGTAAATATTGCAATATTTTATTGTAATGACTGCATGTTTATTTTGCCTTACAAACATGACAACATAATTTTTCCCTGTGTCCCACTTTAAGCCCGAGTAGCTACATTGCTGGAAAACCGTCTTAACAAAAAAAAAAAAAAAGATTAAAAAACTACGTCGGTCGAGTAGTCGTCAAATTTAACCGCCGGCAAATTTATTTATGTGTAAAAGCCATTGGTACATAATAATTGTATATTTTATACAATTTTCTTTTAGCAGTGAACTACTGACATCTTATATTGAAACAAATTAAAACTAATTAATATATTTTCACATTTATATACATAAGTATATGTGTAATGATAGCTATTTTTATAAGAGGCTTACAGGCGGCAAAATTTGGATGGTGCATTTTGTATTTTATACTTGCCGTCATACCGTTTTTATTGACTTTGTTTTTAGTAGCCTTTTTTTGTCGATAGTATTAATATCGAAAAAAAAATATCGATAGTCCGCTTAAAATAAAACTATCGATACTATCGATAGTGCCATCGATAGTTTTGCAGCTCTACATTAGAAGCATTTTTGTTTGCTGGAAACTAATTTTATTTGCCCGAAATCAGCTGTGGTGTTGTTTGCTCCTAATAAATATTTTGTGGTCAGACTACGGCAAGCAAATATTTGACGATTTCGGGCAAATGTTTGTCAAGTGTGACCGTACCTTAACTCTTGTTTTAATTTTGAAATATTATGTTAGACTAGACTTAAACAAAATTTTCCTTACTTCTACCTATGACAAGTAATCCGGTTAGAAGCTATTAGTTCGGAAATTATAGAGATTTGTAGTTATAAACTATTAACCCAATTATAAACAGAAACTACGTCCCCTTTTTATTGCCTGCGGAAAATGAATATTAAAGATTTAGTGTTAAAAAATAAAAGAAATATAATAAAAACTGTGATATTTGATAATATAGAATATAAAACTAATTCAGATATAGCAAATCATTTTAACGAATATTTTGTGAATAGTATTAAGGAAATTAGAGATAAAATAGAACACGTGCAATATATTAATCAAATAAATGTGATAAATTCTATATTTAAGTTTCGTGAAATAACAAGTTTTGAATTAAAAAACGTCTGCAAAGATATAAAAAGGAAACCGGATTTTAATAACGTAAATATTGATGTGATATTAGATAATTGGAATACAATTGGTGAAATATTACTTAAAATTGTAAATAAATCACTAGAAACGGGTAAATTCCCAGAAAATTGGAAAACATCAATGGTAACACCTATCGAAAAAGTATCGAAAACAAATAAGTGCGAAGAATTCCGGCCTATAAATTCGTTAAAATTATGTGAAAAAATCCTCGAAAAAGTGGTAAAAAATCAACTTGAACAATATCTAGAGTTAAACAATAATCTATCAAAATATCAATCAGGATTTCGAAAAAAATATTCTTGTGAAACGGCTGTAAATTACGTTATCAATAATTGGAAAAATATAAACAAAAACGAAAAAATAATGGCAATATTTCTCGATTTTAAAAAGGCATTTGAAACTATAGATAGAAACATCTTGATACAAAAATTTTATAATTATGGTATACGAGATAAAGAATTAAGCTGGTTTAGATCATACCTGGCAAATAGAAATCAAATAACAAGAGTTAATAGTGTAAAATCAAGTGCAATTAAAAATGAATATGGAGTTCCGCAAGGGTCAATCCTTGGTGCCCTGTTGTTTATAATATATATTAATGATATGCCTAATGTGCTTCAAAAATGTGAAATTATACTATATGCAGATGATGCTCTCATATATAATATATCAGAAACTGATGAAGAATGTCAGATTAAATTAAATAGTGATATAGTAAACTTAAGTAAATGGTTAAAAATGAATAAACTAAAACTTAACGAAGATAAAACTAAAATTATGGAAATAAATATGCACAACAATACAGATTTTAAAATAAATGATAAAATAATAGAAAAAGTGGAAAAAATTAAATACCTCGGTTTTATAATAGATAAAAATATGAATTTTAAAGATCACGTGGATTATATTTGTAAAAAAATTGGTAAAAAAATTGGCTTTTTTAAAAGAATAAGAAATAAAATTTCAATATTAACAGCAATAAATATATACAATACAATTATTAAACCACATTTTGAATTCGGTTCAACAATACTTTTTACATGCTGTACAAATGCTCAGATAGAAAGGTTACAAAAACTACAGAATAAAGCTATGAGGTCAATAATTAAATGCAACAGATATACCCCTATACAATTCATGCTTAATATGTTACAATGGCTTAATATACGACAAAGACTACAACTGAATACGTGTATGTTTATCCACAAAATGAAAACAGGAAAGGCTCCAGAATATTTAACACAACAACTGACTTATGTCAACGAAATTCAACCATATGGCCTCAGAAATGCAAATGATTTCAGAATACATCGAGCTAAAACCAACTCAATGAAGAGATGTCTGCTTTACATGGGTCTACAAGTATTTAATCAATTACCTAATGAAGTAAAAAATGAAGAGAATATAAATATTTTTAAAAGAAAATGTATAACTTATGTTAAAAATAATTGTTATTAGAGCTAATTTAATTAATTGATCAAAAATTATTATATGCTTTTTATAAAGTATTCTTAATACTACTATTTTAAACTAAATAAAAAAAAAAAAAAAAAAAAAAAAAAAAAAAAAATTTCGGGGAAAAAAGTAGGTAGTATGAAAGAGAAATTATATGCAAAAAAGCAAACTAGCTCCCTTCAAATTTTTTGTTCCCAGGGAATTTATAATTGGAGGAATTTTATCTCGAGAAAATGTTGCTCCGTGAGAAAGAAATTCCGTGAGAACATTCATGATTGGGCTGTGTATGTTTTTATACTTCTGAACACAAAGCTCTGATTACAGATAAATATATTTATGTTGTTTTGAAAATCTTATTAATGAGATTAAATAAGACCAGCCACGAGCTTTGGCTTTAAAAAATAATGTCGATTAGTTTACATTGCATAACCTAGAATTTAACACGCTTAAATTTAACTAACCTAAATTATACATTCTAATAATTCAACTTTAAATTTACAAATCTTTTAAACTGCATAAAGAGCCAAAAAAAAAGTCGGCTGTATGCAGAACAAAAACAAGTATCACCCGATGCGTGAGAACAAAGCTAAGAATTCATAGCCTAGTCCACAACACTCTTAACAGTGCTTAATAACTTTAGTGATAATCCATTTTAAACACTTAAATTATTCTTCTAAACTTTTCGATTTGCAATAAAAAGAGATGTGTTCCATAAGTCTTAGGACTTGTTTTACATCTGAATGTGAACTGAATATTTCATTAATACATATAATTGCGTTTAATTGTAAGTAATTACGCAACAGTTTTTAAAAACCCCGGTGAGATTCAAGTGTTTTTCTTCTATATTCCGAAATTGGACATTGTCCCAATTAAAATGTTGTATATATACTGCCATACTCATAAAGAAACATTGCAAATTTGTCTTAAATACATTTTAAAACTATTTTAGTTACAGTTTGATTCTTCGTCAGATTGTCTTTTTATTTAAGCGACTTAAAAATATTATTTGTCTACACTTATATAAAATAAACAAATCAACAGCTGTAGATTGAATATTATATTAAATTAAATAAAAATTTGTAGAAATTTTAACTAAAAAGATGATGAGAATGGATAATACAAATTTTTATTTAGAAGTGGAATCTAATTCCTATTTAGGTTTTTTCTTTTATTGTTCTCTTCCCTGAGAACAACTATTAGTGCTTCTTTATAGCATAAAAGATTAAAAATTTCACATTTTTGCATGGCTTTGTTTACTTGTGACTTTCATACGTGGGAGTTATTCATTATAAATTTTCTTCTAATATTGCCATTATGTACAATAATTATTAGAGTAAATTTTAAAAATTTTATTTGCGGATATCATCATTTTTTTTGAAGGTTTTTAGGCAAATAAAAATAATGGCGGTCTTTTTTTGGGAAAATTGTCACTCCTTGGGGTGGTTCAACCCACCTAAAAACGCGGATTTTGAGATCGTTTTTCTGCAGAGCAAAAACGGTTAAATAAATGTCAAATCTGATTTCACCAGCCGATTCTGCAGCAAAAATTATTACAATGAACGTTTTTTGAATCCTTAAAATGAATCAAAGTTTTATTTTGTACTTTAAAAAGGAAGTGCATAAAGTTTGCCTAGATAGGATAGATTTTCCTTCAGTTGTTTATTTTTGTTCCCAACTCAAATGCTTACTTTTTGTTTGTTTTCAACTTATATTGTACTGCAAATTAAAACTTAATTGGAGTAATCATTGTTTACCATTTGTTATTAGTTTTTTAACAATTCAATAATATTTTAAATATTTTCTTTGCAATTATTTCGTAATAATGCTGAAGAAATTAAATGCCAATGAAGACATCCCATCTGTAATAGTTTCAAGGCAAATAAATCTTGTTTTTTTTACAGTTTGATCAAATATATTTTTAAGGAAAATATTTACTTAAGTGTGACCGCACATCAAACATGTTTGCCCATATTTTATTTGTCATTATTTTATAACTGTTTGAACAAACAAAAATGGGCAAATAAATATGCGTAGTGTGACCACAAAACAAATGTTGTATTGTTTTCAAAAATTTTAGGGCAAACAAGAGCAAACAAATTTGAGGTAAATGTTTGCCAAATGTGACCGTACCTTAACAGCGCGCAACTCTAACAAAAAATGATATTTCAAAGAAGCATAAGAAATTCTTGGTATTAATATTTTTTTAATTTAGTTAAAATAGTAATATTAAGAATAGTTTATAAAAGCATATAATAATATTTGACTAAATAATTAAATTAGCTCTAATGACAATTATTTTTTACATAAGTTAAACATTTTCTTTTAAAAATATTTATATTCTCTTCATTTTTTACTTCATTAGGTAATTGATTAAATACTTGTAGGCCCATGCGTTGGTTTTAGCTCGCTGTATTCTAAAATTATTTGCATTTCTGATGTCATATGGTTAAATTTCATTGACATAAGTCAGTTGTTGTGTTAAATATACTGGAGCCTTTCTTGTTTTCATTTTGTGAATAAACATACAGTATAATTATTGACCTCATAGCTTTATTCTGTAGTTTTTTAACCTTTCTATCTGAGCATTTGTACAGCATGTATAAAGTATGGTTGTACAGAATTCAAAATGTGGTTTGATAATTGTATTGTATATACTTATTGCTGTTAATATTGATATTTTATTTCTTATTATTTAAAAAAGCAAATTTTTTTACAAATTTTTTTACAATTATAATTCACGTGATCTTTAAAATTCATATTTTTATCTATTATAAAACCGAGGTATTTATTTTTTCCACTTTTTCTATTATTTTATCATTTATTTCAAAATCTGTATTGTTCTTCATATTTATTTTCATAATTTTAGTTTTATTTTCGTTAAGTTTTAGTTTATTAATTTTTAACCATTTACTTGAAGTTTACTATATCACTATTTAATTTAATCTGACATTCTTTATCAGTTTCTGATATATTACATATGAGAGCATCGTCTGCATATAGTATTATTTCACCTTTTTGAAGCACATTAGGCATATCATTAATATATATTATAAACAACAGGTCACCAACAAATTGACCCTTGCGGAGCTCCATATTCGCTATTTATTGCACTTGATTTTACACTTTTAACTCTTGTTATTTGATTCCTATTTGCCAGGTATGATCTAAACTAGTTTATTTCCTTATCTCTTATACCATAATTATATAATTTTTGTATCAAAATGTCTCTATCTATAGTTTCAAATGCCTTTTAAAAATCGAGAAATATTGCCATTATTTTTTCGTTTTTGTTTATATTTTTCCAACTATTGATAACGTAATTTACAGCCGTTTCACAAGAATATTTTTTTCGAAATCCTGATTAATATTTTGATAGATTATTGCTTAATTTAAGATATTGTGCAAGTTGATTTTTTACCACTTTTTTGAGTATTTTTTCACATAATTTTAAGGAATTAATCAGCCGGAATTCTTTGCACTTATTTGTTTTCGATACTTTTTCGATATGTGTTACCATAGATGTGTTCCAATTTTCTGGAAATTTACCCGTGTCTAATGATTTATTTACAATTTTAAGTAATATTTCACCAATTGTATTCCAATTATCTAATATCAAATGAATATTTAGGTTATTAAAATCCGGTTTCCTTCTTATATCTTTGCAGAATTTTTTTAATTGAAAATTTGTTATGGCACGAAACTTAAATATATAATTTATCACATTTATTTGATTAATATATTGCACGTGTTCTATTTTATCTCCAATTTCCTTAACACTATTCAAAAAATATTCGTTAAAATGATTTGCTATATCTGAATTAGTTTTAGATTATATATAAACAAATATCACAGTTTTCATTATATTTTATTTTTAAAATTATTTTTAATTTTAGTCCCAGCCAGGGGTTGAACCGGTGATTATCATAAATCAATTAAAATTTTACTTTTTCGGCTTTGGTTCATTTTTAATTTAACTTTTATTAAGAAAAATTATTTTTCAAATGTACGCGGACGTTTTCCAAAGAAAACAAGAAAAATTAGACGCTGGCAAAATGTAATGCTGCATTTTCAGTTGTGTGTGAATTTCGTCCAACCAAATTAATATTGATTAGTTGGTTAAATGGATGATATTTACAGTATACGCAAATCAAGGTGTTGGATGCAAAGAATGCTGAAGATGGATTTGGCGGTCCTGAAAATGCAGCATTACATTTTGCCAGCGTCTAATTTTTCTTGTTTTCTTTGGAAAACGTCCGCGTACATTTGAAAAATAATTTTTCTTAATAAAAGTTATATTTTATTTTTTAACACTAAATCTATAATATTGTTCCACATTTGTTTCTGATCTCTTGTGTTGCATATATTTTTTTTTATTAATATAGCTATTTTTTTCATGTTCAAGTCGGGTTTCTATGATTTTCTAGCTTTTTTATATACGTTCCATGCTCGATATGTGTTTACATGTTTAGCAGTGTTGTATTTTATAATTTTATCTCTTTTAAGCACTTTTAAGCACTTGTAAGTCTCTATTGAACCATTTATTTTTTATATTTTTCTCATAAATTCTTTTATTTACCGAAAGTTTCTCTATCGTATTCTCAATAACTTCATCAAATAAATCAACATTGTAATTAAGATCCTTTCTTTCTTCATAACTTAATTTTGGATTTATTTCTCTTTGGAATATGTTCCTTCTGTATTTGAAATTTTTTTTATATTTGTAGTATCGTTTGAAATATTTATATTATTATTTTAATTTTTATAATTTCATGGTCTGCTAACTTTTGCACTAATGTTTGCTATATTAGTTATAACGTAGTGCATTATTGTTTTCGAATCTTGAGTTATTCTAGTGTAATTATATGTATTTTAATTTCTGACATTTCAAATTCACTCGGCACTTTTATCTCGTAGGTTTCACTCATTTTGTTTTCGATTGATGTTTTTATTTTTATTCTTTCATCAGTGTTTTCACTTTGTATAATTATTGCTCCATTTCTTCTATTTTCAATATTTGTTATTTTAAAGTTTATTGGATCTACCTTTTTATTTAAATCTTCCTTTGTTTTTTTTCGATTTTTTGTTTTTCTTTAGGTCTAACTACTAATAATACTTGATTTTTTACTTCTGGCAACAACGTATTCTTTTTTATTGCGTCCGCGAATGACATTTTATTTTGTTTAAAGACAATTGTCTTTTCAATTGCTTTTTTTATTTTGTTGCACATCTTTTCGTTGTTTTGTTCTATATTGTTTCACATTTCTTCATTTTTGTTTTCATATTCTTTCACATTAACAAACAAACTTTTTATTTCCAAAATATTTTTTTTTCACAAGCCTTTCGGGTGTCATCAAGAATTTTAAGGCGTTTCGAGTATCTATTTTCAGTCGCTTCTAATAAAAGTTTTATTTCATTTTCATTCTGTGTAAGTGACGATTCAAACTCTCTTTTGTATTCTTTTAAATTCTGTTTAGTGACTCTTACACCATCCTGAATTTCACTCAAAACAAGATCAACATTTCTTATATATTGGATACAATCTCCGCAAATATAACGCACAAAATTGTTATTTTCTAGTATTCCAGTCGAGTATTGGTCCACTTCTGAACATTTTTTTGAACTATGATAAGTTTTTTCACAAACACTTTGGCATCTTATTCCCGTCTCGCCTCTTATCGTTGATTTACACGCACTACACTCGTTCATAATAGGGCGGTAGTTTTATTTTATTTTTATCATTAATTTAAATAAATTTGCAAAAATTTTTATTTTCCATAAAGTCTTCTTGGCAATAAAATGATTAATAGTCTTTTTTCTATTTTTATATCACTTTACTATTTTAATTCATTTGAGGATACCTAGTTGAGTGAGAGAAAAATATTGATTCATAAAGTGGACGAGGTTGACGTGTTTTAATAATTTTATAAAAAGATAAAATACAACACATTTTAATGAAGTTCACAGAAGAACAGCCTAGAAATCTTAAGGTGTGGCTCGAAATATGGTCACGCCTCTTTAAGTTATACACAAAACGAATAATCCTATTTGAATCCTATATGAAATAAAATAAGTTTAATAACAATATTATACGAAAACAGATTTAGCAGAAAATCTTTATTAAGCGAAACCGGTGTTGGTCATATCATAGAGAAGAAAATCCTTGCGCCCGGCCGCAGGCCTGCTATGCACAAAATCTTTAGTAAGAGAAGCCGGTGTTGGTCATACCATAGAGGAGAAAATCCTTGCGCCCGGCCGAAGGCCGTCTACGCAGAAAATCTTTAGTAAGCGAAGCCGGTATTGGTCATACTAAAGGGGAGAAAATCCTTGCGCCCGGCCGATCAAGTTATGTTTATATGAAAAAAAAATTTTTTTTTTTTTGGTCGTTACATGTTTTTTTATTTTTTGCTCTTTTCCTTTTTAATTGAATAGATATTGAATTTACCTTTTTAATGATACCCATATTACCTCATTTCACCACCAAATACTCGATATATGCCATACTGTACGTACAAACCTTGGAAGCCCGTAACTCCGAAACTAAGGGTCAGCCCCAAATTTTCCTTTTACATTTTTTGCTTAAAATTAAATTTTACACCCTGTAGATAACTTTTTTTAAATTTTTAAGCTGCGTCCGTAAATTACATTTGTTCCCAATTATTAATGAATTGATTTAATTCGATAGCATTAAACTTTTTATCGGAAATACCTCCCAGTGGCGAATGTCATGATGATTCATTGTGGAAAATGCTGACAATGTTAAATCACTAATGATAGATTCTGAATTGGCGTCAAACATAAGTTTTTTAAGCAATGGTTCAATACATCATAAATGAATTTTTATGCTATGGATGTTATTCTCAGAGAAACGTTGTGCAGATACCAATTTAATTTTTAATATATTCACAAATCTTTATATAAAAATTAAGGCACTGATTTATTATGAAAATGCCAATATTTTTAAACATATTATAAGAAATAAAACAAAATAAAAGCATAACTTAAATAAAATCATTAATAATTCAGTTTTTAATTATAAATTAAATTAACTAAAAAAGTACTTTATTCATTGAGTGTTTGGCTGTCCATTAACATCTTGGATTCATCCTTTCTTGTGTTGTTTAGTGTCCCTATTTCTAATGGCTGTTTAGGTTGGAAAGGAATTTTTCAAAACATCGGAAGCTTGTGCATTCTTTTTAAATAGAAATATAAAAAAATTTATTACACTACGTACAGAACTTAATATACAACAAAATTTTTTTAATTTAACATTTAATGGCACTAACCTTTCAAACCCGTTATAAGATTTGAATACAACTACAGGGCTTTTTTGTCTTTTGTGCCGTCATATATAAAAAAGCCACTTTTGGCCAATTTTACATATATATTACAAAATAGCTTGCCTGGGGGGTTACTCTATATTTCGATTCGAAAGAAAACACTTTCGAAACACAATTTATAAGCCATAGAAATTCGAATGATTTTCTTTTCGAATCTAAATACGGAGTAACCCACCTGGTTACAGTTTAAATATAAGTAAAATAAAACAAAAGTACTTAGAAGAAATAAAAGATAAATTAAAAATTATTCATAAAATAAAATTAAAAATTCCCTATCCTAACGGAAAATAATAACTTATTAAGAAAAACCACAAATCCCAGTAGTGATGATTTTGAGCAACAAACCAGCTTATTTTTGTATTATACATTAATGAAGTAGAACAATAAAGATATATAATGCACATTATATATTAGATATGATTGAAAATAAATTTATTAGTTTTAGACGGAAAGCATTATTTGAATGCGAAAAAACTTGTAAGTTCCAATGGCAATTGATTCCACTTTCGGGCTACTCTAACAATAAATGATTTTTCATACATAACATTGGTTATTCGACCAAGCTACGAAGACGCAAGAAATTTCTGTACATAAACAGATATATGATCATGCCTACGAATATTGTAAATATATCTAACAATCATATTAAATTCTGCTAAGTTTGAAAATAATATAAGTAAACCTCCCAAAAATAATTTCCATACCGTAAAGAATATTCGTAATCCAATGAGAATGAGCAAGACGGTATTTAATTCGAAAAGGCAAGTAAATGTTTATTGAGGAAAGCTTGCGCAGGATTCCAGCGATCTTGCAGTGCAAATTATTAATATGGAGACCAAAAGTCAAATGCTTATTAATAAAGATACCTAAACATTTCATCTGATCAACAAGTTTGACATTATTTCCACCAACTAATATATTTAAGTGCTTTCGACTTTGCAGAACTTAAGGCCAATGAATTCAAGAAAAGAACCTTTCAAGAGTTATTTAAAGCAATATTCAATATTTACATCAAACATGTTGTAATTGAAGTCACCAACGATAATTATACAAGAATATTTTGGAAATAACTCATGATGAGAATATTCAAACTCTGAAATATCTCCATGGGCAAATAGACAACACCAAACAATATACAAATAATTACTATTAAAACTAATCTCAATAAACAGTGACTCACAGAGAAGAACTCACTCTATCTCGAACAATATGCGCAAGCTCATCAAATTTCACAGAATTATATGAGGGGCTTATGCTCTGGCAGTTCATATGAGCAACTTTTAATTGATTGGCATATTGGAGCAGTTTACTCTTCAAAAATGTGCCACTGCTTGTATTGGGATCAATATTCTAGTTATTAGAAGACATCAAAAATCTTAAATGCTGTAGGGAACTAACGTTTGTAACAGAAATGAAAAGATGTATTCATTATAAAATCAGATAGAATTATAATTTACAATTTAAAAATATAAAAATACCCAGCTTTAATATAACATTAGCAATCTTAAAGTATTAAAAAAAATAATAATAATAAGAAAACAAAAACACATGAAAAAGATTTAACAATTTGAGTTTAAATTAAACTGCCATATTCATAAAAAATAAAACAACTTTGAAATGTGTTTAATGACAAATTTTCCATAAAAGTTTGTCCTAAAACACACTTCAAATCTATTCTAATATTTTATGAACACTGTATTTTGTTTTTAGAATATTCTTTTTTGAGTTGATCACATATATCGATATTATTAAACTTCACCAGTATGACATTCCTTTTATTGATGTAGATAACTCTATTGATATTTACTGTTGATACTTGAATACCAAAGAAAGAGCATAAAGACACTATAAGAGATATTAAGTCTTGCATGCCGGACTGCAAACCATTTATAAGCACATCTTTACGATTAGGCCTACGGTAGATAATGTGGTTTTCGAGCTTTAGGTCTTGCAATTTAGTTGTGGTTGTTGTACGATGAGGAACTTTTTCCCCACCAGCAGCTATATAGAGAAATTCAGTATTTTCGAATTGTTATCTACATATATGCCACTAAAATGTTCATTGGGCAGAGTACTTTAAAAAATGTAAGAAATTCGACCGAGAGAAAACCACGACTTATTTGTTTGAGCTTCACGACAAAAATATTTTCTTTATATCCAAAAACTTAAAAATAAATAAGAGTCACTGTTGTTGTTGTTTTGTTTCTCACTTCCAATGTACCAATTAAACTTATAATTATTTGTATTTAAATTACAAAAACAATATTACTATATATTGATATGAGCCTACAGTTCAAGTAAATGCATTATTTTTAACAACAACAAAACATACTACTTGAAAGAATTTAAGTGAGAAACAAATATAAAAAGTAACGGTTAATAACCAAATATTATTGCAGTGGTTTGTTTATACAATATTAGCATCAAATTACAGTGGTTACAATAAGCCAAAAAATAGATTGAATTTTAACAATTAAAAATATGAGAAACAACAATCAATATTAAGGAAAATCTTTACGGTGACCTAACATGCCGGCCCCATTGAAAGGAAGCTTTCAAGAAAATGGTAATACAGCCAGTCTGTGGATAGGGCTACGTATAATTCCTTTCATTGTTTTGATGTCGACAACCCTGACGCGATTATCTCTATCATATATTATGTTAGGGATTTTGCCCATGAGCCAAGGTTGTGGTGGTTAATTATCCTCTTGAGTCTTGAGAGATCCAGTAGCAATGTTGAGGTTGGAGCTAGTCCATTTGTTGCGCATTTGCAGCTCATTTAGATAATCACTGGACCACTTCTTCCAAAAACCTTGTTTGATGGCGTTTGTTCGAGACCAACAGTCTAGGTTATTTAGTTGTTTCGATTGCAAGTTACGGAGGGGATCTCCTATTAGGAAATGGCCTGGTGTAAGGGCTTTAAAGTCACTGGGATCTGCAGACAGAGGTAAAATCGGTCTTGAATTTAAAATTGGATCTATCTCTATCATTGCAGTTGTAAGCTCCTCAAGCGTAAACCATGAAGTTGCATTGATAAAGATTCAGCAGCGAGACAGAAACGAGGTATTTTAAGTATATTCAACATTTTTAAATCTGAGATAAAAAATTCCCAAGCCGAGTGAAGTTCTTGAGGAATAGATTCATCCCAACCAATTTTGATAATCCACAACTCTTGCATAATGATTTTTGCCTTAATAATAAGCGGCGCCAGGAGTCCAAGGGGATCAAAAAGTGATGACGAGAGCGGCAAAATTGTTCTTTTGGTGATTTTTGCATATATAGGAATTTTTGGTGAGAATGAAAATAGAAACACGTCTTCTTGTTAGTCCCAAGTAATACCAAGGGCGCTGGTTATAGCAGATTCATCAACGTTCAGATTTTTTGTAGTTTTATCATCTTGAAAATCTTTATGGTTTGAGTGCCACTTACCCAATTGAAAACAACCACGACTAAGAACTGCATTTACTTCACTTTTTATTTCAGCCAATTGTTCCAAAGCATCTGCACCACCTAAAAAATCATCAACATGAAATGATGACTTAATAGTTTTGGACTAAGTTCAAATTGATCCATATATTGATCTGCGAGATGGTGAAGACTTTTGATTGCCAGATGAGGCGCGGCTGACATTCCGTATGTGACAGTATTCAACTGATATGTACGTAGCTCCTCTTTTTCAGAATTTCTCCATAAGATGTATTGATATTTTTTGTCGAAAGAATCAATAAGAACTTGGCGGTACATTTTATAATATCGGCTTTTATAGCATAGCGATAAAGACGGAAACGAAATAAAATGTCGTAGAGCTTATCTTGAATTGTCGGACCGACCATTAAAATTTCATTAAGAGACTTCTGAGACGATGAGGGACAAAAAGCGTCAAAAACTACTCTCAGCTTAGTTGAGGTGTTGTTGGGCTTAAAAACGCAGTGGTGAGGGATGAATTAATGAGGCTCATTTAAGCGTGGGCTGCGAACTAGGCTCATATGTCCACAATCTTCATATTCTTTCATAAAGGTGACATACTGTGATTTCAGATTGATGTCACGAAGAAATCGTCTTTCCTGAGAAGTAAATCTTTTAAGAGCTATGTTGCATGAAAGACCTAAAACATCAGTAGTCTCTTTGAAGGGCAGTTTAACAACAATCCTACCTGTTGATTCACGGTGGACAGTAGTTGAAAAATGATTCACAATCAGATTGTTCTGGAGTCAAGCCATTTAAGTCGGACTTAATTTCTTCAATTTCCCAGAACCGCTTTAATTTCAGATCAATTTCCTTTTCTACTGACAGCATGCAGGACGAACCAGAAACTTGTGAATTATTGGAAAAATAACGACCTGCTACAATCCACCCAAAAAGTGTTTTGTGTAACTTCGGCAAATCAGGACCAAGTTTAATCTGACCAACTGACATAATATCGAAAAATGTTTCAGTACCAATTAATAAATCTATTCGTTTGGATTTGAAGAAATGTTCATCTGCAAGCTGGGTGTTCTGAGGGAATTTCCAGAATGAGATATCTAACTCTGAAAGTGGTTGATACGATATATAAGGTGTAATGCAAAACGATAGGGTCACTTCAAAATCAGATAATCGAGATTTAACATTTGTTGTTGAGCGATATTCACTTTTACTACAAGTATTTCCGATGCTGGTGACTTCGGTGGTTTGTTTTTTACGAGGCAAGAATAATTTTTTAGAAAATTCATCAGTAATGAAATTTAATTGAGAGCAAAAATCTAGCAAAGCGCGTCCTTACTGATAGCAACCAGTAGCGTCGCGTACGAGAACCATAGCAGTAGCAAGAAGCACCTGTTCTGACGAAGATCTTTCCATATGAGTGTGGACAGAAGCAGGAGAATCATTCAAGGCAGCACGAGAGGTAGAAGGTTCAGCAGCAGAGGACGAGGGCCTCTGAGCTGGCTGAGGACGAAGCAAACTATGATGCAGGCGAGAACAAAATTTGCACTTGAATGAAGATGAACAGCTGTTTGCTTGATGCCCTTTCGACAAACAATTTAAACAAAGCCCTAGTCGCTTTGTGTTTGTGTGGTTTGTGTCTCTGCTATTTAAATACGTATTTATCTTCACACACATAAGTATTTAAATAATGGAGCTTAAAATCACATTTTATTTCTATTGTAAATTGTATACAACTATTAAATTTATTAAATGTTTCCAACATTTTCCTAATTCCAGATTCAGAAATAATACAGAACAAATCATCTACATATTTAGTCATTAATCTTGGCTTAATACTAGGTTCTTCAATGCACACGTCTAATAACTTCTCCATAACAATATCCGCCACAATTGGAGAAGCTGGGGTTCCTATTGGAAGTCCTTTTTGTTGCAAAAATATGTTTTCCTTAAATTGAAAATATCTATTATCTTCTATACAACATTTTAAAATCCGTAAAAATAAACATTTCTCCATTCTTGTATATCCCTGTATAACGTCCCATTTCTCTTCTATATTATATTTGATATAAAATTAAATCTCCTCCTCCTACTGGATCAAAAAAAGAGTAGATATTTCATTTTTAAAATCACGCAATATTTCGGCCATAGTGCCATTGAATGAAGAATAACTTTCTAAATGTATTTAGCCATTTCATCAAGGCTACATTTGTTTTCTTCACGAAGCGACCGTTCATCACCCATATTCTGAGATGTGTGTGAAGATAAATTTTAAAATGTTTATCTTTGCCTCAAACCTTTTTATTTAACATAGCTCTGTTAGAAAGATAACATAGCCCTGTTAAGGAATTAAAAATTCGATTCATGCATCTAAACCGTAATTTTCATAGAAACAACAAAAGATGGCAAAATTAAAATGAATGGGAGGTGTCCGTCTATAATCTCCATATTTGGATTTTATAACAGCGCGAGCTAGATATTATTTAAAATAATTAAATAAGACTTAGACAATACGTAAACATAAAAGTTGTGTAATAGTTTCAAGTAATTTTTAAAAGACTCAGCCATGCCTGAGGAGTGCAATAAATGCAGACAAACAATTAGAGGTGAAACAGAAACTCATTGTAATGGTGTATGTAAAAAAGTGTATCACTGTGCAGCCAAATGTTCAGGGCTCGATCAATATTCGATTGGAATCTTAGAAATAAAGAATTTTGTGAGGTTTATAATTCAAGATGGTGTCGATAGAAATAAGAAAGATTGCCTTTTATATGACAATGGTCTTAAACAAAAAGTAAATGAACATACAAGAGTAACCGAAAACAAGAACAATAACAGATTACGTTATAATTAAAAAAGAAAAAATAGCGGTTGAAAATAACATTTGCAACAGAATATCTGATCATGAAACTTTAGACATAAAAATAGAATGTATATATATGGAACAAGGACGTTTAGAGTATAAGGAAACAGAAACATTTAAATATAATAAAACCTTATTTAATAGAGAATTATGTGCACATATTAATGAATACGAAAATGACTATATAAATGTGAACAACTTTGACTTATGCATAGAGAGTACAATTAAAAAGTTTACGAACAAAAAATAATAAGGCAACATAACGATGGCAATATTTGGTTTACTGAAAAATTATTAAATATTTTATTTATTTATTTATTTATAGTTTAATCTTATGAATAAATTCTAAGACTAACATACAAAAAGCACTAGCTAACTAAGGCTATCGGCTATTTTAATTATTATAAACACAGTTCAGTTCTTTTTATAAAATTGTTCATAATACTTATATTAATAAGGGATGGATCATAAAGGAGACTGGAAAAAGGATTGTATTCGGGGTATGTTTTTCTAAAATTTGAAAATGCCGGACATTTATCAAGAACGTGTTTGATGGTGAGATTGAGATTGCATGTATGACAAATTGGGTTGTTAGTTTTCTTTATAAGGTACTCCTGGGAAAACAATGTATGGCCAAGCCTTAGTCTTGAAAAAACTCTTATTTTTTCCTTTTCAATTGTTGTTGGATAAAGAGGACTATTATTCTCCGGGTTGATTATAGAGTAATGGTGATGTTTGGAAATAGTTTCCTTAAATTTGGCTTTTATGAAGTTGATAACATGCCGACGAAGATCTATTTTTTCGAAAAATGGTTCCAAAAACACCGGTGCGTAGGATGCGTATTTAGCTGCAATATCAGCTTTTTCATTTCCAAAAATTCCAATGTGGCTGGGAACCCAATGTAATTTAATTTTTTCTTCATTACCAATGAGTGCATCTCTGATTTTACTCACAATACTCCAGTTATTATTACATGGGTTGGAAATTGCTTTCAAAACTGCAAGACTATCAGAAAATATAATAGTTTTCTTTTTTAAGGACATTGCTAATTGAATGGCTCTATATATAGCGCAAGATTCAGCTGTTAAAATCGAAGAGTAATCGTTAAGGGTTCGCAAAATTAGGTCTTTACCGACATCATTTACGACGGCATAAGCTGGTGAATTGAATTGAGATTTAGTGCCATCAGTATAAATAAAGTTGTTCCAGCCACTATTTATAAGTAAAGTTTTCTTTTCTTTTAAAAGACTTAAATATTCTTCTTTTGTAGTGTCATTTTTACTAAGCTTGGATAAAGAGGTGTCAACAGCGATGTTTCTAAATTTCCACGGAGGTTTGTAATTAGTGTTTTTAGAAAACTCAAGTGAAATACTGATTGACTGAGCTAATTCTAAACATTGAACTATTGCAGATTTGATGCGCTTAGATGTTCTTGCCGCAATTGAAGATAATATGTCCTTGTCTATTATTGAGTTGGTACTTGTCAGTAGCTTGGGGATGATTCTTGCTTTGATTTCTAGTATTCTAATTTCTATTGTTGGAAGACTAGCCTCAATAAGGATGTTGTTTATAGGGGTTGTTCTGTATGCGTAAACTGATGCTCTGGCTGCTTTGTGATATGCAGCTTTTAAGATGTTAATTGTAGATTTACTGCTATTGCCATATAAGTACAAACCATAATCTGTTTTACTCAAAACAAGTGTTTTGGTTAGATATGTGAGTGTATTAATGTGAACAAAACTTTTTATTGACAGGTAACGTATAATGTTACCTCTAAATAAAAGCGACATTTTTAATTGGGTACAGTGTTCCTTCCAGTTGTATCTATGTGAGAAAATAATCCCTAGAATTTTAAGTTGTTTGACGTTCTGTATTCTAGAACCATTAAACGAAATAGTGTACTTATCTGCATCACAGTTGTGTCTTCTGCATATGTGAAACTTTTTTGTCTTTTGTAAGGAAATTTTGCTGCCCGAGAGCTCGGACCATTCCCCGATTACCCGAAGTATGCCTTCCAAAATGGTTGCAGTTTCATTGTTACTATTTCTCTTGCAAAGAATATATAAATCATCCGCATAAAGGCAGTGATCAACTGATGGATTTTTTACAAGGATTTTACTTATTTCAATAAAAGCTATTTGAAATAATACTACTGAAAGTGGGGATCCCTGTGGAATTCCATTACTTAGAGGAAATGTTTCTGATAAGTGTCCATTAATTCGTACTTTAAACCGTCTATTAGATTAGAAAGACTTGACAAAATTGAAGATTTTGGGGCCAATCAACCATGATTTTAAGACATTCAATATTACATGGGATCCTATTCTGTCAAAAGCTTTTTTAAAGTCAACTGAAAGCACTTTAGATATATAATGGTGAAGATGAAGAAGTGCATCATCGCAACTCTTATTTACCTTGAAGGCTACTTGCCTGTTGTGAACAAGTTTTTTCTTCTCCACAAGCCAAGCTAGTCTTGCAGAAATTATCTTTTCAATAATTTTCGAAAAACAAGGCAATAGCGATATAGGACGATAGTCTGCTACAGACGAATGATTATTGTTTTTTGGAATTGGAACTACCACAGCTAATTTCCATGAGTGAGGTATGTTTCCGCTATCAAATATCGTGTTATACAATTCTAAGATTTTGAGTTTGGTGTTATGCTTTAGGGGTTTAATCATTTGGTACGATATGCGATCAAGGCCAGGTGAAGACCCCCTGACTTTTTTTAAACAGCTATTAAGCTCCAGAAGGCTTATAGGCTCTTCCAGAAGTTTTGCGGTTTTATCAATTGTGGTTCTAAAAGAGACATTGAATGAACATTTGGCATCGATAAACAATTGAGCAAAGTTTTCATCTGAAGAATATTTGGCCCATTCGCTGCCAAAGTGATTAGCAATTTTTACTGGGTCTATTATGGTTTCGTTATTGGCATTAATTGCAATGATGATGGAAGATGTACTTTTTTGTGTAATATTATTAATTTTGTTCCAAATGCTAGAGATAGGTGTGTTTTTGTTAATTGATTTGGTATATTCTTCAAGGCAAGCTTTTTTAGCAGATCTCATTTCTTTTCTGAATTTGGCGTTGGCTTTCTTGTATGAGATAAGATTGTCTGATATAGGATTGGATTTGAACTTCTCCCAATTCTTGGTTTTTTGATAACGGAAGACAGATAGTGATTTATTCCACCAAGGCTCTTTAGGTACATTTGTTTTATTTACTGTTATGTTTGTTTGGGGAATGTGTAGATTGGCTGCTATACGAATTGATTTTGTTATCGTCGCTGCATTCCTGTTGCTTGAGTTTGTAAATGTCCTAGTTGATAGCTCCTCCTCAACTTTAATGGAGTATTTCGAAAGGTCGGCCAAGTGCGTGAGAAACTTATTTATAGTAACAGGGTCCGGTTTATTGTTGCTTAGCTGTATCGAAATTTTTATCGGCAGGTGATCACTGTTATGTAGATCATCTAATATAGACCAGTGAGTAATTGGGAGAAGGTGTAACGAACAAAGTGAGAGGTCAATGTGGGAAAAAGCGCTGTGGGTAGAAAATTGAGTTGGGCTGCCATCGTTTAAAATGCATAAGTCAGCGTTGTTTATTATTTTCTCAAGAAGTATGCCCCTACTATTACTGGAAGTAGAACCCCAAATTGAATTCCAGCAGTTAAAGTCCCCGATTACCAAAACAGGACCATTAATGGCTGTGATAATAGTTGTTAATTCCTGTTCGGAAATGTCTTCGTTTGGTGGTATGTAAAAAGATAGCACTGTGAATTTTATATTAAGATTTATTTCTATAGCAATTATTTGATAATTTGTGTTGATTTGCAGTTGTCTGTGAGGAATGTTAGATTTAATTAATACTCCAACACCTTGTTTTGAGGTTGTATTTTGTGGAGCATTCATCAAATAAGAACTGTAGTTTTTGGGAGGAATTGGTGTAAAACTCCAAGCGCAGTGAGTTTCTTGGAGTGAAATTATGCTAGGATTCTTCTCCCTCATTAACAATTGTAAGTCGCAATAATTATTTTTATAGCCGTTGATATTCCATTGTAGTATTGCAAAGTCCATTTTGTATGTTTTATGGGAAGAAACTTTTTTGTGTTAAAAATTGTTTGAAGTTAATGAGGTGGTTGTGAAGTAAACATGATTGAAACAACTAGTTTTCTTACTCCCCTGCAATCTCGTCCGGAGATTTCTGTGGAAGATAATATATATTTTATTTTAATAAATTCTGGGTAAAAGATGATATTGGAGACATAAGAGATTTTGTATTAGTGGGTTTGAAATGTTTGTTTGTGTCTAAAGAGGTTTGATTTTCTTCTGAAGTGTTATTACTTTCCACTAAAGTGTATTTTGTGTCTGATGATGGTTGTTATTCGACTGAGGTTTGGGTTTATTTTTATTTTGCTGCTTTTTTGATGTTGATGGTTGGTTGTCCAAAGATGATCAAGCGGTTTCTAAATTAACGGAGGTGCTAACTGTTTTGCTATTTTTTGTGATAGGTTGAGAGGAGATAGACGAGTATGTAATTTGATTACTAGTGATTACGGGGTTAAATTCCTTGTATTTGCGACGGGCTTCACCAATGCTACAATAGTACTTCGTTTTTATTTTTAAAATTTCCTTCATTTGTTGGTATCGTGGGCAATTCTTGTCGTTTGAAGGATGATCTCCTGAACAATTTGAACAAAAAGTACGAGTACACTTAATATCTTCGTGTGGAGGTAAGCTGCACTTTGGGCAAGTGGGTATTCCTCTACAGCGTTTCTTTGTGTGGCCAAGTCGTTGACAATTGTTACACATCATTGGATTTGGAAAGTAAAATTCAACCTTACATTTATACCAAGCAATGTCAACCGTTGCTGGCAAACGATGGAGTTCAAAAGTGATAACCATTTTTCCTGTTGGTATTCTGGTACTACCGTCTACGTCAAATTTTGTAAATTTGCATACATCTATTACTCCTTGTTCTTTCATTTCCTGTACAATTTCAGTTTCTGGGACGTCCTTTAGGCATGGTGCGAATATTACTCCTTTTATTGAATTTAGGGTATCATGAAGTTTACAAGAAATATTGATAATGAAATGATACTTTTGATAAATTTTTCTGCGACGCGCGCGTTGCGTGTAAGGATTAATAAATTGCCATCTCGTAATTGGGAGATTGAAGAGTATTCAGTGCTAATGCATTCGATGCCTTTCTTGATAGTAAAGGGACTTAATTTAGATAATGGTTTTTGAGGTTCAGTTGATGTTATTAAAATATATCTTGGATTGTTATAATTATTATTTATTGGAGTTGGTAAGTCTGGATAGTCATTTAACTTGTGTTTTTTAGATGGTGTGTCAATAAAATCACCCAAAAGGTGGAACCTGTTGTTCCTAAGTTTATCCGGTGGCCCAGGAGCCATACCGTAATGATTTTTTTTTTTTAGAAAATTGAACTTATTATTTGCTTTTTTTCTTTTTTAATAAAAAAAAATTATAATAAACACGTGGAAGCAAAAGAAATAGTAAACCGTTACACTTGTTAAACTAACAATACACGTTTGTATGTATATGGAGACAGTGAAATTTAACAACCGTACGCTTTGACTGATAGCCGACAACTGCTTATTAAATATAAAGAAGCAAAAATGGTAAATAATAATGAATTTTGGAATCAATATAAAGCGATAAGAAACATGTATAAATATAAGATACCTAGTGGCAGAAAAATAAATATATTAATAGTAGAATAAACAATGCCAAAGATTAAAAACTAATGTGGTAGGAAATAAAAAATTTAGTACTTAAGAAGAGTCAACCTGTGATAGACACTGTGATATTTGACCAAATAAAATAACAAGATAATTACCAAATTGCTACTTAGTTTAACTATTTTTTTATAAACAGCATTAAAACAATTAGAGATAGTATAGAAAATGTACAATATATAAATTTAATACCTGTGATTCATTCTAGATTTAGATTTCGGTCAATAAATTTACAAGTTCTCAAGAAGATATGTAAGGATATTATTAACAACCTGACTTTAATAAAGTAACATTAATATCATTTTAGATAATTGGAACATAACGGACAGGGTATTACTTCATATAATAAACAAATTTCTAGAAACAGGTATCTTTCCAGAAACATTAAAAGAATGTGTGGTGACTCCAATTGAAAAAGTATGTAAAACAAAAAATTGTGAAGAATATCATCCTATAAACACATTGAAAACTTGTGAAAAAATAATAGAGAAGGTAGTGAAATTACAGTTAGAAAGATACATGGAGGGGAATAATATATTGTCTAAATATCAATCTGGTTTTTGAAAAAATTATTCTTGCGAAACAGCTGTAAACTATGTGGTAAATAGATGGAGAAATGCCGAAAAAAATCAACAAAATAATGGCAATATTTTTAGACTGTAGATAGAGAAATTTTATTAAAAAAAAAAAACTATATATGTTCAGCATTCAGAACAATGAACTGAAATGGTTTCAAACATATTTCATTGGCAGAGAACAAATAACAAAAGTAAACAATGTAAAATCAACTGCAATATATACCAATTTGGGTGTGCCACAAGACTCGATTCTGGGTGCATTATTGTTTATTATATATATAAATAATATGCCAAATATTCTAACTAAATGTGAAATAGTGATTTATGCGGATGACACGCTAATTTTTAATAAAGCAGAAAATGAGAAACAATGTAAAATAAATCTTAATTGCGATTTAGTAAAAGTTAATGAATGGCTGAAAATGAATAAGTTAAAACTAAATGAAAACAAGACTTAAATAATGGAAATAAATATGAACAGTAATTTGACAATAAAAATCAATAATAAAGAAATAGAAAAAGTGAATAATCTAAAATATCTCGGTTTTATTATAGACAAAGACTTAAAACTTAGAGATCACATTGAATTTATATGCAAAACAATTGGCAAAAAATTGTTTTTTTAAGGTTAAGAAACAAAGTTTCAATATTAACCGCGATTAATATATATATACTGTAATTATTAAACCACATTTTGAGCTAGGCTCTACAATACAATACTCATTTTGCATAAAACCACAGATAGAAAGACTTCAGAAATTACAAAATAAGGCAATGCGCACAATTTTGAGATGCAATAGATACAAATCTATACGGTTTATGCTTGACAACTTAAAATGGCTTAATATTAAACAAAGACTGGAACTAAATACACTGAAATTTATATGAAAAATGAAGATGGGAAATGCACTTTCGAACAACTTGAATATGTTGGACAAATGAAGCCACACAATTTAAGAAATGCAGAGGACTTTAGACTGCAACGAGTAAATACTACAGAAATACAAAGATTGCTCTTTCACAAGGGCCTTAACCTATAAAACGTGCTTCTAAGCTATGCAAAAAATGAAAGAATTTCTAATATGTTCAATTTGTAAAAAATAATTCACAAAGCTTGTAACAAATATCAATTATGTATTTAGCAGAAGTTTATAATTTTATAAATAGAATAATTAAAAGTATTTGTAATACTAATTTAATTAATAAAAAATGGCCTCATCCCTCAGAGAAACTCAAATTCTCGATCCAACTCGCGCTGTTAAAAAATCCAAGTATGGAACTTTATACAGGGACACCTCGGAAACAAATCCCTTTCATTTTGGTTTTGCCATCTTTTGTTGTTTTCATGAAAATTACAGTTTAAATGCATAAACCGAAATTTTATTCCCTTAACAGGGCTATGTTATTTTTCTAACAGAGCTCTGTTAAATAAAAATCTTTACACACATATCCATCCAGCTGTTCCGAATTCCAAAAATATGTGTTTTTAATTCCACTATCTACACCAACATCAATATTTTCAAAAATATTTCATGTACAGATTGACCCCGTTACTGTTTTATTATATGTATAGAAAATAATATCAAAAATTCATAGTTTTATTAAAACATAAACAAACAATAGAAGTAATTGCTAAATAGTAGTATTAACGGTTAGTTTATAAAACTTAAAAACAATTCAGGTGACAAAACATACGTCTGTATATTTGTACTACATAACGAGAGATAACAAAGATTAAAAATACCCAAAGAGTATTTTATTAATTAGTTTTTTGAATAATATGATTTTAGGACTTTTAGTGCGTTTAACAATTTACGAACCATTCTTTTTCTTGTTGTTGTTGCAAAGTTTCAAGCAATCGAAAAATAACCCTTTTTGTTGTTCGAATGTTAGTGGCTTCGAATAACTCAAATTCCTTTTCAAACAAATTAGTAAGCTTTTGTTTTTTTGTATGTAGAACAATTCTCACAAAACGAGATCCGCATTTCAAAATTTTTAAATGTCACAACAAAAATATTTGAAAAACAATCAGTGTATTTTTATACTCTTCACCACAAAAAGTAGAAAAAGAGTATATCTAAGTTTGTCATTCCATTTGTAATTTCTAGCGAAGTCGAGTAATGTCCGTCTGTCCATCCGTGTTAGTGTGGAAATCAACTTTACAGGGCACTAGATGAGCTAGAGAAAATTTAAACAGGCCAATCGATCAGACATAGTGTCGAAAGAGGTGCTATTGAAAATCAGCTAGATCGGTCAATGTCCCTCGAGGCAGTGGGCTTAACACCACAGCTGTCTCTAATTTTTCCATATCATTTGAAACAATGAAGTAACTTCAAAAAAAAAAAAAAATGGAGCGATAGATAATTAAAAAATAAGAAAAACATCAAGTGAAAAAATTGGCGCTCACCCATATTTACCGAGTTATGGGCATCTGAAATTTTCATAAAAAAGTTCGATTGTCAATATTGACCATATGGATTTTATTTAAAAGCTTTTGAAAATATCTTTCAGGAAATACTAAAATTTTTAAAAAATGGAAAATCCATTAAGAGCCGATGACATTTTTAATTAGAATTATGTATCGCACTTATTTTTTTTTCTCCCTATTTTATAATTCTCTGTCACCGAAATATTAGTTTTTTTTAAGAATAGCTACTTCCCTAAACTAGATTTGCATACATGGTAGTTGGTACATAAGATTCGTCATAGCCATACTTGTTTGAAAGTGTTATGGTTTTAAACTTTTAGTTTCCCGTGAATTTAGCCAAAATTTTCCTGGGAAATTGTGGATAGTTCATTCCGGGAATCCCCGTTTCCCAAATCCAGCTCACACTTATACAAATTGGCCTTAATGGAAAACCATCTTTGTGATTTTTTGGTAGACTACACAGCCAACCTAGGTACATTAGAAACATTTGTTTTAAGTTTATTTTTCTCACATTCTTTTATAAAAAGCCTCTCAACCAAATCATTATTAATAAGTTGCTTGAAAAGTTTAATAAAATATAATTAACTAAAAGGTCAAATAAAAGTGAAAAATTCGTTTGGAATTCAGAACAGGCTTGTATATTATATATATTATATCGTTTATAGCTTAAATAACTATGAATAAATAAAATTCAAAATTTTGTATATCTTATTTTTTTAATTATAGCTTTATATTGTATTCTATTTTCAGGAAATCAACTTAAACTACAAATAAAATTTAAATAGAACGTAAGAGAAATATTCGAGGCACGCACTTTATTAAAACAAAAAAATAAATAAATAAAATGGCATATAGAAAGCCAAATGATTTAGATGGTTTCATTCAATTGATGCCGAAGGCTGATATGCGTGTTAAGGCACAATTAGCAGAAGATTTAGTAACATTCCTAAGCGATGACACCAATTCCGTAGTGTGCATGGATATGGGCATGTTAGTTGATGGTTTAATGCCGTGGCTTACAGGAAGTCATTTTAAAATTGCCCAGAAATCGTTAGAAGCGTTTACTGAACTTATTAAACGATTGGGTCCCGACTTTAACGCCTACACTGCAACAGTTTTACCACACGTAATTGATCGTCTTGGCGACAGTAAGGATACAGTTCGGGAAAAGGCTCAGTTATTATTGCAGGCCTTAATGGAACACAAAGTTCTCGCACCACAGATTTTGCTTGACAAATTGGCGTCCAATTGCTTTAAGCACAAAAATGCAAAAGTGCGCGAAGAGTTCTTACAAACTATAGTTAATACACTTAGTGAGTACGGAACTTCTCAGTTGAGTGTACGCAATTACATTCACTCAATATGTGTGTTACTTGGAGATCCCACGGTATCAGTTCGTGATGCTGCAATACAATCACTGGTAGAAATATATAAACATGTTGGAGATCGCTTACGACCAGATTTGCGCCGAATGGATGACATGCCAGCATCAAAGTTGGCGATTCTTGAACAAAAGTTTGATCAAATTAAAAGTGAGGGGCTGCTTCTAAAGTCGGCCATGCATATAGCTCAAACACAAAATAATAATAATGGATTTGATGAGGGAGACAACATTGGAGCTCGTGAACGGCCTTCCAAAATAGTGAAACGGACTGTTTCGACAACAATGCGGAGCAAAAATATCATCGCAGCTGAAAGTGTTTCAGATGCTGGAGCTGTTACGATGGAAATTTTCGAGACATCATTTGAGGCCGTACCTCAGTTAAATATTTTTCATAGTAAAGATATGGACGATATTTATAGAGGTATATTATCAATTATAAGTGACAAAAACTTTGAATGGGAAAAACGAATTGATGCTTTAAAGAAAATTCGATCGCTTCTTTTGTTGAATATACAATCGCATCCCCAATTCATTACCGTTCATTTAAAAGAACTATCAATATCATTTTTGGATATTCTAAAAGAAGAACTTCGCTCACAAGTTATCCGGGAGGCGTGCATAACGATTGCTTTTCTGTCAAAAACCCTTCATCAGAAACTGGATAAGTTCTGCGAATATATTTTAGAGCAACTAATACAGTTGATTCAGAATTCGGCAAAAGTCATTGCTTCATCTTCTTTAATTGCATTAAAATATATAATTAAATACACACATGCTCCTAAACTGATTAAAATAATTACCGAAACGCTACAGAATTCTAAATCAAAGGATATACGTGCAGCTCTGTGTGAGATTTTGTGTTTACTGTGTGAAGAGTGGCCAACCAAAGCCATGGAACGGTCTGCTATCCTTCTACGTGACATAATTAAGAAATCAATGAGCGATGCTGACAGCGAGGCACGTCGTCATTCTAGGCGGGCGTATTGGGTGTTTCGTCGTCATTTTCCAGATTTGGCCGATCAAATTTATGGCACGTTGGACATTGCGGCTCAAAGAGCTCTAGAAAGGGAAAGAGATGGTAGCGTTGGTGCAGTTTCCGAAGAAAGACGTGCCACTGTAGCTTCGGCATCGCGTTTTCAGCGCTCGCCAGGTTCAATACAAAAACCAGCTCCAGGTATGAGAAGTGTATCTGCTGTAGATACAGCAGCAGCACAACGTGCAAAGGCCCGTGCGCAGTACGCATTCATAGCGCGTAAAAAGGCTGCTAACGCTGGCACGCCTTCTTCAAATAGTGCTGCAACAGGATCTTTGCCACGTTCACGAGCTGGCCAACAGCAATCAACAAATCAGTCAAATGTTATGACAGGTGTTTCACCACGAGCAAGAAGCAGAGCAGGGGTGTCTCAATCACAGCCCGGATCTAGGTCCACTTCTCCAAGTTCGAAATTGCGCGAACAACATGTCATTGGTTCATATTACAGGCCAACCGGCACAATTCCAAAAAAAGCTTCGGCCATTCCAAGATCTTTAGCTAGTTCACGAGAGACGAGTCCCACAAGGGGTGGGGGTAGTGGAGGAGTAATAATGAAAAGAAGCTTGTACACAGCTGGAAACTCTCGCCGAACCCCAGAACGAAATCAACCTACTCGACAACTAGCTGCTGCTAGATTGCTTCAACAAAGTAGAGATGCTGAAAATGCCCTTGCTGATGCCCTGTCTCCTGACGGAAGTACTGGAGATTATGCTTCTATGGGTGACTACGCTCGTGGTGGATTATCAGGTGGTACTCGAATTGGGAGAAAACTAATGTCTCGCGAAGAATCAGACGATTCCGAAGCTTCATCCGTTTGCTCTGAAAGATCATTTGACTCATCATACACTCGAGGCAATAACTCAAATTATTCCCTTTCTGGATCGAGAAACCGACTGGACTGGAGTTGGGTGAGACCACCGTTCGATGATATTGATACAATTATCCAGTACTGCGCTTCCACGCATTGGTCCGAGCGAAAAGATGGTCTCATTAGTCTCACTCATTACCTCGCTGACGGCAAAGAGTTAACTCCGCACCAGCTGCAGTTGGTTCTTGACACTTTCCGTAAAATGTTTATGGACACACATACCAAAGTCTACTCTCTTTTCCTTGAGACTGTTACCGAACTTATTTTGGTATACCCAGACAATCTTCACGAATGGCTGTTTATTCTTTTGACGCGTCTGTTCAACAAGCTGGGTACAGAACTTCTTAACTCAATGCATGGTAAAATCTGGAAGACTTTACAAGTAGTCCATGAATGTTTTCCACCCGATCTCCAAATGAAAGACGTCTTCCGCATACTTTCTGATTCCGCACAGACACCTTGTACAAAGACACGCATAGCGATACTAAAATTTCTCACGAGCTTAGCCAATACTTATTGCAAAAGTACTGATTTTCCTGGAGTTGAAGGGGGAGATTTACTACCCATTGTAGAGAAGGCAATTTTAAAAATAGTTCAAATGGCAGGCGACCAGAAAAGTCTTGAACTGCGAAATCAAGCACGTCACTGTCTAATGGCATTATACAACCTTAATGCACCTCAAATGACTAAGATTTTATCAACTTTCCCTAAAGTATACGAAGAATCCGCTAGGGCATACATTAATTCACAATTGTGTCGCAGTAACACATCGGGCACAAATTCACCATCGTCATCTCCACTTTCGAGCTCAAGTCCAAAACCCTTGCAAAGCCCAAATGTGGGAGGTCCATTCTCTTCACTACAATCCCAATTCACTAGTCCACGTTCGCGCCAGTGTTCTGACAATGAACTATTGCTCGGTTACTCGGAGGTTGATGTTCAGCATAATATTCAAAAGACTACCCAGGAGATACGAAATTGCTTTGGCGGCATAGAAAACCAGTATAATTCCTTGGCAAACAATTCAAATGGTGAAGGTTACAATGGTCATTTAAGCGAAGCGCTTGATTCAGCATCTTCTAATTCAAAGACTCAGTCGGCTACAACAACGGAATCTAATACCCCAGAAAGCACAACTATGCGCTTAGATGGTAATTTGTTGGAACAACATCATAAAATGACAGCCAGTGCCTTTGGGTCTGGTATTGGACAAAGAAATTCGTCTTCATCATCTGGAGCAAACCTCAAATTTGCTGAAAGCGGGGAAATAATCCTTGAAAACGGTACTCAAGAGGCTGAAATTATAAAAGTTTCGCTTAATCTAACACCCGACATGCCTGTACCTCAAGTTCAAGCTGCTCTTGTCAATCTTGGCACATGCATAAAAAATGGTAATTGTGAGCTGCCCAATAAACATTTCCGCGCCATTATGAAAATGCTGCTGAATATGTTGGATGCCAATTCAAATGAAGTAGTAATAGAAGCTCTCCACGTGCTTTCCAAAATTCTTCGTCGACCCCAAATGAAACCGAATTGGATAAACTTTGTCGAACTAATATTGCTAAAGATCATAAACTGCTATCCAAAGAGTAAGGAGACAATTCGCGAACTAGACATGCTTATACCTCGAATTGTACCATCTTTGCCTCTAAATTTAACTGTTAACATAGTAAATCCTGTGATTGCAACGGGCTCGTATCCAGTTAACCTGTGTGCCTTGAAACTGCTTACCGAACTGGCCGATCGACACGGCTCTGAATTGACTGAGACGCAGCTAGATATTGTTTTTCCCCATTTAGCTCGCCTCGCAGACGACTATCAGTCGATGGTACGCAAAGCTGCTGTTTTTTGCATTGTTAAATTGTACATTGTAATGGGAGAAGAGAAGGTCAAGCCCAAGTTGACCATGTTGAATCCGAGCAAAGTTCGTCTTCTAAACGTGTACATTGATAAACAACGCGGCGTCTCTAGCGGTGGCGGAAGTTCAACTAAAAATTCATCAACATCTTCTTCATGATTGCCGTTAGCTGTTAAGACATATAAAATTGATTATAGCGATGTTGAATATTAAGTTGTAGTTTATTTTTTTGAATGGTAGATTAAGAGGGAGGAATTTCTTAGTCTTATAATTAGGTTGTGCGAAAATTAAAATAACTTCCCAAAATTTAAATCTCACTATGTATTCTAAAGTACTTTCATTTTTGTTTTCGCGTTGCAATTTAAAACATCTGGAGGGCATGTTTTAGGACTAAAGCAGAAATGTAAAATAAGGTTAGACTTTAAAATATACATATTATAAACAAATACACATGGCCGTGGACCATTTCCCGCCTCCAAAATAATTTACCACTAACGATGAAGTGCATTTTCGTTAATATCCTAATTTATTTATTTTTTTAATTTAATTTCTTTTTTAACGTTTTAATGATATTTATACCATACACAAAAAAACATATATTTTTTAAGTCTAACCATATGTTATGATTGTTCACTAATGTCTTCACTTTTTTGATTTCACATTAAACATCGATCAGCTCGAAAAGTATCCGTATGATTACTAGAAATAGAAGACAACTCAAACTATTGTAATTATTTACCAATATTATTTTAGTTATAATTTTAATATTTTTATTATAAATTAAAATTTTTGGTTTCGCCTAATTTTAAGTTACATACATACAATCGTATTTTTAATGGTAAATAATAAAATTAAATTTAATAATAATATTTATAAAAACCAATAACAAGTAATTATCATTAAAATAAAATTTTAATTCTTTCGAAGAAAGCTACAAAACACATTTTTGATTAGTTAATATTAGTTGCCGAAAACAAAAAAAAATTGTTTTGTGAAAAAAATTAATGAACTTAGTTTTTAAGAGTTTTTTTTTTAATACAATAATACTAAAAATGTTAACGTTAAATCAATGTTAATAAATTTTTTCTCTTCCAAGTTTTTATTTAACTGCGTGTTTATAAAATATATAATACTCGTAGAATACTTGTTGTGATTGTCTAAAAAACAAAGAATTTTGCGTTAAAGGACGGGTTGAAGACAGTAAACTGTTTTTTTTTTTTTTTTTTTTGGCAAAAGATTAAAGATCATGAACTTTCTAAGCGCTAGCGTCTTCTTTTATTTTTTGCCTTATTATTCTTACGCCGATTTCATTCTATATGGAATTGATTACTAAGCTTAGCCACAGATCCGAATTTTAATAACTTAACATAAAAATAAAATATCAAAAACAACGGTTATGGATTTCTTTACTTACATACATATACAGTTATGTGAAAAATAATAGGGACAGTGCCCACCCAAACTTACATTACATTTACAGTCAAATAAAAAATCGAAAATTATTTCTTGTTCAAACGATTTATTTTTTACTAAACGGTAGAAAAAAGATTACCAAAAAAAATTTTTCCTATTCCTATAATATATTTTGATTTTTTATGATTTTGTATAAATTTATATAGTTTAGCGTGTGAAAAGAAATAAGGACACTTCATGAAATCTTAAAGCTATAACTAACTTAGGTAAAACTAAATAGATATTTATTTTGAATATTGTGGCATAAAGCCTTAGTGCCACATTAGTACTTTGTTGCGGATCCTTTGTTATCCAGAACAGCAGCACATCTTCTAGGCAGTGAGACGACCAAATTTTGGCACGCATGTAGCGATATTGCGTTCCACGCATCCTGTATAAGATTGCAAAGCTCGTCGCAATTTGATGGACACTTTCCCCTGATTGCCCTTTTAACTTCGTTCCACAAATTTTCTATAGGGTTCAAATCAGGGGACTGTGCTGGCCATTCTAAAACATTGATTTTGTTGTCCTGAACCCACTTCTTTGTGTACTTTGCCGTATGCTTTGGATTATTATCCTGCTGGAGGACCCATTTGAGTGGCATATTTTCTTCGACATACGGCAGCATTATATTTTTCAAAATTTCAGTGTAATCAGCCGATTTCATTATGTTCTGGATACGATATAGAGGACCCACACCATAATAAGAGAATGACCCCCATACCATGATGCTACCACCACCATGTTTGACTGTCTTTAAAGAATATCTTGGATTGAATTCTTGACGGATAGGTCTTCTTACATGGTGGACACCTCTATTAGAAGAAAACAAGTTTACTTTCGTTTCATCGGACCACAGAATTTTACGCCATTTTTCTTTAGGCCAATTGATGTGATTTTTAGCAAACTCTTATCTTTGTTTTATATTCTTTTTGGACAACAATGGCACTTTTCTTGCACTACGGGCTCTAAATTCCTCACCGATGAGTGTTTTTCGAATAGTTGATGTGTCAAAGTCAAGGTTTAAATCATTTTTTATTTGTTTAGACGTGAAAAATGGATCTTTTTTTACGCAACGAATAATATTTCTCTTTATAGTAGGTGTAATTTTTGGTTTTCTTCCACGGGTTTCATCCTTGGGAATCCATTTAACAGCATTTTCTACCATGGGTTTTGAAATACCGAGCATTTGTGCAATTTTTCTGTACGAATATCCGCTTTCACATAAATTTTTAATATTATTTCGAGTAGCGTGGTCGCAGTGTGTATTTCTACCCATATTTGCCTAAACAGTTACAAAATTGTAATTTATTTAGCAATTAATGTAAGTCTATAAATGTGTTTTACTCACTTACTTAAAAAAAAAAGTATTTTAAATTTTTATTAATGTATTTTTACCAAAACGGAAAACTGTCATTATTTTTCACAGCAGAAATCGTGCACTTTACAAAGAAAATAATTTGTTATCAGAATGAAAGAAAAAGAAGCACAAATTGTAACGGGATTTCTTAATGTCGTTTACAAGCATTGCAAAACAACTCTGTTTTATTACAAATTCTTTCATTTTACATGAATTCGTAAACACCAAAGACGGTGAATACAACTGTCCCTATTATTTTTCACATAACTGTAGTTGCATTTTATTACATGGCAGCTATTGTTTGCTAGTAAATGGCAAGTGTGGGTGTATCATAACCGTAAATTTTCTGAAATCAGGTTAATAGATCGTTAAGGCGATACGAATTAATTCCGTTAAATGCTTATTTGTGTGTGATTTGCAACCCTATGTTGTGCCGAAGTTAGGGTACTTTGTGGCACTAGTTTTAAAAACTCATTTGTGATTCTGTTGCTTTGTGATGCATTTTATGATTGTAATCCATTTCTCCTGTAGTACTTTCATTCAAAGTACGGTAAGGTTTTGATAATCCAACGTTAAATACGTCTCGAATGGAACTGCATAAAAATTTTAAGTTAAGTTATTCAAATCATCAAATCGTAAGTGAAAAACTCAATAATTCTTCTAGTTAACTGTCATATTCAGTCAGTTTTTTCATCCATTTTATTGCTTTAGTACTTTCTTAGTACTTTAATCGCATTCAAAAAGTTAAAATTGAATAACACCAGTACAATTGTATATTTCCCTTTAATGCTACGTTGAGGGTCTGCAGATGATCCATTACACTTATTAGTGGAAAAGCAAAACATGTTAGGTGAATTCCTTTATCAACTCACCCAATTCAGAAAAATGTAGTTCGGAAATTCTGTGTTCTAAAATCGGCATTTTTCTATCTTAAATCGGGAAAATGCCAAATAATAATATACATAGACGCATACACACATTGTATTAAACAATATTATATATTACATGTATCAAATCCAATTTGATTAAAGTTTGAATGAATTATTACATAATATTTAATTTCTTGATTTCTTTAGAGCGGCCGTAATTTGATCATGTGTGCTATATGGCATGGTAATCCATTTCTTTCCTGCAAACATTTTTCTTTGCAGATGTCACTAAGAAGACACACTAATATCTTTCTATTTTAAAATCTGTCTTTCATTGAGAAGACCCAGTTCTTCTTTTCAAAGTTACTTTTTCGATTCAGCTAGATGTTACTTTAATGGGAACAGGGGGCAAATTACGGCACTCGATATCGATCGAAATTTCAATAGAAACTAAATGTAAATTTCTAGATATCGAATGCCATAATTTGCCCCCTGTTCCCATTAAAGTAACATCTAGCTGAATCGAAGAAGTAACTTTGAAAAGTAACTTCTTGTGTCTTTCGATTGTATCGTAGAAGCATATTCCTAATGTGAAGTACAAATATACAATGAAGGACTAAAGTCTATATGCAACCGCATATTTTCTTGTATCCTAGAAAATACTTATTTAAGGGAAAAATAAATGACACACTTTTTTCAAGAATTATATTTATTTATAAAAACAACAAAAGATAATCAAATTAATTTTCTCTATATCGAAAAATCCACAAAATAACAAAAATATGTTACGACAAAAGTCTACATGCAGCTAAGTCTTAATAAAATGTAACTAATAATATTAAAATACATAAGTTTTTAGATATTTTTAGTATTTGGTTGGTCCACCACAGTTATCGTCACAGCTTGCAGGCGTCGTAGCATTGATGAAACCAAATTTGTCATCTTTTTCGGAGTCACTTTGCTTCATACGTCTGTCAAGGCTTTCTTTAATGATTCGGCATATGTAATTTGACTTTGTCGAATTTTGCGCTCAAAAAGCTACCAAACATGCCATTCCTTAACAATTAGTACAGTATGCTTGGGGTCATTGTCCTGTTGGAAAATCCAACTTTCTCCAAGACCCAAGCATTCAACACATAGCTTTAAATTTTGTTCCAATATACTTTTGTACTTATATTGGTCCATAATGCCTTCAACAAAAACCATCTTTCCAACGCCACACGCTGCTATAGCCCCCTAAACCATAACGCTCCCACCGCCGTGCTTTACAGTTGGTATCAAATTTTCGAACTGCATAGCCGCACTTCTTTTTCTCCATATCTTAGCTCGACCATCACTTCCGAATATGATGAACTTTGATTCGTCAGTAAATAAAACCTTGGACTAGAAACCCATCCCTTTATCGATATGCGCACGTGCAAACTCCAGTCGAAGACGTCGGTTTTTTCTGATATAAGAGGCTTTTTACGCGGTGTCCTGCTAAAAAATCCACTGTCATTAAGACCCCTCTTGATAGTTCTTGAATGGACGCTCTTACTGGAGACATGAGCAATATGTTTGGCGAATTTTGGGGCACTGATTCGGGGATTTTTATTGACTTCTTTTAAAACGGAAAGCTTTTGCCGATTGTTCGAGCTTTACTCTCAAATAAACCTGTCATGTTGTAGTGTTCAACAATCGTTTGCGCTGTTGCTCGACTTAAATTTAATATTTTGGCAATTTCAACATACGATTTTCTTTCTTGTTTGTGTTTTACTACCAATTTTTTTACATCGTATGATATTTCTTTTCTTGATGCCATTTCTTAATACGTTTGACCTGCACATCAACAAAACAAGAACTTAAATATTTCTTATAATAACCACTACGATATGTATACTACAAATTATAAATAACGGTACTTTACACTGCAGTCACACTGTCAAGTTTTTGTTCAATTCTCTTTCAAGAAATTTACACATACTGCTTGTCAAAATTACCAAAAATTGAAAGCTGTGACGTAGGCTGCACGCAATTTCAAAGCAAGATGTCATTTATATGAAGGAATATTCATATTCCACAGGACTTCATGACTTCTGTATAGTTCTATAAACCGCAAAACGTCGGTTTATTTATTTATTTTGTTCACAAACATATGTATTTCCTTGTTGTAAAGACACTTTTATTATTTATTTTGTTAATTTCTTTGTTTTAAATGCACTTTTGTTAATTATTTTATTAATAAAAAAAAAACAACACTGACAGCAGAATATTTTTAAATTACAATGCAAGTTTAAGGGAAAAACTTCAATCAGCTGTTTGCTTGAATGTAATTTGAAACACTCAATTGAACGAAAACTTTAAAGCAAATTATCAGCAAATTTTTAAAGTGTGAGTGTATTGGTTAAAAAAAATTAGAGAAATTTTAAAATTTGAATGAAAAACTTGATCGTCTGACACCCAAGTTATCACCGATTCATTGGTTTGTTTGCGCTGTGTGTAGACTTTTGTCTCATCGATTTTTTAATAATTTTTTTCTTTATGGAGGGAATGAAATAATCTCCCTTTTATTTTTTAGGAAAAAATTCAAATATAAAGGAAAACTGTATTTCCAGTTTTCCTATTTAATACATATTAAAAAAAAATAAAAAAATGTAATTGCATGTAGTCTTTAGTCCTTCACTGTATCTTGAACGAAGACAGGTTCTAATTCAACTGAAGAAGATGCGAATAGTAGTGGATTTAATTATCTGCTTTTGTTTTTGCTAGCTAATACTTGATTTTGCCAATTTATATACTATTAATTATTATTTAATAGCCCGTTCAGGCTGCCACGAAATTATGTAATTTCAAACTGAAATTACGAACGAAATCTAGAGTGTTTATAGTGGGTTATTTGACACTTGAGTTAATTTAAGGTACAGCTGTTCGTTTTTATGTTAGAACTATATTATTCTTTTGCATTCAAGTTTTGTACAAAATGGAAAAAAAGAAAAAAAAGAAAACACTTGATACTAATTAAATTGGAAGCTATTAATAATAAAATATCAAAAAATAAATTAAAAATGTTTAAGTTCTTGCAGTTTTTATAATCCATCATTATAGTTATTATGCATCCATGTTTGTATATATCAATGTATGTACATACGTGTATTCCTGTAAATAAGTTCATGGTTGCACACAAAGTACTATTTTACACAAAAAGAGCGTTGTCTATCGTAATTTCAAGTTAATTTCGTTGAAATTAAGTAAAATGAGATAATTTGGGCAATGGTAAAATGTATGCGAAATTACGTAATTTCAAGTTAATTTCGGCCGAAATCACGAAATGACTTAATTTCGTGTCAGCCTGAATGGGCTATAAATGAATACCAGTGTAAATTTTGGACTGTTTTAAGTGATAATAGTTTTTTTCGAAACCCATTTGAACCATCTGAATCATAAACTAAATATTGTCCATTTAAATAGCACTAGCTTTAGCCTAAAATCTTATTCCCCGAAATTTTGTGAGATTAAGCCATTATTGAAGGGTTGTTTTTAAAATGTTTTTGGAATAAGTGAAACTTGGCCTAAGAAGGCTATATCTGATAGGATTGTGTCTGTTCCTGGATATTATTGCCACAGAAACGATCGTCCAAGTATTAGAGGTGACGAGTGGCTCTTTGCCACATAGTGATTTTGTTTCCTTAGAAAGTAAAATAAGTGGTTTACTTGCACGCACTTCAACATCCGTTATTATGGGTGACTTTTACAATTATTTATTTGTACCGGCCAAATTCATGATTATCAGAAGCTCCTGTGCTAGAACGGATCTTTCGATTGTGCACAATTCTATACCTACTCATTTAATTTTTCTTGCCTGTAAAACAATTTTATTTTTTTTTTATCTGAATTTTAATGGCAGGGGTACAAAACCGCAGCGCCAGGGTATCACACAAGTTTTCAGATATATGTAACTTATCTCCAGGAACTGCACAGCGACCTATACCTTCGTATAGGAAGTGAGGAATCCTAAACAGAATTTTTATAAAGAAAATTATTTTAATTTGTCAGAACGATTTAGTGCCATTTAAAAAACACGTGCGCGTTGCGTCTTTAATTATAACCTTACTTTTTTAAAGGAGGAAAATCTGCTCGCATACAGATGTTCCTCCTTCGAGATAAAGTAGCAAACAGTAAAACAGTTTTATAAGAATTATGGTTACAAAGCGATAAGAGTTGACACTTTTAGAACTATGTATATTATTTCAATTAAGCCTTGATAATTTGTATTTAGCAAATAATGTTGATGAGTAGTTAAGTATTTTAAATGATAACCTCCGTATTTGAATACTGATGTGCCTTTGAAAAGACAGATGAATAGATTGCATTATGAGATTCGGATGCATGCTCCGGAGATAAAGTATCAGGTTTTGCTTAGAGATCTAGCCTACAGGTTGTATTTAAGCAACAGAGCTTCTGTGAATTGGAAGGTTTTTTGTGAGGAACAAATTAAATACTGTTATTAGGAAAATTAAGAAAAAGACTCATAATTTAAATTTTAAAAACAAGGATAGCAGGTAGACTTGGTCAATCTTGAATAGGAACGGAATTAGGTGTTGATGAGTAACATAGTTTTGACCTGGATGAATTAAATAACTCATTATTTTTGAATGAATAGGTCCGTTTGTTTACTTTTCCAGTAAAGTCCAGCAACTGAGTAACTTTTAAAACTTGCTCTTTTCCGAAAAAAAGTATACTAACGGAAAAATTGTAAAAACTATTAAGATTAACGGCTGATTGCAAATAATTAAAGTACTGAACAATATTAATATTTATTGCTACTCAGCATTAGGTTCATCCGTTTACTTTTACAGTAAAGTACAGTAAATGAGTAATTTTTGGACAAATTAAAAACTTTACTCTCTTGTCTAAAAAAGTACTCGAACGGAAAAATAGTAAAAATTCGTAAACTTTAGTAAACATCTAATAGTAAAAGAATTTAGTGTTGGAAAAGTTATCGCTTTCAGCTACACGAATCTTTGCAATATTATATTATTTTTGTTAAAATAAAAAGATTTTTGAAAATATCAGTAAAATATTAAAATTCTCGTAACAATGTGTCTTTATTTTTAAATGAATTTGACCACTCTAAATATCCTTTAGTACGTTGTAATTTTTAACTTAAAAACAAGTACAATACTTGGTAGTCAAGCACTTATAAGAACACTGATATGTATGAATACCGAGTAATAATGGTTACTCAATAATTGAATTGTTACCAGCACTGAATAGAACTTTTTGTTATACACACTTTGTAATTTTTCTCGAACAATAAAGAAATGTGTTTCTTTTCTAATAAGCAAGATTCTATTTATTTAAAAGAAGAACACGACATTGGTGTCAGAAGTGGGACGAGTATAGTACCGGAACAGATGAATGCTGGCAGAGGAAATGAGAGATGCGATGGCAAGTTATGCATCAAGCGCGTCTTCGCCTGCGCCGGAGTTGAAATCGAGAACAGTAACCACTTTCGAGAACATGAACTTTCTAAGCGCTAGCGTCTTCTTTTATTTTTTGCCTTATTATTCTTACGCCGATTTCATTCTATATGGAATTGATTACTAAGCTTAGCCACAGATCCGAATTTTAATAACTTAACATAAAAATAAAATATCAAAAACAACGGTTATGGATTTCTTTACTTACATACATATAGTTGCATTTTATTACATGGCAGCTATTGTTTGCTAGTAAATGGCAAGTGTGGGTGTATCATAACCGTAAATTTTCTGAAATCAGGTTAATAGATCGTTAAGGCGATACGAATTAATTCCGTTAAATGCTTATTTGTGTGTGATTTGCAACCCTATGTTGTGCCGAAGTTAGGGTACTTTGTGGCACTAGTTTTAAAAACTCATTTGTGATTCTGTTGCTTTGTGATGCATTTTATGATTGTAATCCATTTCTCCTGTAGTACTTTCATTCAAAGTACGGTAAGGTTTTGATAATCCAACGTTAAATACGTCTCGAATGGAACTGCATAAAAATTTTAAGTTAAGTTATTCAAATCATCAAATCGTAAGTGAAAAACTCAATAATTCTTCTAGTTAACTGTCATATTCAGTCAGTTTTTTCATCCATTTTATTGCTTTAGTACTTTCTTAGTACTTTAATCGCATTCAAAAAGTTAAAATTGAATAACACCAGTACAATTGTATATTTCCCTTTAATGCTACGTTGAGGGTCTGCAGATGATCCATTACACTTATTAGTGGAAAAGCAAAACATGTTAGGTGAATTCCTTTATCAACTCACCCAATTCAGAAAAATGTAGTTCGGAAATTCTGTGTTCTAAAATCGGCATTTTTCTATCTTAAATCGGGAAAATGCCAAATAATAATATACATAGACGCATACACACATTGTATTAAACAATATTATATATTACATGTATCAAATCCAATTTGATTAAAGTTTGAATGAATTATTACATAATATTTAATTTCTTGATTTCTTTAGAGCGGCCGTAATTTGATCATGTGTGCTATATGGCATGGTAATCCATTTCTTTCCTGCAAACATTTTTCTTTGCAGATGTCACTAAGAAGACACACTAATATCTTTCTATTTTAAAATCTGTCTTTCATTGAGAAGACCCAGTTCTTCTTTTCAAAGTTACTTTTTCGATTCAGCTAGATGTTACTTTAATGGGAACAGGGGGCAAATTACGGCACTCGATATCGATCGAAATTTCAATAGAAACTAAATGTAAATTTCTAGATATCGAATGCCATAATTTGCCCCCTGTTCCCATTAAAGTAACATCTAGCTGAATCGAAAAAGTAACTTTGAAAAGTAACTTCTTGTGTCTTTCGATTGTATCGTAGAAGCATATTCCTAATGTGAAGTACAAATATACAATGAAGGACTAAAGTCTATATGCAACCGCATATTTTCTTGTATCCTAGAAAATACTTATTTAAGGGAAAAATAAATGACACACTTTTTTCAAGAATTATATTTATTTATAAAAACAACAAAAGATAATCAAATTAATTTTCTCTATATCGAAAAATCCACAAAATAACAAAAATATGTTACGACAAAAGTCTACATGCAGCTAAGTCTTAATAAAATGTAACTAATAATATTAAAATACATAAGTTTTTAGATATTTTTAGTATTTGGTTGGTCCACCACAGTTATCGTCACAGCTTGCAGGCGTCGTAGCATTGATGAAACCAAATTTGTCATCTTTTTCGGAGTCACTTTGCTTCATACGTCTGTCAAGGCTTTCTTTAATGATTCGGCATATGTAATTTGACTTTGTCGAATTTTGCGCTCAAAAAGCTACCAAACATGCCATTCCTTAACAATTAGTACAGTATGCTTGGGGTCATTGTCCTGTTGGAAAATCCAACTTTCTCCAAGACCCAAGCATTCAACACATAGCTTTAAATTTTGTTCCAATATACTTTTGTACTTATATTGGTCCATAATGCCTTCAACAAAAACCATCTTTCCAACGCCACACGCTGCTATAGCCCCCTAAACCATAACGCTCCCACCGCCGTGCTTTACAGTTGGTATCAAATTTTCGAACTGCATAGCCGCACTTCTTTTTCTCCATATCTTAGCTCGACCATCACTTCCGAATATGATGAACTTTGATTCGTCAGTAAATAAAACCTTGGACTAGAAACCCATCCCTTTATCGATATGCGCACGTGCAAACTCCAGTCGAAGACGTCGGTTTTTTCTGATATAAGAGGCTTTTTACGCGGTGTCCTGCTAAAAAATCCACTGTCATTAAGACCCCTCTTGATAGTTCTTGAATGGACGCTCTTACTGGAGACATGAGCAATATGTTTGGCGAATTTTGGGGCACTGATTCGGGGATTTTTATTGACTTCTTTTAAAACGGAAAGCTTTTGCCGATTGTTCGAGCTTTACTCTCAAATAAACCTGTCATGTTGTAGTGTTCAACAATCGTTTGCGCTGTTGCTCGACTTAAATTTAATATTTTGGCAATTTCAACATACGATTTTCTTTCTTGTTTGTGTTTTACTACCAATTTTTTTACATCGTATGATATTTCTTTTCTTGATGCCATTTCTTAATACGTTTGACCTGCACATCAACAAAACAAGAACTTAAATATTTCTTATAATAACCACTACGATATGTATACTACAAATTATAAATAACGGTACTTTACACTGCAGTCACACTGTCAAGTTTTTGTTCAATTCTCTTTCAAGAAATTTACACATACTGCTTGTCAAAATTACCAAAAATTGAAAGCTGTGACGTAGGCTGCACGCAATTTCAAAGCAAGATGTCATTTATATGCAGGAATATTCATATTCCACAGGACTTCATGACTTCTGTATAGTTCTATAAACCGCAAAACGTCGGTTTATTTATTTATTTTGTTCACAAACATATGTATTTCCTTGTTGTAAAGACACTTTTATTATTTATTTTGTTAATTTCTTTGTTTTAAATGCACTTTTGTTAATTATTTTATTAATAAAAAAAAAACAACACTGACAGCAGAATATTTTTAAATTACAATGCAAGTTTAAGGGAAAAACTTCAATCAGCTGTTTTCTTGAATGTAATTTGAAACACTCAATTGAACGAAAACTTTAAAGCAAATTATCAGCAAATTTTTAAAGTGTGAGTGTATTGGTTAAAAAAAATTAGAGAAATTTTAAAATTTGAATGAAAACTTGATCGTCTGACACCCAAGTTATCACCGATTCATTGGTTTGTTTGCGCTGTGTGTAGACTTTTGTCTCATCGATTTTTTAATAATTTTTTTCTTTATGGAGGGAATGAAATAATCTCCCTTTTATTTTTTAGGAAAAAATTCAAATATAAAGGAAAACTGTATTTCCAGTTTTCCTATTTAATACATATTAAAAAAAAATAAAAAAATGTAATTGCATGTAGTCTTTAGTCCTTCACTGTATCTTGAACGAAGACAGGTTCTAATTCAACTGAAGAAGATGCGAATAGTAGTGGATTTAATTATCTGCTTTTGTTTTTGCTAGCTAATACTTGATTTTGCCAATTTATATACTATTAATTATTATTTAATAGCCCGTTCAGGCTGCCACGAAATTATGTAATTTCAAACTGAAATTACGAACGAAATCTAGAGTGTTTATAGTGGGTTATTTGACACTTGAGTTAATTTAAGGTACAGCTGTTCGTTTTTATGTTAGAACTATATTATTCTTTTGCATTCAAGTTTTGTACAAAATGGAAAAAAAGAAAAAAAAGAAAACACTTGATATTAATTAAATTGGAAGCTATTAATAATAAAATATCAAAAAATAAATTAAAAATGTTTAAGTTCTTGCAGTTTTTATAATCCATCATTATAGTTATTATGCATCCATGTTTGTATATATCAATGTATGTACATACGTGTATTCCTGTAAATAAGTTCATGGTTGCACACAAAGTACTATTTTACACAAAAAGAGCGTTGTCTATCGTAATTTCAAGTTAATTTCGTTGAAATTAAGTAAAATGAGATAATTTGGGCAATGGTAAAATGTATGCGAAATTACGTAATTTCAAGTTAATTTCGGCCGAAATCACGAAATGACTTAATTTCGTGTCAGCCTGAATGGGCTATAAATGAATACCAGTGTAAATTTTGGACTGTTTTAAGTGATAATAGTTTTTTTCGAAACCCATTTGAACCATCTGAATCATAAACTAAATATTGTCCATTTAAATAGCACTAGCTTTAGCCTAAAATCTTATTCCCCGAAATTTTGTGAGATTAAGCCATTATTGAAGGGTTGTTTTTAAAATGTTTTTGGAATAAGTGAAACTTGGCCTAAGAAGGCTATATCTGATAGGATTGTGTCTGTTCCTGGATATTATTGCCACAGAAACGATCGTCCAAGTATTAGAGGTGACGAGTGGCTCTTTGCCACATAGTGATTTTGTTTCCTTAGAAAGTAAAATAAGTGGTTTACTTGCACGCACTTCAACATCCGTTATTATGGGTGACTTTTACAATTATTTATTTGTACCGGCCAAATTCATGATTATCAGAAGCTCCTGTGCTAGAACGGATCTTTCGATTGTGCACAATTCTATACCTACTCATTTAATTTAAATTTTTCTTGCCTGTAAAACAATTTTATTTTTTTTTATCTGAATTTTAATGGCAGGGGTACAAAACCGCAGCGCCAGGGTATCACACAAGTTTTCAGATATATGTAACTTATCTCCAGGAACTGCACAGCGACCTATACCTTCGTATAGGAAGTGAGGAATCCTAAACAGAATATTTATAAAGAAAATTATTTTAATTTGTCAGAACGATTTAGTGCCATTTAAAAAACACGTGCGCGTTGCGTCTTTAATTATAACCTTACTTTTTTAAAGGAGGAAAATCTGCTCGCATACAGATGTTCCTCCTTCGAGATAAAGTAGCAAACAGTAAAACAGTTTTATAAGAATTATGGTTACAAAGCGATAAGAGTTGACACTTTTAGAACTATGTATATTATTTCAATTAAGCCTTGATAATTTGTATTTAGCAAATAATGTTGATGAGTAGTTAAGTATTTTAAATGATAACCTCCGTATTTGAATACTGATGTGCCTTTGAAAAGACAGATGAATAGATTGCATTATGAGATTCGGATGCATGCTCCGGAGATAAAGTATCAGGTTTTGCTTAGAGATCTAGCCTACAGGTTGTATTTAAGCAACAGAGCTTCTGTGAATTGGAAGGTTTTTTGTGAGGAACAAATTAAATACTGTTATTAGGAAAATTAAGAAAAAGACTCATAATTTAAATTTTAAAAACAAGGATAGCAGGTAGACTTGGTCAATCTTGAATAGGAACGGAATTAGGTGTTGATGAGTAACATAGTTTTGACCTGGATGAATTAAATAACTCATTATTTTTGAATGAATAGGTCCGTTTGTTTACTTTTCCAGTAAAGTCCAGCAACTGAGTAACTTTTAAAACTTGCTCTTTTCCGAAAAAAAGTATACTAACGGAAAAATTGTAAAAACTATTAAGATTAACGGCTGATTGCAAATAATTAAAGTACTGAACAATATTAATATTTATTGCTACTCAGCATTAGGTTCATCCGTTTACTTTTACAGTAAAGTACAGTAAATGAGTAATTTTTGGGCAAATTAAAAACTTTACTCTCTTGTCTAAAAAAGTACTCGAACGGAAAAATAGTAAAAATTCGTAAACTTTAGTAAACATCTAATAGTAAAAGAATTTAGTGTTGGAAAAGTTATCGCTTTCAGCTACACGAATCTTTGCAATATTATATTATTTTTGTTAAAATAAAAAGATTTTTGAAAATATCAGTAAAATATTAAAATTCTCGTAACAATGTGTCTTTATTTTTAAATGAATTTGACCACTCTAAATATCCTTTAGTACGTTGTAATTTTTAACTTAAAAACAAGTACAATACTTGGTAGTCAAGCACTTATAAGAACACTGATATGTATGAATACCGAGTAATAATGGTTACTCAATAATTGAATTGTTACCAGCACTGAATAGAACTTTTTGTTATACACACTTTGTAATTTTTCTCGAACAATAAAGAAATGTGTTTCTTTTCTAATAAGCAAGATTCTATTTATTTAAAAGAAGAACACGACATTGGTGTCAGAAGTGGGACGAGTATAGTACCGGAACAGATGAATGCTGGCAGAGGAAATGAGAGATGCGATGGCAAGTTCTGCATCAAGCGCGTCTTCGCCTGCGCCGGAGTTGAAATCGAGAACAGTAACCACTTTCGAGAACATGAACTTTCTAAGCGCTAGCGTCTTCTTTTATTTTTTGCCTTATTATTCTTACGCCGATTTCATTCTATATGGAATTGATTACTAAGCTTAGCCACAGATCCGAATTTTAATAACTTAACATAAAAATAAAATATCAAAAACAACGGTTATGGATTTCTTTACTTACATACATATAGTTGCATTTTATTACATGGCAGCTATTGTTTGCTAGTAAATGGCAAGTGTGGGTGTATCATAACCGTAAATTTTCTGAAATCAGGTTAATAGATCGTTAAGGCGATACGAATTAATTCCGTTAAATGCTTATTTGTGTGTGATTTGCAACCCTATGTTGTGCCGAAGTTAGGGTACTTTGTGGCACTAGTTTTAAAAACTCATTTGTGATTCTGTTGCTTTGTGATGCATTTTATGATTGTAATCCATTTCTCCTGTAGTACTTTCATTCAAAGTACGGTAAGGTTTTGATAATCCAACGTTAAATACGTCTCGAATGGAACTGCATAAAAATTTTAAGTTAAGTTATTCAAATCATCAAATCGTAAGTGAAAAACTCAATAATTCTTCTAGTTAACTGTCATATTCAGTCAGTTTTTTCATCCATTTTATTGCTTTAGTACTTTCTTAGTACTTTAATCGCATTCAAAAAGTTAAAATTGAATAACACCAGTACAATTGTATATTTCCCTTTAATGCTACGTTGAGGGTCTGCAGATGATCCATTACACTTATTAGTGGAAAAGCAAAACATGTTAGGTGAATTCCTTTATCAACTCACCCAATTCAGAAAAATGTAGTTCGGAAATTCTGTGTTCTAAAATCGGCATTTTTCTATCTTAAATCGGGAAAATGCCAAATAATAATATACATAGACGCATACACACATTGTATTAAACAATATTATATATTACATGTATCAAATCCAATTTGATTAAAGTTTGAATGAATTATTACATAATATTTAATTTCTTGATTTCTTTAGAGCGGCCGTAATTTGATCATGTGTGCTATATGGCATGGTAATCCATTTCTTTCCTGCAAACATTTTTCTTTGCAGATGTCACTAAGAAGACACACTAATATCTTTCTATTTTAAAATCTGTCTTTCATTGAGAAGACCCAGTTCTTCTTTTCAAAGTTACTTTTTCGATTCAGCTAGATGTTACTTTAATGGGAACAGGGGGCAAATTACGGCACTCGATATCGATCGAAATTTCAATAGAAACTAAATGTAAATTTCTAGATATCGAATGCCATAATTTGCCCCCTGTTCCCATTAAAGTAACATCTAGCTGAATCGAAAAAGTAACTTTGAAAAGTAACTTCTTGTGTCTTTCGATTGTATCGTAGAAGCATATTCCTAATGTGAAGTACAAATATACAATGAAGGACTAAAGTCTATATGCAACCGCATATTTTCTTGTATCCTAGAAAATACTTATTTAAGGGAAAAATAAATGACACTTTTTTCAAGAATTATATTTATTTATAAAAACAACAAAAGATAATCAAATTAATTTTCTCTATATCGAAAAATCCACAAAATAACAAAAATATGTTACGACAAAAGTCTACATGCAGCTAAGTCTTAATAAAATGTAACTAATAATATTAAAATACATAAGTTTTTAGATATTTTTAGTATTTGGTTGGTCCACCACAGTTATCGTCACAGCTTGCAGGCGTCGTAGCATTAATGAAACCAAATTTGTCATCTTTTTCGGAGTCACTTTGCTTCATACGTCTGTCAAGGCTTTCTTTAATGATTCGGCATATGTAATTTGACTTTGTCGAATTTTGCGCTCAAAAAGCTACCAAACATGCCATTCCTTAACAATTAGTACAGTATGCTTGGGGTCATTGTCCTGTTGGAAAATCCAACTTTCTCCAAGACCCAAGCATTCAACACATAGCTTTAAATTTTGTTCCAATATACTTTTGTACTTATATTGGTCCATAATGCCTTCAACAAAAACCATCTTTCCAACGCCACACGCTGCTATAGCCCCCTAAACCATAACGCTCCCACCGCCGTGCTTTACAGTTGGTATCAAATTTTCGAACTGCATAGCCGCACTTCTTTTTCTCCATATCTTAGCTCGACCATCACTTCCGAATATGATGAACTTTGATTCGTCAGTAAATAAAACCTTGGACTAGAAACCCATCCCTTTATCGATATGCGCACGTGCAAACTCCAGTCGAAGACGTCGGTTTTTTCTGATATAAGAGGCTTTTTACGCGGTGTCCTGCTAAAAAATCCACTGTCATTAAGACCCCTCTTGATAGTTCTTGAATGGACGCTCTTACTGGAGACATGAGCAATATGTTTGGCGAATTTTGGGGCACTGATTCGGGGATTTTTATTGACTTCTTTTAAAACGGAAAGCTTTTGCCGATTGTTCGAGCTTTACTCTCAAATAAACCTGTCATGTTGTAGTGTTCAACAATCGTTTGCGCTGTTGCTCGACTTAAATTTAATATTTTGGCAATTTCAACATACGATTTTCTTTCTTGTTTGTGTTTTACTACCAATTTTTTTACATCGTATGATATTTCTTTTCTTGATGCCATTTCTTAATACGTTTGACCTGCACATCAACAAAACAAGAACTTAAATATTTCTTATAATAACCACTACGATATGTATACTACAAATTATAAATAACGGTACTTTACACTGCAGTCACACTGTCAAGTTTTTGTTCAATTTTCTTTCAAGAAATTTACACATACTGCTTGTCAAAGTTACCAAAAATTGAAAGCTGTGACGTAGGCTGCACGCAATTTCAAAGCAAGATGTCATTTATATGAAGGAATATTCATATTCCACAGGACTTCATGACTTCTGTATAGTTCTATAAACCGCAAAACGTCGGTTTATTTATTTATTTTGTTCACAAACATATGTATTTCCTTGTTGTAAAGACACTTTTATTATTTATTTTGTTAATTTCTTTGTTTTAAATGCACTTTTGTTAATTATTTTATTAATAAAAAAAAAACAACACTGACAGCAGAATATTTTTAAATTACAATGCAAGTTTAAGGGAAAAACTTCAATCAGCTGTTTGCTTGAATGTAATTTGAAACACTCAATTGAACGAAAACTTTAAAGCAAATTATCAGCAAATTTTTAAAGTGTGAGTGTATTGGTTAAAAAAAATTAGAGAAATTTTAAAATTTGAATGAAAAACTTGATCGTCTGACACCCAAGTTATCACCGATTCATTGGTTTGTTTGCGCTGTGTGTAGACTTTTGTCTCATCGATTTTTTAATAATTTTTTTCTTTATGGAGGGAATGAAATAATCTCCCTTTTATTTTTTAGGAAAAAATTCAAATATAAAGGAAAACTGTATTTCCAGTTTTCCTATTTAATACATATTAAAAAAAAATAAAAAAATGTAATTGCATGTAGTCTTTAGTCCTTCACTGTATCTTGAACGAAGACAGGTTCTAATTCAACTGAAGAAGATGCGAATAGTAGTGGATTTAATTATCTGCTTTTGTTTTTGCTAGCTAATACTTGATTTTGCCAATTTATATACTATTAATTATTATTTAATAGCCCGTTCAGGCTGCCACGAAATTATGTAATTTCAAACTGAAATTACGAACGAAATCTAGAGTGTTTATAGTGGGTTATTTGACACTTGAGTTAATTTAAGGTACAGCTGTTCCTTTTTATGTTAGAACTATATTATTCTTTTGCATTCAAGTTTTGTACAAAATGGAAAAAAAGAAAAAAAAGAAAACACTTGATACTAATTAAATTGGAAGCTATTAATAATAAAATATCAAAAAATAAATTAAAAATGTTTAAGTTCTTGCAGTTTTTATAATCCATCATTATAGTTATTATGCATCCATGTTTGTATATATCAATGTATGTACATACGTGTATTCCTGTAAATAAGTTCATGGTTGCACACAAAGTACTATTTTACACAAAAAGAGCGTTGTCTATCGTAATTTCAAGTTAATTTCGTTGAAATTAAGTAAAATGAGATAATTTGGGCAATGGTAAAATGTATGCGAAATTACGTAATTTCAAGTTAATTTCGGCCGAAATCACGAAATGACTTAATTTCGTGTCAGCCTGAATGGGCTATAAATGAATACCAGTGTAAATTTTGGACTGTTTTAAGTGATAATAGTTTTTTTCGAAACCCATTTGAACCATCTGAATCATAAACTAAATATTGTCCATTTAAATAGCACTAGCTTTAGCCTAAAATCTTATTCCCCGAAATTTTGTGAGATTAAGCCATTATTGAAGGGTTGTTTTTAAAATGTTTTTGGAATAAGTGAAACTTGGCCTAAGAAGGCTATATCTGATAGGATTGTGTCTGTTCCTGGATATTATTGCCACAGAAACGATCGTCCAAGTATTAGAGGTGACGAGTGGCTCTTTGCCACATAGTGATTTTGTTTCCTTAGAAAGTAAAATAAGTGGTTTACTTGCACGCACTTCAACATCCGTTATTATGGGTGACTTTTACAATTATTTATTTGTACCGGCCAAATTCATGATTATCAGAAGCTCCTGTGCTAGAACGGATCTTTCGATTGTGCACAATTCTATACCTACTCATTTAATTTTTCTTGCCTGTAAAACAATTTTATTTTTTTTTATCTGAATTTTAATGGCAGGGGTACAAAACCGCAGCGCCAGGGTATCACACAAGTTTTCAGATATATGTAACTTATCTCCAGGAACTGCACAGCGACCTATACCTTCGTATAGGAAGTGAGGAATCCTAAACAGAATATTTATAAAGAAAATTATTTTAATTTGTCAGAACGATTTAGTGCCATTTAAAAAACACGTGCGCGTTGCGTCTTTAATTATAACCTTACTTTTTTAAAGGAGGAAAATCTGCTCGCATACAGATGTTCCTCCTTCGAGATAAAGTAGCAAACAGTAAAACAGTTTTATAAGAATTATGGTTACAAAGCGATAAGAGTTGACACTTTTAGAACTATGTATATTATTTCAATTAAGCCTTGATAATTTGTATTTAGCAAATAATGTTGATGAGTAGTTAAGTATTTTAAATGATAACCTCCGTATTTGAATACTGATGTGCCTTTGAAAAGACAGATGAATAGATTGCATTATGAGATTCGGATGCATGCTCCGGAGATAAAGTATCAGGTTTTGCTTAGAGATCTAGCCTACAGGTTGTATTTAAGCAACAGAGCTTCTGTGAATTGGAAGGTTTTTTGTGAGGAACAAATTAAATACTGTTATTAGGAAAATTAAGAAAAAGACTCATAATTTAAATTTTAAAAACAAGGATAGCAGGTAGACTTGGTCAATCTTGAATAGGAACGGAATTAGGTGTTGATGAGTAACATAGTTTTGACCTGGATGAATTAAATAACTCATTATTTTTGAATGAATAGGTCCGTTTGTTTACTTTTCCAGTAAAGTCCAGCAACTGAGTAACTTTTAAAACTTGCTCTTTTCCGAAAAAAAGTATACTAACGGAAAAATTGTAAAAACTATTAAGATTAACGGCTGATTGCAAATAATTAAAGTACTGAACAATATTAATATTTATTGCTACTCAGCATTAGGTTCATCCGTTTACTTTTACAGTAAAGTACAGTAAATGAGTAATTTTTGGGCAAATTAAAAACTTTACTCTCTTGTCTAAAAAAGTACTCGAACGGAAAAATAGTAAAAATTCGTAAACTTTAGTAAACATCTAATAGTAAAAGAATTTAGTGTTGGAAAAGTTATCGCTTTCAGCTACACGAATCTTTGCAATATTATATTATTTTTGTTAAAATAAAAAGATTTTTGAAAATATCAGTAAAATATTAAAATTCTCGTAACAATGTGTCTTTATTTTTAAATGAATTTGACCACTCTAAATATCCTTTAGTACGTTGTAATTTTTAACTTAAAAACAAGTACAATACTTGGTAGTCAAGCACTTATAAGAACACTGATATGTATGAATACCGAGTAATAATGGTTACTCAATAATTGAATTGTTACCAGCACTGAATAAAACTTTTTGTTATACACACTTTGTAATTTTTCTCGAACAATAAAGAAATGTGTTTCTTTTCTAATAAGCAAGATTCTATTTATTTAAAAGAAGAACACGACATTGGTGTCAGAAGTGGGACGAGTATAGTACCGGAACAGATGAATGCTGGCAGAGGAAATGAGAGATGCGATGGCAAGTTCTGCATCAAGCGCGTCTTCGCCTGCGCCGGAGTTGAAATCGAGAACAGTAACCACTTTCGAGAACATGAACTTTCTAAGCGCTAGCGTCTTCTTTTATTTTTTGCCTTATTATTCTTACGCCGATTTCATTCTATATGGAATTGATTACTAAGCTTAGCCACAGATCCGAATTTTAATAACTTAACATAAAAATAAAATATCAAAAACAACGGTTATGGATTTCTTTACTTACATACATATAGTTGCATTTTATTACATGGCAGCTATTGTTTGCTAGTAAATGGCAAGTGTGGGTGTATCATAACCGTAAATTTTCTGAAATCAGGTTAATAGATCGTTAAGGCGATACGAATTAATTCCGTTAAATGCTTATTTGTGTGTGATTTGCAACCCTATGTTGTGCCGAAGTTAGGGTACTTTGTGGCACTAGTTTTAAAAACTCATTTGTGATTCTGTTGCTTTGTGATGCATTTTATGATTGTAATCCATTTCTCCTGTAGTACTTTCATTCAAAGTACGGTAAGGTTTTGATAATCCAACGTTAAATACGTCTCGAATGGAACTGCATAAAAATTTTAAGTTAAGTTATTCAAATCATCAAATCGTAAGTGAAAAACTCAATAATTCTTCTAGTTAACTGTCATATTCAGTCAGTTTTTTCATCCATTTTATTGCTTTAGTACTTTCTTAGTACTTTAATCGCATTCAAAAAGTTAAAATTGAATAACACCAGTACAATTGTATATTTCCCTTTAATGCTACGTTGAGGGTCTGCAGATGATCCATTACACTTATTAGTGGAAAAGCAAAACATGTTAGGTGAATTCCTTTATCAACTCACCCAATTCAGAAAAATGTAGTTCGGAAATTCTGTGTTCTAAAATCGGCATTTTTCTATCTTAAATCGGGAAAATGCCAAATAATAATATACATAGACGCATACACACATTGTATTAAACAATATTATATATTACATGTATCAAATCCAATTTGATTAAAGTTTGAATGAATTATTACATAATATTTAATTTCTTGATTTCTTTAGAGCGGCCGTAATTTGATCATGTGTGCTATATGGCATGGTAATCCATTTCTTTCCTGCAAACATTTTTCTTTGCAGATGTCACTAAGAAGACACACTAATATCTTTCTATTTTAAAATCTGTCTTTCATTGAGAAGACCCAGTTCTTCTTTTCAAAGTTACTTTTTCGATTCAGCTAGATGTTACTTTAATGGGAACAGGGGGCAAATTACGGCACTCGATATCGATCGAAATTTCAATAGAAACTAAATGTAAATTTCTAGATATCGAATGCCATAATTTGCCCCCTGTTCCCATTAAAGTAACATCTAGCTGAATCGAAAAAGTAACTTTGAAAAGTAACTTCTTGTGTCTTTCGATTGTATCGTAGAAGCATATTCCTAATGTGAAGTACAAATATACAATGAAGGACTAAAGTCTATATGCAACCGCATATTTTCTTGTATCCTAGAAAATACTTATTTAAGGGAAAAATAAATGACACACTTTTTTCAAGAATTATATTTATTTATAAAAACAACAAAAGATAATCAAATTAATTTTCTCTATATCGAAAAATCCACAAAATAACAAAAATATGTTACGACAAAAGTCTACATGCAGCTAAGTCTTAATAAAATGTAACTAATAATATTAAAATACATAAGTTTTTAGATATTTTTAGTATTTGGTTGGTCCACCACAGTTATCGTCACAGCTTGCAGGCGTCGTAGCATTGATGAAACCAAATTTGTCATCTTTTTCGGAGTCACTTTGCTTCATACGTCTGTCAAGGCTTTCTTTAATGATTCGGCATATGTAATTTGACTTTGTCGAATTTTGCGCTCAAAAAGCTACCAAACATGCCATTCCTTAACAATTAGTACAGTATGCTTGGGGTCATTGTCCTGTTGGAAAATCCAACTTTCTCCAAGACCCAAGCATTCAACACATAGCTTTAAATTTTGTTCCAATATACTTTTGTACTTATATTGGTCCATAATGCCTTCAACAAAAACCATCTTTCCAACGCCACACGCTGCTATAGCCCCCTAAACCATAACGCTCCCACCGCCGTGCTTTACAGTTGGTATCAAATTTTCGAACTGCATAGCCGCACTTCTTTTTCTCCATATCTTAGCTCGACCATCACTTCCGAATATGATGAACTTTGATTCGTCAGTAAATAAAACCTTGGACTAGAAACCCATCCCTTTATCGATATGCGCACGTGCAAACTCCAGTCGAAGACGTCGGTTTTTTCTGATATAAGAGGCTTTTTACGCGGTGTCCTGCTAAAAAATCCACTGTCATTAAGACCCCTCTTGATAGTTCTTGAATGGACGCTCTTACTGGAGACATGAGCAATATGTTTGGCGAATTTTGGGGCACTGATTCGGGGATTTTTATTGACTTCTTTTAAAACGGAAAGCTTTTGCCGATTGTTCGAGCTTTACTCTCAAATAAACCTGTCATGTTGTAGTGTTCAACAATCGTTTGCGCTGTTGCTCGACTTAAATTTAATATTTTGGCAATTTCAACATACGATTTTCTTTCTTGTTTGTGTTTTACTACCAATTTTTTTACATCGTATGATATTTCTTTTCTTGATGCCATTTCTTAATACGTTTGACCTGCACATCAACAAAACAAGAACTTAAATATTTCTTATAATAACCACTACGATATGTATACTACAAATTATAAATAACGGTACTTTACACTGCAGTCACACTGTCAAGTTTTTGTTCAATTCTCTTTCAAGAAATTTACACATACTGCTTGTCAAAATTACCAAAAATTGAAAGCTGTGACGTAGGCTGCACGCAATTTCAAAGCAAGATGTCATTTATATGAAGGAATATTCATATTCCACAGGACTTCATGACTTCTGTATAGTTCTATAAACCGCAAAACGTCGGTTTATTTATTTATTTTGTTCACAAACATATGTATTTCCTTGTTGTAAAGACACTTTTATTATTTATTTTGTTAATTTCTTTGTTTTAAATGCACTTTTGTTAATTATTTTATTAATAAAAAAAAAACAACACTGACAGCAGAATATTTTTAAATTACAATGCAAGTTTAAGGGAAAAACTTCAATCAGCTGTTTTCTTGAATGTAATTTGAAACACTCAATTGAACGAAAACTTTAAAGCAAATTATCAGCAAATTTTTAAAGTGTGAGTGTATTGGTTAAAAAAAATTAGAGAAATTTTAAAATTTGAATGAAAACTTGATCGTCTGACACCCAAGTTATCACCGATTCATTGGTTTGTTTGCGCTGTGTGTAGACTTTTGTCTCATCGATTTTTTAATAATTTTTTTCTTTATGGAGGGAATGAAATAATCTCCCTTTTATTTTTTAGGAAAAAATTCAAATATAAAGGAAAACTGTATTTCCAGTTTTCCTATTTAATACATATTAAAAAAAAATAAAAAAATGTAATTGCATGTAGTCTTTAGTCCTTCACTGTATCTTGAACGAAGACAGGTTCTAATTCAACTGAAGAAGATGCAAATAGTAGTGGATTTAATTATCTGCTTTTGTTTTTGCTAGCTAATACTTGATTTTGCCAATTTATATACTATTAATTATTATTTAATAGCCCGTTCAGGCTGCCACGAAATTATGTAATTTCAAACTGAAATTACGAACGAAATCTAGAGTGTTTATAGTGGGTTATTTGACACTTGAGTTAATTTAAGGTACAGCTGTTCGTTTTTATGTTAGAACTATATTATTCTTTTGCATTCAAGTTTTGTACAAAATGGAAAAAAAGAAAAAAAAAGAAAACACTTGATATTAATTAAATTGGAAGCTATTAATAATAAAATATAAAAAAATAAATTAAAAATGTTTAAGTTCTTGCAGTTTTTATAATCCATCATTATAGTTATTATGCATCCATGTTTGTATATATCAATGTATGTACATACGTGTATTCCTGTAAATAAGTTCATGGTTGCACACAAAGTACTATTTTACACAAAAAGAGCGTTGTCTATCGTAATTTCAAGTTAATTTCGTTGAAATTAAGTAAAATGAGATAATTTGGGCAATGGTAAAATGTATGCGAAATTACGTAATTTCAAGTTAATTTCGGCCGAAATCACGAAATGACTTAATTTCGTGTCAGCCTGAATGGGCTATAAATGAATACCAGTGTAAATTTTGGACTGTTTTAAGTGATAATAGTTTTTTTCGAAACCCATTTGAACCATCTGAATCATAAACTAAATATTGTCCATTTAAATAGCACTAGCTTTAGCCTAAAATCTTATTCCCCGAAATTTTGTGAGATTAAGCCATTATTGAAGGGTTGTTTTTAAAATGTTTTTGGAATAAGTGAAACTTGGCCTAAGAAGGCTATATCTGATAGGATTGTGTCTGTTCCTGGATATTATTGCCACAGAAACGATCGTCCAAGTATTAGAGGTGACGAGTGGCTCTTTGCCACATAGTGATTTTGTTTCCTTAGAAAGTAAAATAAGTGGTTTACTTGCACGCACTTCAACATCCGTTATTATGGGTGACTTTTACAATTATTTATTTGTACCGGCCAAATTCATGATTATCAGAAGCTCCTGTGCTAGAACGGATCTTTCGATTGTGCACAATTCTATACCTACTCATTTAATTTTAATTTTTCTTGCCTGTAAAACAATTTTATTTTTTTTTTATCTGAATTTTAATGGCAGGGGTACAAAACCGCAGCGCCAGGGTATCACACAAGTTTTCAGATATATGTAACTTATCTCCAGGAACTGCACAGCGACCTATACCTTCGTATAGGAAGTGAGGAATCCTAAACAGAATATTTATAAAGAAAATTATTTTAATTTGTCAGAACGATTTAGTGCCATTTAAAAAACACGTGCGCGTTGCGTCTTTAATTATAACCTTACTTTTTTAAAGGAGGAAAATCTGCTCGCATACAGATGTTCCTCCTTCGAGATAAAGTAGCAAACAGTAAAACAGTTTTATAAGAATTATGGTTACAAAGCGATAAGAGTTGACACTTTTAGAACTATGTATAGCTTCTGTGAATTGGAATAGAGCTTCTGTGAATTGGAAGGTTTTTTGTGAGGAACAAATTAAATACTGTTATTAGGAAAATTAAGGAAAAGACTCATAATTTAAATTTTAAAAACAAGGATAGCAGGTAGACTTGGTCAATCTTGAATAGGAACGGAATTAGGTGTTGATGAGTAACATAGTTTTGACCTGGATGAATTAAATAACTCATTATTTTTGAATGAATAGGTCCGTTTGTTTACTTTTCCAGTAAAGTCCAGCAACTGAGTAACTTTTAAAACTTGCTCTTTTCCGAAAAAAAGTATACTAACGGAAAAATTGTAAAAACTATTAAGATTAACGGCTGATTGCAAATAATTAAAGTACTGAACAATATTAATATTTATTGCTACTCAGCATTAGGTTCATCCGTTTACTTTTACAGTAAAGTACAGTAAATGAGTAATTTTTGGGCAAATTAAAAACTTTACTCTCTTGTCTAAAAAAGTACTCGAACGGAAAAATAGTAAAAATTCGTAAACTTTAGTAAACATCTAATAGTAAAAGAATTTAGCGTTGGAAAAGTTATCGCTTTCAGCTACACGAATCTTTGCAATATTATATTATTTTTGTTAAAATAAAAAGATTTTTGAAAATATCAGTAAAATATTAAAATTCTCGTAACAATGTGTCTTTATTTTTAAATGAATTTGACCACTCTAAATATCCTTTAGTACGTTGTAATTTTTAACTTAAAAACAAGTACAATACTTGGTAGTCAAGCACTTATAAGAACACTGATATGTATGAATACCGAGTAATAATGGTTACTCAATAATTGAATTGTTACCAGCACTGAATAGAACTTTTTGTTATACACACTTTGTAATTTTTCTCGAACAATAAAGAAATGTGTTTCTTTTCTAATAAGCAAGATTCTATTTATTTAAAAGAAGAACACGACATTGGTGTCAGAAGTGGGACGAGTATAGTACCGGAACAGATGAATGCTGGCAGAGGAAATGAGAGATGCGATGGCAAGTTCTGCATCAAGCGCGTCTTCGCCTGCGCCGGAGTTGAAATCGAGAACAGTAACCACTTTCGAATGGCGAGTTTAGACTGAGGGTGCGACAGGTGCAAATTATTTTACAAGATTTTATTGCGCATTACAGTTGTCAAAGGGGGGTAGAGACGGAGTACGCAAATTACGCCCGGGGCCTCAATTGAATATCGCATTGAAAATTTTAGTAAGCCCCAAACAGCCAGGTGAGCTAACCTATATCGAAATCAAAAACACTTATTAATCATTTTGATGACAAACGAAATACATAAATATGCTGAAAGCGTCAAATTTAGAGCACTAAAACAGGAAAAAAGTGAATCAATGCGAGTTTTACTTTACGATTAAAACAAGGAGCCGTTTTCTGTGAGTGTGGCGAGTTTTTAGATCGCATGCAACTGCTGTTGGGTCTAGAGTCTGTGGCAATTTCTGATGAGTTAATTGGCAAGAAACCAGTAACATTTGCTGAAGCTTATGAAATAGTATATAGCAGAGAGCGAACCGAAAATCCACAAAGGAGCTAAACGTCAATGACGTCCTGGATAATGAACAAACATGTAAACTAGGAATGGTGTCAGAAAAGACCAAACGAAGTAAAACGTTTGCTCCTCCTAGCAGGAATATACAATGTTACGGATGCGGCGGCAATCACATGAGAATAGATTGAAAATTCAAAAATTTTAAATGTTTCGCATGTGGCAAATCAGGCCACATCGCTAAAGCCTGCCGAAATAAGACCAATCATGTATCACTGGAAGAAGATGACAGTAAGCTGATGGAACATCTTAACTATATCGACAGGTTAAGTAAATCAAAAGCAATCAATCGCAAACTCATAGATGTTTTATTTATTTATTGAGCCTTTTTTTAATACCATAAAAGAATGAACAACAATTTAAAAAAAAAAAACTTAAGACTATAACGTATTATCTTAATATCAATAATTAAATACAGTTCCATACTTAAACATAAAAATGAAATAATTATTACATAGAATAAAAGCTTTGAAAAAGAAAATATGCTCTTGCTCGCGAAGCAAAGATAATATGAGAGTAAATCTCTTAAATAAACTTATGACTAATACTTAAACTAACACACAAAAAATTAAACAACTAAACAAAAAGACATTAACCTCTGTGCGTACCAGGCGTGCTTTTGACGTAAAAAGAAGGACATAATAAAGCCTATAAGTGATAAATAATTTATATTCATCCAACTAAAATTTATTTGTTCTTTAAAAACGTTCTTGACTGAGACATTATTATGAAGTGAAATTCTGGATACAAATCTTTTTAATAAGTCACAAACATACAAACCAATTGGAGTTATTTTGAACTGATTATAAATAAAGTGATTTGAATACCGTTTATTGTTTGATTCAAAATTTTTTCCAATGGAACACCTTAAAATTTTCCTTTCAAATAACTCCATTTCTTTGATTATAATAGGTGAAATACTGAACCATTAAGAAAAACTGGTCTTAAGCTTGTTTTATACAAAAGTAACTTCTTTCTACTAGGTAACGATTTATTATAAATAATTCTTGAAAAAGAACCTATAATTTTATGAGTTTTTTTTAACACAGTTTTTGCATGAAAAATAAACTTTAAAAGTATGTTAAAATTAATTCCAAGATATTTAATACTATCCCTAAATGGAATCTCAATAACATCAAGAAAAAGTTTAAGAGTTTTACTGTCAGGAACGACAAAATATCTGAATTTTCCATCATTGATTTTGATTCCCCACTTGTCATAAAAACCTTTAACTACATTAAAATGATGAGAAACATGTCTTAAAGCAATGACAGGAGACTCATTATGTGCATACAATAAACTACAAGAGTTTTCTACAATGTGAGGAAAGTCATGCATAAATATATTATACAAATGGGGAGCTGGTATCGACCTTTGCGGAACACCACAGTTAACTTCACCTAAATTTGACAATTTGTAATTAAATTGATTACAAAACTTTCTTTCAGAGAAAAAACTATGAAAAAGTTTGATAAAAGGAACATCAAATCCAATCTGAATCATCTTAAACAAAATAACACAATGAGATGCATGATCAAATGCTTCTTCAACATCTAATGATAAAGCCACAGTACAACAACGCCTTCGTGAATTACATACTATATCATTATGAAACTTTAGCAATGCATCAACAGTTGAATGGTTACTCTTAAAACCAAACTGTAACTCTGGAATATAAGTTCTATTTAAGCCTAAATCCATTTTTTTACGAATCAACTTCTCGAAAAGTTTTCCTAAGTTTAAGAGTAAAGAAATAGGACGTAAATTATTTATATCATTATTATCCGGCTTTTTCTGAATTGGAATAATTTTTGAAATTTTCTACTGAGTTGGAAAATAAGAATTATTTAAACAGTTGTTAAAGATTATTGTCAAAAATTCAAACGCTAGAAATATTATCTAAACCAAAAGACTTCTTATTTTTTATTTTATTTGTTATAACTACTAACTCGTCTAGCGAAATAAGATCTAAAAGGTTTCCCGAATTGCTAGCCGTCAAATTATCACTGAACAAATATTTGGAGCCTGTAGTACAAGCTAATGTATTATCAATCACATCAGTAAAATGTGATATATTTCTATTAGAAGATGGATTGCTAAAAATATCAGAAACAAAATTTTTTAATTTATTAAGCCCTAAAAAAACATCTTCAATGATTTTACCATCAATAGAAAAATTTGTAGCCTATTATATTATAAATTTTTTAATGGGTACTTGGCCCTGGAATTATATCCTGAAGTTTTGCATTAAAGATTACGGTTTGTTCAAGTTGCACTTGTTTCTTAATAATAATATTTAACAACTGAATCTGTGATATAATAATAAATAATAATAAATAATCAGGATCATGATGATTAAGAGATCTGTGAAAAATTCTTTTTACATTTTTTTTGCCAATTGTACTTCATTTAAAAATTTTTTTCAAAGCTTCAGAAACTAAATATTTCCTATTAATCAAAAGGATTTTTTCTGAATGACTATTTACGGCCACATTTACTAAAGAAGAAAACATACTAATGTGGTCATCAATTTCTGAATTTAAAAGATTTCTATTTGAAACTGGATAATTATTCAAAAGACGTTGACTTACATCAAATTTAAAATTATTCCAATTTGTATTTTTAAAAGAAACAAAATTTTGTGGAGGCTTTAAAATAATATAAAAACTTCTGCAGTGCAATGTGAAGTTTAAGAGGAAAGTGATCAGAAAAAGAAGGTAAAGTAGAACAAAGTTAGGACTTGCCAAATTAATGCAATTAGGACTTATTAGAAAGTGATCGAGAAATGAAGAACCATTTGAATATGTTGGAGCAGAGTCAGTAATATGAACAAACGACAATAGATTGTTTTCAAGAAAGTTAAAGAAAATATTTCCATTGGAATTACACATCGTATCACCCCAATCTGTATGCTTAGCATTAAAATCGCCACCAATAAATGTTCCATCAACATTTCGAGAATAAAATGATAATCTTGACAATCCAATGTTTAAGTTGTGTGCGCTAAAATTACAAGGGATGTAAACAGAAACAAATAAGAGTTTTTTAACTCAGCCATCAATTTTTATTTTAATTGAAGCAAAAATATGGGGAAATTCAAGGCCAATAGTATCAACTATAGAGTATTTATAAGCTTTCCTTAAAATTATTGCCACTCCTTGTGAACTATTATCTCTTAAAAAATTATAATCTTTATAAAACACCTTATGTCGTTGATTGAGATGTGTTTCCTGAATAAATGCAATGTCAATCGTATGAGGAATTAAATTGTTAAAAAGATCTATTCTGCTAACTGAAACAAGAGAACCAACATTGAGAGAAAGCAAACTAAAGTCATTAGAGGCCATAAGATTTTCCCAATTCATTAAGAAGGCTACGACATTGTTCTCTGGCTTCTTCCTTTGAGATTTTTTTAAAGTCTTTAAAAAAATTTCTAATTTTATTCTCTAAATACAATGTTTCAGGCGGACAAATTATTTTAGCTATTTTTAAGAATATATCAATTATAGGAGATTTTAATTTTTACGCTGCGTGACCATAATATTATCTTTCTAAAAAAGACTCGCAAATGATTTTCCTTCTTGAACAAGATTATTATTATTTTAAACATTAAATACATTATCTGAAACAATCTGACGTCCTTCCCTGACATCGCGTTTATTTTTTCTCTTCATCTCAATATATTTCAAAATGGTAAATTACTTTCAGTAGAAACAAACTGGAATTCTCCTGGTCCATGATTTTTGTTATTAGACATGTGACCCCACTGTTGACATCATAAACACTGAATTTATCTTCTGTTTCGTTAAGGAGATTCCCATAAAATCTTTTGATTGCAAATATACTTAATATTTGTTAAATCTTCCAAACGTCTGTTTAATTTTGAAGTTACTAAAAATAAACTAGTATCTACTCCATTTTTCCTAGAGAATGGAGTGGAAAATTTCGAAATTGTTTCTACTGTATCATGGGCAATTGAATCAAATTCAGTTTTAATGAAATTAAATCAGTTCTATAATATAAGCCTCGAATTACTATACTTTTGCGTTTTTCTCTACTGGAGTATATGAATATGAATCTATATTTTTATTTTTTAAAAGTTGCATCAATTCTTCATGTACCAACGCATCTTTTAAAAATAACTTACTTTTAACTCTGCTTTTATTTATTATTTTATAAACTACATTCTTAGCATTTAACTGTTCTACTAGACTCTCTATATTAACATTTAATAAAAATGTAGGTGGGCAGAATGAAGACTGTTTTCGAACCTGACTTTTGAAAATCTTTAAATAAATTCGCTTGATCACCTATAGTCTTATTCTTTTCTTCCTCGATGTTTAATTCTTCTAAAATAGCAAATCTATTCTGAGGCCTTGGTGCACTTTTATTTAAAGGATCTTTATCGCTTAGTTGTTTAATACCCAAATTAGATAAATCTACCTTAGAACAATTTCACCTCCTTCGTTTTCTGATGGGAACCTTCTTAAAATTACTATCCCCATCTTCAGAAATGGAATTAGCTGATACTTGAAATTCATGTCAACAATCTTTTCATTGCTTATAATTGCGGGAAACGAAAACATTTGATTTTCACTGCCATAACTAGGAATAAATTTTTTTTCAAATTCAGACGCAATTTGAACTTAATCACTAATCACACTTAATATTCTTAACTTAGTATTTTTCTGACGCTTCGAACCATGGATGTTAGCAGTCCTTTGCTAACAGCAGTCTCCGCAATTGAATGACTTCGAACCGCTTCAGAGTTTCCACAGTTTCCACAATAATTTTGTTTATTTCCAGGCGGCTAAGATTTGCTTTTGACTGAACCATTCTTCTGCACTATGTCCGGTGGGACTTTAGCACTATAGAAACACATCCCTTTTAATTATTCTTCTTCCCTTTTCCTTCTGCACTTTTTTATATGTATGTATTTAAATATATGTATGTATATATATTTAGACGGGTTAGAGGGAGAAGGGTATTGGGGAATAACAACACCAATTTTTATGTTTTTTAAAACGTTATAAATTAGGTATATATTTATTTAACTGTGATATTTTGTACGGTAAGTATTTATAATAAGGTTTTATATAGGGTAAGTATATAGGTAAATAAATTTTAGGTTAAGGTAAGTATTCAACTATGATAATTTTAATTCATTTTAGGTTTTATAATTTTATTTGTAGATTTTAGGTTTTTTATTATAGATTTTAAGTTTTAACAATAAAGTTAAGTTTTAGTAATAGATTTAAGTTTTATCACTAGATGTATGTTAAGATTAAGAGTAGAATCTAGAAACGACGTTTGATTCCGTAGAAGACTATGCAAGTAGTCTTCACTGGATTTCATATTATTAATAGTATTGGTCATTTCTTCTGCATATTTTGAATCAAGGACTCCAAACAAGGAATTCGCTACGTTCCCAACGATGTCTATTGCTCCTCGCTTTTTTCTTCTTGTGAGTTCTTCTAGACCAGACTCCATTTCGTTCTTGACATTTTGGAAATGGGTTAGTAAACCATCGCAATGATTATTGAAGGATGGGTTATTGCACGCCTTTTTCAAGGCAGATGTTCCCTTAATTAAAAGCTTCAATTCTTTATAGAAAGGTGCCAGTTCAAAATAAATAAGAAGTTTCCATTCTGCTATAATTGGTTTAACTTGACCAATATTTTCAAAATGTAAGCCAGGATTGCTAGTGATCTGCGTAAAAGCTACTTGTTGGCATACAACAAATGGAAAGAATAGTGCTAGGAGCATCAACAGGCTTGTTGGTGATAACGCACAACGTTTTCGCGGTGGTGCATCTTTATTTGCGTCGTTTCGAGAACTGCTTCTCTTTGGTATTGAGTCGTAATCCGTTACTTTGTTGTCTTTGCTCACTATTGGTGACTCTAGGGGAAGAGGTGCCAGTAGGTGAATTGCTCGCTTAATGATACCGTTAGGTGTTTTGACATCTGCTGTTCTGACAACTCCGTCTGGACCGGGATGTATCTCGATTATCTTTCCGAGACGCCATCTCATGACCGGTGAGTTTCCCTTTATTATGACTATGGTTCCTAGTTGGAGATTTGGGCACTTAGTTTGCCATTTATTCCGTTGCTGAAGCTCGTTGAGATATTCCTGAGACCACCGTCTCCAAAATTGATGTTTTATTTGCGATACTAATTCCCATCGTTTGGCAAGTGTTTTTGAAGTTGATTGTGCAGTTGCGTCAACTTCTGCCGTATGGGGTTCACCGATCAAGAAATGACCAGGCGTAAGTGCAGCCTCGTCATTTGGACTGCTCGACAATGGTGCAATTGGTCTTGAATTGAGAATTGCTTCGACTTCTATTATCACTGTTTCCATTTCTTCATAAGTCAGAGATGCATTTGCTATTTCCTTTACCAGTAACCGTTTGGCGGATTTAACTGCAGCTTCCCATAGTCCATCAAAATGCGGGGCTCGAGGCGGAATAAAGTGGAAACTGATGCTTTTACTGGCACACTCTCGTTGGATTTTGTCTTGAGCAGTAATAGCGAATAACGCAGTTGACAACTCTGCTAGTTGATTCCGAGCTCCCACAAAATTGGTTGCGTTATCACAATAAAGATGCTGACAGTGACCTCTTTGACTTATAAATCTCTTAAGAGCCCCAATAAAGGCATCGGTTGTAAGGTCCGTTACAAGTTCTAAATAAACTGCTTTGGTCGCAAAGCAACAGAAAACCGCAATGTACGACTTTTGGGGTCGTTTTCCTCTAGATTTGAAATGAACCCATATCGGGCCGCAGTAGTCAACACCTGAATTAATAAACGGTCGTGCTGGCGTTACTCTTCCTTCTGGTAAATTTCCCATGATCTGCTGAAGAAGTTTTGGTTTCGATCTTGCACATTGGACACATTTATGAACAGTTTCTCGAGCCAGGTTTTTGCCTTTGATGGGCCAAAAACGTTGCCGTACGATAGCAAGGAGTGCGCTAGGACCGCAATGTTTATTTTTCTTGTGTATCGACTCAAATATCAGTCTGCTTATTGTATCATTATAGGGCAGTAACATAGGATGTTTGGCATCAAAAGACAATGAAGATGCTTCTAATCGACCCCCCACCCTTACAAGGTTATGTTCATCTAAAAATGGTGATAAGCTTTTAATTTGGCTCGATGCTTTAAGTTCTCTTTGCCGTTGTAGCTGCTGAATGTCTTCTCTGAATGTACACTGTTGGGTAATTCGAACAATAATGATGAGGGCGTCGTGAAGTTCGAAAGGTGTAAGATTTCGCTGGTTCTGCCTTGATAGTTTTGGCATTTTTGATAAACCTGAGAATATATCCCATGATGTGTTGAAGCGTATTTAACGAATTTCTGTGGTTGATGTTGTGCAGAAAGTTTTCATTATTGATGGCAACCAGTGAGTTATAGGGGTTTTGTTTCTGTTCACTGATCGTCACATCAGAGCTTAAACAAAAGGAAGGAGGCCAATGTTTCTCGTCTCCATGGAGAAAGAATGGCCCATATATCCAGTTGAGTGTATGCTGTAACTGATGTGGATTCAGGCCTCTAGACAGTATGTCTGCTGGGTTATTTTTAGAACTCACATGCCGCCATTGCTCGGGTACCGTGCTGTCTTGAATTGAAGCGATTCGGTTTGCAACAAATGCATGAAACGAGAAAGATCTTGAATTTATCCATGCTAAGACTTTTTTCGAATCGGTCCAGTAGAATGTGGGCGTCGTATTCATGTCCAAATCCAGCTTGACCTTTGCGCCCAACTGAGTAGCGCATAATTCTAACCTTGGGAGTGTTTGCTGTTTGAGAGGAGCTATATGTGATTTCGCACATAGCAAGTATACGTTGACCGTTGTATTTGGTAGAAGTATTCTGACATATATTGCAGCTCCATATGCCTTTTCGGATGCATCTGTAAACACATGAATTTGTGTCTTGCCATGAACAACTCCCTTATAGATATGTCGATGCACTTGAAAGGTTTCAAGTTCATTTAGATTACTACGAAAATTTCGCCAGCGTGAATCAAATTCTGACGGCACCGCCTCGTCCCATGAAAGATTCAAAGTCCATAATTCCTGGACAAATATTTTTGCTCTGACTACTACTGGGGACAGTAGCCCGAGTGGGTCAAAGATGCGCGCTAAGTCCGACGTAACTGTTCTTTTAGTCACCGCCTTGATTGGTTGTATGTTTACCTTTATTTTAAGTAGGTCATCTTTCGGTAGCCACACTAGTCCTAACGTTTTTGTATAATCCGCTTCGTCTGTTGAGAAGTCAAGATTGACCTCTTGATCACCACTGGGGATATTTCGAAGCAGTTGGGTATGATTGGCGCACCATTTTCTTAAATGGAATCCATACTTAGCCATGACATGTTGTAGTTGGCGTTGAGTTTCTAAGGTTGTGTTTAAACTATCGGCTCCACCTAATCCATCGTCGACGTAAAAATTCTGTTCGATAAACTTTGTGGCGAGCGGAAATTGGATTTTATTGTCATGGCTTATTTCCTTCAAGCACTTGATTGCCAGATATGGAGCTGGCCTAGTGCCATATGTGACTGTATTTAATTGAAAATAACTGATGGGTTCAGAAGTATTATTTCGCCACAGAATTATCTGGTACTGACGATCTTTGGGGTGGATAAATATTTGTCGGTACATTTTTTCTTTGTCTGCAGTGAACACGAAACGCGGCAGCCGAAATCGTGAGAGAAGTGTAAACAGATCATTTTGTAGTGGTGGCCCGGTATGCAAAATATCATTTAATGATTTTCCTGACGCTGTTTTTGCAGAAGCATCGAAGACCACCCTAAGTTTAGTAGTGCTGCTTTCAGGTCGTAAAACGCAATGATGAGGGATAAAGTATTTATGCCCCTTTAGTTCGTCTATTTGGATTTTCGGCATGTGCCCCATCGTTTCATACTCTGTCATAAATCGCACATATTGCTCCTTCAGTGAAGCGTCCTTTGACAATCGACGTTCTAGTGAGAGGAATCGGTTGACGGCAATACCATGTGAAGCTCCTAATAACGATGTTTCAGCAGAGAATGGAAGTCGTACTACGAATCGTCCTTCTTTGTCACGAGTAGTATGTTGATTAAAATGTGTCTCACACTGTGCGTCATAAGGAGATAATTGTTGCTGTCTGCTTTCGATCTCCTCGAGTTTCCAAAATTTTTCAATAGCCATATTCATTTTATCCTCTTCAGTTAGAATACCGCATATTGCTGATGATGAGTGTTCACCCGATACCTTCCCTGATACTATCCAGCCAAACGTTGTGTTTTGTAATATTGGGAGATCGTTAGCCAGTTTGATTTGTCCTATAGCAAGTAACTGGTGGTAATATTCCGCCCCTAACAAAATGTCTATTTTAAGGTCGGGTCAGCCAATACTGTATTGTTGGGAATCGACCACTTATCTATTGTGAGGAGTTGAGCGGGTTGTGGAGAAATTATTTGTGGTAATACAAATGCCTCTAGCCGGGTTGAGAATTTGTTGAATCGGGAATGAATCGTAATGTTGACTCGGTGTTGTACCTTGGTGCGATTTTTTCCAATGCCGTTGATAGAAATTGAGGTAGCCCTTGCTGGAAGTTCTAGACGTCTGACTAATCTCTCCGTAATGAGGTTGACTTGTGAACCCGAATAGAGAATTGCCTTGCATTCAGTTTCTACACCGTTCGCCTTGACCTTTACCAATGCTGTTCCTAGTAAAACATAGGGTCTTGTTTTTACGGAATTAACAGCCATGCTTTCAGCTTCTTCTGTTGGTGTATTGACTAAAGAAACCGCATTTTCGATTGGGGGGTTATTAAATGTAACTAATTCTTTGGTTGACTCAGTTTCCTTTTTTGGCTTGGTACGTTTATTTGAGATTAAATTTACTTGTGGTGTTGATTCCAAATGAACGAGGGTGTGATGCCTTTTTCCACATTTCTGGCAGCGGGCTGAAGTGGTGCATTGTTTAGTTAAATGGTTACCATTAAAACAGTTAACACATAATTTATGCTTCTGTACTAGGTTAAGTCTGTTTGTCGGGCCTAGTTGGATGAACTCCTTGCATCGATATAATGCTTGCACCCGATGCATCGTCGGTTATCGTTTCGGGGTTGTGCTGTAAGCGTGTATGTTTTGCTTGTAGGAACTGTTTTTTCTTTATATCCCATTGCCTCAAGAGTGTGAAAATAATTCTCGAGGAAGGTAAGAAACTGGCTTATTGTTTGCAGATCCTTTGGGTTGGAAATCGATTGTTCGTATTGAGTATGCACGGTTTTGTCCACCTTTTTAATAAGTATATGCATTAAAAGAGGATCCCAGGACGAAATTTGGAGTCCCATATTGGAGAGAGCTGCCAAACATTCCTTCGTTGTATCGTGCAATCGCTTAATAGCACCTAATGTAAATGCGCCAGATGGTTGGTCAAGTAGCCTTTGAACCGCTGTGGCCACCATTATTCTTTTGTTGTTATATCGATCCTGCAGCAATAGCCAAGCAGCTTCATAATTTTCTGCCGTAATAGCGAGATGATTAATCAAGTTTGGTGCTTCACCGTTGACGTTGCTCTTTAGATACCACAGTTTATGAACGTCAGACATCTGTTGTTCATGAACAATCCTTTTAAAGAGGTCAGAGAATGATGACCACTTCATATAATCACCATCGAACTTGGTTATGGTGATAGTGGGTAATGGTAAAGTAGGTGGTCTAGCCATGGTTTCTCTGGTTGATTGAGGGTATTGATTATTGGCTGTGGTGAGCTGGATGATTGCTGACTGGGAAGCTTGTTCGAGGTGAACATATTTGGCTGAATCATAACCAGCGATGTTCGGGTCGGGATATTTATCATTAAGCCCTTCTAGTTGCTGCCATAATTGGGTTATTGTGGCTCTTTTTACCTCATAATAGGAGCTATCTTGACCAGCTTGCACATTAAGGCCTTCTAACTGTCGACTTAGAGCTGCCATTTTTCCGACAGACCGACTAATTAAGCCATCGTGACCACCTGCAGCACCAGATGTTTTCGGTACACATGCTACAACTACTTGCGGTTGATCCTTTTTCACAGTATTAGATTCTGCCCCTTGATTTTCAAGCTCATGTTCCATTATGTTTATGTACTTAAGCGCCAACGCCTGAATTCGAGTATAGTAGTCGGATGTGAAGTACTCATCGGATGTATCTAGGTCCTTTAAGCCGCGCAACTCATTATCTGCATTGTCGAGCTCTGTCCATGCTGTTTTCAAACGGGACAGTCGCTCCTGATAATAGGTTGCTGTTTTCCGACTGGCTGAGTCCTTGGTGAAATTCCGAATAACGGTGGCAATATATTCCCCAGTTTCCTTCAGCTGGCGGAGAAGTTTTTCTGATCCCTTTTCCATGGTGGTTATGTTAACGCTTATGGTGTTTAATTTGGTGAAGTTTTCAGGTTGTGTTCTAAATCCGGTGTCCTGTCACGGTCGCCAAAAATGGTAAGGGCAGGCTCGTTTGCCTTCCTCAACTACTAGATTAAGGATAACTTAGTGGTGCACTAAGTTATTTGTTGCTTTTGATTATCCAGGTTGTACACCAGGATAATGTTGTTAAGCTGTGTAGTTTTGTTGATTTGTCTAGGTGGTACACCAAGACAATGTTACTTCGAAAATAGTGTGAACACAACGACTGACAATATGCAAGTGACAAAATTTATTAGGATTTCTTTGGTATTTAAAAAAAATAATATTAACAAAAAAGTAAAAAAGAAAAATGCATTATAAACTAAATTAAAATAATAAACTTAATTGTAAACATGCCGAAAAACGTTCATAACTTTCTGTACTTAATTCTTTTCCCACCGTTAGCCAAAAAGAAATATTGTATTTCATTAAATACTTTAAAATTATTTTCCCACTGTAAGGCAGTGTAGTACAAGGATTGTATTACATAACTGTCTGGCTAATAATTTAAATAGGCAAATTATTTTCCCACTATTAGACAGTGTAGAGGTGATATTAAGTTTCACATATACCTGGTCACTTGAACAGGTATGTGAATTTTTATTCTAGCCTTGAATTATGCTGACGCAGTAAATCTCACGCTTTGCTTGACAAATGTGGAAAATAACAAAAAATTAAATTTAAGGTTTAATTCCATAAAGATTTGTTTTTATTTTGCTATGAAAATAAAAAAAATCATAAAGAATTAATAATGTAAGTTTTAACCCTTTAATAGTTTTTAATTTTATGATATTTAGATATAAGTTTTAACTAGGTTGTATTTAGTTTTTTCACTAGTATATTAGTTTTAATTCACTTTTTAGTTTTAAGGTATAATATTTTTAATAAATATTTTCATTGAATGTATTGAATGTATGTTTTTAATATTAATTTTTTGAAACAGATTGAATGGGAGCGAACTTAAAAACGGGAGCGAGCCGGCAGCGAACGATCTTAATGAAGATTGACGAAATGATACCTTTTTTGGTTAAGAGAGAGATATTATTGTTGAAGTTGGCTGCAGTTACATGGGGGCGTTGATGATTCCAGGGTTTGGGTTTATACCATTGTTCGAATGAACAATATATAAACAAATTCCTTTTTTTAAAATTACATTTTTTATTATTTTATTTTTTTTTATTCGAACGACGACCAAAAAAAAAAAAAACGTTTGCTTTCTCTCAAATTTTCTTTTGAATCCCATAGATGTTTTAGTTAACGGTAAGTGTATTCAAATGGAACTTGATACCGGGGCGCCTTTTAGCATTATTAGCAAGAAAAATGTATATGCTTTCAAAAATTAATGGAAATTAATTAAAGCAGACAGGAAATTCGTAAATTATACTGGTCACAAAATAAACTGCATTGGAACGGTTTCAGTAAAAGCGACAATCGCTAAATCTATATGTAGTAGATGATGATCTGGATACACTATGCGGCCGTGAATGGATTACTCACTTTGCACACGATATTGATTTTACCGATTTGTTCACCTGAGACAAAACTAAAAGTTTTTTTGATGACAACACGTATTTAACTTTGAATAAGGTCAACACTTTAGTGTCAAGTAGTTACGCTTTAAGTACTGGCTAAAAAAAGTCAGCTTGAAAAAGTTATTGAACACTAAGAAGCAGTTTTTGGGGAGTCAGCCGATAAGCTTGTAGGACCACCAGCTAAGGTGCGCATGAAATCAAACACAACAACAATTTTCTCTCGCGCAAGAGAAGTACCTCTAGAGAAGCCTACGTCAAAGAAATAGGCGCCAAAATTGCGGCGGGAGTCTATGAAAGAGTCGCATGTCATAACAAAGAAGAACGGTGGGATACGAATTACGGGGAACTACAAGGCCACTGTGAATCATAAGATGATTATCGATGAACACCCGATACCAAAGGCAGAGGATCTGTTTAAAATGCAGGGGGTTACAGTTTTTGCCCACCTTAACGTAACTGATGCGTACCTAATTATCGATGATGAATTTGTACACGTACTGATGATGAATTTGTACACGTACGCTGAATACAATCACGCACGTACTCATTAGACCAAAACGTGCAGTATACGGAGCGGCGAATATACCTGCAATATGGCAAAGGAGAATAGAATCAGTACTGCAGCGGATACCGAATGTACTCAATTTCTTTGATGACTTTTTGATTTTGGGTAAGAATTTTAAAGAATTAATTAATATTTTAGAAATCACGTTAGACAGAACGGAAAAGTGTGGCTTGAAGCTTAACAAGAAAAAGAGTATCTTTGCGGTTTCATCGGTTGAATTTTTGGGGCATCGAATAGATGAAAAAGGCATACATAAGTCTACCAAGCACATCAAGGTAATCCTGCAAGCACCTAGATCATCTAATATTCAACAATTACAACTGTTTTTAGGCAAAGCATCGTATTATGGCACGTTTATTCCGGATTTGTCTACGAAAGAAAGACCTCTCTGTGAAATATTGAGGACGAAGAATATGGTTTGGTCTCAAGATGCTGATAGAGCATATAATGAATTGAAAAAATCCTAGTGTCCCCACAACTGTTAATGCCATATGATCCGAAGCTGCCGTTGTTGTTAGCTACGGATGCTAGTAATGTTGGGTTGGGTGCCGTCCTTTCGCACCGACTGGAAAATGGAGAGGAAAGACCCATTGCTTACGCTAGCCGAGCGGTGAGCTACCGGAATGCCGATATCCACAAATAGATAAGGAGCGTTAGCTATTGTTTGGGCCGTTCAGAAAATTTTGAAATATGTTTATGCGCGCCGACGGACCTTAATTACAGACCACAAGCCCCTAACACATGTCTTACAGCCCGATAAATTACTGCCTGTTCTCTGCATTTCACGCATGGCGAATTATGCCGATTTTTAAAGTAATTTCAATTTTAATATATTATATAAAAGTTCAAAGCAAAATGAAAATGCTGACTATTTGTCACGGGCAACGCCGAAAGGGGCACACTGTCAGCAGGGGAAAATTAACAAGTGTTCAAGCGCCGACTTTGATAATTTAATAGTTTTGTTATACGACAGATAGACCAACTGCCCTTAACTGCAAAAAAATTGAGCGAGAAACAAGACGAGACACTGAGTTGGGAAAAAATTTTTCATCTATTAGAAAAAGGATGTTGTTTACTGAAGTATGGATATAAGTCCCCAGAGGCGAACTACAGGCTATCAGGAGGCTGTCTAACCTTTGAACGTAGAGTAGTAATACCGAAAAAATTGCGAAATGAGGTGTAAGAAAGTTTACATGCAGCACATTTAGGAACCGTGAAGATGAAAGGATAGCTCGGTCATTTGTTTACTAGCCAAAAATAGATAACGACATTGAACGTATGGCTAAAGAATGCGACAGTTGCTTAATAATAGCCAACAAGCCGAAATTGTAGGCGGGCCATCATTGAGAGTATCCAAGTGCGCCTTGCGAAAGAGTACATATGGACTACGCGGTCCCAATTGATGAAGTGATGCTGCTCATTATTACAGATGAGTTTAGCAAGTGGCTGGATATAAAACTAATGAAATCAATAACGGCGGCAGCAACGATCACGAGGTATGTGCATCTTATGGCTTTCCAGTAACAATGGTGTCGGACAATGGCACCAATTTTGTGTTGAAAAAGTTAAATGACTACCTAACGAGAGTCGGTGTTAAGTACCATAAATATACTGCGCCTTACCACCTAGCTACAAACGGGAAAGCCGAACGAAGTGTACACAGTTTCGACGCCGCAAACTTGAAAACAGAATATTGATGAATTTTCTGTTTTCAAGTTTGCACCACATTGTCGCAGAAATGTATCTCCATCAATGTTATTTTGGGGCGAAAATTACGCACTAGATTGGATTTAATACAACCAGAGCATGTATCTACCCATGTGGTTGGTAAGCAATTTCTAAAAAACGCACCAAGTTATAGAGAGTATGAAGTCGGAGACAGTGTATATATTCTGCCGAACGAGAAGAAAAACACTCCATGGGTAAGAGAAACAATAATAAAGCAATATGGAGACTAACGATATCAAATACATTGCAAGGATAGAGTCGTGAAAAGGCAAATAAAACAAATAAGGCGAAGCAACAGACAGTTTGACGTTAGTCCATCTAAGAAGCAGTCAGAGTCCAGGTCTTGTAATCCATATACCTATGGTACTCAGGAAGACGTAGAGATTAATGTTGCAGCAAATTTTCCGGATTGTCCTGACACACCAACCCATAAACAGATAACTCAAACGAAGCAACGAAGAGAATCGGAAGATAAAAATACTTTGGCTACAACTATGGGAAGTTTAAAAAGACTATCACCTGCCGGTTCTGAAACTTCAACGTCAGCGTTAATTGGATTTGAAACACCTCACTCGGGAGCAAGCGTAACTGAAGATGGTATGGCTATTGGATCAGCGCACGACGAAAACATACAGCCGTCAATAGGCCTTCGGCTATCAACAAGACAGCGCAGAAGACGTATTTTTTTCTCCATGATTAGTTTACCAAGGAGGGAAAAGTTGATATGTATGAATACCGAGTAATAATAGTTACTCAGTAATAGAATTTTTACCAGCACTATAATATAACGTTTTGTTATACACACTTTGTAATTTTTCTCGAGCAATAAAGCAACGTGTATATTTTCTAATAAGCAAGATTCTATTTATTTAATAGTGCATTTACATTACACCAAAATCTAGTTCATTTGATTTGATATATATTTTAAAATCTATATCGTTTACACTGGGTTTTTTTTGACATTAGCAAGATTTCATTTTAATAATAAAAACAGTGAAATAACAATAAGGAATGGAAAATAAAGAACGTCTTTTATTATTTTGTTCATCGAAAGCAAAAAAATCCAAATAGAAATAATGCTGTTGCGTAAAAAAAGGCGGAAGCATTGGTTGAACATAAAATTTCAAATATTAATTCAAATGTATTACTACACCCAATTGGTAAATAGCCGGATGGAATGGACACATGTAAGTTTAAATAAACAAAAATAACGCTGTTTCTTTCTACATATTGCTACAAATGTTGTGTTATAGATTCGTTATGGCTCCTTTTGGGAGGAAGACGTTTCTAATTTGTCGGATGAAATGTTTGTCAAAACTTTTAGGATGAGCCGCCAAAGTTTTCAGTTTTTATCCTTAAAACTTATTTCCTTAAGCAAAAGTGATACAACTTTCAGAAAATGTATTTCCCTTCAAAAACGAATTGCTAACGGTCTTTATTGTCTCAAGTCTTCTTCTGAATATGCGTCAATTGCACACATGTTTGGAGTATCCAAAGCAAGTGTATGCATTATATTGCAAGAATTTTGTAATGAGGTCTGGAAAACCCTCTCAGAAGAACATTTGCCATCGGATTTTATAAATGGAACAAAAATTAAGGAATGTGTAAAAGGGTTTTACAAAATAGGATTTCCACAATGTTTTGGGGCGATAGGTATGAATATTATATAATCTTTGTATGAAAAAATGGTTATGTTTAAATTTTGCACCATTTTTAATTTTTCTAAATAGATGGATGCCATTTCGAAATTCATCCCCCTTATTCGGAAACTTGTGATTATTATAATTACAAGGGATGGTACTCAGTTGTTTTGCTCGCTGTAGTTGACTACAGATAAATATTTTTATATATTAATGTTGGATGTCCAGGTCGATGTAATGATTCAACTATATTTGAGAGATCTCTGCTTAGAAAAAAATGCAAAATCCCATATTTCAACAAGAAGCAATTTTTTACGATGGGGTAAAAATTCCTGTTTTGTGAATAGGTGATTCTGCTTTTCGGCTCTCTGAATGCATGATGAAACCTTATCCGTTTAATGTAAATGTGTCAGAAAAGCAAAAAACATTTAATTATACTTTGTCAAAATGCCGTAGGGTTGTTGAAAATACATTCGGACATTTAAAATCACGGTTTCGACGACTTGGAAAGGGGATAGACAATAAAATTGACAATGTTAACAATATAATCAAATGTTGCTGTGTCCTGCACAACTTTTTAAACAATAACAACGAAATCTTAAATGAAAACTGGCAAGGAAACAGTGAGGCACCATGAAGTCAGCCGAATTGTGAAGATTTTTTATATGACTATAACCCTAAATGCGAAAAAATAAGAAATGCAATTGCAAATTTTTTACACAGTAAATAATTTTATTAAAAACAAATAAAAATATTAATAAAAATAAACCTTTTTTATTTATTTAAGAAGCTCTTTAAAATTTCATTTCTTTCTTTCTCTACTTCAATAAGCTCTTCCTGTAGTTGTATTATTTTGGAATCCACCTCCGCACTTCTCTCTACCTCCTTTCTAATTATTTCATTTGACTCCTGAATTTTATCCAGCATTATTGTTTAGAAACTTTTTTTCGTTTTGGTGGTGGGGCAGTGAACGATTCATCCAGCAAATTTTGGGATAAATCATTTACGGATTCAAGAGCGGCTTCTGAGTACCTATTTGACGTACTAGGGGTGTCTGCTAAAAAAAAAACATGATTATTGAGAGGCAAAAGTATCTTTCTGTAAAAAAGTGTTTGTATACCTATGCTTTCATCCATAACTAACTCAATGGAGTTTGATTTAAAAGATCCTAAAATGCGGTGGACTCTTTCAAAATACGGCCAATTTGATGGCGTTCCACCAGAGGGTCCAACTTTTCGCTTTTCGTCTCTAGAAATATGTAGTTAATATTTATGTACAAACATGACTAATTTTAAAAACTACCTATATTTATTTGTGAGGTTGTGTATTTTTACTCTTACTTCCTCTTGACTAAAATTGAAGCCGTTACTTTTCATGCCGTCCGATATTTCTTGATAAACATGGCTATTTTTACGGCACCCTCTAAAATTATCAATGTAGTCTTCCCAAAGTGTTATTAAGAGAGACTCTTCCTCTAACTTCCATGGTTTCTTTTTCTTATAAATTCGCTTTCTGTAAAAAGAGTGTAATATCTACATATACATATAACAACATCTACTACATAATAAAAATTACATTACCCTCTGTTAACAATTTGCAAATCACTTATATTCTTATGTATCTTGGTTTGCACTTTCTATTTTCTTGAAGTTTCTTTAATTAAAATTTTTTATATTTTTCTATTTGTTTATTTTGATTTTCAATTTTACGTCATTTTTTTGAACAGCTTAGTATTTTTAGTATATTTTGGAAAAAACCATAGTTGCACCACAAAGTACTGCTAGATTTTGAGTAGATTTTATCAAAATCTAGTGGCAAAGTAGATTTGAAATTGTATGGGAAATCTACTGAAAATCAACTAGATTTTGCTTGAAATCTCATAAGTACTAGATTTCGGTGTAATGTAAATGCACTTTAAAAGAAAAACACAACAAACACAAAATAATATTTTGAAAATTGACTTTTTAATTTCATTAGAAATAATTTAATAAAATGCCAATATAATTTTCTAATATACAAGTGTTGAAATAATTTAATATTTTATATTCTTCAATGCACTTTCAATAAAATTTTTCGGTTGCATAATTTTTTGTTTGTTTACTTTTATTTATTTAGCACATGTTTTTCATATCTTACGAAACCTTATTACAAGAAATTTTTGCAGTAAAAATTTGTAAGTACTCAGTCAAAGAACTGTCATTCAAGGCAAATTGAATACTAGGTAATCGCATGAGGACAAAAATAAAAAACGCGTGTATTTTGTTTGTGTAAATTTACTTGTACACGTCAGTAAACAGTGACGAATAATATAAAAAACAGAGAAGAAAAAGAAATTTATTGAGCAAATTCTACTTCAATTCATTTTTCCTTTATTTTCCTTCGGAATATCGAACACAATTCCACTCCCGTACTCGTACTTTTTTTGCAAACCGCACAAACATTTCTTCATAAATATTCAAATATTTTTTATTCATGTACATACATATTTATATTTTGTTAAAAAAATAAAAAAATTTCAAACATGTTTTTTCAAAGAAACGTTCTCTTTTTAACAAATGTTTTTTGTTTTATATTTTAACTTCTTCTTAGCTTCTTGGGCACACGAACCCTTTTCACTTTTTACACAACGGTTTATCCGCACATTCACTTTTTTATCTATAAATTAATTATTTAAACATGTTTTATCAATTTTAAAATTGAACATTTTTCATTTTTTTATTTAAATGGCGCGTCAACAAAATGTAAACAAGTTTTGACGTTGGTTAGGAAAAATATGTAAAGCGAATTCGATCAGCTGAGCTATTAATTTTACATAGTATTCAATTTGCCTTGCTGTCATTTTACTCTATTTGTGCTCCCACTTACTACAAAATGAGTAAACGAACGCCTTTCCGTAAAACAGAGTAAAAATTTTTTGGTAAACGAACGGACATATTATTTTACATGCAACTTATACAATATAATACATATGTATATACCTATAGCCTTTGAAAATAAATAATTGTTTTTAAATAGTGCTGGACTCTGTTTTTCCCATTTCATTAGGGCATTTTATAGTCTCTTTACTCATTGAACTTATGAATAACGTTACCCTGTTTATGATAACACATATAGTCGACCGAGATAAGTTAAAACGATCTGATAGATCACTGATTACTCATGAGGCCACCAAACCAGAAGAACACAAGAAAATGTAAACTTTCCGACAATCTTTTATCAGGAAGAAGGTTTTTAAAAAATTCGATTGCAGAAATCTTTTACTTAAGTTTGCATACAAAGACCTTGTGATTCTGAAATGTATACGATTTTCTGCATCTATATGCTGGCACCATCTCATGAAAGTATGTAGCAGTGATGTCAGATGAATTTTTTTAAATTCCCTACAGTTTGATAAAAAAATCCCTACATTTCCCTACCACGATAAATTTTTTCCCCTACAATTTTCCCTACGTTATAGTAATTGTAAGTAAAACTCAAAGTTTATTATTAATTCAATATAGTAAATTTTATTTACTTCAAGCAAACAAAAAGTAATACAAATTTCAGGTAGCTTATGTAAAACACAAAAAAAAAACAAAAATCTACATATGTAGATATGTTTGTAAACGTAAAATATAAAAAATCAGTTGTAAAGCACTCCTGAATTCATTTTTTTAAAATGACTTTCTGTACAACGGAAGCTTGTACAGTTTAACATTTTTGATTGTAAATGAGATCGAATAACACACATGGAATTTAAAACCTGGTGACTCAGTTTATTTCTTTTTTTTGTACGGAGGTCGGTAACAATTGAAAATATTCTTTCTGCGTCCGCATTGGCATGTGGTAAACTCAAAAGAATTTTAGTCAATTTTAAGAGGCAAGGGAATACCAAATTATCATTAAAATTCTTGGACTTTATTATATATGACCAAAATAATTCTAAGTCCATTTTTGAAAGAGTTTTTTTTCTTCTTCGTTAAAATTATATTCTAGAGTTAGCCATTCTTGAGTAGGAAGATTAGCATCAATATTAAACATTTCACATAACATTTTAAATTTATAATCTTTTTTATTACAAGCACCTAGAGCTAATTTTGGATTCAAAAATTCCATTTCATGAAAAATTGAGTGTTTTTTCAAAGGCAGTCTCTTTTGTATTTCTTCTAGTGTCGTTATATAAAACTTTAAGCAATCAGACTTAATCTGGTACGATTTTGATATTGGGAAGGTCTTTAGCAACTCTTCACATTCATGGCCAACATAAGCATCTTCTATTTGTTTTGTCACATGTGGTGATTTAATATTGCAAGTAACACATAGCTCTTCCTTTTTAATAAAATTTTGACCGATTTTTAAAAATAGTTTGGTTGACTCGGAATGCAGAACATGTATCATCGGTTTTTTTGATTGAAACAAAGCATTTAAAGTATTGAAGTAATTCAAAACGTATTTTAAAAATATTAAATAAGCCTTGTTGCATTCATTTGTCAGCTCATTTAATATTAAATCTGCTTGCTTTAGTTTATCTTGTGATGCTGCATTTTTAAAAAACGTTAACAAAACTGGCCAGTTTTCCAATACCCTTTCAATACATTGCTAGTGAGACAACCATCTTGTGGCAGATGTTCTTAAAATTTTCCGCTTTTCAACGTTGAGCATTTCCTAAAATTCTTCTAATTCAGAGCATCTCTTAGAGCTTCCAGATATGTATGATCCAATTTGACGCAGTAAATCTTCAGGAGCTCTAGGTAGCATAAGGCAGGCTTTTTTTGATATTATAGCAGCAGAGTGACATATAAATTTTATAGCAATAATATTTGGGTTGTCCGCTAATAACCTCGATGTAAATGAATTGTGCTGCCCAACCATTACACCAGCCCAATCACAGCAAAGCCCAATTATATTTTCGTAGGGAATTTCATACCCTAAAATACATTTTTTAAGCTCATTATAAAGAGCTTCTGCTGTACAATCAGCGCCAAGCTGCAGCAGATTCAAAAGTTGTAGTACAGCTGTTTCTTGCTTATCATCAAAGTACCGAACAAGTAGGCACATTGATTTTTTCGACGAGATGTCAGTACTTTCGTCAATTAAGACAGAAAATTTGTTAGTTTTAAGTTAATATATAAGCTTTGGCTTTTCTTCATCTGCTAAAACAATACGTATTATTTGGGTGCATTTAGTACGTGCCAGCTGACATTCTTTTATTATTGTTGAATCCGGTATAATCTCTTTTAATAAGGGAGTCAAATGGTTAATTACCTGTAAAGCAACATTATGTTCAGCGAAAAAAAGTGCCATACGCAGCTCAAAATTTGCAATATCTTTTTCAATGTTATTTGGATTATCTTTTTTAAGAAATAACGTGATATTTTTAGAGCTTTTTTGTTAATTTAAATGTTTATTCAGAACTCTAAAAAAAATGTTTTACAAAGTTTTATAAAAAGAAAAAATGAAATGACATTTACATAAGTTTACTATGATTAAAAATTATTAAAATATGCACAGTATGAATTACGAAAAGTATTATTTCCAACACTTCCCCTCAAACTTGCATATTTTGATAAATTACTACATAAGAAATAAAAATTCATTTTATAATCTACTGAAGTCCAAGACCTTTTACGAATTTTAAATGTTTCGTTTTAGTTAAATTTTTCGTTAAAATATCTGATATGTTTTCATTCGTTGAAATATACCGCAGCTCTATCTCTTTTGCATTAATTATCTCTCTAACATGTAAGTATTTGACGTCAATATGCTTGCTTCTCGAAGTAAAACTGGATTTTTGGCAATACATTGAGCACCTAAGTTGTCACCATAAACTAGCATTGGTTCATTGGCATCGTAACAGTTAATCTCACTAAGCAATTTCTTCAAGTAAACAGCTTCTCTTGCAGCTGAAGATAAGGCCACAAATTCTGCTTCTGTGCTACTTAGCGCAATGTTCGGTTGCTTTTTGCTCTCCCAATTGATCGAACTACCCGCCATAATAAATACCAAGCCCGTGTAAGATTTTCTATCTTCTAAACAACTTGCCCAATCAGCATCCACAAATGCTTTTGGTGACTCCCCTGTTTTAGAATAAATTAATGTTAAATTCGATGTCGCAGAAAGATACCTTAACACATGTTTAGCTGCTTTCAGGTGTTCAATATGTGGATTAGTATTCTTTTGCGCTAACTTTCCCACGGAATGAATAATGTCTGGTCGGGTCGTAATTGATACATAAGCGCTCCTATTAGCGATTGGTATTCTTTTAGGTCAACTTTCTTACAGTCAGCCATATGACAGTGTATTTGAAAACCAGGATCCAGAGGTGTAGACACTTGCCTGCAATTTTCCATTCCAAACTGTTGTAAAAGATTTTTGATATATTGTTTATGGCTTAATGCAATAGAACCAGTTTCAGCTTCTCTTTCTATCTCCATTCCCAAGAAAAACTGGACCATTATCAACAATTTTGAATTTTTTAGCTATTTTATATTTTATTACTTCTAAGTCCTTTTTATCGCTACATGCAATCATGATGTCATCAACGTAAACAACTATCATATTTAATTTATTACCATTGTTCGCTTGATAAAGACAAGGCTCATTTTTACAAGGTGTAAAGCCAATTTCATGTAAAATTGCATCAAGGGTACTATTCCATGCACGTCCAGATTGTTTAAGACCGTAAATTGCACGATTTAGTTTTAGTACTTTATTTGAGCCAATCTTATCAGTAAAACCCTCAGGTGGTCTCATAAATACGTCTTCTTCTAATTTACTATTTAAATAGGCGGTAGAAACATCAACGTGATGTAAATGTAAGCCATGTTCAGCTGCTAACGCTAGAATCATTCTGATTGTAGAATAGCGTACAACTGGTGAAAAAGTTTCGTTAAAATTTATTCCGAATTCTTGGCCACATCCCTTGGCAACAAGACGCGCTTTAAATCTTTGTACATTACCATGCTCGTCCTTTTTTAAACTAAAAATCCATTTACAACCGATAATCTTTGTGTTGTACGGTAAATCTATTATACTCCAGGTATCGTTTTCTACCAGAGCTTTGTATTCGCGACTCATGGCATCTTTCCAGAGATTACTAAATTCGCTCTCATAAGCCTCTGACACTGTTTTTGGAATTTCAATATTTTCGCTTCTTATGAAATTCAGTTTTTGGTATTCTTTTCTTGGCCTTCCCACTGTTCCCGAACGAATAATCTTTGGCCTGCCTCTTCCTCTTTTGGGTTCAATAGTCACTGTGCTTTTATTTTCATTACTGCTATCAGAACTACAAGTTTGAAATTCTTCAGCAATATCTAATTCATTTTCAGCATCGTTATCATTGGTAGGAACACTAGCAAACTCTTCGCCACTTTTCTTATCAGTTTCAACTTTATTATCAGGTATTTTTTCTTTTTCTTGTTTATCCAAATTGGAACATTGTTCTTTTTCATCTATAATTTCGAAAAAGTCGTAAAAATCATCACTGCCACGATCGTCCTCACAAAAAATTACATCTCTTTTCTCAACGACACTTTTTCTGTCTTGATCATATAACCTATATGCTTTGGATGTTTCTGAGTATCCGACAAAAATGTAATTTTTACCTTTTGCTTTAAACTTTTTCTTTTGAGATTTGTCTAGCCCCACCGCTGGTGATCCAAATACCCGAAAATGTTGAACGTTTGGTTTTCTTGAGTGCCATATTTCGTATGGTGTTTTATCTTGCAAGCTTTTTGTTGTTGTTCTATTTCGTATATAGACAGCTGTGTTTACAGCTTCTACCCAAAGTAATTCATTTACATTTGCATGCAACATCATACTTCGCGACATTTCAAGAATCGTCCGATTTGCACGTTCAGCAACGCCATTTTGTTGCGGCGTATATGGTACAGTCAGCTGTCGTTGAATACCACACTGCTCAAGGAAATTATCGAAATGCTTGTTTACGTATTCTGTACCATTATCACTACGAATTTTTTTTTTAATTTTTCAAAAACTTCACTTTTGTGTTTAATAAAATATACAAAAGCATATCTTGACATATCATCTATAAATATTACAAAATAACGCGCACCTCCAACTGATTGGTTGTTCATGGGACCGCATACGTCACTATGGATCAACTCTAATAAGTTGTTGGATTTTGTTTCACTGGATGGAAATGGTTGACTTTTTATTTTGCTCCTCATGCCTGTTTTACACGATATATGCTTTGGAATGTTATCTAACATTAAACCATTAACCGATTTATTTTTCGAGAGATCACCAAGAGTTTTAAAGTTGAGATGACCATAACGATTATGCCAAAGGACTGCATTATTGGCTTTTAGGCAATAATTAGTAGATATTTCTCTGAAAATATAAACAAATTTGAGGTTATATTTGCTTTTAGTAGTTCTTTACCGCTTTTATCTAATATCTTAGCAAAACTTCTTTCGAATATAACTCTAAAGCCATTATTTGTAGCTCTCGACACTGAGATAAAGTTGCCCATCATACTTGGAACAAAAAGGACATCTCTTAATGTAATGCTGCCTTTACCCGTAGAAATTTCAACATCTCCTTTTCCTTGTGCTTCTATGAACTGATCACAAGCTAGCATGATTTTCTCTCTACATTCGGCAAATGAAATAAACTTTTGACGGTTGCAGCAAATGTGCGTCGTTGCGCCGCTATCAATGCACTAAGACATTTGATTGAGTTCGTTATTTTTGTAAGCAGCTAATAAACCAAAAGAACTTTGTTGGTTCTTTTCACTCTGCCTTGTTCGACAGTTTTTTGCGTAGTGTCCACGCCTTCCACATTTGTAACATTTCAAGTTGTTCTTGTTGTTGTATTTACTATTTGCTGTTGATTTTATTGCAAAGGCCTGCTTCATGGAAGTATTCTCTTCTTTTTCATTTTGCTGATTGCGTCTCTCACACTCTTCTAGTAGTTTAATTTTCAAAATGTCAAACGCCGGTAATGCATCTCTGGTTTCCATGGCTATCACAAAATTGTCAAAATCTTTAGGAAGACTAGACAGTAAAATTATGACCAATAGCTCTTCACCCAACGAGATTCCAACTTCGCTAAGTTTATCAGCAATTTCAACAAAAGAGTTTACATACTGCATCATAGTAACAGTCTCGGACATACGAAGTGCCAACAATTTTTTATATAGACTTACTTTTCTTATTGGCCCACTTGGCTTATAAACATTAACCAATTTATTCCATGCATCAGCAGCCGTTTTACAAGCTTTTAAGTAGTTTAGTTGCGATGGCTTAACTGAGAGCATAATAGTTGTAAGAGCCTTCTCATTTAGTTTCTCCCATCCGGTAGCCTCTGCTGGGTTTGCTGGTTTTTCCACTGAACCATTCGTTACACTCCATAGCTCTGAGTGCCTAAGAACACACTGCATTTGGACACACCAAGTATCATAATTGTCTTCCCCAAGCTTTTCAATTTGGTAAAGAGAATTCATTGTTCTGCTTTTTTTCGTTTTTTTTTTTTTTTTAATAACAATCGCGACTAACGCAATTCAATGCGACAAACACAATATTTTTTATATAATATTTTTTGCGAGCTCTGGGCCCATAACCTGTTAATTTAAATGTTTATTCAGAACTCTAAAAAAAATGTTTTACAAAGTTTTATAAAAAGAAAAAATGAAATGACATTTACATAAGTTTACTATGATTAAAAATTATTAAAATATGCACAGTATGAATTACGAAAAGTATTATTTCCAACATTTTTATTGCTAAAGCCTTAGTTTTGTGAGACTTTCCGTTGGCATGTTTTATCATGTCAGATTTACCACAATTTAGCAGCTTTCCACAAGGTATGCATTTAAATTTATCGTCAACTTCTGCAAGCCATCCTTTGAAAAATTTTTCCTTCAACCAACTTTTGCGAAATCGTTGTTTTCTGTATTTCTTTTGGCAGTCCTTCGAAGAATCAGAGTCTGATGACATTTTCTACAATATTACAATGTTAACATGGTTAAAACAATACATATATGTATGTATTTTATACTTACAAAGATAGCGTTCGACACAAATAAAGATGTGATGTTATTTGTATTTAACACTTGTTGAAATAGTATTTAATATAAACACAGACATCAAAAAACAAAAAGAAGAAATTTCAATAAATTGTAAAGTATTAAATGTCTTTTTATATTTAAACCGCTTTGCATATGTATATCCTGAAATTATTTTCTTTTTTAACTCTGTGCAGGTTATAAAAATGCAATAATTGCCGCCTTAGATGTTGTAAAAGTATTGAATATTTGGTTACTTGATACTCAATAACAAAGTAGCCAGACTGTGATTATTGAAACGATATGCAACATAGGTTTTTTTATAAGTCGGATTATATTTTAATATACAAAAAAAAAAAAAAATCCCTACATTTCTACGGAAATAAAAAATCTGTCTTTTTTTCCCTACAGCATTGTTTTTTATGAAAATTCCCTACTTGTACATCTGACATCACTGGTATGTAGTTTATTTTATAGAATTACGAGGCACTCTTTCATTTTTACAGAGCATATTGGGATATACGTCCTTATCATTTCTCAACATTCGAAGAATTACAATTCTTTTTTATCATCCTTGTTTTCGGATGACGACTTCATTATGTACATAACTGTATTGAGAACAACATTGCGTCTGTCCACATAACTATGAACACCTTCACCTAAAATTAATATACGTATATTAATTTCTATCAGATTAAAAAATTAAATTACAAAATACATGCTTATCCACGATTATTTTTAATAAACTTACTTGATCCAAATTAGTTATTTTTTGTTCCTTCCAATTTCTTCACTTTTACAATTAATTTTATGTTATACAGAGTTTTTTAGTTATTTTTTTTTTAAAGACTTTGTTTCTATTTTTGTGACAATTTTAATTCAACTTTTCTTTTAAGTAATTTTATCAAAAATTATATACATTTTGTTCATTGTTCACTTTTTGTTTGTTTACTTTTTGAATCATATGTTTAAGCTTTTTACTGAATTTAACTGGCAAAAATTTGTCCAGTAAAAACTTGTAAATACTCAGTCAGCAACTGTCAGTTTGGAAAATAATCTCTTAAATTACTGTCTGTCTGGACTTAGGTGCGATAGAAGTACTACTTTTTTGTTGATTGGTTTAACAGACAATATTAGAAGAACAATATCTAGTAAGGATATTTGTGTGTTTCTATCTTTGGATTTAGCAAAGGCTTTCGATAATTTATTATTGGATATTAGTTTCTAAGCTACATAGATTCTATGGTCTTTTCAGCTCTCCATGTAAACTTATTTTTTCTTATCTTTTTGAAAGTGTGAAGTAGATTGCTTTAAGTTCGCAGTAAGGTGCCTTAAGGTTTAGTCCTTGGACCTTTGCACTTCATAATGTGTCTTAATGATCTTTTTCCTTCTTTGGCTAGAACAGCCATTCCCATATCCTAATGTGCAACTGTTATTTAAGATTTCTAAGGTTTGTTTCACTTTGAGAAAACTATATAGTTTAGATATAATTTTCCTTTTTTATGTCAAAAAACCGGTTGTTTATAGCCGGCTGTTTATAGCCTGCCAATAATTATTTATGGTTTAGAAGTATACTGTTGTACTTTGAGTTGCGTTCTTAACAAAATATAAATCGTTTTGAATATAGTAGTAAGATATACATATGTATTCTCTTAGATAGACTCCATTTATGCTGTAAAATTTTTGGGTTTATCTGTTGTTGAATTTATTTGTTATATAGTTTCTATGAGGCTTTAAAGTTACAGGTGCCGGGATACTACAAATAAACAGCTGAAGATTCCAAAGTTAGCAATTATTTTGAAGTGCTCATTTTGTTTAATATAATGTAATGTTAAGAACATTTGACTTTTCTACTAACAGCTACAGGAAGAAGCTTTTTCTCTTCCTGTGCTCAATATAGTCTTTTTGCTTACAAATATTTCAGTTTGTGAATGTGGTGTTATGGTTAATATGTTTCTTTTATTAGGTTTTGTTTAAGCTCTTCATTTTACAATAATTATTGTTACATTTTTATATGTATATTCTTTTTTATTATATAATAATATAAAATAAAATTTTATTTGTAGTTTTGTTACTTATTTCTAGCGTTCGGTTGTTGTTTCTCTTAATTAAATAATAAAAGTTTCGTATACGGTGATATTCTTGTCATTTTGGAAAATTTTAAAAATGTAATTTCTGACAAATATACTTAATTTTTGAAAGATATTATTTCTGGAAAAGATATTAAAAACTTTTGGAAAACAGAAACAAAAATTTTAAAATAATAAAACAAAAATAGTGCAAATACTCAGTAATTCAAAATATTTAATAATATCGTCCGAAAATAATGGTTTAAAAACATTAAACCCTTTCGTCATTCAAAAAAGCTTGCATGCAATTTCTACCCTAAATGACTTTATAAGTCAATTAAGAGATGCTTGTTCGCAATCAAATTATTGTCGATAAGTTTATAAAGACCAAAATATTAGCAAGCATCTGTCCAATCACAGCTAGAATGCATGAATCTTAAAATTTCGTAAAGGGCGTCATTTATGATCCGTGCCTGTTTGAAGTTTCTGAAGAAGAAATTATGAACGAATTAAGTTCTTAAGAAGTTGTTTCTGTATACAAATATACTATTGTAATGATAGACGGTAATGTTAATGCAAAAGATGAAGACGGTAAGTTATTTATTTATTTAAAGTTTAATCTTATGAATAAATTCTAAGACTAAAAACGTACAAAAATCACTAGCTACCTAAGGATATCGGCTATTTAGTTATTTAATACGCAGTCTGTTTTTTATAAAGTTGTTCATGACACTCGTATTAATGAGAGTTTAATTATAAAAGAGACTGGAAGAGGATACATATATTTTTTTTAAATTCAAAATGCTAGGCATTCATCAAGTACGTGTTTAATAGTGAGATTGAGATTGCATCTATCACAAACTGGGAAAACAATGTATGACCAAACCTTAGTCTTGCAAAAACTCTTATTTTTTCTTTCAATTGTTATTAGATAAAGAGGACTGTTATTCTGCGGATTGATTATAGAATAATGGGAAGTAATCTCTAGTACCAAGCGCTGTCAAAAATGTCAATTTATCGAATACACCAAGAATAGATGTAACAACCCTGAGTCGTGCGTAGTATGCAATTTACTGTCACATTCCCCCAATTGTTTGCTCTAAAATAGATTGTGCTAACTGTAGCGATAATCGCTTTGCATCTGACAAAAACTGCTCTGAATATATCCAAAAGAAAGAAATTATTAAAATAAAAAACATTGAAAAGTGCTCATTTGGTGCAGCAAGACGAAAATACGATATAAATGCTGAACTCAGTTCACAACAAACTGAAATTCAACTTACTCGACAATAAGAAAACAAAATGATGTGGTAAAAAATAAACCTAATACCCAGTTTCAAAAACGATCTTCTACATAAACTTATAATTAAATTACAGACAAAAAACCGCTTAACAGAGAACCACCAACCTGCTCGTCATCTAGTTAAATAGATACACACAAAGATTGCTCCTCATCGACTTTAACAAAATCTTACAACCAGGAAAACAACCATCAAATTCAACAAATCAAGCATCCACTATTTTAGACAAATTATCAACAAACATTCAGCATGATGTTGCAAAACCTCATACAACAAATATTAATTCAAACTCTAACAAAATTGAAAAAACTAAATAACAAGAAAACAAAAAAAAAAAAAAACAATAAAAATCAAAATTTAATTACCGAAGAACAAAATTTTACAAATTTAAGCTCCCCAAAGAAATAAGTGAAAATCAAGATTGATTCTATGGAGATCAGAATTTCAACTCCAATATTTAAAACAACCCCCACTTTCATTCCACTCTTGGTCAATTAGCTCAGGAATTATTTAAGAAAAATCAATATTTTATACCAGCATCCATAGTGGATACTGGTTTTGATATTAAATAAGTATAAAACAAAATGATATCGTGCTCTGAAAATTAATTTATTGTAAATTTAATTTTACAATTACATTACAAATTTATTTTACATGGAATATTTTACTATATTGCAATGGAACATGAATGGCTTCATTAACAATTTTAATGAATTGCAGATTTTAATTAAGAAGCACAGTTCAGCTTTAATTTTTATCCAAGAAACACACTGGAAAGAAATTTTCAATTCATCACCACCCAAAGGATATCGTGCATATTTCCCTCCACAATTTACAACTTAATACCCCCTCTAAAAAATGTATAGATGTGCTAGAAAAATTAATATCCCGCATAAACTTATCCATGTCAATACCACATTACAAGTTTTAATCATAGAAATACAACTGAGCATTAAAATTACGGAAAATTTAATATATATTCCAACTTAACAATCTTTCTTGAAACAGGAGCTCACAAAAATTTTTAATTTCGTAACAATTCCAAAATTTATTATTGGAAATTTCAACTCTCGGGGTCTTCAACCAACAACAAAAGATGCAATACTTTCTTCAGATTTATGTTTCTTAAACGATAATGGACTAACTCATCTTTTAATACACGTAGATGTTTCATTATGTTCGCCAAGTTGACTGCATTTAGCTTCGTGGAATATTTTAGACGAAATATTCAACAGTAAAAAATAGGAAAATATAACAATAAAATTATTATTAAATATCAACGCAGTGAAACCCAAATTCCGTAGCAGATATCTGGTCCATTTGGGTGATTGGATTAAATTTACTCAATTAGTTGATATTGAACTTAATACAAGACCTTTTTCCACAAATTTTATAGAAAGCGTCTTTAATTACAAATGCCATAGGAGTCGCCGTCAACGTTTCAATTTCGCAGTGAAACTAGATTTAATGTCCTTTGGTGGAACAAAGAACTGTCAATGTTAAAAAGTATTGAAAATAACGCATGGAAAATTTTCAAAAAATCTCCCACCACTTCAAACCTAATTGTCTATAAAAGAATTAATGCCATATTTTGAAGAATAATAAAAAGACATAAGAAATTTAGTTTTGAAAATTTTACCAACACCATAAATAGAAACTCATCAATTAGGAATATTTGGAGCGAAATTCACAGACTCACCAGCAATGAAGTGAGAAAACAAATATTAGCTATTCAATTAAATAATCATATTACCACTGATCCATTTTTAATAGCAACGTCATTTGCTGATAATTTATTAGAATGTTCATCTAACTGCAATTTTTCCCAACAGTTCATTTATTCTAAAGCCAACATTAATAACATTAGACAAAATTACAGAAGTAGCACAAACGCTATTTTTATAGAGTCTGATATTACTCTTACCGAGTTGTCACGTTGCTTGTCTAGAGTCTATGGTTTAACTCCCGGTTATGACAGGATTTCTTATAAAATGATTAAGGAAATCAGTTTACAATAAAAAAAAACGATTATTAAAACTTTATAATATTATATTTAATCGTGGGTTATTCCCATTGATTAAAAAACTGCTTGATATAAATTGCATACTGTAATATACATACTTGCGCTTTTGTAAATGTATTTCTAACTCTACATTAATCTCATTTTATTTAAGAGCCTTAGAGTGGCAGAATTATCTACCTTATGGCAAAGTTAATTTTTGAAGTTTTGAATAGAAACAAAACAAACTCTAAATTTAAAGTCAAAATAATTTCTGTTTTAATTTTCTTTAGCTTATATACTATTTCTTATTCAATGTTTTCTATGATAACCTTATTCTATTTTCCCTACATATTCTAATAATTTCTATGTTAATAATCATATTTTTTCCCATACTTGTATTTTGCTTATATCTATTTGATTTGAGATCAAGTATATTCAAATTTCATTGTTTCTATTTAATGCAATTCTAGTGACCCATTTCAATTAATACTAGTCACTTGAAATTGCATATCATAATATTTTGTCGGTCATTTTGATTTTATTTTGTGGTATGTATGTTTGTGTATGCATGTTTATACTGCATGCTTTCCGCTTTTCAAAATTTTTTGTCTTAAAACATTAAATTGCAAACTAGTATATAAAATAATTTTATTCTATTCTTAAGATTAGTCATAGGTTTATTATCTTTTAAAATTGTGGCATTTACATTTTATGTGTTTATTACTTCAAATGGATCAAGATATTGATTTTCACTTTTCTTTGCGTGTTATTTTCTTAAAAATACCTTATCTTCTATTTCTATATGAATATAGTTATAGTCTTTAAAAATTTTTTGTTTTATTTTATTTTCCAACAGTTTTTCGTTTGCTATTTATGGGCATATTTTAATTTTATTTTTATTTATGTAATATAATCTTCATTAGGGATAGAATCGATACGTACTCAATATCGAACAAAAAGTCTCGATACCTGCTCGTAACGGTCGACTATTTCATAGAATTAAAGCAAATACATATCGCTAGTCTCATGTAGAAAAGCCCTAATAGCCCATTCAGGCTGACACGAAATTAAGTCATTTCGTGATTTCGGCCGAAATCAACTTAAAATTACGTAATTTCGCATACATTTTACCATTGCCCAAATTATCTCATTTTACTTAATTTCAACGAAATTAACTTGAAATTACCATAGACAACGCTGTTTTTGTGTAAAATACTACTTTGTGTGCAACCATGAACATATATACAACTCTCAAAGTCCGTTTCGTTGAAATAATATTTAAAATGTCAAACGGAGCAATTTTTCTTATATTTGCGTATTTTTCAATTTAATAAAAACTAAACGCTTTACAATGGCAAAGTAAGTGTACAAATTATGAAAAAAGTTTAAAATGAAAAATGTTTTTTCCAGGAGAAATTATAAAAAACGTTCAAACTGGACTGATGTCTCTGAAAGCAGTCTTGTGCAATTGTGGGAAGAGAACATTGATAGATTGCGAGGCAACCGTAAAAACTCCCATATATTTGAAGAAATGTCCGCAAGTATGAAGGATTTTGGGTACGATTTTACCTCAAAGGAAATTAGTATTAAAATACACAACTTGACCAGTAAATACAGGTATTTTTAAATTTATTTGATACGTTCTTTATCTTAAAAAACAAAATCAAATTTAGAATGGAAAAGAAAATAATTGGTCCCTCGGGAGGTAGTCCGTCCACATGGCCACTTTATAAAAGGGTTCACTCAATAATTGGTCACCACAAATCCAACAAAGTTGAAGAGCTTATGGAAGATAATTTAGGTAAGTATTATTAATTGGCATAGTGTAAGATAGAAAAAATATATTAAATTAGAATTTTTTAAAAGGATAGCTAACAAAATCAATTTTTATTATTTTGTATCATAACATTTTTTAGATATCGATGCAAACTTAAGCATAGAAATACTAGATGAATCCGATGCCGAAATTTTTCTTACTGGTGATTGCAATGAAAAAAGCTTTTGTTGCAGAATTACTGAAGAGTCAGTTGCATCAACATCTCAGGAAGCAATAACTGTGAAAGAAGAAAATCGTAAGGGAAAAAAAGATCTTTTCAGCAGGAAATATTACGCGAGATAAAAGAAAGCAAAGAACTTATGAAGCAGGACATCGAAGAGAGATGTGCACTTGATGCGAAAATGCTTAAATTGCAGGAGGAATTAGTACAGCTGGAAAGAGAGAAAATTGAAATAATGAAAAAAATGATCGGATGAAATTTTTTATTATTCTGCGAAGACCGAACTTTATTTTTATTTACTTTATTAATATGTTTTTATGTATATATGTAGTTCTTATAAAAACCTTCATTTCATTTAATAAATATGTATATATAGTATTGGTTAAAAATTACTTAAAATGTTTTTTATTTAAGTGCTTTTATTTAAAAGATACTCAGCTAAACAATCTCTTATAGTTTTTCCATAACAGTCATTATCATAGATTTCGTTGTCTGTAGGCTGAGGTCTTGTGTTTTCAACATTTTTTTGTGCCTCCAACCATTGATCGTTAACTGTATCATTTTCTTCTATTAAAAAATTGTGTAGGATGCAACATGCTTTTATAATTTTGTTTGCGTTTTGTATGTTATTATCAATGCCTTTACCAATTCTCCTGAATCTGGATTTCAGATGACCAAAAGCATTCTCTACAACTCTGCGACATTTTGAGAGATTATAATTAAAGTTTTTTTCGCTTTCTGACGCTGCAGTGTTAAAGGGATAAGGCTTCATTAAAAATTCGGATAGTCTAAACGCCGAATCTCCAATTAAGAATGGGCAAATATTTTGTCCATTTATTGGCCTTAAATATGGTCTTAAAATGCCTTCAGACAATTTTCGTTTTAAAGCAGATTTTTCAAAAAGTGAGGAGTCATTACATCGGCCTGGGCTGCCAACATTAATATAAATAAATTTATACCTGAAAAAATCTCATTTATGTATGTAAATAATATAGAAAGTTATAACACTTATTTTACCTGGCATCTACAACTGCCAGTAAGACAGTAGAGTACCACCCTTTATAATTGTAGTAGTCACATGCTTCCTCTTTGGGAGGGTGAACTTCTATATGGCAACCATCTGCGAATAAATTTATTTGTGAACATATTTTAATCTTTAATTTAACTACTCACATATACATTTTTGTGGATAATTACCTATAGCACCAAAGCATTGTGGAAATCCCAACTGTTCAAATCCGTCAACAGACCTGGTGATCATTGTGTTGGTAAACATGTTTGATGTCATATACTTTGAGTGCATCTTTCGCCAAACTACATTACAAAAGTCAACTAATATAGAACATACCGTCGATTTTCCCACACCAAATAGTTGGCTGATGGTTAAATACTCGGACGACGATTTAAGTGCAAATAAAGCAATCGCAATACGTTTTGGCAGAGGTATGCATTTTTGGAAGTTGCTGTCTTCTTTTGCGATGTCTCCCAACTCTTCACAAAGACGCCTAAACGGTTTCCGCGTCATTCTAAAAGTCTCTTTAAACATTTCTTCAGTGAAAATAGGAACGTCTTTTTCCCAAAAGGAGCTCTCCCTAGGCTTATGGAAATAAAAATACACGTACATATGTATGTATGTGCATACATTGATATGTACAAAAATATATGTATAATAGCATTTATGTTGGATTATAAAAATTGCAAGATCTTACATTTTTATAAAATGTTCTTCCGCTTTGAAGCGCCAGAAACAAATGAAACTGATTTAATACCGCGGACTGGATTCCTTTTATTCTCACGTCTTTATCCAATTTTAGCCGTTGCAGTATAAGTTTATTTTTTAATATTTTGTTATTGACAGCTTCCAAGTTGATTAATAATAACTTGTTTTTCTTTTTTTCCATTTTGTACAAAATTTGTATGCAAAAGAATAAAATTATACAAATATAAATAAAAGCGAACAGCTGTTTCCGAAATTAACTCAATTGTCAAATAACCCAGTATGAACACTTTAGATTTCGTTCGCAATTTCAGTTTGAAATTACTTAATTTCGTGGCAGCCTGAACGGGCTATAATGTAATTACATAAATTTTGTTGTTTTCGTAAAACCATTTTTTTGGACTATTTTTACAACTTGAAAAGCTTGATAAAATAAATGAAACATTTATACTTTAAAACTAGTGTTATTATCTTAAAGCGTAGAACTAACATTATATAAATTATATAAAACAAATCAATAAGTTTTAAATAATTTTATTTGTGTCAAAACTTGCTGTTGCGAAAACGCAACGATGGTACAAAATGGGTTAAGAAAGTAATTCATACTCTAAAGCCAAATCCTTTAAGCAATTATTCAAATAAAGTTTTTAATTTTAAAAATATTAATGGAAGTAAATTTGTTAAGATACGAATTGATGGAACTTAAAAACCCTTGCAACCAAAATATATTGGTTTCATATGAAGTCATTAAAAATTATCATATCTATCTACGTAACACTAAACATTAAAGGTAAAGAAGACAACGCGTCGAATGACAGAACTAAACCAATATTTAAGGCCAATGAAATTTCGCCAAAATACATATGTAAAGCTAAAGTCACACGATTGTCGTAATGCACCAAATTGGCCCAATTTTTATTATGTAGATATTGTGCACAATACTAAAATTGTTCCAATCAAATTTTCTGCAGTCACACGATTGCCCCATTTTATTTAAATTTTATTGGTACAAGTTGGTGAATAGTAATTTTGTGGCAATAAATTGTGCCTGTCGTTCATATGATTGTTAAACAATGCGGCAACACCAAGAATCAGCTGTTGTAGTTTCGGGCAAATATACATAATATTATTTGCAAACTTTGTATTTTGTTTGTTGTATTTAAAATGTAATTAAAAAAAAGCTAGCGGCTGCTTTTAGTGTTTTTTATATACTTAAAATACAAAAAAATATAAAAACTAAAAGAATTTTTAAAAAACGAACAGTATGGGTCCGAGATTGGTTGAAAAAACGGGCTACTGATGGTGCATTCCAGAAGACTCTAAAAGAGTTCCAAGAAGTAGACAACCAAGAAAAAAAAATAAATATATATAAATGTATACAAAAAACTTGAAGGCACTCAACAAAATGAAAATATTGACGTGTATTGGATACTTTGATTGCCGCAAAAAACCACAATAAATATTGGTACATTTTTGGAAGTTTTATTGCCGCACAGTTGCATATCAAGTAGTCACACGATTGCCGCATCAGGGTTGCATTTGGTTGGTAATACAAGCACAATATTGACCGCGATTGCCGCATGAACCAATTTATTGTGCAATCACACGATTGGCATACAAAAAATGGTAAATATTGGTGCATTACGGCAATCGTGTGATCTTAGCTTAACACTAATCTCAAAAAGTTCAAGAAAAATAAAGTTTCATTTAGAAAGGAATTGATATAGTATACAACTTGTTTTAAAAAAACTACTTAAGAAAATAAAATTGTATTAATACAGTTTTCATTTAATTTTTTGTTTATATCCAAGGCAAAATAATACTAGGTGGTCTCGATAGCGAATTCATTGATTTTCGCCGAAACGTTAAGTGTCAAACACTATATAAAAAAAATTATACACATTTTTTGTACTTGGAGTTTGACATTTCAGGTTTTGACGAAAATTATTGAATTCGCCATTGCGACCACCTAGTATTAATTTGCCTTGTTTATACCTTTAATTATTCTAAAAATTAAAAATTAGTATTCCTTTACAGTTTAATAAAATTTATGACGATTGCTCGCCGTATGTGGCTTTAAATGATCCTTTTTAGCGATAAAAATTTTGAAATAGCGAAAGGCGACATACCTGGCAGTATTTGAAATACTTGGGGAAATTTTGGGCTTTTTTTTATAATTTTCTGTATGATAACATTGCATTTAAAAACAAGATAAAAAACCTGGCCTGCTTAAAGTGGACAAAAAATGTAGGTATATCGGCAGATCAATGAATTTCGCTTTGACTGCTATATTTTTTATATTTTTTTATCTGCCTTGTATATAAAAATATATATTTATTTTTTATTAATTAATTGTCAAATTGTGAAGGCGCTTAAAATAATGGGTAGTAAGATGCAAAAATAAAATAGTTTAAATTAAATAAGAAATGGCATCGACAACAAAAAAAGTATAACAAGATAGTTTTAGATTTAATTGTTTATATTTAAAAAAGTTGCTAAGAGAAATCCTGTTTGGGTTCTTGAAAAAATGTTTATGTTTAAAGTTAATGGTAATTTTTCAAATTCAAAATACTATAACTCTGTTAATCAAATTAAAAATTTTGTATTTATCGATGTTTTTAAGAGATAATATCGATAATAAAGTACCAAAAAACCTATACGAGTTTTTGACTTATGTTTACAATTACCTTATGCCTCTGGTACTTACCACTTTAGGGAGTTTTCGATAGCCGTTCTTAATATGCTGATTATTTCCACAAGTAATATGCTTGTGTCGAAAAAACTTCTTCTGTAATGAGTTTATTAGAACTAAATTCACAAATAAAATTCAATACAAACCATTCAAGTAGTGGTAGTAATATCATACATGAATATAACTAACATATGTTGTAAGAAATTCATTCCCACCGAAAATATGTAGATTTAATACAAAGGAAATTTACCATAGTAAAAGTACAAAAGAGAAAAAAAGCAATAAAAAATGTGTATGAAAGTTTTTATTCAATAATTACTGTGTTTTTAAATCAATTTTTTATTATTAACATTTATTAAAATATTTTAAATATATAACAATCATCTTGAGGTTTAATATTTAGTAATAACTAGCGGTTCCCACGACTTAGTCCGCGTATCATTTCTAATTTTCTTAAAATTAAAATTTAGGAAAATACGTTTTTAATCACTTCTTGTAGAGTTCTGTAAACAGTGTTAAAATTTTTTCATCTACAATAATTAATGTACTAAAAACTGTTCTAGTATCATTACACTGTTAAAATTGGGTGCTTTCAAATTTGTATCTCTAGCTTCTCAACGAAATGATATATTTTTGTGAAATAAAAAGTATTTTATATATGAATCAAGGTTCTAAGGGAGCTTCTTACAAAATTTTATTCAAATCCATCCCGCAGTTTTTACATGATGTAAACACAGACAGACAAAAATTCCAAAAATAGCTGTCTTGTTTCCATATCGGTTCTATCTAGACAAACATCAAAATTTTCAAAAAAATATGTCATGTACAGAAATATTATAAATAAATATTATTACTCGTATAAATATTTTGTGTATAGACAAGTAAGAGTTCTATATTCAGCTATGCCATATCTTATATACCATTCACTATGTATGTAAATCTAGTTTAGTAAAGTAACTCCAATAAAAAGAAAACAATGTTGGGGGAAGAGAGGATTAAAAATTAAGAAAAAAATTTTGCATAAAAATGTCATGAGCTCCTTATAGGTTAAGTATTTTTAAAAATTTCCTAAAAGATCTCTTCAAAAGCTTTTAAATGATAACTATATCGATATCTTAAAAAATATGATGCACATTCGCACTTTTCTGCGAAAAGTTCAGAGGCCCATAACTAGCTAGCGCGAATTTTTTCACTAGATCTTGTTTCATTTTTTTATTTTGTTCCAAAGGAAATGGAAAAATTATAGCCAGGCGCGGTGTATTGCTCGCTGTCTGGAAGAACATTGACCAATCTTGCTAAATTTACTAGTAAAATTTTCAACAATATGTCTGATCGATTGGTGCATTTAAATTTTCGCTAGCTTTACTAGTGTTTTGGAAGACTTGATTTTACCCGAACATAGACGGACATCATTATGTATAAGGACTCAGAATATTTATACTTTACGGAGTCGAAAATGGATATTGTAGAAATAACAAATAGAATGAAAAACTTAGATATTCACCTAGATTTACCTTTTTTAACAAAGTTATTTGTTTTTACGTTTACTAAACTTTTTTGTTTTTTTTTTTGTACTGTTATGTTTTTTAAATATTATACAAAACCAATGTACCTGCACTGCAGGCTGACTTGGAAACGACAGAGGGCTCTTAATCAGATTCATCTTTGGTTGGTGAGCTCTTTGAGCGTCTGGACGTTACGGAAGACGAAGACGCTCTCCTGGATTCTAATCTAGACTACGCCAACGATATTTATGATGCAGACCAGGATGATGAGGGTGATCCAGATCAACCTCCATCACTCTAAAGCAGCAACTGCTGCGTTAACTCTTCGCGAAATAAGTGGATTAAATGCAAAAGGCTGCATTCTACTGTAAGCAACTTCAGGTAATAATAGAATACTTCTATTTCTAAATTGGGGCATAAAGCCACCTAAATATCTTCATTCTGCCTGAATAATAATATCCGCTGTGTGGATTTCTTCCACCTACAACCACTGTACGACCAATTTGGTCCTCCACCTTGTACTTTGATCAGGAGGATGATTAAAACGGTAAGGGGAAAAAGTACACCCACCATCATATGCGCCCACGCAAGTACGCAGCACCACATCTGGGGTAGCTCCGATACCAACGATATAGGTGAGGGTATTTTTGATTTTATGTTACATAGCAATCTAGTAGTAGCGAATAGGGATTCAGAATCCAACTTTCGTAGTATCTAATAGGCAGGAGGTGCTTGACATACGCTTGATGATGCATACTATGCCTTCTTGGTTGAGAATTGGAAAGTCTCAAATACTGTCTCTTCTCTGATCATGGCTAAGTTATCTTTTCCATTGGGAATAGGAAGGGCACCACCGCTGTTTATGTTAACAGACGTAGGATGAATTGCCAGGATCAGCAACTGATCCTTACAAACGCCTTGGATTTTCTTATGGTCTTCAGCGATAAAGGAGAAATTGAAGATGCCGTAAACAGATCTACTGGCGCTTTTAATGATGCAACTAAGTGGTCTTCTAGACCATTAGTGCACTGCACAGTCCGTAGACTACCATGGTGGCATTCGGAAACAGCCGAATCTCGTAGGGCTTGCCGCACCGGGAACTGGATATTCTACAAAACTTATTTTTATAAGCTTAAAAATCAAGTAAGGAACGCAAATCCTGGAGAAAGAAGGCTTTTCAGGGGCGAGTGGATAAGTAAAATACTTGCGAAAAATCCATCAATTCCGGAAGACTGACGGTACTTGAACAACAAGTACACAAGAGTCAATGAAGGTCCTGCTGGATACACATTTCTCGGGTTGTCACTAAACCATGGAAATGCTATATGATTCTTCACAGATAGACTATGTGGAAAATTTTGTAGAGATATATACGGATAAAATACACTGGGTCATCAAGAGTTTCTATTAGTTTAAGTCTGGGAGCCTGGATGAAATTCTTCCTGCCGATCGTTAAAACAATTTAGATCTGGTAACTCCGCGGTTCTTACCACTAGAAGCGCCTACCTTTTCGGTTTCTATATTCTGAATTAATGAATGTGGTGCAGCGTGATTGTCATCCCTAAGGGGGGAAGAAAAATACATACAGGGGCAAACACTGCAGATCGATCTGTCTGGCATCCTGTTTGATCAAAACACTAGAGAGGATTGTAGAGATCCACATATGGATAACAGCGAACATCTCTATGTTGAAGAAGGAGCTGCGAGGCATGGCGTTTTTAATGACTAGGTCCATTAGATGAATGTCTAATAAGGCGCTTTTTGCCATTCTCAATTGGCTGCTTTCCGTCACAAAGGGTGGCGCTGAGAATGGCGGTTAGATTGAATGGCATAGGAACATGAAACCAAAGATCGTGGGGATATGCTAGCGTACTACGGATCACGGATGTTATTCCCTTCTTTACATGGAGATTTCTCTTTGACCTGATGGAGGGCTACACTCTCCCGTCTTGAGCGATCTATATAAACACTGGTGGCTCCAAGAAAGGGATGAGAGTTGTAGGTGGAGTCTACATTGAAAAGTTTGTTATAAGAATGATTTGCAGACTCCCAAATGACTGTGGTGTTTTACTGACAGAAATATCTGATATCAGAAGGGCAGCATGCTGGTTAATATACTATAACATATGCAACAGGGATATCTGCTTCTGTACTGCATAATGTACATTAAAACAGTGATAAAAGATTATCGGTTTTAAGGCTCTAGGACTTATATTTTATAGGGTTTTAAAGTTTAATATAAAAAAATCGTTTTTTGGGGTCTAAGGCTCTATGACTTATAGTTTACGAGATAATAGGGTTTTAAAGTTTTCAATAAAAAAATGTTTTTTGGGGTCAAACAAAAAATGTTTTTTTAATTTTTCTTTTTCTATCATATAAAATGCATAAAATACATTAAAAAAATGATTTTTAAATTTTTATTTTCTATCATATAAAATGCATAAAATACATTAAAACTGTGACCATAGCTTATCGGTTTTAAGGCTCTAGGACTTATAGTTAACGAGGTATTAAGGTTTTAAAGTAGACTAAATGATACATTATTATTATTTAATATTACAGTAAATAAGCACAAATATAAGTTTTTATCCGTCGGTCAATCAAAAGTATTCGAAAAGTAACTTATGCAACTCCCTCGTATTTATTGAAAATATCGTAACGTCTCAGTGTTACGTGAACGCAACACATGTACGAAGTTTCGCAAGAAAAAAATAGCTTTGTTATTTTTTCTTTTTTTATCATATAAAATGCATAAAATACATTAAAACTCTGAGCCAATTAAAACCCGGACGTTAAGTTAAAAATCAGAATTTCTTTATTGTTTCACTTTTTTTTAACAAACTCAAACTAAACTAAAAGATAGATTATTATTTAATATTACATAAACTGAACAGATGCGTAAGTTTTCATGCGTCGGTCAATCAAAAATAGTTAAAAAGTACTTTATGTAATTGCCCTATATCCAGCCTAATTATCATTATCTGAAATTTCTATGGGATCTTAGGACGATAAGGCCTAGGACTTTTTGATTAAAAATATTATAAATGTAAATACTATCTGTACAAAGATATGTATGTATGTATTTATGTATATACAAAAATTAAAAACCATATTTTTTAATTTTTTATGGCTCTAGGACTTATAGTTTACGAGATAATAGGGTTTTAAAGTTTTCAATAAAAAGATCGTTTATTTTTTGGTCAAACAAAAAATAGCTTTGTTATTTTTTCTTTTTTTTATCATATAAAATGCATAAAATACATTAAAACTCTGAGCCAATTAAAACCCGGACGTTAAGTTAAAAATCAGAATTTCTTTATTGTTTCACTTTTTTTTAACAAACTCAAACTTTTCATATTTTTATTATTTTACAATAAAAATCAATAATATACTAAAAACTATTTTTAAATGCAAAGTGTTTTTATGCAAAGTATGTTACTCCTACATATACTCCCTCCTAGAGATGTTGCATAGCAGCATCTCTAACGAAAAGTAACTCGAGGTTTCTGAATACGTTTTGAATTTACGACAAAGGTGAGATTTGGAGTTTCTTTAATTTCGATGTTAAAAATGTAGGCGGGTTTCAGCCTATCAACTGATATAACTTTTTCGTTACCTTTAACATCTAAAGTAAAAAGTTTGGGAGTCCTTTTAATGACACGAAATGGACATTGATACGGTGGTTGTAAAGATTTCCTTATACCATCTTCACGTATAAAAACAAAGTCACAGTGTTCAAGATCTTGAGATACGAATACTGTACGGTTATTTTTATGTATTGCAGGAACAGGTTTCAATGTATTAATTTTGTTTTTAAGAGATTGTACGAATTCATCCGTTGGATGCTTTTCCGTTGCTTCGATAAAGAAATCTGCTGGATGACGTTGAGCCGTACCATAAACAAGATCTGATGGAGTACACTTAATACTTTCCATAAAGCTTCCTCGAAGTCCTAACAGGAGAGTTGGTAAAACAGCATACCAATTTGTATTGTGGTGGCACATTAAATCTGTTTTTAGACATCTGTGCTATCTTTCGATCATCCCATTTGAGGATGGGTGGTATGGATATGTGCGGATACGTTCAGCATCAAGGATTTCTCCAAGTTCTTTAAACAATTGTGATTCAAATTGTCCCCCTTGATCTGTAGATGTTCTCAGGGATTGAAAACCTTGCAATCCATTCTCTTTAGAAAACTACGGCCAATGTTGTCGCTTTGCAATCCTCTATTGGAATCGCCTCAGTCCAACGAGTAAATCTATCGATGCATGTCGATAGAGTCCGATGGAGTTTGATAAGAAGATATTTCACTTCGTGTATGTCGATATATGTATCTTTGACCGCTGGCAGCTCATGCAAGTTCTTACCATAGCCTTTATGTCTTTACCCATTTTAGGCCATACATATCGTCTTCTAATTGCTTCAAATGTTGATTTATACCCGTTATGGGAAAGATCATGGAATGCATGAAAAATGCTTTCACGATGCGTTTTGGGAATAAATGGTCTCACATTTACGGTTGAGGTATCCCAGTAGAGGGGTTTGGTATCTGGAGCAACTTTAATTGTTTTGAAAATTAAAGATGTGGTTTCCGGCTTCGATAAATATTGTTGTAATTCGGGATCGCTTTCTTGATCTACAGCAATTTGTTTGTGGCCTATATTAGAGGAAATTGTAGAAATACGTGAAAGCGTGTCTGCTACCAAGTTATCAGAACCCTTAATATGGCGTATATCTGTTGAAAACTGTACCAAAAAATCTAATTGACGGTACTGACGTGGGCTTGTCTTATCTGAATTCTGTTTAAACGAATATGTCAAAGGCTTTTGATCTGTAAATATAATGAATTTTTTCCTTTCTAGCATATGACGATTATACTTCACAACTGTGTATACTGCTAAAAGTTCCCTGTCATAAGTGCTATATTTCGTTTGGGTTTCGTTTAATTTTTTGGAAAAAAATGATAATGGTTGCCAACCATCTTCGGATTTTTGCTGTAATACTCCTCCAATTGCGGTATCTGATGCATCTACCATAACACATATTGGTAACTTTTTACAAGGGTGTGCTAGAAGTGTGACACTAGACAAATCTGTTTTGCATTTTTTAAATGCGTCAATTGCTCCTGGGTTCCATGAAGTTGGAGTATTATCGTTTTTTTTATTCCCCACTTGAAATGCAAGAAGTGAGGTTTGAGTGATTGCTGCATTTGGAATAAATATTCTATAAAAATTTATCATGGCAATGAAACGACGAATTTCTTTTACTGTTTTTGTCATAGGAAAGTTGACAATTGCAGACACCTTCTCAGGAAGTGGCTTAATACCATTTTCCTCAACACGATGTCCAAGAAAATTGACAGCAGGACGACCAAAAGTGCATTTATCAATATTAATGACAACTCTATATTCTTGCAGACGTTGAAATAGTTGGCTAAGATGTTTGAAATGTAATTCCTCACTTTCGGAAGCGACCAAAATATCGTCAATGTAAGGGAAATAAAAGTCAAGCCCTCTAAGCACTTCATGAATAAATCGCTGAAAAGTTTGCCCAGCTTTGCATAGCCCAAAAGTCATGTATTTAAACTCGAAAAGACCAAATGGAGTTATAATAGCAGTTTTTGGAATATCATTTTCGGCCACTGATTATATGCCCTTACTAAATCAATCGTTGAAAAAAAGCGTTTACCGTGGAGACTGTAGGTGAAATCATGAATATGTGGTACAGAATACTTGTCGGGGATTGTTTGTGCGTTTAAACTACGGTAGTCCCCGCAAGGGCGCCACTGACCATTTTTCTTGTGTACCATATGTAATGGACTTGACCAACAACTCTTTGATGGTTTGCATATTCCCTGCTCTATCATACCATTGAATTCGCGCTTCGCTACTTCAAGTTTATCTGGAGGAAGACGTCGAGGTTTTGCTGTAACTGGACGACCTTTTGTTTCTATAACGTGTTGTATATTATGCGGTTTTTTACCAACAGCGGTTGAGGGATTCGTTATTGTAGGATATTTCAAAAGTAAATTATGCTAAGAGGTCAAATTTAGAACTGTTTTCACTTCGTAATAACTCGGCATATGAGCCATTTACCTTTTGCTGATAAACCAGTTATTGAGTCGATAATTCGCACGTTTTTGATGTCAACAATAAGGCCAAAATGTTTTAAAAAATCAGCGCCAATTATTGGATGAGAAACGTCAGCAACCACAAATTTCCATTTAATATTACGTCGAAGACCAAAGGATGGCGATAGGATTTCTTCACCGTATGTATTAATAGAAGTGTTATTAGCAGCAAAAAGTTTATATTTTTGACACTTTTCTTTTAATGGATCATGCACTGGGATAACAGATATATCCGCACCTGTTTTCACGAGAAAAAATTTACCGACTGATCTATCATACATAAAACGACGATTGGTTGCATTTTCCCGGTCACTTTTTTCGTCTAAAAACCGGGTTGTGAGTTTTCCGACTGACTACTCGTATTAAAAGAACAAGAAGGCCGACACTTATGAGCTTTGTTTTTAAATTTGCGGTGATAGTAACAGATTCTGCTTGAAGATAAATTCCAACTGGAAGCTGCATATGATCCTTTTGATCTGCTCCTTCTAGTTAATTGAAGACTTCTTAATGCCGTGTTGATTCTTTGAATTTATGCTTTAGTTTCAGAAAGCTTATTTGTAGAGCTAATTGCTGAGACGCTTGCATTACGTGCAATTTGAATCTCCCAATTATATCAGCCATTTAACAAAGTTGTCTAAGGATTCAGAAGATGTTGCTAAGATTGGTTCCGTTTGGGATGGTAATCTATGTAACCACATAGTTCTCAAAAAATCTTCGGTAAACGGAATGAAACGGAAATGAAAAACCTAACCAATGGTGGTGTATTGGCTAGGTTTTTCATTTCTCGCAGGAGGGCGCTTGGTTTTCTATCACCGATTTCCATGTTTGTTAGCAGTGTTTTAATGCGATTTTCCTCGGAAACAGAGAAATGATCAATTAGGCGTTGTTTAATTTGTTTATAGGCGTCACTGGGAGGATTCGTAACAATATCACTCACCTGGCTTAGTATGTCTGCATCTAAATCAGCCAAGATGATGATTTATTTCGTCTCTTCATTTGCGACACGATGTAAGGAACTTTGTGCTTCAACTTGCGCAAACCACAGGATTGGATTCTCCTTCCAGAAACGAGGTATTTTAATAGCAAAATTTAAATTATGGTTGTGTGCATCACAAACCGCAGAATTATTTACTGCCACAAAAGCTGAACTTTGCTCGGTTGCAGAACGCGTAGCAGGCATGTTGTTGTCCTTAAATTGTATATCACGTCGGGGTCACCAATTGAAACAATTAAAACACACACGTTAAGTTAAAAATCAGAATGTCTTTATTGTTTCACTTTTTTTTAACAAACTCAAACTTTTCTTATTTTTATTATTTTACAATAAAAATCAATGATATAATAACTAAAAATTTTTTTTAAATGCAAAGTGTTTTTATGCAAAGTATGTTATTCCTACAACTGTGATCATATATTATTGGTTTTAAGGCTCTAGGACTTATAGTTTACGAGATAATATGGTTTTTTGGGGTAAAAAAAGTGTTTTTTAATTTTTTCTTTTTCTATCATATAAAATGCATAAAATACATTATCGGTTTTAAGGCTTTAGGACTTATAGTTAACGAGGTATTGGGGTTTTAAAGTAGACTAAATGATACATTATTATTATTTAATATTACAGTAAATAAGCACAAATATAAGTTTTTATCCGTCGGTCAATCAAAAGTATATGAAAAGTAACTTATGCAACTGCCCTCGTATTTATTGAAAATATCGTAATGTCTCAGTGTTACGTGAACGCAACACATGCACGAAGTTTCGCAAGAATTGGTTAAATAAAATAATTACAAAAGGCCTTATATGTCTGACCTCGTAAACTAAAAGATAGATTATTATTTAATATTACATAAACTGAACAGATGCGTAAGTTTTCATGCGTCGGTAAGTTAAAAAGTACTTTATGTAATTGCCCTATATCCAGCCTAATTATCATTATCTGAAATTTCTATTGGATGTTAGGACGATATGGCCTAGGACTTTTTGATTAAAAATATTTTAAATGTAAATACTATCTGTTCAAACATATGTATGTATGTATTTATGTACATACAAAAATTAAGAACTATATTTTTTAAAATGCAAAATAAAAGGGGTAGGTAGATCTTTTTAAAAGCTTTAAAAAACATATTTTAATGTAATTACTAATAATGTTTTGCGCGAAACGCAATAGCATACAAATTAAAAAAATGACGATATTGTATTGTTCTTTTTAAGCTGATTAAAACCAACTCATAGAATTAAAATAACTTGTTGTTTTTTAGTGTAAAACTCATTCTACACATTTGAATCATGTTATCCATTTTTGTAATGCGTGATTATTTCGTTCGTTTGGAAAACTGCGGCACTAAAAAAATCGTGACATCAAAAAAAAAAAACGAATGATTCAAAAGACCTTTTGAATGCATTGATACAGATATCTAGTACATGAGTATCACATCATTTGACTTACAAACTGTTGATCGCATTTGCTAAATTATTTAACGCTCCAGCAGTTGATTTTAATCCTTCGCCCATTACCTTAATCGCATCTGCCATCACCTTGATTGCTTCGGCAGTGCTTTCACCTAATATATATTGAAAAAAATAATGAAAATTAATTGTATAAAATATTATTTAAAACAAATACCTTTAAAGCATCGGTTTGCTTGCTAGCATTTTCTAAAAATTTCGTTTTTGTCTCATTTTCAGTATCCTTTACTCGTTTCCTTTTTATACTCCGTCCTATCGTTACTGCAGTGGGTTTTGTGGTGTAGAGGAGGTTGATGGTAAATCTAGATATAAAATTTCGTCTTCATCTTCAAGACGCAATTGAAGCTCCTAATACAAAGAATTATAATAATTGCGCTTAAGAAAGAACATTGCGTTACAACTTACCTCAAGCATTGGTAGATTTTCAGCAACTGACTCGTGACCCTCGATGTACTCGCCTCCAATAACAGCTACAACACGCTTTTCTATCTCGCTAATGGGCTCCTCACTGATAGGCCTGTTTCCAGTTAGCGCTTGCTTCTTTTTCCAGTCCCTAAATTTATTGCTTATGCGGCTTTTTAATTCTCTCCATACCTTTTTGTTGTATAAAAAATTTTCATGTTATTAATCGTGTAAAAAACAATGGTTACTTAACGTATGCCACTGGTCGATTGTCTTCACTGCTCCTCGCTGTTCAGATATTCCGACAATTCCTTCAATTTTTTGTCGGTTTCGAATTTGCCGTGGAGCTTTTTAAACTTACCACTAGCAAAACACGGACATTCTAACATAAAGTATACCATCCGATTTAGTTGCTCTGCTGATGCGCGGCTTCTTTTTGGAGCTGTCTTACCTTCCATGCTACAATATTATACACGGCGCATATGTATGAAATATAAATTTTAAAAAATTAAGTTTTATTTTACTTACCTTTTCCCAAATTATTAAAAAGCTTAAAAATTTTAATTTGTATTTAAATCTTGTCTACTACTACTAATTTGAGTACATATAAAAATTTTGTTGTCTTCAATCGGCAAAAAAGTAGTTAGTGAATCATGCACTCGTTACTGCAAACAGTAAAAGCTGTTGACTATTCTAACTGTTATCGTACTGTTTAAGTTAGTGAATTGCACTACTGGCCTCACTGACAATAAAAGCAGAAAGAAAACAACAAATAATAACGACATAAGCTTCTCACACAAGCCAAACAAACATTAAATGCAATTTTTACTAAAACAAAAACAACAACAACGATACTACAACAAAACAATGTAGCTTATGAAATCCAATGTAAAGGAGACGAAAACAACAACTGCAATCTTATTTACATTGGAACCACAAAGAGAAGCTTTGAGACAAGATTAAATGAGCACAAAGCTGATGTCAACAAAAAGAGAGAAAGCACAGCATTGTCTTAGCATATAATACAAACAAGACATAAGGCCGATTTTGACAATGTAAAAATATTGGACAAAGAAAACAACGAAAGAAAGAAATATTCAAAAGAAAATCTAAGAATACAAAAAAAAAAAAAAAATAAACCAAACAATGAACATCAAAGAGGACACAGATAGTTAAAGCGCCAGTTATAAACTCGCAATTATTTGACCAGCATTCAAGTTTCTAAGTTTTGTGTTTGTAAGCTCATGTTTATATTTGTGTATATTGTTATTAATAAGAATCCTTTTTTTTTACCAATGTAACAACATGTTCACATTGTAAGTTTACTTATTTTTGTATAATTTTGTATAATTTATATAATATTTATATAATTTTGTTAATTATTTTTAATTGTAACTTTGTTAAATTTTTCTTCTTTTTAATTAAAAAGACAACCCCTTGAGAAATATGTGATGAAAAATTTGTTTTCTATTTACATAGAACATTTTAGGTCATATTAGTTGTGAAGCTAAATAATTTACAAATCAACAATAACTTTGTGTGGCCAAAAACAACAACAATAATTACTAAGGATTCGATTACGCAATTTGGTGGCTGTGGTGACCGGAAACTGTCTTTTTGGAAGCCATGCTAGGAGAGTAAGTCTCCCATATAATGATTTCCATAGATTTCCTCGGTGTGTGCCCTGCTTTGGTATATATAAGACTAAGATACCTTGGTAAAAAATAATAAGGGGCCTATCTAGGAATAGAACGATACCACTAGGGTATCGATATTTTTACTCGATACAGTATCGATCAAACAATATCGATACGTACTCAATATCGAACAAAAAGTATCGATACCTTCTCCTATCGGTCGACTATTTCATAGAATTAAACAAATAAAAATATATATCGCTAGTCTCAAGCAGAAAAGCCCTAACTTGAATTTTTATGAATATTAGTTTTTTCAAGATTCCAATACATTTCACAGAGATACCCCTCATCACGAAATTTAAATTCAATAGTACCTAGAATAAAGGTTTTACAAGCATTAACATTTCAAATATTACATTGATATAAGTACAGTTTCTATCAAGGCGCATCAAACAGGTGACTGCATCAGACCATGTGTTCATCATATGTTTTAGCTTTTGCCTGTATTTTGTTTTTGTAAAAACTAATTCGAGCTGCCAAAAACGTCTAGTAATATGTGTATTGATTTGTGAAAAATAAGAAAACCACTAAAAATATATTGGAAACATACACACATATTGCCAGACGTTTGTGACAGCTCGAATTAGTTTTTACAAAAATAAAATAAAAAACACGTAAAAGGTAATGCATTCACCTGGTATTATTGCGCCATGGTTATGTTTTTACCTCCTCCTGTAAAATCACGATTATGCGAGTTAGGGCGTTTCTTCATGATACCAGCGATACGCAGTTCCAAGTACGTTATTATAGTTAGTGTGTAATAGTTTGTTTTACCTTTTCAGTTAAAAAAATATCTTTTTGCAAAATAAAGGCAATTATTATATATATAATTTTAATTCAATTTATTAAAAAAAAAAACAATCAACAAAACATAACAATATTTCTTTAAAAAAATGCGTGTAAATATTTACATACAATTATGAAAAACAATATAAAACAAATTTTGTTTTGTTGCTTTTTTTACATATATAAAAGGAATGAATTGAATAAACCAAAAATTTGCCCAGAAAAATATGTTTCTATTAATAATTTTTTGAAAATTATTTCAATAGAAAATTATGAATAATTGTGAGTTAAAGCTTGATTGAAAATTACATTCACTTTGCAGATTAAAGAATACTTAGTTATGCACATTTCATAAAGACTGTAATGGCGTGACGTTTAACATTAACTTCAAGTCAATATACAACGAGTATTATTGACCGATACAAGTACTTTTTTACCGATACCCACTTGGTACTCGGTGGTAAAGTATCGATGCTAAAAGTACTTGGTATCGAGAGGAAAGTATCGAATATGTACTTGTATTTACCCGTATCATTTCATCCAGCTTGGATGTTATTGTTTTTCAGTAATGTATGTACTCTATGATTTAAATAATTTGTTAATTTTAGATTTGTGAAATTTTCTTGAATATTTCTAAATTAATAAATTCAATTAAATAAATTAAATAATAGCTAACATAAGATTAAATATGCTACTAGCCTTATTAAAATTTAATGATGTTGAAATTTTTACATAGACTAATTCAAACAGGGAATAACCGTGTGCTGTTGAAGGTTGTGTTGTAAATACACAAAAAATTTCAATCAGAATCATTTGAAACAAAATCTTCCATAATTACTTTTGCAACTTTTTGTTATTGGTGTTGCTAATAAATTTTATTAAAAAATATGTAACACGTCTTGCTTGTTCCTGTGTTCTTTCTTATCTGCTTCTTAGTAATGGCCAATGTACTTAAAAATTTACATTTTATACGCCGTCTTGACGAGACATTGATTTGTTCAACCATTGAACAATTTCATGTGCGTAAATTAAAATGGCTTGTGTAGACAATAGTTGTCGATGTCATGTTCTTGTTCAAACAGCGTGGTTAGAACATTTGTTTGCACGACGTTGTCTGGCATCAAATGTCATTTTCATTTTGACAGTTTGATTTTTATTTCAGGATCATTGCATTGTATGTCGTTTAAAATTTAATTTAATTAAACAAAAAAAAATTATAATATTGAAAAGTTGTAGGACATTTTGGATAATTTTTTATTTAATCATTGCTGCAAAAATACAATATATGCATATACATATATATATATATATATATATATATATATATATATATATATATATATATATATATATATATATATATATATATATATATATATATATATATATATATATATATATATATATATATATATATATATAATATGTGTATCTTCCATTAAAAAGTATATTGAAAAGCTTGAGGCTACTTTCTCTACATTGGATAAGGAAACGTGTTTGGAATAGTTTTGGTAGCTTAGTCCATGTTGTCGAAAGCATCTTCAATAATATTTTTTTAAATAATCTGTTATGTAATGGAAATCTATTAATTACAAAACGATTAATTTCGGAATCAATTAATCAATCAATTTTCATTAATGTTATCTGTTTGATCCTTTTTAAAATGCATGCCAAAAGATGTATATAAAATAATAAGCCCAATGTAAGCATAGCACATACTCCTTTGTTTTTAAAATCGATTTCCATAACATATCTAATTTTTTTATAAAAGTGCATAACACAACAAATACGATTATTTCTTTTTCGTTCGTTTCGTAGTTTATAATTTATTCGTAATCATAACAGTGCATTTTATTAAGTTTTTCATTTCTGCTGAAAATTCTTTTTAAATTGAGGCAATATTTTATTTTAATGTATAATTTAATTAAGCTATACACAATGGATTAGGGAGTTGCTGACATTTTTAAAATTAAAGAATTATACCGCCCATTTCCTCGCCATTAGGAATATGGAAGTAAAGAATATAAAAGAATTGACCTGAAAAAAAAACGCATGGAAGGAAATAGGAAAGGAAATGAGTAAGAGCGGGGAGGAGTAAAAAAAATTGAGCAATAAGTCTTCAGGATCTGTGGTTTTATTTCAAGAAATATTAAGTAATTTGCCGAAGGTACGTTTAACTTATGCTTCTTATTAATTCATGATTTAATTGTTTTTTTTTTAATAAAGGAATATTGTGATACAGTAGAAATCAGCCCCGAACTGTTTGATGAGCTAACCCAAGACTGCAGTCAAGACATTAATTTCTCAAGTTTCTCTTCAACTTCAACACCAGAATCCACAAAGCAAATCAAAGGGGCAAAACGTGCAAAAACGGAAAAAATAACAAATGCAATGAAGTGCTTGACACTATTCTTTTAAAAGTAAAACAAAAGGCCGATAACCAAGAGACAATTTACCGTGCCTTCGCAATATCTTTGCAACTAGCACAGTTGCCAATAGTTGTCGCCACAAAAACAAAAATGGCTTAAATGCAGAAACTTTTGGCAGACGCAATTGAAAAAAATTCAAGAAAAAATATTTTTGAATATGCTATGATGGACGCTTAATACTTTTGAATGTTAAAAATTTTATTTGATTTCAAAAGCCTTTTTGTAATAATTTCTTTAAAACTGTTGATTTTTTTCTTGCCGCTGATATTAACACTCATTAATGCTGATGTTAAAAATGTTATTTGATCTTAAAAATCATACTTTTAAATATGTACATATGTAAGCTTACACAACTACTCAGCAACAAATTAGACATTACCTTAAAAGTACTTACTTTTGTGATTGCCAAATTTTGTTACTCGCTTACAAAACACATGACATAAGTTCGCAAGTAAAGGAAATAGTAATTGAACTAGTTCTTTAAGATAAAAAAAAGTACCTTAATATTCAACCAATGATTAGTATTATTTCCTGCAATCAGTAATTGATTATTAAAGTCTCATGCCTTGTTAAAATCCTTAGGTTGGTAATCCAATTGGAAAGTCCTTCCACCGAAAATGCTTAATTCCACACTCGATTACCTTTTTTATATTTTTTTTTGGGTAAAAACAGTCATTCACCTAAAATAATTTGTATATCAAAATAAATATAGTGTAAAATAAGCAAAAAGGTAAACTGATAAAAACCTCTGAGTAATTAACATCAATTAAGCAAAACCATAAGAAACAAAACTGTAACACTTTTTTTAATTAATGTTAAATAAACAAAAGAATATGAAGTAAATTGTAAATTTATTATTTCACAATAATAAGCAAAAAAGTAAAAAACAAAATTGTTCTTTATATAATTAGTGCTATAATTAATATTTTTTTTTGATTGTTAATATATAATAAGCAAATAAGTATAAGACGGAATATGAAACAAAGAAACCACTCTTGCTAAATGTAATTGACACGAAACACGTGCTGATTAACTTGTTAATGTATTTATCCTTTTCTTTAAAACTCTTGATTACAAAAATTAAATAAAAGATTTTTTTAACTAAAATGTGGAGTTATGCTTTTATTTATTTGTTTACTCTTAAGACTATTTAAGATAAAAATACGTTTAGCGAAAGCCTCTCATTGGAGTCAAAATATATGCTGTTGTCAGTATTTTTTAAATAATTAATGATATATATCTTAATGTTGTTTTTAAATTCGGAAATTTATTGGATATAAATTGATGTATAAATTCGCTTGACTTCATTTGAAAAAATATCTCTTTTTATAAGAATTTTGTTGGTCCTGAAAAGGGCCGATTATTTTTTGTATGTGAAAAAGACGTGGTTTTAATATAATTCCACTGATGTTTACTTCATCGCAACCGTAACCGGATTCGCAACTTGTTTTTTTTTTAATTTTTTCCCATTGGAAGAGGACATTACCGCCAGTTATCACTAATTTGATACATGAATAGAACTGTTACATTCCGCTGCTCTGGTAGATTAGCAAATTTTTCGGGAAGCGCTGGTGTATATAGCTCGTTTTCATAACTCAAGCATTCAGAAATATTGTCTGGTTTAGTTAAATAGTTATGTAATATACAACATGCGTTCATTATCAAGTCAAAAGTTTTCATTTATATTCTTGAATTTTTTATTATTGCGAAACACGAAACAACGCCGATTACAAACAGAAAATTTTGAAAAAACATAACAAGAACATCGACACGCATTCTCCACATAGAAAAACAAGAACAAGTCAATAGCTCGTCAAGACGTAGTCTTACTGCTGGCAGCAGTTCTTACATGGTTGTTTAACAACTTTATATTCTACAAGTACGTGTAATAACTAAATATATTAAATTCGTTACATACAACAAAAAAAAAATAGTCTTCACAATAACTCGGCCATCCTGACTTTTGATTGCCCTCAGTCAAATTATTTATCTATCATTTTCGTATTCGTGAAGCTTCTATTATTCCATCTTATGGTAGCCGAGTATTCTGACTTTGTATGCTACATAAGGACTTTAGAAAATTTCGTTTAACTTCTTATTTTTGCCAGTAGTTGTGTCGAACGAACAACAACATAATCTTCTGCGTTATAAGATTTTGAGGGTTTGATCCTAGACAAAAAATATAAAATATTTTAAGTTCGTCTCCTGCGACCTATTAAAAACATTCGACGCCTCGGTTTGAATTTTTTTAGGTTACGACTAACCCTAGAAGAATATTTTTTCTCGGGTATTCTGACAAAAAGTCTATAGTTGTAACACGCTGTTTCAAGCCAAATTAAAATTTTCTACGAGATTACTTTATAGAACAAAGAATTATATTTTTCATAGCGTAAGCATTTCTGACCAATTAGCGTGATTTAAAGGACTAATGAGCTTACTTAGCGTCACTTTGAGTACTTTATGTACCTTTTCAACTTGTCCGATTGCTGTTCAGATGCTGCAATACGAATATGGACCACACTATTAGCCAAAAGATATGAAATAAATTCAAAACAAGTAAGACAGGTACCCCGATCACTTGTAATACGCCTCGGTCTTGAGTAATTTACGAAAAAGTTTGTCCAGGCAAGCTAAAGGGTCATCCAAATGTGACGCCTAGATGTCAGCAATATATAATTTTTACACGTGACATCTTTTTAAATGACATAAGCCATTTTGTTTTATTAGAAGGTAGTACAGTTTTAACCATGGACAGGTAGACATTGCAACAACGCGTTTACATCATTCAAAGTTATTATGAAAATAGGCGTTCTTATTTTATTTGCTGACGAAGCTCATTTCAGAATAGATGGATTCGTCAATAAGCAAAATTGTCGTATCTGGGGTGATGAAAATCCTCGTGTTATTCATGAAAAATATCTACAGCCACAAAAAGTTACTGTTTGGTGTGCATTTTGGGCAAATGGAATCATTGGGCCATTTTTCTTCGAAAATGATGCTGGAAATGCTGTTACTGTGAATGCTGAGCGATACCAATCAATGTTGAGAGACTTTTTATGGACACAGTTGAATGATATTGATGTTTCTGACGTCTATTCCCAGCAGGACGGTGCTACATGTCACACAACTCGAGAAAACATTACGCTTTTGCGATCAAAATTTCCTCAACGTGTAATTTCACGAAATGTAGATTTCAATTGGCCTCCAAGGTCATGTGATCTAACACCATTAGATTTTTTTTGTGGGGTTTTTTGAAAAGTCGAGTGTATGCTAACAACCCACAAACAATTAATGATCTAAAGAACAACATTCAAGTTGCAATTCGTGAAATAACACCAGCAATATGTCGGAAAGTCGATGAAAATTTCGATATTCGGCCTGATGTCTGCAGACGCAGTCATGGTGAACATTTGAATGATATTCTATTCCACTTATAATTGTAATGGATCATACTTTTAATAAAAAAAAACAGCTTGAAAAATTGCAAATAGTTTGCGTTTTATTTCAAAGAAACATGTAGGCGCGTTTTTTGGATGACCCTTTATTACTTCCTTCGTGCTGGTCGACATTACCACGAATAGCTCAAAAAAAATTGTCAAAACGCTGGTCACAAATAAAATGTGCCCACGTTGAGAATTTATGGACGAAAATGATCAATATGTATCGTATCAAATCTTAGGAATGTTGTTCAAATTTTAATCAATAATTTGAGCACATTATACACCGTTGGCAGCTTTTTATAAGCTTCTCAACTTTCTGTTTTATATTTCTTAGCCAGTAGTTTTTCCTGACCTGGTCGTTTGTCTCTTCAATGTCCAAATGGCAAATTCGCACATGTACTAATTTTATAACATTCTCCTGTAATTTGAGGAACAATAATAAATTACTTCTGTCATCCTCTCGAAATACTATGCCATCTATTTACCTGAAATTATTTACCTCTTCGCTTTCAAGGCGTATTTTCATTGCTGTAATTTCTCCATCCCTGTTCTGAGTAATTTGAATTATGAAGTCGAGCTCTCGCTCGTCGAATATAACAATGGGCCCACGCGGTAAAACATTCGGTATATCTTACTCATGGCATCTAATAAGTACATCTGCATTTTCCATTGTCACACCTGCTCAAAAAAAAACTTCTATAGTCATAATGCTGCATCGGTAGAGTCCAGCTGACAGTCTTTGGAATAATATATGTTATTTTCTCATACATTTTATTTTTTTGTATGAGTTTTGTATATCATAGCGTCGTATAGCAAGAGCTGGCTGGCTTGTATAAATGAATATAAACATATACATACATTTTCGTAGTTGTATACAATTTTGTTCGTTCGTTTTATTTATTTATTTTTTTGTTTGTTTTTAAAATAAAAATTAAATAATAAAAACGAAAATTCTAAATAGAGGGTAATTTCTAACCCAAGGCATTATTAGGGTTAATTATTTAAAACATATAACTACCTGCACTTAAGATATGAATCAAAAAGTAGTGTAGTCATCCCTTAATATTATCAATTTATTATAATATTTCAATCCTATTTCTTGCTATAGTTGAGGTAGATGAGTCAAGAGTAAAAATGAAATAAAGAAGAGTATTATAAACCCAAGAACGTGCCTAATCTTTTTTTCCGTGATTTTTACAGTAGTATATGTTTAGTAATTTTAATTGTTAAATTAGAAAAAATTTGTATTTGATATGACTTTTATGAGAACAAATTATGAAAATGATTTTTCACCTCTGTGTGGCGCGTCTTAAAATTGCTCGATTTGCCTCAAATTATAACCATTAAGTATTTAAATCAAGCGTAAAGAAATATGGGCGCGCAGTACTTTAAATCTGACATTTTGCATAATAGTTGTACCTTTATATACGTATATATATGCAGGTAACAATATATTTTTAGCTTCTGCTTCTACTTCAGCGCACGAAGCCTTCTTTGGAATAAATTGTAAAAAAAGGTTAACAATATGAATGCATATACTTACGTATTTAAAGCTTTTTTTTAATAAAACGTGTTCGAAAACACAATTTCTTGATATTTTTACTTCAAAATTAATTATATAATTTATAATCCATGTTTATACTATATTCAAGTAATCAACCATAGTTGCCTACAAATTACGTGAACTTATTTAATATTTCACCTTCTCTTATGTAAACTGGTGAGTGCTTTCAAAAACAGTATTCCCTTAATTGAAGTTTTCTGCAATTATTTTTTGTTGTTGTTCTAATACTTTCGTAACACACTCTTCGAGTCACACTTGACCAGATCCTAAGTCAGTGATCGCATTCACTTTTAATTATAAAACTATTAAATCGATAATACTCCACTGAGCAACATCACCTGTGCTTTGCTTTTGATATTCGAACAACTGTTGGATGTCAAACATTTCATATTAGCTCCGCTTCCGTACTTTTTTGGAAGGTTCTGTAAAATGAGAGAAAACATAAATTATTCTCATAAAAAAATGCCCAAAAGTAGGGGAAAAAATTTCATAAAAGATATTTTCGTCCATTTCATTTCAATCAGCTAAATTTTTGCAGTTTACACAATCTACAGAAAGAAAAAATCCGGGCTATTTCGTACCGAAAGAAAAAGAATTGTCTTCTCTCAAAAGATCTCTCTTTAACCCAAACTTTTAATACAAGAACAATTTTCGGTGACATTGAGTACGGGAAACCACCTATTACTTCGTTTATTCGATTGATAAATGCTTAGCTTATTGAGTTCTTTTTACCTATTCGTGATTACTATACAAAAATTACATGACGGTAACTTCACTCGAATAAAAACTGCTGCCCTACCTTAACGCGATACGTTCAGAATGAAAATGGGTATGTCGGCATGTTGGTAGCAGGTGTATGTTTAGTTGTGTATCTTTACTTCACTTATCGTTCTCTACTAATTTGTTTCTGTTTCGTGGTCAAGAAGAACATTTCGTTTCACTTTCTTGGTGAAAATTATTATAAATTCTTTTTATGACTTTAGCTAAGCATCTTCGCAACAATATGTTATATCATTTGCATTAAAGAAAATTGAAGGCTTGATAATCAATGCGTACTTTTGTCAATATTAAATAAGTTAAATAATAATCTTGTAAATTAATATTTTTATTTTAATTTTATTTACATTTTGTTTGTTTATCTATTTACTAAAACATACATTTTTGTTGGCTGTGTTTATCTGTTATAAAATAAATTTATGGAGTTTAACTCTTGTCCCTTATCACAGCACATGGAATTTTCAAACACGCATTTGTTTTAGTTTGACACAATGTAAGAAAGCTATTGATAGTTGAAGCCAACAACAAACAAAAGCTTCAAAAATAAAATACAATTAGAAATAAAAAATGAGGATCTACAGAGTTATGTGTAATAGACCAAGTATTAAATTTAGAAAGACTCTAACGTATTATATAGTTTTTATGAAAAAAGTGTGAGACACAGCTTGGTATAGGAAGTTTTCGTTCACTTCAACAGGGATGCGATGGCGGTAGTAAATATTTAACTTATTGCTAAGTTTTTTTTACTCTTAATCGTGAAAAACCATTGAAAGTTTATTTATTCATTTATTCTACTATCATAAATCCATCTTCGACGCGTCTTTGTATACAAACTAAATTATTGTAAAAAAAAAAAAAAACTTTTGATTTATTTGGGATTAAGGTGAAAAATTAAGGTGGCAAATATCAATTATTTCAACATGAAGACTTTTTAAAAACCAATTTTTTATGACAATAATCGAAAGTTAAATTTTTAATGATTTCAGAACCCTCGTCATAAACAGGTTGCATTAGCGAAGCTGCACCAAACATTTTGAATGACTTGAATGCCAGTAAAAATATATGTACATGTTAATACAAATATAGTATGGCTTGTCAACACTACACGCTTGGATAGGACATTTTCAACGCATTTTCTGAGCACTAGTAAATTCATAGGAATTTTTATAAACAAAAAACCTAAGAAGCTTATTTTTAATATTGATTGTCAGTTTTAGAAGTGCCTCTTGGTTACTCATTTTCCAAGTATAATTGTTTTTTACGCAACTTTTTATACGCGCGTACAAATTTTTATCTTCCGTAATGTAAATTCATAAAAATTTAGAACAAATAGTTTTGTACGTGAGAGTGATATTAAGGTGAATCTTTTTTAATATTTGTTGTTAATCTCTAAAATTTCAAAAAATTCTTCTTGATATGCACAAAAATTTTTATAAATCAAGCAATTCAAATAGAATTTGCTGCGCACTTGAGTTGATAAACTATAATCAAATGGCAAAAACCCTGCAACATTAAGATTAAGGAAATCCGGCAATTCCCAAATTGAAATTTTTACCCATTTGCGTATTAAATCTACATATGGCCTTGGGCTTGTGAACTACTTTCAGCAACAGTTCGGAGTTTATACAGCTTTGTCACAGATGTCATTTTTTTCTGACCCCATATAGTTAGCTTGATTCAAAATAAATAGTTTTTAATATTCCTTAAGAAAATTTTTTTATGAAAAATATAAAAATTAAATCTTGTAGCTTTTTAATCAGAAAAGATATATTATTCAAATGTTTCCAAAGTATTTTAAATTTGGCTCGCTTTGTACGATAAAAAAAAATCAAAAAAATTTGTTGAAAATTTCACCCAATGCTGGATCAGAGTACCTATAAAAAGATCAAAATTTTGGTTTTAAGATGTTTATAACTCGATCATTTTAAGACAAGCATCATTTTGTAGGTATTAAGTAGACCTTTTAGACCATTTATATTTTAAAAATTTAGAAAAAACTTGAAGAAATTACAGGCATTGGAAAAGTTTGAAGGTTTCTGGTACCCAGCTTTGAGACCGCACAGCGCTTAAATCTTTACAAATGGCTCAGATATTTCAAAATATTTTGGTACTGCCCCACTGCGCAATGGTAGAATTTATGCAGCTGCTCCTTTTCTCTTCTAATCCTCTTATTTCCACGCTCTCTAAAAGACCTTCTTGATGCTACCAAACAATATAAAAATAAGTCAGGGTATTCTTAGTTTGCTTTTAAATCACATAGTTTAGTTATTTACGAATTTCTTATACGGAAATATGTATTAGACTTTAATGTCGCTAGATTGGGTACTTCTCCTTTGAAATTGTGCGACTTTCATTATAGTCTTGACTTTTGTCTAAGGTCATCCCAATTAAATTGAAATTTTGGTGACAACAAATGTTAAAAAAAACACATCCTACAACATATACTGTTCGAAAGCAAAATACACATATTTTTTTACATATCAATTATGTGTGTTTTTAATTTTTGTGTGTTGCCGAACAACCATTATGATTGTGTAATTTTTTTTTAATATTTGATTGTTACACGAACACGTGTTTGGAAAAACGAACAAGTGTCGTATACTAGAAAAACGTACATCTATGAATATAATAAAACTGTAACGGGGTTATTTCTGTACATGAAATATTTTTGGAAAATTATGTTGGTTTACGCAGTAATCGATCTGGAATACAAGATACCTATTTTGAGAATTTGTTTCTGTCTGTCTGTGTTCACATCACGTAAAAATAGCTAGAGAGTGTGTTTTTTTTTGGATTTTTAAAATTGTGTTTGTGTTTTCTAAGTTCTCCATAGCATCAAGATGCCGACGTAAGTGTAGGATACAGTATATGCTAAGCACTGCTACCGATTTATAAAAAGTCTATCTCTTTTTATATTAGGAATTATTCTAATTTTTTTTAAATAATTTTATATTGCATATATGTATATAACAAATTTATAGCTATTCAGCATAATTTTATTCAACCAATTTTTACACCGATTGTTCATAGAGTTAATGATACTCAAACTCAAAAAGTGTGGCGTTAATAAAAAAATTATGATCATGTTTCAATGTATTTAAAATAATATAAAAATAAAAATGCTTATTCGCATCTTATGCAAAGTAAATTAAATGATGCCAAGTTTATGGCTAAATGAAATTGTCAGGCATGTTCTGAGACTCGCACGTTTTTGAAATCGCATTTGACTTCAAAAACGACAACTTTTGTTTTACATGTTCTGAAACTCACGCGTTTTGTTTGCGATTTGCTTTTTTTCAAAGAAAATGAAAAAAAAAAATGGCAGCAGCCTTCTTGCTTAGTTTAATTTCTTCAAATAAACATTAAATTAAAAAAAGAAGAAATTAAAAAACGGATGCTTAGAGATAATTTAAATCTATTGGATATTCCAATCCAATTATTATTTATTAATTTAAAAATTTTATACAAAGCAAGAAATAGTTTGGCGACAAATGAAATTTCTATTAGTGATGTTGCATTTAGCACATTTGAAGAAAAAGATTACTCAGGTCGTGAGTAATCAGTACTTAAAAATTATTTTTGCTTATTTTGTTAGTTATAACATACACGTTAAAAACGCAGATCGTCCTAAAAATAATTGAGATATATTTATTAACGTACATTAACACTTAAATCGCCCATTTAATAAGCACCGAATATTTGTTTAAGATTTTAAAATGTGCATAACCGCATTTTTATTTGACTACCTAATAAACATTTAACCGCACTGATACTAATATATTTTCGAACATCAATAAGAACAGCTGTTTTTATGAAATCGCAAGTACTCAAAAAAAAAAAAACAAACACAAACAATTGATAAAACAAAGGGCATATTTTAAATTTATTATTTAACACTTTAATTGTGTAAAAATAAATATAAATTATGATAAAAATAAAGGAAAACATATTAGTTTTTATTTGTGTATAGTTTTATTGTTGTTTTAAAGCTTATTTTAAGTGAAATTTATAACTTCACTTCAGTCTGTGCTTTAGATTTCAAGTCGCCAAATTTTTTGCGATTGTGAACTACAGAACACCTTTCGTGCCAATTTAACTCACATCGCAAGTTTTAGGCGATTTGCGATTGTCAGAACATGCCTGTATATTGTTATTAGTGTATATAATATAAAAAAGACTTTAACAGTGTGTCCTAAAAATAACAAAGTAAAAATAAGAAATGTGTTTATAATTATATTCACTACACCATCACCCTTTTAGATTTGCATATATTTAAAATTAGTGGATTAAAATACATTTTTACTTTATGTATTTTTTAACATGTTTTTATGTAAAGTTTTTAATTTTGATTTTTCTATTTCTATTACTACTTTTAAGTAATTTATGTATATCTATTACCTTATATGGATTCTGATATTTTCTTCTATTTTCTACTTTAACTATAACTAAATCTCCTTTTTTAATATCTATGCAATTTTGGTTTTTTTTTTATTGATTCTAACTTTCGTTTCTTATTTTTATCTGCTAAAATTAACTCACGTGCTTTTTGTAGTAAATATCGTAATAGGTTTTTTACACTTGCATACATCTACGAGAAACGTGTGAAAGATGAAAATGAAAAAAGTAGTTTACATTTGCAACATCTTTCATCTTTGGCAAAAATGTTGTTACGCGTATATTAAGAAATTAAGGAAATTAATAAAATAAATCTAAAATCCAATTATATTAATTATAATTTTAATAATTTTATGATAAATAAATAAATAATTGGGTTAATTATTGCTATTGAAGACAAAAACCGTTGTTATTGCATTATGCCGAAGTTATGCTGAGAAGGACGAAGAAATTTAAAAGTAAGGGCTACAATATTCAAATGGAATAAACAACGCGCATGGCTATATTTCTTTTTCGTCTCAAAATATATATTAATTTTTTTTGAATAATTCAAAAGTTATATTTGTGTGCCCCGTAGTTATACTTTGTGACATTTAGATATTGAGTGGAACAAAATGAGATAGGAACATCTTGTAAAGATGTTGAATTTTAGCCCTGTGTATTTCTTATGGGGAAGATGTTAAATCTTGGCAAATTGATGTGAGCAAGTGTAAAAAGGCTATAATCTAGCTTTTAATTCGTTTTGCGTAATTGTCAATTTGCAGTTTGGTAGTCGTGGAAGTTTTCCTAAAATTAGTTCAAATGGTGAGTAGTCAGTGTTGATATTAAGCGTTGTGTTAAAAATAAACTTAAAGTATTGTATCCATTCGTACCTGTTTTCGTGTTCTACAAACTATAAGAGATATCCGTTTAATACACGATGGTTTCGTTTTACTGTTCCTACAGTTTCATGACGGTTAGGTGTAGAAAACTTTTGTTCTATTTTAAATAATGCGCAAATCTCTTTCATTAGTTCGTTGTAAATTTCTGTGCCACTGTCTTTAAAATATTAAAAACCATACTTCAGGATGATATGTTCTACTATAGCTTTGGCAACTGACTTTGCATCTTTGTATTGTATAGGACAGGCAACTATGTACTTTGTTAACTCACATTGTGCGGTTACGATATATCGAAAGTTTTAGATGGTCGACTACAACGGTGGCAAAACTTTTTGATGCTGTATCGGTTATGGTCAGATGTTCATTTGTACGTTTAATGTGTTTTTTTTTTCTGAAAAAAAGAACAATTTCCAGTGTCTTCTGATTCCGAAGTGTCCACTGTGTGGTAATTCATGAAATTCTTTAAATTATCTATATTGTTTTATATTGTATTATTTATTTTAAATCTGTTTGTAAAGTGTTTGTCTTATCCTGTTTTGTACTTTCTGGTCTAAACTTGTTCATAAAACAAATTGAAAGAAACTAGTTTTCTTTGCTTCCTCTTGTATCAATTCTAGGTTCGCAATAAACTAATTGAGTTTCTTTTCTGCCCATGTGTGTAGGAATTAATTTATAGTGAAGATAGTTCCGTGGCGTTCATTTTGGTTTCTGTAGTATTTAAGGTTCCTGTTGAGGTTGAATCTTCTGGCATTATTGGTAATTTCTTTTTTTAATATGTTTTTTCAAGCAAAGAAGGTGGGATGTCTATTTCTGTACCTTTTCTTGTGACTCTAAATAATTTTCCCTAACGTCTAACAAAATTGCTTCAGCCGCGCTTTTATGAGCGACTGTATGGCGGTTATATTGAACGTCTTACACTGCTCTAATTTCTTCGAAAATATGCAACATATTTTGTATATGTTTGCCTATAGTATCTTTCCTGGTTGGTTTATCTGTGCTTAGACACTTATTTGATTTATCAAAATTTTCTTGTATTAATCTATAGTTGGCTTCGGTCCTGAAGTGGTAGTTGTTGTTTCTAAAGTTTACTCCTCTGTTAGGAGTTGTGTCCATTTTTGTTAAAAATTTTGTCAATCTCTTCTGAAGTTGTCATTGGATCGATAAAAAAATTAAAAAATTTGGCAGGATCGCCATGTGGTTGTTCTGGATTTTTAAGATTAGTCTTTGTGTTCTCTTAGCATTTCTGAACATTCTCTCCAGCATGAAAATGCCGATTTGAGTGTAGGTACAGTATTTGCTAAGAACTGCTACCAATTTATAAAAAGTCTTTATTTAATAAAATTATACTGCTTATAAAAATTAAAATAAAACAAATAGTTTTTAAAATTTATGTAGCACTATGGGCTTACTGTGTTTTATTTATTAAATAGAATTTTTATTAGCAGCACTATGTGCTTATTGAAAGTCTAGAATTCAATTGTTACTTAGTTTTACAATCTTAATATTTTATAGCACAGCCTGAGAACCATATGTGCCGGCTCAGCTTATTAAGGTTTGCGCGTGTAGCGGAATTTGACACTTTTTATTAAGCAATGCAAAAGTAAAAAAATAAAATGAACAGAATTATAAAAATATGCAGACGCTGTGGTCAGCAATATTTTAGTTATTTTATTGAGAAGTGTATGTTGTGTTAACTCCTCCCTGCGAAATACCAAGCGTCCTCGATTGGTTTAAAAATATGGTATGTCGTTTAGACTTTTGTTCTTTGAAATTTTTTTAACCATTATTTTTATCGGTTCGATATTTTGAACTACGATTTCTGTTGTTTTGCGTTTTCTGCAGTTTACAATAATGATAGTAATTATTAAGAAGGCTAGAAGCCCAAAATATGCAAACGAACTTGTTTTGACTAGTAATTTAAGGGATTTAATCTTTTTTGTATTTTCAACGTTGAGTTCTTTCATAAGTCCTAATGAGAGAACCTTTTCGAATTCGGAACTAGAGTTAGAGTTTTTTACTAATGCTGGCAATGGTCTCAAGCTAAGTGTTTCAAATGTATTATAATATAAGTTATTTATTTTTACAGATTCATTAAAAAATTTTATTAAATAAGAACCATTTAAATTCTGTGTAGTATTTTTTATAACAATGTCTCCTTTAAAATCGTTTAATAAAATCAATCCATTACTTATTTCTTCTAAATTATTCACATATTGTGTGTTAGTAACAGTAAAATCATAAGGCTTATTTTCTAATAGGTTTTTTTAAGCAGTTTTCGTTTCTTAAATCACCAACTTGATCTTGCTTACAAAGTTTGATTTCGTTTATAGACTTACAGTTATCTTCTATACCATAATATTTTTCCATACACTTAAATACTCTTTCAAATTTTACTTTTAAAATAGTATTATTTTTACTTAATTAAAATAGAATTACAAATTTCCTTTCCGGTTTTCGGTATTTTTATAATATAAAACAACATATTTTGCTTGAAAGCAATACGTACGTCTGCAAAATTTAGTGATTCTTCCAAAGAATCAAACGGTATATTTTCTTCTACAAAAATCTCGTTTATCTTGTGAACATCTTGATTGGGTATGATGAAACTATTAATAATGTTACTTTTAGTGAGATGAATTGCCCTATTAATATTCTCAACTTCTTCTTTTAAAATATCGATCTTGAACTTATATTGGAGAACAAGTACCGTTTGAAATTCGCTACTAGTTTTTAATGTTTTTATTATTAGGTTGCTAACTTGTGTAATGTTGTTTATTTTTTCTTTGATGAATGGATGAAGTGGATGAGATGAAGGTAAGTTTTTGCCAAAGTCAGCTTTAAGGTCTTCTATAATTGTGGAATAGTCTGTCAAGTTGATGAAATGTAAGATTCTGTATATGCCAGTTTGAATTTTTCCAGTCCCCTCTTTAATAGTTACGATTTCAGATTGCGAATAGTCTAGTACTTCAACTGATCCGGAGCAGAGAGGAAATCTCAGTGCCAGTAGAGATCTGAAAATGTGAATTGGTTATTTTCTTATACGGTCTTTGTGGACTATTCTGCCTGATTCTGTAATAACAACAGAGTTTTTAGTTTCTTTAACTACCTCCTCTTTGTATCTTTTTGAAAGTTTTGTCCCTAATCTTTTGTTCTGTCTAACGAAAATTTTTTCTCCCACTTTATAATTGGTCACCTCGTCTGTTTTTGTTGTGATATTGCAAGTCTTTGTCTTGTTTTGCTTTTAATCTATGGAATACCTCTTCTCTAATCTTTTGTATGTTATTAGGTTCAGCTGAAGTTGGTCTGCCAAAAAATACGTCCACAGGTTTTTTGCCTGTTACGGAATGATTTGAATGATTGTACTCGTTTACCGACCATTGTAATAATTTATCAAAATCCTTCTCTGGGTATTCATGCTTTAGGCATCTCATTATATCTGATAGGGTTGCATGAAATCTTTCTATTTGGTCATTCACTTCGCTTTTATAAGGTGGTGCAGTGTACGTTGTGAGATTGAACTCACTTTCTAACATAAATTTTATTGGTTGCGAACTGAACGTCTTTTCGTTATCAAAAACTATGGCCTTCGGAACACCAAAATAAAATATAATTTCTCTCAGAGGTTTTTTTATATCACTTATACTTTTACCGTCTATCTTCCTTACTACAGCCAACTTAGAAAATTTGTCAATTGAGGTAAGTACTTTGTATCTGTCTGTTGAAAAGATATGAATATGAATAATATGTCCTGGATACTCCGGTAAAGGTGTAGCTCCCAGTTTTGGATTATTTGGATTTCGGTCATACTTATTTTCCTTACAGATTTTGCATAATTTTGTAATTTGTCTGATTTTTGTTGACATTGCGGGAAAGTAAAATTTTTCTAGTTTCTGGAGTCTATCTTCTTTGTCGTTTCTATGTGCTCGGTTATGTTCTTCGATCACAATTTTTTCCTGTTCTTCTGGGTTAATAATGTCTTCTACTATTTGTTGCGTGAAACGAATTTTATAATTAGCGAAATAAGTTGGATAAATTTTTTGAATTTTTAGCATTATGGGCTCTGTAGGTTTGATACCATTTATTACTGAGGGGTTTAAATATTTTTTCAAAAGCGACCCAATTGTTTATTCAGAGTACGTTTGCTCTGTTATTATATGTCTATGATATGTCGGAAATATTATCTGAAATTTATATGAGCTCTGTCGGTCTTCTGATATGCAAATCTGGTTTTTAAAAACATTGACTGGTGTTTCCACTGATGGTATTTATTTTTCGGACGAGTTGTCACTACTGTGAGCTGTAACGGAGTTTTTATTTGAAACTGGTGGTCTCGAAAGGAAATCTGCTACAACGTTTGTACTGCTAGGCTTGTAGATTAGTTCATGGTTATATTCTTCCAATTGAGCCTTCCATCTCTTCTTCTTAGCATTTGTGTTTTTATTACTAAGAGCAAAAGTTAATGGTTGGTGATCAGTATAAATTTTAACCTTTTTCGATCCGTAAAGGAAACATTTGAGGGACTGTAATGCTCAAATTATTGCGAGCATCTCCTTCTCGTTTGCTGCAAAATTTTCTTCTGCTCTGCTTAAAGTTCTAGAAAGGAAACTTATTGGTCCCTCATCCTGCGAGAGCACTGCTCCTAACGCATAGTTAGATGCATCAGTAGTAAGTTCGAAAGATTTATCAAAATTAGGATAATGCAGCATGATTAATTGATTAAATGATTCTAACTGTTGTGCTGTTAAATTTATTCTGGTTTCTTAGATAAACTCTTTGGGATTCTTCCTATTTCTCCTCTAAGTATTTCAGTAAGTGGCTTCGCGATTCGCGCGTATGTTTTTATAAATCTACGGTAGTGTCCGGTCATTCCCAAAAATGAACGCAACTCGTGAATATTTCTTGGTTGTGGGAAATTTATTATTGCTCCTACCTTTTTTGGTGTAGTGCGAATACCATTTCGACCGATTATAAATCCAAGAAATTCAGTCTCTTCTTTTATAAATTCACTTTTATCAATTTGCACCTTGAGGTTAGAACGTTCAAGTGTATCAAAGATAATCTTCAGATTATCGAAATGTTCTTCTTTAGTTTTACTAAAGATAATTATATCATCGATATAAATGTAGCAACGGACGCCGATGTGTTCTCTTAACACATCATCTAGCGTACGCTGGAAAATAGCAGGTGCATTTCTTAACCCGAACGGGAGTCGCGTGAACTCAAACTTTCCATTTGCAATGGAGAATGCGGTTTTTTCAATATCAGTCTCGTTAAGAGCAATCTGATGGAAACCACTTTTAAGATCAATTGTAGAAAAATATTTATTTGACCCCAAGTTAGCTAAAATTGTGGTTATGTCCGGGATAGGATATTTATCTGGTATGGTATCTTCATTTAATTTGCGATAGTCAATTACCATACGAAACTTTTTTAAACCCGAGGCATCTTCCTTTTTTGGTACTATCCATACCGGAGAATTATAGGGAGACTTCGATGGGCGAATAATGCCATCATTTAGCAACTCAACAATTTGTTTATCTATTTCCTTCTTAAGAGGCAGCTTTGACGTTTGTGACATAAGTTAATTTTTTGTCCGGTTCGGAAAATAAGGTTGGATAAGAGTTACAGATTTGTTTTTAAATTCTACTATCATCAGGACTTAGATGGTCAAGTCTTAATTAAATTTGTTGAACAGAATTAATATGCAATTGGTGAATGGGATATCTGTATTTGTTAAGTAATGTGAAGTAGTTTTCATTAGTATAAATAACTACATTTAAATTTTTTAAGGTATCATTACCTATTATGGCATCGAAAGTTGTCAGATTCGGTAAAATATGGAATTTAAGTTTTCCTACTCCCTCAAAAACATCTATATTTGCATGATGGGTTTTTTGTTTTTTTTTTTTTTTTTTTGTTTATTTATTTACAAAATTTAACAAAGTCCAGATTTACACTATGCAATTTGTTGAGGCATTTTTTTCTCAATTCCTTATTTAAGTTGCAGCGATATGCGTTATTTAAAAATAAACATAAGCAAAAATAATATACCCTCAAAATCCCAGTAATACCATATTACTTACTCCTCTTGCTTCACCAACAAGCAAAAATTTCATGCAAGTTTCATGAAAAATTGCCTAGTCTAAATGCGCTAAATCTCTACTATAATAAACCCTAGTATAATATAATACATATTTACATAAATACAAAGTCCCAGAAACGAGCTCTCGAGTATTATAGATATCATGTTCATTTTTGTTTTGCAAAAATAGTAATTCATTTATATATTAGAAATACAAGGCTATATTTTAATTGTAATGAAAAATATTAATAAAAACATTACCTATGTATGGCCAAATTTAAAATAATAAAGTCAAAAAAGATAAAAGAAAAAAGGAGTTTTATATTTTACTATTCCACTAACCACCAAAACTTTTTGGTTTTTGTGCTTTGTGACGTAAGAAAATCTTTATTAGATATACTTTTATCAAACCTGTTTGACAAATTTGATATACTATTGCAATCAATTTCTTCGACATTGGCACGTCTATAATTATGGTAGAAAATTGGAATACCATTATTATCTTGTATCATTTTTAATTTGTCCAAGAACAAAAATGACTCAGGGGGACCAAAGCCATTTTGTAAAGCTTTTGAAATATAATTATGATTTGTGAAATATGGTGCCATTATCAAATTGTTTTCATCAAATGAGTACATCGCAAAATATAATTTCTTGTTAGACTTATTGTAAAATTGTCTATTCTTATAATATTTGACATGTCAAATAATTTTTTATTAGATACATATTTTATGTAGTTACTTTGAGATGATCTAAACAATCCTGTGCAAGCTCTCAAACATTTTCTTTCAAAAAGCCTTATTTTTTCCATATAAGAAGGTGAAATATTAAACCATATAGGAGATCCGTATGTGAGTATTGGTCTAATGAGAGACTGATACATGATTATTTTAACTTTAGGCTTTAAGTATTTTGAATAAAACAATCCTTTATACATAAAAAACGCTTTTTGTGCTTTCCTTATTGTTTCAATGACATGATTATTATAATATAGAAATTTATCTAACTGAATTCCTAAGTATTTCACAATTTGTTTATTTGGTATATTGGTATTATTTAAACTCGATCTTATTCCAAAGAATTTCCAATTTCTTTTAATATTATTGTTACATTTACTAACTGGAAGTCTAAATAAAATTGTTTCATATTTGTTTGCATTTATTTTCATAAACCAATCTACTGAATACTGCTCTACTATATTGAAATACTCTTAAAGTTTTGAATTTATTTTTTCAATTGTGTCATCAGCATGATACATAATTATATCATCTGCAAAATCTATAATATTATCTATATTTGTTATCAAATCTAGAATAAAAATGTTAAACAGGGTAGGAGAGTTAACTGTACCTTGTTGCAGGCCATTGACAATATTAAATGTTTTATTACTTTCGTAGTTTTGGTAATATACCTTAAAAGATTTATTACTTATCATTTTATAAATAAGCAATATCATATTAAAGGGAAATTGAAGTTTTATTAACTTATATATTAACCCCGGAATCCAAATGCTGTCAAAAGCTTTCTCCATGTCTATTAAACATGCTCCTGTGCATAGTTTTTTGTTCCAATTCCAGTTAATATTGGAAGTCAGATAATGTTTTGCATTGACTGTCGAGTGCTTATATTTAAAGCCAAACTGTCTTTCATTTACGATCCCTATTTGTCTACAAAATGTATTTATATTATTATTAATGCATATTTCAAATATTTTGCTGATATTAGGCAATAAACTTATAGCACGTAGATTTCTTGGATCAGACATATCTTTGTCCTTTTTTTGTAGCAGGACTACTTTTGCATTTTTCCATTTTTCGGGAAAATACGAATTATTTAGCATATTGTTAAAGAGACAACAGTACTCCAATATTAAAATTTCGGGTATGTTTTTTAGAGCAATATTTGGAATTCCATCCGTTCCAGACGATAACTTTGCTCTTAACTTAGCAAAGATGAAAATAATTTGGTCTTTAGTTATAAAATATTTATTTGCCTGTAAATCACTCAAGTTATTGGACATTTTTTCCACATTGAAAAGAGTTATGGTAGTGGGGTTATTATTATCGAATTCATTATTAAGTTCTAAGAATCTGTGAAATTTGTCATTTACTTGTAAATGTATCCTAGTATTTCTATCTATTTCCTTATGAGCGTGTACGGCTTCCAGGCAAGCACCCACGACATCTAGCATTTGATCATGCTCCCTTATAATATAATTATTTGAATTATCTTTTTCTAACGAATTTGTATCTATATCTACTTTATCAAGTAAGTGCTTAAGATTTTGTGGAATTTTTATGTTGTCCAGGTTCAATGGTTTAATTTTTTTAAAGTTTTTCTTTATTTTCTCGAACATTTTTTTGGAATCTTTTGGATCTAGTTGTGTAAGTTTGTTTTTTATATTTTTGTTTAAATTGTTAATCAGGTTTTCATTTAAAAGTTTTTTGATTAGTTTTAATTGAAAACGTACTAAGTTTAATGATGTTTCAGATAGTGTACGTTCTAGCCTGTTGTGTTTTTTAATTATTGTTAAAATTTTGCTTTTTTCCTGGTGCAATTTTTGTACTTTTGGGCTTTTTATTTTCGTAAAACCGTCTGTTTTCTTAGCCTTAGGTGTTACTATTTCTATAGTATTTACAATTATATTATTTAACTTATCGATATAATTGTCTATCTCAGAGTTTGAAAGATTTTTGTCTTTTGGAATAAGTGTGTTATTATCTAATTGTTGTTTGATTCTATTTTTGAATTTCTTCCAGTCCGTTCTCTTATAATCATATGTTATATTCTGAGGATCTTCAATGAACGAAAAAAAGTATTGTTCATTATTCATATACGCGCATATTTGTAAAGCTTGGTGATCACTGTCATAGTCTACAGTTTCTATACAATTAAGTGTGTTATTTTTAGTCTCGATGTGTAACCTACAATCAGCAATACACACATCTATATATGAACTTGACCTCGCATATGAAGGTAATTCAGATGCGTAGAATTTACATCTAAAATCTATCTCATTATCAGCTAACCAGTCCTTTAGTTTCTTACCTTTAATATTGTCAATTTTGTTACTCCAATCCCTGTGACGGCTATTTAAATCTCCGGCTAATATGTAATAATTGTTATTGTTATGTAAATCTAAAGAATGGAAAAGATTACTTAATTCTGCACTAAAATTTGTATCATTATTTCCCGAGGGATAATAAGCCGATATAATTATATGGTTTTTATTTTTCGCCATTGGTACACGTATGACACAACTTTCTAAAAACTGAATTGTATTTATTGTATTGTTTGTATATGCAGTGTACTTTATGTTGCTTTCAATCAAAATAGCTGTACCACCGCCTCTTACTGCGCCTGATCTGTCTTTCCTAATCATATTATAGTTAAAAAAATTTAGTTTATGTCTCGAATTGAGTTTAGTTTCATTTAACAGGACAATATCAGGGTTGTGTTTTTCTAGAAATTTTTGAAGATCAAACCTCCTACTTATTGTTATTAATGAATTGACATTGATGTGTATTATTTTAAGATTTTTTAGTAAGAATACATTACTAGCCCTTTTTACACACCAACCATGGAAAAAATAGCATCAATACGTGATGCTTGGATATTTAATTGGTTTTGGAGACTTGCCATTTGCTTGTTTAGATTTATCATCATGTTTTTTAATTCTAACATAAAGGAGTTATTATCATAATTTACATTCATATTATTAGTTTTATTTTCTTTTAAAACATTAGCAAAACTCGTTTCTGGGTTATAAAAAGAATTTACATTGGTAGAGTTATTTCTATTATCCATCAGAGATTTCTGTTTAAGTCTAAGTTTTTGTTGCAGTTGCTTGTATTTCTCACAGCCTCTGTATGAGGCTGGATGACCATATTTGTTGCAAAGGACACAGTAAAGTTTTTCTCTTTCTTCTTCTGCCACATTTGTTAAGCCACATTCACCTCTTTTATGCTCATTATTGCATTTAACACATTTTGAAGGTAAGTAACAGTTTGGCGCACTATGAAAAAAGCCTTGACAATTCCGGCATTGGGGAATCTCTTGTCGTTTCACTTGTTCCCATTTTATTATCCGATAGAAAAGCGTCTTAATATTCCTTAGCTGATTCACGTTACTTTCTGGCGTAATTTGTACCAGGAAGAAAGGTAAATTGTATCCTTTCTTGATGGAATTTTTTGTTGTAAATTGACTAACTTTTACAAATTTTAAGTCTTCAGTTTGGTATTGGCACAGATCATTTAAAATATCTTCTGCTTTTATATTAGAGTCTAAACCCTTTAGCAAATACGTTTTTGTTTTTAAAGCTTTTGGGGTAAATGTAAAAAGATTTGAGTTCGTTTTAACTAAGTACGATTTAACTCTTGAAAAGTCCTCTAAGGAATTCATAAATAAGGTCTTTTTGTTTCTAAATTCTTTTATCTTAAAATCTTTTATATTTAGATCATTTTTTATAAATTCAATTAATTCTTTAGTTTCTATATTTATTATATTAATAGGAGGAATTGTTTTGTTTTTATTTTTTTCGGTATTGATTACTGTATAATTGTTTTCTGTTTCAGAAATATTTTTTTCACTTTTTTTCTGCATTTCAGACATTGCAGCTAGAGCTGAGTTAAGTTGTTGTGATTTTTTCTTGTTGTTTTTAACATGATCTTCAAATTTCTTAAGTTGTTCACGGTCACATACTGTATCATTTTCAATGTCTAGTACACCATAATAGTTGTTTTTGTGATACTATGATATTGGCTGCTCCATGCTTTCGTTTTTTCTTTTTTTCACATTCACGTTGTTGTATTTGTTATTTATATTAATATTATTATCATTATTGATCGATGAGTTTTGAGCATTAAGCTCACTCATTTCATACGTTTTTTACACTTTTTTTAATGTTTTTTCTTCTTTTTTCGCGGTAAATGCAACAAAAAGTTTTATTTTTTGATTTAGGCAAAGAGTTTGAAAATAAGTAATGCACTTTTTGAAAATAGCATTCGACTTTTTATCCGCAATGCGACTGACTCTCATCACGGTCACGCTTCAACTGATTTGCATGATGGGTAATTCTAACCAATCCGCCTACTGAATTTGCTGTAAATGATTTATTTGGAATAGGATTTTTATTATAAATGGGCTTAACATAGTTTTTGTTGGAGCCCGTGTCTAACAGAAATTTTAGTTCATTACCGTTTTTCATGTTAAATCGAAAATACGGCAATGAGGAATTTAGTCTAAAAAAATTAATATCGTCGTTATAGGTATCTGTCTGTCCACTTGGTAGATTTTCAGTTTCATACTCCGGTTGATATTCGTGGCAATCATCATAATATTCATCAGAAAAATTTACACTAACGCTGGCGTTCTCTGATGGATTAAATTCTATCGCTTCTGTATTAAAAACTCTTTGGACCTTATTAGGTTGAGGTGTATTTTGCGAAGGTGGTCGTTTATTTGGTTAATTATACCTATTATAAAGGTACCCGTGAAGTTGGACGAACATAATTTGGAGTTTGTTGAATCTGTGGCCGATTTTGATAATCAATCTGTCTTGTTTGTAAGGATGGATCAACCTCCATCGGTATCGGTGGCGTAGGTGGTAGGGGAGGTTTAAAATCAGTCCGATGTTGAATTCCGAAACGATTCGGTCCAAAATGATTTGGTTCCCGTGGGTATTGTGGGTATTTATCATTTGTTCTGGGAATCCGAACGTTCGAATGAGTTGTAAGCTCGGGATAGAAAGGCAATTTTCCTGTGTATAAGCGCTGTTGGCCCACATGTTTAACATTTGGTTGAACCCTACTCATACTGTTTGCATGATTGTTCCTATAGTGCATGTTGTTTAGTTTGAGACACATATGGAGAGCCTGTGGTAAACTAGTAGGTTCCTTTACACTCAAAAGACTTGGCAAACTACCATTTAATCCTCGTATAAAGGTGTCAAGGGCCTTTCCCCTGTATGCTACGGTCATTGTAGTTATTGCTTCTTCTCAAGACAGTCAATTTTATCCAGTATAAGAGATAGGTATTGGTAAACCTGTTGGTAGAATCCTTCAATAGTATTACCGCGCTGGGCAAGAGTTGTCATCTGGTACTCGAGACTACCAACATCTCTTTTGTCGGCATAGTGTAACATAAGGCATTTTTTAATTTTATTCCAATTTAATGGGGTTCGATAAAATTCTAGTGCGGCATCAGCCTCACCAATAATTTTATGCCTGATAGTGTGTAAGATTGCAAAATATTTTGGCGTGTCCCTGTTTTGTCCGTACATTAAGAGTATTCTGTCTACTGATTTTCTCTAAGAACTGAACTCCTCAGGTTTGCCCGAAAATTCTCTAAGGCACTTAACCACGTCGGGTACTCGTTCTGACGAGTCAATATTTCTACTAAAATCTATTGTCAGTTCTTCGTCGTCCTCTGTTCTAGGATTCAAAATCGAAGAAACAGCTTCTGTAACTAAGCCTACAAGTTCCTTTTTCTGGCTGTTAGTAAATGTGGATGAAGTGTTAGTTGAGGATAAACTCAAGTTTAGTCTAGACAATGTTGCGGCAATTTGGTCTTCCTGACTCATTTTGAAAAATTTTCTTAATTCAAATATAAGTTTTATGAATCTGTCGAGGATTATTGTTATTAAGCCTAATTTAATAAATTTCAATACCCAATCTAATTAAATATTTGCGTTAATTAATTTTCCTTTTTTTATTCAAGGAAACAACTGAATCAAAAAAAAGTTTGTTCAAATCACACTAATTATAATAACACTTTAGCTTAGAGTAAAATAATATTCTTATAATAACCAAAATTAAACAAATATTCTTACAATAGACAGCTTACGATGGTCTCCTTCATGATGTGTCTTCAATAAGTTTTAGGGTTGCTAACGATCTTTTCTTGATGGTATTGCGGGTGTTGTTATCGTTGATGATGTTGTCAATGGCTGGGTTACTGGCTCTTGTTGCTTTTTGTGCTGGTGACATTCTCCAATAGTTTTATATTTTTCACTTTTGTTCTTAATATTCTCCAATAGTTTCACTTTTTTTCATGGTATTCTCCAATAGTTTTAAATTTTTCACTTTTGTTCGTAATATTCTGCAATAGTTTAAAATATTTCACTTAATAGTTTTTTTTTGTTTTAATTTTAATTTTTATTTCCACAATTTTATTTGAGTTTTTTGTAATTCACTTGCTTTATAATTTTATTTATTAACCAATTTATGTCTTTATTTATCCAAAAATATTAATTAGTTTACAACGTTTACTTTTACGATTATTTGTACACTTATTATTATTATTTGTTCAAAATTATTAAAGTTGATTTTTAATCGGTCCCCTGATCCTTTTTTCAGGGGTCCCTGCTCGGGCGCCAATTAAAATAAAACAAATAGTTTTTTAAATTTATGCAGCACTTTGTGCTTACTGTGTTTTATTTATTAAATAGAATTTTTATTAGCAGCACTATGTGCTTATTGAAAGTCTAGAATTCAATTGTTACTTAGTTTTACAATCTTAATATTTTATAGCACAGCCTGAGAACCATATGTGCCGACTCAGCTTATTAAGGTTTGCGCGTGTAGCGGAATTTGACACTTTTTATTAAGCAATGCAAAAATAAAAAAATAAAATGAACAGAATTATAAAAATATGCAGACGCTGTGGTCAGCAATATTTTATCAATTTTATTGAGAAGTGTATGTTGTGTTAACTTATACTAAATTTATGGCTATTCAGCATAATTTCATTCAACCAGTTTTTACACCGTTTTTCATAGAGTAAATGAAATTTGAACTCAAAAAGTGTGGCGGAAATAAAAAAAACTATTATCATGTTGTAATGTATATAAAATAATATGAAAATGCTTAATCGCATTTTATGTAAAGTAAATTAAATTATGCTAAGTTTATGGTCAAATAAATTTATACTTATTGATATTAGTGAATAATATATAAGAAATACTTTTACAGTGTTTCTTAAAAATAGCACATTAAATATAAGAAATGTGTTAATAATGTATATCACCACAATAGATTTGAATAAAATTTTGTGATATGGTCCCTTTTAACCTTAGTTGAAATATAGAATAGTTTTTATTTCATAAAAATATATCGTTTTCTAGAGAAAAGGACACAATTTTCTATATCTAAAATTAGAAACGGGGTAATTTCTGTATATGAAATATTTTTTTGAAATTTTGGTGTAGAGAATAAAAGAAATGAAATACAAAACTTCCATTTTTTTAATTTTTGTCTGTCTGTTCGTTTGTCAGCGTTTGCATCACGTAAAAACTGCTAGATGAATTTAAATAAAGTTTTGTGTGGATCTCTTATAGAACGTTCGTTCAAATATAGAATACTTTTTATTTCGTAAAAGTTATTTTGTAGAGAATGTATAGATACAAATATGATTCACCCAATTTTTTCGGTGAATGGTACTAAAACAGTTGTCAGCACATTTTATTTTTATAAATGAAAATTTTTAACATTGTTTACAGATCTCTACAATAAATGCATATTTAAAATCAAATTAATTAATTTGAATTTAAAGAAAATTATTTGTGGCACGCGGACCAAGTCGTGTGCACTGCTTGTCTTTAAATAAAATAAAGCTGTAACGGGGTAATTTCTGTACATGAGATATTTTTTAAATACGTTGTTTTCGGAATTTTTCTCTGTCTGTGTTCGCATCACGTAAAAACTGCAGAATTTTAATAAACTATTGTGAGGAGGTCCTCCAAAACCATGGCTCAAATATAGAATATTTTTTCTTTGTAAAAAATAAATCATTTCGTAGACAAAATGGAAAGCATCTAATTTTACCGATATAATGGAACTCGGTTGTCCGCACATTTTATTTTTGTAAATCAAAATATGGTAACACTGATTAAAACATTTTTCAAAAGTGAAGTCGTGGGTACTGATAGTGTGCAATATAATTGAAGTTCGTGTATGTGTTTTAAACATAGGATTGATGTACGATTCACATAACTGTATTATAATACAGACTCTATTACACTGTTATTAATACAAAATAAAAATTCAAGAGCATTTTTAACAGTTAACAATAAAATATTGATATTCAAGGTCATAGAAAATGCTAAAAAACTATAAAAATTAAAGGGTATGCTATCAGGTTACATATTTTCGAAATTTTGCTACAACTTTTTAGTCATAATGTAAACACTTAAACTTTTAATCTCCAAAGTTAAAATACTAATATATACAGACTACGACAATTTAAATTTAAAGGGCAATATCTCAGTCAATGTATGAAATTTTAAAATACATTTGCTTTAAATCGATATTGTATTCTTCCAGACATTATTATTTTATTATTTTTTTTTTCAAGTTCTGGGCTGTGTATTTTTGCAAAATTATTTGTGATTTAAACCAATGTGAAAAAAAGATAACGTACCATACTTTTTTGACCGATTTAAAAAAAGAGTTTATTAATTCGTCTGAATGTTGCTTTTTTAATGCTTTAAGGGTTATTCTTACAGATAAGTCCCGTTTTAGAACAGGTGTCTCCGTGCAACATACAAGTGTTTTACGTGTATTATGAACCGCAAGGGGTGCCATTTTAAAATTAAAAAACTGCGTATTGCTATAGTTCCTAAAAGTAATACAAAAATAAATCTTTAAATTAAAGGGTGCCCCAAGAGTGACTTAATCTGACCTATATGGGCTCTATCTTATAAATTGGACAGAATGTCGACCAATATGATCGTTATAGTAACAAGTAGAAATATTCAAAATTATGAATTAAATTGTCATTTAATTTGATGTATATGGCCATAATTTTAAACCGCTATGGACAGATGGTTGAAATTTACAAAGAACCTTTATTAAAGCAATAACTAAGGTTCGCTATGACATCAAGTATAAATTTTTGATTTTTAAATTAAAGGGTATCAAAATGGTTGATGTGAACCAATCCTTTGAACCGTTACAGACAGACAACTGAAATTTAAAAGGAACCTGTATTGCTATATCCGTTATAATAATAGGTATATAATTTGAATTTATAAATCAAAGCTGTTTCCATAATTGCGGTAATTTGCATTTATGGCTCTAGCTTTCGAACACATGAAATTAAACGGAATGTCCACTACTTTGTCTGGTATAATTCAAAGTTGTAACGGCTTTTTATATTCTGAAATATCAGCTATTATTGGTGAAAATTTTTTTTCAAATTTTGCATGCGATAAATCCTGATTTATCATTTCACTACTATGTATGCTTGTTAAAAAATATTAAAACTTACCGTATACGCTCTCAGATACTTATTTTTTATCATCCCAGACGTGTAATATTTTTATCTTCTATCTATTTATCTTTTAATATCTTAGATAATAATTGGTTTATACCTTTTACTTGCATTGAATTTTAGTGCAAGTTAAACTTTGAAGTCATTTTTAGTTAAATATCATTTTTAGTCAGACATTCGTAAAGTAAGGAATAACAACAAATTTTCGTTCTAAAATTATAACAGTCAGGTTTTAATTAAAAGTTAAAATGTGTTTCTGTAATCTTAAAGATTTTTCTGTCGAAGTTCCTGAAGCAGTTCAAAAAAAAAAAAAAAAGATAAGATTATTAAGTATTTGTTTGTGGTAAATATTTAGCATTTTTACTATCCTTAGGAAAGCCTATGGTCCAGAGTTGTAGCTTATTTGCATTGCTATTGTATAAGGAAATTAATCTAACATTCGCAAATATACCTAAAATAAGATCGAATACCAAGGTCTTAATTCGTGGTTAAACGGGTGATCGTTCTAACTTTATTGTCCTTATAGTTTAACGTGAATAACTTATTATATAAAATTTAGTATTATCTCACATAGCTACACACGTGTACTTAATATTTACTCAGAATTGATTATACACAATTTTTTCAATTAGTTTTTATATTGGATTTTTTAAGGAAAATAATAATGTAAATTTAAATAACTGGTTTAAACGTAAAATTTTCCATATTCTAACGTTATCTATAATTTATTTTGTATTTTATATAATTTTTTTTTAACTAAGCAAATAATTTGAAATTATTTATTTTTTATAATTTACTAGTGTCTTAAATATAATTCTGCTTAATTTGCTGTATCGAAATTAATTAAATCATCCAAAAAAAATTATACTTAAAAAATATGCCTTTAACATATGATTTAATTATGAATTGACTGAGCTGAATTTTAGAGTTAAAAAAATTGAATATACATTAAAATATTCATAACCTTACAAATATTCCTGTATGCTGGGCCCACCAATTGGAACATTTTTAAAAACGAAACATCTTCAAACCATCTAAATCCCTTTAAGGAACAATGTTATCAAAATTTAAATTTCATTCATAATTAATTTACGTATAATTGAATTACATACATATATTTAATCAAGTTCAGCTTAGTACAGTCCGATTCTATTTATTTTCTTTAAACCTTTTCTTACTTCATTAGCTATTTCATTATATTTTTTAGTAAACTCGATGCGTAAACATGTAAGCATTTCTTATATATATATATTTTTTTCTTATTTCTCTTTTATTGCTTTCTTTTATACCTTTCACCACGTTTAGCGATCTTGTAGAGCAATTTTAGTATCCATAAAGGGTAAATTTTATGAATATTTTTAAAATAAGTAATTACGCTCCTCCAACAGCGAAAATGAATGAATTTGCCACTGCCACCACCTACTACATGATTTCGCCATCATAACCGTACTACATTCTTTAGAAAAGCGATAGAGGAAAGAAAAGACAGGTGGTGAAAATTATAGCCGGCGAATGTGCTATGTAGAAGTACCAGAAAAGGAGGCTGCGTGCTATACTGTTAAATTCTGACTATGTATTTATACTAAACAGAAAAAACATATTTTTTTTTGTTGTCGCGAGGGTTGAACCCTGGCTAACTTAGTTTGTAGTCAACGTGCTTACTACAATGACAGTCCTGCCAGTATAAATTTTAAGGAAAACTTTTTGTTTTCTACCAAACTCGCTATAGAATTTTTTGTATTTTTTGACTGCTGTCACCATGAATGTTTGAAATCTGATAAAAGACTCAAAGGGTAAAAAGTATTAATATTTCTTTGCACAAAGGAAAATCACATTTAAGTTTGTGCAAACATAAAAGAACGTTCAACTGAAATTGTTACTAGATAAACAACAGTCACTTTAGTGACCACTGATTGTTTAATCACAGTGATTTAATACAGGTACTGAAATATTGCTCGTCTCCCCTCGTAATTAAAACTTACGAATTTTCTAAAACAAAAATTTTTTCTTTTATTGCTTTCTATTATCAACAAAATCACAACTAATGCTTTAAACAAATAGGCTGCAGCATATAATACTTTTTTTCCCCATACGAAATATAGATAGAATCAGTCGTGTGTATCGTACACCAAACGTTGGTGCGAAACACCTGCTCGAACTTCAAATATATTGACGAACACGTATTCCTGTAACAACTAAATATTAAATAACTAAGCAAATATAGCACATATTTGCCGGATTTGCCGAAATGTCATCGGCTCCTAATAGTTTAAACATTAAAAAAAATAGTATTTCCTTAAAAACCTCTTCAAAAGCTTTTAAATTATACCCATATTGATTTTTTTTAATTTGAAAAGTTTAGAGGCCCGTAACTCGGGAAATATGACCGAACTCCAATTTTTTCACCTGATGTTTTTTTCTTATTTTTTTAATTCTCTATCGCTCCATATGATTGTGTTTTTTTACTGGAGTTACTTCATTGTTCCAAATGATATAGAAAAATTAGAGGTAAGTGTGGTGTTTTACCCACTGCGTCAAAGAACATAGACCGATCTTGCTGATTTCTAATAGCACCTATTTCGACACTATTTCTGATCGATTGGTGTATTTAATTTTTTTCTAGATGATCTAGTGCCTTGGCAAACTTGAATAAAACACTAATATGGACGAACATTGCTCAATCGACTTCTTTATGCCTAAAAAGTCAGAACATATACACTTTATGGGGTCGGAAATGGATATTGTATAAATTTTTTTTGGTACATGTTTATGTACCTACATATGTGTGCTCGGCAACATACGAAATTTAAAAATACTCAAAATCGATATGTAAAAGAATATGTGTATGTTTCCTTGAGATGTGTCTGTTTACATCTATGAAAGAGATTTACACGAATGTTGTGTATTTTTCTTGACTCTATAGGTATCACATTTTATGCATTTGTGTAAGGATAACTTTAAGCTGATTTGT